>OX451736.1:163605170-164960170 GCA_948472305.1 Vicia faba | reverse complement strand
TTCACTATACCACAGTTTTACTTTTCAAGACTATCAGCTGGTTCCTACCCTAGAAGAGTTCTCTGAGCTGCTCGGTATCTCTGTTTTGGAGCAGACCCTGTTTACTGGTTGGGAGAAGACTCTTAGGCCTGAAGAAATTGCTGCAGCCCTTCATTTGACCAAAGAGGAGGTAATGGCTAATTTGGAAACTAGAAGTGGAGCTAAGGGTTTTCTGACTAAGTTCTTGGTTGGCAAGGCTAACTACTTCTGGGATAGCCTAGACTTTAAGGCGTTCGAGGATATTTTGGCTCTCTTGATATATGGCTTGGTATTGTTTCCGAATCCTGATACTTTTGTTGATGTTAATTCCATAAAGATCTTCATCTCTCAGAACCCTGTACCCACTCTCTTGGGTGACATCCTTCATCAGCTCTATGCTCGTACTGCCCGAAAGCGGGGAACCTTGATGTGCTGTGTTCCTTTATTGTCGAGGTGATTTATTTCGCACCTCCCTAAGTTAGTATTGAAGAACAAAGAAGGAATGGGCTGGGCTTATAGGGTGATGTCTCTTTCTCATAATGACATTATATGGACTCTTAAAGGTATGGATGAGGTGACTATCATCGATCGCTATGAAGAGTATCCTAATGTTCCATTGATAGGAACCCATGGAGGAATTTCTTACAACCCATGCTTAGCTCTCCGTTAGTTTGGAAGAGCCAGAAGAGAAGGACCTCATGAGATGTTGATGCCCCATATCAGCTTTGATTTCCAGGGAAATAGCGACGAGCAACGTCGTAGATTCACAAGGGCTTGGGACAGAGTTTACCAATCAGATCCACATGAGTTGGGTCCAAAGACTTCTCTGCCAATGGAGTCATATCTCAGATGGGTCCGCATCCGTGCCCAGAAGCTAGGTATGCCTTATGAAGTTGTCCGGCCTGTCACTCTTGAAGTTGCTAATGAAGAAGGGGTTCTTCCAACCATTCTCCACCCTTATATGCCCACTGACATTGGGGCACTGAAGAGGTCTTGGATGCATTTGAGGGATGAACGGGATTCTTACCGAGAGAAGTTCAATGAACAAGAGCAGAAGATCCAGAGGTTGACTAGACAATTAGAGAATGAGCGGATTCTCAACGATTATGTCCGCACTGATAAGAAGAGACCATGGGAGCATTGATGGACCTTTAATGATTTCCTTTACAGTTTTTATTTACTTTTCAGTATTTCCATTCTTGTAACGCCTTAAGGGAAATTTGCTGAACAATTTAAATTTTGAAGTTTAAATCTAATAAAGTGTGTTTCCTTTCTTGTTTACAAATTTGAATCCTGATTGTCTTTGAAATCATAAATCATACACATTTCATCCCATGCACTTCATAAACAGGTACGCTTTACAGGTCTCTTATCTTCTTCGCTGTTTATTTCAGTAATCATCATGTCTACTGAACCTTCAACTGAGCAAGCTATCAAAGGCCCTCCAGGCCCAGAATGCCCAATTTCAAGAGCTGTTCATGAGCCTAGCTAAGGGTTAGCAGGACCTGAAGACCTTGATTCTGAAAGAGAAGAAGAAGAAGAAGAAGAAGAAGAGGACAGTCCTGTTCAACACAGGACACATGTTTGGGAACAGGCTACAGAATGAAGTTGATCTGACCACCTCATCTAGAGGGAAAGATAGTCCACAAGAAAGGAGGGCTCCTAGCCCTGTGGTCTCCGACAACGAGACGGACTACGATGAAGAACAGTATCCTCCTGCTGAGGATAAGTACAAACAACTGGAAGACCATTTGAGCGCTATGGAAATTTAAAAGGTGCCCGGTCTGTACTTCGGAGATCTAGGTCTATCATCTGGGGTGGTGATTCCCAATAAGTTCAAGGCACCAGCCTTTGCCAAGTATGACGGAGTTTCCTGTCCGAAGTTGCACCTCTGGTCATATGTGAGGAAGATCCAGCCTTACACTGCTGATAAGAACTTATGGATCCATTTCTTTCAAGACAACCTCTCAGGGACTCAGCTTGAGGGGTTCTATCAGTTGGACGGAGCCAGTATCCGTAGTTGGGAAGATTTGGCTACTGCATTCTATAGGCAGTATCAGTACAACTTCGACCTCGCTCCTACGCGTACCCAACTCCAGGGTATGTCAATGGGAACGGGTGAAGGATTTAAAGATTATGCTCAAAAGTGGAGAGACCTCGCCGGAAGGGTACAACCACCTTTGGTTGATCATGAGCTTGTTGACATGTTTCTGGGGACCCTGTCTGGTCCATTCTTTAACCACTTGATTGGAAGCTCTTCATTTGGGTTTACAGATCTTATTTTGACTGGTGAGAGAATTGAGGCTGGTATTAAGGCTGGGAAGATACAGAAGGGTTCTTCATCAAGCACCAAGAAGAAGCCATTTAAGAAAGAGTTTAGTGCTGTCTACAGTGCAAGAAGACAGAGTAGACCTGAACACCGCCAAGCTGTCAATGCGGTCGTTATTTCAGAACCAGCTGGTGCTCCTCAGTATAACAATCAAGAAAAGGACGAGAGACCTAAGAGGCAATTCACTCGTCTCAGCATGACCTTATCTCAGATTCTGCCACAGTTGCTGAAGACTAATCTGGTGACTCTAAGGGAACCCCCAAAGAATTCAAGTACAACGTCACCAAGGTATAACCCTAACGCCCACTGCGCTTATCACTCCGATAGCCTGGGGCATAATACAGATGATTGTTGGGCTTTGAAGAACAAGATACAAGACTTAATTGATGCAAAGGAGATTGAGTTCGAGGCGCCCGAGAGGCCTAATGTTGTGACTGCTCCCATGCCCAAACATGGAGTAAATGCTGTAGAGGAAGACTTGTTTGTAGTTTCTGTGGATGACATTGTTACCCCTCTGATGACTGTCAAGAATAACCTATTGCTAGTCGGTTTATTTCCGGGCTGTGACAAAGGTTGCCATATGTGTTCTATTTTACCTACCGGTTGCCCATTCCTGAAGTCAGGTATCCAAAACCTGATGGATAGTAAGGAGATCCTGTTTGAGAAGACTGATGTTCCTTCCATTCCTACTGAAGAAGTTGCCATCATTACCATTTTCGACAATTCTTCCAAGGCTCCCTCGAGGAAGCCTGTTAGAATTACATCTGTTCCAAAAATCGCACCTGTGATTATCACTGTTCTGGGGCCCATCCCCTACATCTCTGATAAAGCTGTCCCTTGGCACTATGGGGTTGATGTTTATGTTCATGGCGTTAAATAAGAGTTGGATGCTGATACTGACATCAGCAACATTACTGGACCTGCTAAAGTCACCCGCAGCAGCAGACTTTTCTCACCTGATATTGCTCAACCAACTGTCTGAAGACCTGTTGTTATTACACCTGCAAGTGTGCCTATTGTCATTCCTGATCAAGTTCCTATTCTTACCCCTGTCGTCGAGTCATCTGATGCTCGGGGAAAAGGGATCACCACTGATGTGCCTGCCCAGACGGAGGCACCGGAGACAATTACTGTTGAAGCTTCCAAACAGGAGATGGAAGAGATTCTGAAGATTATTAAGAAGACTGATTACAACGTAGTTGAGCAACTGGGGCAAACCCCATCCAAGATTTCTATGTTGTCACTATTACTATGCTCAGAGGCCCATGCTAAGGCTCTGATTACCTTCCTGAAGACTGCCCACGTGCCACAAGAGACATCAGCTGATCAGTTTACAGATTGTGTGGCTAATTTGACTGCTGATAATGGATTGGGTTTCTCCAACGCTGATTTGACTGCCAAGGGGAAAAATCATAACGATGCCCTGCATGTCTCCATTGAGTGCAGGGGCACTACTCTTGCACATGTATTGGTTGATACTGGTTCCTCATTGAACGTCTTGCCCAAGAAAGGTCTAGACCGGTTGGATTGCAAAGGGTTGGAGTTGAAACCAAGTAACATTATTGTCAAGGCCTTTGATGGGTCTAAGAGGATGGTGCATGGTGAGGTTGATATTCCAATTAAAGTTGGTTCTCAGGTCTTCAATTCTACGTTCTATGTGATGGACATTCGGCCATCTTACTCTTGTTTGGTGGGTCGTCCTTGGATCCATAAAGCTGGGGCCATAACATCAACGCTCTACCAGAAGCTGAAGTACTCGGTCAAAGGGAAGATTGTGACAGTACAAGGGGAGGAAGAGTACATGGTCAGCCACCTCAACTCATTCCGATATGTAGAAATGGATGGGGAGTTCATTGAGACCCCATTTCAGCATTTTGAAGAGGTTCCCCAGACACTGGCATCAGCTGAGACTGTGGTTGAAGATTCTCCTATGAAGATGGCTTCCTTAAAAGATGCCCGGGCTGTTATTGAGAAGGGTGAGTGTGCAAATTGGGGCCGACTCCCTGATTTTACACAGAAGACTAACAAGTTTGGTTTGAGTTTCACTGCATAAGCTCAAAGGGTTATCCAAAGTGCAAGGATCAGAAGACCTCCCGTGTTCATCAGCAACTCGGGAGTGAATGCCGTTGAAGATGATGTGGAAGATTCTGAATTCGACAGCTGGATCTATCCTACGACCGACGGTGGACCAAGCAACTGGACAGCAAAGGACTTCATCCCTATTACTTTTGTTACCTATTAATGAAACTTTTTGTTTTGAATATATAACAAACAATGTTTTAAACTTTAGGGCCCGGGGCACTATGGCTTCATTTGTGAGGGCTTTTGTGTGTCATTTTCATATATCATTAATAAAAGCATTGGACGTTCTTGCATTTCAAATTTTGCGCTCCTTGTTTTTCTTTATTATATGTTGCAAAACAGCTATTTTACACACACTCACATATACAGGTCCACATCCACTCTGGATCTCACCGGTAACGACTCTGCTACTGCCAGTTATGACTTCGAAAATCTGATCAACTTAGCTGAAGATGAAGGTGAGGATGATTGCAAAGTGCCTGGTGAACTTGCAAGACTACTACTCCAGGAAGAGAGGGCCATTCAGCCACATGAAGAGCCGGTGGAATCAGTGAATATGGGTACTGAGGCAGACAAGAAGGAAGTCAAGATTGGTGCCAATCTGGAGCCTAATGTGAAACAACAGTTGATTCAGATGCTACATGACTATGTTGAGATCTTTGCTTGGTCTTACGAAGATATGCCTGGTTTGGATATCGACATTGTAGTTCATCGCCTGCCTACCAAGGAAGACTGTCCTCCAGTGAAACAGAATGTTCGTCGTATACGCCCAGAGATGTCTGAGAAAATCAAGGCTGAAGTTATGAAACAATTTGACGCTGGTTTTCTAGCAGTGACTTCTTACCCTCAGTGGGTTGCCAATGTGGTTCCTGTGCCGAAGAAAGATGGTAAGGTCCGAATGTGTGTTGACTACAGGGATTTGAACAGGGCGAGCCCTAAGGATGACTTCCCTCTACCTCACATTGACGTTCTGGTTGACAACACCGCTCAGCACAAGGTCTTCTCCTTCATGGATGGTTTCTCCGGTTATAATCAGATAAAAATGGCTCCCGAAGACATGGAGAAGACCACCTTTGTTACTCAGTGGGGTACCTTTTGCTACAAGGTCATGCCTTTTGGACTAAAGAATGCTGGGGCAACATATCAGCGTGCCATGGTTGCTTTGTTTCATGACATGATCCATCATGAGATTGAAGTATACGTCGACGATATGATTGCAAGGTCCCAGACCAAGGAAGAACACATTGACCATCTCCAGAAGCTGTTTGACAGGTTGAAGTTGTACAAGCTGAGGTTGAACCCGAACAAGTGCACCTTCGGGGTGAGGTCTGGTAAACTAATGGGTTTCATCATGAGCAACAAAGGTATTCAAGTGGATCCAGCAAAGGTGAAAGCCATACAAGAGATGCCATCTCCCAAGACAGAGAAAGAAGTCAGAGGCATTCTGGGACGTCTGAACTACATTGCCCATTTCATCTCGCACCTAACTGCTACTTGTGATCCAATCTTCAAGTTACTGAAGAAAGATCAAATGGTATGTTGGAATGATGAATGCCAAGCCGATTTCGAAAGAATCAAATAGTATCTCCAAGAGCCTCTTATTCTGATGCCACCAGTTGAAGGGAGACCCTTGATCTTATAATTGACAGTGATTGATAACTCAATGGGGTGTGTGTTGGGTCAACATGACGTGTCTGGCCGAAAATAGCATGCTATTTATTACCTTAGCAAAAAGTTTACCGACTGTGAGACCCGATACTCACTGCTCGAGAAAACTTGATGCGCTTTGGCATTGGCTGCTCGCCGGCTGAGACAGTATATGCTGACTCACACTACTCTATTGATTTCAAAGATGGATCCAATCAAGTATATCTTCGAGAAGCCTGCATTGTCCGGAAGAATAGCAAGATGGCAGATGATCTTGACTGAGTATGACATCTAGTACACAACTCAAAAATAAATCAAGGGAAGTGTATTGGCGGACCATTTGGCACATCAGGCAGTGGATGATTACCAGTCTATGAACTTTGAATTTCCGGACGAGAATATCATGTTGATAACTGATTGTGAGACACCTGGACCGGATGAAGGACCCGAGGAAGGATCTCGATGGTCTATGTACTTTGATGGAGCTTCGAATGCTTTGGGAAATGGCATTGGCTCCGTGATCATATCTCCTAAGGGCTCTCATACTCCGTTTAGCGCCTGACTATGTTTCATTTGCACCAATAACATGGTGGAGTATGAAGCGTGCATCATGGGTCTTTGAGTTGCAATTGACCTAAGGATTAAGTTTCTAAGTGTCTTCGGAGATTCCGCTCTCGTGATCAGTCAGATCAAAGGCAAGTGGGATACGAAACACCCTAATCTTATTCCTTACAAGGAGTATGTGTTGACGTTGCTTCCCCATTTCGAGGAGATAACCTTTGAACACTTCCCTAGAAAGGAGAATCAGTTGGCGGACGCGCTAGCTACAATGTCTTCTATGTTCAAAGTCAATTGGGACAACGAAGCTCCCCGGATCATCATTGAAAGATTGGACGAACCTGCACATTACTGTGATATTGAGACTGAAGAGGTAACAGAAAAGCCCTGGTATCATGAGGTGAAGATGTATCTTTAAGCTCAGGAGTACCCCAAGGGTGCATGTGTTAGTGACAAGAAGTTTCTGAGGAGGTTCGCGGCGAAGTTCTTCATCAGCAATGACATTCTTTACAAGCGTAACCATGATTCAACCTTGTTGCGTTGTGTGGATAAGACTGAAGCAGAAAAGATCATGGCAGAGTTGCATGAAGGTACCTTCAGAACTCATTCCAGTGTACATACCATGGCAAAGAAAATCCTCCGGGCAGGATATTACTAGTCCACAATGGAGGCCGACTGTTATCAGCATTCTTGGATATGTCACAAGTTCCAGGTCTATGTTGATAAGGAGCACATACCTCCAGTTCCTATGAATATTTTGACAGCGCCTTGGCCTTTTGCAATGTGGGGCATTGATATGATCGGCGAGATCAGACCTACGACATCCAACGGGTATCGTTTCATCCTGGTAGCAATTGATTACTTTATGAAGTGGGTTGAAGCAACTTCCTTTGCTACTGTAACCAAGAACGTTGTGGCACGGTTCATTCAGCACAATCTGATATGTCGATACGGTGTGCCAGAGAGGATCATTACAGACAACGGTGCCAATCTTAACAACTAGATGATCACTGAGCTCTGCGAGCAATTCAAGATACAGCATCATAACTCTTCTCCCTACTGGCCGAAGATGATTGGGGTTGTTGAAGCGGCTAATAAGAACATTAAGAAGATTGTGTACAAGATGACAGTGACGTACAAAGACTGGCACGAGATGTTACCATTTTCTCTTCACGGGTACCGTACCTCAGCACGAACGTCAACAGGGGCAACACCCTATTCCTTGGTATATGGTATGGAGGCAGTCTTGCCCATCGAAGTTCAGATACCATCTCTTCGGATTATGAAGGATGCAGGTTTGAGTGAAGATGACTGGATTCAGACCCAGCTTGATCAATTGAACCTAATCGACGAAAAGAGGCTTACTGCTATTTGTCATGGTCAGACGTACCAAAAACGGATGATCAAGGCATTTAATAAGAAAGTCATACGACAAGAGTATCAAGTTGGGGATCTGATAATCAAGCGCATCATCTTACCTCAAGGTGATCCCAGGGGCAAATGGACCCCTACTTACGAAGGTCCATTTATGGTTAAAAACATTTTCTCAAGAGGAGCTATGATTCTAACTACCATGGATGGTGACGACCTTCCTCACCCCGTCAATGCAGACATAGTAAAAAGATACTATGCATAAATCAAAGAACCGCTAGGTCGACCGGCCTAGGCAAAAATAAGGGCTTCCCGGCGAACCAAAAGGGTTCGGGAAAAAATAAGGAATGAAAATAAAAAAATATGTACACCCGGCAAGTCGAAAACCTGAAAAGGCAGCTTGGGCAAAAAGGGTATCCCGGTGGACTGAAAACCCGAAAGGGCGGTCTAGGCAAAAATTAGGGATTAAAGCGTAATACTATGTATCATTGGATCACCCTGCATCCAGACTACGGTATCAACTATCAAACTTGGAAGGCACTGATCAATCTGATTCATCTTCAACCAAGCAACAAAGTGATGAGATACTCGAGAACATAAAGGAAATAGCAGAGTTGGAACCCAGTGGGATCATTCACATAGTTGTTTTCTTTTCTTTTCACAAATTGTAAAGTCTATTTGTTTGGCGACAGTCTCTTACTAGGACGTCAGCCTCTTGTACAAAAACGCCTATTTACAGGCAAACTTCAAAATCAATACAAGTTCATTTTCAGACAAATTTCAAATTGTTTTTCTCTTTATCTATTTTGTCTTGCAAAGAACGTCTAATGTTCATTTTTTGATATATGTATTTGACATTAATTGTTACTCATAAATATTTACATGCGAAACGAAAGATGAATTACTGGTAATATCAGAAACAGGGGCATAAGAAATGTCCAAGCTGTGTAGTTGTTTCGTCCACCAGGTACCAAGGTACATCCAGCTGAAGAACATGGCTAATATACCTTCATTCCCCGCAGGGTAAGACAGTAATGATAGCTCTCTCAGCTGAGACTTGCAAACTACGGACGAATCAGCAATACTCTCCTCAAGCCGAGTTAATCCACCATCAAGCGCTAAAAAGGTTTAGTATCCCCAGAAGGTCTTAATATTCTTCAACGGAGTATAAAGACATTCCCCAACAAGCATAAAATCATCCCCAGCGGAGTTTATCATTGAAATCCCCAGTGGAGTTTATCATTGAAATACTCAGCGGAGTTTATCATTGAAATCCCCAGAAGAGCTTATCAACGGAATCTCCAACAGAGTTTATCGTTAAAATCTTCAGCAGAATATCCTTTACCCACAGAGTATTTCCCCTCAGAGTAATCTCTTCATCAGTTTATCCCCCAACGGAGTTCTTTTCTCCCGCAGGTTCATTCTCACAATCATCTTCGTCCACCATCCCTAGCGGAAGCAAAGCATTTAACTTTATTCTCCAGCAGCTCCGAGATTTATTTTCTCCAGCTAAGACATTACATGTCCATACATCATGATGCATGCATCTACGCATCATACCACACAATCTCATTTATTGAGAACATCATTGCCTGATACATATCATGCATTACATACAGCTAACCTTTACCTTTCAGGAAAGATAACAATATCAGACTACCGCGAAGCCTGGATTACGACCAGATAGTGATATATCTCAAAAGTAAGCTATGAAGCCCGTAGAACGACCGTATAATAGTTCATTCCCCCAGTGAGTCATGAAGCCCGGATTACGACTGGATAGCAGCTCAGTAAGCACCATAAAGCCTGGACTCGACCAGATAGTGGTATATCATAAACACAAGCCGTGAAACCCGAATCACGACCGGATAACAGCTTAACGAGTTATTGTGAAACCTGGATTATGACCTGAAAGCAATACAAGACCACGAAGCCTGGATTACGACCAGATAATGGTAGAAGATGTTGTGAAGACTAGATTACGACCAGATAATGGTATGATACCGCAAAGCATGGATTACAACCATATAGCATTAAGGGACACTGTGAAGCTTGGATTGCAACCAAATAGTAGTTTACCCAGCCAGTTGCTATGAAGCCCAGATTCGACCAGATACTAGTAAACTCAATAGTCAAAGAGAAGCTCGGATGCGACCGGATAACCATTTGATTTATTCTGAAGCCTGGATTTCGACCAGTTAAGAAGTGAGGTATTATGAAGTTTGGATTCGACCAGATAGTAGTACGTGACACCATGAAGCCTGGATTCGACCAGATAATGGTATAACACATCGTGAAGCCTGGATCACGACCAGATAGCGATACAAGGCACTGTGAAGCTTGGATTTCGACCAAATAGCAGTTTATGTGGACAGTTACTAAGAAGTCTGGATTCGGCCGGATATTAATGTGCCCTAAATTCAAGTTGAAGCCCGGAGGCGACTGGATAACCGCTTGATTAGTTCTGAAGCCTGGATTTCGACCAGATAAGAAGTGAGAAATTGCAAAGCCTGGATTACGACCGAATAGCAAGTTTAATCTCATCTCCCCAATAAGTCATTGTAAAGCCTGGATTACGACTAGATAGTAGTCAGTCTTATCACTATGAAGCCTGGGTTACGACCAGATAGTAGTTCATTCTCACCTCTTCAATAGAGATGATTCCCCAGTAGAATAACAGACGACCGGAGCTCCTAAAGTTCTATTTCTCCTAAGACAAAGAACAACATTCCCCAGCGAAATCTCCTTCAAACAACAGGTATACAAGCTCTCGCTAAGGAATCTCTTACGCGATCGACACTCCTTCGGATGGCATCTTTAATCCCATCTCCCATCATCAATCTCCAAATGGCATCTGTAAGCCCATTCCCGACATCACAATGCTAATACTACTTCATGCGAGTGCAAATTTCTGGGCACTCTAGTGTTCAATCATCTTCCACCTTCAGATCACGAAAGGCCCGAACGCCAATCTATATCCTCAGGTTTAAGAAGATTGAACAGGGGAAACTGTTGTACACCAAAATTTTCCCTCCCATATTCCTCAAGACATGTCAAGAATCATCTCCAAGTTGTTCAAGATGGCTCAAGAGTTGGACAGTCAAATCACCTCCTAAGGCAGTCAATTCAAAATTAGGGTTTTGTGTTGCATCAAGGTCCTCATACCAAAATGGCCTCAAATTCTCCCCAATTTCCTAACTTGTTCTCAAGGTCATCCATGTCAAATTTCAAGCCTTGCAGAGAAAGTTTGGTCAGTCAATTGCTCAAGAAGTCCAAAAATCGACTATGCTAGGGAAAAAGTCAATTGTGACCTACAAATAGTCAAACCTCAAGCTTTTTTGCCAACATTCTCATGTTGAAGGATAATTCATCATTTGATCAAGGGTTGATCATGATTCATCAAGGATTGCTCAAGATTCATCAAGATTCAAAAGTTGCTAAATTAGGGTTTTGTAGGAAAAGTAAACTCAACTTTGACCAAGCATAACTTTCTCATACTTTATGATAAATGACCCATACAAATCTCATTTTGAAGAGGATGCAATTTCCTACAATCCATCTTCACACCCTAATATCAAGAAACGCATTCACAAGAAGTTACAAATTTGGACATTATAGGTCATTTTTGAAAGTCAACAAAAACACCTGTTTTTCCAAAGCCTATAACTTGAGCATAGAATATCAAAATGAGATGAGACCAAAAGGGTTGATTAGAGGACATCTCAAGGTTTCTAAAAATTCAAATAACACTTCCAATAGTTCAAAATTAAAGAAGTTATGCATTGTTGAAGTTGGGCATTTTTCCAAAATTGCCAAAAGTCAACTATCCTCCAAACTCCAATTTTTGACAAAAGGGCCCACTTTTTTCAACTTGATTTGGTATTATCACATCACACACGTGTCCCATCTTCAATTTCATGATCAATCATTTTTTTTCTATTTTATTTAATTTTTATTGATTTAATTCATTTTAAATCAATATTAATTCAAATAAAATCCAAAAATTAATGGAATGAGATTTTTTTGATTGGTATAGACTTCAATTATCATCATGAACCAAATCAAATCTGAATCAAGCATTGTTGTGCATAAAAAATCAGATTTGAGGCATTTATGGAAAGCTTATCAATGGTGATCATATCAAATCTCAAAACCTTGAATGCACATGGATTAAAGCCCAACTCTTTACCTAATTCACTCCCATATACATGTACAAGCCATACACATTGAGGACACGATCAAAAACTGCAAGAAACGGCCAGACAGAACTTGAGAAAAAGCTTGAAAACTTGGAATCTGAAATCCACCTTAGAGCATGATTCAAAGCCAAATCTCCACATAGCTCTCTTGCTAGCAATCCCCCGAAGCGATATCAATCAAAACCAAGCCTTGAAGCAGCCCCAAACTCGCTGTAAGTCACCACGAACATGGCCATGTACATGGGATCGCGAATCAGTTATCTTGCATCTTTTTGCCATTTTTTTATATATTTGTGATTCTTGCATAATTTCTAAGCATTCTACATTGTTTAATTTTATTTTCAGAGCCTGTATTGTAATACCCGAACCTAGGGTTTTCTTGTTTTGTTTTTAGGCATTCTTGGTACAGGTACAATCAAGGAAAACCATGGACATATTTGTGTTCAGGGAAGGGAGACGAACACAGTGATGTTCTCTATTTACATTTATATGGCCTACAACCCATGTTAGGATGGCCCTACGAATTTTGCTACGGAACCAAATCCGCAGGAAACAAACCAGGACCATTTGGAGAAGATGATAACGTGGCTTTTCTTCATTGGCCAGTTCAAAAGCTTAGCGCGTTTTTTTTATTTTCCAGCATAATAATTGAGTTTTCCATATAATATATGTTTTATATTCTAATAACAATTAGGCAGGTTAGCTCAGATGGCAAGCATGTTACTGCATAGTCCCTTGGGACCTAGGTTCGAATCCCAGGTCCCCCAATATTTGTTACAATTTTTCTTCAGGTAATTGTATGCAACGCCCAAGATGCAGTTCACCATATGCCTCCATCCAGATGCTAGCCATGTGGTTTCAGATCAAATCCAGAGGCCAGAAATTGATGGCTCACAGTACACCCAAGTCAGCACGCGCGTGGGTAATTAAGAAAAGTCAACAAAGGCCATGACGTTTTGGACTTCAGAATTGCCAATCATACCTTCAAATTGGGCCCAGCACCCCCCTCTTGGTTATTTCTTTTCATATTTCACTTTTTTTTATTGAATTGTTTTATTAATTATTATTATTATACTAACCAATTTATTTTGGCTAATAAAATCAGAAAACAAAAAATATAATATTTTTATTTATTAAAACTAATTTCATTATCTTTTATAAATAAATATTAATTCAATTAATTTAGTTTAATTAGGAAATAACTTTAATATTTTTTTGTAATAATTAAAATTAATTTAGACGATTAGGTTTTTATTAACTTTGATCAAATTTATTTTTATTTCCTTAAATATCAAAATCCAAAAATATTTTCATTAATTAATTAATTTATTAATTTAATTGTTAACTTAATTTAATTTCCATTTAACTCAAAATAATAAAAAATATCCCTTCTTTAAATAAAAAGGCTCAAAACCCTAAAAATGCGTCGATTTAATTTCTTGCACACATATCATTTGATCCAATGTTGTAATTGTTTCCTGGCATGTAATAGTTTTAATAGGACTTTTAATTTATCGCTTTATTTACTTTCCGCAATTTAAATTAAAGGGTTTGTTTTTGGCGATGTAAATACCGGACGCCTTGTAATAGTTTAGATTTGATTTTCGCAATTTAATTTCCGCACAATATTAACTGTTAGATGATTGATAAATAGGCAATGCATGACAAGATCAATCTTTAACTTAAAATCAATATAGCTCACCTATAACATGTACAGATAAAATTAACCGAAATAACACACTTGCACATGCCACTCTTAGGGTACGCCTCACTTGGTTGCCTCGAACAAGGTCATTGAGTATAGGAAGTTTTAGAGGTCGCCCTCTTGTCCAAAGATCATAAGTTGCCTCAAAACGGTTGCCTCGGATAAAATAATCTAAGACATTAGGGTTACCGCTAAGGCGTCCTAACATTACTTTAGTGACCACACGTCCCTTAATCGAATTGACCCGAAAACTCCAACGACGGTGCTACCTGCTCTTCAATAGTGGGATAGCATTCTCTAAAGGACACTTGTACAGATTAATTCCTTTTTGAGTAGGTAGATGGTTCTTAAGTACTTGCTCCTTTTAAAACAAAACAAAACTTTTCGCACTTACACCCCTTTCAAACAAAAAACTCTTTTCAAACCCACAAACACAAAGAAAAGCAAATTTTGAAAACACTTTGAGCAAGTACCTAAGAGCCCGTGGATAACCACGGATAGAAAGGGTGCTAACACCTTCCCTTTCTATAATCTACCTCCTGAACCCGAGAAATATCTCAAAAAGGAATTTTTCTATGCTTTTGTCCTTTCCTTGTTGGATAAAATAAAAGACGGTGGCGACTCTTGCTTACCGTGACATTTTGCGAAAACAAACGCAAACGCGAACCAGCATTCCAAAACAGTCAGTTCTCATTCCCGCCGATCACAACAAGCAAAGAAGGACAAGTGCTCGCGATAGAGGATGAAGGTGACGATGAAGATGTTTCTTGGTTTATCTATCAGGTTATACCGGACCAGGAGCTCAGCCATTGGACTATCGTGGACATCCCTGAAGTTGTTTTCCTTGATGTGTAATTTTATGTTTCCATTAAGTCATATGCCCTGCCCAAGGCATAGAGACAACTTGTAGAAGGGGCCCCTTATGTTTCAATCTCTGTTTAAAATTGAATGAAAATCACACTTTCGCATACAATTTTGTTCCTTGTCTTTTCTTTTACTTTTACTTTTCAAAATAAAATGGCAATGCTTTTCTTTCATTTCTAAATATTTTCTTGCACTTTCTAGAATAAAACATAAATTCATTAATCATGCAGATCTGTCTCAAATTCCATCGAAAATGATAATGTTATGGTTCCTGATATCCTTGAGAGTTCAGTTGACCATGCAAACGAGGACAGTGGGGAAGATTGTGAAGTCCTTAAAGAATTGGCAAGACTCTTGAGATAGAAAGAGAAGTCCATCCATCCATATCAAGAAGAAATAGAAGTTATCAATCTCAGTAATGAAGACATAAAGAGATAAGTCAAGATAGGTGCTGCCTTGCAAGTGAAGAAAAGAAGGGGTTGATTGAGTTACTCCAAGAGTATGCTGACATCTTTGCCTGGTCGTATGAAGAAATGTCTGGTTTAGATACTGATATAATGATGCACATATTTCTTCTTAAGCCAGAATATCCTCCTGTAAAGCAAAAGCCGCGAAGGACCAGACCGGATATGGCTTTGAAGGTCAAAGAAGAAGTTCAGAAACAACTTGATGTGGATTTCTTATCTGTGACAAATTATCCACCTTGGATTGATAACATTGTGCCTATACCTAAGAAATATGGTAAGGTACATATGTGTGTTGACTACTGATACTTGAATAGAGCAAGCCCAAAGGATGATTTCCCGTTGCGGCATATTGATGTATTGGTTTATAATACTACTCAGTCTTTAGTGTTCTCCTTCATGGATGGATTCTCGGGTTACAATCAGATAAAGATGGCTCCTGAAGACATGGATAAAACAACTTTTACAACTCCTTGGGGTACCTTTTGTTATAAGGTCATGCCTTTTGGTATCAAAAACGCTGGTGCAACATATCAGCGTGCTATGGTGACTCCCTTTCATTACATGATTCATAAAGAGATCGAGGTGTATGTGTATGATATGATTTCAAAATTGAAAACTGAGGAAGAGCATCTGGTCCATTTGAAGAAGTTGTTTGATCGTCTACGAAAGTTTAGGTTAATGCTTAATCCCAATAAGTGCGCCTTTGGGGTTCGATCGGGCAAGTTACTTGGTTTTATCGTAAGTTAGCGAGGGATTGAAGTAGATCCTGACAAAGTAAGAGAAATACAGGATATGCCGGCACCAAAAAATGAAAAGGAAGTATGTGGGTTCCTTGGAAGGTTGAATTACATAGCCAGGTTCATTTCTTATATTACGGCTACCTGTAAACCCATCTTTAAATTTTTGCGCAAGAATCAAGATGTCCATTGGGATGATAGTTGTCAAGAGGCCTTTGAAAATATTAAACGGTACCTTCAGGAACCACCAATACCCATACCTTCAGTTCCAGGGAGACCTCTCATTATGTACTTGATTGTGCTTGACGAATATATGGGTTGTATGCTCGGACAACATGATGATACGGGACGGAAAGAACACGCCATTTATCACCTGAGCAAGAAGTTTAGTGATTGTGAATCAAGGTATTCATTACTTGAGAAGACTTTTACGCACTTACGTGGGCGGCTCGACGTTTGAGGCAGTACATGTTGACGCATTCTACACTTTTGATATTTAAGATGGATCCGATAAAGTACATATTTGAGAAACCAACACTTACAGGTAGATTAGCTCGGCGGAAAATGCTTTTGTCTGAGTATGACATCCAGTACATCACACAAAAGGCTATCAAAGGTGGATTTCTTGCTGATCATCTCTCCCACAAGCCACTGAAAGAGTATCAGTCAATGAAGTTCGATTTTCTAGACGAGGATGTTATGAAACTTGATGATAAGGAAGGACCCGAACCAGGGGAGTGATGGACTCTCACGTTCGATGGTGCATCAAATTCCATGGGCCATGGTATTAGGGAAATTATGACTTCTCCCTGTAACACTCACATACCTTTCACGGCCAGGATATGTTTTGATTGTACGAATAATGTCGCAGAATACGAAGCTTGTGTAATGGGCCTTAAAGTAGGCATTGATTTGAAGATCAAGATTCTTGAAGTTTATGGGGATTCTGCCTTAGTAATATATCAAGTACGAGGTGATTGGGATACACGACACCCTAATTTAGTTCCATACCGAGATTACATATTAGAGTTGTTTCCCACTTTTGACGAGATCACCTTTGAGCATATTCCTAGAGAAGCAAATCAACTGGAAGATGCTCTGGCTACTTTAGCAGCAATGTTCAAAGTTAGTTATCCGAATTATGCACCCAATATAAGAATCCTTTGTTACAAGGAGCCAACACGCGTTTTCCTTGCTTATTATCTCACAACTGAAGACGTTTCGGACGAAAAGCCATGGTATTTCGACATAAAAAGATATCTTATAAAGCAAGAGTACCCCGAGGGTGCTACAAATTATGATAAGCAGACTCTCAAAAGATTAGCATCCAAGTTTTTACAATCAGGAGACGTTCTGTACAAAAGAAACTATGATTCGGTTCTGCTCAGATGCATGGATAGACACGAAGAAGAATCCATCATACGAGAAATTCACGAGGGTTATTTTGGGACTCATGCCAGTGGAAATTCCATGGCCAAGAAAATCCTACGAGCAGGTTATTTCTGGATGATAATGGAAAGTGACTGTTGTGTGTATGCGAAAATGTACCACAAATTTCAAGTTTACACAGACAGGATACATATTCCTCCCACTCCTTTGAATGTGATTACTTCACCATGGCCATTTTCAATGTGGGGAATTGATATGATTGGACGGATCGAGCCGAGCGCTTCAAATGGACACATGTTCATTCTCGTCGTTATTGACTACTTCACCAAATGGGTGGAAGCGGCTTCATACAAGAATGTGACCAAGAAAATCGTCACTCGCTTCATCAAGAAAGAAATCATATGTCGTTATAGAACTCCTAACAAGATCATCACTTATAACGGTTCAAATCTCCACAAACAAATGATGAAGGAAATGTATGAAGAATTCAAGATTGAGCACCATACTTCATCACCCTATTGGCCAAAGATGAACGGTCCAGTTGAAGCAGCTAACAAGAACATAAAGAAGATTGTCCAGAAAATGGTGAGAAAATACAAAGATTGGCATGAAATGTTGCCCTTTTCTATGCACGGCTATCGAACTTCAGCGCATACTTCCACTGGGGAAACTCCTTTTTCACTAGTCTATGGTATGGATGCGGTACTCCCAATCGAAGTAGAGATTCCTTCATTAAGGGTTTTGATAGATACTAAGGTTGAAGAAGCTGAATGGATTCAAACCAGGCTCGACCAACTCAATCTCATCGAAGAGAAGCTCCTAGAAGCCATTTTTCATGGTCAGTTATATCAACAGCATCTCAAGCGAGCATTTGACAAGAAGATTCAACCTCGAGAGTTCCATGCATGTGACCTGGTTTTAAGGAAGATTCTCCCAATTCACTCTGATCCAAGAGGCAAGTGGATTCCCACCTATGAGGGGTCGTACATCATGAAGAAAGCTTTCTCAAGAGGTGCTCTAATCCTGACAGATATGGATGGGGGAAGACGTTTCACTTCCAGTCAATTCAGACTCAGTCAAAAAATACTACGCATAAAAAGACCCGCTAAGTCGAAAACCCGAAAGGGCGGCTTAGGCAAAATTTAAGGCTAAAAAAAAGGAAAAAGAAAAAAGAGAATAACCCGCTTACTGGAAAACCCGAAAGGGCGGCTTAGGCAAAAATGGGTATCCCGATGGATTGAAAACCTGAAAGGGTGATCCAGGCAAAAATTAGGGACAAAAATCGAGAGATTGCAGTCTGAAAGCTCTTCACAAATAACAAGTACAACCTCCTAACACTGGATGGATCAATTCAACTATTATCCTTCAGAAGCACAACACTAGGACGATCCGGGATATGTGAACTATAGCAATATCAGTTTTAATAGAAGTTTGAGATTTTGTTATTGCCATTTTACCTTTTGTATTTTGTCTTTTCTTCGCAACTTCCTCATTTAGGAGTTTTTTCCATGTACGAATTCCTATTCACAGGCCAAACTCATTAATAAAAATTTGCCCTTCCACCAAAAAGTCTTTGTTAAGTCCTTTTTACTTTATTTTTTGTATGTGAATTATGATTTAAATTCTTTATTAAGCATTGCATTGAAAGCAACAAGGCAATGATAATCACAAGCTAAGATGTAAAACACGATGTTACATGGACATGAAGGCATCCCAAGGGAATGCTCTGGCGTTCAAGTGTTATTTTTCTATGCAGGTAGCAAGTCGTAATGGTCTCCTCGACCGAGCTTTCGTCCTCGTCACCTCCTTACAGACGGTTGAGCATCTGATTCTCTAACACTAAGAAAATTGGGGAATTCAATGAAATCCATGTCTCTACTCAGTCATCTACAAGAAGTCCAACACGTGGGAAAGTCAGATCAAGCCACTTCTCCTCATCAAGATTCAATTATCGACAAGGCTATAACTCAATTCTCAAAGTTTTCAAGCACCAATGTGTATTGGCATCTCAATACAACGGGCCATGGACCCCAATGATTCCCATCGCTCGCATTCTGCATATAATAATCATCATGGCATATTACATTGCATCTTCAAACGCATAGCATATCCATCGAAATGGATCATTATGCCATACAGTTCAAAATGCATATGAAGTATGATCCAGTTTTGGCACCTTGCACGAAAGCCCCAAATCAATCCTTAACTTAATAAAACATCCCCACAAATAATATCATCCTCATAATTCCCAGTTAACATATGTCATTACACTACCAACCAAAATAAGCCACGGTGTCAGTATATTGCACTCCCCAACTCTTAATACCCGCGTTATTTTTTCTAGGGTCGTAGGTTATCTGTAGATCTTACCCTCACATTATCTTTTCTAGGACCGTAGGTTGCTCATAGGTCTTATCCTCACGTTATTTTTTCTAGGGTCGTAGGTCATCCGTATATTTTACCCTCACATTATCTTTTCTAGGGTCGTAGGTTGCTCGTAGGTCTTACCCTCACGCTATTTTTCTAGGGTCGTAGGTCGCTCATAGGTCTTACCCTCATGTTATTTTTTCTAGGGTCATAGGTCGCTCACAGGTCTTACCCTCATGTTATATTTTCTAGGGTCGTAGGTCTTTCATAGATCTTACCCTCACGTTATCTTTTTTAGGGTCGTAGGTCGTTCGTAGATCTTACCCTCACGTTACCTTTTCTATGGTTGTAGGTCATTCGTAGATCTTAACATTGTGTTATCTTTTCCTGGATCATAGGTCATCCATATATCTTACCCTCATGTTATCTTTTCTAGGGTCATAGGTCATTCATATATTTTACCCTTACGTTATCTTTTCTAGGGTTGTAGGTCATTCGTAGATCTTACCTTTGCGTTATCTTTTCCTGGATTGTAGACCGTCCATAGATATTACCCTTATGTTATCCTTTCTCTTGGGTCATAGATCATACGCCGATCTTTACCAGTTGTCTTTACCTTTCTTTTTGGGTCGTGAATCCCACATGATAGATTCTCCACTATTTTCGAGTTCTACCCATCGACTTTAAGTTATCATATTTTCATTAATCCTACTTCCAGTCACCAAGACATCATCAACCATATCCTTTCAATCACTTTAACACCCACTTCCCTAAGAACCTTGTATTGGCACCGTTACCCTAGTAAAAGTTATCATTATTCAACCACACTTACCCATCATGCTCAGTTCACTAAAAAATTCATTTTTCATCCCCAACAGACATCACAATAATAATACTTACATCATCTCTCCAGAAAAAATTTCAAGCCTTGGTATTTAATCTTCTTCTACCTCGAATGTTCGAAAGTCTAATGTCAATATCACTTTCAGGTTTAAGACGATTAAATAGGGGCAGCTGTCATACCCTAAATTTGTCCTACCCTTTTCACTTATTGCGTGTCTTAAACTTTGCATATTCATTTGCATCATCATCATTAGGTCATTTGCATACCATGCATTTTCATTTAATAAAGCAGTAATTCAAGGCATTAGTGGTTGTGCTAATCAGAGTTTCATATTGGATTGAGGCTTCATTATTCAATAAAGTGAATCTCTCTAGTTCTTCCTTGAGCAGCAGACTATGGAATTAGGGTTTGAAGTATGGTTATTAGGGGACCTCTTATTAATCCGACTGCATGACTTTTCTCCATCAGGATTCATCAAGGCCAAGGATTAGGGTGTATTTCCCTAGCCAAGGTCAATGAATTAGGGATTTAGAGGACTAGGGTTGTGTGTGGATTTATTTTCTCATCAAGATGATTTCTTCATCTTTGAGCATCTGGTACGTGAGGATTAGAGTTCCTCATTCATGTTTTTGCTTGTTAACATTCCTTAACATGAAGATTATGATTAGGGTTTTATATCGAGGATGTTATTCTATGTTGCAAGTCTCAATCATGTTCTTACAAGGATTCTTCAAGTGCATTATTTTTTTATTAAAGTTATCAAGTGAAGGAAAATTTTCCAAGACAAAGGGCTCGTGGTTCGAGTTACAAAAGTTTGATTCATGATAGAAGAGATATTGATTATAGACTCGTTTTGTAATCAAGGAATTATCATTATCTCCAATGCTAGTTAGTTCAGTTGCAAGATAATTTGGGTTTCGGGAATGTTAAAGTTTATCCAATGTGATTTGAATTTGTTGTTGAAATTTGGAATTGAAGATTTATTCATTTGGAAACAAATATCAAGATTACAACTGTGATATGGTGGCCAGAACCGGGACGGTTTATTAGGATTTTCTGGTTTTCGTTTTGCGTTTGTATTCACAAAATGTCGCGGTAAGCAAGAGTCGCCACCGACTTTTATTTTATCCAACAAGGAAAGGAAAAAAGCACAGAAAAATTCATTTTTCGAGATATTTCTGAGTACGGGGGGTAGATTATAGAAAGGGAAGGTATTAGCACCCTTTCTATCCATAGTTATCTACGGGCTCTTAGGTACTTGCTCATCATTTTCAAAATTGCTTCTTTTTGTGTTTGTGTGATTTGAAAAGTTTTTGACTTCGATTTAACTCTTGCTTCTGTCTTCAAGAGTGTTACAAAGTGTTTTTTTGAAAGCTTTGTTTGTAAAGGAGTGTAAGTGTGAAAAAGTTTGTTTTGTTTGAGCAAGTACTTAAGAGTTAATCTACCTACTCGAAAAAAGAATCGTTCTATGTTCATTTCCTTTAGACAACGCTATCCTACTATTAGTGAGTAGGTAGGACCGTTGTTGGAGTTTTGTGGGTCAATTCGAAAGGGACGTACGGTCACTAAAGCACTGTTAGGACGTCTTAGTAATAAGCCTAATGTCTTAGATCAATTATTCGAGGCAACGATATCCGAGGCAACCATTTCCGAGGAAACTTTTTCGGAATGGGACTTTGATCTTTGTTTAGACAGAAGGACGACCACTAAAGCACCCTGTGATACGGTGGGAGAACTGACTTGAGGTTTGCGTTTGTTTTCGCAAATGTTTCGGTTGAACAAGAGTCGTCACTGACTTTTTATTTATCCTAAGGAAAGGTCAAAAAGCACAGGAAAAACCTTTGAGATGTTTTCGTGGGTTCGGGGGGTAGATTATGAAAAGGGAAGGTGCTAGCACCCTTTTTATCCATGGTTTTCCATGGACTCTTAGTTACTTGTTTTAGATCACTTGCCTTTGCTTTTCATTTGCTTGAAATGGTGTTTTGTGTGTGTGGTTTTTGGAAATGTTTTGAAAAAGATGCCTTGTCTAGGCAACCATTGTAACAATTCTTTACTCGAATGTTTTACAGAGGTGTTTGTCTTTTTGAAAAGAGATTTCAATGTTTTTGAAAGTTGTTTTGAAAGTTGTGTTGTGGAGTGTGTTTTGAAAAATGGCAAGTGTGTTTTGCAAGTTTGATCAAGTAACTAAGAGCTATCTACCCTATTTTACTCAAAGATCTTTCTCATGTTTTAACCCTTTTAACAGTGTTGTTTCACCATTGTATTTGGTGAACAACCTTGCGTTAGGATGTTAACGGGACGGGCGCGGGTCATCGTATACAATCATTGAAGGCAACTTGTGAGACGCTCTAGCAATTTTGTAAAGGACGAGATCGTTTTATCGAAGGCAACATCGAGGGTCATCGAGGGACTACGATCTTTGTTTATCGAAGGGACGTTTGCTAGAGTGTCTCATACTCGAGGGACATGATTTCATTTTTCCGAGGCAACAGGCGAGGTTACCCTAGAGGTGCAAGTGTGAATTGTGTATTGATTTTCATGCTTTTGTCTTGTATTAGGTTATCTAGCGGTTGATTTTGAATCTTCGCATACAAACCCTAATTACTATACAGTATATGGAAAGCGATAAATTGCGGGAATTTAAAGTCTAAGCTATTACAAATAAGTATCCGGGGACGGGGGTACAAATGTTTACAAATGGGGATGAGTCTCATCAGAATAGTAGTGTCCAAATATTATTTACAACCAAATCGCATCGTCGCATTCTCAATGTAAAAATATAGCAAGGTATAGGGATCAAAGAAAATCAACAGTATTGTATGATGCATATGATTATTTACAAATGATAAAAATATTAACCTAATGTATTATTAAGTATTATTATTATTTTGTATTATATGAACAAGAGTTTTAAAGAAAAGAAAATGTTTAAGTTACAATATTTTATTATTTATGTATTTTTTGTTAATGTTTTAAAAAAACTTATATAAAAAGTTTAACTAAACAAAAGTTTTAAAACAAAATGTATTATTTTATTTACCAAAAAGAATTAGGAATTTAAGTTATTTAATAAAGAAAATAAGGTGGTGAAAATAAAATGGTATTAGTTTGTATATAAAAAAAAGTTTAAGGATCTAAATGGGCTTTAGGTTACGCTTGTTCCAAGTGAGAAACAAACAAAATATAACAAAAGGGGTTGCAGGCGCCAGATTTGTTGGGCCTAAGGGGTTTGCGCGTGGAGCAGGCCCAAATGCATTACAATGTTTTGTTGTTAGGGTTCGTGTGTATTTTTCTCAGAATAGGGTTTGTGTCTTTGGAACGGCGCCACTCCCTTTCTTCTTCATCGTCCTCTTTATCCTTCTCAAACAATGGCTTCTGATGTCTTTAACCCTCCAGCTTCCAGAGCGCCGTCCCCTTTCATCCCGTTACCTTCTCCCAGCGATTCAAGCTTGATATTTCAAAAGGTTTGATTCATTCATTTAGGGTTTTTTAGAGTTACATTAGTGTGATTCCTGTATGTTATAGCTCGCATGTTTTGACCTTTATTCTTTCTTTTGTTTGATGCTTATATGCGATAGGGATTTTGAGGGTTTGAGGAATATACCTTGAATGCCCTGCTTCTGAGAATGATGGAGGGAGGAAAGGGCTAGATGGCGCCTCCTTTGTGGCCGGAATGGGGAGAACATGATGACTTTCTTGCTGGCTTTCTTCCTGGTACTTATATCTTTTAGCTTTCCTTGAATGGTTTTATGATGATAGTGTCTCTGAAAACCCTAGGATACTTCACTTCTGCATCTTCTTTTCTTCTTCTGAATACTTGCTTCTGTGATGCTTTTGATGATTATTATGTGATGGACTTTGCTTTGGAGTTTCCCTCTCTTTGGACTTGATTTTATTTCAATGATGAATTTGATTATGAGATACCTGTGCTTCTGTTTAGCCTATGATGAACATGTTCTGAGGCGTTTTGTTGGCTATTTTTTCAATGATGATGATATTGAATCTGAGAATGTGGTTATTGTTTCACTTTTGACTTCTTCTTTTTCTCTCTTTTGGGCTTGAACTTTTCAATGATGGTGATGAATCCTTCTTCTGAGAATGTTTGCTTCAGTGTTGTTTTGATTTTTGGGCTTGCTTGCCTTGTTGGAAATTTGCAATTTGACAGGTTTTTAGCAGTTTGAAGCAGGCTTGTTTAGGATACAGGCTTGAAAGGCTTGCTTCTTTGAGGCAGGCAGGTTCTTTTGAAACTGGCAGTTTGACAAGCTTGTTTAGGATACAGGCTTGAAAGGCTTGTGGTTTGAATCAGGTTTTATGTTTTGTGTAGTTTTGACAGGGCTAAAGGCAGGCTTGCAAGTTTGGAGATTTGTTTTAGGCTTCTGTAACTGGTACAGGCTGGAGTTTATGCAGGCTTGGAGGAAAACAGGCCTCAAGGCTTGCTTTGTAAGGCTTTTAGGCTTTGGCTTGAAGCAAGCTTTGGTTTGCTTAGGCTTGGGCAGGTTACTATGTTTTGAGTTTATGCAGGTTGATATGCTTCTTTATGGGACAGGCCTGAAGCAGGTTTGGGTGAGATTGGTTTCTAAGCTTGAGGCAGTTTTAAGCTTGTTTGTTTTTGAGAGGCTTTTATGCAGGATGGTTTAGAAACAGGCAAGCTGCCAGGCTTGTCTTTGCTTCAAGGCTTGTGTTTACAGTTTTTGTGATATCTTTTTCTATGTGTTCTCTGCCCTCCTTTCCACTATTCTGATTTGTTATATTTATTTATCTCTAAGCCTGCCTGAAAAACTGTAAGCCTCTACTTCTCTCTCTCTTTTCTCTCTCTATCAGAAAAGCATATTTTAATGCTTTAGAATAGCTGTCTCTGAAAAGGTTTTGGCCAGAAAATGATGAAAAATGTACTTTTACAAGCTTGCTTGCATCTTGTCTTTCCTCTGCATATCTTCTTGCCTCCAGATTTTCTGCATTGCTTTTGTGTACTTGTTGACAGCTTTATTGGCTTTTGATAGTTTGGAACTTGTGACTTAGTTTGCCCCTTTGACAATTTGGTTTGCCTAGTTTGATAATGCAATTCAGTTTGGATTTTTGCAGCTTGTTTGGCATTTCAGTTTGCACTTTGCAATTTGAATTTATGCAGCTTTGTGCATTTTGCAAAATAATTCATATGCTTGCAAACATTTTACTTCCCTCTTTGTGAACCAAGAAGAGACATCTTCTTGCGATTTGCAGAGAGGACGAACAAACTGATTCCAGCCAAAACCTTTAATGATGAGTTTTTTGATTAACTGTCTGAAAAATACTTTTTTAATTCATCTGTATTGACTTCTCCTTTTCTGGCTTTGCAGGTAAATATCAATTGAGAAAAGGATGCAACAGTATAAGATGAAGACTTCAAGAGATTTAGGATATAGTTTTATTTTATTTTTAATCATTGTAATAAATGTCATTGTAACACTGTAAATAAATTTACTGTATCAAATAAACATTTGTAACAATAATTGAAAATGAATAAAAAATCCTTTGTCAGTTAATTCTTTAATTCTTCTGCACTTGTTTATTTAATCATTTAAATCTCTTGAGTTATAATAATTGGAAATTATCCCAATAATCTTAACTTAGAAATTATAAATAATCAACAAACGTCGCAGTCATACAGCTTTGCATTAACCAACAATACTTCCGGCATTCCAAATAACCGAAAGCATTGCACAAATAAACAAACAAACGTCCATACGCCTTTTTCTTTACTGATCAAACTAAAGCTTCAAACTTTTAATCAGAAACCTCAACTTCTATCCCATAGGTTCAGGTTTTGAAAAACAAACTGAAATCTTGAACAGACGTCAAAGCAGTGTGACAGCCAATTAAGACACTGTGGATTCAAATCCTTCTGAAAATGTGCGTGCAAACCCTAATGTTGGATTTACTGTCAAAGAAACGTCCGCCTGATAAAACCCTGAGCCAAACTCAACCAAATCAATAAAAACCCTAATAATCTGCTTAGAATGATTCAAAAGTCAATGGAAACCCTAATTTTGTTTGACTGTTAAGAAAAGTCTGTTTGACCGATTCTTAAGCCAATCTGGAAAATCAGGAAAAGCCCGAAGCTGTGATTTCTTGTGAAAAAGATGGGGGCAAATTTTGGGGTACAACAGTTGCCCATGTTCAATCTTCTTGAACCTGAAGAGTTAGATTGGCAAGTTTGCCGTTCGCGACTCGAAGGTAAAAGGAGATTAGACACTAGAGTGCCCAAAAAATTTGCACTCGTCAAAGCGTAGTTTGAGGGAATGGGCTTAAAGATGCCATTTGGAGATGGGCTTAAAGATTCCATCTGGAGATGTGACAGAATCTTGTCGGAGGATGGGCTTAGAGATGCCATCTGGAAATTATTGGTAGGAGGATGGGCTTATAGATGCCATCTAAAGGTGATTGTATCTTGTTGGAGATGGGCTTGTAGATGCCATCCAAGAATTCTTGTTGAATTGTAATCTCGTAAGTTGAAAGAAGGAACCTGTGTAGGGTTTTCTGATGATGAGTCTGTGTAAAACTGCATCTGAAATTTTGAGAAGGAACCGGTGTAGGGTTGCTTCATGATGAGTCCGTGTAAAACTGCATCTGAAATTTGAGAAGGAACCGGTGTAGGGTTTCCTGATGATGAGTCCGTGTAAAACTGCATCTGAAATTTTGAGAAGGAACCGGTGTAGGGTTGCTTCATGATGAGTCCGTGTAAAACTACATCTGAATTTAAGAAGGAACCGGTGTAGGGTCGCTTCATGATGAGTCCGTGTAAAACTGCATCTGAATAATTGTTAATGATAGCCTTTTATTCTTATCCTGAAAAGGACAAAATGTTAGCTAAACACAAAGTTATGTTGCATGATATGTATGATGCAACGAATTGTACTTCATCAATGTTTATGATATGAATGTAATGGATGCGCATGTAAGCTGAGTAGCTGTCTTGCTGAGGAAGACGAATCCTGGATAATGAAATCTTTGACTGCTGCTGGGGAAAGTAAATCCTTGACTGCTGCAGGGGATTGTTGGAAATGAGAAGTCCTGGAACCACTGTTGGGGAATCAGGAGCTTGGCTTGTATGCAAATCTACTGGGGATTCCTGTCTTGAGGAGATCTTCACTGGGGAATATCTGAATATCCTGAGAGGAACTGAGAATGAGAGTCTTCATTCTGTTTGGGGAATAAGAATTCTGTGGGAAATAGCCATACTGTTGAAAAGTAGCTATTCTGTCGGAGAGTAAAACTCAGGATGTTGGATTAAGCTTATTCTTGTATGGAAGAAGTTCAGGAGTTTTAGGTTCTATGCCACTTTGAGAATGAGAATCTTCATTCTGTCGGGAATATCAGGAGGTTGGATATGTGCCACTCTACTGGGGAAGCCCAAAATGAGAATCTTCATTTAGGTCTTGGGCCATAAGACTGGGTGTATACCAACCTTCTGAGGTTTCAAGGATGCGAATCTTCATTCTGTTAAGGGTCATAAATTGGGAGTATACCAATCTTCTGAGGCTTCAAGGATGAGAATCTTCATTCTGTTAAGGGTCAGAAATTGGGAGTATACCAATCTTCTGAGGTTTCAAGGATGAGAATCTTCATTCTGTTAAGGGTCATAAATTGGGAGTATACCAATATTCTGAGGTTTCAAGGATGAGAATCTTCATTCTGTTAAGGGTCAGAAATTGGGAGTATACCAATCTTCTGAGGCTTCAAGGATGGGAATCTTCATTCTGTTAAGGGTCAGAAATTGGGAGTATACCAATCTTCTGAGATTTCAAGGATGAGAGTCTTCATTCTGTTAAGGGTCAGAAATTGGGAGTATACCAATCTTCTGAGGCTTCAAGGATGAGAGTCTTCATTCTGTTAAGGGTCAGAAATTGGGAGTATACCAATCTTCTGAGGTTTCAAGGATGAGAGTCTTCATTCTGTTAAGGGTCAGAAATTGGGAGTATACCAATCTTCTGAGGTTTCAAGGATGAGAATCTTCATTCTGTTAAGGGTCAGAAATTGGGAGTATACCAATCTTCTGAGGCTTCAAGGATGAGAATCTTCATTCTGTTAACAGTCAGAAATTGGGAGTATACCTATCTTCTGAGGTTTCAAGGATGAGAGTCTTCATTCTGTTAAGGGTCAGAAATTGGGAGTATTCCAATCTTCTGAGGTTTCAAGGATGAGAGTCTTCATTCTGTTAAGGGTCAGAAATTGGGAGTATACCAATCTCCTGAGGTTTTAAGGATGAGAATCTTCATTTTGTTCAGGGTCAGAAATTGGGAGTATACCAATCTTCTGAGGTTTTAAGGATGAGAGTCTTCATTCTTGAGAGAAACAGATTTTTAGGAGCTTCAGTTGTCCGTTATTTTTTCGGTGGTTGTAACTTCCAGCAGGTGATGAAGGAAATTTTGAACGCTCTTGAATTCCAGCAGGTGATGAAGGAATTTTTGATGTTGATCGTAACTTCCACCAGGTGATGAAGGAAATTTTGAACGACCTTGAGTTCTAACAGGTGATGAAGGAATTTTTGATGTTGATCGTAACTTCCAGCAGGTGATGAAGGAAATTTTGAACGACCTTGATTTTGACATTCAAATGCCCCAAGTGATGGTGAGGGAGACTTGCCCCAAGTTCACTGAACTTTTGAGAAATTTGTTGAAATCTTGACAGGACTGCCCCAGGTTAAATGGATTTTGAAAGATTTGTTGAAATCTTGACTGGACTGCCCCAAATTTGTTGGATAGTGACATGTCATGCCCCCTTGTTGATAGGAGATTTGTCAATGGAAGTGTCATCCTTTTTGAAGTGATTTTGCTCATTGAGAGAGCCTTCGTTCATCGGATATTTATTGTGTGAATTTCTCCGCTGTCAAACAAATAGCCAAATGCAAACAGTGATATTCAAGTAATGCAAAGTTTATGTCTGTCTCGAAGTTTTGAAAAATGCGTTTTTTAGCAGAAAACTTTTTATAAGACAAATTCAACACAAGATTTAGAGCAAAGCCTTACAGGAGTCAGGATACCTTTTGTAACAGTATGCTTTTGAACTAACCCATGCTTCAATTAGGACTTTTGAAGGGTTGTAACGTGGCTTGGTTCACAGTTTAAAAAACAAAGGATAAAGGCTCAAAGTATGTTTGTACCCACCCGCTCTTCGTGATGTTCTTCAATCCTAAACTCAGTTAAGTGTGGGTCAAACTCTATTCGAGTTTGGAACGACTTTTTGGCGATGGTTCACCAGTTGAATTTTGGAAGGCAATCATTTTTGCAACATTTTTCATGTTGTTGAGGATTTATAATGACCTCTTTCTTTTGATTTGTTATCCCTAACTTTTACCTGACGGTTTCTGTTTTCGAGACCACAGTCAGCGGGATGCCCCGGCTTTCCTAAGCCTCCTTTATAGGTTTTGGCTCAGTGGGATTTTCTCTTTTGAGAGATTGACTGCCTATGAGATAAATAACCATCACTTTTCTTCTTCTTTTTTTTTGATGTCGTTCGTTGTATTACGAACTGAGAGTTTGCGACTTCAATGCGCATCTTTTTTTTTTATTAACTGAGAGACTACCCTGCCCCAGGTTTAAATCAAAGGTTTCAATTTGTTTAGAATAGAAAACTCCTACTTCTTTGGCTCGAAGGGGTTGACTAGGGATTATCTTCCTTATAACTCCAGTGTTTGGGATTTGAAAGAAATGCCTGTACATCATCAGCGAGGTATGTTCAAAAGCATACTGTATGAGATTATGGCATTGTTTCGTCATCCTCCCTCTAAAGGCTTGTAGCTTTTTATCAAGAGTTAAATATCATAAAGAAAACACAAGAATAGTGAAAACGAATGGATAAATTCAAGACAAACATATGCAATACATTAATGAAACAGAGTTTGACATCAACAGATAATTGTTTGAATAACAAAAGAAATTACAACTTGAAAATTCAAATGGACCCAAAGTCTCTCAGTCCGAGCTTTGTCATTTCAAATGGAGAAGCCTTGGCGGAAGATTTTCATCTCACCATCCGGCATGAATTCCAGCACTCCTTCGTCGATCAAGTCTTGGATCTTGTTTTTCAAAGCACAACAGTCATCGGTGTCATGTCCAGGACTATGGGAGTGGTAAACACAAAATGCATCGGGGTGATAACTAGGAGAAGAAGTCTTAGGGTTCGGATGAGGAGCCCTTAAAGCAAGCAGGTTGACCTCCAACAAGCGTTTCAGTATCAAAGATGATGGTATGTCAGTCTCAGAGAAATGTCTTCCAGACGTATTTTTCTTACGCTGATTACCCTGTTGACGCTGACGGGGTTGTTGACGGGCTTGTGACCCCGAAGCAAGTTGAGGAGCTTTTCCCTTGTTTTCTTGTCTCAAAGGGGGTTGACTAATGACTTGATCTTCAACCTTAGGTGTTTGCCCCACCTGGTTGTCCCGAAGCAGCCTGTTGACGAGGACCTTGAGCTCTTCTTGTCTTTGAGCTAAGTCTTGAATGAGAGCCATCTGGCCCACCAGCTGTCCCATCATTTGGATCTTCATTGTTGCCAACTCAATCTGCAGTCCTTCCAACTGATCATTCCTGATGCCTCCCGGATTCCCCAGGACCATGCCCCTTGTGAGGAGAGCTTTTATCTCTTCTTTCCCCTGGGATAGGTTCAAGAACATCTCTTGAAGTTGAGCGTTTTGAGCCTGGATGCCCTTGATAGTCTGCTCCAGAGCCATCTCTTGAAATAAACAGTAGGAGAATAAGGAAACCTGAAAAGGAAAACCTATTATGATGCAATGCATGATATGTGAATGCATGTTTTCAAGGATCTCTCGGGGTAAACACAAGAAAATGTTAGAGGTTGAACTTTGACCAACATCTTAGATTGGAGAACCTTGCAATGGTGGATGTCTTTCCACGAGAATCAAGCTCACCATGTCAAGTGGGTCATAGCCCCTGATTCAAGTTGTTGAACTTGATCTTTGATGGCATTTGTTTAGAGGAGAAAACCTCTTGCCCCTTGGTAGACGTCTGGTTCAACGTGACCCTGCATCAAAAGATCCTCGAGATCCTTGAAATGGTTATTGAAAATGCTATGGTATGATGTTATGATGTTATGTACATGTATGAAAAAGTAAGCAAGTGTATATACAGGCAATGGATTGGGATAGCTAGGATGGCTTGAGATGGCCTGTGGAGTGAAAACCAACTCACACTTTTCTTTGAATTTTCTGACTTTGCTCTGCCTTTTTTCACGACTCTAACTCTTTTTCTTTGATCTAGAATTGTTCACTATATAACCTAGAGTGAATTAGGTTAACATACTTGGACTAAATCTTTGCATTTATCCAAGATTTGATTTGATTTGCAAGCTATATGATATGTTGATATTTTGAGACAAACCATGCCTTTCTTGTACCAATTGACCTTGATTCGATTTGATCTTATTAACTCAGCATATCTTGATTGCCAATCTGTCTAAAAAACAAATCAAATCATATCTTTGTTAATTTTCATCATTTATTTGATTTAATTCATTTTTTAATTAATGAAAAATAAAAATAAATTTAAAAATGAAGCACATAATAGGTGAGTAAACATTTGAGTCGTGGACCACATTATAATTGAGGTGCAAGCATAAAAAGTTGGGCCCATTTAGCAAAAAATGCAAATTTGAGCACATTTGACTTTTGGCAATTTTGCAAAAATGGTCAACTTGGCCAATGCATAACTCTCATAATTTTGACCCTAGAGAGGTGTTCTTGGACTTATTAGAAAGCTTAGGATGTCCTCTAAAAAACCATTTTGGTCTCATATAAATTGAGTCTTCCATGTTTATGTATGAAGCTTTGATCCAAAAAGGTGTTTTTGTTGACTTTTCAAAAGGACCTATAATGTCAAAATTCATATCTTTTTGTGAGTGCATATTCTGGACTTTGGAGATGAATATGAATTGTATTGAATTTAATCCTATTAAAGATTAGCTTTGGATGGGTCATTTCTGATAAAGTATGAGAAAGTTATGCTTGGTCAAAGTTGAGATGACTTTTCCTGTAAAACCCTAATTTAGCAACTTTTGGGTTTTGTTGAACTGTGAGAAATCCTTGAGGAATCATGATCAACCCTTAATCAAATGATGGATAATACTTCAAAATGAGGATGTTGACCAAAAATCTTGAAGTTTTACTGTATGTGGGCCACAGTTGACTTTTGACCTAGTACAATTGATTTTCAGGCATTTGAGTAATTGACTGAGCAAACTTCTTCTGCAAGGCTTGAAAAATGACATGGATGATCTTGAGAATATATTAGGACAATGGTGTCATTTGATTCCTTTGTGGTTCACACATTTTGATGAAGATGGAAACCCTAATTTGAGGTATACTGCCTTATGAGAGAGTTTGTCTGGTCAATTCTTGAACTTCCTTGAGAAATTTGGGGACATCACTTGCCATGTGTTGAGAAATATGGGAGGGCAAATTTTGGGGTACAACACCGCTACCTTCAAGTGTTATAGACTGTGAAGCCTTTTGAGCATTCAAAATATCCTAGCAACAGACACTTTTGTTCCTTGGAGTCAAACTTGCCCAGATTCTCTTTAATATTTAACATAAAACATACACATCCGAAAGGATGGAAAAAAATATCTTGGGCTTTCTGTTATTCCATAATTCATAAGGATTCTTACTCAAAATAGGTCTTATAGAGATTCTATTTTGAATATAACACGTTGTATTTACTACTTCTGCCCATAAGTGCTTAGCCATTTGAGTTTCTTAGATCATGGTGCGAGCCATTTTTTGCAAGGTCCTTTTTCTTCTCTCTACAACCCCATTTTGTTGTGGAGTTCTAGGGAAGGAGAAATAATGGATTATGCCATTAGAATCAATTATTTTTTCAAAATCATTATTTTTAAATTCGCCACCATGATCGCTTCTAACTCTAACTATTTTGAAAATCTTTTCATTTTGCAATTGGGATAAGAAAGAAGCAAACACAGAATGTGACTCATCCTTGTGTTTTAAGAATTTTACCTATGTCCATCTGCTGTAATGATCAATGATGACTAGTCCATATTTCTTACCATTGACATAAGAAATTTTCACTCGTCCGAATAAGTCAGTGTGAAGAAGTTCTAATGGCTTAGAGGTAGAAATAACCTTTTTAGATCTAAAAGAGGTTTTTGAAAACTTGCCTTTATGACATGTTTTGCAAAGAGCATACGAAGTATACTTTAGAATGGGCAAGCCTCTGATTAATCCAAGCTTATTTAGTTGTGATATGTCTCTCAAGCTAACATGGCCCAAACGTCTGTTCCAGATCCACTACTCTTCTTGAATAGTCAGAAGACATTTTACGTTCTGGTTTTTCAAATCTAATAACTTTATTTTGTAAATGTTGTTCTTCCTCTTACCATTAAACAAAATTGAGCCATCCTTCTGACTTACAGCTTTACAAGACGTTTGAATGAAAATGACATCAAAACCATTGTCACTAAGTAGGCTAATTGACAAGAGGTTATGTATTAGAACCTCGACTAAAAGAACATTGTTAATGGAAGGAAGTTTACCATTACCAATAGTTCCAGATCTAATGATCTTTCCCTTCTGGTTGCCTCCAAAACCCACAATGTCTCCAGACTTAAGTTCCAAATCTTGGAACATATACCTTTCGCTCGTCATGTGTCACGAGCATCAAGTGTCCAGGTACCATAACTGGTGTTGCAATGGAACCATCAAGGAAATCTACAACATAGATTATCTGATCCTTAGGTACCTATTTTCTGGGTCCTTTGCTCTTAGCAATTCTAGAGGTTTTGACCCCTTTGGAATCTTGTGCATTAGGATAATCTAGTGGTATTTATGCATGATACTTAGGCTTAGAAATTTCCTTCTGTGTCTGTGGTTGTGCTATAGTGGAATCATAACCTTCTTGTTCTGGACATTTTAATTTTATGCCAGCAAGCACAAAATGTTCAGAAAGAAGTTTTGGCTTGACACTTAGAGTCTCATCAATTATTTTTTATGGTCATGAATATCCTAAGCCTCTACTTCCGTTTCTGCTAACTCCATAGACCATTGAAGCCATTTTGCTTTTATCTATGCTTTTAGCTAGGAAGTGCTGAAAAGCTCTATCATATCTTATTACTTCATCAATAACAGATGCACTAGAGATCATATCTTCTTCTAATCTAGAAACTTTACTTTTCATATTAATGTTTGATTTTTCTAAAACAAATAATTTTTTATTTAAATCGGAAGGATTTTTCTCATCTTTAGTAGAGTTCTCTGAAGTAACTACAAAACTCTTTTTAAAGGTTTTGTGTTTACTTATAAGCGATTGATACCTTTTCATTAGTTCTGATAAACCAATTTCAAGTTTAAAATGAGATAAGGAAGAAAGTACCTCTTGGTCGTCATCAGAGTCTGACTCATCATCAAGTGTCAGTTCGTCTTCTGATGATGTTTCACTCGTGCTAGTCTTTGCTATGAATGTTACGTTAGCATGTACTTCATTAGAATCTTCTTCCTCTGACTCTGAATTATACCATATTTCCATGAGACCTTTCTTAGCTGTGTATGCCTTCTTATCTTTCTTATCCCTTTTGAGCTTAGGGCATGCATTTTTTTAATGTTCAGGATCCTTGCATTCAAAACATGCGACTTCCTTTTCAGAAGCTTTCTTCTGACCAGAAGTGGATTCACCAATTCCATATGTCCTTCGTTGACCTCTGAACTTGCTTTGTCAATGTTTCCAGATTTGACTGATTCTTCTAGATATGAATGAAAGTTCCTCATTATATAAATCATATTCTGATTCTTCTGATTCTTCCTTAGCTTGATAAGCTTTGGTCGTTCCAGACTTAGACCTTAGAGCCACAGACTTAACTACTTTCAAGGTTTCATCTTGATCAAGCTCAATTTCATGACTCTTAAAGAGATAATCATCTCCTAAAGAGAGGTGTTGTTCAGATCCTTTGAAAGTTTCAAAGCAGTTGCCATTGGTCTCCATTTTTTAGGTAGACTTTTGATAATTTTCTTAACGTGATATGTTGTAGAGTAACCTTTATTCAGAACCTTAAGTCCTGCCACAAGAGTCTGAAATCTTGAAAACATCGTCTCCACATATTATTCGTCTTCTATCTTGAAGGCTTCATATTTTTGAATTAAGGTCGGAGCCTTTGTTTCCTTTACTTGTGCATTGCCTTCATACGTCATCTGAGTAGAATCAAAGATGGAATTTGCAGTCTCTCTATTCGTGATATTCTCATATCCATTGTATGAAATAGAACTTATAACAATGGTTCTTGACTTTGTAGTGATTTCTGTATACCTTCTTTTGTGCTTCTGTCATTGCACTTCAAGCAATTTGTACACCTTTGTCATCTACTGGGTGAGTGTAGCCATCAACTAGCAAATCCCATAGATCTAGGTTACAAGCCAAGAAGTAGCTTTCATTCTATCTTTCTAGTAATCAAATTTTTCACCATCAAACATAAGGGGTATTTCACTATAATGATCTATCGTTATCCTTATTATCACAAGTTACAATAGCATTGTTACCATTGTTTGCCATTGTTTTTCACACACTCTGGATCGTTACTGAACATTGTTAGGTGCTTGATGAAAATTCAAACTTTTTATCAACTCCTCAAAACCGGAGCTCTGACGCCAAATAAAGGAGTGAAAAACACAAGAAAGGGGGGGGGGGGGTTGAATTAGGGTTTGAATGAAAAACCTTTCTTTTAAAATCCCTTTATTTTAGAAACAAGAAACTTCACTTGGTGATAATAAAAATAAGATGCAAGAAGTAAAGAACAACAATGTGTATACTAGTTCACTTGAAAAATATCAAGCTAGTCTAGTCCATCCGCCAAGGTGATTTCTCTTCTCTCTAACGAGGACTTAATCCAATAATAAAACTGATTATTACACTTGCACACACCAACTGTATGTAACTAACTATATAATCTTTAAGACACACAAGTCTTAAACTTCTCAAGAATACTGATCTAACTGGTCTATCAAGGAACAATCTTTAAGACACACAAGTCTTAAACTTATCAAGAATAATGACCTAACTGGTCTCTCAAGGAATAATCTTTAAGACACACAAGTCTTAAACTTCTCAATAATTCTGACCTAAATGGTCTCTCAAGGAATAACCAAACAACTGTTTGAATAATTCTTTTACAATGAAAATTCTTCTACACAAGCTAAGTAGTAAACAGATTTTAAGGACAATAGACTAAAAAATATGAAAGTTATAAACAACGCTTATGCATGGATAATCAGTGAATTAGAAGCTTTCTCTCTTAGTCTTCAAGCCTTTATATAGCCAATAAAATAATATATCCATTGAGGGGTACTCTTGGGATTTCCAGAAACATTGGCGGCTTGAGCAGTAACGTGGGGGAAAAGATTGTGCAAAGCATCTGTCCTTTCATGGAAGTGGAATGAAACGTTTTTTATTGTACCATATACTATTGTACCACATTAACATTATCTTCTTTCCTTCCATAGTTAAGAGGATTTTGCGAACATGATCTTAGAAGAGAGAACATAACACAAGGTCATCAGAACTTCAAGTTTCAGAGTCTTCAGAACTGCCTCTTCAGAGTCTTCAGCACTTGGTCATGAGAACCTTTTCTAGAACCTTGGGTCTTCAGAAATTCAGGTCTTCAGAGTCTTTAGAACTTCTGTCTTCAGAGTCTTCAGCACTTAGTCTTTAGAACCCTTTTCTTAGAACCACAAGTCTTTAGAAACTTTATTCTTTAGCATCTGGACTTCAGTAGAACTTCTGTCTTCAGATCTTCTAACTGGTTTCTTTAGACTTCATATCAGAGCCTACACTTCAGAGTCTTTTGGAGTGTCTTACTACTGTTCATCAGAACTTGTGTAGCACAGAAGTGGAACTAATTATCTTATAATGTCTTGGCTACGCCATCCATCAGAAGCAGAACATGTTTGTTAAATACTCAAAGTAACAAACATTAGAGTATCAAAATTGTTCATATAAGCATAATCATTTGTTATCATCAAAACTCATATGATATTGTAGAACCAAATCTTGTTCTAACAATATGTAAACCGGATCAAGCACATACCACTAGGCCAAAAGCAATTGCTAGTAGCCAAGGTGCTACTCTATTTCCTTATAGATAATCCACCAAGGGGCCTAACTTTCCCCTCTAACACACATGTGTAGGCGCCCATGGGGGGATGTTAAGACTTTCAAATCCCTAAGGTTGACGTTGTATATTTTAATCCAACAATCTCCCCCCTAGTGTCAGCCGGGGGATTCGAACCCATGACCTTGATCTGATACCATGTAAACGGGATCAAGTGCATACCACTAGGCCAAAAGAATGCTTGATAAAGCAAACTCTGATAAATTGCTTCTATATTCTTTAAATCAGACATCTCATAAAGGATAACATTGCTCCTATGCTCTGAAAGATCATAAGTGTATGATTCAGGGGGAGATTGTTTATCCCAGTGGGAGTTTTCAACTCATGGGGAGTTTTCTATACTGTTACTTTACTTTGTTTAAGATTTAACCCTGTAAAATTATTTCATCAAAATACATGGTTTTGTCATAATAAAAAAGGGGAGATTGTAAGAACAAGATTTGGATCTATGTTTAATCTCTGAGTTTTGATGATAACAAGCATATATTTTATGAAGAACAATCTTGGTTATAATGGTTTCATTGAGTGTGCAAATACACTATTAGAATTCTGGATAGTCTTATTCATGATATCATCAGAATTACATTATCACTCAGAAGAAGAACCATTGAGTTCTGTTTCTAATGTAACATCAATAGTTCTATGGAATGTTGAATGTTTGACAAGAAAAGAATCTCAATGTGTTTCCAAGAAGAAAGAGTTTCTGATAAGCTGTTGCTACAAGATCTAAAATCAAGACTACACATGAAACAAGCTTACAACGCAGAAGATCAGAAGTCAAGATTCGTTCATTAGAAGAGACGTTGCTTGGATTTTAAAGACGAAGTCAAGATTCTGAACACATGTGAAGAAAGTTTCTACTCTAAGATCATAAGTCAATATTTTCTCATCAGAAGAGTTGCTACTCATATTTCTGAAGAAAAAGTCAAGATTCTGAAAACTCGGAAAGTTCATGGAATATGCACCTTCATTGAATATCAGAAGTATTCCATCAGGAGAAAGGAAGAAGGATCTCGGGACTCACATCTAATCAAGATCTCAAAGTCCAACAGAAGACAAGACCAAAGGATTATATCTTTTCAAGAAAATCTACTCAACATAATTAATATTCGTTAGAAGATAAATACCTTCAGAAAGACCACTACACTCAATAGAAGAAATATTGTGACCACTTCTATAGAAACATCAGTTGTTCTAAGGAATGTTGAATGTTCATAAGAAAATGATCAATACAAAGATCAAGAGATCAGAAATAAGATATTCAAAGTAAAATCTGATGTACTAATATAAGTTATTGCTTTAGAAATCAGACATTAAATATGCATCTTAGAAAAGATGATTATTAAGGAATCAATACAAGGTCAATATCAGAAATAAGAAACTCAACGTGAAAATTAGATGTACTGATATAACTTGTTGCTTCAGAAATTAGACATCAAATATGCATCTTAGAAAAGCTAATTATTAAGAATAAAAAGACAAGACCAAGAAGTCAAGATCAGAAAAACTTTCACTCTCAAGAAGACATTGTTCATCAGATAAGCTGTTGCTTATATATTTGTAGACGATATTTAACTATCTGAAAGACTCTGAGTATAAAACAAAGAAGAATCTTCTGGATTATTATCACTCCTTAGATAAAAAATAATCTAGTAAGAAGAAGATAAGACAAAGACAAGATCAAGAGTTATCTTCCAAGCTTACTAATTTAAGCAAAAGTGAATCATCAGAAGATAAAGTCTAAGAAAAGTAGCCACAAAGTTTATAGTACAATCAATACGTTTAAAATATTCCACTACTTGCTTACATACTGCACTATGTTTCCTTCCATGATGAAATGCTACTGTTACAGTAGCTGGAAAAGGAAAGTGACATCTGCATACTACCAACAGTCTTATTTCTCAAGTCTATATAAAGAGACTCCATCAACATTGAAAGGTTGACGACATATCAATCATTATCACTCTTAAATCAAATTTCTGAAATACTTTGAAACACCAAGAGAAAAGAAGAATCACTATTCATATACATCTACAAATATTATTTTAGAGAAATATCAAGAACACAAGAGTTGCTGCTTATTATTGTGTTAAGATATTAAGGATTAAACACAAAGAGTTGTTGCTCATTATTTGTGTGTTAATCTTAGAGTTCTCAATACAAAGAGTTGTTGCTCATTATGTGTATTAGAGACTTTATTATTCTTAGTTGTGTTAATCTGCTTATTTAGAAGCAAACATTGTAAACACGGTTGATTGTAACTCTGTTAAGAATTGAATATTTCCTCAAGTGACTAGGTTGTATTCTAAGACTTGAGAGGGCTAAAATGTCAGGTAGACTCTTAGATGGTTGTTGTTAGTCATCAGCGGGTAATCTGTGCATCCATAATCTATTGAGATTAGTGGATTAAGTCATTATTGACATTGAAATCACTTAAGGAGGGTGGACAGGAGTAGCCTAGTTAGAGGTGAACCTAGATAAACCAAAGTGTCTTTTATTGTCTTTCCTTAGCCATATTCTTTCTAGTTTGATTGTGAATTATTTTTCATTAAAACCTTGTTTAGAAAACCCAATTCAAACCCCCTATTTCTTGTGTTTTTCTCACCCTTGAGTGTGATCATTGAGAAATATTTTAATGTTCAAGCTAATGTTGGGACATCATCTCAGCATATTAAGACTCCAGGATTTAGAAGGAGCTGAATCTAAAAACTCTATAGTCATCATTGATTATTGTCTATGTGTTAAGAGATGTGAATCTAAGAGAGTTCTGTATTTTGGAGTTTATATCTCCACTTGATTGGAAGTTAGTATTTTGTGAAGTTATAGAGTAACCCTTTTGACGAAGACTAATGGAGTCAGTGTCTATGGATAATCCTTCTTCGTGACTCTTTATTCAACTGTGGTTATCTGTTTATTCTAGTCTTTTTCAAATACTATGGTTGAGCAAAGTCTGAACTCTCAATGATTTTGTAGTGCAATGTTCTAGCAGATGTCATGACATTGTATTATGGAGAGCTAAGTCCAAATGTCCCAAGGATGACAGTTTTCATAGAATGGCAAGTACTTATAATTATTTTCTTTCTATCAAGGGTCTTACTACATACATTTTGGTGATACGCCCATAGTTGGTTAATAGACTCTAGGAGGTGTATTTATCATGATGTGAGGAGCAAGTTATTCTAAAGGGCAGGTTTGTAATTGCACTACTAATGGATGAGTATAGACTCTAGTGGTCGGTATGTCTACAATTTCTCTTCATCTAGTAACACGTGAAAAAAATGTGTTTCAATGGTATGGAGAATGTCACACCTGATGTTGGAACATGTCAGTTGTCAAGGCTTGGAAAGAGAGAAACTAAAAAGATCCATGTCCCTCTCCTGAAATGAATGGTGCATCATTGACAAGGATGACTTTATCTTCTTGGAAAACGCATGCATTGACTAGTTGTGTCATTACAAACAAGGCATTGTTACCAATTGTAGTAACATTTCTTGAATATAAATACCCCTCACTTGTTCTTCCCTCTTATGTTTGTCTTAATTTTTATTTCCTTCTAGTATTGTTTGTTGAGTCTTTCATTGAGGTCACACTCAATTTTTGTCATCTTTTGGGTAAAAAAAGGGAGAGTAGTGTCGCTGAGTCTTGTTTAGTGTTTGTTGAGGTTTAGTGTTTTTTGAGGGGGAGTATGACCACCTGTCATAAGAGTTTTCTATTTCTTTGTCTGATGGTTCTTATGTTGTGGGTGTATACATGATGTCATACCAGATGTTTTAATATCCTGTTTGATGTGTTATTTTTTACTTTTGTCACATGATCTTCTAATTTTTGTTGCCTATATCACATGGTCTTCTAACTTGGATTACGTAAGTTAAAATTATTTTTGGTTTCTTGAGGTACAGAAAAATTCTCCTGGGGCTATGTGACAAGAATTGGTTATGAGTTTAGAGGGATTAACTTATGTGTTTTAAGATGTTATTTATCTTCTTCCTTATTGTGATACGGTGGCAGAACTGACTGTTATATACTGGTTTGCATTTTTTTTCCGTAAATGCGCGGTAAGAAAGAGTCACCACCGTCTTTTCTTTTATCTAACAAAGGAAAGGGTGAAAAGAACAAAAAAAGACATTTTCGAGAGTTTTCTGAGTAAGGGGGTAGATTATGGAAAGGGAAGGTGTTAGCATCCTTTCCATCTGTGGTTTTCCACGGGCTCTTAGAGGTTTGCTCATTTTTCAAGATGCTTTTGTGCTTTGTGTTTGAAAATGTTTCGAAAATGCCTTAGTACAGCTAACTTTGTAATGTTTCTCGGGATAGTAGAGAAAATATACAAAGTGTTTTGAAATGTCTTTTAAAAAATTAGTTTTTGTGTGTAAGTGCAAAAATAGTTTGAGCAAACTTCTAACAGCTATCTACTTTATTACTCGAAAAAGTTGTTCTTTTCCTCTTTTCCTTTAGACAGTGCTATCCTACTATTTATGATGATGGGTGTGGATACCCTTGTTAAGGATTGCTTCGATTTGGCTTCTGGACGTGGGCTTGCTTAGGGGCTGGTGATGATTAGCGCAGTTTCGGGAGAACTCCAAGAGTGTATTTGCAATTTCATGGGACTCTCTCTGGTTTTCCGTCCGTCCTTTTGCTTGCAAACATGCTGCTTATATAGAGTATGAGGGAGGGGACAAGATAATTAATGTTTGTAACAGCCATTTGAATGCCATGAATACCAAAATGTAACCTTGGCCAAAGTTAAGGGATTTTGTCTATTATTTGAATTGGCATAAATGCGGACATACTGACCTTCGAATACTCTCTTTTGAATGGGCTAATGGCCTCCTTCGAATGGCCCTGATTCAGCTCTTTCGAACGACTCTGATTCGGTTCATTCAAGTGGTTCTGGGTTCTAATTCGAAGTGTTCAGAACTTCCTTTATCAAAGCATCTTAGATTAAGACAAACTCTACACTGCAATGCCATTCGAAGGTCATTTCATTCTGATTTTCTAATTGAGGGAAACTCTAAATTTCCAGTCAGAGGACACTCTGAAGTTCCAGTCGAAGGACCTTTTGGAATTCCAATCAAAGGGCCTTTGTCCATACCAATCGAATGCCTTGTTAAAATGCCAATCGAAGGATCTTGTTACAAGGCCAATCAAAAGGCTTTGTTGAAATTCCAATCGAAGGGTCTTGTTACAAGGCCAATCGAAAGGTTTTGTTGAAATGCAAATCTAAGGATATTGTTACAAGGCCAATCGAAAGGCTTTGTTGAAATTACAATCGAAGGATCTTATTACAAGGCCAATCGAAAAGCTTTGTTGAAATGTCAATCGAAGGGCATTTTGGAGATGCCAATCAAAGGAAACTTAAAAACACCACTCATAAATTTTCCTTTTCTTTAGGCAAGGGTTTGTGACCAACCATGTAGGGGAAGACCTTGGAAATCATGAGAGGGCAAATTTTGGGGTACAACAGTTGCCCCTGTTCAATCTTCTTAAACCTGAAGATATAGATTGGCTTGTCTGCCTTTCGTGATCTGAAGGTGGAAGATGATTGAACACTAGAGTGCCCAGAAATTTTCACTCGTCTGAAGTGATATTGTTGGTGAATAATATCGAGAATGGGCTTACATATTCCCTTTGGAAAATATGACGGAAGACTGTCGGAGATGGGCTTAAACATGCCATCTAGATGAATGTTGATTTCATGAGATTTCCTTGGTGGGAATTCCTACGACTGTTATTGAGGAGGACTCCGCTAAGGAATGTTGGTCCCTGTCTTGGAACATAGTGTTTTAGGAGCTTCAGTTGTCTGTTACTCTATTGGGGAGTTATCACTTGATTGAAGAGACGGAAGTGAATTGTTATCTGGTCCGGATCCAGGCTTTACAGTGGCTTGAATTGTTGATTAATTATTATCCGGTCAGTTTCCGGGCTTCATAGCCTCTTTAACTGGAATAGAAATCTTAGTATCGATTTGACTGAACTAGAGAAAGGTTTCGAGTTTTCTTCAATTGTGATAGAAATCTTAGTATCGATTTGACTAAACCAGGGGAAGGCCTTAAATATCTTCAACTGGAATAGGAATCAGAGAGATCTTAGTGTCGATCTGACTGAACCAGAGAAGGTCTTTAATTAACTTTGACTGGAATGGAAATCAGAAGAATCTTAGGGTCAATTCAACTGAACCAGGCAAAAGTCTTTGAATATCTTCATCTGGAATAGAAATCAGAGAAATCTTAGTGTCGATCTGACTGAACCAGAAAAGGTCTTGGATCAACTTTGACTGGAATGGAAATCAGAAGAGTCTTAGGGTCGATTCAACTGAACCAGACAAAAGTCTTAGATCCACTTTGACTGGAATGGAGATCAGAAGAATCTTAGGGTCGATTCAACTGAACCAGCCAAAAGTCTTGGAATATCTTCAACTGGAATAGAAATTAGAGTGATCTTAGTGTCGATCTGACTGAACTAGAGAAGGTCTTGGATCAACTTTGACTAGAATGGAAATCAGAAGAATCTTAGGGTTGATTCAACTGAACCAGACAAAAGTCTTGGAATATCTTCAACTGGAATAGAAATCAGAGAGATCTTAGTTTCGATATGACTGAACCAGAGAAGGTCTTCGATCAACTTTGACCGGAATGGAAATCATAAGAATCTTAGGGTCGATTTAACTGAACCAGACAAAAGTCTTGGAATATCTTCAACTGGAATAGAAATCAGAGAGATCTTAGTGTCAATTTGACTGAACCAAAGAAGGTCTTGGATCAACTTTGACTGGAATGGAGATCAGAATAATCTTAGGGTCGATTCAACTGAACCAGACAAAAGTCTTGGAATATCTTCAACTGGAATAGAAATCAGAAGAGTCTTAGGGTCGAGTCAACTGAACCAGAAAAAAGTCTTGGATCAACTTTGACTGGAATGGAGATCAGAAGAATCTTAGGGTTGATTCAACTGAACCAGACAAAAGTCTTGGAATATCTTAAACTGGAATAGAAATCACAGAGATCTTATTGTCGATCTGACTGAACCAGAGAAGGTCTTGGATCAACTTTGACTGGAATAGAGATCAGAAGAATCTTAGGGTCGATTCAACTGAACCAGACAAAAGTCTTGGAATATCTTCATCTGGAATAGAAATCAGATAGATCTTAGTGTCTATCTGACTTAACTAGAGAAGGTCTTGGATCAACTTTTACTGGAATGGAAATCAGAAGAATCTTAGCATTGATTCAACTGAACTAGACAAAAATCTTGGAATATCTGCAGCTGGAATAAAAATCAGAGAGATCTTAGTGTCGATCTGACTGAACCAAAGAAGATATTGGATCAACTTTGACTGCAATGGAGATCAGAAGAATCTTAGGGTCGATTCAACTGAGCCAGACAAAAGTCTTGGAATATCTTCAATTGGAATAAAAATCAGAGAGATCTTAGTGTCGATCTGAATGAACCAGAGAAGGTCTTGTGAGGGCATCTTTCTAAGGAAGATCCTGAGATAACCCTTTGCTATACGTAGCTTTTGAGAAGACTACCAGGTCACATAAGTAGTCAACAGTATTTGTTGATTTGATCTTTCATGAAAAAGGTAAAGCGTTAGTCACATGCAATGTCATGATGTATTAAATGCATTATGATGATGTTCTCAAAATAAATGAGATTATGTTGTATGCAATGTGTATGCACATGCCGTGATGTATGAATATGGGATGCTATTGAGATGTTTCCCAGTCTAGGAAAATAAATCTCGGACTTCTGCTGGAGAGTATTGGGAAGCTGAATCCTTCATTTTTGCTGGGGATGATGAATGGATATGATTTTATGGGGATTGACTCTGCTTGAGCATAACTCTGTAGAGAGAGGATATTCTATTGGGAGATTTTGCCGATGTAGAGACATAAACTCTGTTGGGGAATGAGCTTCCATAGTTTGCGAAATAAACTCTACCTGGGAGGAGGTTTTATGAACCGTTAAAATGTGGCTGGAGAAAACAGACTTCAGCTAGAGAAGGTAATCCCTGCTTGGGGAAGAAGAGGGCAAAAATCTGGTTGTTTCTACTCTGTGGGGAACATAGATGTCACGGGGTCGTATGTAATGGTGACTTTGTCTCAAAAATGTCCCTGCTCCTGTACCTGATGGAAGGAGTAACTTTCGGAATTGCAAACTATTTTTTAAACTTTGCCTCGCCTCCTAAAGTCGCCAGCAACTGTCTTTCTGTTTTTTTTATGAAAGTATTTGTGAACAGTGACCATATTTAAATGTATATGTCAAAAATAAGTCATTGGACATTTTTGCAAAAGAAAACAGAAAAAGAAAAACAAACAGTTTTGTACTTTCAAAGAATGATTTGTATTGATTTATGAAGCTTGCCTATAACGGGCATTTTGTACAAAGAGGCTGACGTTCTAGTAGGAGAATGCCGCCGTATGAAGTGAAAGCTACACAAAATAGTGTACAGAGAGAAAACAGCTATGTGTAATAATCCCATTGAGTTTCAACTTTGTTATTCCCCTTATGTCTTCGAGTGTCTCATCACTTTGCTACTTGTCCGAAGGTGACTGGATTGATCGGTACCGTTTGAGTTTTGCTAGTTGATATTGAGGCCTGGTCGCAAGGTGATCCAATGGAACATAGTTGTACGCTTCAAATCCCTAACTTTTGCCTCGACCGTCCTTTCGGGTTTTCATTCCACCGGGATATCCTTTTTTTCTCAAGCCGCCTTTTTAGGTTTTAGAATTGCCGGGTGTACAGATTTTTTTCATATGTATATACCTAATTTTTGCCTGAACTCCTTTTAGTTCGCTGGGATGTCCTTATTTTTGCCTAGGCCACTCAACCTAGCGGGTCTTTGTTCATGCGTAGTATTTTCCGACTATGTCCATGTTCACCGGGTACAGAGAATTGTCACTATCCATAGTAGTAAGTCTTGCCACACTGACAGATGATGTTTGTTTGATCGTACAAGATTCGTTGTTGGAGTTCATGCCCAATGCCCCAAGTGGTTCAGATGGAGATCTGCCCCTGGCTATTTGGCATCTTTGAGAGATTCCTTGAATCTTTCCTTGACTGTCCCAGATGATGGACAATGATCATGTCGTGCCCCTTGGTTGGAGGTGTTTTTCCACTTGAGGTGATCCTTTTCATTGAGAAGGTTTTTGTTCACTAGATATTCGTCATGCGAATTTCTCTACTGTTGAACAAATAGTCATATGCAAACAATGGTATTTTAAGAATGCAAAGCTTATGTCTGTCTTGAAAAAAAATTTTAAAAATTCATTTTTTAGTAAAACAAATTTTACAAGAGAGTGATATCAACTCATGATTTATAGCTAACCTTACAGGAGTTAGGATACCTTTTGTAACAGTATGCTTTTGAACTAACCCACGCTTCAGCTATGACTTTTAAGGGTTATAATGTGGTCTGGTTCACGGTTTAAGAAACAAAGGATAAAGGCTCAAAATTTATTTGTACCCACCCATTCTTCGTGATATTCTTCAGTCATATGCTCAGTTAATTGTGCATTTAGATCCCAATTGAGCCTGGAATCTTTTCTCTGATACTTGGTAATGGTTCAGAAATTGAACGTTTGTTTGAGAAGGTAGTCATTTTTGTAACCTCTTCTTTTGTCGAGGATTTGTAAAACCTCTTTTTTTTTTATTTTGTTATCCCTGCTTTTGCCTGAACTGTTTCTTTTGTGATTACAGTCAGCAGGATGCCCCAGTTTTTTTCTTAAGTCTCCTTCATAGGCTTTGACTTAGCGGGCTTTTCGTTTGAAAAATAATGACTTCCTGCTTTGATGATTATACAGAACCATCACCTTCTTTTGGAAGGTATCTTCTATACTATTTGTCGTGTATGAAGAATGAGCTTGCGACTGAATGCGCCTCTGAATTAACTGAGAAAACTACGTTGCCCCAGGTTATGATTAAAGGGTTTTAATTTGTATGAAAAGAAAAACTCCTACTTCTTTGGCTCAAAGGGGTTGACTAGGGATTATCTTCCTTATAACTCCACTGTTTAAGATTTGAAACAATGCCTGTACATCATTAGCGGCGTCTGTTCAAAAGCATATTGTAGAGATTGTGGTATCATTTTCGTCATCCTCCCTCTAAAGGCTTACAACTTTTAATCAAGAGTCGAATATCACAAAAAGGAAAGAAGTTTAAATATAGTGAATCCGAATGAATTGATTCAAAACATACATATGATATGCATTGATAAAGTAACAAAGTTTGATATGAATAAATGTTCGAACAATCAAAAGAAAATTAAAAATTGAAAATTCTAATGAACGAAAATCATTCTTGTCAGAAATTGTCATTTCAGATGGTGTGCCTTGGAGGAATGACCGAAAAATTCCAGTTGACCATCTTGTGTGAATTCCCATGCTCCTTCATGAATCAGGTCTTGAATTTTGTATTTCAACAGCTATCAGTGTCACGCCCCAAATGTTGGAGTGATATGCACATATTGCATCAGGATTATAAGTAGGAGCAGAAGTATTAGGATTATGAGGAGGATCCTTCAATGTGACCAAATTAAACTTCAAAATTTTAAAGTGATATTCATCATTTGATGAAGGTTTGATCATGATTCCCCAAGGAATGCTCCTAATTCACCAAAACTCAAAAGTTGCTAAATTAGAGTTTCTCAGGAAAAGTCAACCAAACTTTGACCAAGCATAATTTTTTCATACTTCATCAGAAATTTCTCATCCAAGGCTCATTTTGAAGAGAATCCAATTCCCTACAACTCATCTTCATCCCTCAAGTTCAATAAATGCACTCATGAAAAGATATAAATTCATACATTATAGGTCCTTTTGAAAAGTCAACAAAAACCCCTTTTGGGTCAAAGCTTCTTACATGAACATGGAGGATCCAATTGAGATGAAACTAAAAGTTTTGTTTAGGGGACATCCTAAGCTTTATAAAAAGTCAAAGAACACCCCCTTAGGGTCAAAATTGAAGGAGATATGCGTTGTCAAAGTTGGCCATTTTTGGAAAATTGTCAAAAGTCAACAATACCCAAAATTGCATTTTTTGTCAAATGGGCCTAACTTTTTATGCTTGCAAATAAATAAAATTAAATCAAATAAATGATATAAAATATTGAAGATTTGTTTTTGATCTTATTTTGAATAGAATCACAATCCAATTATGCTTTCAAACAAAATCAAATCATGCAAGGAGTTGATTGGGATGAGAATGGCATGATTTGGTTTGATTTAGAAAGAAATAATGCAAAGAGGAAATCAAATCCAATCTTCATAACTTTCCAAGATAGGATCACTTTTTATTGACCTAATTCAGTCCAATATATAGAGAGAACAAATCCTAAGCACAAAAACAAGGATTGACCACGTGAAGCTGCCAAGACAAGTTACCACTTTTTGCCAAAAAGTCTCAAGACGAATTCCATATTAGAGCCATCCTCAAGGAGATTTAAGGATTGCAACATGTTCCTGGACACCTACAGAAGCTTTTCCAACCATTTGCATGCATTAAGACGCCCAGGATCAACCTTCACATCTCTCACGGTTTGCCATATTTCTTGAATTCGATTTTGATTATTTGTGCATGGTTAACATTTTTTAAGCATACCTTCATGTTTATACTGTCATTTGGAACGTATTGGTATGGTTAATCATAAGTTTTGATGCATATATGGACAATTGCCATTATTAGGGTTTATGCTTGCATTTTAGGGCTTTGTGATACAGGTAAAATCAGGGTAAAATATGGGCATCATAATGCTTACGAGATCAAGCCTGTTGATTGGTATACTTGGATTTCATTTATCTTGTTTGTTTGACATTTTTTGAGATGAACATGTTTTAGTTACAGGCATTGAACCGTAGGTAAAAGCCTTTACCTAATACGACGGTGCTGAGGAAGAAGAAGACTGCATGGCAATGTCCCATTGGACCATTTGAATATTAGCGTGTTTTTTCTTGGCCCTATGTGTGTTTTCATTATATATTATTTCGTGTATTGATATTAACAAAAGGCCAACTGGCCTAGTGGCGTGCAGGAAGGCTGTTAAGGCGCTATAAGTGAGAGGTCAGGGGTTCGACCCTTGTCTCAAACGTTTGCCATTTTTCTTTCAAATACTTTGCAGGTTCTATATGCTTCAGCATCCGGTATCCACCATACGCCCCAAATCTCATCCTTGAGATCCATCATCATGTAGATCCAACGTCCCAGCCTTGAGGGTCCACCATGAACCATCAGAAGGAAATCCCATGGGATCAGGCACAAGACATTTGGGCCAACAAACTGGGCCTTTGCACATTCAGGCAGCACACCCCCAAATTGCTTCTCACAATCAGGCCCAATTCCAATTCTTTTTTATTTCTTTGATTTTATTATTTGTCTTAATTATTTTTTTTACAAAATAATTTTTTTATTATTAAATGATAAAATCAAAAAATTACAAAAAATATTAGGTTTAGTTTTTTTTCATAAAATATTTATTTGCATTATTTAATTAGGTTAACTTAAATACTTTTTTTGTAATTAAAATTTAATAGAAATTAGGTTAACTTAAATACTTTTTTTGTAATTAAAATTTAATAGAAATTAGGTTAACTTAAATACATTTTTTGTAATTAAAATTTAATAGAAATTAGGTTAACTTAAATACTTTTTTTCATAATTAGAATTTAATAGAATTTACGTTAATTTGCAAAGTTAATTATTTTTTTCACAAAAAATCCAAAAATATATATTTTATTTATTCGCAAATTAATTGTTTCTAAACTTGACATTAATTCCCCGTATTTAATTTTGTCGCGCGCATTCTTTTTCCATTATTTTATTAATTATTATAACTGCTCCGAGTTTGTAATAGTTAATTAGGTTTACTATTTTGCATTTATTATTTTCCCCAATTTTTGATTATGTAATCCCCCTCCCCAAAGCTTTGTAATAGCTAGGGTTTTAATTTCTCACACTTTACTTTCCGCAATTATAAATTGCCTAGATGTATGGATAATAGGATTGAATGGCAAGATAACAATTTAAAACGGTAGATAACCCTAAATGCGCAAGATAAATGAAACTGAAATCAAACACTTGCACAAGCTCACTCCTAGGGTTTGCCCCACTTTGGCTGCCTTCACTAAACGGTCATGAAGCACAGGGAATTTTAGTGGTTGCCCTCTAGTCCTAAAAGATCAAAAATGACTCGTTCGAATGTTGCCTCGGAAAGATCTTTAGGATTTTACGGTAACTACTAAAGCTTCCTAATCACTCCTTAATAGTAGGATAGCGTTGTCTAAATGAAAATGAATAGACTTTTTTCGAGTAGGTAGATAGTTCCTAGGTACTTGCTCAAAACAAAAAAACTCTTTCACACAAACACTTTTCAAAACAGTTTTCAAAACAACTTCGTCACACTCTTAAGGATAGATACAAGGGTTATCACGAAGTTAAATAAATTTTTTTGCAAAACACACACAAGCAATTACAAAAATGAGCAAGTACCTAAGAGACCATGGAAAACCATGGATAGAAAGGGTGCTAACACCTTCCTTTTCTATAATCTACCCCCTGTACTCAGAAACATCTCGAAAAATGTTTTCTCTGTTCTTTTTCCATTTTCCTTTGTTGGATGAAATAAAAGTCAGTGGCGACCCTTGCTTACCGCAACATTTGCAAATACAAAATGCAAACCAGTATAATAGTCGGTTCTGCCACCGTATCACAGAACTGGTGACTCTGTTGGGGAATAATAAGTAGGGTATACCTTAGGATCTAGGTCATTTCTAAAAATTGTTTTCTTGTTTTGCTTTGCCTGCTTTATATTCAAGGCTTTTGTTAGGGTTATGTAGATCCTACACTCGGATCTGGGGACACCTTTTAGGTAAGTAGCAATAAACTGTGAGGGGACTGTGTGGGGTATACCAACACAATTGAAGCAGTAGCTACGTTGATGTGGCACTTTGGTTGGTACCGGTAACCCTTGAGTCAATCAGGGAGAGTATGGGGCCGTCGTGTGGTGTCATAAAGCATCAACTGACCTTAGAACCTTTAATTTCACAACTTGGCCAGTAGGTCGTAGCGAGATGGAAGACTTTGGTTTATTCCCAAGGTCGGCAGATACTTGATGCTACACTCATTGAGGTTTGACTCTTGAGTTTTGTTTGGTTGCGAGTCAATCGCCTATTGAATGAAGCTTGGGGGAAAGATCGGTGATATTGAGATCCCTTAGAACCCGGTTACTATTATAGGACAGGTTGAACCAATCCAACTTCAAGAGGGTACTACCTTAAAACCCATGCAAGCCTAAACCTAAGGTTGTTTGTGTGACTTGTGTGCTTTCAACTTGAACTACTTGCAGGGTTTTATTATCTGACAACATGAGCTCCTTACAGGGTTTGTTTACAGTCATTATCCAATAACTTGGATTTCTTTCAGGGTTTACTTGCTTACATCACCTTGCACTTTTGCTTAAACGCATAGCATACACATCATAACATCATGCCTTAACATTTCCTTAACCATTTCAAGGATATCAAGGGTTTGTGATTCAGGTTATGGTAAGTCAGACGTCTAACAAGGGGCAAAGGGGATTTATTTTCCCCTAGCCAATGCCGTCAGAAGATCAAAACTCAACAACTTGAGCCAGGGGCTATGACCCACTTGATATGGTGAGCTTGACTCTTGTAGAAGGACTCTTAATGATACAAAGTGCTTCAATCAAATCTGCAAAATTTCAACTTCTGACATTTCTTGTTTACCCCGTGAGATCCTTGAAAACATTACATACATATATCATACACATCATTGCATAAACAGGTAGCATAATAGGTTTCTCATCTTCTTCGTTGTTTATTTCAGCAATAGTGTCTTCTGAACAAAGCATCAAGGATCTACAGGCACAAAATTCCCAATTTCAACAAATGTTCATGGCCTTGGCCAAGGGGCAGGAAGATCTGAAGGCCCTTATTCTAAAAGAGAAGAAGAAGAAGAAGAAGATTGTCGGTGTCCTGAATCTGGGTAGAAGATTTAGGGGACCGTTGAAGAAAACAGTTGATCTGACCTCTTTATCCAAAGAAGGGGAGAACCAAGAGGGTGAAACAAGGGAGGAAGACCCTAGTCCGAGTGTTTCTAAGGATGAATCTGACTATAATGATGAACACTATCCCCCAGCTGAGGATAGGTACAAACAGTTAGAGGATCGTCTGAGTGCAATGGAGATTCAAAGGATACCAGGGCTGGATTTTGAAGAGTTGGGTTTGGTATCTAGGATAGTCATCCCACAGAAGTTCAAGGCTCTGGTATTTGTTAAGTATGATGGGGTGTCTTGTCCCAAGCTTCATCTCTGTTCCTACGTGAGGAAGATTTAGCCTCACACTGCTGATAGGAACTTGTGGGTCCACTTCTTTCAGGATAGTCTGTCTGGGACTCAACTTGACTGGTTCTATCAACTGGAGGGAACCAATATGCGTAACTAGGAAGATTTGACTGCTGCTTTTTACAAGTAGTATCAATATAACACTGACCTTGCCCCTACCTGTACTCAACTCTAGAGTATGTCCATGGGTGCAGGTGAAGGTTTCAAGGATTATGCGCAGAAGTGGAGAGATCTGGAAGGGAGAGTCCAACCCCCTTTGTCTGATAGGAAGTTGGTTGACATGTTTCTTGGATGATGTCTGCTCTATTCTTTAATCACTTGATTGGTAGATCCTCAGTTGGTTTCACCGAGCTGATATTGACTGGAGAAAAGGTAGAAGTTGGGATCCAGAGTGGCAAGATTCAGAAAGACACATCTTCGAGTACAGTAAAGAAGTCATTTATGGGTAAGAATGAGGTCAGTGCCATTTATATCCCAAGAGGCCAGAGCAGAGCTAAGTGTCGTCCAATGGTAGGGGTTGTGATGATACCTAGGCCTACAGCTACTCAACAACAAAACAATCAACTAAGGGTAGAGTGACCTCAAAGGCAGTTCACCTAGATAAACATGCCATTGTCACAAGCATTGAAACACATGTTGAAGATGAATCTGATTACGGTGATAAACCCTCATCCGAACCCTAAGACTTCTTCTCCTAACTACAATCCGGATGCAAGGTGTGCTAATCATTCTGGAATAAAAGATTCAGAACATGATTGACGCCAAGGAGAACAAATTCAACCCGCCTGAGACTCCCAACGTGATCACTGCTCCCCTGCCAAAACATGGCTAGGATTGAAAGCATTTTTGTTCATTTAATTCTCAAGTTGTATTTTCTTTGCTTATTCGAACAATTGTTGTCATGTAAAAACTTTGTTATTTAATTAATGCATTACACATGTTTGTCTTGAATTAGTATGTTTTCACAATGCTTAAACTTCCTTATACTTCCTTTTCATGATATTAAACTCTTGATTAAGAGCTCTAAGCCTTGGAGGGAGGATGACAAAAATGATACCATAATATCTACAATATGCTTTTGAACAGACCCCGCTGACGATGTATAGGCATTGTTTCAAATCCCAAATAGTGGAGTTATAAGGAAGATAATCCCTATCCAACCCCTTTGATCCAAAGAAGTAGGAGTTTTTCTTTCACACAAATTAAAACCCTTAATCATAACTTGGGACAAGGTAGTTTTCTCAGTTAATTCAGGAGCGCATCCAATCGCGATCTTCCGCTTCACACACAATGAATGTCCTCGAAGACGTCCTTCCAAATCAGAAGATGGTGATGGTTCGGCATAATCATCAAAATAGGCAGTCATTATTTCTCAAAATAAAAGCCCGTTAAGTCAAAACCTATGAAGGAGACTTAAGGAAAAAACGGGGGCATCATGTTGACCGTAATCACAAAAGAAAAAGTTAAGGAAAAAGAATGGATAACAAAATCAAAAGAAATAGGTCCTGCAAATCCTCGACAAAAAAGATGACTTCCTATTCAAAACAAACTTTCAGTATCTGAACCATTACCGGAATATCAAGGACAGTACACCAGGACTCAATTGGAATTCTAAATGCGCAATTAACTGAACATAGGACTGAAGGACATCACGAAAAACGGGTGGTGTTGTACCCCAAAATTTACCCTCTCATTTCTTCAATTTTTCTCTCATGTGTGATTACAAAAAAACATGTTTAAAGAAATAAAGAAATGTAAAAATTTTGAAGATGTTAGTGTGTCTTTCGATTAGGTCAAAAAACAAGTTGGCTTCGATTTGGAAAAAGCTTCAATTGGGCAATACAGTCTCCCTTCAATCCACAAGCTGGGCATATGATTTCCTTCGAGTTGGCTTCCTTTGATTCGCAAGATGGACCACTAAATCCTTCGAAGCAACGTACTTAGAGCATACTTTGTCTTGAAATAAACGTTTCTGTGTGGTGATGAATATGGTCGAAGTGATCAAAACGAAAGAGGGGAGTATTCAAGGAGTCTTGTTGACTAAATCTCACGCGCTGCCAGGGTTAAGCCTGAGGCACTGTCCATAAAACTCTAAAACTGCTACACGACATTCCTGCATTGCTGCCCTATTCCTTGTACCAAAATGGCAATAAAAGACTGTCCCTCGAAAGCCACGAATGCATTATACCCCTTTTGTTTGAACTTTTTTATTTTCCCTCCAAAAGCATCAACTCAAGCCACCTGTGATACGGTGGGAAGAACTGACTGTTTTTGGAATGCTGGTTTACGTTTTGCGTTTGTTTTTGAAAAATGTCGCGGTAAGCAAGAGTCGCCACCGACTTTTATTTTATTCAACAAGGAAAGGAAAAAAGCACAGAAAAATTCTTTTTTCAAGATATTTCTCGGGTTCGTGGGTAGATTATAGAAAGGGAAGGTATTAGCACCCTTTCTATCTGTGGTTATCCACGGGCTCTTAGGTACTTGCTCAATTGTTTTCAAAAATTACTTTCTTTGTGCTTGTGGGTTTGAAAAAAAAATTGTTTGGAACTTCGATTTAACTCTTGCTTCTGTCCTCAAGAGTGTAATGAAGTGTTTTTGAAAGCTTTGTTTGAAAGGGAGTGTAAGTGTGAAAAAAAGGTTTTGTTTTTGAAAGAGCAAGTATCTAAGAACCATCTACCTACTCGAAAAAGGAATCGTTCTATGCTAATTTCCTTTAGACAATGTTATCCCACTATTAGTGAGTAGGTAGCACCGTCATTGGAGTTTGAGGGTCAATTCGAATGCGGGACATACGGTCACTAAAGCAATGTTAGGACGCCTTAGCAGTAACCCTGATGTCTTAGATCATTTGTTTGAGGCAACAATATCCGAGGCGACTATGATCTTTTAGACAAGAGGACGACCTCTAAAACGACCTATACTCAATGATCTTGTACGAAGGCAACCAAGTGGGGTGTACCCTAAGAGTGCGCATGTGCGAGTCTGTCGTTTTCAGTTATTTTTATCTTTGCACATGTTAAGGGTGATCTAATTTGATTTTAAGATTAAACATTTAGTCTTGTCATGCAAACCCTATTATCAAACATCTAGCAGTTATAATTTGCAGAAATAAAAATGCAGAAATTAAAATTACAAGGCGTCGGGTATTTACATCGCCAAAAGCAACCCTTGGAAAATAAAATAAAGCGATAAAATAATTAAATGTCCTATTTAACTATTACAATCCGTAAGCAGATACATAATTGGATAAAAATAAATAAAGCGTGAGGGAAATTAAATCGAGTGCGAAATTTAGGGTTTTGACCCTTTTGATTAAAGAAGATGCCTTTTTGTTGTTTTTATTTTAAGAAAAGAAATTACTCCTAAATTAAATAACTAAATTAAATTAAGAAATTAATTAAATGAAGAAAAAAAATTATTTTTTTGATTATTTAAGAAAGAAAATTAAAAATAATTAAATTAGTAGTTAAGACCTAATTAAGTCTAATTAATTTTATTTATTTACAAAATAGGTTAAAGTTTACTAGAATTTAAAAAAAACCTAATTAATTAATTAGTGTTTATTAATAAAAATAAAAATAAAATTTTGAATTAAAAAAGTATTTTTTTGTGATTTTTTAATAAAAGAGAAAAGGTTATTGGTTAGAAATTATTTAAAATGAAAATAAAGTAATTAAATAAAAAATGAAAAAAAAATATAAGAGAAAGGAGGAAGTGGGCCTGATTTTGAAGGGTGTGAGTAACAAATCTATAGGCCCATTAAGCTGACCCAAATTGACTTTCCCTGGTCCAATATGCGTGCATTAACCTGGCTTATGGTGGACTTCCAACATTGACAACCAGATCTGGCCTTTTGGCCATCTGGCGCTTGGATTGATGAGGGTGTATGGTGGGTTGCAAACTAGCGTATGCACTGGAATACCTGAAAATAAGTGAGAAAACACAAATTGCTGGAGGCAGGGATCGAACCCCTGACCTCCAGCCTTTGGATCATTTATGGCTTAGGTGGCAACCACTGAAGCACGTTGTTGTTTTGTTAATAATAATACAAATAATATATATTATATAGAAAACAAAACAATTGCCAGAAAGACAAAAAAACGCGTGCAATTATTTGAATTGGCTAATGGAAGGAGGAGACCTCATCGTCCCTGTCCTCTAACCCCTGTAACTTTACCTGCGGATTTCTATCCGTAGCTAAAAACGCAGGTTCGTCCTAAAATCTCCCTCAAGCCATAAAAATGATTTTTAAGGGCAAAATCGTGCTCATCTCAACCTCCTGGATACAACCATGTCCATCATGTACCTTAATTTTACCTGAAACAAAAGTCCCTAAAAACATAAACAAAACCCTAGCCATGGCGTTTCATGATACACAACACATAAATCAAATTGGTTATTGACAATAGTTTGAAAATGATGTGAGGGTCAAGAATATGCAGTTATTTCATTCAATGGATGCAAGAATAGTGATTTGCAATTTCAAGAAGGAAGCATATCCGTGATGTACTTACAGTGCTTTAGGACGCTTGAAAACGCGTGGTTAGGATTGTAATAGCTTCTGGAGATGGCCAGCAATCGATTGAGACCAATATCAAGCTCTGAAAATGCCTCTAGGGATCTCCCATTTTTTTGTGATTTTTTGCAAAGTTGTTCTGCCTCTACAAGTGATTGCCAACCCTGATTTTCGTGTGCTTTGCTTGCTTATGTATTGTGCTTTGCATTAGGTTTACAAACTTGGTGTAAATCTCTCCATATCAATGCTCATGAATTTAATTTGATTCCACCATTAAAACTTTCCAAACTTGCTTGATTTCATTCTTTTTTTCACACATTTGATTTGATACGAATTTGATGATAATAATTGTTGTATTTGGAGCCTGAAATAGCCAAAAGATCATATGTTATCAAAGCTTTAGATTTTATATGATTTTATTTGATTTAAAATAAATTAATTCAAATAAAAATCAAATTAAATAATAAAAATGTGATGTGGACACATGGATGAAGTTAGAGAACATGGGAAACTATGCAAACTCAAATCAAGTGGAAAATAATGGGCCCATTTGGCAAAATTTGATGTTTTGGGGATAGTTGACTTTTGGCAATTTTGCAAAAAAAGTCCAACTTCAACAATGCATAACTTCTTCAATTTTGAACTTTTGGAGGTGTTCTTGGACTTTTTAGAAATCTTGAGATGTCCTATAATCAACCCTTTTGGTATCATCTCACTTTGATATTCCATTCTCAAGTTAGAAGCTTTGACAAAAAAGGTGTTTTTGTTGACTTTCCAAAATGACCTATAATGTCAAAATTCATAACTTCTTGTGAGTGCATATTTTGATCTTGGGGTATGCAGTTGGATTGTAGGGAATTGCATCCTCTTCAAAATGAGCTTTCGATGGGTCATTTCTCATAAAGTATGAGAAAGTTATGCTTGGTCAAAGTTGAGTTGACTTTTCCTACAAAACCCTAATTTAGCAACTTTTGAATCTTGATGAATTTTGAGCAATCTTTGATGAATCATGATCAACCCTTGATAAAATGATGAAATATCATTCAAAATGAGAAAGTTGACAAAAAATATTGAAGTTTGACTGTATGTAGGTCACAGTTGACTTTTGCCCTAGCACAATCGATTTTTGGACCTTTGAGCAATTGACTAAGCAAACTTCCTCTGCAAGGCTTGAAACTTGACATGGATGATCTTGAGAACATATTAGGACATTGGGGAGCACTTGAGGTCATTTGGACTCAAGGATCTTGGATCAACACAAAACCCTAATTTGGGGTAAACTGCCTTAGGAGAGAGCTTGTCTGACCAACTCTTGAGCTATCTTGAGTAACTTGGAGATTTTCCTTGCAATGTTTTGAGAAATATGGGAGGGAAAATTTTAGGGTACAACAGCTACCCCTATTCAATCTTCTTAAACCTGAGGATATAGATTGACTTTTGTGCCTTTCGTAATCCGAAGGTGGAAGATGATTGAACACTAGAGTGCCCAGAAATTTGCACTCGCATGAAGTGGTAATTGTCTTGTGATGTCGAGAATGGGCTTACAGATGCCATTTGGAGAGGTGTCGATCGCATAAGAGATTCCTTAGCGAGAGTTAGTATACCTGTTGTTGTAGAAGATTCCGCTGGGGGAGTCTGATCTTTGTTGAGATTTAGGAACTTCCCTGCACTTCAACTGAGAGAACATCTCTGCTGAGTTTTAAGAACTTGCTCGTAATTCAACTGAGGGGGAAACATCTTCGTCGAGATTTAAGAACTTTCCCGTAATTCAACTGAGAAAACTTCACTGTTGAGATGTAGGAACTCGTCTGTAATTCAACGGAGGAAACATTTTGTCGAGATTTAGGACCTTGTCTGTAATTCAACTGAGGATAATTCTGTTGAGATTTAAGAACTGGTCAGTACTTCGACTTTAGGGAAACATCTTCATCAAGATTTAAGAACTTGTCCGTAATTCAACTGAGAAAACTCTGCTGAGATTTAGGAACTGTCTGTAATTCGACGGAGGAACTTGTCGAGATTTAGGACCTTATCTATAATTCAACTGAGGATAATTTTGTTGAGATTTAAGAACTGGTCAGTAATTCGACTGAGGGAAACATCTTCATCAATATTTAAGAACTTGCCCGTAATTCAACTGAGAAAACTCTGCTGAGATTTAGGAACTGTCTGTAATTCGACGGAGGAACTTGTCGAGATTTAGGACCTTATCTATAATTCAACTGAGGATAATTCTGTTGAGATTTAAGAATTGTTCGGTAATTCGACGGAGGGAAACATATTCATCAAGATTTAAGAACTTGCCCATAATTCAACTGAGAAAACTCTGTTGAGATTTAGGAACTCGTTTATAATTCAACAGAGGAAAAATTTGTCGAGATTTAGGACCTTGTCTGTAATTCAACTGAGAAAAACTCTGTTGAGATTTAAGAACTTGTCAGTAATTCAACTGAGATAAAAGCTTCATAGCTTTGAATTTAATCGCGTCCTTCCTGAAAGGTAAAGGTCAGTTGTATGTAATGCATGATATATATCAAGCGATGATGTTCTCAAAATAAATGAGATTGTGTTGTATGATGCGTATATGCATGTGTCATGATGTATGAGAATGTGATACTTTAGCTGGGGAAAATAAATCTCGGGTAGCTGCTGGAGAAAAGAGCTGAATTCTTCGCCTCCGCTGGGGATGGCGAATGAAGATGACTGTGAGAATAAACCTGCAGGAGAGGATAACTCCGTTGGGGAATAAACTGATGAAGAGATTATTCTGTGCGGAAGAGATGCTCTGCTGATGATTCCACCGATAAATTCCGCTGGGGATGAATTACCGTTGCTGGTGATACTGAATCCTGTCGGGGATTGAAGTTTCTGTTTGTGAAAGGGAAGAACTCCGCTGGGGATGATCTTCAGTTGCGAATTTACTGGGGATAACTTTTTAGACTCTTATGGGGATAATCCTTTGAGCTCTGCTGGGGACAATCTTCCAAAGTCTACTGGGGATGATTCTCCAAACTCCACTGGGGAAGCTTTTTTAGACTGTGCTGGGAAAATTTTCAGACTCCACTAGGGATATCTTGTACTCTTCCGGTGAATATTCTTATACTCCATTGGGGAATATTAAGACCTTTCAGTGCTGATGGTAGATAAACTCTGCTTGGGGAGAATATTACCGATTCATTCACAGTTGCAAGTCTCGGCTGGGGAGAGCTAACATTAGTCTTTCTCTTACTCTGCGGGGAGTGAATGCACCTTGGCCATATCCTTAAGCTAAATTTACCTTGTACCTGGTGGATAGAGCAACTGTACAGTTTGGACAATTCTTATTTGCCCCTGTTTTTTATATTACGAGTAATCGTCTTTTGTTTTGCATGTAAATATTTATGAGCAGCAATTAATGTCAAATGCATATATCAAAAATGAACATTGGACGTTCTTTGCAAAACAAAACAAAAAAAGGAAAAATAGTTTGAAATTTCTCTGAAAATGAATTGTATTGATTTTGAAATTTGGCCTGTAAATAGGCATTTTTGTACAAGAGGTTGGTGTCCTAGTAAGAGAACACCGCCGAATAATAGAATTTACACAATTTGTGAAAAAACTAAACAAAACAGCTATGTGAATAATCCCACTGGGTTCCAACTCTACTATTGCCTTTATGTCCTCGAGCATCTCATCACTTTGCTTCTTGGTTGAAGGTAGATCAGATTGATTAGTGTCGTCCGGGTTTGATAGTCGATACCAAAGTCTGGTTGCAACGTGATCCAAAGAGACATAGTGTTACGCTTTGATCCCTAATTTTTTCCTGGACCACCCTTTCGGGTTTTCAGTCCACCGGGATACCCTTTTTTTCCTAAGCCGCCTTTTCAGGTTTTTGACTTGTCGGGTGTACAGTTTTTTTTTATTTTCATCCCTTATTTTTGCCCGAACCCTTTTGGTTTGCCGGTGTGATACGGTGGGAGAAATGACTTGAGGTTTTGCGTTTGTTTTCGCAAATGTTTCGGTTGAGCAAGAGTCGCCACCGACTTTTTATTTTATCCTAGGGAAAGGTTAAAAAGCACAGCAAAAACCTTTGAGATGTTTTCTTGGGTTCGGGCAGTAGATTATAGAAAGGGAAGGTATTAGCACCCTTTCTATCCATGGTTATCCATGGGCTCTTAGTTACTTGCTTAGATCAACTTGCCTTTATTTTCAATTGTTTGAAATGGTGCTTTGTGTGTGGGTTTGAAAAATGTTTTGAAAAGAGGCCAATGTGGTGGCAACCTTTGTAATGATCCATGTTGGGATGTATACAAAGGTGTATGTCTTTTGAAAAGTTTTCAATGTTTTTTGAAAGTTGTTTTGAAAGTGTGTTGTGATGTGTGTTTTGAAAAATAGGCAAGTGTTTTTTTTTTGCAAGTTGGCAAGTAACCAAGAGCTATCTACCCTAAATTTACTCAAAGATCTTTGCTATGTTTTTAACCCTTTTAAAAATTTTGTTCCACCATTGTATTTGGTGGTCAATCTTGTGTTAGGATGTGAACGGGACGGGCGTGGGTCATCGTTTAGGCCATGATTGCAATGGTGCCAAGTATCTTTGGTCAATTTTTCCTTTAAGGGACTTGATCATTTTTTTAGGCAACTTTTGAAAGCGTCATCGAGGGACTATGATCATTTGAATTGTTTTGTTTTTGCCAAAGATACCTAACATGCAATATGGCCTATTATTGAAGGCAACAAGTGGAGTACCCTACGGGTGCAAGTGTGATTAGTGTTGTCCATTTTCATGCTTGTTTATCTTGAATTTAGGTCAAACTATTTGTTGTTTTTGATTTGCATACAAAACCCTAATTCTAACATGGCATATTTAGAAAGCTTTTAAATGCGGAATTTAAAGGTCCTAAATTATTACAACACAAATTATGGGATGGGGGGTATAAATGTTCAAATGGGGATATTTTAGCAAGAAATTAAAACCTAAACTATTACATCCAAATTGAATTATACAAATTAATTAATTGCACAATAATTAAATAAAAATGAGATAAATATGTAAGATGCAAAAAATGATTTTTATATGTATGTAAAAAGGTATTTTTATGTGACAAATAAACAAAAATAAAAATGAATAATTTTTGGTATTTTTTATATTTAGGGTAAAACCCTAATTTTGCTAAATAAAATGGTATTTATTATTTATTATATGCAATATTTATTAGTTATGTACAAAAAATAAATAAAAGGAAGTATATTGTAATAAAGGAGTTTTTAAGTTAAATATTAATAAAAATAAAAAAATGTATTATTTTTGTGTTTTTAACCTAAATAGACTAATAAATATATAAGTATTTATTATTTATTAAATATATTAAATATGTACAAAAATAAAATATTTAATATTTACAAAAAAAAAGTATATTTTTATAAAATGTTTTCAAAGGGTAAATAAAATAAAAAATCAGAAAATAAAAGTGTTTGTATTATTTTTTTGTATTTTTAAATAAAAGGTATTATGTATTTATTTACATATAAAACTAAATGAAACCAAATAAATATCAAATAAAATGTAAAAAAAGTGAGAAAAATATTTTTAATATTTTTTATGCTTTAAAAAAAATAACAAATCAGAATCAAAAAGAAAAAATTAAAAATGACAAATAAAAATCAAAATGGGCCAGGGGGTGCATGTGAAATGCAGTGGTGCAAAAAGGAAAAGTAATCTCAGGCCCAACCCAAGAGAGGTTGTCTTCAACCTCCAGACAAACGTTTGAAAATGCACGCGCTCTCTTGCTTCAGGGCCATGAGTAGAGCATTTTTCATTCATAAACCTAAAGCTAATTCTTCCTAGATTGAGAGATAGAAGTCCATGAACTTACCTGATCAGCTTGGATCGTGTCTGACAATGGGGGCACTTTCAAGGCAATGTGAGGACTTGTACTGCTTGCTTGAAGTTCAGGGATGCTTCTCCAACCTTTAGCTTGCCTTGAAACTAAATGAATCAAACTATGGAAGTCAACCTGCAAAACAGAAAAAGTGAAAATGGTGAAGTTGGTTAGAGGTGTTACAGGTCGTGTCCAATTCTTGGGATAGTTTGTATAGGTGGTATGGAGTGTGTATGAACTGGTTTTGGCCAAGGCGCACGATTGGATTGAGTTATGGAAGTCCAACTGCAGAGGTGACTCTGTTTTTTGCAGTAGGAGGGTGTTTTGATGAATGATAAGGTTTGGAAGGTGGTTAGCTCGTGCCTTAGCTTAGGTTTGATATTTGGAATGTGTTTTACAAGTTTACTTTGGCTTGTCTTGGCAGAAATGTGAGATTGTGGTGGTTATGCAAGGTTTCTTCTAACTTAAGCAAAAAATGACAAGTTGGTTTACAAACTTTCCTAGGCCACTCAAGTATGCTGCCTCAATCCCTATTGATCAGTGTGTTATGTCCCTGAACTTGTGCCAAAAAGATTTGCATTGTACTTCTTGATTTGCAAACTTGACATAAAGCCATACTTTTCAAAAATGGATAAAGTGCTTTTTCCAATTAAGGCTTAAATCTTTGTACAATGACCAAATGCACAAAATAATGCCTTGGCACAATGGATTGGCATTTAATTATTGAGTAAGAAAAGGATTAGAGGCCTGTAACTAGCTTGCTCATGCTGATTTGAAAAATTGCACAAGTTATGAACATGGAAATGGCTCATGCACAAAGTGACTTTTGCCCATATTGCCAAATTCGATTCTCCTTAACCACAAGGGTGTTTGATGAGTTCTTGGACATTTTGGAAAGCTTGGAATGTGTACTACAATCCATATTTGTAATGCAAGTTGAGATTCCAAGTGGAAGCAAGTGAAAAGTGTCCATGAAGTTAGGCAAAAATCCTGCCTAAAATAGGTCAAAATTTTTCTAAGTTAAGAATGTTTTGCACCTTTGTTCCAAAAATCATAACTTGAGCTACAAGCTTCTTTTGAGGAAACTTTGTGAATCAAAGTTGTATATTTTGCAATGGAATATAACTTTCATGTTTTGAGTTTTCCTTGAATCCAAATGTATCTTGATGAAAAAGTGGGACAAAGTTAGGAAAAAATTAGGGATTTTCATAACTTAGAAAAATTCTAAGTTATGAAAATTCTTCATTTCAAACCCTAATTTGTGATTTTTGATTTCTTGATGAACAAGTTTCATAATTTGACATGTTTTGATGGAAAATGAATCTTGACACTTGATTTTGACCAAAAAGTCAAAGTTTGACTTTTCAGTATACAGTCAAATTTGGCTCAGTTGACTGGAAAATTCATCTGTCAATCTTGTGCATTTGGGATCTTTTGAATTTGTTGAACATGTCAAGACAATTCCATTGGGTCCTTGAGTCCATATATGAGCTTGGTTTTCCATTGGTTAGGTCAAACAGTCAAAAATTGCCTTTGTGCAGTTAAAACCCTAAAAATGACTATTTTGCCCTTTTGGTGATCTGATCAAATTTCTTGTGGAATTGTGATCCAAACTTGACCAAATGGTTTATATGAGTTCAATATGTTGATGTGGGTCAAAAATCATGAGGTTTGACTGTCAATTGACCACAATTGACTTTTTCCCCAATACAGTTGATTTCTAGGTCAACTGTCCAATTGACTGGGCAAAGATTGGAATCAAGGCTTGAAACTTGGTATGGATAAACTTGTGAGTTCAACATGAAGCATGAAAATCATCTTAGGCATTTTAGGTCAAAACATCTTTGTGCAAACTCAAACCCTAATTTGGGTCAACAGTGCAAGGAGGAGTCTTGAGTAGAGTAAACCCTAACTTGACCTTGAGCTCCAAGGGTCTTGTGGTGAGAAAATGTTGAGGAAATGGGAGGGCAAATTTTGGGGTACAACAGTTGCACCTGTTCAATCTTCTTGCACCTGAAGAGTTAGATTGGCAAGTTTGTCTTTCGTGACTCGAGGGTAAAAGGAGATTGGACACTAGAGTACCCGGAAATTTGCACTCGCATGCTGGAGTATCAGCAATGTGATGGCGGGAATGGGCTTATAGATGCCATTTGGAGATAGAATGGATAGGAGGATGGGCTTATAGATGCCATCTGGAGGTGTGACAGAACCTTGTCGGGAATGGGCTTATAGATGCCATTGGAAGTGTTGATCGCGTAAGAGATTCCTTAGCGAGAACTTGTGTATTTTGAGAAAGGAAGATGTTTCCTGGCTTGTTACAGGTGTTGATCTTCAGTCTCTTCATGCAGATATGTCCTGGCTAGATACAGGTATCGAATCTACAATTGGTTGCTCACAGATGTGCCCTGGCTTAGATACAGGAATCGAATCTGGAACCGTTGTCTACAGATGTGCCCTGACTGGATACAGGTATAGAATCTGGAATTGTCGTCTACAGATATGCCCTGGCTGGATACAGGTATCGAATCTGGAATTAGTTGCTCACAGATGTGCCCTGGCTGGATACAGGTATCGAATCTGGAATTGCCATCTACAGATATGCCCTGGCTGGATACAGGTATCGAATCTGGAATTAGTTGCTCACGGATGTGCCCTGGCTAGACACAGGAATTGAATCTGGAATTGCAAAAGGTTGGTAGAGATAGCTTTCCTGGCTGGATACAGGTGTAAGCCTCTGAACTGAGAATGAAAGATAATTTCTTGGCCTGTTACAGGGGTTGATCTTCAAACTCTTCATGTAGATATGCCCTGGCTAGATACATGTATCGAATCTATAATCAATCACTCACAGATATGCCCTGGCTAGATACAAGTATCGAATCTGGAATTGCGGTAGTTGATAGTAATCATCTTTGGATTGACCTTTTTCCTGAAAAGGAAAAACATTAGTTGTATGCGAAGTCATGATGTATGAGATGCATGATGTCATGATGCTCAAAATGAGATAGTGTTGTATGCACTTTGTCATGTATGTAAGCAGGATGTGTGAAGTGTGAAATGTCTATAATTCTATTTTCGTCTAGAAAAATAAATCCTTGACGACTCGCCGGGGAATCAAATCCTGGGCTGATGTTGAAGAGTAGAGTTCTTTGCTTCCGCTGGGGATGACGGTTGTGAGAATAAACCGGTAGGAGAAGATGAGTCTGTTGGGGAATAAACTTATTGGAGAGATTACTCTGAGGGGAATAAAATAGGTGCAGAGATTACTCTGCGGGGTATTACTCTGTGGGAAGAGATACTTCGCCGAGGTTTTGATGATAGCTCCGTTGGGGATTCCACTGATGAGTTATGTTGGGGAATTTGATGAACTCCGTTGGGAGTAGGAAGAACTTCGCCGAGGACGGACTTTTCATGGTAATTAGCTGAGGATAACCCAGTTATAAGCTCAGGTGAGGAATAACTTTGGAAATGAAACTGGGGAGGGATGTATGTACTCTGCAGGGGATAAGCTTCCAGAATCTACTGGGGATATGGATTCCACTTTCCTGGGGAAACTTTTGAACTGTACTGGGGAATGGCTACACTGGATGTCTGTATTCCGCCGGGGAACAATCTTATATTAAGACTGCCAGGGATGCTTGCTGAGGAATATCTATACTCCACTGGGGAACGTTGAGATCTTATGGGGATACCCAACTTCCTTAATGCTGACAATAGACTAACTCGGCTTGAGGAGAGTATTGCTGACTTGCTAGGGGAATATTATGCCTTTTCAGGGCTGACAGGAAATCAACTCTACTTGGGGAAAGTATTGTTGAATCTTTCCTTACTCTGTGGGGAGTTGAGGTGACTTGGTTACGTTCTTCAGCCGAACCTACCTTGGTACCTTGGTGGTCAGAGCAACTAGACTGCTTGGGCAACTCTACATTTCCCCTGTTTTTGATGTCGCCTGTAATTAGTCCTTTGTTTCGCATGCAACTAATCATGATTAGCAATTAATGTCAAATTCATATATCAAAAATGAACATTGGACGTTCTTCGCAAAACAAAACAGAAAAAGGAAAAACAATGGATAATTTGTCTGAGAAATTGAACTTGTATTGATTTTGAAATTTGCCTGAAAATAGGCGTTTTTGTACAAGAGGCTGACGTCCTAGTAAGAGAACGCCGCCGGGCAACATAGAGTTTATACAATTTTGTGAAAGGAAACAAAACATTTATGTGAAAAATAAATCCCACTGGGTTCCAACTCTGTTATTGCCTTTATGTCTTCAAGCGTCTCATCACTTTGCTGCTTAGTTGAAGATGAAGTTGATTGATCGATGTCGTCTGAGCCCGATAATTGATGCCGAATTCTGGATGCAAGGTGATCCAATGAGACATAGTGTTACGCTTTATCCCTAACTTTTGCCTGGACCGCCCTTTCGGGTTTTCAGTCCACCGGGATACCCATTTTTGCCCAAGCCGTCTTTTCAGGTTTTCGACTTGCCGGGTGTACAGATTTTTTCATTTCATCCCTTATTTTTGCCCGAACCCTTTTGGTTCGCCGGGAAGCCCTTATTTTTGCCTAGGTGTGTCAACCTAGAGGGTCTTTAGTTCATGCGTAGTATCTTTTTACTATGTCTGCATTGGCAGGGTGAGGAAGGTCGTCACCGTCCATAGTGATCAGAATCATGGCTCCTCCTGAGAAGATATATTTAACCACAAATGGCCCTTCGTACGTAGGGGTCCATTTGCCCCTGGGATCACTTTGAGGAAGAATGATGCGCTTGATTACCAGGTCTCCGACTTGATACTCTTGTCATCTGACTTTCTTGTTGAATGCCCTGATCATCCATTTTTGGTACGTCTGACCATGACAAATAGCAGTGAGTCTTTTTTCGTCAATTAGGTTTAATTGATCAAGCCGAGTCTGGATCCAGTCATCTTCGCTCAAACTTGCATCCTTCATTATCCGGAGAGAGGGTATCTAGACTTCAATAGGCAAGACTGCCTCCATGCCATAGACCAAGGAAAAGGGAGTTGCCCCTGTTGACGTTCGTGCTGAGGTACGGTACCCATGAAGAGCAAACGGTAACATCTTGTGCCAATCTTTACAGGTCACTGTCATCTTCTGCACAATCTTCTTGATGTTCTTATTCGCTGCTTCGACAGCCCCATTCATCTTTGGCCGGTAGGGAGAAGAGTTGTGGTGATGTATCTTGAATTGCTCGCAGAGCTCAGTGATCATCTTGTTGTTAAGATTGGTACCATTATCCATAATGATCCTTTCAGGTATACCGTATCGACAGATCACGTTGTGCTGAATGAACCGTGCCACGACGCTCTTGGTTACGGTGGCGTAGGAAGCTGCTTCAACCCACTTCGTGAAGTAATCAATCGCTACCAGGATGAAGCGATGCCCGTTGGATGCCGTAGGTCTGATTTCGCCGATCATATCAATGCCCCACATTGCAAAAGGCCAAGGTGCCGTCAGGACTTTCAGAGGGACCGGAGGAATATGCACCTTATCAGCATAGATCTGGCATTTATGACAAGTTCGCGAGTGCCGATAACAGTCGGCTTCCATTGTGGACCATAAATATCCTGCCCGAAGGATTTTCTTTGCCATGGTATATCCACTGGAATGTGTTCCAAATGTACCTTCATGTAGTTCTGCCATGATCTTCTCTGCTTCAGTCTTATCCACACAACGCAGTAAGGTTGAATCATGGTTTCGTTTGTACAGAATGTCGTTGCTGAGGAAGAACTTTGCCGCGAACCTTCTCAGGAACTTCTTGTCATTAACAGATGCACCCTCGGGGTATTCTTGAGCTTCAAGGTACCTCTTCACTTCATCATACCAAGGTTTTTCTGTTACCTCTTCGGTCTCGAGACCGCAATAATGTGCAGGTTCATCCAACTTCCAAATAATGATCTGGGGCGCCTCGTTGTCCCATTTGACTTTGAACATAGAAGACATTATAGCCAACACGTCCGCTAACTGATTCTCCTCTCTTGGGAAGTGTTCAAAAGTTATCTCTTCGAAATGGGGAAGCAATGTCAGCACATACTCCTTGTAAGGAATAAGATTTGGGTGTTTCGTATCCCACTCGCCTTTGATCTGATTGATCACGAGAGCGGAATCTCCGAAGACACTCAGAAACTTGATCCTTAAGTCGATTGCAGCTTGAAGACCCATGATACATGCCTCATATTCTGCCATGTTGTTGGTGCAGTTGAAACATAGCCGGGCAGTGAGTGGAGTATGAGTGCCTTTAGGGGATATGATCATAGCGCCGATACCATTACCCAAAGCGTTCGAGGCTCCGTCAAAGTGAATAGACCATCGGGATCCTTCCTTAGGTCCTTCATCCGGTCCAGGTACTTCACAATCAGTCACTACCATGATGTCCTCGTCTGGAAATTCAAAGTTCATTGACTGGTAATCGTCCACCGCCTGGTGTGCCAAATGGTCTGCCAATAAATTTCCCTTGATTGATTTTTGAGTCGTGTACTGGATGTCATATTCTGTCAAGATCATTTGCCATCTTGCTATTCTTCTGGACAAGGCGGGCTTTTCGAATATGTACTTGATTGGATCCATTTTTGAAATCAACAGAGTAGTGTGAGTCAACATATACTGTCTCAGCCGGCGAGCAGCCCATACCAGAGCGCAACAAGTTTTCTCGAGCAGTGAGTACCGAGTCTCACAGTCGGTAAACTTTTTGCTCAGGTAATAAATAGCGTGCTCTTTTCGGCCAGACTCGTCATGCTGCCCCAGCACACACCCCATTGAGTTGTCAAGTACTGTCAAGTATAGTATTAGAGGTCTCCCTTCAAGAGGGGGCATAAGAATGGGTGGTTCTTTGAGATACTCTTTGATCTTTTCGAAAGCGGCCTGACATTCATCATTCCAACGTACTACTTGATCTTTCTTCAGCAGTTTGAAGATTGGTTCACAGGTAGCAGTTAGATGTGAGATGAATCGGGCAATGTAATTCAATCGTCCTAGAAAGCCTCTGACTTCTTTCTCTGTCTTGGGAGTTGGCATCTCTTGTATGGCTTTCACTTTGGCAGGGTCCACTTGAATACCTCTGTCGCTTACGATGAAGCCTAGCAATTTTCCAGATCTCACCCCAAAGGTGCATTTGTTCGGGTTCAACCTCAGCTTGTACAACTTCAGACGGTCAAACAGCTTCCGTAAATGGTCAAGGTCTTCGTCCTCAGTTTGAGACCTTGCAATCATATCGTCGACGTATACTTCTATTTCGTGATGGATCATGTCATGAAATAAAGCCACCATGGCACGTTGGTAAGTTTCCCCAGCATTTTTCAACCCAAATGGCATGACCTTGTAGCAAAAGGTGCCCCACTGAGTAACGAAAGTGGTTTTCTCCATGTCTTTAGGAGCCATCTTAATCTGATTATAACCGGAGAAGCCATCCATGAAGGAGAAAACTTTATGCTGAGCAGTATTGTCAACCAGGACATCGATATGAGGCAGAGGGAAATCATCCTTGGGGCTGGCCCTGTTCAAATCCCTGTAATCAACACACATTCGGACCTTACCATCTTTCTTTGGCACCGGAACCACATTGGCAATCCACTGAGGGTAAGAAGTCACTGCTAGAAACCCGGCATCAAATTGTTTCATAACTTCAGCTTTGATTTTCTCGGACATCTCTGGACGCATACGGCAGACCTTCTGTTTTACCGGAGGGCAATCTTCCTTGGTAGGTAGGTGATGAACCACAATGTCGGTATCCAAACCAGGCATGTCTTCGTAAGACCAAGCAAAGATTTCCATGTAGTCATGCAGCATCTGAATCAACCGTTGTTTCACACTGAGCTCTAGATTGGCACCGATCTTGACTTCCTTCCTGTCTGTCTCAGTACCCAGATTTACCGTTTCCACTGGCTCTTCATGTGGCTGAATGGCCCTCTCTTCCTGGAGTAGCAGTCTTGCAAGTTCACCAGGCACTTCGCAATCATCTTCACCTTCGTCTTCGGCTAAGTTGATCGGATTTTTGAAGTCATAACTGGCAGTAGCAGAGTCGTTACCAGTGAGATCCAGAGTGGATTGGAACCTGTATAAGTGAGTGTGTGTAAATATAGCTGTTTTGCAATATATAATAAAGAAAGAAAAGGAGCGCAAGATTTTGAAATGCAACAAACGTCCAATGTTTTGATTAATGATATATGAAAATGACATACAAAAGCCCTCACAAATGAAGCCACGGTGCCCCGGGTAGGACACCGAGCCAAAAAAGTTTCAACATATTGTTTGTTACAAATTGAAAACAAAAGAGTTCATTACTGAGTGACAAAAGTAATAGGCGTAAAGTCATTGGCAGTCCAGTTGCTTGGTCCACTGTCGGTTGTTGGGTAGATCCAGCTGTCGAATTCAGATTCCTCCATGTCGTCTTCAATAGCATTCACTCCTGGGTTGGTGATGAACACAGGAGGTCTTCCAATTCTTGCCTTACGAACAGACTTCTGAGCCTCTGCAGTGAAGCCTAAGCCAAACTTGTCGATCTTTGGAGTGAAATCAGAAAGCCGACCCCAGTTTGTACACTCACCCTTCTCAATCACAGCCCGGGCATCCTTTAAGGAAGCCATCTTCAAAGGAGGGTCTTCAATCACAGTTTCAACTGATGCTAATGTCTGAGGCACCTCTTGAAAGTGCTGGAATGGAGTCTCAATGAATTCCCCATCCATTTCTATGTACCGGAACGAGTTAAGGTGGCTGACCATATATTCTTCTTCCCCCAGCACCGTGACAATCTTCCCTCTGACTGGGTACTTAAGCTTCTGATGTAGTGTGGAGGTCACAGCTCCAGCCTTGTGGATCCATGGATGACCCAGCAAACAAGAGTAGGATGGACGGATGTCCATCACATAGAAAGTTGAATCAAAAACTTGAGAACCCACCCTGATTGGAATGTCAACTTCACCATGTACCATCCTTTTCGAACCGTCAAAGGCTCGGACAACAATGTTACTGGGCTTGAGCTCCAGACCCTCACAATCCAATCTGTCTAGGGCCTTCTTGGGCAATACGTTCAGTGAAGAACCAGTGTCTACCAACACATGGGCAAGAGTAGTGCCCCTGCATTCAATGGAGACATGCAGGGCGTCGTTATAGTTCTTTCCTTTTGCAGTCAGATCGGCGTCAGAGAAGCCCAAACCATTATCGGCAGTCAAGTTGGCCACACAATCAGTAAATTGATCAGCAGACGTTTCTTGTGGCACATGGGCCGTCTTCAGGAAGGATATCAGAGCCTTGGTGTGGGCCTCTGAACACAATAACAGTGATAGCATAGAAATTTTAGAGGGGGTGTGCCCCAACTGCTCAACAACATTGAAATCACTTTTCTTGATAATCTTGAGGATCTCCTCCATCTCTTGCTGGGAGGCTTCAACAGTGGTTGTCTTTGGTGCCTCCGTCAGGGCAGGCAAATCAGTAGCAATCCCTTTGCCCCGAGCGTCAGATGACTCGATAGCAGGGGTAGAAACAGGAACTTGATTAGGAAGTGGAACATGCACACTTGCAGGTGTGATGATAAGGGGTTTCTGAATAGCTGGTGGAGAAATATCTGGCGAGAACAACCTACCACTGTGAGTAATTTTGGCAGGCCCGGTGATGTTACTGACGTCGGTACTTGTATCAAACTCTTGCTTCACTCCAAGCACATAAACATCTGCCCCATAGTGCCACGGGACAGCTTTGTCGGACGTATAGGGGAGGGGCCCCGGAACAGTGATGATGACAGGAGCAATCTTCTGAGTGGACATCATTTTGACAGGCTTCTTTGAAGGAGCCTTGGGAGGTTTGTTGAAAATAGTGACAATAGAAACTTCTTCGGCAGGGGCAGCAGGAACGGCAATCTTCTCGAACAAGATTTCTTTGCTATCCATCAGGCTTTGGATACCTGATTTCAGCAAAGGACAACCAAAAGGCGAAACAGCACATAAAAGGCAATCTTCACCACATCCCGGAAATAAACCGGCTAGCAACAGATTCCTTTTAACAGTCGATAACGGAGTAACAATCTCTTCCACGGAGGCTACATATCGGTCTTCTTCCACAACACTCACTCCATGCTGGGGCATGGGAGCAGTCACAACATTGGGCCTTTCGGGCGCCTCAAACTGTATTTCCTTAGCATCAATAAGGTCTTGAACCTTATTCCTCAAAGCCCAGCAATCATCTGTAGTATGCCCCGGGCTATCAGAGTGATAAGCGCAACGGGCGTTGGGGTTATACTTCGGAGAAGTTGTGTTCACTACCTTCGGAGCTTCTTTGACAGTTACCAAATTGGTTGATAGTAGTTGCGGCAAAATCTGAGACAGGATCATACTGAGCCGAGTGTACTGCCTTTTGGGTCTCTCACCCCTTTGTTGATTATACTGCTGAGGAGCAGCAACAGGCTTTGAAATTACCAATGCATTGATAGCTTGGCGGCGTTACGGCTTAACTTGTCTTCTGGGACCATAAACAACACTGGCTTCTTTCTTGAAAGGCTTCTTCTCAGTACTCGCGGAGGTACCTTTCTGTATCTTCCCCGACTTGATACCAGCTTCTATTCTCTCACCAGTCAAGATCAAATCTGTAAACCCAGCTGAAGAATTACCAATCAGATGATTGAAGAATGGACCAGACAGGGTCCCAAGGAACATGTCAACAAGTTCACGGTCAGTTAGCGGTGGCTGCACCCTGCCAGCCAAGTCTCTCCACTTTTGCGCATACTCCTTGAATCCTTCGACCGTCCCCAGTGACATACCCTGAAGTTGAGTACGTGTGGGAGCGAGGTCAGAATTATACTGATATTGTTTATAAAATGTCGTAGCCAAGTCTTCCCAGTTTCGGATACTGGCTCCATCCAGCTAATAGAACCACTCGAGTTGAGCCCCAGAAAGGCTATCCTGAAAGAAATGGATCCAAAGGTTCTTGTCTGCAGTGTAAGGTTGGATCTTCCTTACATATGATCTGAGATGCATTTTCGGGCAGGATAGCCTGTCATATCTTGCAAAAGCTGGCACTTTGAACTTCGGGGGGATGACAATTCCAGCAACTAATCCCAAATCTTCGAAATCTAAGCCGAGAACTCTCTGCAGCTCCATAGCTGCCAACCTGTCTTCCAAACCTTTGTACTTATCATCGGCGGGCGGGTATTGTTGATCAGAGTAGTCTTCATCCTCTTCAGCCTCCTCTTCTTCCACTTCGGATTCGGAAGGTACTGCAGCCGCATTCCCTTTATTGGTTCCCTCCTCAGAAGTAGGGGGAAATTCAAGCACTCTTCTGGCTTCACCCTCAAACCTTCTTCCTAGGGTAGCCACCCTGATTCTCTTCTTCTTCTTTTTCACTTGCTCTTTGTTCCCCAGCAGGGCCTTTAGATCCTCCTGACCCTTAGCCAAGGTCATCAGGAGTTGTTGAAATTGTGAATTCTGAGACTGCAAGTCCTTGACCGTCTGTTCGAGATCCATCTTACTGAAATAAATAGCAGAAAGATAAGGAAACCTGGTGTGGAGACCTGCTTATGCGCATGATGAATGATATGCTTATGTATGCAATGCATTCAAGGATTTAGAAAATTCAAAATTGTTGCAAACAAAAAAGAACGCACGTCATATTAATAAGAAGAAATTTGTCAGTACATAAATGCCCCATGGGCCAAATATTACAAAAAACTCCTCAAGGTAAAAATACATTGCGCATCCTCTTTGGTGCGATGTAGGTGTTAAGGTTCTCTTCCTCGTGGAGTCGGCGGGTAAGCTCCAAAACCTTCTTCTCACTGGCGTAAAGTTAGCTTCAAAAGTGTTCCGTTCCTCCTTGAGTTGGATCCAACTCTTCTACATCTCCTCCCACGATGTAGGCATGTCAGGATATAGGATGGCGTAGGGAACATCTCCTTCCTTAACGGGCTCTTTAATCACAGGGAGAACATGAGGATAAGGCATCATTAGACTCTGGGCTCGGGTTCGTACCCACTTGAGATAAGGCTCAAGGGGGATGGAGTTCTTGTGCCCCAGTGTCTTGCTGTCAACCTTGTTAGGCATCCTCCAAGCTCTGATGAATCTTTGGCGAAGTCCTTGCGCATCGTTGTCGAAGTCAAAAACTAGGTCAGGAATCAACATGTCGTGAGGGCCATCTCTTCGTGCATATCCAAATTGTCTCAAAGCTAAACAAGGATTGTAGGTAATGCCTCCCCTAATGCCAAGTAATGGAACATTAGGGAATTCTCCACAACGATCGATGATGATGACATTTTCTCTGGACCGAGAACACCAATGTACATCAGAGTGAGTAAGGGTCATCAACCGTTGTGACCACCTTAAGCCTTGGTCATTCTTCAAGACAGATTGTGGAAGGTGCGAAATAAACCACCTTGCAAGGAGAGGAGTACAACACATGAGAACACCCCTCTTTCTCATTGTTCGTGTTTAAAATGAGTGAAGAATGTCCCCAAGCAATGTTGGTATTGGATTCCTGGATAAGAAAATCTTGACGGCGTTGACATCTACAAGCTGGTCAGGATTTGGGAACAAGACCAACCCATAGATGAGGAGGGCCATAATTTCTTCAAAGGCTTGTAGGTCCAATGAATTCCAACACTCTTGTGCCTTCTCAAACAAGAATTTTGCTAAGAAGCCTTTGACACCGCTTATAGTTTCCCAATTCCCCTTGATGTCAGATGGTTGCAAGTGTAGTGCTTGAGCAACATCTTCAGGCTTTGGTTCCTTTTCTGTACCGTTGAAAGGTAGTTGATTAAGGATAGGAATTCTCAGGAGTTGAGAAAATTCCTCCAAAATGGGCACCAATTGGTAGTCGGGGAAAGTGAAACAGTGGTGAAGAGGGTCAAAGAACTGGAACAGCACCTTCATCATGTCCTCTTCAATGTTGGTGTTGACTAGGCTGAGCAGTCTACCATGTCTTTCATTGAAGGGAGAGCTTACCGGAATTCATGATGTGAGCTCCTTGAGTTGAGGAGGGATTCTCACAAGGTTGACTTGGATAGTTTTCCTGCGAGGAATTTCCATGACCTACAAAACAAGAACAAAGATGAAGATCTAAACCCTTGAAATGGTTAGTGAATGCATATGATACTTTATGATGTTCATGATGTATGCACAAAACATATGTACAAGCAATTCACACCAAACCCTAGTTTCAGGCTTGCATGGGGTTTCATAGGTAAGTCCCCTCTTGAGTGTAGTTGGCTTAAAACCTGTCCTATAAATAGTAACCGGGTTCTAAGGAGCTCAATATCATTGGATTGTTTTCCATGTTCATTGTTTTGGTTTAGCCACTTAACTAGCGACCAAAATATTCCAAGAAAACAACCCTCAATGAGTGTAGTATCGATTATCTACCAACTTCGGACTGCACCAAAGCCGGTCATCTCACTATCCCTAATGAAAGGCCAAGATGGTCAAGTAAGGTTCTAGGTCATTAGTGCTTAGTGACATCACTCAGCGGCCCCGTACTCTCCTTGATTGAACTCAAGGGTTACCGGTACTCACAAATATGTCGCACTAATATAGCTATTGCTTCAACCATGTCGGTATACCCCGCACAGTTTCCACAACGTATTGCTATCTATGAATTTTTCCCCAAATCCGGGTGTAGGATTGCAAACCCAAACAAGAGAACCAAGATATAAAGCAATCAAAGCAAACAATTAGTCATGCAAGAGGGTGATCTAAGCCCTAAGGTTACTCCACTTTTAAGTTATCCCCAACAGAGTCTCCAGTTCTGTGATACGGTGGGAGAACTGACTTGAGGTTTTGCGTTTGTTTTTGCAAATGTTTCGGTTGAGCAAGAGTCGCCACCGACTTTTTATTTTATCCTAAGGAAAGGTTAAAAAGCACAGCAAAAACCTGAGATGTTTTCTTGGGTTCGGGGAGTATATTATAGAAAGGGAAGGTATTAGCACCCTTTCTATCCATGGTTATCCATGGGCTCTTAGTTACTTGCTTAGATCAACTTTCCTTTATTTTCAATTGTTTGAAATGGTGCTTTGTGTGTGGGTTTGAAAAATGTTTTGAAAAGAGGCCAATGTGGTGGAAACCTTTGTAATGATCCATGTTGGGATGTATACAAAGGTGTATGTCTTTTGAAAAATTTTCAATGTTTTTTGAAAGTTGTTTTGAAAGTGTGTTGTGATGTGTGTTTTGAAAAATAGGCAAGTGTTTTTGTTTTGCAAGTTGGCAAATAACCAAGAGCTATCTACCCTAAATTTACTCAAAGATCTTTGCTATGTTTTTAACCATTTTAACAATTTTGTTCCACCATTGTATTTGGTGGACAATCTTGTGTTAGGATGTGAACGGGACGGGCGTGGGTCATTGTTTAGGCCATGATTGCAATGGTGCCAAGTATCTTTGGGCAATTTTTCCTTTAAGGGACTTGATCATTTTTTTAGGCAACTTTTGAAAGCGTCATCGAGGGACTATGATCATTTGAATTATTTAGTTTTTTCCAAAGATACCTAACATGCAATATGGCCTATTATTGAAGGCAACAAGTGGAGTACCCTAGGGGTGCAAGTGTGATTAGTGTTGTCCATTTTCATGCTTGTTTATCTTGAATTTAGGTCAAACTATTTGTTGTTTTTGATTTGCATACAAAACCCTAATTCTAACATGGCATATTTAGAAAGCTTTTAAATGCGGAATTTAAAGGTCCTAAATTATTACAACACAAATTATGGGATGGGGGGTACAAATGTTCAAATGGGGATATTTTAGCAAGAAATTAAAACCTAAACTATTACATCCAAATTGAATTATACAAATTAATTAATTGCACAATAATTAAATAAAAATGAGATAAATATGCAAGATGCAAAAAATGATTTTTATATGTATGTAAAAAGGTATTTTTATGTGACAAATAAACAAAAATAAAAATGAATAATTTTTGGTATTTTTGATATTTAGGGTAAAACCCTAATTTTGCTAAATAAAATGGTATTTATTATTTATTATATGCAATATTTATTAATTATGTACAAAAAATAAATAAAAGGAAGTATATTGTAAAAAAGGTGTTTTTTAAGTTAAATATTAATAAAAATAAAAAAATGTATTATTTTTGTGTTTTTAACCTAAATAGACTAATAAATATATAAGTATTTATTATTTATTAAATATATTAAATATGTACAAAAATAAAATATTTAATATTTACAAAAAAAAGTATATTTTTATAAAATGTTTTCAAAGGGTAAAATAAAATATAAAATCAGAAAATAAAAGTATTTGTATTATTTTTTTGTATTTTTAAATAAAAGGTATTATGTATTTACTTACATATAAAACTAAATGAAACCAAATAAATATCAAATAAAATGTAAAAAAAGTGAGAAAAATATTTTTAATATTTTTTATGCTTTAAAAAAAATAACAGATCAGAATCAAAAAGAAAAAATTAAAAATGACAAATAAAACTCAAAATGGGCCAGGGGGTGCATGTGAAATGCAGTGGTGCAAAAAGGAAAAGCAATCTCAGGCCCATCCCAAGAGAGGTTGTCTTCAACCTCCAGACAAACGTTTGAAAATGCGCGCGCTCTCTTGCTTCAACCAAAACTCCTGATTCATTGATTTTCACCACAAACTCATAACATAAAAAATGTCAAGCATCAAACCACGAATCCTTACATATAAAGAACTTGACCTAACTCTCAGAAATGAGAGAGAATTTCTCCATCCCTAATTCTTGACCTAAGTTTTTTCTAATGTTCAGGTTCCAAATTCTCTCAGCACATGCAATATAAATGGAAAGTAATTATATGTGTAGCTTCAGGGCCATGAGTAGAGCATTTTTCATTCATAAACCTAAAGCTAATTCTTCCTAGATTGAGAGATAGAAGTCCATGAACTTACTTGTTCATCTTGGATCGTGTCTGACAATGGGGGCACTTTCAAGGCAATGTGAGGACTTGTACTGCTTGCTTGAAGTTCAGGGATGCTTCTCCAACCTTTAGGTTGCCTTGAAACTAAATAAATCAAGCTATGGAAGTTAACCTGCAAAACAGAAAAAGTGAAAATGGTGAAGTTGGTTAGAGGTGTTACAGGTCGTGTCCAATTCTTGGGATAGTTTGTATAGGTGGTATGGAGTGTGTATGAACTGGTTTTGGCCAAGGCGCACGAATGGATTGAGTTATGGAAGTCCAACTGCAGAGGTGACTCTGTTTTTTGCAGTAGGAGGGTGTTTTGATGAATGATGAGGTTTGGAAGGTGGTTAGCTCGTGCCTTAGCTTAGGTTTGATATTTGGAATGTGTTTTACAAGTTTACTTTGGCTTGTCTTGGCAGAAATGTGAGATTGTGGTGGTTATGCAAGGTTTCTTCTAACTTAAGCAAAAAATGACAAGTTGGTTTACAAACTTTCCTAGGCCCCTCAAGTATGTTGCCTCAATCCCTCTCGATCAGTGTGTTATATCCCTGAACTTGTGCCAAAAAGATTTGCATTGTACTTCTTGATTTGCAAACTTGACATAAAGCCATACTTTTCAAAAATGGATAAAGTGCTTTTTCCAATTAAGGCTTAAATCTTTGTACAATGACCAAATGCACAAAATAATGCCTTGGCACAATGGATTGGCATTTAATTATTGAGTAAGAAAAGGATTAGAGGCCTGTAACTAGCTTGCTCATGCTGATTTGAAAAATTGCACAAGTTATGAACATGGAAATGGCTCATGAACAAAGTGACTTTTGTCCATATTGCCAAATTCGATTCTCCTTAACCACAAGGGTGTTTGATGAGTTCTTGGACATTTTGGAAAGCTTGGAATGTGTACTACAATCCATCTTCGTAATGCAAGTTGAGATTCCAATTGGAAGCAAGTGAAAAGTGTCCATGAAGTTAGGCAAAAATCCTGCCTAGAATAGGTCAAAAATTTTCTAAGTTAAGAATGTTTTGCACCCTTGTTCCAAAAATCATAACTTGAGCTACAAGCTTCTTTTGAGGAAACTTTGTGACTCAAAGTTGTAGATTTAGCAATGTACTATAACTTTCATGTTTTGAGTTTTCCTTGAATCCAAATGTATCTTGATGAAAAAGTGGGACAAAGTTAGGAAAAAATTAGGGATTTTCATAACTTAGAAAAATTCTAAGTTATGAAAATTCTTCATTTCAAACCCTAATTTGTGATTTTTGATTTCTTGATGAACAAGTTTCATAATTTGACATGTTTTGATGGAAAATGAATCTTGACACTTGATTTTGACCAAAAAGTCAAAGTTTGACTTTTCAGTATACAGTCAAATTTGGCTCAGTTGACTGGAAAATTCATCTGTCAATCTTGTGCATTTGGGATCTTTTGAATTTGTTGAACATGTCAAGACAATTCCATTGGGTCCTTGAGTCCATATATGAGCTTGGTTTGCCATTGGTTAGGTCAAACAGTCAAAAATTTCCTTTGTGCAGTCAAAACCCTAAAAATGACCATTTTGCCCTTTTGGTGATCTGATCAAATTTCTTGTGCAATTGTGATCCAAACTTGACCAAATGGTTTATATGAGTTCAATATGTTGATGTGGGTCAAAAATCATGAGGTTTGACTGTCAATTGACTACAGTTGACTTTTTCCCCAATACAGTTGATTTCTAGGTCAACTGTCCAATTGACTGGGCAAAGATTGGAATCAAGGCTTGAAACTTGGTATAGATAAACTTGTGAGTTCAACATGAAGCATGAAAATCATCTTAGGCATTTTAGGTCAAAACATCTTTGTGCAAACTCAAACCCTAATTTGGGTCAACAGTGCAAGGAGGAGTCTTGAGCAGAGTAAACCCTAACTTGACCTTGAGCTCCAAGGGTCTTGTGGTGAGAAAATGTTGAGGAAATGGGAGGGCAAATTTTGGGGTACAACAGCCGGGAAGCCCTTATTTTTTCCCAGGCCAGTCAACCTAGCGGGTCTTTGATTATGCGTAGTATTTTTTCACTATGTCCGCATTGACGAGGTGAGGAAGGTTGTCACCATCCATGGTGGTTAGAATCATAGTTCCTCCTGAGAAAATGTTCTTAACCACAAATGGCCCTTCGCAGGTAGGGGTCCATTTGCCCCTGGGATCACCTTGAGGTAAGATAATGCGCTTGATCACCAGATCCCCAACTTGATATTCTTGTCGTCTAACTTTCTTGTTAAATGCCTTTATCATTCGCTTTTGATATGTTTGACCATGACAAATAGCAGTAAGTCTCTTTTCGTCGATTAAGTTCAGCTGATCAAGCCGGGTCTGAATCCAGTCATCTTCGCTCAAACCTGCATCCTTCATAATCCGAAGAGAGGGTATCTGAACTTCAATAGGCCAGACTGCCTTTATACCATATACCAAGGAGTAGGGTGTTACCCTTGTTGACGTCCGCACTGAGGTACGGTATCCATGAAGAGCAAATGGTAACATATCGTGCCAGTCTTTGTAGGTCACTGTCATCTTCTGCATAATTATCTTGATGTTCTTATTAGCCGCTTCAACAGACCCATTCATCTTCAGTCAGTAAGGAGAAGAGTTGTGATGTTGTATCTTGAACTGCTTGCAGAGTTAGGTGATCATCTTATTGTTGAGATTTGTACCATTTTTTGTAATGATCCTCTTTGGTACACCATATCGACAGATTAGATTGTGCCGAATAAACCGTGCCTTGACGTTCTTAGTTATTGTAGCAAAGGAAGTTGCTTCAACCCACTTTGTAAAGTAATCAATCACTACCAGGATGAAACGATGCCTGTTGGATGTTGTAGGTCTGATCTCTCCGATCATATCAATGCCCCACATTGCAAAAGGCCAAGGAGTTGTCAAGACGTTTAGAGGTACTGGAGGTATGTGCACCTTATCAGCATAGACTTGGCACTTATGACAGGTCCGAGAATACTGATAACAGTCGACTTCCATTGTGGACCAAAAATATCCTGCCTGAAGGATTTTCTTTGCCATGGTGTGTCCACTAGAATGAGTCCCGAAGGTACCTTCATGTAACTTTACCATGATCCTTTCTGCCTCGTTCTTATCCACACATCGCAGTAAGGTCGAGTCATGGTTACGCTTGTAAAGAATACTGTTGCTGATGAAGAACTTCACTGTGAACCTCCTCAGAAACTTGTTATCATTAATAGATGCACCCTCGGGGTACTCCTGAGCCTCGAGATACCTCTAAACCTCATGAAACTAGGGTTTATCTGCTACTTCTGCAGTCTCAATGTCACAGCAATGTGCAGGTTCGTCCAACCTTTCAATGATAATCCGGGGAGCCTCGTTGTCCCAATTGACTTTGAACATAGAAGACATCATAGCCAGCGCGTCCGCTAACTGATTCTCCTCCCTAGGGAAGTGTTCAAAGGTTATCTCCTCGAAGTGTGGAAGAAACGTCAACACATACTCCTTGTAAGGAATAAGATTTGGGTGTTTCGTATTCCACTCGCCTTTGATCTGGCTGATCACGAGAGCGGAATCTCCGAAAACACTTAAGAACTTAATCCTTAGGTCAATAGCTTCTCGAAGACCCATGATGCACGCCTCATACTCCGCCATATTGTTGGTGCAGTTGAAACATAGTCGAGCGGTAAACGGAGTATGAGAGCCTTTAGGAGATATGATCACGGCGCCAATGCCATTACCCAAAGCGTTTGAAGCTTCATCAAAGTACATAGACCATCGGGATCCCTCCTCAGGTCCTTCATCCGGTCCAGGTGTTTCACAGTCAGTCACTATCATGATATTCTCATCCGGGAATTCAAAGTTCATAGACTGGTAATCATCCACTGTCTGGTGTGCCAAATGATCTGCCGACACACTTCCCTTGATTGCCTTTTGGGTCGTGTACTGGATGTCATACTCAGTCAAGATCATCTGCCATCTTGCTATTCTTCCAGACAAGGCAGACTTCTCGAAGATATACTTGATTGGATCCATCTTTGATATCAATAGATTAGTGTGACTCAGCATATACTGTCTCAGCCGGCGAGCAGCCCATGCCAAAGCGCAGCAAGTTTTCTCAAGCAACGAGTATCGGGTCTCGCAGTAGGTAAACTTTTTGCTAAGGTAGTAAATGGCATGCTCTTTTCGGCCAGACTCGTCATGCTTCCCCAGCATACACCCCATTGAATTGTTGAGTACTGTCAAGTATAAGATCAGAGGTCTCCCTTCAACTGGCGGCATCAGAATAGGTGGCTCTTGGAGATACTCTTTGATTCTTTCGAAAGCGGCCTGACATTCATCATTCCATCTTACCACTTGATCTTTCTTCAGTAGCTTGAAGATTGGATCACAAGTAGCAGTCAGGTGCGAGATGAATTGGGCAATATAGTTCAGACGTCCCAGAAAGCCTCTGACTTCTTTCTCTGTTTGGGGAGCCGGCATTTCCTGTATAGCCTTCACATTTGCAGGATCCACTTGAATACCTTTTTTACTTACAACGAAACCCAGCAGTTTACCAGATCTCACCCCGAAGGTGCACTTGTTCGGGTTTAACCTCAGCTTGTACAACTCCAATCTGTCAAATAGCTTCTGAAGGTGGTCAAGATGTTCTTCCTCAGTCTGGGATCTTGCAATCATGTCATCGACGTATACCTCAATCTCATGATGGATCATGTCATGGAACAAAGCAACCATGGCACGCTGATACGTTGCCCCAACATTCTTCAATCCAAAGGGCATGACTTTGTAGCAAAAGGTACCCCATTGAGTAACAAAGGTTGTCTTCTCCATATCTTCGGGAGCCATTTTAATTTGATTGTAAACGGAGAAACCATCCATAAAGGAGAAGACCTTATGTTGTGCGTTGTTGTCAACCAGAACGTTGATATGAGGTAGAGGGAAGTCATCCTTGGGGCTTGCCCTGTTCAGATCCCTATAGTTGACACACATTCGAACCTTACCATCCTTCTTCGGCATAGGAACCACATTGGCCACCCACTAAGGGTAAGAAGTACTTGCTAGAAAACCGGCATCAAACTGTTTCATAACTTCAGCCTTGATTTTCTCAGACATCTTTGGGCGCATTCGGCGGACTTTCTGTTTTACTGGAGGACAGTCTTCCTTGGTAGGAAAATGGTGAACCACAATATCGATATCCAACCCAGGCATATCTTCATAAGACCAGGCAAAGATCTCAACGTAGTCACACAGCATCTGAATCAACCATTGCTTAACACTAGCTTCCAGATTTGCACCAATCTTGACCTCTTTCTTGTCTACCTCTGTACTCAGATTTACTGATTCCACAGGCTCTTCATGCGGCTGTATGGCCCTTTCTTCCTGAAGTAGCAGTCTAGCAAGTTCACCAGGCACTTCGCAATCATCTTCACCTTCGTCTTCGGCTAAGTTGATCGAACTTTCGAAGTCATAACTGGCAGTAGCAGAGTCATTACCAGTGAGATCCAGAGTGGATGTAGACCTGTATATGTGAGTGTGTGTAAAATAGTTGTTTTGAAATATATAATAGAAGAAAAACAAGGAGCGCAAAATTTGAAATGCAAAAACGTCCAATGCTTTTATTAATGATATATGTAGATGACATAAAGCCCTCACAAATGAAGCCACGGTGCCCCGGGTAAGACATCGGGCCGTAAAGTTTAAAATTGTTTGTTACAAATTCAAAACAAAAGTATCATTACTGGGTAATAAAAGAAATTGGGACGGAGTCCTTTGCTGTCCAATTGCTTAATCCACCATCGACCGTTGGGTAAATCTAGTTGTTAAACTCAGATTCTTCAACATCGTCTTCAATGGCATTCACTCCTGAATTGCTGATGAACAGGGGAGGTCTTCTGATCCGTGCACTCCAAACAGCCCTTTGAGCTTCTGCAGTGAAACCCAAACCAAACTTGTTAGTCTTATGTGCAAAATCAGGGAGTTGGCCCCAATTTGCACACCCACCTTTCTCAACAACAGCCTGGGCATCCTTGAAGGAAGCCATCTTCATTGGAGGATCTTCAACAACGGTCTCAGTTGACGCCAGCGTCTGGGGAACCTCTTCAAAATTCTGAAATGGGGTCTCAATGAACTCCTCATCCATCTCTACATATCGGAAAGAGTTGAGGTGGCTCACCATGTACTCCTCTTCTCTTTGTACCGTCACAATTTTCCCTTTCACCGGGTACTTTAGCTTCTGGTGGAGCGTTGAGGTTACTGCCCCAGCTTTGTGGATCCACGGACGACCCAGCAAACAAGAATAAGATGGCCGAATGTCCATCACATAGAATGTAGATGCGAAAACTTGAGAACCAACCTTAATCGGAATATCCACTTCTCCGTGTACCATCCTCTTGGACCCGTCAAAGGCCCTGACCATAATGTTACTCGGCTTCAGCTCCAACCCTTCACAGTCTAACCGGTCTAGTGCCTTCTTGGGTAACATATTCAACGAGGACCCTGTATCCACCAATACGTGAGCAAGAGTAGTACCCCTGCATTCAATGGAGACATGTAGGGCATCATTGTGATTCTTCCCCTTAGCAGTCAAGTTGGCGTCGGAGAAACCCAACCCATTATCAGCAGTCAGACTAGCCACGCAATCTTTAAACTGATCAGCTGATGTCTCCTGCGGCACATGCGCAGTCTTCAGGAAAGAAATCAGAGCCTTAGCATGGGCTTCTAAGCATAGAAACAGAGACAACATAGAGATTTTGGATGGGGTTTGCCCCAACTTTTCGACTACATTGTAGTCGCTCTTTTTGATGATCTTCAAAATTTCCTGCATCTCTTGTCTAGAGGCTTCAACAGTAATCGTCTTTGGTGCCTCCGTCCGGGAAGGCTCATCGGTGATCTCTTTTCCCCGAGTGTTAGATAACTCGGCAACAGGGGTAAGAATTGGAACTTGAACAGGGACAGTAGCAGGTGTACTGGTAGGTGTAATAACAACAGGCTTCTGAATAGCTGGTGGAGAGATCTCAGGAGAGAAAAGTCTTCCGCTGCGGGTGACCTTACTAGATCCAACAATATTGCTGACGTCAGTTTCAGCATTCAAATCTTGTTTAACTCCGTGATAGTATACGTCAGCCCCGTAGTGCCAAGGGACAGCTTTATCTGACGTATAGGGGTTAGGCCCATGAATGGTGATATCAACGGTGCAATTCTTGGAACAGATGTAATTCTAACAGGCTTTCTCGAGGAAGCCTTGGAAGAATTATCGAAAATGGTGATTATAGCAACTTCTTCAGTAGGAACCAAAGGAACAAAAGTCTTCTCAAATAGAATTTCTTTATTATCCATCAGGCGTTGGACACCTGACTTCAAAAGAGGGAAACCGGTAGGTAGGACGGAACACATACGGCAACCTTCGTCACAGCCCAGAAATAAACCGGCTAACAGAAGGTTCTTCTTCACAGTCATCAATGGAGTAACAATGTCTTTCATAGAAACCACAAACGAGTCTTCATCTATAGCATTCACCCCATGCTTGGGCATAGGAGCAGTCACAACATTAGGCCTCTTAGGAGCTTCGAACTCAATCTCTTTATCATCAATTAAGTCCTGTACCTTATTCTTCAAAACCCAACAGTCATTCGTATCGTGCCCCGGGCTATCGGAATGAAAAGCACGGTTGGCGTTTGGATTGTACATCGGTGATGTTGTGTTGGGATTCTTCGGCAGAATTTGGGATAAAGTCATGTTGAGCTGAGTGAATTGTCTTCGCGGCCTCTCGGCCCTTGGCTAATTATTACACTGAGGAGCAACATCAAGTCGTGATATAACCACCACATTGACTGCTTGGCGGCGTTCAGGTTTGTTATGGATTTTTGAACTATAAACAGCACTGGACTCCTTCTTAAAAGGCTTCTTCTCGGTGCTTGATGAAGCACTCTTATGTATTTTACCGGATTTGATACCGGCCTCAATTCTGTCCCCGGTCATAATCATCTCTGTAAACCCGGACGATGAACTTCCAATCAGATGGTTGAAATACGGACCAGACAAAGTCCCCAGAAACATATCCACTAGCTCGCTATCAGCTAAGGGTGGTTGCACTCTTCCAGCAAGGTCCCTCCACTTCTGTGCATAGTCTTTGAAACCTTCGCCCGTACCCATAGACATACCCTGGAGTTAGGTACGCATGGAGTTGGGTACACATCAGCAACTAATGAGGCCCTTCCCTCCTAGCTCGCCCAAACTGACGTAAGGCCAAACACGGATTATAAGTGATCCCTCCATTGATTCCTAGCAGTGGAACATTAGGGTATTCCCCACAACGATCAATAATAGCCACGTCTTCCATGCCCTTGATAGTCCAAATTATGTCATTATGAGAGAGAGACATAATCCTGTAGGCCCAACCCATGCCTTCCTTGTTCTTCAAAACTGATTTGGGGAGGTGAGAAATAAACCACCTCGCCAACAATGGTGCACAACACATAAGGGTTCCCTATTTCCGAGCAGTACGGGCATAAAGAGAGTGCAGAATGTCACCCAAGACAGTGGGCACTAGATTACCGGACATGAAAATCTTCACTGCATTCACGTCGACGAAAGAATCTAAGTTAGGAAACAACACCAAACCATATATGAGAAGAGCTAGAATGTCTTCAAATGCCTGAAAGTCTAGACTGTCCCAGAACTGATTTTCCCGATCAACCAAGAATTTAGTCAAGAAGCCTTTTTTCCCACTACGAGTTTCCCAATTAGACATTACCTCAGCCTTTGTCAGATGGAGGGCTGAAGCAATCTCTTCCGGCCTAAGGATTTTCTCCCAACATGTGAACCGGGTCTGCTCTAGAATGGAGATGCCAAGCATATCAGAGAACTCTTCCAAGGTAGGGACCAACTGGTAGTCCGGAAAAGTAAAGCAGTGGTACAGTGGATCAAAGAACTGGACTAAGACACTCATCATTTGTTCATCCATCTTGGAGGTGACCAACCCAAGGAGGTGCCCATGTCTTCTGATAAAGGAGGAAGTATCTGGAACCTTTGCAACCAATTCCTTAAGTTGAGTGGGAACCTGGACAAAGTTGATCCGAATAGTGTTTCTACGCATGGGTGCCATGACCTACAAAATAGAAAAAAGATGAATCCCATATGTCTTTGGAATGGGTTAGTCCAATGCAAGATGCAGGCAATGTCATGATGCATGATGTCATGATAGAAAACACACCACAAGTATCCACAAATAGCAAACATGGTAAGGGCACACAAGTCACACAGATAGCCCTTAGATTTCAGGTTGGCAAGGAGCTCAGGTATTACCCTCTTTCAGTTTAGTTGGTTCAAACCTGTCCTAGAAATAGTAATCGGGTTCTAGAGGATCTTAATATCATTGACCACCCTCGATCGATCATAATTCCAGTTTAGAAACCTTTTCTTGCGGCCAGAATCATCGTGAGAGTTTGGTCTCAATGAGTGTAGCATATTGCTACTGTTCTATGGCCAAGTTGGTCAATTATAGGTGCTAAGATCAGTTTGTGCTTAATGACCCCTTAGAAGACCCATATTCTCCTCATTGGGCCACAAGGGATATCGGTACAAACTAAAGTGCCACACCAACGTAGCTACTGCTTCAATCGTATCGGTCTACGTTGTACAGTTCCCTCACAGTTTATTGCTACTTACCTAACGGGTATCCCCCAGATCCGGGTTAGGATCTATAGTAACTCTGATTTAAAGCCACAAAGATAAAGCATACAAGTCAAGCAATTGAAAACATTATGAACTATTCCTAAGGTACACCCCACTTATAAATATCCCCAGCAGAGTCGCCAGTTCTATGATACAGTGGGAAGAACTGATTGTTTTTAGAATGTTGGTTTGCATTTTGCGTTTGTTTTCGCAAAATGTCGCGGTTAGCAAGAGTCACCATCGACTTTTATTTTATCCAACAAGGAAAGGAAAAAAGCACAGAAAAATTCCTTTTTTGAGATATTTCTCAGGTTCGGGGGGTAGATTATAGAAAGAGAAGGTATTAGCACCCTTTCTGTTCGTGGTTATCCACAGGCTCTTAGGTACTTGCTCAATTGTTTTCAAAAATTACTTTCTTTGTGCTTGTGGGTTTGAAAAAAATTTTGTTTGGAACTTCAATTTAACTCTTGCTTCTGTCCTCAAGAGTGTAATGAAGTGTTTTTGAAAGCTTTGTTTGAAAGGGATTGTAAGTGTGAAAAAAAGATTTTGTTTTTGAAAGAGCAAGTATCTAAGAACCATCTACCTACTCGAAAAAGGAATCGTTCTATGCTAATTTCCTTTAGACAATGTTATCCCACTACTAGTGAGTAGGTAGCACCGTCGTTGGAGTTTGAGGGTCAATTCGAATGCGGGACATACGGTCACTAAAGCAATGTCAGGACGCCTTAGCGGTAACCCTAATGTCTTAGATCATTTGTTTGAGGCAACAATATTCGAGGCAACCATTTCTAGGCGACTATGATCTTTTAGACAAGAGGACGACCTATAAAACGACCTATACTCAATGACCGTGTACAAAGGCAACCAAGTGGGGTGTACCCTAAGAGTGCACATGTGCGAGTGTGTCGTTTTCAGTTATTTTTATCTTTGCACATGTTAAGGGTGATCTAATTTGATTTTAAGATTAAACATTCAGTCTTTTCATGCAAACCTTATTATCAAATATCTAGCAGTTATAATTTGCAGAAATAAAAATGCGGAAATTAAAATTACAAGGCGTCGGGTATTTACATCGCCAAAAGCAACCCTTGGAAAATAAAATAAAGCGATAAAATAATTAAATGTGCTATTTAACTATTACAATTCGTAAGTAGATACATAATTGGATAAAAATAAATAAAGCGTGCGGGAAATTAAATCGAGTGTGAAATTTAGGGTTTTTACCCTTTTGATTAAAGATGCTTTTTTGTTGTTTTTATTTTAAGAAAAGAAATTAATCCTAAATTAAATAACTAAATTAAATTAATAAATTAATTAAATGAAAAAATAAATTATTTTTTTGATTATTTAAGAAAGAAAATTAAAAATAATTAAATTAGTAGTTAAGACCTAATTAAGTCTAATTAATTTTATTTATTTACAAAATAGGTTAAAGTTTACTAGAATTTAAAAAAAAAACCTAATTAATTAATTAGTGTTTATTAATAAAAATAAAAATAAAATTCTGAATTAAAAAAGTATTTTTTTGTGATTTTTTGATAAAAGAGAAAAGGTTATTGGTTAGAAATTAATTAAAATGAAAATAAAGTAATTAAATAAAGTAATTAAATAAAAAATGAAAAAAAATATAAGAGAAAGGAGGAAGTGGGCCTGATTTTGAAGGGTGTGAGTAGCAAATCTGTAGGCCCATTAAGCTGACCCAAATTGACTTTCCCTGATCCAATATGCGTGTATTGACCTGGCTTATGGTGGACTTCCAACATTGACCACCAGATCTGGCCTTTTGGGCCATCTGGCGCTTAGATTGATGAGGGCGTATGGTGGGTTGCAAACTAGCGTATGCACTGGAATACCTGAAAATAAGTGAGAAAACACAAATTGCTGGAGGCAGGGATCGAACCCCTGACCTCCAACCTTTGGATCCTTTATGGCTTAGGTGGCAAACACTGAAGCACGTTGTTGTTTTGTTAATAATAATACAAATAATATATATTATATAAAAAACAAAACAATTTCCAGAAAGACAAAAAACGCGCGTAATTATTTGAATTGGCTAATGGACGGAGGACACCTCATCGTCCCTGTCCTCTAACCCCTGTAACTTTATCTGCGGATTTCTATCCGCAGCTAAAAATGCAGGTTCGTCCTAAAATCTCCCTCAAGCCATAAAAATGATTTTTAAGGGCATGGTCTTGCTCGTCTCAACCTCTTGGATACAACCATGTCCATCATGTACCTTAATTTTACCTGAAACAAAAGTCCCTAAAAACATAAACAAAACCCTTGCCATGGCGTTTCATGATACAAAGCACATAAATCAAATTGGTTATTGTCAATAGTTTACAAATGATGTGAGGGTCAAGAATATGCAGTTATTTCATTCAATGGATGCAAGAAGAGTGATTTGCGATTTTAAGAAGGAAGCGGATCCGTGATGTACTTACAGTGCTTTAGGATGCTTGAAAACGCGTGGTTAGGATTGTAATAGCTTCTGGAGATGGCCAGCAATCGATTGAGACCAATATCAAGCTCTGAAAATGCCTCTAGGGTTGATTTCGATCTCCCATTTTTTTGTGATTTTTTGCAAAGTTGTTTTGCCTCTATAAGTGATTGCCAACCCTGATTTTTGTGTGATTTGCTTGCTTATGTATTGTGCTTTGCATTAGCTTTACAAACTTGGTGCAAATCTCTCCATATCAATGCTCATGAATTTGATTTGATTCCACCATTAAAACTTTCCAAACTTGCTTGATTTCAATCTTTTTTGCACACATTTGATTTGATACGAATTTGATGATAATAATTGCTGTATTTGGAGCCTGAAATAGCCAAAAGATCATGTGTTATCAAAGCTTTAGATTTTATATGATTTTATTTGATTTAAAATAAATTAATTCAAATAAAAATAAAATAAAATAATAAAAATATGATGTGGACACATGGCTGAAGTTAGAGCACGTGGTTAACTATGCAAACTCAAATCAAGTGGAAAAGAATGGGCCCATTTGGCAAAATTTGAAGTTTTGGGGATAGTTGACTTTTGGCAATTTTGCAAAAAAGTCAAACTTCAACAATGCATACCTTCTTCAATTTTGAACTTTTGGAGGTGTTCTTGGACTTTTTAGAAAGCTTGAGATGTCCTCTAATCAACCCTTTTGGTCTCATCTTATTTTTATATTCCATTCTCAAGTTAGAAGCTTTGACAAAAAATGTGTTTTTGTTGACTTTCCAAAATGACCTATAATGTCAAAATTCATAACTTCTTGTGAGTGCATATTTTGATCTTGGGGTATGAATATGGATTGTAGGGAATTGCATCCTCTTTAAAATGAGCTTTGTATGGTCATTTCTCATAAAATATGAGAAAGTTATGCTTGGTCAAAGTTGAGTTGACTTTTCCTACAAAACCCTAATTTAGCAACTTTTGAATCTTGATGAATTTTGAGCAATCTTTGATGAATCATGATCAACCCTTGATCAAATGATGAAATATCATTCAAAATGAGAAAGTTAACAAAAAATCTTGAATTTTGACTGTATGTAGGTCACAGTTGACTTTTGCCCTAGCATAGTCGATTTTTGGACCTTTGAGCAATTGACTGAGCAAACTTCCTCTGCAAGGCTTGAAACTTGACATGGATGATCTTGAGAACATATTAGGACATTATGGAGAACTTGAGGTCATTTGGAATCAAGTATCTTGATGCAACACAAAACCCTAATTTGGGGTAGACTGCCTTAGGAGAGAGCTTGTCTGACCAACTCTTGAGCTATATTGAGCAACTTGGAGATTTTCCTTGCAATGTTTTGAGAAATATGGGAGGGAAAATTTTGGGGTACAACACCACCTATAAAAAGGAGGCATCAGCACACGTATGAGGGGCTGAACATTTTTTTGGTAAGGAAACCCCTGGTGAAATTTCTCAAAATTCTCAAACACTCCTCAACATTCTTTTTACATTTTTACACACTAAGAAGAAACCTTCGATTCATTGACCATCAAATCACCCTTCGACCCACTCACCCATCTATCATACAATAGGCTTTTGAGTGGTCCAATCACTTGTGATAGAATATCTTTCGACCCACTCATACCACCCCTCTCAGTCCAGTCATCACTCTCACCAAGTAGCAACTGGACTAGCCTCAGGAGGTTCCCAATGAACCCTCATTTTCCATCAGAGAAAGCAAGTACATCCCCCTTCGATTTGAGGACCTCGAGAGGTAAGTTTTCTTTCAACCTTGAGTCCGTTTTATTTTTATATCATGTACATATGCCAATATGAAAAAAAAAATATAGACATTTCCAAACTATTGTTTTAGCGTTGGATTCTGACTGCCTGTAGGATAAACATAGACATTTCTAGATTATGTTTTTGATTTTGACTACATGTGTGTTGGAAAAAAAAGAGAATCAACCATAGTCTAGTTTTAGATTGGAATTTGAAACCCATAAGTTTTTATGCTAACCCCTAGATCGTAGTTATATCTAGATATTGCATATTTAGACTGTAAGACAGGTTGGTTGTACCCTTCGATTGGATTTTGCATAAGCCATTCGAATCATACTCTGAAGACCCCATATGCATGCAAAGGGCCAACAAGGAACTTGTGATAAGGTATGAATGTTGTTACTTCTGGGCCTCAAGCGAAGGGCAGAACTACGTTGATTTCTAGGCAGAATCGAAAAGCATGACCATCTTGATTCCAGCTCTCAGTCGAAGGAGTCAGAAATCCAAATCGAAGGAAGTCAAGAAGTGCAGATTTGAAGGGAGTTTCAATCCAAATCGAAGGGTCCATTTCACTTGCATTTATTTTATTTTCGTCTTTATATTTCCATGCAATTTGATATGGTTGTAATAGCGTAGGTTTTATTTCTTGCATCTTTTATCACTTTTGTACAAATGCTAGTAATTAAGTGTGTATGGCAAGATAAAATCAACGAATAGACGACTTTCAAATACAAGACAAAATGCATGCAATCAAACACACTTGCACACTAGCACCCTTAGGGTAATCCCACTTCGTTGCCTATCGTAAAAATAGTCATGTCCCTCGGACATGGGCGTTTTAGCAAAGATCCTCGATAAAAGATCATAGTCCCTCGATGACCCTCAATGTTGCCTTCGGTAAACGATCTAGTCCCAAAAATGGCATTGCTAAAACGTCTCATAGGTTGCCTTCTATAACTATACAAACGTCCCAATGCTCGTCCCTTAACATCCAACGATGGGGCTTCTTACCAAATTAATGATAAGATAGTCATATCTAAAGGAGGAGGAAGAGAACATATAAGACCTTTTGAGTAGGTAGGTTCGCTCTTAGTTACTCGATTTCTCACAACAAAAACATTTTTATAACACCCACACTTTCATTTTGAAAACATTTTTTGAAAGACAACACTTTGTACGCGTTCTTATAGAGATGAGAGCCGTTACAAAGACACCTTTTCAAAATAACTTTCAAAACACATCTTACAAACACATCTTTGAACTATTTTTCAAACAAACACTTTATACGCGTTCTTATAGAGACGAGAACCATTACAAAGACGTTTTCAAAATACTTTCAAAAACCACATCACAAGAACACATTCAAACAAAAGCAAGTGATCTAACAAGCAACGAAGAGCCCATGGAAAACCATGGATGAAAAGGATGCTAACATCTTCCCTTTTCATAATCTACCCCCCGAACTCAAGAAAACATCTCTAAAGGTATTTCCTGTGCTTTTTCACCTTTCCCTATTGGATAAAAGAAAAGTCGGTGGCGACTCTTGCTAAACTGCAACATTTAAGAAACACAAACTCAAACAATCAAGTCAGTTCTCCCACCGTATCACAGGTGGGTATAAATAAATTTGAGCCTTTATCCTTTGTTTCTTAAACCGTGAACCAGGCCACGCTATAACCCTCAAAAGTCCTAGCTGAAGCATGGGTTAGTTTGAGAGCATATTGTTACAAAGGTATCCTGACTCTTGTAGGACTTGTTATGAATCTTGAGTTGATATCACATTCTTGCAAATTTTGTTTTACTACACAAAACACATTTTCAAAAAAATTTTGAAGATAGACATGAGTTTTCATTCTTTAAATGTCATTGTTTGCATATGACTAGTTGTTTGACAGCAGAGAAATTCATACAATGGATATTAAATGAACAGACATCCTCTCAATAGACAGAGTCACCTCAGTAGGAAAGACACTTCCAACAACAGGTCTTCCATTACCAAGGGGCATGACATGATGTCTAACACAGCTGGGGTAGTCTCTCCAAAAGTGCCAAATAACCAGGAGCAGATCTCCATCTTGGGGCATTACGCACGCATTCCAGCAATGAATCATGTGCCATCAAGAAAACATCTTAACAGTACTACAACACAACACTATGGATGGTGATAACTCCCTACATCCTGAAAACATGAACATAGTCGGAAAAGACCAAGCATGAAAAAGACCTGCTAGGTCGACTGGCCTAGGCAAAAATAAGGGCATCCCGGCGAACCAAAAAAGTTCGGGCAAAAATTAAGGATAAAAACGAAAACAAATTTACACCTGGCAGGTCGAAAACCTGAAAAGGCGGCTTGGGCAAAAAAAGGGTATCCCGGTGAACTGGAAATCTGAAAAGACAGTTCAGGGAAAATTTAGGGATTAAAGCGTATGACTATGTCCCGACATCTTGTCACTTTCCTACGAGTAGAAGACTTATCATTCTGATCGGAAGTTACCAAGCACCTCATGCATTGGGATAACACTCAAGCTATCCATAAAGCCCACCGTAGGTACTTTCTCCAGGAGGTACAAGGGCAGAAAAGTCCTGATGCAAAGTCATTATCGTATCCTCAGCATACGACCCCGTGACATTGACACTACCCACAGAGTAGATGTAACCAAAGCTTTGACATCGGCTTCCCCAAACAGGGGCTACTTTCCCCAGCCAAGTTCCTTCAGAGAACCGACATCTATGTTCCCCAGCCAAATTTTGTAATCGCAAGCGGTTCATATAGTTTTCTTCCGAGCAGAGTTTATTTCTCTGAATATAGAAGCCCAATCCCCAATAGAGCTTATTACTTCAGTTACGGAAGTTCACCTTCCAATAGATTTATTTCCCCGTAGAGTTATTCTCAAGCATAGTCTCTCCCCGACAGAATATTCGTAAACAAGGAGCAAATCTCCAGCATAGTCATCTCTGTTCACCATCCCTAGCGGAAGTAGAAGAACCACGGTTTTCTACAGCAGTCAGGAAAGCTACTTCCAATACTCTCCACCAACAGTCAGAGATTTATTTTCCCAAACTCGGATATGTCATAGTAGCATCTCATGTTCATACATCATGACATGCACATATATATCGCATACAACATAATCTCATTTATTTTGAGAACATCATCCCACCATGCATTTCATGCATCTCATATAATTAACCATGTTATCTTTTCAGAAAAGACAATTATCATCAACAATCCCAGCAGTTATACATGTCACATCTATAGACAACTAATGGAAAATCAATTCTCGAAACCAAATGGGTCAACTAATCTACATGATCAAACGAAGCAACCTTACCTAGGTTCCTTCTGTAGCGGTAGAAATGTTTAAGACTAAGCCATTGGATTGACTAGACTTATACAAATCAAAACAAAAATCGCCACCGTGCTTTATTGTTTCCAAACGAATGGGAAAAGAGCGAATAACCCAAAAAGAGGGGGAAAGATTCAAGGTAAGGGGGTTGTTTATGCAAAGGGAAGGTATTAGCACCCTAAACATCTACGGTACTCCGCAGTAACCTCTTTGTAAAATCTGTATATTTTGGCTATGAAAAAATATTGTATAAAATAGATGGTGGAGGAGAGAAAAGAAATATATTTATTATTTTTGCACCCGCCTCGGTTGCAAACCTTTAGTGCCTACGTACCACCTTTTCGTGCAATAGGGGATCAGGATACACGTAGTTCCTCTTTTAAAAATTTTAAAACACAAATGTGTTGGTTAATTTTATGAGATAAAACATTATTGTCATTGTCCGTGTGGAAAACATACCTACTACCCATAATCATGAGAAAGGAGAATTTGCATCATCTTAAAGTGGAGGATATGGCTTGGATTTTAAAATCAACAATGCCTCACTCAACACCCAAGTGGAAAATATCTCTCTTCACTACATATTGTAGAAGTATAGTTGTTTGCATCACTACAAGGATTTACAAGAGTTCAATCTTTTGAGAATAGGTTAAAGATAAAAGCCAAAGTGGAAAAATGGTTTGAAATGAGATTGATTGACTTTTAGTCTTCTCACAAAAATGTCAAAGTATTATTAAGTTTATTGAAGTTTATTTATGAAAATGTTTGAAAATGTATGGACCTAAGTCCAAGTTTATCATGAAAGTGGTTCAAGTTTAAAACAAGAAGAGTTTTCAAAAGGAGGGAGAATATTTTTGAATTTAAAGAAGATGGAAGGAGAAGAAGAGGCTATCCTAAAGCATAAGGTAAAATCTAGGGATAAGAACCATCTAACCGACAAGAAGCCAATACTTGACACTATGAGCCAAGATAGAATTCTCATTATTTGGATTGAAACTAAACAAGTAAAAATACTAGACCTCTTGAGAGAACCAAACTTCAAGTGTATTAAGTCTTCACAAAAATTGGGCAGAGTACCAGCTGTATATGGGTGAATTCCACATTACAAACAAAGGGTGTAATCACAATAACCTGGACACAAAACAAACAAACAACCCAATGTCTTGAGGTAAACCTGAAGAGCTCCAGACAAAATAATCAGATAAGATCACAAGGTCTCCAATCATAGGCCAAGATTTCTAATCCAAGGTCTGGTGTTCGACTACGACAAAGAAGACCAAGGTTACCGACAGAGGTTTACACGAGCTTGGAGAATGGTGAACAAGGTGGACAGTAGGACTTTGGGACACAAAAACTCTATCCCTCTCGAGCCTTACCTTAGGTGGGTACGGGCTCGTGCTCAGAGACTCGTGATGCCTTACCCTTACATCCTCCATGTTATCATAGAGCCTGTTGATGAAGGAGACGTCCCATACACTATCCTTCATCCCTACATGCCTACCTCTCTCAAAGACTTGCAGAAAGCTTGGGTTCAGTTGAAGGAAGAGCGGCACACCTTTAAAACCCAATTTTACGCCAGTGAGAAGAAGGTTCTGGAACTAACCAAGCTGCTTCATGAGGAGCGGAATATGAACGCCTACATCGCTCTGAAGAGAATGCGTTCAACATTTTTGTCTTAGGAGTTTTTGTTGTATTTTGTTTCTTTCATTGTAAGCCCAAATAAGGCAGGATGTACTCAAACATGGATTTATTAATATAACGTGTGTTCTTTTTTGTTTGAAAAAATTTAAATCTCTAATTTCCTTTAAATCATTTGCATATTGCATATTCATTCATCATAACATCATAACAGGTTTCTTACAACAGGTCTCCTTATCCTTCTATTGTTTATTTCAATGAAATGGATATTGAGCAGACAGTGAAAGATCTTCAGATGCAGAACGTCCAGTTTCAACAAATGCTCTTGACTCTGACAAAAGGACAAGAGGAGTTGAAGACTCTACTGGCCAAAGAAAAGAAGAAGAAAGCAAAGAAACCACCGGGTATTGTGATCATGGGAAGAAGGTTCCAAGGACAAGCCATACAAACTTTAGACTTCGGAACATCATTGGGTGAAGGAGATAATCAAGAAGACAGGACCAATGAAGTGAACAACAACCCAATATCCAAAGAAGAGGAAGAACCTGACTATTCTAAGGAACAGTATCCTTATGCTGATAATAAATACAAAGAGCTAGAGGATCGTTTGAATGCTATGGAAGTCCAGAGGGTACCCGAACAGGATTTCGAAGAGTTAGGACTTGTCTCAGGGGTTGTCATCCTACAGAAATTTAAGGTCCCCACTTTCGCTAAATATGACGGTGTCTCTTGCCCGAAGCTGCATTTAAGGTCATACGTCAGAAAGATTCAACCCCATACGGCTGATTAGAATCCGTTGGTGCATTTCTTCCAAGAGAGCTTGTCAGGGATGCAGTTGGATTGGTTCTATCAATTGGAAGGGAGCAATGTTCGCAATTGGGAAGATTTGGTTGCCGCTTTCTACAAACATTACCAGTATAATGCTGACTTAGCTCCAACTCTGACGCAATTGCAAGGCATGTCTATGGGTGTAGGTGAAGGTTTCAAAACCTATGCTCAGAAATGGAGGTATCTCGTAGGCAGAGTCCATCCCCCTCTATCTGACAGAGAGTTAGTGGATATGTTCCTAGGCACCTTGTTAGGTCCATTCTTCAACCACCTGATCGGATGTTCCTCAGCTGGATTTACTGAACTAATCATGACTGGCGAGCGGGTCGAAGCCGGTATAAAAAGTGGAAAAATTCAAAGAGATGCATCCTCGAGCACAATGAAGAAACCCTTCACTGGTAAGAAGGAGGCCAGTTCCATTTATAACCCAAGAGATCAGAGTAGAGCGGGATACCGTCCAACGGTAAGTGCTGTAATAATACCTAGGCATGCGGCTACCCCACAATGAAACAATCAGCAGAGGGTGGAGAGACCACAAAGGCAGTTCACCCGGATCAACATGAAATTGACGGAGGTTCTAATCTGCTGAGATCTAACTTGGAAACTTTGAAAGAGGCTCCCAAGAATCCTAAGACCTCCTCTCCTCGATACAATCTGAATGCTCGGTGCGCCTATCATTCTAAGGGTCCTGGTCATGACACAAATGATTGTTGGTCACTGAGAAATAAAGTACAAGATTTGATTGAAGCCAAGGAGATTGATTTCGACGCTTCGGAGAAGCCCAATGTCATAAATGCTCCCATTCCTAAGCACGGTCATGGAATTAATGTTGTCGATGTCGACTTGTTTGTGACCTTGGTGGATGAAGTTTCTACTCCTCTTATGACTGTTAAGAAGAATTCGTTGTTGGCTGGTTTATTTCAAGGTTGTGATGAAGATTGCCACATATGTTCATCCCTGTCTTCTGATTGTCATTTGCTGAGGTCAGGTGTTCAACGCCTGATGGACAGCAAATAAATTTTGTTCGAGAAAACTCTGGTTCCCGTTGTTCCATCTGAAGACATTGCTATTATAACCATTTCCGCCAATCCTCCCAAGGCCTCCTCGAGAAGACCTGTTAGGATTACACCCACTAAGAGAATCGCTCCGTTGATAATCACATGTCCTGCCCTATCCTGTACCCCTTAGACAAAGATATCCCTTGGCTTTATGGCACTGATATTTACTATCATGGCGTTAAACAAAACTTGAAGACCGAAGAAGCTGATCTTGATGTTGGTAACATTGTTGGGACCAGCAAGATTACTAGAAGTGGAAGGGTTTTCTCTCCTGAGATCTCCCTGAAGACTGTCACCAAGCCTGTCGGTATTTCATCTTCTGCACCCGCCAGTACTTCAGCTCTTACTCCAACTGGTACCCCGGCCAGTAAGTTACCTGGGACTCGAGGCAAAGGAGTTATAGGTGAGCCTTCCCGGACGGAGGCACCTAGAAAGATTGTTGTGGAAGCCTCTAAGCAAGAGATAGAGTAAATATTGAAAATAATCAAAAAGAGTGACTACAATGTGGTCGAACAACTGGGGCAGAACCCCTCAAAGATATCCATGTTATCCCTGTTGTTGTGCTCCGAGGCCCATGCGAAGGCTTTGATTGCATTCCTCAAAACTGCGCACGTGCCACAAGAGACTTCAGCCGATCAGTTTAAAGATTGCATGGCTAGCCTGACTGCTGACAATGGGCTAGGTTTTTCAGATGAAGACTTAACACCAAAGGGAAGGAAGCATAATGATGCTCTGCATGTCTCGATTGAATGCAGGGGCACCACTATGGCTCATGTGTTGGTAGACACTGGGTCTTTGCTGAATGTTCTTCCCAAGAAGGAGTTGGAAGGGTTGGATTACGAGGGATTGACTTTAAAGCCTAGTAACATTGTGGTAAGGGCTTTTGACGGGTCGAAAAGAATGGTGCATGAGGAAGTGAACATCCCTGTCAAGATAGGCTCTCGGACTTTTGAGTCCACCTTCTATGTGATGGACATCAGGCCATCATACTCATGTTTGTTGGGTCGTCCTTGGATCCACGAAGCTAGGGCTGTTACCTCTATACTACACCAAATGTTGAAGTATCCGGTGAAGGGGAAGATAGTTACTGTGCATGGCGAAGAGGATTATATGGTGAGCCACCTGAACTCCTTCAGGTACGTAGAGATGGACGGAGAATTTATAGAGACTCCCTGTCAAAACTTTGAAGAGGTTCCCTAGATTTTAGCGTCAACTGAGACTGCTACCAGCATGAAACCTCTTTTGAAGATGGCTTCTCTCAAAGACACTAAGGTTGTGGTTGAAGAATGGGCTCAGAAGGTTGTTTGGCGCACTCGAGTTGGAGGACCTCCCCTACGCATCAGCAAACGAGGGGTCAATGCTATTGAAGACAGTGAGGAATACTTTGATATTGACAGCTGGATTTACCCAACTACCAACGGTGGACCGAATAATTGGACGTCCAGAGATTTGATACCAGTTTCTTTTATTCCACAATAACTGTCTTAATTGTTTTCTAAGTTTGTAATGAACAATTTAAACTTTATGGCCTTGTGTCTTACCCAAGGCACAATGGTTCTATCTGTGAGGATTATTATATGTCATCTCATATATCATCAATGAAGCATTGGACGTTCTTTGCATACAAATTTTGCACTCTTTGTTTTTCTTTTCTGCCTTTGCTTTACCAATACAGTTATGCTCTTACACACACTCACGTATCAAACTGCAGATCCATGTCCACTCTGGATCCCATTGATAACAATCCTGCTATTGCCAGTTATGACTTCGAAAATCCAATCAACTAAGTCGAGGACGAAGGTGAAGACGATTGTGAGGTACCTGGAGAACTTGCTAGACTTCTACAACAGAAAGAGAGGGCTATACAGCCTCATGAAGAGCCAGTTGAGACAATAAACTTGGGCACAGAGATAGACAGAAAAGAGGTTAATATAGGTGAAAATGTGGAGCTTAGCGTCAAACAGAGGTTGATACAGATGTTGCACGACTACGTTGAGATCTTCGCCTGGTCCTCTGAAGACATGCCTGGTTTGGACACTAATATTATGGTACATCGCCTGCCAACTAAGGAAGACTGCCCGCCGGTTAAACAGAAGGTCTGTCGTATGCACCCTGAAATGTAAGAGAAGATCAAGGCAGAGGTCATGAAGCAGTTCGACACAGGTGTTGTACCCCAAAATTTTCCCTCCCATATTCTTCAAGATTTGTCAAGATCAATCTTCAAATAGTTCAAAATCTCTCAAGGGTTGCACAGTCCAATTGCCTCCTAACACAGTCAAAATTAGGGTTTTGGTTCTTGCAAAGAAATTGAGGTTTTCAAGGGTCCAATCAAGTCCCATATTCCTATATACATTGTCAAGTTTCAAGACTCATAGCACCAAGTTGCACAGTCAAAAGCCCTAATTGCTTCACAGTCAACTGCAGGGGTAAAATGGTCATTTGACAGTCAAAAGTCAAAATTTTTGGTCAACATCATATTTTGAAGCCAAAATCATCATTTGATCAATTCTTGATCATGATTCCACAAGCATGGCTCAAAAAGTCTCAAGATGTCAAAAGTTTCTATTTTTGGACAACTGAAAAGTCAACTGCAAATTGACCAAGGCATAACTTTTTCATGGTTCATCAGAAAAATCCCATCCAATGCTCATTTTGAAGGGGATGACATTTCCTACAACTCATCTTCACATTCCAAATCCAAGAAATGCTCTCACAAAAAGTTATCAATTTCAACATTATAGGTCATTTTCAAAAGTCAACAAAAAGGCACTTTAAGTCAAAGACCATAACTTGAGATTGGTAAATCAAAATGACATGGGACCAAAGGAATTGGTTAGAGGACTTCAAGACCTTTCCAAAATGTCCAAGAACATGTTCATAGCTTCAACATTGAGCAAGATATGCATTGGAGAAGTTGGGAAATGTTTGGGAACTTTCAAAAGTCAACTTTGCCTAAAACACTTCATGTTTGCTAATGGGCCTCAAATTCTTTCTTGAATCTTTACCCAAAGCCTATGCACGACTCATTGAACTTAAAATGATTTATTTTCTTATTTTTAATTAATTAATTGAATTTTTATTAATATTAATTCATTTAATTGATTTTAATTATAGGAAAATTAAAAAAGATATGTTTTGGATCTTTTGGTGAAGCAAATCAGATCAGGGCAAGCTGGCAACTCGTTTCTCAATCAAAAAGGGAAAATCATCCATATTTGGCAAGGTTTTCATTCAAAAAGATTGGAAATTATATGATTGAAAATCAAGGATTGAAAACATAAATTCATGGACTTTTGGGCCAAGGTTTTAACCTAATTCTCATCACATACATATGCTGAAGGAAACCCTGAATCCCTACACGCACAATTGCTGCTGAAACCATATAACCAAATTGCAAATAAACTCAAGAAAGTTGTGAAACTGAAATCATTATTGCAGCACGATTCAAAGCCTGAAAAGGATTCCAACACCTTGCCTAAGTCTCCAGGAGTCTATTGCCATCAAGAACAAGCTCTAATACACAAAGAAACGGTAAAACAGAGTCACGGTTTGAACAAACATTGCCATAATCGAAATCCATTTTTTATGCATCATTGATATGTTTTGATTATTGATTTGTGTTGCTGACATCTTCCTGAAGCTTTTGGCGTGGATTAATTGTGTTGAAACATCCTGTATCAAAATCTGCCATGGACAAACGCTAGGATTTCAGAGCTTCCATATTGGGGGTTTTCATATGCTGTAAAATTAGGCCTCAAGACCTATATAGATAAATTCTTCAGGATAAGACGAAACCATTAAGACCCTCGCGCTCTTTTTATGTGACCCATAGCTCTAATCACTATTATTGGGACTTTTGTTTTGTGGGGGTTTAAAACCCCCGCTATCTGTTTCATATTATTGCAGGTAAACGAAGAAGAAGGGTGAGCTGTCCAAACGCTAGTGGATCATTCAAACTCAGCGCGCGCTTTTTTGTGTCCAGGCATAATTGTTGCTTTTCACATATTATTTTCGTTGGTTATTATTATTACAAATACAGCGCGATGGTTGAGTGGCTAGTGACGTGTTTGTTCACCACTGGGACCTGGGTTCGATTCCCAGGCCCCCCATATATTTCTTCATATTTTTCTTAACCAATTCCAGTGCAGCATATGATTCAATAGTCCACCATGAGCCTCACGTCTAAGCTTGCCAAGTGCCCAGGATCAACAATCTGAAGGCCAGGAGATATGGAGCATGGTACACCCTAGTCAGCCAGCAAGCGCATGATCAGGAAAAGTCAACGAGGCTTTGTGCTTCCTGGGCCTAAATTCTAGCATTTCACCTCCACTTGGGCCAACACACCCCCCTTGGTTTGCATAATTAATTTTATTTTCTTTTCTTTTCTTTTAATTTCTTTCAATTGTTTTTTTAATAATTATTATTAATTCACCATAAAATAGTTTTTCCTAATAAAAATCAGAAACTCAAAAATGTAAATATTTTTAATTATTTATTAATTTCATCATTAACCTATATTAACAATTAATTTAGCTTAATTTAGGTTTTAATTCTAATCCTTTTTCTTTAATAAATAAAAATTGCATAGAATTAGGTTTTGACTTTTTTTTTATTATTATCATCATTATTAATTAATTATTATTTTTTTGTAAATAACATGAAAATTAATTAATTAGCTTAAATTAGTTTAACTTTAACATTTTTCTTAATAATTAAAATAAACTTAGAACTAGGGTTTTCTTTTTTTTTTAATTGCTTTATTTCCATAAATACAAAAAAACATAAAAAAACATCTTTCTTGTAAATAATTAATTGAATAATTAGATTTTAATTTAACTTCAAGCAAAGGACAAAAACTCTTAATTTCTCAAAAGGGTCCAACACCCTCGGACGTCCAGTTTAATTTATTCGCGCACTATTTTCTTATTTGATTATTATGTAACTGTTCAAGGATGTAATAGTAATTAGGTTTATTGTTTTTACCTTCCGCATCTTTATCAAAAACGGGTCTTTGTATTTTGGCGATGTATAGACCCGCGCCTTGTAATAGCGTAGCTTTTACCTTTCCGTATTTTATTTTCCGCACTCCTAAATTCTAAATTGCATGAAAGAATGTATGGTAATTAAAAACAACTCGTAGCTCACAATGCCATGATCAAAGATAAATGTTAACATGAAAACAACACACAATGCACATGCCACTTCTAGGGTACGCCTCACTCGTTGCCTCGAAACATGGTCGTCAAGTATAGGGTATTTTAGCGGTCGCCCTTATGTCTAAGATCCAGTCGCCTCGAAACGGTTGCCTCGGATAAAAGGATCTAGGACGTTAGGGTTACTTCTAAGGTGTCCTACTATTGCTTCGGTGACCACACTGTCCCTACAATCGAATTGACCCGAACACCTCCAACGGTGGTGCTACCTACATCTCAATGATGGGATGGCATTACCTTAAGGACTCTTACACAGCCTAATTCCTTAGGGTAGGTAGATGACTCATGGGTACTTGCTCTCTTCAAAAACAAACAAAACAATCTTTTCACACTGACACTTTCAAAAGCTTTCAAAATAATTTTTTCAAACACTCTTGAGGACAGATACAAGAGTCACTCAGAAATCTTTCAATGAAACTTTTTCAAACCCACTCACATTTGAAAAGCAAACCAATTTTTGAAAACATAAGAGCAAGTACCTAAGAGCCCATGGATAACCACGGATAGAGAGGGTGCTAACACCTTCCCTTTCTATAATCTACCTCCCGAACCCGAGAAACATCTCGAAAAGGAATTTTGTTGTGCTTTTGTCCTTTCCTTGTTGGAGAAAATAAAAGACGGTGGCGACTCTTGCTTACCGCGACATTTCGCGAACCAGCTTTAAAACAGTCAGTTTCATTCCCACCGATCACAGAACTGGCGACTCTGCTGGGGAATAATTTAAAGTGAGGTGTACCTTAGGATAGATCATACTTATGTTTTCAATTGAATGTTTGTTTGCTTTAATATTGTGGGCCTGTTTTGGGAGTTCTATAGATCCTAACCCGGATCTGGGGGATACCTCTTAGAAAGTAGCAACAAAACTGTGAGGGAACTGTGCGGGGTATACCGACACGGTTGAAGTAGTTTGCTACGTTGATGTGGCACTTTGGTGAGTACCGGTAACCCTTGAGTCAAGTCAAGGAGAGTACGGGTCCGCCGCGTGGTGTCGTGAAGCATCAACTGACCTTAGGAACCTTACTTGACCATCCTGGCCTCTTTAGGGTAGTGAGATGGCCGACTTTGGTGCAGTCCGAAGTTGGTTGATACTCGATACTACACTCATTGAGGGTTGTTTTCTTGGAATATTTTGATCGCCAGTTCAGTGGCTAAATCAAAACAATGAACATAGAAAAAAACCCAATGATGTTGAGATCCTTAGAACCCGGTTACTTTTGATAGGACAGGTTTTGAGCCCACCAACTTCAAGAGGGTAATACCTAGACCCCATGCTGGCCTAAACTCTAAGGGTTGTCGTGTGTGACTTGTGTGCCTTACCATGTTTGCTTTTTGTGGATACTTGTGGTGTGTTTTTATCATAATATCATAACATCATACAGCATCATATGCATCCACTAACCATTTCAGGGGTTCGAATCTTCATCTTTGTTCTTGTTTTGTAGGACATGGAAACTATCCGCAGAAAGACAATTCAGATCAACCTTGTAAAGGTCCCTCCTCAGCTTAAGGAGCTTACATCCAGGATTCTCGAGAGCTCTTCTTTCAGTGAGAAACATGGAAGACTCGTCAGCTTGGTCAACACCAACATTGAGGAAGATATGATAAAGGTCCTCTTCCAGTTCTTTGACCTGTTGCACCACTGCTTTACTTTCCCGGATTATCAACTGGTGCCTACCTTGGAAGAGTTCTCCCAGCTTCTGAAGATCCCTATCCTTAGTCAACTACCCTACAACAGTACGGAAAGGGAACCCAAACTTGAAGAGGTTGCTAAAGCATTACGCCTACAACCATCTGACATCAAGGGACATTGGGAAGTTAAAAGTGGTATCAAAGGATTCTTGGAAAAGTTCCTGTTTGAGAAGGCCCAAGAATGTGGGAATTCCCTTGACCTACAAGCCTTTGAAGAAGTTGTGGCTCTCCTTGTCTATGGGTTGGTGTTGTTCCCGAATCCCGATCAGCTTATAGATATCAATGCTGTCAAGATCTTCATGTCCAGGAATCCTATACCTATGTTGCTTGGGGACATCCTTCACTCATGTTACACTCGAACCATGAGAAAAAGAGGTGTTCTCATGTGCTGCACTCCTCTCCTGGCAAGGTGGTTTATTTCGCACCTTCCGCAATCAGTTTTGAAGAACGAGCGGGGTTTGAGATGGTCACAACGATTAATGACTCTTACGCATGCTGATATACACTGGTGTTCTCAGTCCAGAGAAGACATCACTATCATTGATCGTTGCGGGGAGTTTCCTAATGTTCCTTTACTTGGAATTAGAGGAGGTATTACTTACAACTCGTGTCTGGCTTTGAGACAGTTCGAATATGCTCGGAGGGATGGCCCTCATGACATGTTGCTTCCTGACATAGTTTTTGACTTCGACAATGATGCACAAGGACTTCGCCAGAGATTTATCAGAGCTTGGAGGATGCCCAACAAGGTAGACAACAAGACACTGGGGCACAAGAACTCCATCCCGTTGGAGCCTTATCTCAAGTGGGTACGAGCCCGCTTCCAGAAGCTGGTGATGCCATATCCTCATGTCCTCCCTGTGATCAAAGAGCCAGTGTTGGAAGGAGAGGTCTCATACACCATTCAACATCCTGACATGCCTACATCCTGGGAAGAAATGCAGAAGAGCTGGATCCAGCTTAAGGAAGAATGGAATTCTCTTGAAGCCAGTCTACATGCCAGTGAGAAGAAGGTCTTGGAGCTCACCCGCCTACTGCACGAGGAAAAGACTCTCAACACTTACATATCTCCAAAGAGGATGCGCAGTGTCTTTTGGGATTAATTTACTTTGTAATGTTTTGCCCATGAGGCCTTGATGTACTGAACAATTATTTCTTAATGATAACGTGTGTTCCTTTTTGTCTACAACAAATTTGAACTTTCGAACCCTTGAATGCATTGCATAAACAGCATATCATGCATCATGTGCATAGCAGGTACTCTTCTTACAGGATGCTTAATCTTCTTCGCTGTTTATTTCAGCTCGTCTCATCATGAATCCTGAATCATCTACTGAGCAATCCATCAAGGCCCTCCAGGCCCAAAACGCCCAGTTCCAAGAGTTAATCATGAGTTTAGCCCAAGGTCAAGAGGAATTGAAGGCTCTACTGGTCAAGAAGAAGAAGAAGAGAACTGTACTATTCAACACTGGACTGAGGTTTGGTAATACACTGTGTAATGAGGCTGATCAAGCTGGTTCTTCTGTAGGGAAGGGCAGTCCCCAAGGGGGAAGGGTTCCTAGTCTTGTGGTCTCTGACAACGAGACAGATTTCACTGAAGAGCAGTACCCTCCCGCTGAAGACAGGTACAAGAAGTTAGAGGATCGTCTGAATGCCATGGAAATTCAACAAGTGCATGGGTTGGATTTTGGAGATCTGGGTCTATCTTCTGGTGTGGTGATCCCACACAAGTTCAAGGCACCATCTTTCGCAAAGTATGATGGGGCTTCCTGCCCTAAGCTACATCTCAGATCTTATGTGCGGAAGATCCAACCATATACCATGTGTTGCACCCCAAAATTTGCCTTCCCATATTCTTCAAGAAATTGCCAAGCCAAGCTGCAAAATTCTCCAAGGGTTGCACAGCTCAACAGTCTCCTACACAGTCAAAACTAGGGTTTGTGTTCCGATCAAGAAAGTGAAGTTTTCAAAGGGCCAATCAAGTCTCACATGCCTACAAAGATGGTCAAGTATCCTCATATCAAGTTTCAAGGCATTCAGCTCAAAATTGCACAGTCAAAACCCTAGATTGCACTACAGTCAACTGTAGGGGCAAAATGGTCATTTGACAGTCAAAAGTTCAAATTTTTGGTCAACATATCATTTTGAAGCCACAAACATCATTTGATCAATGCTTGATCATGATTCTCAAAATTTGGCTCAGAAATCATCAAAGATGCAAAAGTTACTATATTTGGACAGCTGAAAAGTCAACTGAAATTGACCAGGGCATAACTTTCACATGGATTATCAGAAAAATTCCATCCAAAGCTAATTTTGAAGAGAAAGACATTTCCTACAACTCATCTTCATACTTCAAGTCCAAGAAATGCTCTCACAAAAAGTTATCAATTTCAACATTATAGGTCATTTTCAAAAGTCAACAAAAAGGGACTTTAAGTCAAAGGCCATAACTTGGGATTGGTAAATCAAAATGACATGGGACCAAAGGCATTGGTTAGAGGACTCAAAGACCTTTCCAAAATGTCCAAGAACATGTGAAAAGCTTAAAAATTGAGCAAGTTATGCCTTGTGGAAGTTGGGAAATTTTTGGGAATTTTGAAAAGTCAACAATGGTTCAAATGACCTAAAATTGCTAATGGGCCCATTTATCTTCCAAGATTCATCATTCCAAGCCTATGCACGACCACTTGGCCCAAAGGGAAGTATTTTCTCATTTTTTATTTATTTATTTGAATTATTATTTATATTAATTCATTTAAATTATTTAAATACATGAAAAATACCAAACTTGACCTAAAAAATCTTTTCATGCATGTTTTACTCTCAATATCACGTGCACATCCTAATTAGGCAAGTTTTGGTTGGATTTGAGCTAATTGACACCAAATGCACATGAAAAGATATGGAAAAGATCTTAAGAAAATCAAATATGCAAATCATTGAATGCCATGGATATTATTCAATTTTGTTGACCTAAAAGCTTTACTACATATTCAGAATCACAAACCTAATGGTTTTAGACTAAAAGCTGCGCTCAAGAATACCATACAAACTTGAAAAATTGTCCAAAAAACTCAAATCTGATTTCTAGGTTACAAGACGATTCAAGCCCTAATCTTGATCCCAATAGCTTCATTGTGGTTCTCTGAACGTGTGCCAATCACAAACAACAACCAAAGCTCCAAGAATTGGTAGATAAAACTCGAACTGTATCACAAAATTTTTGAAATCGTATATCATAATTCACGCATCCTTTTGCATTTTTATTTATGGATTCTTGTTCAGTGTGATGTTTCTAAGCTAACCAATGCCTTTGATTGAATTATTACACGTTATATTCGATTCCACCATGTTTGAGATTCTAGGGTTTGCAGGTTTCAAAATTGGGGTTTCCCAAACCAAGTAAAATTAGGATTCCAGACCCATGCCATTGCAATCAACGCATCTGGACGAAGAGATCTTGACCCTCGCGATAAATTTATTGATACCATAGCGCTAGTCGCTATTTTCTTGAAGCTAGCCTAAGACAACGCTATAAAACCGTAGCCTATGTGTTTTGTATTTCAGGAAAACGAAGGAGATGATGTGTTGTCCATCAGCGATAGGCCGGTTTGAAAACTGGCGCGTAAACCACTAATGCGTTTGTTTTTTTCTTTTTGTTATTTGTTTGTTGTTAATATACCAAACGCGTTAATTGGCTCAGTGGTGCAGGTATTGCTTTGTGATGTTAGTGACCTGGGTTCGAATCCCAGGTCTATCTTATTTCCTATAATATTTTGCAAACTATGTTCCCATGTAATACATGCATTAAGACGTACCATGTTCCATCCTCATCCAGACGTCCACGTGCTTAATGAAATCAGATCAATGGCTAAGAATTAAAGAGCACCCTACGTCCCAGTCAACATACCACATAGTGCTTGGAAAAGTCAGCAAATCTGAAGCTTAATTGGGCCAGACTATTCCAAGTTACACCTCCATATTGGGACTACACCCCCACCCTGGTTTGCAAGTGTTTTTATTTTTCTCATATCTTTTTTTATTATTATTTTTATTTGTTTTATTGTTTTAGTTTAATTCATTATTTTTACAATATATAAAAAATACAGAAAAATCAGAAAAAGATAAAAATATAATAGATTATTTTATTTTAATATTTTCATAAATTAAATTAACATGCAATTATTAGTTTTAATTAGGTTGCAACTTTAACTCTTTTCATAATAAAATAATAAAAATATAGAATTTAGGTTTAATTAACAATTTTCATTCCTTTTAATTTTCCCTTTTATCATAATAATATTATTATTTATTTATTTTCATAATTAAATTGTATATAAATAATTTAGGTTTAAATTAGGTTAAAAATATAATATTTTCACAATAACTTAAAAACCATTAGAATTAGGGTTTAACATTTCATTTTAATTTTAATTAATTATTTTTTCCATTAAATCTTAAAAAATACAAAAATACCAAAAAACATTCTTTTTTAAATCTTTAATTTTAATTCCTCATTAATTAATTCATTAACTTTAAATTGTTTGCAAAAGGGTCCAACGCCCATATTTTTTAATTCCTTAATTTCGCGCATTTATTTTATGTCGTTTATTATAATTATGTAATTCTCCCAAAGCGTTGTAACGATTTTATTTCTCGCACTTTTATTTTGTTGCTTTATTTATTTTCCGTCAAATCGGGTCCGGTTTAATTTTGGCGATGTGGACCCGCGCCATTTGTAATAGTTGTAGATTTATTTTCCCGCAACTTTTAACTGTTAAATAAGCATGAAAGAATGAATGGCCCTAATTAAAATCAAGCGTAGATCACAATGAACTTGACAAGAGACAAATGCAAATGAAAACAACACACGAACCGCACACACCACCCCTAGGGTACGCCTCACTGTTGCCTTTCGAAAGGTGATCGTCGAGTAGAGGATGTCTTAGTAAGTCCTCATGATCCGGGAACCTGGCATGAGGGTAGCTTCTAAGGTGTCTTCCCATTGCTCTGGTGATCACCATGTCCCGAACCTCGAATTGACCCGAATACCTCCAACGGTGGTGCTACCTACCTCTCAATGGTGGGATGGCACTACTTTAAAGGACATTTACACAGACGAATTCCTTAGGGTAGGTAGGTTCTCGTAGGTACTTGCTCTACATTTCAAAACAAATTCAAAAATACTTTTCACACCAACACATTTTCAAAAAGCTTTTGAAAGCAATTTTTCAAACACTCTTGAGGACCGATACAAGAGTCGAACTGGAATTTTCAAAGAAACTTTTTAAAACCCACATTGAAAAGCAAACAAACCATTTTTGAAAATACAAATGAGCAAGTATCTAAGAGCCCATTGATAACCATGGATAGAAAGGGTGCTAACACCTTCCCTTTCTATAACCTACCTCCCGAACCGAGAGCAATCTCTATAAGGAATTTTTCTGTGCTTTTGTCCTTTCCAATTGGAGAAAATAAAAGACGGTGGCGACTCTTGCTTCCGCGACATTTCGCGAACCAGCGTTAAACAGTCAGTTCTAGATCCACCGATCACAGAACTGGCGACTCTGTTGGGGATAAACTTAAAGTGGGGTGTACCTTAGGGCTAGGTCATAACTATGTTTTCAATTGTCTTCTTTGCTTGCTTTATTATTGTGGGTTGCTTGGGAGTTCTATAGATCCTAACCCGGATCTGGGGGATACCTTTCTTAGAAAGTAGCAACAAGGCTGTGAGGGAACTGTGCGGGGTATACCGACATGGTTGAAACATTCTGCTACGTTGATGTGGCACTTTGGTGTGTACCGGTAACCCTTGAGTTCAGTCAAGGAGAGTACGGGGCCTCCGCGTGGTGTCGTGAAGCATCAACAGACCTTAGGAACCTTAATTGAACAATCTTGGCCTCTTTAGGGTAGTGAGATAACTGACTTTGGTGCAGTCCGAGGTTGGTTGATACTCGATACTACGCTCAATTGAGGGTTGCTTTCCTGGGATATTTCGGTCGCCAGTTCAGTGGCTAAATCGAAACGATGAACAATGAAAGCAATCCCGTGATATTGGGAACCTTAGAACCCGGTTACTTTGATTAGGACAGGTTGAACCCCACCAACTTCAAGAGGGTACTACCCAGACCCCATGCTGGCCTTAAACCTTAAGGGCTTGTCTTGTGTGCCTTGTGTGCCCTACATGTTTGTCTTTGTAAATATCTGTGGTGTGTTTAATCATAGCATCATGACATCATCCAGCATCATATGCATTAACTAACCATTTCAGGGGTTCGAATTTTCATCTTTGTTCTTGTTTTGTAGGACATGGAAACTGTTCGTAGAAAGACAATTCAGGTCAGTCTTGTAAGGATCCCTCCTCAGCTTAAGGAGCTTATATCCAGGATTCCCGAGAACTCTTCATTCAGTGAAAGGCATGGAAGCCTCATCAGCTTGGTCAACACCAACATTGAGGAAGATATGATTAAGGTCTTGTTCCAATTCTTTGACCCTCTGCATCACTGCTTTACCTTCTTGGACTATCAGTTGGTACCTACATTGGAGGAGTTCTCCCGGCTCCTGAAGATCCCTATCCTTGATCAGCTACCCTTCAACGGTACAGAAAAGGAACCTAAGCTTGAAGAGATTGCTAAAGCCTTGCACCTACAGTCATCTGACCTCAAGGGACATTGGGAAGTCAGAAGTGGTATCAAAGGGTTCTTAGCCAGGTTTCTGTTTGAAAAGGCCCTTGAATGTTGGAACTCCCTTGACTTGCAAGCTTTTGAAGAGGTTGTGGCCCTCCTTGTCTATGGTTTGGTGTTGTTCCCTAACCCAGATCAGCTTATTGATATCAGTGCTGTTCATATCTTTATGTCCAGGAATCCCATACCTACGTTGCTGGGGGACATCCTTCACTCATGTTACACTCGAACCATGAGAAAAAGAGGTGTCCTTATGTGTTGCACTCCTCTCCTGGGAAGGTGGTTTATTTCGCACCTTCCGCAATCAGTCTTGAAGAATGAACGGGGTTTGAGATGGTCACAACGGTTAATGACTCTTACACATGCAGACATACATTGGTGCCCTAGGTCCAGAGGGGATGTCACTATCATCGATCGTTGCGGAGAGTACCCTAATGTTCCTTTACTTGGAATCAGAGGAGGTATTACTTATAGCCCATGCCTGGCTTGGAGACAGTTTGGTTATGCTTGGAGGGATGGTCCTCATGACATGTTAATTCCTGACATAGTTTTTGACTTCGACAACGATACTCAAGGACTTCGCCAGAGATTTATCAGAGCCTGGAGGATGCCTAGTAGGATAGACAGCAAGACACTGGGGCATAGGAACTCCACCCCATTGGAACCTTATCTCAAGTGGGTACGCGCCCGCTCTCAGAAGTTAGTGATGCCTTATCCTCACATGCTCCCAGTAATCAAAGAACCTGTCTTGGAAGGGGAAGTGTCCTACACTATTCAGCACCCTGATATGCCCACATCCTGGGAAGAGATGCAGAAGAGTTGGATCCAGCTTAAGGAGGAAAGGAATTCTCTTGAGACTAGTCTGCATGCCAGTGAAAAGAAGGTCTTGGAGCTTACCCGCCTGTTGCATGAGGAGAGGAATCTCAACACCTACATAGCTCCGAAGAGGGTGCGCAGTGTATTTTGGGATTGATTTGATTTTTGTACTTTTTGCCCATGAGGCTTTGATGTATTAAACAATGATTTCTTTAATGATAACGTGTGTTCCTTTTTGTCTGCAACAAATTTGAACTTTCGAACCCTTGAATGCATTGCATACGCATTTCATACATCATGTGCATAGCAGTTTTTTCCCTTTTTCAGGTTGCTTACAGTTCTTCGCTGTTTATTTCAGCATCATGAATCCCGAATCTGCATCAACCGAGACATCAATCAAGGCTCTTCAGGCGCAGAATGCGCAGTTTCAAGAACTAATCAAGGGTCTGGCTAAAGGCCAAGAGGAACTAAAGGCTATGCTCCTGAAGAAGGAAAAGAAGAAGAAGAGAAGAACTGTTCTGTTCAGCTCGGGCCGAAGGTTTGGCAATACTCTGCAACATGAAGAGGCTGGTTCTTCTGTTGGCAAGAGTCCTTCTCAGGCAGAAGTAAAGGTTCCTAGTCCGGTCGTCTCCGACAACGAGACAGATTTTGATGAAGAGCAGTACCCTCCTTCAGATGACAGATATAAACAACTGGAGGATAGGTTGAAGGCTATGGAGGTGCAACAGGCACCTGGGCTGGATTTCAGAGATCTGGGTTTGTCGACTGGTGTGATTATCCCGCATAAGTTTAAAGCACCATCTTTCTCGAAGTATGACGGGGCGTCTTGTCCCAAGCTGCATTTAAGGTCCTATGTTCGGAAAATTCAGCCGTACTCTGCGGATAAGAATCTATGGATCCACTTCTTCCAGGAGAGTCTTTCAGGGACTCATCTCGAATGGTTCTATCAGCTGGATGGGACCAAAGTTCGTAACTGGGAGGAGCTGGCTACTGCTTTCTACAAGCAGTATCAGTATAATGCCGACCTTGCCCCCACACGTACCCAACTCCAGGGTATGGCGTTAGGTGCAAGCGAAGGTTTTAAGGAGTACGCTCAGAAGTGGAGAGACCTGGCTGGCAGGGTGCAGCCACCATTGACTGATCGGGAGCTGGTTGACATGTTCTTGGGGACCCTATCTGGGCCATTCTTCAACCATCTCATTGGGAATTCTTCTGCTGGGTTCACCGATTTGATCTTGACTGGAGAAAGGATTGAAGCTGGGCTGAAGTCTGGGAAGATTGCGAAGGGTGCATCCTCTAGTTCGGAAAAAAAACCATTTAAAAAGGAGTCTAGTGCCGTGTATGGTTCTAGGAAATCAGAGAGACCTGAGCACCGCCAATCTGTCAGCGCGGTGATGATTGCTAAGCCGGCTGCCGCTCCTCGGCCAAATAATTCTCAAAGGGTTGAAAGACCCCGGAGGGAGTTTACCCGGTTAAACATGACCCTATCACAGATCCTGCCACAGTTGCTCGCAACCAATTTGGTGACTGTCAGGGAGGCTCCAAAGTTCCCAAATACAACATCTCCCAAGTACAATCTGAATGCTCGTTGTGCCTACCATTTAGAAAGCCCGGGGCACTCTACTGATGACTGTTGGGCGTTGAAGAATAAGGTGCAAGACCTTATCGATGCAAAGGAGATACAATTCGAAGCGCCTACAAAGCCGAATGTAGTTACTGCCCCTATGCCTCAACACGGGGTAAATGCTGTTGATGAAGACATTTATGCTGTTTCGGTGGATGATCTAGCCACTCCTCTAAAGATCGTCAAGAAGAACCTACTGCAGGCCGGTTTATTTCCGGGTTGTAGTGAGGGTTGCATATTCTGTGTTGTATCCCCATCTGGTTGTCCCTTGCTAAAGTTAGGCATCCAAAGCTTAATGGATAGCAAGGAGATTCTATTCAAGAAGTCTGCTGTTCGTTTGGTTCCAATGGAAGAAGTCTCTGTGGTGACTATCTTCAATAATCCGATCCCGGCTCTCCAGAAGAAGCCCGTCCAAATTCTGACCGTTGCACCCGTTATTATCACAGTTCCAGGGCCCCTGCCCTATGTATCCGATAAAGCTGTCCCATGGCACTATGGGGCAGATGTATATATAAACGGGATCAAACAAGAGCTCAACGCTGGCGCCAGCATCTGCGACATCACTGGCCCAGCCAAAGTTACCCGCAGTGGCAGGCTCTTCTCGCCTGACATTGCACCACCTGCTGCCCGAAGACCGCTCCTGATAATTCCTACAAGTACACCTATTCCTGTTGCTGACCAAGTTGTTGTTCCTGCTGCTGATCCGATAGTTTCTCCTGCTGCCGAGTCATCCCATGCTCGGGGCAAGGGAATTGAAGTTGAGCCTGCCCAGATGGAGGCACCCGTACCCATAGCTGCTGAGGCCTCCCCACAAGAGATGGAGGAGATTCTGAAGATCATAAAGAAGAGCGATTTTAATGTTGTGGAACAGCTGGGGCATACGCCTTCCAAGATCTCCATGCTCTCTTTATTGCTGTGCTCCGAGGCCCATGCTAAGGCCCTAATCTCATTCCTCAAGACGGCCCATGTGCCACAGGAAACCTCTGCAGTCCAGTTCACTGATTGCGTGGCAAGCCTAACGGCAGATAATGGCTTGGGTTTCTCAGATGCTGACTTGACCGCAAAGGGGAGAGACCATAATGATGCTCTGCATGTCTCAATCGAATGCAGGGGCACCACCTTGGCACATGTGTTGGTTGATACTGGGTCATCTTTGAATGTGCTACCCAAGAAGGCTCTGGATCGTCTAGATTGTGAAGGCCTGGAATTGAAACCCAGCAACATCATCGTAAGGGCCTTTGATGGTTCAAAGAGGATGGTCCATGGAGAAGTTGACATTCCGATTCGGGTGGGCTCTCAGGTGTTCGACTCCACTTTTTATGTGATGGACATCCGTCCATCTTACTCTTGTCTGCTGGGTCGACCCTGGATACATAAGGCTGGGGCAGTGACCTCTACCTTGCATCAAAAGCTGAAGTACCCCGTCAGAGGGAAGATTGTCACCGTGCAAGGAGAGGAAGAATATATGGTGAGCCACCTGAACTCCTTCAGGTACATTGAGATGGATGGGGAGTTCATTGAGACCCCCTTTCAGCATTTCGAGGAGGTGTTTCCAATTGCAGCAGAAACAACAGAAGCAAGTGGTCCTTTGAAGATGGCTTCCCTGAAGGATGCCAGGGCTGTGGTGTAGAAGGGTGAATGTGCCGACTGGGGCAGACTTCCAGACTTCACCCAGAAGACTGATAAACTTGGGCTGGGTTTTACCTCAGAAGGTCAGAGGGCTATGAGGAAAGCGAAGATCGGAAGGCCTCCGGTATTTATTAAAAGCTCAGGAGTGAATGCTGTTGGGGAGGATCATGAAGTGGACGAAGCAGAATTCAACAGCTGGATTTATCCGACGACCGAAGGCGGATTGAACAACTGGATTGCTAAGGATCATACCCCTGTTACCTTTGTGACGCAGTAATAAATTTCTTTGTTTCGTTATATTTTGTAATAAACAATGATAAACTCTATGGCCCGGTGTCTTACCCGAGGCACCGTGGTTCTATTTGTGAGGGCATACAAACTGTCATTTTATACATCATGAATGAAAATCTTGGACGTTTTTCGCATTGCAAATATTGTGTTCCTTCTCTGTCTTTCTTTTCCTTTACATAATTTTCAGAACAGCTGTATTTACACACACACTCACTCATACAGGTTCCAATCCACTCTGGATCTTACTGATAACAACTCTGCTACTGCCAATTATGACTTCGAAAATCCGATCAACTTAGCCGAAGACGAAGGTGAAGATGATTGCGAAGTGCCTGGCGAGCTTGCAAGACTGTTGCTTCAGGAAGAGAGGGCAATTCAACCCCATGAAGAGCCAGTGGAAACAATAAACTTGGGTACTGAGGCAGACAGAAAAGAGGTAAAGATTGGTGCCAACCTAGAGCTCAGCGTGAAGCAACGGTTAACCAAGATGCTGCATGATTATATGGAGATCTTTGCCTAGTCCTACGAAGACATGCCCGGGTTGGATACCGATATTGTGGTCCATCACTTGCCGACCAAGGAAGACTGCCCTCCAGTTAAACAAAAGGTCCGTCGGATGCGTCCAGAGATGTCTGAGAAGATTAAAGCCGAGGTCATGAAACAGTTTGATGCGGGGTTCCTTGCAGTAACTTCTTACCCTCAGTGGGTTGCTAATGTGGTGCCGGTACCTAAAAAGGACGGTAAGGTCAGAATGTGTGTCGACTATAGGGATCTGAACAGGGCCAGCCCCAAGGATGATTTCCCCTTACCTCACATTGATGTCCTTGTTGATAATACAGCTCAGCACAAGGTATTCTCTTTCATGGATGGCTTTTCAGGTTACAATCAGATTAAGATGGCACCTGAAGACATGGAAAAGACTACATTTGTTACTCAGTGGGGCACCTTCTGTTACAAGGTCATGCCGTTCGGATTAAAGAATGCTGGGGCAACCTATCAACGTGCCATGGTTGCCTTATTTCACGACATGATCCATCACGAGATAGAGGTGTATGTGGACGACATGATCGCTAGGTCCCAGACTGAGGAAGAGCATCTAGATCATCTGCAGAAGTTGTTTGACCGGTTGAAACTGTATAAGCTAAGATTGAACCTGAACAAGTGCACCTTCGGGGTAAGATCTGGGAAGTTACTAGGCTTCGTGGTCAGTGATAAAGGTATTCAAGTGGACCCTGCTAAGGTCAAAGCTATTCAAGAGATGCCAGTTCCTAAGACAGAGAAGGAAGTCAGAGGCTTTTTAGGACGCCTGAACTATATTGCTCGTTTCATCTCACATCTGACTGCTACCTGTGAGCCAATCTTCAAGCTACTGAAGAAAGATCAGGTAGTACGTTGGAACGATGAATGTCAGGCTGCCTTCGACAGAATCAAAGAGTATCTCCAAGAACCACCTATCCTTATGCCACCGGTTGAAGGGAGACCTCTAATCCTATATCTGACAGTGCTTGACAACTCGATGGGGTGTGTGCTGGGGCAGCATGACGAGTCTGGCCGAAAAGAGCACGCCATTTATTACCTTAGCAAAAAGTTTACCGACTGTGAGACCCGATACTCACTGCTTGAGAAAACTTGCTGCGCTTTGGTATGGGCTGCTCGCCGGCTGAGACAGTATATGCTGACTCACACTACCTTGTTGATCTCAAAAATGGATCCTATAAAGTACATATTCGAAAAGCCTGCTCTGTCTGGGAGAATTGCAAGATGGCAGATGATCTTGACGGAATATGACATTCAGTACACCACCCAGAAAGCCATCAAGGGAAGTGTATTGGCAGACCACTTAGCTCATCAAGCTGTAGATGACTACCAATCAATGAACTTCGAGTTTCCGGATGAAAGCATCATGATAGTAACTGACTGTGAAGTACCTGGACCGGATGAAGGACCTGAACCAGGATCCCGATGGTCTATGCACTTTGACGGAGCTTCCAATGCTTTGGGAAATGGTATCGGCGCCATCATCATACCCCCTCAGGGTACTCATACTCCACTCACTGCCCGGCTGTGTTTCAACTGTACCAACAACATGGCGGAGTATGAGGCGTGTATCATGGGTCTTCAAGCTGCGATTGACCTAAGGATCAAATTTCTAAGTGTCTTCGGAGATTCCGCTCTTGTGATCAATCAGATCAAAGGAGAGTGGGATACGAAACATCCAAACTTGATTCCTTACAGAGAATGTGTGTTGACCCTGATTCCCCACTTCACGGAGATAACCTTTGAGCACTTTCCAAGAGAAGAGAATCAGTTAGCGGACGCGTTAGCTACAATGTCTTCAATGTTCAAGGTCAAATGGGATAATGAAGCTCCCAGGATCATCATCTGGAAACTGGACGAACCGGCATACTGTTGTGATCTCGAAACTGAATTGGTAACTGAGAAGCCTTGGTACCACGAAGTGAAGAGATATCTGGAAGCTCAGGAATACCCTGAAGGTGCCTCTGTCAATGATAAGAAATTCCTGAGGAGGTTTGCAGCCAAGTTCTTCCTAAGCAACGGCATCTTGTACAAGAGAAACCATGATTCAACCTTGCTGCGTTGTGTGGATAAGACTGAAGCGGAAAGAATCATGGAAGAGCTGCATGAAGGGGCCTTTGGTACACACTCCAGTGGACACACTATGGCTAAGAAAATCCTACGGGCAGGATATTACTGGTCCACAATGGAAGCTGATTGTTATCAACATTCCAGGACATGCCACAAGTGCCAGATCTACGCAGATAAGGTGCATGTTCCTCCGGTTCCCCTGAATGTTCTGACTGCGCCTTGGCCGTTTGCAATGTGGGGCATAGACATGATCGGCGAGATAAAACCTACGGCATCTAATGGACATCGCTTCATCCTAGTGGCGATTGATTATTTTACGAAGTGGGTTGAGGCAGCATCATATGCTACAGTAACCAAGACTGTTGTGGCACAGTTCATTCGGCACAACCTGATCTGTCAGTACGGCGTCCCTGAGCGAATTATTACGGACAACGGTACCAATCTAAACAATAAGATGATTGCTGAGCTCTGCGAACAGTTCAAGATACAGCACCACAATTCTTCTCCTTACAGACCGAAGATGAATGGGGCTGTAGAAGCAGCCAATAAGAACATCAAGAAAATCGTGCAGAAGATGACAGTAACGTATAAAGATTGGCACGAGATGTTACCGTTCGCTCTACATGGGTACCGTACCTCAGCTAGGACGTCAACCGGGGCAACTCCTTTCTCTCTGGTTTATGGCATGGAGGCAGTCTTGCCGATCGAAGTCCAAATTCCCTCTCTCCGGATAATGAAGGATGCAAATCTGAACGAAGATGATTGGATCCAGACACGACTTGATCAACTCAACCTCATTGACGAAAAAAGACTTGCTGCTATCTGTCATGGTCAGACGTATCAGAAACGGATGATCAGGGCATTTAACAAAAAGGTCAGACCACAGGAATATCAAGTTGGGGATCTGGTAATCAAGAGAATCATCCTTCCTCAGAGTGATCCAAGGGGCAAATGGACCCCTACATACGAAGGGCCATTTGTGGTTAAGCATGTGTTCTCAGGAGGAGCAATGATATTAATCAACATGGATGGTGACGACCTTCCTCACCCCGCCAATGCAGACATAGTTAAAAAGTACTACGCATAAAAAAGACCCGCTAGGCTGACATGCCTAGGCAAAAATTAGGGCTTCCCGTCGAACCAAAAGGGTTCGGGCAAAATGAAGGGATGAAAATGAAAAAATCTGTACACCCGGCAAGTCGAAAACCTGAAAAGGCGGCTTGGGCAAAAATGGGTATCCCGGTGGACTGAAAACCCGAAAGGGCGGTCCAGGCAAAAATTAGGGATAAAAGCGTAATACTATGTCTCGTTGATCACTTTGCATCCAGAATCCGGTATCTACATCAAGTTCAGACGGCATCGATCAGTCAGCTTCACCTTCAACCAAGGTCATCAAGTGATGAGACGCTCAGAGTCATAAAGACAATAGCAGAGTTGAAACCCAGTGGGATCATTCATATTTCACACAGCTGTTTTATTTCTTTTGTACAAAACTTGTATAAACTCTTTTGATCGGCGACGTACCTCTTACTAGGACGTCAGCCTCTTGTATACAAAACGCCTATTCACAGGCCATTCAAAAATCAATACAAATATATTTTCAGTTAAACGTGCCAAGTGTTTTTCTTTTTTCTGTTTTGTTTTGCGAAGAACGTCCAAGGTTCAATTTGTGATATATGCATTGACAATAATTTGCTAACTCATAAATATTTGCATACGAAACAAAAGAATTAATTGCAGGTGACACTAGAAACAGGGGCAACAAAGAGTTGTCCAAGCAGCCTAAATGTTCTATCCTCCAAGGTACCAAGATGGGTTCAGCGGAAGAACATGACCAGTGTATCTTAATTCCCCAGAGAGTGGTTCAGTAAAACAATACATTCTTCTCCAAGCAAAGCTATCAAATCTCAAGGAAGTTGAGTATCCTCCGTAGATCCCAATACTTCCCCAGCAGCAATACATATATCCTTAAACAAGCATCCCCGGCAGTCTTGGTCTAAAGATTGTTCCCCGGCGGTATACCAACGTTCAAAGGAATCACTTTCCCCAGCATATCAAAACTCCCCAGAAGAGTCTAATCCAGGAAAGATGGAGTCTGTATCCCCAAGCAATAAGCTTATCCCCAGTAGATTCTGGAAGCTTATCCCCTCGCAGAGCACGAACGCGTCGTCCGGCTTTATTTAAAGAGTTATTTCCTTAACAGGATATAACTGGGTTATCCTCAGCCAAAAGCCATGGACAGATCATCGTCAACGAAGTCTTCTTACCCCAGCGAAGTCCATCAACACTTCCAATAACAAGGATATCCTCAACAAGCTATCAACATTCAGCAAAGCATCTCTATCCCCCACAGAGTACTGCTTCCCAGCATGGTCGTTAGGGTATCTTTTCTCCCCGCAGAATCTTCCCTTTGCCAAGTTTATTCCGCAACGGAGTCATCTTCTCCTACCGGTATATTTGCAACTATCAACCCCAGCGGAAGCTAAAGCTATTCTTCCACATCAGCCCAGGATGCGACTTCCCGGCACCCGTCAAGGATTTATTTTCCTACGACGAAAATATACATTCATAAACATCATATCCTCATACATTATAGCATGCATATGCATCATACTACATGAATCTCATTAATTTTGAAGACATACAGTTCATGCATCATGATTTTGCATACAATTATGTTTTGCCTTTTCAGGAAAAAGATCAATACAAATGACTACTATCAAACTATCGCAATTCTGTCTAGATATAGTTTCAGATATGATCCAGATATGGTGACGTTCTGATGCTGCTTCCAGATTTCCTTCCAGATATAGTTTCAGATGTAAACCAGATATGGTGACGTTCTGATACTGCTTCCAGAAGTCCTTTTCAGATGTTTCCCTCTCCGACGATGAGTGTGAGGTGATAATCTCTTGTGGTTCCCTCTCCAACGGTGTGTGAGGTGGTAATTCCTTCTCCTTATGGTCCCCTCTCCGACAAGTGCGTGAGGTGGTAATTCCTTCTTCAGATGTTTCCCTCTCCGACGATGAGTGTGAGGTGATAGTCTCTTATGGTCCCCTCTCCGGCAAGTGCGTGAGGTGGTAATTCCTTCTTTAGATGTTTCCCTCTCCGACGATGAGTGTGAGGTGATAATCTCTTATGGTCCCCTCTCCGGCAAGTGCGTGAGGTGGTAATTCCTTCTTTAGATGTTTCCCTCTCCGACGATGAGTGTGAGGTGATAATCTCCTATGGTCCCCTCTCCGACAAGTGCGTGAGGTGGTAATTCCTTCTTTAGATGTTTCCCTCTCCGACGATGAGTGTGAGGTGATAGTCTCCTACGGTTCCCTCTCCGACGGTGTGTGAGGTAGTAATTCCTTCTTCAGATGTTCCCCTCTCCGACGATGAGTGTGAGGTGACAGTCTCTTATGGTTCCCTCTCCGACGGTGTGTGAGGTGACAATTCCTTTTCCTATGATTCCCTCTCCGACGGCGAGTGAGGTGATTCCCTTTCAGATTATAAGTGCCTATGGTTCTCTTCCCGATACTGCAAAGATGGTAATTCTCGCCAAGATTTTTCTCAACGAGCGTGGTTGAAGCTAAAATCACCCAAGGTTCTCTTACCATTCACGCTAAGGCAGCAACCATCCCTGGTTCATTCATCAGCGTTTGAAGCTCCAGACTCAGCTCCTGTAACCAGTCAGGACACATCTATACCAAGCATCTAAAATCAGCTCCTGCAACGTGTCAGGTACTCATTTTTCTTTTGCAGGTATGCAGGTTCTCGCTAAGGAATCTCTTACGCGATCAACATCCAGATGGCATCTATAAGCCCATCATCCTGTCCAGCAATCTCCTAAATGGCACCTATAAGCCCATTCTCCACCATCACTGCTACTATGTGAGCGCAAATTTCTGGGCACTCTAGTGTTCAATCATCTTCTACCCTCGGATTACGAAAGGCACGTCAGCCAATCTGCATCCTCAGGTCTAAGAAGATTGAACAGGGGCAACTGTTGCACCCCAAAATTTGCCTTCCCATATTCTTCAAGAAATTGCCAAGCCAAGCTGCAAAATTCTCCAAGGGTTGCACAGCTCAACAGTCTCCTACACAGTCAAAACTAGGGTTTGTGTTCCGATCAAGAAAGTGAATTTTTCAAAGGGCCAATCAAGTCTCACATGCCTACAAAGATGGTCAAGTATCCTCATATCAAGTTTCAAGGCATTCAGCTCAAAATTGCACAGTCAAAACCCTATATTGCACTACAGTCAACTGTAGGGGCAAAATGGTCATTTGACAGTCAAAAGTTCAAATTTTTGGTCAACATATCATTTTGAAGCCACAAACATCATTTGATCAATGCTTGATCATGATTCTCAAAATTTGGCTCAGAAATCATCAAAGATGCAAAAGTTACTATATTTGGACAGCTGAAAAAGTCAACTGAAATTGACCAGGGCATAACTTTCACATGGATTATCAGAAAAATTCCATCCAAAGCTCATTTTGAAGAGAAAGACATTTCCTACAACTCATCTTCATACTTCAAGTCCAAGAAATGCTCTCACAAAAAGTTATCAATTTCAACATTATAGGTCATTTTCAAAAGTCAACAAAAAGGGACTTTAAGTCAAAGGCCATAACTTGATATTGGTAAATCAAAATGACATGGGACCAAAGTCATTGGTTAGAGGACTCAAAGACCTTTCCAAAATGTCCAAGAACATGTAAAAAGCTTAAAAATTGAGCAAGTTATGCCTTGTGGAAGTTGGGAAATTTTTGGGAATTTTGAAAAGTCAACAATGGTTCAAATGACCTAAAATTGCTAATGGGCCCATTTATCTTCCAAGATTCATCATTCCAAGCCTATGAACGACCACTTGGCCCAAAGGGAAGTATTTTCTCATTTTTTATTTATTTATTTGAATTATTATTTATATTAATTCATTTAAATTATTTAAATACATGAAAAATACCAAACTTGACCTAAAAAATCTTTTCATGCATGTTTTACTCTCAATATCACGTGCACATCCTAATTAGGCAAGTTTTGGTTGGATTTGAGCTAATTGACACCAAATGCACATGAAAAGATATGGAAAAGATCTTAAGAAAATCAAATATGCAAATCATTGAATGCCATGGATATTATTCAATTTTGTTGACCTAAAAGCTTTACTACATATTCAGAATCACAAACCTAATGGTTTTAGACTAAAAGCTGCGCTCAAGAATACCATACAAACTTGAAAAATTGTCCAAAAAACTCAAATCTGATTTCAAGGTTACAAGACGATTCAAGCCCTAATCTTGATCCCAATAGCTTCATTGTGGTTCTCTGAACGTGTGCCAATCACAAACAACAACCAAAGCTCCAAGAATTGGTAGATAAAACTCGAACTGTATCACAAAATTTTTGAAATCGTATATCATAATTCACGCATCCTTTTGCATTTTTATTTATGGATTCTTGTTCAGTGTGATGTTTCTAAGCTAACCAATGCCTTTGATTGAATTATTACACGTTATATTCGATTCCACCATGTTTGAGATTCTAGGGTTTGCAGGTTTCAAAATTGGGGTTTCCCAAACCAAGTAAAATTAGGATTCCAGACCCATGCCATTGCAATCAACGCATCTGGACGAAGAGATCTTGACCCTCGCGATAAATTTATTGATACCATAGCGCTAGTCGCTATTTTCTTGAAGCTAGCCTAAGACAACGCTATAAAACCGTAGCCTATGTGTTTTGTATTTCAGGAAAACGAAGGAGATGATGTGTTGTCCATCAGCGATAGGCCGGTTTGAAAACTGGCGCGTAAACCACTAATGCGTTTGTTTTTTTCTTTTTGTTATTTGTTTGTTGTTAATATACCAAACGCGTTAATTGGCTCAGTGGTGCAGGTATTGCTTGGTGATGTTAGTGACCTGGGTTCGAATCCCAGGTCTATCTTATTTCCTATAATATTTTGCAAACTATGTTCCCATGTAATACAGGCATTAAGACGTACCATGTTCCATCCTCATCCAGACGTCCACGTGCTTAATGAAATCAGATCAATGGCTAAGAATTAAAGAGCACCCTACGTCCCAGTCAACATACCACATAGTGCTTGGAAAAGTCAGCAAATCTGAAGCTTAATTGGGCCAGACTATTCCAAGTTACACCTCCATATTGGGACTACACCCCCACCCTGGTTTGCAAGTGTTTTTATTTTTCTCATATCTTTTTTTATTATTATTTTTATTTGTTTTATTGTTTTAGTTTAATTCATTATTTTTACAATATATAAAAAATACAGAAAAATCAGAAAAAGATAAAAATATAATAGATTATTTTATTTTAATATTTTCATAAATTAAATTAACATGCAATTATTAGTTTTAATTAGGTTGCAACTTTAACTCTTTTCATAATAAAATAATAAAAATATAGAATTTAGGTTTAATTAACAATTTTCATTCCTTTTAATTTTCCCTTTTATCATAATAATATTATTATTTATTTATTTTCATAATTAAATTGTATATAAATAATTTAGGTTTAAATTAGGTTAAAAATATAATATTTTCACAATAACTTAAAAACCATTAGAATTAGGGTTTAACATTTCATTTTAATTTTAATTAATTATTTTTTCCATTAAATCTTAAAAAATACAAAAATACCAAAAAACATTCTTTTTTAAATCTTTAATTTTAATTCCTCATTAATTAATTCATTAACTTTAAATTGTTTGCAAAAGGGTCCAACGCCCATATTTTTTAATTCCTTAATTTCGCACATTTATTTTATGTCGTTTATTATAATTATGTAATTCTCCCAAAGCGTTGTAACGATTTTATTTCTCGCTCTTTTATTTTGTTGCTTTATTTATTTTCCGTCAAATCGGGTCCGGTTTAATTTTGGCGATGTGGACCCGCGCCATTTGTAATAGTTGTAGATTTATTTTCCCGCAACTTTTAACTGTTAAATAAGCATGAAAGAATGAATGGCCCTAATTAAAATCAAGCGTAGATCACAATGAACTTGACAAGAGACAAATGCAAATGAAAACAACACACGAACCGCACACACCACCCCTAGGGTACGCCTCACTGTTGCCTTTCGAAAGGTGATCGTCGAGTAGAGGATGTCTTAGTAAGTCCTCATGATCCGGGAACCTGGCATGAGGGTAGCTTCTAAGGTGTCTTCCCATTGCTCTGGTGATCACCATGTCCCGAACCTCGAATTGACCCGAATACCTCCAACGGTGGTGCTACCTACCTCTCAATGGTGGGATGGCACTACTTTAAAGGACATTTACACAGACGAATTCCTTAGGGTAGGTAGGTTCTCGTAGGTACTTGCTCTACATTTCAAAACAAATTCAAAAATACTTTTCACACCAACACATTTTCAAAAAGCTTTTGAAAGCAATTTTTCAAACACTCTTGAGGACCGATACAAGAGTCGAACTGGAATTTTCAAAGAAACTTTTTAAAACCCACATTGAAAAGCAAACAAACCATTTTTGAAAACACAAATGAGCAAGTATCTAAGAGCCCATGGATAACCATGGATAGAAAGGGTGCTAACACCTTCCCTTTCTATAACCTACCTCCCGAACCGAGAGCAATCTCTATAAGGAATTTTTCTGTGCTTTTGTCCTTTCCAATTGGAGAAAATAAAAGACGGTGGCGACTCTTGCTTCCGCGACATTTCGCGAACCAGCGTTAAACAGTCAGTTCCAGATCCACCGATCACACCATGGACAAGAACTTATGGATCCATTTCTTCCAGGAAAGCCTTTCAGGGGCTCAACTCGAGTGGTTCTATCAGCTGGATGGAGCCAATATTCGTAACTGGGAGGACTTGGCTACTGCTTTTTATAAGCAGTATCAGTATAATGCCGACCTCGCTCCTATACGTACCCAACTCCAGGGTATGTCGCTAGGATCGGGAGAAGGTTTTAAAGAGTACGCGCAGAAGTGGAGAGACCTGGCTGGCAGGGTGCAGCCACCGTTAACCGACCGTGAACTCGTGGATATGTTCTTGGGGACCCTGTCTGGGCCATTCTTCAACCACCTGATCGGCAATTCTTCTGCAGGGTTTACAGACCTTATTCTGACTGGGGAAAGGATAGAAGCTGGTATGAAATCAGGGAAAATACAGAAAGGTGCATCCTCTAGTTCTGAAAAGAAGCCTTTCAAGAAAGAAGCCAGTGATGTGTATGGTCCCAGGAGACAAAATAAACCAGAACGCCGCCAAGCTGTCAACGCGGTGGTGATTTCAAAGCCTGCTGCCGCTCCTCGGCAACCTAACCAACCAAGGGGTGAGAGACCCAGAAGAGAATACACTCGGCTTAGTATGACCTTGTCTCAGATCTTGCCGCAACTGCTATCAACCAACTTGGTAACTGTCAGAGAAGCTCCGAAGGTGGTAAACACAACCTCTCCGAAGTACAATCCCAACGCCCACTATGCTTATCACTCTGATAGCCCGGGGCATTCTACTGATGATTGTTGGGCCCTGAGGAATAAGGTCTAGGACCTTATCGATGCTAAAGAAGTTCAGTTCGAGGCGCCCGAGAAGCCTAATGTGGTGACAGCTCCCATGCCCAATCATGGGGTGAATGCTATCAGGGATGGTGACGAAGTGGAGGAATCTGAGTTCAACAGCTGGATCTACCCAACGGCCGACAGTGGGCCAAGCAACTGGACCGCAAAAGACTGCGTACCTGTTACTTTTGTTACTTAGTAATGAACTCCTTTGTTTTTTTAATTTGTAACGAACAATAATTTAAAACTTTATAGCCCGGTGTCTTACCCGGGGCACCGTGGCTTCATTTGTGAGGGCTTATTACTTGTCATTTCCATATATCATGAATAAAACATTGGACGTTTTTCGCATTTCGAATCTTGTGCTCCCTTTATTTCTTTATATATTGCAAAACAGCTATATTTACACACACTCACTTATACAGGTTTCAATCCACTCTGGATCTCACTGGTAACGACTCTGCTACTGCCAATTATGACTTCGAAAATCCGATCAACTTAGCCGAAGACGAAGGTGAAGATGATTGCGAAGTGCCTGGTGAGCTTGCAAGACTGTTACTCCAGGAAGAGAGGGTCATTCAGCCACATGAAGAGCCAGTGGAAACGGTAAATCTGGGTACTAAGAAGACAAGAAAGAGGTCAAGATTGGTGTAAATCTGGAGCCTAGTGTTATGCAACGGTTGATACAAATGCTGCATGACTATGTTGAGATCTTTGCCTGGTCTTATGAAGATATGCCTGGGTTGGATACTGATATTGTGGTTCACTTCTTGCCAACGAAGGAAGACTGTCCTCCAGTGAAACAGAAGGTTCGCCAAATGCGCCCAGAAATGTCTGAGAAGATCAAAGCCGAGGTCATGAAACAGTTTGATGCCGGTTTTCTAGAAGTTGCTTCTTACCTGCAGTGGGTTACCAACGTAGTTCCGGTGCCGAAAAAGGATGGTAAGGTTCAGATGTGTGTAGACTATAGGGAATTGAATAGGGCGAGCCCCAAGGATGATTTCCCTTTACCTCATGTCGATGTTCTGGTCGACAACACCGCTCAGCATAAGGTCTTCTCCTTTATGGATGGTTTTTCCCATTACAATCAGATTAAGATGGCTCCCGAGGATATGGAAAAGACAACGTTCGTCACGCAGTGGGGTACCTTTTGCTACAAAGTCATGCCTTTCGGATTGAAGAATGCTGGGGGAACGTATCAGCGCGCCATGGTCGCTTTGTTCCATGACATGATTCATCATGAGATTGAGGTTTACGTTGAAGACATGATTGCGAGGTCCCAGACTGAGGAAGAACATCTGGACCATCTTCAGAAGCTGTTTGACAGGTTGAAATTGTACAAGTTGAGGTTAAACCCGAACAAGTGCACCTTCGGAGTAAGGTCTGGTAAGCTGTTGGGTTTTGTCGTTAGTGATAAAGGTATTCAAGTGGATCCTGCAAAGGTGAAAGCTATACATGAGATGCCATCTCCCCAAATAGAAAAAGAAGTTAGAGGCTTTTTGGGACGGTTGAATTACATTGCCCGATTCATTTCACATCTGACTGCTACTTGTGAACCAATCTTCAAGCTGCTGAAGAAAGATCAAGTGGTAAAGTGGAATGATGAATGTCAGGCCGCTTTCGAAAGAATCAAAGAATATCTCCAAGAGCCACCTATTCTGATGCCTCCAGTTGAAGGGAGACCTTTGATCTTATACTTGACAGTACTCGACAATTCAATGGGGGTGCGTGTTGGGGCAACATGACGAGTTTGGTTGAAAAGACCATGCTATTTACTACCTTAGCAAAAAGTTTACCAACTGTGAGACCCGATACTCACTGCTTGAGAAAACTTGTTGCACTATGGCATGGGCTGCTCGCCGGCTGAGACAGTATATGCTGACTCACACCACCTTATTGATATCAAAGATGGATCGAATCAAGTATATCTTCGAAAAGCCTGCCTTGTCCGAAAGAATAGAAAGATGTCAGATGATCTTGACTGAGTATGACATCCAATACACAACCCAAAAAGCAATCAAGGGATGTGTGTTGGAAGATCATTTGGCACATCAGGTAGTGGATGATTACCCGTCTATGAATTTCGAGTTTCCAAATGAGAACATCATGTTGGTAACCGACTGTGAAGAACCTGGACCGGATGAAGGACCTGAGGAAGGATCCCGATGGTCTATGTACTTTGATGGAGCTTCAAACACTTTGGGTAATGGCATTGGTGCTGTGATCATATCTCCTGATGGCTGTCATACTCCGTTCACCGCCCGATTATGTTTCAACTGCACCAACAATATGGCGGAGTATGAAGCGTGCATCATGGGCCTTCGAGCAGCTATTGACCTAAGGATTAAGTTCTTGAGTGTGTTCGAAGATTCCGCTCTCGTGGTCATTCAAATCAAAGGCGAGTGGGATACGAAACACCCAAATCTTATTCCTTACAAGGAATATGTATTGACGTTGCTTCCACACTTCAAGGAGATAACCTTCGAACACTTCCCAAGAGAGGAGAATCAGTTAGCGGACGCGCTAGCTACTATGTATTCTATGTTCAAGGTCAGGTGGGACAATGAAGCTCCCTGGATTACCATCGAGAGGTTGGATGAACCCGCACTTTGCTGCAACATTGAGACTGAAGAAGTAGCAGATAAACCCTGGTTTCATGAGGTAAAGAGGTATCTTGAGGCTCAAGAATACCCAGAGGGTGCATCTGTTAATGATAAAAAGTTTCTGAGGAGATTCGTGACAACGTTCTTCATCAGTAATGGTATTCTTTACAAGCGTAACCATGACTCAACCTTACTGCGATGTATGGATAAGAACGAGGCAGAAAGAATCATGGCAGAGCTGCATGAAGGTACCTTCGGAACACATTCCAGTGGACATACCATGGCGAAGAAAATCCTCCGGGCAGGATATTTCTGGTCCACAATGGAAGCCGACTGTTACCAACATTCTCGGACATGTCACAAGTGCCAGATCTATGCAGATAAGGTGCACGTTCCTCCAGTCCCTCTGAATGTCTTGACAACACCTTGGCCTTTTGCAATGTGGGGCATTGATATGATCGGCGAGATCAGACCTACGGCATCCAACGGGCATCGCTTCATCCTGGTAGTGATTGATTACTTTACAAATTGGGTTGAAGTAGCTTCCTACGCTACCGTAACCAAGAACGTCGTGGCACGGTTCATTCGACACAACCTGATCTGTCGATACGGTGTACCTGAGAGGATCATTACGGACAACGGTACCAATCTCAATAATAAGATGATCACTGAGCTCTGCGGGAAATTCAAGATACAGCACCACAAATCTTCTCCTTACCGGCCGAAGATGAATGGGGCTATAGAAGCAGCTAATAAGAATATCAAAAAGATTGTGCAGAAGATGAAAGTGACCTATAAAGATTGGCACGAGATGTTACCATTCGCTCTTCATGGGTACCGTACCTCAGCAAGAACGTCAATCGGGGCAACTCCCTTTTCCTTGGTCTATGGCATGGAGGCAGTCTTGCCGATTGAAGTCCAGATACCCTCTCTCTGGATAATGAAGGATGCAGGCTTGAGCGAAGATGACTGGATCCAGACTCGACTTGATCAGTTAAACCTAATTGATGAAAAGAGACTCACTGTTATTTGTCATGGTCAAACGTATCAAAAACGGATGATCAGGGAATTTAACAAGAAAGTCAAACCACAAGAGTATCAAGTTGGGGACCTGGTAATCAAGCGCATCATTCTTCCTCAAAGTGATCCCAGGGGCAAATGGACCCCTACATATGAAGGGCCATTTGTGGTTAAACATATCTTCTCGGGAGGAGCTATGATTCTAACCACCATGGATGGTGACGACCTTCCTCACCCCGCCAATGCAGACATAGTAAAAAGATACTACGCATGAATAAAAGACCCGCTAGGTTGACACACCTAGGCAAAAATAATGGCTTCCCGGCGAACCAAAAGGGTTCGGGCAAAAATAAGGGATGAAATGAAAAAAAATCTGTACACCCGGCAAGTCGAAAACCTGAAAAGGCGGCTTGGGCAAAAATGGGTATCCCAGTGGACTGAAAACCCGAAAGGGCGGTCCAGGAAAAAGTTAGGGATTAAAGCGTAATACTATGTCTCATTGGATCACCTTGCATACAGAATCCGGTATCAACCATCAGGTTCAGACGGCATCGATCAGTCAGCTTCATCTTCAACTAAGCAGCCAAGTGATGAGACGCTCGAAGATATAAAGGCGATAGCAGAGTTGGAACCCAGTGGGATTATTCCTTTCACATAGCTATTTTGTTTTCCTTTTCACAAAATTGTATAAACTCTGTTGTTCAGCGGCGTTCTCTTACAAGGACGTCAGCCTCTTGTACATAAACGCCTATTTACAGGCAAATTCAAAAATCAATACAAATTCACTTTTCAGACCAATTGCCAATTGTTTTTTCCTTTTTTTGTTTTGTTTTGTAAAGAACATCCAATGTTCAATTGTGATATATGCATTTGACACTAATTGCTAACTCATAAACATTTGCATGCGAAACAAAGGATTAATTACAGGTGACATCAGAAACAGGGGCAATAATGAGTTGTCTAAGCGATCTAATTGCTCTGTCCACCAAGGTACTAAGGTAAGTTCGGCTGAAGAATGTAGCCCAGATACCTTCACTCCCCGCCGAGTAAGACAAGATTCAGCAATACTCTCCCCCGAGCAGAGTTGGTCTCCAATCAGCCCCGAGAAGGCACAATAGCTCCAGCAAGTCAGTGATACTCTCCCCAAGCAGAGTTAGTCTACTGTCAGCCTCAAGGAAGTTGGATTATCCCCAGAAAATCTCAATATTCCCCAACGGAGTATACAAACATTCCTAAGCAAGCATCCCCGGCATTCTTGATCTAAGATTGTTCCCCAGCGGAATACCAGACACCCCAGTGGAGCCACTTCCCTGGTACAGTCCAAAAGATCTCCCCAAGAGAGTTGAATCAATCTCCCCAGTAGGAAGCTTATCCTCAGTAGATTCTGGAAGTTTATCCTCTGCAGAGTACGAACGCTCTCCCCGGCTTTATTCAAAGGTTATTTCCCCACCAGAGCTTATAACTGGGTTATCCTCAGCTAATTACAACGGAAGGATCATCCTCGGCGAAGTTCTTCCTATCCCCCAGCGGAGTTCATCAAATCTTCCAACAAGCTTATCAACGGAATCCCCAGCGGAGTTATCATAAAATCTCAGCGAAGTATCTCTTCCCACAGAGTAGTCCCCCGCAGAATAATCTCTTCAACAAAGTTTATTCCTTAACGGAGTCATCTCCTCCTACCGGTTTATTCTTGCAATCATCATCCCCAGTGGAAACGAAGAACTCTACTCTTCGACATCAGCCCAGGATTCAAACTCCAGGCACCCGTCAAGGATTTATTTTCCTAGACAAAGATACATTCATAAACATCACATCTTCATACATTATAGCATGCACATACGCATCATGAATATACAATCTCATTTATTTTGAGAACATCACGCATTTCATACATCATGACATTGCATACAACTAATGTTTCGCCTTTTCAGGAAAAAGGTCAATACAAAGATGATTACTATCAATTATTGCAATTCCAAATTCGACACCTGTATCTAGCCAGGGCATATCTGTGAGCGATTACTTGTGGATTCGACACCTATATCCAGCCAGGGTATGTCTGCATAGAGAAATTCCGGACGCGATTCCTGTATCCAGCCAGGGCACGTCTGAAGAGTTTGAAGATTCGATTCCTGTAACCAGCCAGGGCATATCTGTTGACGACTAATTTCGGACTCGATTCCTGTATCCAGCCAGGGCACGTCTGAAGAGTTTGAAGATTCGATTCCTGTATCCAACCAGGGCATATCTGTTGACGACTAATTCCGGACTCGATTCCTGTATCCAGCCAGGGCATGTCTGAAGAGTTTGAAGATTCGATTCCTGTATCCAGCCAGGGCATATCTACATAAAGAGTTTAAAGATAAACCCCTGTAACAAGCCAGGAAATTATCTTTCTTTCTCAAGTACGCAAGTTCTCGCTAAGGAATCTCTGACGCGATCGATACCTAGATGGCATCTATAAGCCCATCCACATACCAACAGTCTCCAGATGGCATCTATAAGCCCATCCTCCTATCCATCATCCCTCCAAATGGCATCTGTAAGCCCATTCCCTACATCACACTGCTGACATTCTACTATGTGAGCGCAAATTTCTGGGCACTTTAGTGTTCAATCATCTTCCACCTTCGGATTACGAAAGGCACGCCAGCCAATCTACATCCTCAGGTCTAAGAAGATTAAACAGGGGCAACTGTTGTACCCCAAAATTTTCCCTCCCATATTCTTCAAGATTTGTCAAGATCAATCTTCAAATAGTTCAAAATCTCTCAAGGGTTGCACAGTCCAATTGCCTCCTAACACAGTCAAAATTAGGGTTTTGGTTCTTGCAAAGAAATTGAGGTTTTCAAGGGTCCAATCAAGTCCCATATGCCTATATACATTGTCAAGCATTCATGTGTCAAGTTTCAAGACTCATAGCACCAAGTTGCACAGTCAAAAGCCCTAATTGCTTCACACTCAACTGCAGGGGTAAAATGGTCATTTGATAGTCAAAAGTCAAAAAATTTGGTCAACATCATATTTTGAAGCCACAATCATCATTTGATCATTTCTTGATCATGATTCCACAAGCATGGCTCAAAAAGTCTCAAGATGTCAAAAGTTTCTATTTTTGGACAGTTGAAAAGTCAACTGCAAATTGACCAAGGCATAACTTTTTCATGGTTCATCATAAAAATCCCATCCAATGCTCATTTTGAAGGGGATGACATTTCCTACAACTCATCTTCACATTCCAAATCCAATAAATGCTCTCACAAAAAGTTATCAATTTCAACATTATAGGTCATTTTCAAAAGTCAACAAAAAGGCACTTTAAGTCAAAGACCATAACTTGAGATTGGTAAATCAAAATGACATGGGACCAAAGTAATTGGTTAGAGGACTTCAAGACCTTTCCAAAATGTCCAAGAACATGTTCATAGCTTCAAAATTGAGCAAGATATGCATTGGAGAAGTTGGGAAATGTTTGGGAACTTTCAAAAGTCAACTTTGCCTAAAACACTTCATGTTTGCTAATGGGCCTCAAATTCTTTCTTGAATCTTTACCCAAAGCCTATGCACGACCCATTGAACTTAAAATGATTTATTTTCTTATTTTTAATTAATTAATTGAATTTTTATTAATATTAATTCATTTAATTGATTTTAATTATAGGAAAATTAAAAAAGATATGTTTTGGATCTTTCGGTGAAGCAAATCAGATCAGGGCAAGCTGGCAACTCGTTTCTCAATCAAAAAGGGAAAATCATCCATATTTGGCAAGGTTTTCATTCAAAAAGTTTGGAAATTATATGTTTGAAAATCAAGGATTGAAAACATAAATTCATGGACTTTTGGGCCAAGGTTTTAACCTAATTCTCATCACATACATATGGCGAAGGAAACCCTGAATCCCTACACGCACAATTGCTGCTGAAACCATATAACCAAATTGCAAATAAACTCAAGAAAGTTGTGAAACTGAAATCATTATTGCAGCACGATTCAAAGCCTGAAAAGGATTCCAACACCTTGCCTAAGTCTCCAGGAGTCTATTGCCATCAAGAACAAGCTCTAATACACAAAGAAACGGTAAAACAGAGTCACGGTTTGAACAAACATTGCCATAATCGAAATCCATTTTTTATGCATCATTGATATGTTTTGATTATTGATTTGTGTTGCTGACATCTTCCTGAAGCTTTTGGTGTGGATTAATTGTGTTGAAACATCCTGTATCAAAATCTGCCATGGACAAACGCTAGGATTTCAGAGCTTCCATATTGGGGGTTTTCATATGCTATAAAATTAGGCCTCAAGACCTATATAGATAAATTCTTCAGGACAAGACGAAACCATTAAGACCCTCGCGCTCTTTTTATGTGACCCATAGCTCTAATCGCTAATATTGGGACTTTTGTTTTGTGGGGGTTTAAAACCCCCGCTATCTGTTTCATATTATTGCAGGTAAACGAAGAAGAAGGGTGAGCTGTCCAAACGCTAGTGGATCATTCAAACTCAGCGCGCGCTTTTTTGTGTCCAGGCATAATTGTTGCTTTTCACATATTATTTTCGTTGGTTATTATTATTACAAATACAGCGCGATGGTTGAGTGGCTAGTGACGTGTTTGTTCACCATTGGGACCTAGGTTCGATTCCCAGGCCCCCCATATATTTATTCATATTTTTCTTAACCAATTCCAGTGCAGCATATGATTCAATAGTCCACCATGAGCCTCACGTCTAAGCTTGCCAAGTGCCCAGGATCAACAATCTGAAGGCCAAGAGATATGGAGCATGGTACACCCTAGTCAGCCAGCAAGCGCATGATCAGGAAAAGTCAACGAGGCTTTGTGCTTCCTGGGCCTGAATTCCAGCATTTCACCTCCACTTGGGCCAACACACCCCCCTTGGTTTGCATAATTAATTTTATTTTCTTTTCTTTTCTTTTAATTTCTTTCAATTGTTTTTTTAATAATTATTATTAATTCACCATAAAGTAGTTTTTCCTAATAAAAATCAGAAACTCAAAAATGTAAATATTTTTAATTATTTATTAATTTCATCATTAACCTATATTAACAATTAATTTAGCTTAATTTAGGTTTTAATTCTAATCCTTTTTCTTTAATAAATAAAAATTGCATAGAATTAGGTTTTGACTTTTTTTTTATTATTATCATCATTATTAATTAATTATTATTTTTTTGTAAATAACATGAAAATTAATTAATTAGCTTAAATTAGTTTAACTTTAACATTTTTCTTAATAATTAAAATAAACTTAGAACTAGGGTTTTCTTTTTTTTTTAATTGCTTTATTTCCATAAATACAAAAAAACATAAAAAACATCTTTCTTGTAAATAATTAATTGAATAATTAGATTTTAATTTATCTTCAAGCAAAGGACAAAAACTCTTAATTTCTCAAAAGGGTCCAACACCCTCGGACGTCCAGTTTAATTTATTCGCGCACTATTTTCTTATTTGATTATTATGTAACTGTTCAAGGATGTAATAGTAATTAGGTTTATTGTTTTTACCTTCCGCATCTTTATCAAAAACGGGTCTTTGTATTTTGGCGATGTATAGACCCGCGCCTTGTAATAGCGTAGCTTTTACCTTTCCGTATTTTATTTTCCGCACTCCTAAATTCTAAATTGCATGAAAGAATGTATGGTAATTAAAAACAAATCGTAGCTCACAATGCCATGATCAAAGATAAATGTTAACATGAAAACAACACACAATGCACATGCCACTTCTAGGGTACGCCTCACTCGTTGCCTCGAAACGTGGTCGTCAAGTATAAGGTATTTTAGCGGTCGCCCTTATGTCTAAGATCCAGTCGCCTCGAAACGGTTGCCTCGGATAAAAGGATCTAGGACGTTAGGGTTACTTCTAAGGTGTCCTACTATTGCTTCGGTGACCACACTGTCCCTACAATCGAATTGACCCGAACACCTCCAACGGTGGTGCTACCTACCTCTCAATGATGGGATGGCATTACCTTAAGGACTCTTACACAGCCTAATTCCTTAGGGTAGGTAGATGACTCATGGGTACTTGCTCTCTTCAAAAACAAACAAAACAATCTTTTCACACTGACACTTTCAAAAGCTTTCAAAACAATTTTTTCAAACACTCTTGAGGACAGATACAAGAGTCACTCAGAAATCTTTCAATGAAACTTTTTCAAACCCACTCACATTTGAAAAGCAAACCAATTTTTGAAAACATAAGAGCAAGTACCTAAGAGCCCATGGATAACCACGGATAGAGAGGGTGCTAACACCTTCCCTTTCTATAATCTACCTCCCGAACCCGAGAAACATCTCGAAAAGAAATTTTGTTGTGCTTTTGTCCTTTCCTTGTTGGAGAAAATAAAAGACGGTGGCGACTCTTGCTTACCGCGACATTTCGCGGACCAGCTTTAAAACAGTCAGTTTCATTCCAACCGATCACAACAGGGTTCTTAGTTGTCACCTCCTATTCGCAGTGGGTTGCTAATGTCGTTCAGGTACCTAAGAAGGACGGTAAGGTACGGATGTGTGTGGATTACAGAGATCTGAACAGGGCGAGCCCCAAGGATGACTTTTCGCTTCCCCACATTAATGTTCTGGTTGACAACACCGTGCAGTACAAAATCTTCTCCTTCATGGATGGTTTCTCTGGCTACAACCAGATCAAGATGGCTCCTGAAGATATGGAGAAGACAACCTCCATCACACAATGGGGCATCTTCTGCTAAAAGGTGTTTCCTTTTGGGTTGAAGAATGTCGGGGAAACCTATCATAGGGCCATGGTCGCTTTGTTCCACGATATGATTCACCATGAGATCGAAGTTTATGTTGATGACATGATAGCCAGGTCTCAGACCAAGGAAGAGCACCTTAATCGTCTCCAAAAGTTGTTCGACAGGTTGAAGATATACAAACTGAGGGTGAATCCAAACAAGTGCACCTTCGGGGTAAGGTCTGGTAAGCTTTTGGGTTTCATTGTCAGCGACAAAGGAATTCGGGTAGACCCTGCGAAGGTAAAAGCTATACGAGAAATGCCAGCTCCCCGTACAGAGAAGGAAGTTAGAGGTTTTTTAGGACGCTTTAATTATATCGCCAGATTCATTTCACATCTAACTGCTACTTGTGAGCCAATCTTTAAGCTTCTAAATAAAGATCAAGTGGTAAAGTGGAATGATGAATGCTAGACTGCTTTTGAAAGAATCAAGGAATACCTGCAAGAACCACCAATTCTGGTACCTCCAGTTGAAGGGAGATCTTTGATATTGTACCTAACAGTGCTAGACAATTCAATGGGGTGTGTGATGGGGCAGCATGACGAGTCTGGTCGAAAATAGAACGCAATATACTACCTTAGAAAAAAGTTTACCGACTGTGAGACAAGATACTCATTGCTCGATAAAACTTGTTGTGCTTTGGAATGGGCTGCTCGCCGACTGAGACAGTATATGCTGACTCACACTACCTTGTTGATATCAAAGATGGATCCGATCAATTACATTTTCGAGAAGCCCGCTCTCTTCGGAAGGATAGCAAAGTGGAAAATGGTCTTAACTGAATATGACATACAATATACAACCAAAAAAGCAATAAAGGGGGGTGTATTGGCTGATCATTTGGCTGATCAGGACGTGGATGACTACCAGTCCATGAATTTTGAGTTCTCGGACGAGAATATCATGTTAATAATCGACCACGAAGAACCAAGACCGGATGAAGGACCTGAAGAAGGATCTCGATGGTCTATGTTTTTTGATGGAGCCTCAAATGCACTGGGCAACAGTACTGGCGTTGTAATCATATCTTCCGAGGGTTGTCATACTCCATTCATCGCCCAATTATGTTTCAACTGCACCAACAATATGGCGGAGTATGAAGCATGTATTATGGGTCTTCGAGCTACCATTGACCTGAGGATTAAGTTCTTAAGTGTATTCGGGGATTCGGCTCTGGTGATCAGTCAGATCAAGGGCGAATGGGATACGAAACATCCGAATCTCATTCCTTACAGAGATTATATACTGACGTTGCTCCCACATTTTGAAGAAGTAACCTTTGAACATTTCCCATGAGAGGGGAATCAGTTAGCGGACGCGTTAGCTACCATGTGTTCTATGTTCAAAATATGGTGGGACAATGAAGCTCCCTGAATCACCGTTGAAAGGTTAGATGAACCAGCACACTGCTATGAAATCGGTACCGAGGAAGTAACAGACAAACCCTGGTTTCACGAAGTCAAAAGGTATCTCGAGACTCAAAAGTATCCCGAAGGGGCATCTGTCAATGACAAGAAATTTCTGAGAAGGTTTGCTGTAAAATTCTTCCTCAGCAATGGAATCCTCTATAAACGCAACCATGACTCTACCTTACTGCGGTGTGTAGACAAGGGCAAAGCAGAGAGGATCATGACAGATCTACATGAAGGTTCCTTCGGAACCCATTCCAGTGGACACACCATGGCTAAGAAGATCCTACGGGCAGGATACTACTGGTCCACTATGGAAGACGATTGTTATCAGCACTCTCAAACTTGTCATAAATGCCAAATCTACGATGATAAGGTGCATGTGCCTCCAGTTCCCTTGAACGCCTTGACAGCTCCGTGGCCCTTTGCAATGTAGGGAATCAACATGATCGGAGAAATAAGGCCCACCACCTCTAATGGACATCGCTTCATCCTATTATCCATTGATTACTTCACAAAGTGGGTTGAAGCAGCCTCTTTTGCCACAGTAACCAAGAACGTTGTGGCGCGGTTTATCCGACATAATCTGGTCTATCGATACGGTATTCCAGAGAGAATTATTACCGACAATAGTATGAATCTCAACAACACAATAATCACCGAGCTCCGTAAACAGTTCAAGATACAACATCACAACTCTTCTCCCTATTGGCTGAAGATGAATGGCGTTGTTGAAGTAGCCAACAAGAACATCAAGAAGATTGTACAGAAGATGACGGTGACATACAAAGACTGGCATGTAATGTTACCATTTGCTCTTCATGGGTATCGTACCTCAGCACGGACGTCGACAGGGGCAACACCCTGAAGTAGTGAAAAACACAAGAAAGGGGGGTTCAATTGTAAAACTGAAAATCAATGCAATGAACAAGATATTTTTATCCTGGTTCGTTTGATCTCAAACTACTCCGGTCCACCCGTCAAGGTGATTTCGCCTCTCTCCAACGAGGTCTTAATCCACTATATTCAACTGAATATTACAGACTGCTTTAAAAACTGCTAAAGCCTTCTTGATGCAAACCACAACCCGATTTGTCAAGGAAACACTTTCTTACAAAGAAGATAAATCTAAGTGTGTGAATGTTTTCTACAAAACTGTATCACAACTGTGATGTATACACAACTTAAAGCTTAGAAACTAGATTGCTAAACAATGATTGAATATGAGAATGTGTAGTGTTTAGCAAACTGAGAGAAGGAAGATTTTGATCAGCTTTTATGCGTGTAACGATTTGGAGAGCATTAGCCAATTCAATCTTCAAAGTCTTGTTTATATAGCACTGAGATGTTGAACGTTGGAGCAATATTCTTGATTCAATGCTAATAACAAACTTTCCTTATCGAGCAGATCTTGTCTAGAATGAGGCCGTTGGTATTAAATTGCTTTCAATGCACAGTACCGTTGCTTACTTAATGCAAGTTCTGGCTTGGCTCATTCTGACTCTGCTTAGCTGCTGATGAACTGTTGTGTTTCTTTATCAGAGTGTTGAGCGCAGTTCTGTTCATCAGGCTTCAGCATATACGTGAGTTAATCTTCTGATTCTGACATTCTGATATGGCAACTTCTGATGCTGATGTCAGGAACCAAAATTCTGATGTTGATTAGGTGTGATCTTGCTTATATCAATCAGAGTATCTGTAAATCAGAACGTAATAATTTAGGCAGCAGATAGTTCATACATGAATCATATAAATAATATATCTTTTCACTTTGTTATCATCAAAACTTAAACATAGGGTAGTAGATTCAAACTTTGTTCTAACAATCTCCCCCTTTTTGATGATGACAAAAACTATATATTTTTAAATGAAAATAACGTGAAAAGGTATCAGTGAGATGCATCAGAGTAAGAGGTTATCAAAGATAAGGGGTAAAAAGATATCAGAGTTGAGAGATACTCCCCCTGAGTTTATTTCTTCCCCTTTGATTACAAGTGTTCTTCAGGATCAGATCTTTTTGCCTTTCTTTGAACATCAGAGTATCAGAGTCTTTGACTATCATCAGCATATCAGAGCAGAGCTTCAGATCAGCGTATCAGAGCTTTTCTTGTCAGAGCTTTGCTTTGGATCAGAGTATCAAAGCGGATCAGAGCTTCATAGCTTTTAGTCTTCAGAGTTTCCAGGAGCTTCCTTGTACTTGTAGACTTTAAGCAAAACAAAAAAAAAACATTTTCAAGTAATAGAGTTAGAATGTTTGAGAATTTGTCTTAGTTAACCGTTATTGTTTAAAATATCATTCTTGTTCTCCCCCTTTTTGTCAGCAATCAAAAAGTGTAGGTGAGTGCTAAAACAATTAAGATCAGAAAAACTTGTCATATTAAAAGGTTCAGAATCAAACAAAACATATTCAAATAGTACATCAGAAAATCAAAGAAAACATGAAAAAGACATGAATGAAAAAACTAAGGTTGGGGAGGAAAGCGTGTGAACAGGTTCTCCAGCATGGCTTTGATCTGATCAGCAGTCTCATTCTGCTTGTGCACCATGCTGACAACAGTGTCAATCTTGCTATCCTGCACATCCATTCTTTCTTTCATCTTCTGGTTGTTTTCATCCATCCTCTGCTGCAGACGCATGTCATTCAGCTTCAGCTCTTCCAGAGTCTGCCTGTCCAAGGCAGCTTGAGAAACATCAGAAGCAGGAAGCTTCTGAGAGCTTTCTGCAACATCTTCTGCTTGACTTGCTTCAGCTTGAATGGTCTTGTCTTCTTCTGGTTGCACCTTTGAAGCTAGCTGTTTCTCAGACCAAGGTTCACTATCCAGAGGGAGCACAGCTTCCTGAGGCAGCAGACTGTCAACTTCCTTCAGCAGCTTGCTGAAGTTCTGTTGTGCCTGCTCATAGTTGATATCCTGCAACTTGAGGGCTTCAGCACGTACCCAAAGTCTGAATTGTGACCAGAGCTGGTCAGAGGCAGCTGGGTCAATCATTCCAGGACAGACTTGCTTCAAAGAAGCAATCCATTGCTGCACACCTGTTTCAAAATTCATAATACCAGAGCCAACATCTGGTTGTTTTGGTTTAGGGATGGCTATTTTATGTTTCATATCAGCAAGACGGTCAAGACTGGTTAAGTCTATGAATGTCCTGCTGGGGTTTTCGGTGGTTTTCTTGGCAGCTGTTTGTTTTGGAGATGGAGTGGGAGAATCAGAAATTATGATTGGACTGTGTGGTGTTTTGGGAGTATTTGGTGGTGTAGATTCTGGTGAGGATGGCAACTGTGCCAAGGTGATTGTTGTTCCACCTGGCAGCTGGATTGCCAGAGGTGATGGTTGTGGTGAATGAGGTTCAGATGGTTGAGGAGAAGGAGTTTCAGAGTGATGAAACTCAGGTTGAGGTGATGGTGGATGAATGTCTGGTTGAGGAGAGGGAGACGGAATTGCTGGTTGAGGAGAAGTTGTTGGAATTTCTGGTTGTTCAGGGATAAGGGGTTCTTCTGGAATTGATGAGAGAGGTTGTTGTTGTTCTGGTTCTTCAGCAGATTGTTGTTGTTCTGGTTGTGGAGGAGGGACAATTTGTGGTTCAGAGTTTGGATTGGCGGAGTGATCAAAAGTGTGTTGATCAATGTCAGACAGCACTTTGTCAATTGCTGATGTTGTTGAGATTGGTTTGGGATGTTTGGTTCTGGGTCTTCTGAGTTTTAATGCCTCAGAAGGGTCATCTTCTGGTTCAGTTTCATCTATTGTTCGGATGGGGATTGAGATTCTATGAGAGGTTGGAGGAGGAATAGATGCTGGAATAGTAGAAGAATTTAAAACAGAAGCAGCAGATAAATTACCTCTTTTCTTGGGTGTCTGCTGGGATGATCCTTCTGAAGGTGCCTTCCTCTTCTTAGTCTTCTTCAGAGTCACTTCTTGTTGAGGTTGATGCAGAGCTTTGATAATCAGATTTGGATCTGTACCATCTGCCTTGCACGCATCTAAGTATTTGAGAACCACCTCTGGTTTAGATTCTATCTCAGAAAATAAAGGAAAGTCACTCAGTGGAACTCTTCTGCTGGTGATATCAGCAATAGGAGTAGCTCTGGGTTCCTTTTTGATATTCTCTATCAACTTCATTTTCTTCAAGTTCTTCGCGTTCAGAGGCTTCCCAACTATTGGTTCAATTGTGCTTAACTCTTGAGCTTCTATCAGATGCTCTATCAGCCTATTCTCTGTCAGAATATCTGATATCAACCTTCCAAAGGGTATCCAATCCCTCTTTGTTCTTTCTTCTTCCCTGGTTTCCTTCACACTTGTTCTGAGGTGGTTGAACAGAAGATGAGCCAAGTTGATTTTTACCTTCTGATCAATAAAGTAGATCAGAAACTGTTGATCCACATTTATGTAATCAGGTGAACTAGTTGGCTTCCTATGGTTGAAGCACCCCAGAATTATCTTAGCCCAAACTCTGTGATGATCCTTCAGATCTTTGATCTTGCTGCTGGGCACCCCATGGGTGAAAATCCTTGCAGCTATCACGCCCACGTCAGCACATCTCTCATCCATATCAACACAGCGGACGCCACCACCACTGTAACCGATTAACCTTGCTATGTGATCCTCAGTGATCACAATCTTCTTCCCCATAACGAAGGAGGTGACTAGATGCGTTGAAGCCTTCGCATGAATCCAGAATTCCTTGACTAACATAGGGAATGTTGGTCCAACCAATCTGTCAAAATACCTTCCCCATTTTTGTGCCCTAACTTCTTCTGTAGGTCAAAACCGTTCTCCTTCAAGCTTCCAAAATCAATGATCAATTCAGATAACACTTCAAGATTCTTCACAGGAGTGAGGAGTGTTCTGAATGGCACTTGATATTGTTTAGATGATGCTTTCTTCTGAGGACCTGCAGAAGCACTGCTGGAGGTTGCCATGTTCACACTAAAAGATTTTGAGAAGAAACTGAGAAAAAGAGGTTTTGCAAGAGATGAACACAGAAATATGCAGAGAATTCTTGAGTATTAGTGAGAAACTGTAAAGAATTGGAATGAGAGATTAATGTGTTTAAATAGAGTTTCAGAATATTTTAAAAAAATAAACGTTTTTAAGAAAGAGAAAAATCATGATTGCGTTTTAAAAGCATGATTACTTTTATTAAATGCTTGCTGATTTTGGGGGATTTGAGAAAGATACTTAAAAACGGTTACCAGACATGTGTCTCAATGCACCCAATCAGCGCTTTGCCCTCTCAGAAGCGTGCACGCGTTCTGCTTCAGAGATTTGCTGATGATTGGATGACACTTGTTTGATGTAGTGATCAGCACGTCTGTCTTTGAGCTTATACTCTCAGATCTTTAGACTTGCATCTGATACAATCTGCATGTTCTATCTTTCTGAAAGAAGATTGATCAGAAGTTCACAGTAAAACAATTACATTCTGAAGGTAAATATATGGAGTTAAAACATTTTCACTCTGGACAGACTTTCATGCTGAGATGTTTCAGAATGAAATTAAACCTATCTTCTGAAAGGGGTTTAGTAAAGATATCAGCCCATTGATGGTCTGTATCTATAAATTTTAAGTTCAAAATTCCTTTCTGAATATAGTCCCTAATGAAGTGATGTTTTATTTCTATATGCTTAGCTCTAGAATGTAAAATGGGATTCTTACTTAAGCAAATAGCAGAAGTATTATCACAGAGTATAGGAATGTTACTCTCAAAAATATGGAAGTCTTCAAGCTGACTTTTCATCCAGAGCATTTGTGTGCTACATCCTGCTGCTGCTATGTACTCAGCTTCTGCTGTTGATAGCGCAATTGTTGATTGCCTTTTGCTGGACCAAGAGATCAGATTTTCTCCCAGAAACTGGCAGCTTCCAGAAGTACTTTTACGTTCCACTCTGTCTCCAGCAAAATCAGCATCGCAGTAGCCTACTAAGCTGTAATCACTAGATTTTCTATAAAACAAACCCAGATTAGTAGTACCTTTCAGATACTTGAAAATTCGCTTAACAGCTGTTAAGTGAGATTCTCTAGGATCTGATTGGAATCTAGCACAGATACAAACACTGAATAATATGTCAGGTCTTGAAGTAGTCAGATAGAGGAGAGAACCAATCATACCTCTGTAGACTTTCTGTTCTACATTTTTGCTTACCTCTTCTCTTTCCAGAATGCACGTGGGATGCATTGGAATCTTTGATGGCTTACATTCTGAGAGGTCAAATTTCTTCAGAAGATCTCTGATGTATTTGCTCTGATGAATGTAAGTTCCCTCTGGAGTTTGATTGATCTGAATTCCTAGAAAGAATTTCAGTTCCCCCATGAGGCTCATCTCAAATTCTGCCTGCATACACTTAGCAAATTTTCTTCCAAGAGAAGGATTAGTAGAACCAAAAATAATATCATCAACATAAATTTGACAGACTAAGATGTCATTCTTAACTGATTTACAGAATAGAGTAGTGTCCACTTTCCCTCTGGTGAATTCATTTTCTAATAGAAAGTTACTTAGCCTTTCATACCAAGCTCTGGGAGCTTGTTTCAGACCATATAGTGACTTCTTTAGTTTGAAAACATGTTCTGGATGTTTTGTATTTTCAAAACCAGGGGGTTGGTGTACATAAACCTCTTCTTCTATATAACCATTTAAGAATGCACTTTTGACATCCATCTGATACAGAGTGATGCCTCTATTAACAGCAAATGAAATTAAAAGTTTGATAGATTCTAACCTGGCGACTGGTGCAAAGGTTTCTGTATAGTCTATCCCCTCTTGATGACTATAACCTTGTGCAACCAGTCATGCCTTGTTTCTGATGACTTCACCTTGTTCATTTAGCTTGTTTCTGAACACCCATCTTGTTCCAATGACGTTGAATCCTTTTGGTCTGGGAACGAGATCCCATACGTCGTTTCTGGTGAATTGATTCAGCTCTTCTTGCATTGCTAGAATCCAGTCATTATCCAGAATTGCTTCATCAATAGAAGAAGGTTCAATCAGAGACACAAGTCCCATGAGAGTTTCTTCAGAGTTTCTGAAGCTTGCTCTTGTTCTGATTGGATCTTCCTTTCTTCCTAAGATAGTCTCTTCTGGGTGATCCAAGCTGCTTCTGGGTAATCTCTTCTGAGGTTGATCAGCAGCTGTTGTAGGATTGCTAGCAGTGCTCCTTTCAGACGTTGAAGGAGTGTCTGTATTGAGAGCTTCTGATGACTTGTCTTCAGAACCTGTAAATTCAATTTCCATACCTGCAAAAACTTCATTCTGCTTTGACTTTTCAGAGTCAAGCTTATCATCAAAACGAACACTGATTGATTCTTCCACAATCTGTGTTTCTGTATTGTATACTCTGTACCCTCTTGAGCGTTCAGAGTATCCTAACATAATACACTTCTGTGCTTTAGAGTCAAACTTGTTCAAATAATTCTTTGTATTTAATATAAAGCAAGTACATCCAAATGGATGAAAATATGAAATGTTGGGCTTTCTGTTCTTCCACAATTCATATGGAGTCTTTTCCAGAATAGGTCTTATTGAGATTCTATTCTGAATGTAGCACGCTTTGTTTATTGCCTCTGCTCAGAAGGTCTTAGCAACGTTTGTCTCATTGATCATGGTTCTGGCCATTTCTTGCAATGTTCTGTTCTTTCATTCTACAACTCCATTTTGTTGGGGAGTTCTAGGACAAGAGAAATCATGCAGAATGCCTCTGTCATTAAAGAATGACTCAAAATCTTTGTTTTCAAATTCTCCACCATGATCACTTCTGACTTTAACGATTCTAAGATCCTTTTCATTCTGAACTTGGTTACAGAAGGTAACAAACACAGAGTGTGACTCGTCCTTGTGTCTTAAGAACTTTACCCATGTCCATCTGCTATAGTCATCTACGATTACTAACCCATACTTCTTACCACTGACTGAAGCAGTTTTAACTGGTCCAAATAAGTCAATGTGCAGAAGTTCTAATGGCTTAGAGGTAGAAACAACATTTTTGGATTTAAAAGAAGGTTTTGTAAACTTTCCTTTCTGACATGCTTCACACAGAGCATCTGAATTGAACTTCAAATTAGGAAGTCCTCTGACCAGATTGAGTTTGTTAATCTGAGATATTCTTCTCATACTAACATGCCTCAATCTTCTGTGCCAGATCCACTGCTCGTTGTTAACAGACAGAAGGCATTTTACATTCTGACTCTTTAGTTCATAAAGTTTGATTTTGTAGATATTGTTTTTCCTCTTACCATTAAAAAGGATAGTCCCATCTTTCTGACTAACAGCTTTACATGATTTTTGATTAAAGATTATATCATAACCGTTATCACTTAATTGACTTATGGATAACATATTATGCATCAATCCATCTACTAGCAGAACATTATTAATAGAGGGAAGATTTCCATTACCTACAGTTCCAGAGCCAATTATCTTTCCCCTCGGATTGCCTCCAAAGCCAACGTGGCCTCCAGGCTTAAGTTCCAGGCTTTGGAACATATGCCTTCTTCCCGTCATATGTCGCGAGCAGCCAGAGTCCAGGTACCATGACTGGTGTTTCTGACTTGCTGCTAAAGATACCTGCAACATGTATTATTTTATCCTTAGGTACCCAGATTTTCTTGGGTCCTGATTTGTTAGTTTTACCAAAACTCTGGTTGAATTTTGGTTTCACAGAGTGCTTACTGCTAGTGTATTTAATATCATGTGTGTGACCATACACAAAATGTGAATTCAGAGGAGTGTGTTTAATGGTTAAGTCCATGACATTCTTTGGTGTAGGAACCTTACCTTGGTATCCTATTCCTTTCCTGCCGTTTCTGCTAACTCCATAGATCATTGAAGCCTTTTTGCTTCTATCTATGCTTTTAGCGAGGAACTTCTGGAAACTGTGATCATACTCCTTGATGATCTCATCAGCGTTGCTGGGAGTTTCAGAAATTGGTTCCTTCTGAGAGTTTTGTAAAGTGTTTTCTAATTTTGAAATCTTATTTCTCAGCTCAGAATTCTCCAATTTGAGACTCTCAGTCTTATTAGAGTCAGATTCAAGATTCCTTTTCAGGTCTCTGAATTTAACTCTAATTTGCGGATACCGTTCCAGAATCTCATTAAGGCTTTCAGCAAGTTCAGCCTTTGTAAAGTTAACAGCAAAGTTAGGAAATACCTCTTCAGTATCTGATTCTGAGTCTGATTCAGAAGCTTCACTTTCTTCTGAGATGTTAGCCATGAGAGCTATGTTTGCCCTCTCATCATCTGATTCTGAGTCAGCTTCAGACGAGTCAGAGTCATCCCATGTAGCCATGAGACTTTTCTTCTTCTCTCTTCCAAACTTCTTTTTGGGTTTATCCCTCTGAAGCTTTGGGCAGTCACTCTTATAGTGTCCTTGCTCATTGCACTCATAGCAGATGATGTCCTTGGTGTTTGGCTTTTTGCTGCTGGAGGAGCCTTCAGATCTTCTGTATCCAGAGGAAGAATTTGTCCTTCTGTATCTGGAGAAAAACACAAGAAGGGGGGGTTGAATTGTAAAACTGAAAATCAATGCAATGAACAAGATATTTTTATCCTGGTTCGTTTGATCTCAAACTACTCCGGTCCACCCGTCAAGGTGATTTCGCCTCTCTCCAACGAGGTCTTAATCCACTATATTCAACTGAATATTACAGACTTCTTTAACAACTGCTAAAGCCTTCTTGATGCAAACCACAACCTGGTTTGTCAAGGAAACACTTTCTTACAAAGAAGATAAATCTAAGTGTGTGAATGTTTTCTACAAAACTGTATCACAACTGTGATGTATACACAACTTAAAGCTTAGAAACTAGATTGCTAAACAATGATTGAATATGAGAATGTGTAGTGTTTAGCAAACTGAGAGAAGGAAGATTTTGATCATCTTTTATGCGTGTAACGATTTGGAGAGCATTAGCCAATTCAATCTTCAAAGTCTTGTTTATATAGCACTGAGATGTTGAACGTTGGAGCAATATTCTTGATTCAATGCTAATAACAAACTTTCCTTATCGAGCAGATCTTGTCTGGAATGAGGCCGTTGGTATTAATTTGCTTTCAACGCACAGTACCGTTGCTTACTTAATGCAAGTTCTGGCTTGGCTCATTCTGACTCTGCTTAGCTGCTGATGAACTGTTGTGTTTCTTTATCAGAGTGTTGAGCGCAGTTCTGTTCATCAGGCTTCAGCATATACGTGAGTTAATCTTCTGATTCTGACATTCTGATATGGCAACTTCTGATGCTGATGTCAGGAACCAAAATTCTGATGCTGATTAGGTGTGATCTTGCTTATATCAATCAGAGTATCTGTAAATCAGAACGTAATAATTTAGGCAGCAGATAGTTCATACATGAATCATATAAATAATATATCTTTTCACTTTGTTATCATCAAAACTTAAACATAGGGTAGTAGATTCAAACTTTGTTCTAACACACCCTACTCTCTGGTATATGGTATGGAGGCAGTCCTACCCATCGAAGTCCAAATACCTTCTCTCAGAATTATGAAGGATGCGGGTTTGAACAAGGACGACTGGATCCAGACTCGACTTGATCAGTTAAACTTAATCGATGAGAAGAGACTTACTGCTATCTGTCATGGTCAAACGTATCAAAAGCGAATGACCAGGGCTTTTAACAAGAAAGTCAGGCGTCAAGAGTATCAAATCAGGGATTTGGTGATCAAGCGCATCGTACTTCCGCAAGGTGACGCCAGGGGCAAATGGACTCCCACCTACGAAGGGCCATTTATAGTAAAAAACGTTTTCTCAGGTGGAGCCATGATTCTAACCACCATGGACGGTGACGACCTTCCTCACCCTATTAATGTGGACATAATTGTAGCGGTGAAAATCGGAGATCGAGCTATTAATTAACTCGACTTGCAAAAGCAAGAGTCTCCATCGCGCTTTATTATTTCCAAGGGGAAAGGGAAAAGAGCAAAATAAAACCCTAAAACATGCAATGTAAAATAATACTTAAAAGTAATGAAAATACAATGCGTTTTTGAAAGAGATCAAGAGTTCGGGGGTTGGTTATACAATGGGAAGGTATTAGCACCCAATGCATCTGCGGTACTCCGCAAGAACCTTTTGGAATATCTGTTTTTGGTTAAAATTGTTTGTTATATACAAGGGTGTATTTATCTACAACTATGTTTTCTTAAGGGGAAAGAAATGAGTTTTTATTATTGCGTTCGTGAGGGTTTTGCGACCCTTTGCCTACGTATCCAATGAAGGAATCAAAACACCGTAGTTCCTCTAGAAAAAAGTTGATTTGTTTGTGTTTTTTAGTGGGCGACATTAACGCACGCATTCTAGCAATAGGCACGGTCGGTATCACGGTAGAACGGAGATAACATGCCCTTGGGGGGAGTTTTGATTTGTTGAGTGTTTTGCGGGTTTTAAGATATATTCAAGTAAGGATTAAAGAGTGTTTTTTGGATTTTTTGGTTTGTTTACTTGTTGATTTTATCTTGCCATACACGCCTAATTACTAGCATTTGTACAAAGTAAATAAAATGCAGAAAGATAAAATCCTACACTATTACAACCGTATCGAAAGGCATAAAAAATATGAAGGAAAAAATAAGATAAAAGTAAGAAAAATGAGTGTCTTTCGACCCAGGCAGTAGCACCCTTCGACTTGCATTTTCTTGGCCTCCTTCGATCGGGGCTAGCACCAGTGAGGTCATGGCCTTCGATTAGGGGTTGGCACTAGTGAGGTTCTGTCCTTCGATTGACTTGGAAGTCAGTGTATGGCAAAGCCTGCCTTGTTGCCTTGTTGTCTTCTTCGACTGGAGGTTGAAAGGAGTGAGGCGATGCCTTTTGATTAGGGGCTGGAAGTCAGTGAAGGCATGCTTTTCGTTTGGGCCTAGAAGTCAACATGGTTTTCCTCCTGGTTGTCTCTTTCGTTTGACCTGGAGAAAGAGGGTAGAAGCCAGAAGCTTCGTTTCCTATTTCTTGTTTCCCGTTTCTTTCATTTCAAGCATTAAATGGCAACATGGCCTGAGGCCATGCTAGTATTTGTCTTGTAAACAGTTTAATAGTTAAAGCAAGTTCAGGTAAACAGAAAGCACAAACGAAAGGGTTTAGCTCTGAAAACATATTAAGTAGGTGGAAACGAAAAGAACCAAAGTGTTATGTACATGTTTTGAAATGAAAGGGAAGATTATTCACATACTACGCCATGAAACGAAAGGTTCAAGGGTAAGAGTGGCTTTCCTTGCTTCAGGCCTTGAATGGATGTGAGATTCGAACTTGAACTGCTACCTGGACGTTTCTGGAATTCGAAGAGTAGTCACATGGGGTTTGCTTTTGGTTCGAAGAGTTATCACAGAAGGTTGTCTTTGAGTTTGAACAAACTTCTATGTGTGGGGTGTTCCTCAGAATCGAAAGAGGTGAGTGTTTGGGATTCTGGGTTTTGATTTCTCAAGTGTTGATGAACTTGAGAGTTTTGTTGTGTTTGAGAAAATTTGGGAGATTCGTTCCTCTGGTCCAAAGATCCTCCCAAAAATATGTGTTGGAGCCTCTTATTTATAGGCAAAGTTGGCTGAAGTTTTTGGAGGGAAAACAAAATAATTTGAACAATTTGGGTAAACTGTTCTTTGTAGCCTTCGAGGGACAGTGCTTTATTGCCATTTTGGTGCAAGAATGGGGCAGTGTTTCAGGACTGCTGTGCAGCAGTTTTGGCCAGTGTACCATGCCTGAACTTGGCAGCAAGCATCTTTGAATATTTCTTCTTCCAACATATTGTTTGACTTTCTTCCAACAAGTGTCCTTCGTACAAATCACCTTTGTGCACCATTTGAAAGGGCCATCAACCATGTGCTGAAGTTTGGCAGGGATGGAAATGCAGCACACTAAATGTTGTCCAGTCGAAGCTAGTACAAACGTAGTCAATGTTTTGTCGAAGCCTTGTGGTCGAAATAAGCTAATGCCCAGTCGAAGCTTGTATCGAAGAAAACATATTGCCAAATCGAAAGCTCATGCTCGAAGGAAGCATATTGCCCAATCGAAGCATGTGGATCGAAACAAACATAAAGGGAGTCATTGCCTTGTGTCTTTTTAGCATGGGGGGAGTTCCTGGCTTCTGAATTGAAGGGAGCTTTTTCAAGGGAAGCAAGAACTTAGTCAAATCTTGTATGAAGATACCTCTTGGCTCAAACGAAGCTTGTATGAAGCAAAGTGTGCAAGAGCCCCTTGGTGCAAGTGGATTTGAAGGATGCATAGAGATGGTTACTTTGTCCCATCGAAACTTGTCCAAACGAAGCAAGCATGCAGGCAGCAAACATGTCCAGTTGAAGCAGGCTTGCAGGCAGTAAACTTGTCCAGTCGAAGCAGGCTTGCAGGCAGAAAACTTGTCCAGTCGAAGCAGGCTTGCAGGCAGCAAACTTGTCCAGTCGAAGCAGGCTTGCAGGCAGTAAACTTGTCCAGTCGAAGCAGGCTTGCAGGCAGTAAACTTGTCCAATCGAAAGGCTGAATTGAAGGAGGTTTCAAATCCAAACGAAGGATGTACCTAAACTTGCATTCGAAGGAGAACAAGAGTCAATCGAAGGGTGTTGAATCGAAGGAGACCTGTCAGCACATGAAATCAAAGAAACAAAAAAACACACATTTCGTGCTTGATTAGAAGTTAGTGATACATAGGCTAAGAATGTTCAAAACACTTGACAATTTCTGCATAATCAATGCTCGAAGGTGAGAGGTTAAAACCGACTGTATTTAGTGACCTTGACTTTTGTATAAAAATGCAAAAATAAAAATGGGATCTTAGGTCAAAAATTGGGGTATGACAGCTGCCCCTATTTAAGTTTCTTCTATCTGGAGATATGAAGATTGGGATCTTCATTTCGACGAGATTGAAGGGACTTAAATATAGAATACACAATTTTTGTCTTTAAGATACCGCAATTATGTTTATGATATGGTATGAATGTAAGATTTTGAATTTAACAAGGAATGATGCCGCATGAGACAAACTACTACTGGAGAAACCAAGTACATTATACAATAATCCCATAGGGGAAGAGATTATAACTCCACTGGGGAAACAGAGTCATAGACTTCAAATGAGAGACTCCTATTAGAGAATAACCTTGAGGGAAGAAATGCATGATTTACATAAGTGTTGAGACTGGAAAAGAAATGATTGACATCAGCACTAAGGCTGGCAGATGATGATTGACAACAGCATTGAGACTGGCAAATGATTGGCATCAGTACTGAGACTGGAAAATGATTGGCATCAGTACTGAGACTGGAAAATGATTGGCGTCAGTACTGAGACTGGAAATAAACATTTCTGACTTCTGAATTTTACCAAGAACGGTAACACATTTCTTCTTTAACCAAGATATCGCTTGAAAAGGATAAAATACAAACTTCCCCACGGGACTTTTCCGAAAAGATGTCGTTTGCTGAGTAAACATTATTGTTGGGGATACACAAGCTACTCAAATACAGAGGCCACCACTTGCTATCTTTCAAAGGTGTCAATAACATACAAGTTGCTCATGAAGAGACCGCTGCTTGTCGTTTTTTCAAAGATAACAATAACACACAAGTTACTCATGAAGAGACCGCCGCTTACTGTTTTTTTTCAAAGGTAACAATAACATACAAGTTGCTCATGAAGAGATCGCCGCTTGCTGTTTTTCAAGAGAAAAATAACACACAAGTTGCTCATGAAGTGACCGCCGCTTGCTGTTTTCTCAAAGGTATCAATAACATACAAGTTGCTCATGAAGAGACCGCCGCTTGCTGTTTTCTCAAAGGTATCAACAACATACAAGTTGCTCATGAAGAGACCGCCGCTTACTATTTTTCAAGAAAACAATAACACACAAGTTGCTCATGAAGAGACCGCCGCTTGCTGTTTTCTCAAAGGTATCAATAACATACAAGTTGCTCATGAAGAGACCGCCGCTTGCTGTTTTTTTTTCAAAGGTAACAATAAAATACAAGTTGCTCATGAAGAGACCGCAACTTGCTGTTTTTCAAGAGAATAATAACACACAAGTTGCTCATGAAGAGACCGCCGCTTGCTGTTTTCTCAAAGGTATCAATAACATACAAGTTGCTCATGAAGAGACCGCCGCTTGCTGTTTTTCAAGAGAACAATAACACACAAGTTGCTCATGAAGAGACCGCCGCTTGCTGTTTTCTCAAAAGTAACAATAACATACAAGTTGCTCGAGAAGAGACCGCCTCTTGCTGTTTTTCAAGAGAACAATAACACACAAGTTGCTCATGAAGAGACCGTCGCTTGCTGTTTTCTTAAAGATACCCATGAAATATCGTGAAGATATTGCTGGAGGTGAGAATCAATAATTTCATCAGGGATGGACAAACTGCTCATGAAGAGACCGCCGCTTGTCATAACATAAAGAAATTCAGAAATAATCAAACTGCTCAAATAAGGAGTCAGTCGCTTGTTGTCACGTCGATATTCTAGAAGAAGGTTATGATAACACTACTAGGGGATAAAGTTCATCTTCAATGGGGAACCATGAATAAATCCTTCCTGAGGAGACCAAGTATTTACATACGCAAGATCAATGAACTCTCCATCTAGGTTTCACAGCTTAGAGAGATTCTCAAAGCAACATTTGTAATAGACAAAATGCAATCCAAGAACAAACTGGAGAGAAACAGTCAAACAAGACCTTACCAGATGAGGAATAAACTCAACTGAGACTTGTCCTATCCTGAGACAGAAAGGAAGGCTAAAGCAATAACTCTTCCACTAGAGTTAACTCAGTGGGGAATTAGAAAGGAGGCGCACTTTATGCTTAAGTTGACACTCTATTTGGGGAGAGGAAATATGATAACCAAAGTATACAGATCAAGAACATCAACAAATATCAACGTGTGTGCATGATGCAAGTGTGAATGAATAAATGAATGTCATGTATATGCTGACAAAACAAATAGAGGAGATAGACAGAAGATGATAAGACATCACAGCACAACCCGACACTCAGCTAATCTCAAAAAGATGGTAACATTACTGGAGATAAAAACAAAAGCCATCATTGGAGCAAAGTCCTTTTACAAGGCTTAAATATTTATGGAGGGGAAGATATTTTCAGGTAGAAAACCCAAAGTCCAGTCTTCTATCGCAAACAATCCATTGAAAGGATAACAACACAAACAATGTTTCAGCTGGAAAAAGTCATGCTTAGCTGGAGATACTGGGAACACCACCCTCTGATAATGTGTGCAAAATATATCACATATCTTAACAAATCTGGATTGCCCCTGGGACTAATTTTGGATGCCCCAAGTTTACTTCTGATAAGCTGCATGTTGCACGACAATTCTTCCGAATAACTTCACTTCTAAAATGCCCCAAGCTATATGGTTGATGAGGAGAAATCATCTCAAGAGGATTTTACAAAAGACCTGGCATTCACCATGCTCTGGTGTCTTCAAACTCTTAGAGAGATTCATCAAATCTCGACGTGATTTCCCCGGATTGACTGTAGTTGGCACAACAAAGTCTTCAAATTTTGCCCCAAAAGAGTAAACAAGTTGGGAAAGCATTAACTAGGAGAAGCAACATGTTCGTGCTTAAGGTCTTCATGTGACATGCCCCCTGATATGATTTTTTTCTTGAAATGATTCTCCAATTACTCAACATAGTTTCAGGCCTTAAAAGAATAAACTTATCACTAGTGCTTATATGTGAGCTTCCTTGATATCAAACAAATGTTTTGCAGTTAGAAAAAGTTTATTATGAGAATGAAAATTCTAATGCAACAGTTATGTAAGTCTTGAAGATTTTGAAAAGATATCGCACAAATTTTGCGAGTTAGAGCACCATTTATTTTTGTATAGGAAAAACATATGATACCAACATAACTATTTAGAACATTCATGGGAGTCAGGAACACTATCTCATTGAAGTATGCTTTCAAAATAACCTTGCTTCAATTAGGACTTTTGAAGGTTGTAACGTGGCCTGGTTCATGGTTTTTAGAAAAAAGATTTTTAAGGCTCAAAATTTATAGGTGCCCACCCATTCTTCGTGATGTTCTCCAACCCTATGTTCAGTTAATTCAACATGAGCGTTCATCTCTCAAAAGGATTTTGTGACGGTTAAGGAAACGACGAGGCTTTCGGAGTAGAAACCACCCTTATGTCTTCGTGTTTGTAGTCACCAATTTGTTCTTTGCTGAGGACTTTTCTTTGTAGTCCTTTCTTTGCAATTTTTATTTTCCCTAACTTTTGCCTGAACTAATTCTTTTGAATTGATAGTCCAACGGGATGCCCTAATTTTTGCCTAAGTCACTTGTTTTCAAGTTTTTTGACTTAGCAGGCTTTCTCTTTTCTTGATTTTTGAACAAAACGTGTGACATTAGCTTGTCTTAACTTGTTGAAAAGATTGTGACTGCCTCGTTTCTTGATGAATGAGGGATAACATTGTGGTTCCACATCTTCTAGATTCATTATACATGAAGGATAGCCCTCGTGGTTTCTCTTCAAAAATATCTTCCTTATGAATTTTAAACACTCAATCAGATTAACTGAAAACTACCCTGCCCCAGGTTAAAATTTGAGGGTTTTTTGTATAGAAAAAAAACTCCTACTTCAAGGCTCAAAAGGGGTTAGCAAGGGATTATATTCCTTATATCTCCAGTGTTTAGGGATTTGAAACAATGCCTGTACATTGTCAGCAAGATTTTATCCAAAAGCATGCAACCAGAGATTTTGTGTTTTTTAGATCATCATCCTCCCTTCAATCTCTGCCTAGGAAAGAGAATGGGCAACAAGTTGGCATCATAATGCAAAAAGAAATTTAAAATTTGAAAACAAATATGAGTGAAACGAATGAATTTCTTCAAGACAAACATACTCATTGTATTAAGATAATCATTCAGATGCAAACAAGTTCTTACATGCAAACAATGTTTTGATAAACAAGAAAAATTACAAAAAGCAGAAATAAGTTAATAATCTGGAAAGGCTTTCCATCTGGACTTGAATTACCGAGAACATCCTTCAAAACTCAAAGTGACCATCAATCGTGTTTACTCTTCGGCACATGCTTGATTTGAACTTCAAAACCAACGTCCTTGAATGACAAGATACCACTTCTGACCAACTTCTGAACCTCAATCTTCAAAGCAAAGCAACCCTCCAAGTCATGCCCAAGAGCACCTTGATGAAAGGTACAAGTCAAATCAGATTTGTAGTACCAATGTATATTCTCAGGAACCTTCGGTGGAGGTCGGGTCTGAACCAAATTCCTCTGCATCAGGATAGGGAACAACTCTATAGGTAATTGGAATTGGATCAAACTGGGTTTTCCTCTGATTAGGAACTTGTTGATTCTGTTGATGAATATGATGATTTTGACGATGATTATTTCTTCCTCTGGTTCTCTTCTTGGAAAAGTTATTATCAAACATCTTCACACCATTATCTGAGCTACCATCTTCATATGAACATCCCTTCCCGACATCTTCTTCTAGACGCACTCCCACATTCACCTTGTCAGGAAAGTCATTAGGTACATTAACCATCACCTTCTCATAATGATTATAGAGTTTCAGTGAAGACTTTTATCATCGCTTCCTCCCTCCTAGAAGGATGGACTTGGGCGGAAACCAGAATTTCAACCAAGCCAGTTAAGTGCTCCACACTAGCTTTCAAATTAGTCATCTCTCTACGGAGTTCAGAAACCTCTTGCTTGATATTCTCCATTGTTCTCTTAGCGCGAGTGTTGCACTGGTGAGACCAAAGGAAAAAATAAGACTTGGAAAAAGACCTTTGAAAGTGAAACAAAAAATGTAGAATGATGCATGATATGTGAATGTAAAAGAGAGTTTTATTTGATCTTCAAGGTATTAAGTTGTAAACATCAAGGTATGAAGATAGAAGATGAATTTTAAATTGGCTCCAAACATTGATCAAGTTATCATCAAGATGAATCATCCATTTTGGTCGATTAGGGTTTCCACCCCCATCAACACCCAAGATCCATTGAGCTTGACAAAACTTGTGATATTTACAAAGAAATACTTCCAAATTCCTTGAAAATCAAGTGAGAACAGGTTTCATGGATGCATGAAGGTATGGCTATGCAACAACCACAAGCAAGGTCACAAATAAAGTCGAAAGGTTCAACGTCACGAGCATGGAGTAAAAGGTAAAAAACATCCCCAAGGTATGTACTAAAGGTTTAATCACACCTGTAAAACATGGTTCTAAAAGTTCCTAGAGTCTACATTCCTCCTTCGGATATTACCAACGTCCCGATTACTCAGTAATTAGCAATATTCTCAAGAGAAACTCGTCTGAGTGCAGCATCACGTGACAACTACTTCCGGATTACTCTGTTATAGTCTCTGCACTACACCTAAGAGGCCAAGATGGGTTAAGGGTTCTACGGTTCTCAGCTTCTCTGGCTCCCAGGTCGAAAGCAATAACGTCTTCCCGATTACTCGGTAAACAAATACTACGTTCAAGGGGGCTTCCACTGAGTGGAGGATTTCATACCTCCTTCTTCGGGATTACTCCCTCAAAGTTAACATGACTATACCGCCCGTCCTATTCCTAAGTGTAACTTAGTCCGGGTATAGGACTTGTCCTTTGTAAATATTATCAACACCCAAATAATCACAATATATCACATATAATCAAACAAATAAGTAATAATAACAAAAGCATATATTACAAATTAGGCTTAACCCACTTAGGGATGGACCAGCAAGAGGTCAATGTTTCTCCAGCAGAGTCGCCAATTCTGTAGTGGTGAAAATCGGAGATCGAGCTATTAATTAACTCGACTCGCAAAAGCAAGAGTCTCCACCGCGCTTTATTATTTCCAAGGGGAAAGGGAAAAGAGCGAAATAAAACCCTAAAACATGCAATGTAAAATAATACTTAAAAGTAATGAAAATACAATGCGTTTTTGAAAGAGATCAAGAGTTCGGGGGTTGGTTATACAATGGGAAGGTATTAGCACCCAATGCATCTGCGGTACTCCGCAGGAACCTTTTGGAATATCTGTTTTTGGTTAAAATTGTTTGTTATATACAAGGGTGTATTTATCTACAACTATGTCTGCTTAAGGGGAAAGAAATGAGTTTTTATTATTGCGTTCGTGAGGGTTTCACGACCCTTTGCCTACGTATCCAATGAAGGAATCAAAACACCGTAGTTCCTCTAGAAAAAAGTTGATTTGTTTGTGTTTTTTAGTGGGCGACATTAACACACGCATTCTAGCAATAGGCACGGCCGGTATCACGGTAGAACGGAGATAACATGCCCTTGGGGGGAGTTTTGATTTGTTGAGTGTTTTGCGGGTTTTAAGATATATTCAAGTAAGGATTAAAGAGTGTTTTTTGGATTTTTTGGTTTGTTTACTTGTTGATTTTATCTTGCCATACACGCCTAATTACTAGCATTTGTACAAAGTAAATAAAATGCAGAAAGATAAAATCCTACGCTATTACAACCGTATCGAAAGGCATAAAAAATATGAAGGAAAAAATAAGATAAAAGTAAGAAAAATGAGTGTCTTTCGACCCAGGCAGTAGCACCCTTCGACTTGCATTTTCTTGGCTTCCTTCGATGGGGGCTAGCACTAGTGAGGTCATGGCCTTCGATTAGGGGCTGGCACCAGTGAGGTTCTATCCTTCGATTAGCCTAGAAGTCAGTGTATGGCGAAGTCTGCCTTGTTGCCTTGTTGTCTTCTTCGACTGGAGGTTGAAAGCAGTGAGGGGATGCCTTTCGATTAGGGGCTGGAATTCAGTGAAGGCATGCTTTTAGTTTGGGCCTAGAAGTCAACATGGTTTTCCTCTTGGTTGGCTCTTTCGTTTGACCTGGAGAAAGAGGGTAGAAGCCAGAAGCTTCGTTTCCTATTTCTTGTTTCCCGTTTCTTTAATTTCAAGCATTAAATGGCAACATGGCCTGAGGCCATGCTAGTATTTGTCTTGTAAACAGTTTAATAGTTAAAGCAAGTTCAGGTAAACAGAAAGCAAAAACGAAAGGGTTTAGCTCTGAAAACATATTAAGTAGGTGGAAACGAAAAGAACCAAAGTGTTATGTACATGTTTTGAAATGAAAGGGAATATTGTTCACATACTATGCCATGAAACGAAAGGTTCAAGGGTAAGAGTGACTTACCTTGCTTTAGGCCTTGAATGGATGTGAGATTCGAACTTGAACCGCTACCTGGACGTTTCTGGAATTCAAAGAGTAGTCACAGGGGGTTTTCTTTTGGTTCGAAGAGTTGTCACAGAAGGTTGTCTTTGAGTTTGAACAAACTTCTATGTGTGGGGTGTTCTTCGGAATCTAAAGAGGTGAGTGTTTGGGATTCTGGGTTTTAATTTCTCAAGTGTTGATGAACTTGAGAGTTTTTTTGTGTTTGAGAAAATTTGGGAGATTCATTCCTCTGGTCCAAAGATCCTCCCAAAAATATGTGTTGGAGCCTCTTATTTATAGGCAAAGTTGGCTGAAGTTTTTGGAGGGAAAACAAAATAATTTGAACAATTTGGGTAAACTGCTCTTTGTAGCCTTCGAGGGACAGTGCTTTATTTCCATTTTGGTGCAAGAATGGGGAAGTGTTTCAGGACTACTGTGCAGCAGTTTTGGCCAGTGTACCATGCCTGAACTTGGCAGCAAGCATCTTTTAATATTTCTTCTTCCAACATATTGTTTGACTTTCTTCTAATAAGTGTCCTTCGAACAAATCACCTTTGTGCATCATTTGAAAGGGCCATCAACCATGTGCTGAAGTTTGTCAGGGATGGAAATGCAACACACTAAATGTTGTCCAGTCGAAGCCAGTACAAACGTAGTCAATGTTTTGTCGAAGCCTTGTGGTTGAAACAAGCTAATGCCCAGTCGAAGCTTGTATCGAAGAAAACATATTGCCAAATTGAAAGCTCATGCTCGAAGGAAGCATATTGCCCAATCGAAGCATGTGGATCGAAACAAACACAAAGGGAGTCATTGCCTTGTGTCTTTTTAGCATGGGGGAAGTGTCAAATCTTGTATAAAGATACCTCTTGGATCAAACGAAGCTTGTATGAAGCAAAGTGTGCAAGAGCCCCTTGGTGCAAGTGGATTCGAAGGATGCATAGAGATGGTTACTTTGTCCCATCGAAACTTGTCCAAACGAAGCAAGCATGCAGGCAGCAAACTTGTCCAGTCGAAGCAGGCTTGCAGGCAGTAAACTTGTCCAGTCGAAGCAGGCTTGCAGGCAGCAAACTTGTCCAGTCAAAGCAGGCTTGCAGGCAGTAAACTTGTCCAGTCGAAGCAGGCTTGCAGGCAGCAAACTTGTCCAGTCGAAGCAGGCTTGCAGGCAGCAAACTTGTCCAGTCGAAGCAGGCTTGCAGGCAGTAAACTTGTCCAGTCGAAGCAGGCTTGCAGGCAGTAAACTTGTCCAATCGAAGGAGGTTTCAAATCCAAACGAAGGATGTACCTAAACTTGCATTCTAAGGAGACCAAGAGTCAATCGAAGGGTGTTGAATCGAAGGAGACCTATCAGCACATGAAATCAAAGAAACAAAAAAACACACATTTCGTGCTTGATTAGAAGTTAGTGATACATAGGCTAAGAATGTTCAAAACACTTGACAATTTCTGCATAATCAATGCTCGAAGGTGAGATGTTAAAACCGACTGTATTTAGTGACCTTGACTTTTGTATAAAAATGCAAAAATAAAAATGGGATCTTAGGTCAAAAATTGGGGTATGACAATAGTGAAAAGATACTACGCATGATAAAAGACTCGCTAGGTTGACTGGCCTGGGCAAAAATAAGAGCTTACCGGCGAACCAAAAGGGTTCGGGAAAAATAAGGGATGAAAATAAAAAAGTCTGTACACCCGGCAAGTCGAAAACCTGAAAAGGCAACTTGGGCAAAAAAGGGAATCCCGATGGACCGAAAACACGAAAGGGCGGTCTAGGCAAAAGTAAGGGATGTAAAGCGTATCACTATGTCCCATTGGATCACCCTGCGATCTGACTTCAGTATCAACTGTCAAACTCAAAACGGCATCAATCAATCTAATCAGCTTCAGACAAGCAGCAAAATGAGGAGACGCTCGAAGGCATAGTGGCAATAGCAGATTTGAAATCCAATGGGGTTGTTGCACATAGCTGTTTTCTTTTTGTTGTACACAATACTGTATATCTTTCATTTTTACAGCGGCATTCTCTTACTAGAGCGCCAGCTTCGTTGTACAAAAACGCCTGTTATAGGCCAACTTCAACAATTAATACAAGTCATTTTACAAAACTATTTGTTTTCCTTTTGATTTTGTTTTTGCAAGAACGTCCAATGATTTATTCTTGAGATATGCATTTGAATATGATTGCCATTCACAAATATTTGCATAAGGAAAGAAAGACAATTGCTCATAATTTAAGAAACAGGGACGAAAAACTAGAACGTTAAATCCGACAGTTACCCTGTCCAGCAGGTACCAGAGCAGAGACAACTTTGGAGCACAGTCATCAAATACATATGACCTTGTAACATTTTTATTCCCCATAGAGTAGAGGTAATCAAGGCCTTGATATCAGTTCTCTCAGAATGGGAAATAATCTCCCGAGCCAAGGTCGCCCAGAAACCTGACATCTGTATCCCCCAGCCAAATTTGGTAATCACGAGTGGATCATCATAAACTTCCAACTCCCCAAGTAGAGTTTATTTCTCTGCATACAGGAGCTCAATCCCCGACAGAGCCAATTACTTCATCTATCGGAAGTCCACCTTCCAACAGGTTCATTCTTCCCACAAAGTTACTATCATACAGGGTCTCTCCTTGGCAAAATATTCACAAACAGCAGAGAAATAAATCTCTGGCACAATCATTTCCATTATCCCCAGTCGAGGTTTGTAATCGCGAGCGAGTCAGTAAATTTCATCCCCAACTAAGTTTACTTCCTCTAGATCAGCAGGCCTACCAACAGAGTATCTATTCACCTTCCAAGTTGTTCCCTGCAGAGTTATTCTCAAACAAAATTTCCCCCTGACAGAGGAACAATCGCTTCCATTCATCATCCCCGGCGGAAGTAGAAGAGCCATATTTCTCTACAACAGTCAAGAATTTTATTTTCTCCAGCAGTAGTCAGGGATTTATTTTCCCAGACAAGGATATGTCACAACTAATATCTCATGACATGCACATACATATCACATATGGCATAATCTCGTTTATTTTGAGAACATCATCTCACAATGCATTTCATGCATTGCATATAACTAACCCTATTACCTTTTCAGGAAAGACAGTTATCACCAACAATTCCAGCAGTTATACATATCATATCTGCAGGCAACCAAGAGAAAATCAATTCCCGAAAGCAAATGGGTCAACTAATCTACATGATCAAACGAAGTAACCCTACTACCTAGGTTCCTTCTCACAGCCCTACTATCCAGGCTTTCATCTCGAAGTAACCCTACTACCCAGGTTCCTTCTCACAGCCCTACTATCCAGGCTTTCATCTCGAAGTAACCCTACTACCCAGGTTCCTTCTCACAGCCCTACTATCCAGGCTTTCATGTCGAAGTAACCCTACTAACCAGGTTCCTTCTCACAGCCCTACTATCTAGGCTTTCATCTCGAAGTAACCCTACTACCCAGGTTCCTTCTCACAGCCCTACTATCCAGGCTTTCATCTCGAAGTAGCCCTACTACCCAGGTTCCTTCTCACAGCCCTACTATCCAGGATTTCATCTCGAAGTAACCCTACTACCCATGTTCCTTCTCACGGCCATATTATCCAGGCTTTCATCTCGAAGTAACCCTACTACCCAGGTTCCTTCTCACAGCCCTATTATCCAGGCTTTCATCTCGAAGTAACCCTACTACCCAGGTTCCTTCTCACAGCCCTACTATCCAGGCTTTCATCTCGAAGTAACCCTACTACCCAGGTTCCTTCTCACAGCCCTACTATTCAGGCTTTCATCTCGAAGTAACCCTACTACCCAGGTTCCTTCTCACAGCTCTACTATTCAGGCTTTCATCTCGAAGTAACCCTACTATCCAGGTTCCTTCTCACAACCCTACTATCCAGGCTTTCATCTCTAAGTAACCCTACTACCCAGGTTCCTTCTCACAGCCCTATTATCCAGGCTTTCATCTCGAAAGTAACCTTACTACCCAGGTTCCTTCCCACAAGTCCTACTACCCAGGCTTTCATTTCAAAGTAACCTTACTATCCAGGTTCCTTCTCCTTTATCTCCAGACAACAGGTTATAACACTGTAACGCCAGGACCCAATCAGATATGGTCAATTTCATATTTCCCCAGCGAGTTGTTGTACATCCTGGACCTTAATCAGGTGTACGTTCTACTTTCACTCCCTCAATCAGGAGTTAATTCCCCAGTGGAGTAATGGACAACCAAAGCTCCTAGAATTTACTTCCCAGGACATAAACCAACATTCCCGGGTGAAACCCTCCTCGACAGCAAGAACAGGATTTCTCGCCAAAGAATCCCTTATGCAATCAATCTTTTCTGGATGGCATCTACCAGCCCATCTCCAACAACTCTCTATCATTTCTCTAAATGGCATCTTTTAAGCCCATTCCCTGCATAATCAACCACCGCATCATCTAGTGCAAATTTCTAGGCACTCTAGTGTTCAATCATCTTCCACCTTCAGATCACGAAAAGCAGGTCAGCCAATCTACATCCTCAGGCTCAAGAAGATTGAACAAGGGCAGTTGTTGTAACCCAAAATTTACGCTCTCATTTCTTTAATATTTCTCTCATGTGTGATTACAAAAAAACATGTTTAAAGAAATAAAGAAAATGTAAAAATTTTGAAGATGTTAGTGTGCCTTTTGATTAGGTCAAGAAACAAGTTGGCTTCGATTTGGCAAAAGCTTCGATTGGGCAATACAGTCTCCCTTCAATCCACAAGCTGGACATATGATTTCCTCCGAGGTGGCCTCCTTCGATTTGTAAGATGGACCACTAAACCCTTCGAAACAACGTACTTAGAGCATACTTTGTCTGGAAATAAACATTTTTGTGTGGTGATGAATCTGGTCGAAGTGATCAAAACGAAAGAGGGGAGTATTCAAGGAGTCTTGTTGACTAAATCTCATGCGCTGCCAGGGTTAAGCATGAGGCACTGTCCATAAAACTCCAAAACTGCTGCACGACAGTCCTGCATTGCTGCCTTATTCCTTGTGCCAAAATGGCAATAAAAGACTGTCTCTCGAAAGCCACGAATGTAGTATACCCCTTTTGTTTGAACTTTTTTGTTTTACATCCCAAAGCATCAACTCAAGCCACCTATAAAAAGGAGGCATCAGCACATGTATGATGGGCTGAACATTTTTTTGGCAAGGAAACCCCTGGTGAAATTTCTCAAAATTCTCAAACACTCCTCAACATTCTTTTTACATTTTTACACACTAAGAAGAAACCTTCGATTCATTGACCATCAAATCACCCTTCGACCCACTCACCCAACCATCATATAGTAGGCTTTTGAGAGGTCCCATCACTTGTGATATAATATCTTCCGACCCACTCATACCACCCCTTTCAGTCCAGTCATCACTCTCACCAAGCAGCAACTGGACTAGCCTCAGGAGGTTCCCAACGAACCTTCATTTTCCATCAGAGAAAGCAAGTACATCCCCCTTCGATTTGAGGACCTCGAGAGGTAAGTTTTCTTCCAAGCTTGAGTCTGTTTTATTTTAATATCATGTACATATGCCAATATGAAAAAAAATATAGACATTTCCAAGTATTTTTTTAGCATTCGATTCTGACTGCCTGTAGGATAAACATAGACATTTCTAGATTATGTTTTCGATTTTGACTACCTGTGTGTCGGGAAAAAAGAGAATCATCCATAGTCTAGTTTTGGATTGGACTTTGAAACCCATTAGTTTTTATGCTAACCCCTGGATCGTAGTTATATCTAGATATTGCATTTTTAGATTGTAAGACAGGTTGATTGTACCCTTCGATTGGCTTTTGCATAAGCCCTTCAAATCATACTCTGAAGACCCCATATGCATACAAAGGGCCAGCAAGGAACTTGTGACAAGGTATGAATGTTGTTGCTTCTGGGTCTCAAGCGAAGGGCAGAACTACGTTGATTTCTAGGCAGAATCGAAAAGTGTGACCATCTTGATTCCAACTCTCAGTCGAAGGAGTCAGAAATCCAAATTAAAGGAAGTCAAGAAGTGCAGATTCAAAGGGAGTTTCAATCCAAATCGAAGGGTCCATTTCACTTGCATTTATTTTATTTTCGTCTTTATATTTCCATGCAATTTGATATGGTTGTAATAGCGTAGGTTTTATTTCTTGCATATTTTATCACTTTTGTATAAATGCTAGTAATTAAGTGTGTATGGCAAGATAAAATCAACGAATAGACGACTTTCAAATACAAGACAAAATGCATGAAATCAAACACACTTGCACACTAGCACCCTTAGGGTAATCCCACTTTGTTGGGTATCGGAAAAATAGTCATGTCCCTCGAACATGGGCGTTTTAGCAAAGATCCTCGATAAAAGATCGTAGTCCCTCGATGACCCTTGATGTTGCCTTTGGTAAACGATCTAGTCCCAAAAACGACATTGCTAAAACGTCCCATAGGTTGCCTTCTATGACTATACAAACGTCCTAACGCTCGTCCCTTAACATCTAACGAAGGGGCTTCTTACCAAATCAATGATAAGATAGCCATATCTAAAGGAGGAGGAAGAGAACATCTAAGACCTTTTGAGTAGGTAGGTTTTCTCTTATTTACTTGCTTTCTCACAACAAAAACATTTTTATAACACCCACGTTTTCATTTTGAAAACATTTTTTGAAAGACAACACTTTGTACGCGTTCTTATAGAGATGAGAACCGTTATAAAGACACCTTTTCAAAATCACTTTCAAAACACATCTTACAAACACATCTTTGAACTATTTTTTAAACAAACACTTTATACACGTTCTTATAGAGACGAGAACCATTACAAAGACGTTTTCAAAATACTTCCAAAAACGACATCACAAGCACACATTCAAACAAAAGCAAGTGATCTAACAAGCAACTAAGAGCCCATGGAAAACCATGGATGAAAAGGATGCTAACACCTTGCCTTTTCATAACCTACCCCCCGAACTCAAGAAAACATCTCTAAAGGTCTTTCCTGTGCTTCTTCACCTTTTCCTGTTGGATAAAAGAAAATTCGGTGGTGACTCTTGCTAAACCGCAACATTTTCAAACACAAACGCAAACAATCAAGTTAGTTCTCCCACCGTATCACAGGTGGGTATAAATAAATTTTAAGCCTTTATCCTTTGTTTCTTAAATCGTGAACCAGGCCACGCTATAACCCTCAAAAGTCCTAGCTAAAGCATGGGTTAGTTTGAGAGCATATTGTTACAAAGGTATCCTGACTCTTCTAGGACTTGTTATGAATCTTGAGTTGATATCACATTCTTGCAAATTTTGTTTTACTACACAAAACACATTTTAAAAAAAATTAAAGACAAACATGAGTTTGTATTCTTTAAATGACATTGTTTGCATATGACTAGTTGTTTGACAGTAGAGAAATCCATACAATGGATATTCAATGACCAGACATCCTCTCATTAGACAGAATCACCTCAGCAGGAAAGACACTTCCAACAATAGGTCTTCCATAACCAAGGGGCATGACATGATGTCTAACACAGCTGGGGAAGTCTCTCTAAAAGTGCCAAATAACCAGGAGCAGGTCTCCATCTTGGGTAATTACGCACGCATTCCAGCAACGAATCATGTGCCATCAAGAAAACATCTTGACAGTACTACAACACAACACTATGGCCGGTGACAACTCCCTACATCCTGAGAACATGGACATAGTCGGAAAAGACCACGCATGAAAAAGACCTGCTAGGTCGACTGGCCTAGGCAAAAATAAGGGCATCCCGACGAACCAAAAAAGTTCGGGCAAAAATTAGGGATAAAAACAAACAAAAAATTACACCTGGAAAGTCGAAAACCTGAAAAGGCGGCTTTGGCAAAAAAGGGTATCCCAGTGAACTGAAAATCTGAAAAGACAGTCTAGGAAAAAGTTAGGGATTAAAGCGTACGACTATGTCCCATCATCTTGTCACTTTCCTACCAGTAGAAGACTTATCATTCTGATCGGCAGTTACCAAGCACCTCATGCATTGGGATAACACTCAAGCTATCCATAAGACCTCTGCAGGTACTTTCTCCAGAAGGTACAAGGGAAGAAAAGTACTGATGCAGAGTCATTATTGTATCCTCGGCATATGACCCCGTGACATTGACACTCCCCACATAGTAGATGTAACCAAAGCTTTGACATCGGCTTCCCCAAACAGGGGCTACTTTCCCCAGCCAAGTTCCTTCAGAGAACCGACATCTATGTTCCCCAGCCAAATTTTGTAATCGCAAGTGGTTCATATAGTTTTCTTCCGAGCAGAGTTTATTTCTCTGAATATAGAAGCCCAATCCCCAACAGAGCTTATTACTTCAGTTACGGAAGTTCACCTTCCAATAGATTTATTTCCCCGCAGGGTTATTCTCAAGCAGAGTCTCTCCCCCGACAGAATATTCGTAAACAAGGAGCAAATCTCCAGCATAGTCATCTCTGTTCACCATCCCCAGCGGAAGTAGAAGAACCACAATTTTCTATAACAGTCAGGAAAGCTTATTCCAATACTCTCCAGCAGCAGACATAGATTTATTTTCCCAGACTCGGATATGTCATAGTAGCATCTCATGTTCATACATCATGACATGGACATATATATCACATACAGCATAATCTCATTTATTTTGAGAACATCATCCCACCATGCATTTCATGCATCTCATATAATTAACCCTATTATCTTTTCAGGAAAGACAATTATCATCAACAATCCCAGCAGTTGTACATGTCACATCTGCAAACAACTAATGGAAAATCAGTTCTCGAAACCAAAGTGGTCAACTAATCTACATGATCAAACGAAGCAACCTTACCTAGGTTCCTTCTGTAGCGGTAGAAATGTTTAAGACTAAACCATTGGATTGACTAGACTTATAGAAATCAAAATAAAAATCGCCATCGCGCTTTATTACTTCCAAAGGAATAGGAAAAGAGCGAATAAGCCAAAAAGAGGGGGAAATATTCAAGGTAAGGGGGTTGGTTATGCAAAGGGAAGGTATTAGCACCCTAAACATCTACGGTACTCCACAGGAACCTCTTTGTAAAATCAATATATTTTGGCTATGAAAAAATGTTGTATAAAATAGATGGTGGAGGTGAGAAAAGAAATATATTTATTATTTTTGCATCTGCCTCGGTTGCGAACCTTTAGTGCCTACGTACCACCTTTTCGTGCAATAGGAGATCAGGGCACACGTAGTTCCTCTTTTAAAAATTTTAAAACACAAATGTGTTGGTTAATTTTATGAGATAAAACATTATTGTCATTGCCCGTGTGGAAAACATACCTACTACCCACAATCATGAGAGAGAATTTGCATCATCTCAAAGTGGAGGATATGGCTTGGATTTTAAAATCAACAATGCCTCACTCAACACCTGTGATCGGTGGATCTGGAACTGACTGTTTAACGCTGGTTCGCGAAATGTCGCGGAAGCAAGAGTCGCCACCGTCTTTTATTTTCTCCAATTGGAAAGGACAAAAGCACAGAAAAATTCCTTAAAGAGATTGCTCTCGGTTCGGGAGGTAGGTTATAGAAAGGGAAGGTGTTAGCACCCCTTCTATCCATGGTTATCCATGGGCTCTTAGATACTTGCTCATTTGTGTTTTCAAAAATGGTTTGGTTGCTTTTCAACTGTGGGTTTTAAAAAAAAGTTCCTTTGAAAATTTCAGTTCGACTCTTGTATCAGAGTGTTTGAAAAATTGCTTTGAAAGCTTTTGAAAATGTGTTGGTGTGAAAAGTATTTTTGATTTGTTTTGTAATTTAGAGCAAGTATCTAGAGTCGTCTACCTACCCTAAGGAATTCGTCTGTGTAAATGTCCTTTAAAGTAGTGTCATCCCACCATTGAGAGGTAGGTAGCACCACCGTTGGAGGTGTTCGGGTCAATTCGAGGTTCGGGACATGGTGATCACCAGAGCAATGGGAAGACACCTTAGAAGCTACCCTCATGCCAGGTTCCCGGATCATGAGGACTTACTAAGACATCCTCTACTCGACGATCACCTTTCGAGGCAAGGCAACAGTGAGGCGTACCCTAGGGGTGGTGTGTGATTCGTGTGTCGTTTTCAAGTATTTTTGTCTTTTGTCATGTTATTGATGATCTACGCTTGATTTTATTTAAGTCCATTCATTCTTGCATGCTTCGTTTAACAGTTAAAATATTTGCGGGAAAAGTAAATCTAAAACTATTACAAATGGCGCGGGTCCACATCGCCAAAATTATCCAGGACCCGATTTGACGGAAAATAAAGAAATTAAAAGAAATAACAGTGCAAGAAGTAATTACAAGGCTTCGGGAGAGGTACATAATTATTTAAGCGAAATAGAATAAATATGCGAATAAATAAGAAATTAATAACGTGGGCGTTGGACCCTTTTGTAAAATATTAAAATTAATGAGGAATTAAAATTAAAGGAATGCTTGTTTTTGGTATTTTTATGTATTTTGAGATTTAATAAAAGGAATTAATTAAAATTAACTACTAACCCTAATTCTATTTATTTTTAAATTTATTAAGAAAAATGTTGAAGTCTTTAACCTAATTTAAACCTAAGTTATTTTCATGCAAATTTGATTATAAAAATAAATAAAATAAATAAATATTATTATGGGAAGGAAAAATTAAAAAGGAATAAAAACATTAATTAAACCTATTTCTACATTTTTTATATTTTGTTATTAAAAGAAATTAAAATTACAACCTAATTAGAACTAAATAATTACATGTGAATTTATTTATAAAAATATTAAAATAAACTATTTATTATGTTTTTTATCTTTTCTGACTTTTTAAGCATTTTTTGTATTTTGTAAAAATAATTAATTAAATCAAACAAATAAAGTAAATAAAATAACAAAAATAAAGTATAAAAAAAATAGAAAATGGCAAACCAGGGGGGGTTCAGTCCCAAATTAGGAGGTATGCTTTAGAAATCCAGGCCCAATGAGACATGGGTCCATTTGACTTTCCAGGTAGCGTGTAGCAACGTTGACCTGAGTTTATGGTATGCTTTCAATCTACGCCCTTGACTGGATCTCAGTGTGCACGTGGATGACTGGATGATGAAGGAACATGATGCGCCTGCAGCCTTGAAGCACATGGGAATTGCTATGGAAAAATAATATGGAAATTATACAGACCTGGGGTTCGAACCCAGGTCACTAGCATCACCAGTTAACACCTGTGCCACTAAGCCATCTGAATCACATTTAATATATAATAGTTAACAAATATTATAAAAAGAAAATGGGTCAACGATTGGAAACGCGCGCGAATTTTTGAACAAGCCAATCACTTGTTGCCACGACTCCATCTTCTTCATGTTGTTGGATTTTCCTGAAACACAAAAGCAATATGCAACGGTTTTCCACGCGTGGGTTTAGAGGGCTTTAAAGAAAATAGCGATTAGCTCTCCTTGGCACATAAATTCAGCGCGATGGGTGGTTCTTCTTCGTCTCCATGCGCTGAATTGAATGGTGGTGGTCACAAGCCTTAATTTTTCCTTGGGTGAAAAACCCCAATTCGAAACTCTGAAAACCCTAAAAGTCAAACATGGCATAATCGTATATAGCGCACAAAAATGCAATTGAATATGTTGGTTAGCATCAAAACATCATAATGAACATGAATCAATGAATATATTTCACAAATAATACTTAAATCATGATGCACGATCGTGGAATTTTCTTGATGCAATTTCGGTTCAATATACCAGTTCTTGGAGCTTTGATGAGTGTTATGGATTAGAACACGTTCAGGAACCTTCAAGGAAGCTAATGGAATGGTTTTTATGCCTTGAATCGACCTCTAACAATGATTTCAGAATTGCTTTTTTTGACAAAAATTCCAAGTTTGTTAATGGCCCTTGAGCGCAGCTTTTGTGTCTATCGTGATTAGGGTTATGTTCTAGCATTTGTAGTGAATCAATTAGGTTAAAAAAAGTAGAACAAATCCAATGCAATAATGGTTTTTGGAAATTTGATTCTTAAGGATCTTTTTTCAATCTTTTTCAAGTGTTCTTTGTTCTCAATCATGCCAATCAATCCAATTCTTTCCTAATTAGCATATGCACGAAATCTTGATGGCAAAACATGTATAAAAAGATTTGTTAGGGTGAATTAAATATTTTTCATATACTTAAATGATTTAAATGAATTAATATAAATAAAAATTCAAATAAATAAATAAAAAATGAGAAAATACTTCCCTTTGGGCCAAGTGGTCGTGCACATGCTTAGAATGATGAATCATGGAAGAAAAATGGGCCCATTAGCAATTTTAGGTCATTTGAAGTAATGTTGACTTTTCAAAATATCCAAAAATTTCCCAACTTCTACAAGGCATAACTTGCTCAATTTTTAAGCTTTTCTCATGTTCTTTGACATTTTGGAAAGGTCTTTGAGTCCTTTAACCAATGCCTTTGGTCCCATGTAATTTTGATTTACCAATCTCAAGTTATGGCCTTTGACTTAAAGTCCCTTTTTGTTGACTTTTGAAAATGACCTATAATGTTGAAATTGATAACTTTTTGTGAGAGAATTTCTTGGACTTGAAGTATGAAGATGAGTTGTAGGAAATGTCTTTCTCTTCAAAATGAGCTTTGGATGGAATTTTTCTGATAATCCATGTGAAAGTTATGCCCTGGTCAATTTCAGTTGACTTTTTCAACTGTCCAAATAAGGAAACTTTTGCATCTTTGATGATTTCTGAGCCAAATTTTGAGAATCATGATCAAGCATTGATCAAATGATGTTTGTGGCTTCAAAATGATATGTTGACCAAAAATTTGAACTTTTGACTGTCAAATGACCATTTTGCCCCTACAGTTGACTGTAGTGCAATTAGGGTTTTTGACTGTGCAATTTTGTACTGAATGCCTTGAAACTTGATATGAGGATGCTTGACCATATTTGTAAGCATGTGAGACTTGATTGGACCTTTGAAAACTTCATTTCCTTGATCAGAACACAAACCCTAGTTTTGACTGTATAGGAGACCTTTACACTGTGCAACCCTTGGGGAATTTTGCAGCTTGACTTGGCAATTTTCTTGGAGAATATGGGAGGGCAAATTTTGGGGTACAACAGTTGCCCCTGTTCAATCTTCTTAGACCTGAGGGTGCAGATTGGCTGACGTGCCTTTCGTAATCCGAAGGTGGAAGATGATTGAACACTAGAGTGCCCAGAAATTTGCGCTCACATGTTAGCAGTGTGATGGGGGAATGGGCTTATAGATGCCATTTGGAGATTGCTGGATAGGATGATGGGCTTATAGATGCCATCTGGATGTGGATCGCGTAGGAGATTCCTTAGCGAGAACCTGCATACCTGCAAAAGAAAAAATGAGTACCTGACACGTTGAAGGAGCTGATTTTTTAGATGCTTGGTGTAGATATGTCCTGACTGGTTGCAGGAGTTGAGTCTGGAGCTTCAAACGGCGATGAATGAACCAGGGATGGTTACTACCTTAGCACGAACGGTAAGAGAACCTTGGGCGACTTTAACTTCAACAACGTTCGTTGAGAAAATCTTGGATGTCTTCTACTAGGATAAGAATCAGGAAGATCTTAGGGTCGATCTGACTGAACCAGAGAAGGCCTTTGACTGGATAAGAATCAGGAAAATCTTAGGGTCGATTTAACTGAACCGGACAAGGTCTTGAAATATCTTCAACTGGATAAGCATCAGGGAGATCTTAGGGTCGATCAGACTGAACCAGAGAAGGCCTTTGACTGGATAAGCATCAGGAAAATCTTAGGGTCGATTTAACTGAACCGGACAAGGTCTTGGAATATCTTCAACTGGATAAGCATCAGGGAGATCTTAGGGTCGATCTGACTGAACCAGAGAAGGCCTTTGACTGGATAAGCATCAGGAAAATCTTAGGGTCGATTTAACTGAACCGGACAAGGTCTTGGAATATCTTCAACTGGATAAGCATCAGGGAGATCTTAGGGTCGATCTGACTGAACCAGAGAAGGCCTTTGACTGGATAAGCATCAGGAAAATCTTAGGGTCGATTTAACTGAACCGGACAAGGTCTTGGAATATCTTCAACTGGATAAGCATCAGGGAGATCTTAGGGTCGATCTGACTGAACCAGAGAAGGCCTTTGACTGGATAAGCATCAGGAAAATCTTCGGGTCGATTTAACTGAACCGGACAAGGTCTTGGAATATCTTCAACTGGATAAGCATCAGGGAGATCTTAGGGTCGATCTGACTGAACCAGAGAAGGTTTTGGAACATAGCTAAGCATTTAACTGGATCTTTCCTGAAAGGTAAAGGTCAGTCATATGCAATGCATGATATGGATCAAGCAATGATGTTCTCAATATAAACGAGACTTGTATGATATGATGTGTCTATGCATGTTATAATGATGTATGTGATGTTTTATGTATGTTCTTGTCTAGGAAATTGAATCCTTGACGGGTGCCGGGAAGTCATATCCTGGGTTGATGTTGAAGAATAGGCTTTTACTTCCGCTGGGGATGACAGTTGCAAGGATACCGGTAGGAGAAGATAACTCCGTTGGGGAATAAACTTGGCGAATGAATAATTCTGCGGGGAGAAAAGATACTCTATCGACCATGCTGGGAAGCAATACTCTATGGGAGAGAGATGTCTTGCTGAATTGTTGAGAGTTACTTGTTGGGGATACCCTTGTTGTTAGAAGTGTTGATAGACTTCGCTGGGGTAAGAAGACTTCGTCGATGACGCTCTTTCCATGGCTTTTGACTGAGGATAACCCAGTTATATCCTGTTAAGGAAATAACTCTTTAAATCCAGCCGGACGACGCGTTCGTGCTCTGCGAGGGGATAAGCTTCCAGAATCTACTGGGGATAAGCTTACTGCTTGGGGAGATGGATTCCAACTTTCCAGGGGAGCTAGACTGGACTCTCTTGGGGAAGTTTTTGAATTGTATTGGGGAAGTAACTCCATTGAATGTCTGGTATACCGCCGGGGAACAATCTTTAGGTCAAGACTACCGGGGATGCTTGTTAAGAATGTATACATACTGCTGGGGAATATTGGGATCTGCGGGAGGATACCCAACTTCCTTAAGTTGATAGTAGCTTTGCTTGGGGAGAGTGCACTGACTTGCTGGCTCACTCTCTGGGGAATTGGGATGTCTGGTTATGTTCTTCAGTCGAACCTATCTTAGTACCTTGGTGGACATAGCAATTAGATCGTTTGGACAACTCAATACTGCCCCTGTTTCTGAGGTGGGAGAGGAAGACCTGTGAGGTGCTGATAGTTGTTGATGGACCAACCTTCTTCTGGTAGGCAGGTGACAAGATGACAGGACATAATCGTACGCTTTGATCCCTAACTTTTGCCTGGAGCGCCCTTTCGGGTTTTCAGTCCACCGGGATACCCATTTTTGCCCAAGCCGCCTTTTCAGGTTTTCGACTTGCCGGGTGTACAGATTTTTTTTCATATTCATCCTTTATTTTTGCCCGAACCCTTTTGGTTCGTCGGGAAGCCCTTATTTTTGCCTAGGTGTGTCAACCTAGCGGGTCTTTGATTATGCGTAGTATTCTTTCGACTATGTCCATGCTCTCAGAATGTAGGGAGTTGCCCTTGTCATAAGTGTTTTGTCATGCCACCAGAAGGTGTTTGATCAGGCAAGATTCGTTGTTGAAATGCCCCAAGTGACTTAGGCGGAGATTTGCCCCAGGCTATTTGGCCTTTGAGAGATTCTCCGAATCTTGATTGGATTGCCCCAGATGGTAGACCATGATCATGTCATGCCCCTTGATTGGAAGTGCCTTTGTTCACAAGGCTTTCATCGTGCGAATTTCCCTGTTGTTCAAACAAATAGTCATATGCAAACAATGTTATATCAAAAATGCAAAGCTTATGTCTGTCTTGAAGATTTTGAAAATGCATTCCTTTTTCATAAAACAAGTGAATGTTTGTAAAACGTGATGTCAACTCCGTGTTTACCGTAAGCCTTAAGGAGTCAGGATACCTTTCGTAACAGTATGCTTTCGAACCAACCCATGCTTCAGCTAGGACTTTTGAGGGTTATAACGTGGCCTGGTTCACGGTTTTAAGAAACAAAGGATAAAGGCTCAAATTATATTTGTACCCACCCGTTCTTCGTGATGTTCTCCAAACCTAAACTCAGTTGATCATGCGTTAGACCTTGTTTGAGTCTTTGCTTTGATTTTCCGGTGATGATTCGGATGTTGATAACTTATTTTGAATAGGCAGTCATTTCTTTTGCTGAGGGTTTGTAAGACCTCTTTCCTTCTTTTTTAATTTTGTTGTCCCTGTTTTTTGCCTGGACTGTTTCTTTTGTGGTTACAGTCAGCGGGATGCCCCAGTTTTGTAAGTCTCCTTCATAGGTTTTGACTTATTGGGTTTTGATTTTTGAGATATAATGACTGCCTTTCTTCATTGATTATTCGGAACCATCACTGTCTTCTTTTTTTTTGTAAGGACCTCTTTGGTGCGATTCGTTATGCACTTGGATCAACTGAGAGAACTACCCTGCCCCAGGTTATGATTAAGGGTTTTAAATTTCGAAAAGAAAAACTCCTACTTCTTTGGCTCAGAGGGGTTGACGAGGGATTATCTTCCTTATAACTCCAGTGTTTAGGAGTTGAAACAATGCCTGTACCTCATCAGCGGGGTCTGTTCAAAAGCATACTGTAGATTGTGGTATCATTTTCGTCATCCTCCCTCAAGAGGCTTAGAATTAATGAGAGTTGATCATCAGAAAAAGTATGAAAACAATTTGCATATAGTGAATACGAATATATTGCTTCAAAACAGACATATGCGATGCATTAATGAAATAACAATGTTCTAATATGAGTAAATGTTTGAACAAAAGAAAATCACAACTTGAACATTCGAATGAACAAAGGTCTTTTCATCTCAGGGCTTGTCACTTCAAATGGTGAGCCTTGGAGGGATGGTAGAAAAATTCTGCCTGACCATCTTGTGTGAACTCTAATGCCCCTTCATCAATCAGATCCTGGATCTTGTTCTTCAGAGCCCAGCACTCATTTGTATCATGTCCTGGACTGGCGGAGTGGTAGGCACACCTTTTATTGGGATCATAAGCAGGATGTGCTGTGTTGGGGTTCTGGGGATGAGCCCTTAATGTGATCAGGTTCAATCTCAACAGGCGTTGTAAAGCTTGAAACAACGACATATTGAGCGGGGTGAACTGCCTCCTGGGCTTGTCTGTCTGAAGTTGGTGAAGTTGCTGCTGAGTTTGTGATACTGGAGCCATTTGAGGAGTCCTCCCCTTATCTCCTTGTCTCAAAGGTGGTTGAACGATGACTGGCTTTTTACCCTTAGACATTTGCCCCAGTTGGTTACCCTGAAGCAGTTGGTTGACGAGAATCCCGAGCTCATCTTATCTTTGAGCTAACCCTTGAATGGCAGTCACCTGCCCCAGCATCTGGACTTTCAATGCATCCATCTCAGCTTGCAGGTGTTTCAGCCTTTCATCCTCAGCATTGTTCTTGACAAAAGTTTCCATGAGAAGCGTTCTCAGCTCCTCCTGCCCCTTGGATAGATTCAGGAGGATTTCCCCGAACCGAGTCTCTTGAGCAAGAAAGTCCTGGTTATCTTGTTGGGAGGCCATTGCTGAAATAAACAGCGAGAAAGGTAAGTGACCTGCAACAAGGATACCTGTTATGCAATGATATGTATGTATGCATGCAATGTTTTCAAGGACCTCGCAGGGTAAACAAGAAAATTGTTAGCATTGGAAACTGGTGGTTTGATTGAAGGAACTTCATGTTGTTGAGAGTCTTTCTTCCAAGGGTCAAAGGCTCACCATATCCAGTGGGTCATAGCCCCTGACTTTAATCATCATGTTTAGTTCTGGCTTCCAAACAACCTTGGTTAGGGGAACCTTCTCCAGGAGTCAAAGCTCACCATATCAAGTGGGTCATAGCCCCTGACAACCTTGGCTAGAGGAAAATAAACCCTCTTTGCCCCTTGCTGGGATAGTTGATTCACCATGACCTGCATCACAAGCTCTTGAGATCCTTGAAATAGGTTAGGATGTATGCAATGGTATGATGCTATGCTATGCATGGGGTAATGTAGGTAACCCTGTTATGAGTCCTAATTAAGGACCGCAAACCAAAACCTGCAAGAAACCCAAGTAAAACCTGTCATGAGTCCCAATTAAGGACCATGAACAAAACCTGCAAGAAACTTAGTAAGCCCTGTCATGAGTCCCAATGAAGGACTAAAAAACAAACCTGCAAGTAGTTCATGTGTCAGATAAAGCATGCAAGTAGTCAAGTTGGAAGGCACACAAGTCACACAAGAGAAACCCCTAGAGTTCAGGCCGGCATGGGGTCTGGGTATTACCCTCTTGAAGTCGGTGGGCTCAACCTGTCCTATTAGAAGTAACCGGGTTCTAAGGGTCCCAATATCACGGGATTGCTTTCATTGTTCATCATTTCGATTTAGCCACTGAACTGGCGACCGAAATATTCCAGGAAAGCAACCCTCAATTGAGTGTAGTATCGAGTATCAACCAACCTCGGACTGCACCAAAGTCAGTTATCTCACTACCCTAAAGAGGCCAAGATAGTTCAATTAAGGTTCCTAAGGTCTGTTGATGCTTCACAACACCATGCAGAGGCCCCGTACTCTCCTTGACTGAACTCAAGGGTTACCGGTACACACCAAAGTGCCACATCAACGTAGCAGATTGTTTCAACCATGTCGGTATACCCCGCACAGTTCCCTCACAACCTTGTTGCTACTTTCTAAGAAGGTATCCCCAGATCCGGGTTAGGATCTATAGAACTCCCAAGACAGTCCCACAATTTAAAGCAAGCAAATCAATACAATTGAAAACACAGTGATCTTAGTCCTAAGGTACACCTCACTTTAAGTTAGTTCCCCAGCAGAGTCGCCAGTTCTGTGATCGGTGGATCTGGAACTGACTGTTTAACGCTGGTTCGCGAAATGTCGCGGAAGCAAGAGTCGCCACCGTCTTTTATTTTCTCCAATTGGAAAGGACAAAAGCACAGAAAAATTCCTTAAAGAGATTGCTCTCGGTTCGGGAGGTAGGTTATAGAAAGGGAAGGTGTTAGCACCCCTTCTATCCATGGTTATCCATGGGCTCTTAGATACTTGCTCATTTGTGTTTTCAAAAATGGTTTGGTTGCTTTTCAACTGTGGGTTTTAAAAAAAAGTTCCTTTGAAAATTTCAGTTCGACTCTTGTATCAGAGTGTTTGAAAAATTGCTTTGAAAGCTTTTGAAAATGTGTTGGTGTGAAAAGTATTTTTGATTTGTTTTGTAATTTAGAGCAAGTATCTAGAGTCGTCTACCTACCCTAAGGAATTCGTCTGTGTAAATGTCCTTTAAAGTAGTGCCATCCCACCATTGAGAGGTAGGTAGCACCACCGTTGGAGGTGTTCGGGTCAATTCGAGGTTCGGGACATGGTGATCACCAGAGCAATGGGAAGACACCTTAGAAGCTACCCTCATGCCAGGTTCCCGGATCATGAGGACTTACTAAGACATCCTCTACTCGACGATCACCTTTCGAGGCAAGGCAACAGTGAGGCGTACCCTAGGGGTGGTGTGTGATTCGTGTGTCGTTTTCAAGTATTTTTGTCTTTTGTCATGTTATTGATGATCTACGCTTGATTTTATTTAAGTCCATTCATTCTTGCATGCTTCGTTTAACAGTTAAAATATTTGCGGGAAAAGTAAATCTAAAACTATTACAAATGGCGCGGGTCCACATCGCCAAAATTATCCAGGACCCGATTTGACGGAAAATAAAGAAATTAAAAGAAATAACAGTGCAAGAAGTAATTACAAGGCTTCGGGAGAGGTACATAATTATTTAAGCGAAATAGAATAAATATGCGAATAAATAAGAAATTAATAACGTGGGCGTTGGACCCTTTTGTAAAATATTAAAATTAATGAGGAATTAAAATTAAAGGAATGCTTGTTTTTGGTATTTTTATGTATTTTGAGATTTAATAAAAGGAATTAATTAAAATTAACTACTAACCCTAATTCTATTTATTTTTAAATTTATTAAGAAAAATGTTGAAGTCTTTAACCTAATTTAAACCTAAGTTATTTTCATGTAAATTTGATTATAAAAATAAATAAAATAAATAAATATTATTATGGGAAGGAAAAATTAAAAAGGAATAAAAACATTAATTAAACCTATTTCTACATTTTTTATATTTTGTTATTAAAAGAAATTAAAATTACAACCTAATTAAAACTAAATAATTACATGTGAATTTATTTATAAAAATATTAAAATAAACTATTTATTATGTTTTTTATCTTTTCTGACTTTTTAAGCATTTTTTGTATTTTGTAAAAATAATTAATTAAATCAAACAAATAAAGTAAATAAAATAACAAAAATAAAGTATAAAAAAAAATAGAAAATGGCAAACCAGGGGGGGTTCAGTCCCAAATTAGGAGGTATGCTTTAGAAATCCAGGCCCAATGAGACATGGGTCCATTTGACTTTCCAGGTAGCGTGTAGCAACGTTGACCTGAGTTTATGGTATGCTTTCAATCTACGCCCTTGACTGGATCTCAGTGTGCACGTGGATGACTGGATGATGAAGGAACATGATGCGCCTGCAGCCTTGAAGCACATGGGAATTGCTATGGAAAAATAATATGGAAATTATACAGACCTGGGGTTCGAACCCAGGTCACTAGCATCACCAGTTAACACCTGTGCCACTAAGCCATCTGAATCACATTTAATATATAATAGTTAACAAATATTATAAAAAGAAAATGGGTCAACGATTGGAAACGCGCGCGAATTTTTGAACAAGCCAATCACTTGTTGCCACGACTCCATCTTCTTCATGTTGTTGGATTTTCCTGAAACACAAAAGCAATATGCAACGGTTTTCCACGCGTGGGTTTAGAGGGCTTTAAAGAAAATAGCGATTAGCTCTCCTTGGCACATAAATTCAGCGCGATGGGTGGTTCTTCTTCGTCTCCATGCGCTGAATTGAATGGTGGTGGTCACAAGCCTTAATTTTTCCTTGGGTGAAAAACCCCAATTCGAAACTCTGAAAACCCTAAAAGTCAAACATGGCATAATCGTATATAGCGCACAAAAATGCAATTGAATATGTTGGTTAGCATCAAAACATCATAATGAACATGAATCAATGAATATATTTCACAAATAATACTTAAATCATGATGCACGATCGTGGAATTTTCTTGATGCAATTTCGGTTCAATATACCAGTTCTTGGAGCTTTGATGAGTGTTATGGATTAGAACACGTTCAGGAACCTTCAAGGAAGCTAATGGAATGGTTTTTATGCCTTGAATCGACCTCTAACAATGATTTCAGAATTGCTTTTTTTGACAAAAATTCCAAGTTTGTTAATGGCCCTTGAGCGCAGCTTTTGTGTCTATCGTGATTAGGGTTATGTTCTAGCATTTGTAGTGAACCAATTAGGTTAAAAAAAGTAGAACAAATCCAATGCAATAATGGTTTTTGGAAATTTGATTCTTAAGGATCTTTTTTCAATCTTTTTCAAGTGTTCTTTGTTCTCAATCATGCCAATCAATCCAATTCTTTCCTAATTAGCATATGCACGAAATCTTGATGGCAAAACATGTATAAAAAGATTTGTTAGGGTGAATTAAATATTTTTCATATATTTAAATGATTTAAATGAATTAATATAAATAAAAATTCAAATAAATAAATAAAAAATGAGAAAATACTTCCCTTTGGGCCAAGTGGTCGTGCACATGCTTAGAATGATGAATCATGGAAGAAAAATGGGCCCATTAGCAATTTTAGGTCATTTGAAGTAATGTTGACTTTTCAAAATATCCAAAAATTTCCCAACTTCTACAAGGCATAACTTGCTCAATTTTTAAGCTTTTCTCATGTTCTTGGACATTTTGGAAAGGTCTTTGAGTCCTTTAACCAATGCCTTTGGTACCATGTAATTTTGATTTACCAATCTCAAGTTATGGCCTTTGACTTAAAGTCCCTTTTTGTTGACTTTTGAAAATGACCTATAATGTTGAAATTGATAACTTTTTGTGAGAGCATTTCTTGGACTTTAAGTATGAAGATGAGTTGTAGGAAATGTCTTTCTCTTCAAAATGAGCTTTGGATGGAATTTTTCTGATAATCCATGTGAAAGTTATGCCCTGGTCAATTTCAGTTGACTTTTTCAACTGTCCAAATAAGGAAACTTTTGCATCTTTGATGATTTCTGAGCCAAATTTTGAGAATCATGATCAAGCATTGATCAAATGATGTTTGTGGCTTCAAAATGATATGTTGACCAAAAATTTGAACTTTTGACTGTCAAATGACCATTTTGCCCCTACAGTTGACTGTAGTGCAATTAGGGTTTTTGACTGTGCAATTTTGTACTGAATGCCTTGAAACTTGATATGAGGATGCTTGACCATATTTGTAAGCATGTGAGACTTGATTGGACCTTTGAAAACTTCATTTCCTTGATCAGAACACAAACCCTAGTTTTGACTGTATAGGAGACCTTTACACTGTGCAACCCTTGGGGAATTTTGCAGCTTGACTTGGCAATTTTCTTGGAGAATATGGGAGGGCAAATTTTGGGGTACAACAACACCCAAGTGGAAAATATCTCTCTTCACTACATATTGTAGAAGTATATTTGTTTGCATCACTACAAGGATTTACAAGAATTCAATATTTTGAGAAAAGTTTAAAGATAAAAGCCAAAGTGGAAAAATGGTTTGAAATGAGATTGATTGAGTTTTAGTCTTCTCACAAAATGTCAAAGTATTATTAAGTTTATTGAAGTTTATTTATGAAAATGTTTGAAAATGTATGAACCTAAGTCCAAGTTTATTTTGAAAGTGGTTCAAGTTTAAAATAAGAAGAGTTTTCAAAAGGAGGGAGAGGATTTTTGAAATTAAAGAAGATGGGAGGAGAAGAAGAGGCTATCCTAAAGCATAAGGTAAAATCTAGGGATAAGAACCATCTAACCAACAAGAAGCCAATACTTGACATTATGAGCCAAGATAGAATTACCATTATTTGGATTGAAACCAAACAAGCAAAAATACTAGACCTCTTGAGAGAATCAAACTTCAAGTGTATTAAGTCTTCACAAAAATTGGGCAGAGTAACAGCTGTATACGGGAGAATTCCATATTACAAACAAATGGTGTAATCACAATAACCTGCACACAAAACAAACAAACAACCTAATGTCTTGAGGTAAACCTCAAGAGCTCCATACAAAATAATCAGATAAGATCACAAGGTCTCCCATCATAGGCCAAGGTTTCTAATCCTAAGTCCAAAAAGTCTAATGCTCCATAATGCCAAGGGTAGTAACCAAATAGTCCTAGTATCATTAATTATTTTTAGGGTTTATGTTGATTATTAGGTGTCTTCAAAAGAAAAGAAAAGCTCAAGTGAGCAAAATAAAAAAAATGACAAGAATATAAAGGGGCTCAAGTGAAGTTGAGTTGCAGAGCTCTGAAACTGGACTTCTATGGAGCAATATAGGGCACAATTATTGAATGTAATTATATGGTTAGCTTCAGGGAAGATCAAGGAAGGTGAATTGATGAAAAAATTAGATTGAAAAGGGCTTGAGAATGGATTTCAAAGTTGCTGAATTCTGAGTTAGGGAACAAGTTTGGCAGGGTGACTCTGGCTATCCAAGCTTGAGAAAACGAATGGGATAGTTCATGTATTTATAGGAGAAGCAAATGGGATCAAAAGGAAGAGTGAATGATGCATTTTGGAGGGAATTCGTGCAAACCTGAGGCACGAGTGAAGTGTGATCTAATTTTCACCAAAACTCATCCAATCCTTGCGTTTTGTGGCGCTAAACAAATCTGGAACTTCAGTAAACATGTTTAGAGGCAAAAACACGTGGAAAACTTGTCATTAGAGGCCACATTATGGATTTCAAAATTCTGACTTGGTAAGAAATTCAGTTTCAAAGTGCCAACTTCTGACCAATGGCATTTTCAGTTCAAGGGGTCTTAGGGCATGATTCTTGATGCTTTAGAAAGGTGAGGTTTCAAGATTTGCAATGGAAAAAGAATGGAATCAAATGGATGCTTGAGCTGAAAGTTGTGTTGAGTCAAAGTTGAGGAAAAAGGGTTGACTTTCCATACTTAGAAATATTTCGAATTTTTCTTCAAAAGTGACCTAAAATGTCTTGCATCCAAACATAGCCTTCCAATTGGAATTTGCTCTTGACCAAAAAAGATGGCATGAAGTAGATCTCTTGAATGACATTTTGAAACTTGAACCATTCACAATATCTAAAAATTGAGAAAGTTATGACTTGTTGAAGTTGGAATAATTTCATAAAATGACCTATAATCTTTAGTATCCTTAAGGGAATTTCCATCCATTTTCTCACTTTGCACATAAAAGAAGGAATAAAGTTTACATCCTCAAGATTATTATGGAAAAATAATGGGCTCAAGGTGATAAAAATTGACCAAGTTATGATCATTTGAATTCAAACTTGAGAAATTAGGGGTTCATCTGGAGGACTTGTAATCTTTCTTCATCATCAAGTTTCTTCCACATGAAAACTCCTTGGAACTTTTGAATTGATTTGTTTATATCCATCTGAAGAGAATGATGTCTTTGGAATCACTCAAAAATACCAAAAGATGGGCAAGATATACTCCTTTGAAGTTCAAAACCCTAGCTCTTAGATTAAGAAGCATGCCTTGAGGAACTTTGACAATTTTGAACAAACTTCTTGTACCAAAACAAATGCTTTGTAAATATAAGTTGTTGAGGATGATAATGAGAACTCATAGCAACCACAACCCACTTCCATATCTTGATAATTGAGAGAAATATGTACTTGTGACCAATGGGAACAAGACCTTGTCCAACCATGACTATTTTTCAATCAACCCCTTGTACTTTTTGGATCAAATCTTGATAACTTGGAAATGTAGTGAACCAAAATAACCTTGACATACCATACCTTCCAAAACAACTTCAATGGTGAGGTTTGAACTTCTCAAGCTTCATTGACTAGGTCATGGAAATAAACTCATGAACCCATGGAGCAACTTGCTGAATCTTATTACCTTTACCTACATGAGTAACAAGCAAGACAATCCAACATTGCATTTCATTAATTAAAAGAAGAAATCAAGACAAAAATATTCATGATCATAAAAGAACACAAGTCAAGGTGCTTGGTGATTCCTCAAAGAGCAAAGCTAAGTATAAGGAGGGGAACCAAGAATTCTAATGTGATCTTGTTGTGATTGAATCAAAATGGTATGATGAAGGGATCTTAGGGGAAAAATTGGGGTACAACACCTTCTCGGTTCAGATGTAGTTTTACCCAAACTCTTCACGAAGAAACCTTACCTAGGTTCCTTCTCGGTTCAGATGCAGTTTTACCCAAACTCCTCACGAAGCAACCTTACCTAGGTTCCTTCTCGATGCTGATGTAGTTTTACCCAAACTCCCCACGAAGCAACCTTACCTAGGTTCCTTCTCGGTTCAGATGAAGTTTTACCCAAACTCCTCACGAAGCAACCTTACCTAGGCTCCTTCTTGGTTCAGATTCAGTTTTACCCAAACTCCCTGCGAAGCAACCTTACCTAGGTTCCTTCTCAGTTCAAATGCAATTTTACCGAAACCCCTCAAGAAGCAACCTTACCTAGGTTCCTTCTCGGTTCAGATGCAGTTTTACCCAAACTCCCCACGAAGCAACCTTACCTAGGTTCCTTCTCGGTTCAGATGCAGTTTTGCCCAAACTCCCTACAAAGAAACCTTACCTAGGTTCCTTCTCAATTCATATGCAGTTTTACCCAAACTCCCCACGAAGCAACCTTACCTAGATTCCTTCTCGGTTCAGATGCAGTTTTACCCAAACTCCCCATGAAGCAACCTTACCTAGGTTTTGTTAGAACATAGTTTGATTCTACAACCCTTAATTAGATTTTTGATGATAACAAACACAAAGAATAAATATGCACTCTAAATTTGTGGTATTTTTTATATAGAAGTTCTGACTGAAACAGCATCAGAAGTTAAGCTACAGAAGCTTTCAAACTGAGCTAATCAGAATGTTCTAAAGAATGATGATCAGAATCTGCGTTGAAGTAAAAGATACTCTGACTCTGAACCTAAGTCTAATATGCCAACAAATCCTCACATTTATGAGTCATCAAAGTTATGAAGTAAAAGAAGCATGCAAGATTCTATTGTTTGTAAGCGTTACTTTTCAATTAAGACAGAATCATATGCAACGGCTTCATTCAGACAAGAATCTTCTCAATATGGAAAGTGCATTGAGTGTCCATTATCACGCTTTATTTTGGACAAGATTTCCACGCTATATAAATAAGCTTAAAGGAAAAACCATTTATGATTTTCACCCACGACTGCTCATACATCTTAAACGCTACAAATACACATATTCTCTTATACTCTCAAATTGTGTAATATATCACAGTAGTGATACAGTTTTTGTAACGAAAAACAACAGTACACAGTAAATCATTTTCTTTTGATTAAGCTAGTTTTCCTTGAGATAAACCGGGTTGTGGTTGTACTCAAGAAGACTTTGGCAGTTGTCAAAGTAGTATTGTAATCAGTTTTGATTAGTGAATTAAGTCCTCGTTTGAGAGAGGCGAAATCACCTTGGTGGGTAGACTGGAGTAGTTTGAGATCAAACGAACAAGGATAAAAAAATCGTGTCTACTGCTTTTGTTTTTTAGTTTCAATTCAACCCCCCCCCCCCCCTCTTGTGTTTTTCACTTCTTCAATTGGCATCAGAGTGCCTGGTTCTGAGTTCATACACTTAATCGTGTCAGTACAAGATCCAAGTTTAGAAAAACACTATGGTGGGACCAAGCCAAAACATCAGCAATGACTATCATGAGGACAAGGACGGAATCAGCGGCAAACCTCCAGTCTTTGATGGAGAAAATTTTGACGATTGGAAAGACAGAATTGAGAGCTTCTTTCTGGCTCATGATGCTGATCTATGGGACATGGTAATTGATGGATACACACATCCTGTGGATGAAAGTGGTCAGAAGATATATAGAAAACGAATGTCTGACCAGCAAAAGCGTGATTTCAGAAACCATCATAAATCCATAACAATACTTCTCAGTGCCATCTCATACTCATAATATGAGAAGATCTCAAACAGAGAGACAACCAGAAACATGTTTGACTCTATGAGAATGAAGCATGAAGGAAACATACAAGTTAAAGAAACCAAGGCCCTTGCGCTCATTCAGAAATACGAAGCATTCAAGATGGAAGACAGTGAATCCATAGAAGCAATGTTCTCAAGATTCCAGATTCTTGTTGCTGGGCTGAAAGTTCTTGACAAAGGATATTCTACTGCTGATCACGTAAAGAAGATCATCAGAAGTCTACCCAAGCAATGGAGGCCAATGGTCATTGCACTTAAGCTGACTAAAGATCTCAACAAGATATCTCTGGAGGAACTTGTTAGCTCCCTCAGAAGTCATGAGATAGAGCTAGACGAAGACGAGCCTCAGAAACAAGGTAAGCCTTTAGCATTAAAATCTGACAAAAAACTTGACTCTAAGGTTTTACAGGCTATGGAAGAAACTTCTGATGGATCGTCATCAAAAGAAGACGAATTGTCTCTTCTTTCTAGAAGGGTCAATCAACTGTGGAAGCAGAGACAAAGAAAATTCAGAAACCCGAGAAGATCAGAGAATCAAAATGAATCCTCCTCCAGATACAGAAACTCTGAGTCCTCCTCTAGACACAGAAGATCTGAAGCTTCCTCCGGACATAGAAAGTCAAATAACAAAGACACCATCTGCTATGAGTGCAATGAACAAGGGCACTACAAAAGTGATTGTCTAAGGCTTCAGAAGGAGAAGCCTAAAAAGAAGTTCTTCAAGGAAAAGAAGAAAAGCATCATGGCAACATGGGACGATTCAGACACTTCTGATGCTGACTCAGAGTCAGATGATAAAGGGCCAACATCGCTCTTATGGCAAATGTGACAGAAGACATCGAAGCTTCTGGTTCAGACTCAGAATCAAACACAGAAGAGGTATTCCCTGATTTCACTGTTAATTTTACTAAAGCTGAACTTGTAGAAAGTCTGAATGAAATTCTGGAAAGGTATCAGCAGGTCAGAGTAAAATTCAAGAACCTAAAAAAGGATCTTGTCTCTGACTCTGAAAGAACTGAGAGTCTTAGATTAGAAAACTCTGAGTTAAAAGAAAAGATTTTAAAATTAGAAAATGATTTATAAAACTATCAGAAGGAAATAATCTCAGAGACTCTCAGTAATGCTGATAAGATCCTCAAAGAATATGATCACAGCTTTTAGAAGTTTCTGGCTAAAAACATAGATAGAAGCAAGATGCCTTCAATGATCTATGGAGTTAGCAGGAACGACAGAAAAGGAATAGGATACCAAGGTAAGGTATCTCCACCTAAGAAAGTCATGGACCTAGTTATAAAACGCACACCACTAAAATCACACGTCACATATGGGCACACACGTGACCTAAAATACAATAGTAATGATTATTCGGCCAAACCAAAATTCAAACAGAATTTTGGTGAAACTAACAAACCAAGACCCAAAAAGATATGGGTAACTAAGGACAAAATTATATATGTAGCTGATATCTTTAGCAGCAAGGCTAAAACACCAGTCATGGTACCTGGACTATGGATGCTCTCGACACATGACGGGAAGAAAGCATATGTTCCAAAGCCTGGAACTTAAACCTGGAGGCTACGTGGGCTTTGGAAGCAACCAAAGAGGGAAGATCATTGGCTCTAGAATAGTAGGTAATGGTAATCTTCCTTCTATTAATAATGTGCTTTTAGTTGATGGATTGATGCATAACCTGTTATCCATAAGTCAATTAAGTGATAACGGTTATGATATAATCGTTAATCAAAATTCATGCAAAGCTGTTAGTCAGAAAGATGGAACTATCATGTTTAATGGAAATAGGAAAAACAACATTTATAAGATAAAACTTTCTGAACTAAAAAGTCAGAATGTAAAATTCCTTCTTTCTGTTAACAACGAGCAATGGGTCTGGCATAGAAGATTGGGGCATGTTAGTATGAGAAGAATATCTCAGATTAACAAACTCAATCTGGTCAGAGGACTACCTAATCTGAATTTTAGCTCAAATGCTCTGTGTGAATCATGTCAGAAAGGAAAATTTGCAAAACCTGCTTTTAAAGCTTAAAATGTTGTTTCCACCTCTAGGCCATTAGAACTTCTTCACATAGACTTATTTGGACCAGTGAAAAATGCGTCTGTCAGTGACAAGGAGTATGGGCTTAAAGATTCCATTTGGAGAGATGATGGAGAGTCATCGGAGATGGGCTTATAGATGCCACCCAAAAATGATTGTTGACAAAAATTGGAAGAAGTATCAGAATAAATCTCTGGTCGATTTATACTGAAATAGTAGATGTTGTGGAATGAGTATTAGAATAATATCCATAAACGGATTGTATCAGACTCGCATCTGAAAGATGTACTGAATGAGCATCAGAATGACATCCATATCTGGATCGTATCTGGACTGTATTTGAGAAAAATATGTTGAATGAGTGTCAGAATGATATCTGTATCTGGATCGTATCTAGATTGTATTTGAAAGAATCTGGAATAAGTATCAGACTGACATTCATATCTAGATTGCATCTGAACTATTTCTAGAAGAGAATATGGAGTAAGTATTAGAATGTCAGTTGTATCTGGATCGCATCTGAACTGTTTCTAGAAGGGAATCTGGAGTAAGTATCAGAATGCCAGCCGTATCTGCATCGCATCTGAACTGTTTCTAGAAGAGTGTATGAGAAGGAGCCTGTGTAGGATTACTTCAGCTGGTCATGTAGATAATTGTCCTGGCTTGTTTCAGGAATTAATCTACAAACAACCGCTCACATATATTTTTCCTGTCTGGTTTCAGGTATTAATCTAGAACTTGTTTTTGTCGGTCGTTGAGATAGTTGTCCTATCTGGTTTCAGGTATTAATCTCTGACCCGAGAAAGAAAGATAATTTTCATGGCTTGTTACAGGTGTTAATCTTCAATCTCTTCATGTGGATAGTTTTCCTGGCTTGTTACAGGTATTAATCTACAATCAGTCATCCACAGATAGTTTTCCTGGCTTGTTATAGGTATTAATCTGGAACTTATTTTTGGTTGTCATTGAGATAATTGTCTTGTCTGGTCTCAGGTATTAATCTCTGACCCGAGAAAGAAAGATAATTTTCCTGGCTTGTTACAGGTATTAATCTTCAATCTCTTCATGTATATAGTTTTCCTAGCTTTTTACAGGTATTAATCTACAATCAGTCGTCCACAGATAGTTTTCCTGGCTTGTTACAGGTATTAATCTGGAACTTGTTTTTGTTGGTCGTTGAGATAGTTGTCATGTCTGGTTTCAAGTATTAATCTCTGACCTGAGAAAGAAAGATAGTTTTCCTGGCTTGTTACAGGTATTAATCTTCAATATCTTCATATAGATAGTTTTCCTGGCTTGTTAGAGGTATTAATCTACAACCAGCCATCCACATATATTTTTCCTGGCTTGTTACAAGTATTAATTTGGAAATTGAAAAAGTTGGTCACATAGATAGTTCCCCGTCTGATTTCGGGTATTAATCTCTGACCTGAGAAAGAAAGATAGTTTTCCTGGCTTGTTACAAGTATTAATCCTCAATCTCTTCATGTAGATAGTTTTCTTGACTTGTTATAGGTATTAATCTATAATCAGTTGTCCATAGATAGTTTTCTTGGCTTGTTACAGGTATTAATCTGGAACTTGTTTTTGTCGGTCATTGAGATAGTTGTCTTGTCTGGTTTCAGATATTAATCTCTAACATGAGAAAGAAAGATAGTTTTCGTGGCTTATTACAGGTATTAATGTCCAATCTCTTCATGTAGATAGTTTTCCTGGCTTGTTACAAGTATTAATCTACAATCAGTCATCCACATATAGTTTTCCTGGCTTGTTACAGGTATTAATCTGGAACTTGTTTTTGTCGGTCGTTGAGATAGTTGTCTTGTCTGGTTTCAAGTATTAATCTCTGACCTGAGAAAGAGATATAATTTTCCTGGCTTGTTACAGGTATTAGTCTTCAATCTCTTCATGTAGATAGTTTTCCTGGCTTGTTACAGGTATTAATCTACAATCAGTCGTCCACAGATATTTTTCTTGGCTTCACTATGTCAAATAAGACATTAGACAACGCTTTTTTTCGCTTTTAACAGTGCTGCCTAAAGCAGCGCTGCTAAAAGTAAAGACAACGCTTTTTTTCAATGTAAAAGTGTTGTTTTATGCCCACTTTAGGCAGCACTTTTACATTAAAAGCGCTTTCTTAAGCACCCCCTTTAGATAGCGCTTTTAAAATAGACAGCACTTTTTTATATACCCCTTTAGACAACGCTTTATGTTATTTTTTAAGTTAGACTTTAGACAACTCTTTTCTTTAAAAGCGCTGTCTATTCTCCCACATTAGACAACGCTTTCCCACCTTAGGCAGCGCTTTTTTTTTTACTTTTTACAGCGCTTTTTTCTTAAAGCGCTGTCTATTGATCACGAATTTGTTTTAATAAAATATCTATTTTGACTTACAAAAGCGTTGTCTAATATATATAATGCATTTTAATCAGATTTTAACCATATTTGAACCAGGTTTTCACCATATTATGCATGATATTTGGTAGCTTCATTCCAATAAAATATGAATATATAAAAATTCCATATATATATATATATATATATATATATATATATATATATATATATATATATATATATATATATATATATATATATATATATATATATATATATATATAACAACAACTACAAAATTTATGATACAAATTAAAATTCTACAAGTCGAAAATCCTAAAATTCAAAATTGATGTTACATCTACATCTTACTATCTTCGAGAATTCTCATAAACCATTAACAACAACGTGAATATCTTAGCTCTACCTTCTACACATGCACCTATAAACCTGGAGGAAAAAAAACAAATGATCAAAATTCATTACATGATAATATTAATGTTGCACTTTATTTGAATTTAATTTATACTCAAAACTTGAAAGTTCTCATCAAAGGAAATAAGACAATGTACCTTAGCTTATAAAATTCTCAACCCGATAATGAATTGACACCATTCTTCCATAAGTTTATCTAATTGATCTCTTGAGTAATGTGCACAATTGAATTCCTCAAAGTACTACATATATAATAATATAACATTGTATGTGATTTAGTTAAAATGATATGTCATTTTATGAGAAACACAAAATATGAAAATAGTATGTAATTCCTAAGTTAGAAATCTATATCGTGGATGGAATCTCTAATTGATCCAAAAGAATAGTTTCTTTCATAAACCTCAACATGAAATAGCCCCAATCTATACTGTTACACTGGCGAGGACACTACACATGGAAAGAAAATACGAATATATATCAGGATATATCCCTTAAATTGTTTTATCAAGTATCATCACTAATGTAATCAAAACTGAATATCTCTTTGTGAAAATATACATCCACTCTGATCCATGTAACGTTGTTGGCTCTACTTGTTGGCACTTGAATATCTCTTTGGGAGTGAAAAGTTAGTAGAACGCTATAATATAAACGACTGTTTAGAAAAATCTCACATAGAAACATAAACATAAACACAAATCCAGATATATATCTTTGGGAGCGAAAAACTTACGTGTCAATCATCTTCTTCAAATCTGGATATGTTGACCAATCATTGTATAACGAATCCAGATAATACATAGTATCTCTTACAGGATTAATCGCAACCAATAACCAGTGTCCACTGTAAGATTAAACAATGGCCAAAAACGGAAAATTATAATAGATCAAGTTAGGATGAAAATTTAACTCGTTGCCAGTATTATATGGCAAAAAGAACAACTTTTCAGTATCTTTGCTGGCCGCGAATAAACCGAGTACATATGCTATGACAACATCTGATCTAGTTACGATTAACCCTGAATTGACAGTGTTGGGGGCTAAGAAGCCAAATCTTGCTTCTAATCCACGTGGGCGGACAATGTTGTCATACAGAAACCTTAAATTAAAACATCATTCACATTATACTATATTCATTGAAATGAGGAAATAAATTGTTCATCTAATTAAACAAAGTTTATCGGAGTATACATGATGTATATACCGATAACACTGAGGCCTAATTCCAAATGTCTAAAAAATTGCTCCATATCCTCTCTACCAATTGCTTCCAGGTATTCAAAACCAAAGATGTCTGCACTCATAGGTATAAGATGGGTACCACCATCCGGAATATCTGTTATTCCTAAATATGTCCAAAGGCACGACCTGGACTGTGCGGTAGTTATTTTGCTAGCCACGGTCTTCTTAGCAACATTTTTTTGTGTGTGGAAATATTGCTAATTTAAGACGCCTTACCCCTACTGACTTGTGCAATCTCTTTAGCATGAATCTAATTATCATATAATTAGTTAGGGGAAGTATAAAATCACAAATTAGCATTTCTCATAGCATAAATGTTATATAATTATGTTGTACCTCAATTGATGCAACTGACTTGGTTTCCCACCTAATCCCCTTATCTTTTGGAATGGATTTTGTTGGAGTCTAAAATTACCATGTAAACAAAATGTAAGTAAAATTTCCTTAAAAAATTTAAATAGTAACAGTTTTAAGCATACCTCATCATCTACGCAAACGAGATTTGACGGCCATGCAACAAATGATCGTAATGCATCTTCCACCAATGTTGCATCCGCCACATCGTCAGGTAGTGGTAACAACGCACCCCCCTCTAAAACAACATCAACCAATACTTTCAAAAATTCATTTGGGAGCGGTTTATGATGAAGCATTTCTCCCGTAGTATTATACACTTTTCCCTTACCAACCACTCGATAAGTCGGTGACGACAAATACAGTTGACATCGAGAAATGCCCTATAAAAATTAATAAATATGGTTATATAATTAATAAATATGGTTATATAATTAATAAATATGGTATATAATTATCTCGGGAATATTCAGTCCAAAGTTACCATTGATACTACCTTTGTCGCTAGTATCTTTAAAACCTGTAGCTTGATCTATTTCTTTTTTCTTTCTCAGCTCATAAACTTCTTGTTGTAACTTTTCCAACTTTTCCTAAAGTTCTTTATTGCTAGGAGCTTTTGTATTTGATTTTTTATTAAAGGATGTTGGAGTGATCCCAAATCCCTTTCCTCTCACCCGACCAGAATACTCACGAATATCTAATGCTCGACTAAGTATTCTCCTGCAATCATTATCTTCATCTGGAGATATAGACTGAGAAAGAGTCTCCTGAAATTCATATGAATATTGTAATTAAAGAACGATATGTTAATAAAAGAATGATGTAATTAAATAAATAAAAGAATGATGTAATTAAATAAATAAAAGAATGATGTAATTAAATAAATAATGTTTTACTTACACATCTCTCAAAAATTTGTTGAACATTTTCTTGAACAGCTCCATCCTTACACACACGAGCTTCCTTCCATAAAACATGTTCCAGAAGAGATGTTTCAGAATTGTTCTCCTTTATTAACTACACATTAAGCCAAATAACATGATCAAATATAAGCGTGCATATATTATAGATACTTTGCAATTTATAGATACTTACAATAGATTGTTGTAAGCGTGCATATCCCATACGCCCTTTTCTATATGGATATGCGGGACTTGATGCTCGTTGTCGATTTACGACACTTAAACTCTCAAATTTCTGGGTTTTTCTTTTGGATTTAAAAGTTTCCTATTCTTCAGGTGTAATCAAATATTTATATTTATTTGGAAGCTCTGCATCAACAAAAAATTTATCAGCATCCCTAAGAAACTTGTTTGATAAAAAAGCTCTAAACCCTCTATGTAATTTTCTGGCCAATTTGAGTATATAATCTCCCCTGGTATCCTCAATGTTGAACGACCTCTACGAAAATCATACACAAAGTGCGTTAGTATAAGTAATTTAAAGACATAGTCGTCATTAAAAACAAATAACGTCACATATGGTACCTGTATCTCACTCCATATTTTATCTTTAGCATCGTCCAACACTATTGCTCTCCAATCTTCACAAGTTATTAGAATTTCTCTCCTTACAACCGAACCAAGATAACTCGTCAATGTTGAACCATTAGGCTCAATTAGTTGGCCTTATTGACTCCAATGCACATCATACTTCATGCCTCGATCTCTATCTCGAATGATTCTCTTCATTATTGTTATTCCTCGTCTAATTTCCATTTCCGTTTTATTAACGGGCTTATCTCTAACAAAATATTTAAATCTTCAATCAAAGGTGTCAAGTATATGTCTATGTCATTCCCTGGTTATTTAGGCCCAGAAATTAACATAGATAACATCATGTACTTACGCTTCATACATAGCCATGGAGGTAGGTTATAAATCATAAGAATCATAGGCCATGTGGCATGTGAGATACTTTGAAGACCATGTGGGTTTATTCCATTAGTAGATAAAGCCAAGCGAAGGTTTCTTGCTTCTTCTCCAAAGTTAGGATAATCATTATCAATTTTCGACCACTATAGTGAATCTGCCGGATATCGATACTTTCCATCAATAATTCTTTCATCTACATGCCAAGTCAGGTGTCTTGCATCGGTTTCACTACGAAACATGCGCCTAAATCTCGGAATTATAGGAAAATACCATAAAACTTTTACTGGAGACAATTTTTTTCTTATATCGAGACAAACTGCATTTAGGGCACTCATTTAACGATTCATATTCGCTTCAAAACAAAACACAATCGTTTGGACAAGCATGTATCTTATCATAGCTCATGCCAATAGAGCACAACATTTTTTGGCCTCATAGGTTCGATTAGGAAGAACATTATCCCCCGGAAGCATATCTCTCATAAGGGCTAATAACTCTGTGAAACTTTTATCGGACCATCCATTGCCCGGCTTTAAGTTGTACAACTTTAATACCGCGGACAGTCTTGTGAATTTAGTGCAACCTTTATACAATGGTTTCTCTACATCGCTTACCAATCTCTCAAACATTTTGGGACAATCCTGAAGATCTTCTTCAAGTGCATTTGCAATCTCTTCGACTCTATCAAAATCGTATGTATCTGTGTCCTTGTCGCCTGAAGCATAGGCCGTACTACTTTTCTCCCCCGGTTTAACGTTGTCGTTACTTTTTTCACCATGAAATATCCAACACGTATAACTTCTATCAATTCCATGCATTAGTAAATGCGATTTCAATCCATTTGCGTCAACCCGACCCACATAACAATAACCCAAGCAAGGACACTTCATTCGACTAGGGTCTTTGGCGTGTTCAACAACAAACATAACAAATTCCAATACCCCATTCTCGTACCCTTTTGACAATCGATCGGCAGACATCCATTTTTTATCCATTTTTTCCTATTAATTAAAGTAAACAAAAACACTATAAACGGATTATTCCCTTTTTGTATGAATTAAAAGAATTATTTCTAGAAATTTATTTCTAGAGTTATTAACATGGACTAAAAATAAATATATCTATATAAAAATAATTGTGTTTTTTAATTGATACAGATAGAATTTGAACTTGACTTACAAAAGAAAGAAAAGGGTTTATTGGTGTCGACGGCGGATGATGCAACTTTGATGTTCTTCGAATCGGTGATGGTCTTCGACTAACTACACCAATACAAAGGGATCATCAAAAACAAACAAAAACAGTCCATTTAGGAGACTAATGAATTAAGGTGTCAATACACATGAACAAAATAGGGAAAATAGTATATACACTATAAGAAGATTAATATAAACTGTTAGAAATATTTTTGTATGATTTAAACAGATTATTTCTAGAAATTTAGTACCTATATATCTCATAACCAAACTCTACTAATTAACTATATATATATATATATATATATATATATATATATATATATATATATATATATATATATATATATATATATATATATATATATATATATATATATATATATATATATATATATATATATATATATATATATATATATATATATATATATATATATATATATATATATATATATATATATATATATATATATATATATATATATATATATATATATATATATTATTCTACTATATATGAAGTGAAGTAACTAGTCCTTATGTTGTAGTTATGCTACTAAAATCATGAAAATTTGTATATTTACTATGATTGAATGTCTAATAAGATGAAATAATTTAGAGGACTAACACCCTATATGATTAAACAACTTATTTCCGTGTTTATCATATAATTGCTTATATTATAAGTCATTTATATGAAACAAAGAAGAAGAGGCAATAAGTTACTACCTTTGAATTGTGGATGTCAACAAAGCTTCTTAGCAATAGTACTTTGCCCAGAACCACACAAATCAGTCAAATAATGATCTACACCATAAAATAAATAGAATCCCACAAACCAGTCATAAACTTATGCCAACAAGAATCATGTTACAAACAACTTCTCTATTAGCTTGATCTTAGCCATGTTAATGCACTCTAACAAATAAAAACACTTCCCAAAATGATTTTACACAGAACAACATTGAGCATTTTAGTTTATCATGATTTTAGTAAAACTCGGATTCAAGAAAGAACCTACCTTGAGAAAGGGTCGATCGGGGTGGAGGATAATTGAGAGAGACGGTGGAGGACGGAGGAAAAGGGCTGGTCGGACGAAGGACGACAGACGGAGCTTGGACGACGGCGGAAGGAGCTTGGACAGCGGCAATTTGTGAGAGGGAAAGGGATTTCGTTCGTGAGTCTGAGAGGGAAAGGGTTTTCATTCGTGAGTCTGAGAGGGAAACGAGTCTGTGAAAAGAGAAACAATACTGATTCTATTTTTTAATTTTAATTTATATGCCTTTAGACAGCGCTTTTTAGAAGCGTTGACTAATATGGGCCTTTAGCAGCTCTTTTGAAAAGCGCTGGCTAATGTGGTCCTTTAGCAGCGCTTTTGAGATTATTATTTTTTAATTTTATATGACTTTAGACAGCACTTTTTAAAAGCGTTGTCTAAAGTGGTCATTTACCAGCGCTTTTGATAAAGCATTTTCTAAAGCAACACTTTTAGCAGCGCTTTTTAAAATCATTGTCTAAGGTCACATTTTAGCAGCGCTTTTATTTATTATTGTATACAGTTTCTGTAATTTTTTTAAGTTCACTTATAGCAGCGCTTTTGTATAAAAGTGATGTCTAATTGCAATGTTAAAAGTCCTTTTTGGCGTAGTGCTTGTTACATGTATTAATCTGGAACTTGTTTTTTCCAGTCATTGAGATAGTTGTCTTGTCTGGTTTCAGGTATTAATCTCTGACCTTTTGAAAACGGTTGTGGTATTTGCCAAAAAGGACTTTTGTTGATTGACTTTTCCCTGCAAGGAAGAGGGTTAGTTGCATGTAGATGTATGCATGACTTGATGATGTTCTCAAAATAAATGAGATTATGCTGTATGCATTTATCATGTATGTAATATGATGCATGAAATGTAAAATGTTGTTGGAATGTAATTTTGTCTTGGAAAATAAGTCCTTGACAAATGTTAGGGAGTTTTGGGAAGTTGATTCCCCGACTGCTGTTGGGGATGAAGAGTATGCCCATCTTCAAACCTTGCTTAGAATGTTTCCACTAGGGATTCCCATTTCTGTTGTTTGAGGAGAACTCCACTAGGGGATGTTGACTTTTCTTGAGGAAAACTCTGTGGAAAGTGTTGATTCCTGCATGGGAAAAAAAATTAGGAGTCTTAGTTGTTTGTTTCTCTATTGGGGAGTTATGTTTTGATGGAAGAGAAAGGAAATTAACAACTTGTCGGGAATAAAGAAGTTAATTGTTATCTGGTTTGGCTTCCAGGCTTTGCAGCAACTCACTGGGGATTGTAGAAAAGTCTATTGGGGAAGAGGGGTTGTGGTCCCTTGATTTGTAGTAGTCGGAGAGGCAAAATCAAGCTGGGGAATTGATAGTTTATTGGGGAAATAAACCATGTAACCAATCTGCTGGAGAGGTGTTTTCTTTTGGCAGAACTCCTCTAGGATTCTTGAGATCAACCAAGTTGGGGAGAAGTTTTCAGAGATTGAAACTCTGGTTGGGGATCACCCTATGTAAAGGACTTTGTGGTGGATTTATCACTGCCCCTAGTAGCAAGTGTTTGTAGAACTACCAGGAAATGTTTGCTTGCCCATATACAATCCTTAGCTGGAGTTCATGATCAATTCCCCAAGTGACTCAGATGCAGATCTTCCCCTGGTTATTCATCATTTCTTGGGAGATTTCTTAGAATCTTGACTTGACTGCCCCTAGACAAATTGGACAGTGACATGTCATTGGAAGTGGCATCCCATTTGAAGTGATTTTGTTCACTGAGAGAGTTTTTGTTTACTGGATATTCGTCGTGTGAATTTCTCCGCTGTCAAACAATTAGCCATATGCAAACAACGATATTCAAATAATGCAAAGTTATGCTAGTCTTGAAGTTTTGAAAATGTGTTTTAGCAGATAAAAGAATTTTTGTAAGAATGTGAATTCAACTCGGGATTTAGAGTAATCCTCACAGGAGTCAGGATACCTTTTCTAACAGTATGCTTTCGGACTAACTCATGCTTCAATTAGGACTTTGAAAGGTTGTATCGTGGTCTGGTTCACGGTTTAAGAAACAAAGGATAAGGCTCAAAGTGTATTTGTACCCGCTCGTTCTTCGTGATGTTCTTCAGTCCTAAACTCAGTTAATTGTGCGTTTGAATTCCACTTGAGTCTGAATGACGTTTTGGTGATGGTTCAGAAATTTGAAAGTTTATTTGTTGGAAGGCAGTCATTTTTGCAATGTGTTTCATGTTGTCGAGGATCTGTAGTGACCTCTTTTTTGATTTATTATCATTGATTTTTGCCTGATTATTCTTGTTTTGAGATTACAGTCAGCGAGATGCCCCGGTTTTCCTCAAGTCTCCTTCACAGGTTTTGACTTAGTGGGCTTTTCTTTTTTGAGAAATAATGACTGCCTATGTGACATGGAACCATTGCCATCTTTTTTGATTCAGAATGATGTTTTTGGTGTCATTCATTGCATACAAAGTGAAAGTTTGCAACTGAATGCGCATTTGAATTAACTGAGAGACTATCATGCCCTAAGTTTTGACTAAAGGTTTCAATTTGTGTGAAAAAGAAAACTCCTACTTCTTAGGATCAAAGGGGTTGAATAGGGATTATCTTCCTTATAACTCCACTGTTTAGGAATTGAAAGAATGCTTGTACATCATCAGCAAGGTCTGTCCAAAAGTATAATGTATGAGATTATGGCATTGTTTTTGTCATCCTCCCTCTAAAAGTTTACAACTTTTTGAAACTAGAGTTGAATATCATAAAGGGAGTAAAAAGCATAGTTTAAATATAGTGAAAATGAATGGATTAATTCAAGACAAACATATTTAATGCATTAATGGAAGTAACCAAAGTCTGACATAAAGATAAGTGTTTAAGCAAAACAAAGAAATTACAGCTGAAAATTCGAATAAACATAAAATTTCCTCGCCCAGACCGTCACTTCATATGGATGCCTATGAGGGGTGGTAGAAGAGCTGCAGTAGACTGGCTTGTGTGAACTCCAACACTCCTTCGTCGATCAGGTCTTGAATCTTATTTTTTCAACTTCTAACAGTTATCAGTATTATGCCCCAGACTGTTGGAGTGATATGCACACCTTTCTCCATGATTGTAATGGGGAGAAGCAGTATTAAGATTCTGAGGAGGATCCCTTAATGTGACCAAATTTATTTTCAGCATGTGTTGCAAGACTTGCGATATCGCCATGTCGAGTTTGGTATACTGCCTATCAGATGGAATCCGTTTACGCTGATTACCCTGTTGTTGTTGGCGAGGTTGTTGTTGGGCTCATGATGTGGCAGCAATTTGGAAAGGTCTTCTCTCCACCAAACCGGCTTATTGTCTCATGAGAGGCTGATTAAAGACTTAATCCCCAATTCTACTTATTTGTCCCAAGTGGTTGCATCCGTATTGATGAAGCTTGTTGACAAGGGCTCTCGGCTCTTTTTGTCCTTGAGTCAAGTTTTAGATAAGAGCCATCTGGCCCACCAGTTCTCCCATCATCTGGACTTTTATTATGGCTATCTCAGTTAGTAGCCGCTCTAACTGGTCATCCTTGTCGTCCTTAGGATTCTCCATGGTCATGCCCCTAGTGATGAGTGCTTTCACTTCTTCTTTCCCCTTGGATAGGTTCAAGAACATTTCCTGAAGTTGAGCATTTTGAGTCTGAATATCCTTGATAGTTTGTTCTAGAGCCATTTCTACTGAAATAAACAGTAAGAAGATGAGAGACTTGTGTGGGAAAAGCCTGTAATGATATGATGCATGGTATGTGGATGCAATGTTTTCAAGGACTTAGAAAATTTAAATTTGTTTTAGACAAAAAAAAAGGAGCAAACATCAATTGTATTAATAAGTTTAGATTGATTACAACCAATTCCCCTTGGGCTTACAATGGAGGAAATAAAACAAAATAAACTCCTAAGACAAAAAGGTCGACTGCATCCTCTTTGGCGCAATGTAGGCGTTCAAATTTCGCTCATCATGAAGCTGTCTTGTAAGCTCCAAAACCTTATTTTCACTCACGTAGAACTGGGCTTCGAAGGTGTCTCGTTCTTCCTTCAGCGGGATCCAAGCTCTTTGTAAGTCTTCAAGAGAAGTAGGCATGTTAGGATGAAGGATAGCATAAGGAACATCCTCTTCAACTAATGGCTCCATGATGATAGGAAAAATGGCAGGTTATGGAATGTCGAGTCTTTGAGCATGAGTTCATACCCACTTAAGATAAGGCTCCAAAGGAATGGAGTTCTTATGCCCCAATGTCTTGCTATCCACTTTGTTTACCATTCTCTAAGCTCGTATGAACCTTTTACGGTAGCCTTGGTTGTCACCCTCATAGTCGAATACCAAACCTTGGATGAGTGCATCGTGAGGACCGTCTCTTCGCGCATACCCAAATTATCGTAATGCAAGAGAAGGGTTATAGGTGATACCTCCCCTAATGCCTAAGAGTGGGACATTAGGCAATTCCCCACAACGGTCAATGATAGTAGTATCCTCCAAGGATCGAGAACACCAATAAATGTCAGAGTGTGTGAGGGACGTCATCCTTTGAGACCATGTCAATCCAAGCTCGTTCTTTAACGTTGATCGAGGTAGGTGCAAAGTAAACCACTTGGAGAGTAGGAGAATGCAATTCAAGAGAGTACCTATTTTCTTCATGGAGCGAGTGTGGAAACAATGTAAAATGTCTCCAAGCAAAGTATGTATAGGATTACGGGAGAGGAAGACCTTGATGGCATTCACATCTATGAATTGATTAGGATTGGGAAATAGAACCAAACCATAGATTAGAAGGGCCAAGACATCTTCAAAATCTTGAAAATACATATCCTCCTAGAATGAACGAGCCTTCTCCAACAGAAACTTGGCTAGGAAACCACTAACTCCGCTTCTTGTCTCCCAATTTGCTACAATGTCGGCTCTCTTCAAATGCAGGGCTTTAGCAATGACCTCAGGCTTTGGAGTCTCCTCTAAACCGGTGAATGGTATTTGATCAAGCACAGGAACTCCTAACAGTTGAGAGAACTCTTCTAATGTAGGCACCAACTAATAGTCAGGAAAGGTAAAGCAATGATGCATGGGATCAAAGAATTGGAAGAGCACACACATAATTTCTTCTTAGAAATTAGAGGTAGCCAAGCTGAGAAGTCGATCATATTTCTTGGTGAAGGGAGAATCTCCAAGCACCCTTGATGTTAATTCTTGGATTTGAGGGTGTACTTTCATGAAGCCGATTCGGATGGTATTCCTTCGGATGGGAGTCATGGCCTACAAAACAAAACAAAGATAAATTTCTAAATCCTTGAAATGGTTAGTGAGAATGCTTATGATGTTATGATTTTTATGATGTTATGTACAAGTATGCAAAGAAAGTAAGTTGTTATGTACAAATAGTCATATACACACAAAGCAGACAAGTCCTTAGGTTTAGGCTTGCATGGGGTTTGTAGGTAAGTACCCTCTTGAAGTTCAGTTGGCTCAACCTGTCCTAGTAATAGTAACTGGGTTCTAGGGGATCTTAATATCACTGACCTTTCTTCATCGGGTATTGTCTCAGCACAATCAATCTTTTCTTACGACTGAGATATCTCAAAAGTCCAATCTCAATGAGTGTAGTATCGAGTATCAACCTATTTTCAGTTTTGCACCGAAACTGACTATCTCACTACTTCCTAATGTCCCAGTTGTTCAATTAAGGTTTTAAGGTCAGTTAGTGCTTCATGGCGTTTCTCAGCGGCCCTGTATTCTCCTTGATTCAACACAAGGGATACAGGTACCAACAAATGCGGCACACTAACGTAGCCATTGCTTCAACTGTATTGGTCTATGCCGTACAGTTTCCACAATCTATTTCTACTTACCTAAAAGGTGCCCTAAATCTGGGTAGAGGATCAAAACAAGCCCAAACAAGGAACCATAATGTAAATCAAGCAAGTCAAACAAGGAAAGAAAGTAAAGGTGATCTAGCCCTAAGGTAACCCCACTTTTAAGAAATTCCCTAGCAGAGTCGCCAGTTCTGTAACACGGTGGGAGAACTGACTTGGGTGTTTTGCGTTTGGTCGCAATTGTTGCAAATAGCAAGAGTCGCCACCGGCTTTTCTTTTATCCAAAAGGAAAGGCTGAAAAGACATGAAATACCTTTCGAGATTATTTCTTGAGTTCGGGGGGTATGTTATGAAAAGGGAAGGTATTAGCACCCTTTTCATCCGTAGTTATCTATGAGATCTTAGTTTCTTGCTAGATCACTTGCTTTTGTTTGAAAATGTGCTTGTGGTTTGGGTTTTGAAAGTATTTTGAAAACGTCCTTGTAATGGTTCTCATTTCTATAAGAACGCGTACAAAGTGTTGGTTTTGAAAATAGTTCAAAGAGGTATTTGTGGAACGTGTTTTTGAAAGTGATTTTGAAAAGTGTTTTTGTAATTATTCTCGTTTCTATGAGAATGCGTACAAAGTATTTTGTCTTTTGAAAATGTTTCAATTTGAAAGTGTTGGTGTATAAATGTTTTTTTCTTGTGAGCAAGCGAGCAACTATGAGCGTCTTACCTACTCAAAATGTCTAATGTTCTTTTCCTCCTCCTTTAGATGTTTCAATCTTACCATTGATTTGGAAAGAAGCCCCATCATTGGATGTGAAGGGACAGGCGTGGGACATTTATATAGTCATAGAAGGCAACCTATGTGACATTTTAGCAATGTCGTTTAAGGACTAGATCGTTTACCGAAGGCAACATTGAGGGTCATCGAGGGACTACGATCATTTATCAAGAGTCTTTGCTAAAACACCCATACTCGAGGGACATGACTATTTTTCCGAGGCAATAAGTTAGATTACCCTAGGGGTGCATGTGTGTGAATAAAGTGTTTGGTTTGCATGCATTTAGTCTTTGATTAGGGTGATCTACGTGTTGGTTTTATCTTGCCATACGTTCTAATTACTAACATTTGTACAAAAACAATAAAAAATGCAGAAAATAAATCCTAAACTATTACAACCATATTGAATAGCAAGAAAATGTAAAAGACAAAACAAAAATAAAAGGAAGAAAAATGAGCTTTTCGTTCTAGGCAGAAACACCCTTCGATTCTGCCCTTCCTGGATTCCTTCGATTTGGCCTGGAAGTAGTGAGGACACGCCTTTCGATTTGGGCTTAGCAATGAAGCATGAGATGCAGTCTGCCTTTCTGCTTCCTTCGATTGGGGCCTGGAAGTAAGTATGAGGTGCACACTTTACCCCAAGCTCCTTGCTGCCTTCTTCGATTGGGCTTGGCAGTCAGTGTAGACAAATTTCATTTCTCCCTTTTTGCTCCTTCGAATGGCCTGGAAGTCTGTGTGTGGCGAAGCCTAAGGCCACACTCTTTGTTCTTATTGCAACTGTAAAGCAGCCAAGGGGAAGTCTAAAGCTTCGATTCATACCTCCTCCCTCCTGTTCAACTTCGTTTTGGATTTAAATAACAACATGGCCTGAGGCCATGCTAGCATTGTCTTATGGCCAGGTTAGTTCTTAAAGCATGTTTTGATAAACCAATAAACAAAAACCAAAAGGGTTAGAAATAAAAACAAACTAAAAGTGTAGAAACGAAAAGGAAACAAATGTTATGTACATGCTTCAAATGAAGAGTTTAAGGTCAGAGTGACTTACCTTGCTTGAAGTTGGAACGTGTGTTGGACCTTGAGTGGCTGCCCTGAGTGCTTTTGGATTCGAAGGAAAGAAGCAGGGGTTATGCTTCTAGTACTGAATTCAAAGGAAAGAAGATGTGAGGGATGGTTTCAGATTCGAAAGAGAAAAATAAACAAGTGTTGTGTTTCTTTAGATTCGAAGAGCCAAGGAAACAGGTGTGGTGTTTCTTCTGGTATCGAAGGGCCAAGGAAACAAGTGTTGTGTTTCTTCTGGATTTTGGTTTTGTGTTTTGAGAATCTTAAGAGTTTAAGATTTTTTGAGAGTTTTGATGATTTTTTTGAAGATTCGTTCCACCACCCAAAATAAAAAGGTCCTTTTCAGCTTGCAAATGTTTCTATATTTATAGAGAAAGGGTTAGAAGTGTTGAAGTAACCAGGTTTGTAGGATAACAAACCATGGTTTGGTTGAAACGAAAATAAACTTGATCCATTTTGTTAATCCCAAGTTTCAAGTACAAGTGGAGGCCTGCTGGCAGAAGATTGGACTTATGCTTTTGGAACTGCTTTCATTCAGACACAAATCAGATTGGGAGTTGATTTTGTGATTAAAGTACTCTTTATGAAAAAAGGGTACGTAGCCTTTTGCTATTTTATCAAAGAATGGTATTGTCCAGTAGACAAAGCTTTAAACCTTTGTGTAAGCCTCTGATTATGTAAAGATTTGGAAGCAACATAGCCTGACAAGTAGGATTTGAAGGGTAAGGCTATGAGATTTGCTCAACGTTCTTCAAACAAACTTGCTTCGAATGGTCCAGTGTTGGGTTCGAAATATGCTGATTCGAATGGAATCAAAACTCCAATCGAAGCTTTGTGTGAAGGTGGCTCTTGTCCAATCGAAGGCATTCCTGCCAAAGATCACATGGCTAAATGAAAGGGTGTATGCAGGAGGTCTATGCCTTGTGCCTGCTGGCCTGAAGGAAATCCTGGCTTTATGGTGTCAAAGGAAAACATGGAGAACCAATGGCTTCTGAGTCGAAGGAGAGCTGCAGGAGGCCAATGCTTTGTGACTTCAAGCAAACATGCAAGAGGTCTTTGCTCAAACGAAAGCTTTCATGAAGGGAGCCACATGCCTAAAAGAAGGGTGTAACCAAACTTGCATTGAAGGAGGTCATATGCCCCAAACGAAAGATGCATGCATGAGGTCTAAATGCCCAAACGAAGGTTGCATGCAGAAGGTCTAAATTCCCAAACGAAGCTTGCATCAAAGGGGGCACATGCCCAAACGAAAGAGGCATGCAGGAAGAAAATGCCCAAACAAGGCTTGCCTCAAGAGAAGGCCACATGCCCAAACGAAAGAGGCATGCAGGAGGAAAATTGTGCAATCGAAGGATGACAAAAGGAGGTAAAAGGTGGAATCGAAACTTGTGTGCAGGAGGCTTTTTTCTTTGTGAATTGAAGCTAGTTGAAGATAAGTGTTGCCCTGTCAAAGCTTGTAGCAAGTTATTTCAAAGGGAGACTTTGCCCAGTCAGAGCTTTCATGCAGGTAGCCATTGCACTATGGGTGCTAATGTGAATCCAGTGAATGCTAGCCATAGGGAGACTTTTGCCTTGTGCAGACTAGCATGGTGGGAAATTCTGCCTTGTGAATTTGGCAAACATGCAGGAAAGAGGCCATATGGCCAAATGAAAGATGTATACCAATCTTGTACAAGTAAGCTAAAATATTCAAACGAAGCAGGAATCAAACTTGTCCAAAAGAAGTCTAGTGCCCAAATGAAGCAGGAAACGAACTTTCCAAAAAGAAGTCCAGTGCCCAAACGAAGCAAGAAACGAACTTGCCCAAAAGAAGTCCAGTGTTCAAATGAAAACTCTGAACCAAAGCTTGCATCGAAGGAGCCAAAATGTCCAATAGAAAGATGTAAAATCGAAGAAAACTTGTTTTTTTTTCAATTTTGTCAAAAAGAATATTTTCATCTGCTTTTCCCTTTTTAATAGTTTCCTCTTTAACTTGATGCTAAAAAATCCAATTGTACTTATGTAAGCTTGAATTTTTTAGAATCCTTGTGAGAAATGCCTTGAGAAAAGAGAAGACAAATTTTGGAGTACAACAATGTGATCTGCAAGATAAATCATTAATTCATAACTAGACTTGCAAGATGTTTTGTATTTGTGTCATATCATAGATAAATGTTGTGGTGTTAGCACTAAGGATGTGATAAACCTATAGTTAAATGTATCTTTCATAATTCTCTACAGGAAAAATAGAGGAAGTTGTTGGAATTTCTTGAGGCCCCGTATACTACTATTGATGTTCTGCTTGCTGGAAAAAAAATTAGTTTATTATTTTTGATTTTTATTATACATTGATTGACACTTTAGGATCAATTGTCACTTTTGTGATTTGTAAAAAAATACAAATATTCTACATCATTGAGTATCAATTCTTTGATTGAACTTTTTGGTGAAATGTATCCCTGACAAATCATCATTTTTGTTTGATTTCTAAAATTAATTTTAGTCCAACCAAGTTTTCTTAAAATTAAATTAATACCAACAAATTGTACAATTAATCCAGTGTTGTTTATTTAAAATATGTTATTATTTGTTATCTTTTATTTATTGTCATGCTATTTATGTATTGTAGGTATTTGATGACCAACAGAATTAACACAAAATGATTTGTATGATTTGCGACTCTGTTGGACAAAATGTTTGTTTGAGATATATAAAAATTAAGTTTTATTTGGTGAGTTATATAGAATTGCTTATACATATCTGATTTGAGTTTTTTGATTTTGGTGTTGTCTGCTGATATTAATTTGTGTTATTATTTATTGTTAGCATATGTGATTTTGGTGTTGTCTACTGAAGCTACAACTCATCTTCTTGTGGATTGTAGGTTGGTATTTCAAGTGTGGATATTTTTATATAATTTCATTGTTTTTATTGTTATAGTAATCTACCGTGTGTGAACTTCCTTATAATTTTGTACACTTGTGCGTAACCTAGATTAGTACTTTTATAACTCAATTGTTCGTTTTGAAGAATATATATGTGCATTGGTGCAATGAAATTATCCTTCACTGGTTAGAAAAATAAAATATGAAATTAACGACCTAAATATTATGTTATGTGGTAAAAATATGAAAAAAATTACTTAAATGTAGTTTTGTGATGTTGGAAAAATATGAAAAATTAGGTAAAAAAAATAAATTCCGAGAATACACCTTAATTAGTTAAATATGACAAATATATTACATCGGGCCTATTGATTAAAACCGATGTAAAAAATAATTTATTACATCGGTCCAGCTAAGCAACCGATGTAAAATCTTAAATTTATTTTTTACATCAGATCTAATATCCAACCGATATAGTAGGTGAATTTTTCATATCGGACTGTAGCCCGATATAAAATATCTTTAATTTACTATATCGTTTAGATTTATATCGAATCCACACCTAATATAAAAAATATTTTTCGTTCGATGTAAAATATAATTCCTACACTAATATCCTTTGTACTAGGGGTGTTCGCGGTTTGGTTTGGATCATTTTTAAGATAAAATATCATCTGATCCAAAGATAAATTTACTTGTGGTTCGGTTCGGTTTTGAATGATATATTAAAAAAAATTCAATCTGATCCAATTTTATGCGGTTTAATTTGGATCCAATTTTGGATATCCAAATTACACATTATATTTTTATTAATATTATAAAACTACTAATAAATCATAGATTTGATATAATATATAACATATAGTATATTAAAAATTAATATTACAAAATGAGAGTGGTAGATTATGATTGAAATAATAAAAATAAAAAAATTATACCAAACTAATAACTATTATTAAAAAAATTATTATCATCTAATAATAAATTCACGTAATATATCATACTAATAAAAAGTAAGTAAGTATAAAAATATATGTATGCGGTTTAGTTAGGTTTGGATCGGTTTTGAAAAATTAATCCGAAATCTGATCGAACCGATCAATTTTCACAAAATAACATCCAAACACATCCAATAAATTTTAATTTTTTGCGGTGTTCAGTTTTTTGGATCGATTTTCAATTTTCTATTTGGATTGGTTTGGATTCGAACACCCCTTCTTTGTACTCTATTAATCGATTACTCCATTGCTATAAAAAAAGAATAGTATTTGTACTATTTGTACGATATTAATTACTCCATTGGCTATAAAAAAAATAGCAATTGTACTATTCGTACGATATTAATTACTCCATTGCCTATAAAAGAATAGCATTTGTACTATTTGTACGATATTAAAACTATTTGTACTATTTTATAACTTATAATATTTTAAATTGGATTTTAGTTTTCAGATACTTTTCACACGGAGTTAAATTGGATATGTACTATTCGTATGATATTAAAACTCTTCGTAATATTATATAACTTACAATAATTTAAGTTGGGTTTTAGTTTTCAGATGTTTTTCACAGGGAGTTAAATTCCATCTGTACTATTTGTATGATTACTTTTCATGTGTTTCTAATGGAGAGAAATGATGTCGGACATACTATTTAATATTGTGGTAACCAATGGTGAAGACATCCTAAACATTGCATGAGAAATGCTACTAGCTTGAATACATTGCATGAGAAATGGTGAAGAAATATTTTATATTTGTATACATTTACATAAATAAATTAATTAAAAAACAAAAAATTGAAATAATTAAAAATAAAATAATGATATTATTTCCCTGTTATTTTTTTGTTGGGTGTTGTGTGTGCGTTTAAATACAAAATAATTGGAGTTGTGGTCAAGTAAGTCTTTCTCAACATTGCACTTAAATATTCATAAAACTAGCACTTTTGAACTCTATGAAAATTACATTATTAGTTCACTTATGAGTTTATTTTCTTTTGCACCCTTAAATTTAAGATCTCATTTATATAAATTGCATTTTAAATCCATTAAACTTTTTATTAGTTTTTGTTAAAATATTAAAATAGATTAGATTTGATTTGATTAGATTTAATATTTAAATAAAATCGTAGTTGTGTTACCCCAAATCCAATTAGAACTGTATATAAAATAATTATAGTGTATATTCTTATTTTGTACAACTCATTAAGCAATTAATAGAATATTTATTTTCTTTATTATTCTCTATTTCTCTTCTCAGTAAAAGTTTCTCACGCACTAACAAATTAGTATCAAGAGCTTCTGGTTATTGTTCTTGATGGAGTTTTCAAGAACTTCACGTCAGAGATCGTGTTTCCAGGACAAGTGAGTCAACCGCTGTGAAGATGGCTAGTGATAAGGGCATTTTGAATTCTCTTTCAATGCTTGACGACAAAAATTGGATCTGATGGAAAAACAGATGCAATCCTTGTTTTGCTTCCATGAAACCCTATAAGTGGTTACCGAATGCGTTCTTGCGTTGGCTGCAAATGCAACCGATGAACAGAGTAAAGCCCACAACAAAGTCAAGAAGAAAGATTGCAAGGGTGCTTATTGCATTCAGACGGCGGTCGACGCTGCTAACTCGACATAATTTCTCATGCTGAAACGACGAAGAATGCATGGAATATTCTGGTGAAGTATTACGAAGGAGGTGAGAAGGTCAAGGTTGTCAAGTTACAAACCTTGTATCAACAATATGATTTGTTGTCGATGGGAGAAGACGAAAGAGTTAAAGAATGTGTCGAAGGTTCAGAAACTCGTCTATCTCATGACACTACGCCAAAAATAAGTTTTAGCAGCACATAAAAGAAAGCGCTTTTAGGAAAAAGCGCTGCTGTAGGTTTTAAAAAAAATTCGCTTAAAAAAAGCACTTTCAAAGGGTGCCTTAAGAAAGCGCTTTTCAAAAGCGCTGCTAAAGGTCACCCTTAGAAAGCGCTTTTTGGGAAGCGCTGCTAAAGGGTGCCTTTCAGAGGGTACCTTAAGAAAGCGCTTTTCAAAAGCGCTGCTAAAGGTTAGCCTTAGAAAGCGCTTTTCCAAAGCGCTGCTAAAGCTGGCCTTTAGAAAGCGCTTTTAAAAGCGCTGCTATAGGATATGCTACGAAAGCACTTTTACATTAAAAAGCGTTGTTACAGGTGACCTTTAGAAAGCTCTTTCGTAGGTAGTTTTATAATAAATATCAAAAATTTGTATCATCACTTTTCTATTGTTCTTCACGATATCATCAAAACCCTAAACCAGAGCTTTGCCTCCGTTAGCATCTACGAGCAGATTTTCTTCACGATCAACGACTACCACTTTTCTATTCGTATCCTCTACGTCTTCTTGTTCAGGACTACCGGGGCAGTTTCAGGACTTCTTCATCAGGACCTCTGCCTCCGTTAGCATCTGCAGAGAGAACAACGACCACCGCTTGCCACAGGAGAACCGCAAGGTGAAATCACAAAGTTTGCTGCATCAGAAATCACAACAATATACAACACAAAGTTACACAACTCAGCTCCAGGTATTTCAATTTCTAGTATAGTTTTGTAAGAATAAATTGTTCTATGCTTGCTTTGATTCTAATTTATTATATTTACATACAATTAATTTGCTTCCTTACGTGTTGTTCTAATTCGATTAAATTCTATGGTCCTGATATTAATAGAAAACAACACATTTTCATGTGCTTTTTATTTTATCAAACATCATTTATATTAACAAGTTGTGCATTGGTAAAACAAGCTAAGAGAGAAATAATAGAGAGCGTAACAAAATATTTAATAAAGGTATATTAACATATTGTTTTTTTCGTGTGCTTTTTATGATTGATTTTGAGCAATGATGGTTTCTTGTTTATGGTTTCTTGTGTTATACTTGTGTACTAAAGTAGTTGATAGAATAAAATGAATTTAGTAAAAAGTATTGAGTATTGGTTTTGTTATATGGTTGTGCAAGAGCAAGTGCAAGTTTTGAGTATTGGTTTTGTTTTCTAATTTATCATTTAGCTCAGATTGACTCAGAAACCGTAAACCATGGATAAGACATGGATGTATTCCAATCGATTGTCGAAAGAGTACGAGAACGGGGTATCGGAATTCATTAAGTTTGTTGTTGCGCACGCCGAAGACCCCAGTCGAATGACATGTCCTTGTTTGTGTTGCTGTTATGGGAATCGGGTTGACGCGGTTCAGTTGGCATCGCATTTAATACGGTATGGAATTGATAGAAGTTATACATGTTGGAATATGCATGGTGAGAAAAGTGACAGGAATGATGAATCGGGGGATAATAAGACCTATGCTTTAAATAACAATGGCACAGATACATACGATTATGATCGAGTTGAAGAGATTGTAGAAGCGCTTGAAGAAGATCTTAATGATTGTCCTAAAATGTTCGAGAGGTTGGTAAGCGATGCAGAGAAACCGTTGTATAATGGTTGTACAAAATTCACAAGATTGTCTGCAGTATTAAAGTTGTACAACTTAAAGGCGGGCAATGGATGGTCGGATAAAAGTTTCACAGAGTTATTAGCGCTTATGAAAGATATGCTACCAGAGGATAATGTTCTCCCCAATCGAACGTATGAGGCCAAAAAGATGTTGTACTTTATTGGCATGAGATACGACAAGATACATGCCTGTCCAAAAGATTGCGTTTTGTTTCGAAACGAGTATGCATCGTTAAATGAGTGTCCTAAATGCGGTGCCCCTCGATATAATAAAAAGTTGTCTCCGGAAAAAGTCTTATGGTATTTTCCTATAATTCCGAGATTTAGACGGATGTATCATAGTGAAACCGATTCAAGACACTTAACTTGGCATGCAGATGAAAGAATTGTTGATGGAAAGTTTCGACATCCGGAAGATTCACCACAGTGCATGAAAATTGATAATGATTATCCTGAATTTGGAAAAGAAGCAAGAAACCTTCGCTTGGCATTGTCTACTGATGGAATGAACCCACACGGTATTCAAAGTATCTCGCATAGCACATGGCCTGTGATTCTTATGATTTATAACCTCCCTCCGTGGCTATGTATGAAGCGTAAGTACATGATGTTATCTATGTTAATTTCTGGGCCTAAACAACCAGGAAATGACATAGACGTATATTTGGAACCTTTAATTGAAGATTTGAAGATTTTGTGGGAGAACGGTGTGGAGGTTTATGATGGGTATAGGAAAGAAAGTTTCAACTTGAGGGCGATGTTGTTTGGAACAATTAACGATTTTCCAGCCTACGGAAATCTATCCGGGTATAGCATTAAAGGTGAAAAAGTGTGTCCTATCTGTGAAGATGGAACCGATACGATGCAATTGAAACTTTGTCAGAAGAATGTCTTTCTCGGTCATCGTAGATTCTTAAATTCTAAACATCAATATCGTGGATGGAGAAAAGCGTTCAACGGAGATACCGAACAACGTAGAGCTCCGCTTGGATTGATAGGTGATCAATTATTTGAAAAGGTGAAAGATGTGAGTATTCAGTTTGGCAAGCCTTTTGCACATAAAGTTGTCACAGGTGGGTGGAAGAAGAGGTCGATTTTTTTTGAATTGCCATATTGAAAATCTTTGTACGTAAGACATTTTCTTGATGTTATGCATATTGAAAAAAATGTATTTGACAGTGTTATTGGTACGTTACTCAATATAAAAGGGAAGTTTAAGGATGGTCTTAAAGAAAGGGAGGACATGGTAGAGATGGGAATAAGAACTGAATTGGGATCCGTGAAAAAAGGAAGACGAACATATCTACCACCTGCTGTTTACACTCTATCCAGAAAGGAGAAAAAAATATTGTGTAAGTTCCTAAGTGAGGTTAAAGTTCTAGAAGGCTACTCATCAGATATTAGAATACTTGTGTCTATGCAAGACCTCAAGTTAAAGAGTTTAAAGACGCATGATTGCCATGTTATAATGGAACATTTTCTACCGATAGGTATACGTTCTATTCTTCCAGAAAAAGTAAGAAGCGCAATAACTAAACTGTGTTTTTTCTACAAGTCAATTTGCAGCAAGGTGATCGATCCTGAGATCTTACCAACATTGCAAAAATAAATAGTTGTTACTTTGTGTGATCTTGAAATGTATTTCCCTCCCACATTTTTTGACATAATGGTTCATCTTGTCGTTCATCTTGTCAAAGAGACACAACTGTGCGGATCAACTTATATGAGATGGATGTACCCTACTGAACGTTATATGAAAATATTAAAAGGGTATCTGAAAAACCGAAGTCGACCAGAGGGTTGTATTGCTGAACGATATATTGTTGAAGAAGCGGTTGAATTTTGTATTGAATATCTGTCAAATGTTCAATCAATTGGACTCCCCAAATCTCATGTTGTTGAAAAAAAAGAAGGTAAGAAGCTAATTGGAAATAAAGTTGTGACAATATCAATGGTCGATTGGGATCAAGTGCATTTGTATGTTCTGCATAATGAGCTTGAAGTTGAGCCGTATGTTGAAATGCACAAGGGTGTTCTTCGAGGTTTAAATACGAATAGAAATGAGAATTGGATTGTACGAGAGCACAATCAAAGTTTCATACCATGGTTTAAGGAACATATTTATTCAAAGTATCGTTCAGATCATGCTTCAGTAACAGAAAGATTGAGATGTTTAGCATACGGTCGAAGTTTAGTTGTATTTTCTTATAGCACATATGCAATTAATGGATACACATTTTATACCAAAGAACAGGATGACAAAATTACTATGAAAAATAGTGGTGTCACCTTGATCACTGAAGCAATGCATATATCAAGTGTGAAGGACTTAAACCCAAAATTTGTAAATCTGTCATATTTTGGGGTTATCGAGCGCATTTGGATGTTTGATTACGAGAAGTTTCAGATTCCTATATTTGGTTGCAAGTGGGTTGAAAATAATAATGGCATACGAATGGATAAGTCAGGTTTTTTGCAAGTGGGTCTTAATAGGGTGGGGTACAAAGATGAGCCTTTCATTCTAGCCTCTCAAGCTAAACAAGTGTTCTATGTCAATGATCCGACAAGTACGAAATGGTCTATAGTGCTATTATCTAACAAAGTAATTGATGAAAGCATTGGAGATCAAAGTTATATTGGTGTTGACATTGAATCTTTAACCATAACTGATCAAAATGATAATGAATCATGTATTAGAAATGATCATAATGAGGGTATTTGGATCAATCCAACTGTCCGCGTTGTTAAGAGACGAGTAGAATACATTCCTACTAAGAAAATAAAGAGACCTTAGTGAAAAGGGTAATAGTATATATAATTATAGCCTATATCATTCAATAAAATTTAATTTGTCATTTCATTTTTATTTGTCATTTCATTTTTATATTTGTCATTTCATTTTTATTTGTCATTTCATTTTTATTTGTCATTTCATTTTTATTTGTCATTTCATTTTTAGATTTGTCATTTCATTTTTATTTTTTTTCATTATTACAGGTCAAATGGCTAGTAATCAAGAAAACTCAAAAGATGCAAATGCTCCTGAAAATGCTCCTGAAAATACTCCAGAAAATACTTCAGAAAAGACTTCAGAAAAAGATATTACACGGGGTATAACTATTATGAGGGGAATCATCCGTGATAGAGATAGAGGAGTAACATATAATGTAGATTGGAATGATAATGACCAACTAATTGGGTCTAATGCTGCAAAGTTGACAAGCTACATTGGTACGCTTGTTCGTATACACATTCCGACCACCACTCCTAGATGGAAAAGAGGAGAGTTGGATGAGGCTAAAGAGAAAGTTTGGACTGAGATAAAGGTACATATATGGTTTTTGTTATTTGATTTATCTTGACGATAATATGTGTTTAAATTTCTTTTACTAACACACTTTATGCGTATGTTTTTTTGTAGAGGTCTTTTAACATTGAAGATACCCGTAAAAAGTATATAATGGGTTTGGCTGGAAAAAGACACAGAGGGTGGAGAACATTTTTAACAAACAAGCATCTTAAAGATGATGAAGGAAATTTTCTTGAAGAGGATCCGGAACGTCCAAAGAAATATGAGAACTTCATTACACCTGAAGAATGGGTTGGTTTTGTAGGCCAAAGAAGAGACGAGAATTTCAAGAAAGTGAGTGCTATCAATCGCGAGAGAGCGTCAAAACCCGCATATCCATACAAAAAAGGGCGTTTGGGATATGCTCGCTTAGAGGAAAAAATTGTAAGTAAATATAAACTCTACGATCTTATTAATTCTCTCAATGTGTTATAATTGATGATCTTAAGACTTGTGTCAATGCGTAGTTAGAAGAGATGAAAAGTGACGCAACATCACTACCGGCACATTTGTTGTGGAAGGAAGCCCGTGTGGGCAAGGATCAAGTTGTTAATCCCGATATTCAACATGTGTATGATGAATGTGTAAGTATAAGATTGTGTATTTAGTTAAATCAATTAATGTTTATTAATATTTAAATAATTTTTTATCTCCACTAATAATTTTCGATATGTAAATGAATTACAGGAGATCTTGTCGCAATCGGTATCCCCAGGTGAGGATCATCAGGATACCAGGAGCATACTTAGTCGAGCACTAAATATTGCTGAGTATCCGGGTCGAGTGAGGGGTAAAGGTCATGGTGTGACTCCAACCTCTTTGTATAAGCATCCAAGGAGAAGAAATCCTAGCAATGCAGAAGTGATGCAAACATTGCAGGATTTACAAGCTCAAGTCCGTGAATTGCAGAAGGATAAAGAGAGATATATGGCGGAAAAGAGCAGTTCACAATTGAAAGAAACTAGTGACAAAGCTAGTATCAATTGTCAGCATAAATTTCCCGAGGTAATTTTCAATATATATCTGTTATTATTATAGAATATTTTTAGTCACTTCTAACGGTTATTATTGGTTTAGGGCATTTCATCTTTCCATCTATACCTATCGTCGCCGACTTATCGACTAGTTGGCAAGGGAAAAGTCCATAACACTTCGGGAGATTTACTTCACCATAGACCGCTTCCGGATGGACACATGAAAGTATCGGTTGACATTGCTTTAGATATGGATGTTGTTGTACCCCAAAATTTTCTCTCCCATATTCTTCAAAGTTTTGACAAGCATCATCTCAATCTGCTCAAGTCTACTCAAGGGTTGCACAGTTCAAACACCCTCCTAAGCCACTCAAATTAGGGTTTTGGTTCTTGCAAGGAAGTTGAGGTTTTCAAGGGCTCAATCAAGTCCCATATGCCTATACACATTGTCAAGCATCCATATGCCAAGTTGCAAGACTCACGGCATCAAATTGCACAGTCAAAAGCCCTATTTGCTCTACAATCAACTATAGGGGTAAAATGGTCATTTGACAGTCAAAAGTCAAAAATTTTGGTCAACATCTTATTTTGAAGCCACAATCATCATTTGATCAAGTCTTGATCATGATTCCACAAGAATGGCTCAAAAATCATCAAGGTGTCAAAAGTTTCTATTTTTGGACAGTTGAAAAGTCAACTGTAACTTGACCAAGGCATAACTTTTTCATGGTTCATCAGAAAAATCTCATCCAATGCTCATTTTGAAGGGGATGACATTTCCTACAACTCATCTTCACATTCCAAGTCCAAGAAATGCTCTCACAAAAAGTTATTAATTTCAACATTATAGGTCATTTTCAAAAGTCAACAAAAAGGCATTTTAAGTCAAAGACCATAACTTGAGATTGGTAAATCAAAATGACATGGGATCAAAGGCATTGGTTAGAGGACTTCAAGACCTTTCCAAAATGTCCAAGAACATGTTCATATGATCAAAATTGAGCAAGATATGCATTGAAGAAGTTGGGAAATTTTTGTGAAATGGCAAAAGTCAACTATCCTTGAAACTTCAATTTTTGACAAAAGGGCCCACTTTTTTCCACTTGATTCATCCTTTTCATGCCACCCACGTGTCCCATGATCAATTTCAAGATTAAACATTAATTTTTCTATTTTATTTAATTTTATTTGATTTAATTCATTTTAAATCCATAAAATTCAAATAAAAATCAAAAAAATTAATTCAATGATATCTTGTGTTTTGAATGACTTTGATGCATCATAAGGAATATACCAAATTCATGTAAAGTCCATTTCAAGCATGAAATTCAAAATTGAACAAAAATGGCAAGTTTCTTTAATGGTGGTTATGGAGAAATCCAAAACTTCATTGCAAGGGTTAAAGGCTCATAATATTGCTTGATTCTCATTCACACACATATATGCAAATGTTCCAGACCAAAGACACGACCTAGAAACCTCTGAAAGAGCATAACCAAATTCAAAAATTGGAAGAAAAAACCAAAAACTGTTTTCAACCTTCTAGTGCAATTCAAGCATTTCTCTTGATCCAAACACGTTGCCAGCATTGCCAGGAACCTATTGCACTCATAAACAAGTCCTAACACTCAAGAACTCGTGCTACACAGTCATACAGTTTACCTTCTTTTTTCAAAATCATAACCATCAATTTATGCATTTTTGACATCTTTCATTGTTTGTTTTGTGTTTATAGAACTCAGGCGAAGCTTTTGGTACAATTCAATTGCGTTATAATGCCCTGGAATCGAAACCACCATTAACGAATCCTAGGGTTTCAGAGCTTGTGATTTGGGGCTTTTCCAATACTGTAAAATCAGAACATCTAAGACCCATGGTTGAAATCGGCTTGATGAGACAAACACAAAACATACCTCGCGCCCAATTTATCTTGCATCTACGCCTATTCGCTATTTTTTAATGTTGCAGGTTGTGGGGGTTTAAAACCCCCGCTATCTAACTCTATTTCTTGCAGTTTCAGGGAAGAAGAAGGTAAAGTGTTTGCATCCCATTAGTCCATTCGAATAATACGCGCGCGCTTTTAATTTTACAGCATTAGGATTGAGTATTGCATATATTAATTCTTGCTTGTTTTATTAATGACTAAAACAAATTGGTGCAGTGGCTGGCAACGCGCTTGGTATTCGTTAGGACCTGGGTTCGATCCCCAGGTCCTCCAAAGGCTTGTTGAATTTTTTCCAAATATGATCTTATGCAGGCAACGTGAAGCAACTCACCATAAACCTCACATCCCAGCTTGCCAAGTGTCCCTCAGAAGCAGATCCAACGGCCAAGAGAGGGAGCACACCATACTCCTGGTCAACCAGCGCCCCACTCAATTCCCAAAGTCAACGGGCTTTGTGCAAATGGGCCTCACAATTCCATTAACACTCCCAATCTGGCCCAAAACCCCCCTTGGGTTTGCAATTTTTATTTTGTCATTTTTATATTTTGTTTGTCTTATTTTATTTTTCCGCTTTTATTAACTATTAACATAATTAATTTTTTTCTATAAAAAATCAAAAAAAGAACTAATATTATTATTATTATTAATTTCATTTTATTTTTGTAAATAAATACTAATAAATTGAGTTAATTTTAATTAGGCAACTTTAACTTTTTTCTTAATAGCTAAAATAAATTTAGAATTAGGTTTTATTAACTTTTAATTTTATTTCCTTTTATTTTATTTCATTAAAAACATAAAAATACAAAAACATTTTTTTAATAAATTAATTAATTAGTTATTAATTTTAATTTCATTTAATCACAAAAAAGGACAAAAAATTCATTTCTTTTCTTAAAAGGGTCAAAACCCTTAAGGCATTCCCGATTAATTTTTATTCGCGCGCATTTATTTTATTTTGATTATTTATGTAATTGTCTCCAGCTATGTAATAGTTAATTAGGAATTTTGCTCTCTTTAATTTTCTCGCACTTTATTTTACGAAACGGGTCTTTGTTTTTTGGCAATGTATGGACCCGCGCCTTGTAATAGCGTAGAATTTATCTTTCTGCAATTTATTTTCCGCATTCCTAACTATTAAATGCATGAAAGAATGTATGTAAATAAAATTAATCCGTAGCTCACAAATAACATGTACAAAGACAATTAACTGAAAAACAACACACAAAGCACATGCCACTCCTAGGGTACACTTCACTCGTTGCCTCGAACGTGGTCATCAAGTATAGGGTGTCTTAGAGGTCGCCCTTTTGTCTAAAGATCCAGTTGCCTCGAAACGGTTGCCTCGGATAAAAGGATCTAGGACATTAGGGTTACTTCTAAGGTGTCCTACCATTGCTTTGGTGACCACACATGTCCCTATAATCGAATTGACCCGAACACCTCCAACGATGGTGCTACCTACCTCTCAATGGTGGGATAGGACTATCTAAAGGACTCTTACACGGCTTAATTCCTTAGAGTAGGTAGATTCTCCTGGGTACTTGCTCTTTTCAAACAAACAAAAATACTTTTCACACCTCACACTTTTCTGACAAAAGTTTTCAAACAAAACATTTCATACACTCTTGAGGACTGATACAAGAGTTACTTAGGAATTTTTCAAACGAAACTTTTTCAAAACCCACACACACTTGAAAAGCAAACAAATTTTGAAAACATAAGAGCAAGTACCTAAGAGCTCGTGGATAACCATGGATAGAAAGGGTGCTAACACCTTCCCTTTCTATAAATCTACCTCCCGAACCGAGAAACATTCTCGAATAAGGAATTTTGCTGTGCTTTTGTCCTTTCCATGTTGGAGAACATAAAAGACGGTGGCGACTCTTGCTTACCGCGACATTTCGCGAAACCAGCTAAAAACAGCCAGTTCTATTTCCACCGATCACAGAACTTGAACTGGCGACTCTGCTGGGGACTACTTAAAGTGAGGTGTACCTTAGGATTAGATCATACTTATGTTTTCAATTGCCTGTTTTGATTGCTTTAATATTGTGGGCCTGTTTTGGGAGTTCTATAGATCCTAACCCGGATCTGGGGAATACCTTTTAGGTAGCGACAAACTGTGAGGGAACTGTGTGGGGTATACCGACACGGTTGAAGCAGTTGCTACGTTGATGTGGCACTTTGGTGAGTACCGGTAACCCTTGAGTCAAGTCAAGGAGAGTACGGGGCCGCCGCGTGGTGTCGTGAAGCATCAACTGACCTTAGGAACCTTAATTGAACCACCCTGGCCTCTTTAGGGGTAGTGAGATGACTGACTTTGGTGCAGTCCGAAGTTGGTTGATACTCGATACTACACTCATTGAGGGTTGCTTTCTTGGAATATTTTGATCTCCAGTTCAGTGGCTAAATCAAAACAATGAACATAGAAAACAACCCAATGATATTGAGATCCTTATAACCCGGTTACTTTTGATAGGACAGGTTTTTGAGCCCACCAACTTCAAGAGGGTAGTACCCCAAACTTCATGCTGGCCTAAGCTCTAAGGGTTGTGGTGTGACTTGTGTGCCTTATCATGTTTGCTTTTTGTGAATACTTGTGGTGTGTTTTATCATAGCATCATAACATCATACAGCATCATATGCATTTACTAACCACTTCAAGGGTTCGAATCTTCATCTTTGTTCTTGTTTTGTAGGACATGGAAACTATCCGCAGAAAGACAATTCAGGTCAACCTTGTCAGGGTCCCTCCTCAGCTTAAGGAACTTACATCCAGGATTCCCGAGAACTCTTCATTCAGTGAAAGGCATGGTAGACTCATCAGCTTGGTCAATACCAACATTGAAGAGGATATGGTGAAAGTGTTGTTCCAGTTCTTTGACCCTCTGCACCACTGTTTTACTTTCCCGGATTATCAGTTGGTGCCTACTTTGGAAGAGTTTTCTCAGCTTCTGAAGATTCCTATCCTTAGTCAACTACCCTACAACGGTACAGAAAAGGAGCCAAAACTTGAAGAGGTTGCTAAAGCATTATGCCTACAACCATCTGACATTAAGGGACACTGGGAAGTTAGAAGTGGTATCAAAGGGTTCTTGGCCAAGTTCCTGTTCGAGAAAGCACAAGAATGTTGAAACTCCCTTGACCTACAAGCTTTTGAAGAAGTTGTGGCACTCCTCGTCTATAGGTTGGTGTTGTTCCCTAATCCAGATCAGCTTATAGATATCAATGCTGTCAAGATCTTCATGTCCAGGAATCCTATACCTACGTTGCTTGGGGACATCCTTCACTCATGTTACACTCGAACCATGAGAAAAAGAGGTGTTCTTATGTGCTGCACTCCTCTCCTGGCAAGGTGGTTTATTTCGCACCTTCCACAATCAGTTTTGAAGAACGAGTGGGGTTTGAGATGGTCACAACGGTTGATGACTCTTACACATGCTGATATACATTGGTGTTCTCGGTCCAGAGAGAATGTCACTATCATTGATCGTTGCGGAGAGTATCCTAATGTTCCTTTGCTTGGAATTAGAGGGGGCATTACTTACAACCCCTGTCTGGCTTTGAGGCAGTTTGGATATGCTCGGAGAGATGGCCCTCATGACATGTTGATTCCTGACATAGTTTTTGACTTCGACAATGATGCACAAGGACTTCGCCAGAGATTTATCAGAGCTTGGAGGATGCCCAACAGGGTAGACAGCAAGACACTGGGGCACAAGAACTCCATCCCCCTAGAGCCTTATCTCAAGTGGGCACGAGCCCGCTCCCAGAAGCTGGTGATGCCATATCCTCATGTTCTCCCCGTGATCAAAGATCCAGTGTTGGAAGGAGAGGTGCCCTACACCATTCAACATCCTGGCATGCCTACATCCTGGGAAGAAATGCAGAAAAGCTGGATCCAACTCAAGGAAGAACGGAATTCTCTTAAAGCCAGTCTACATGCCAGTGAGAAGAAGGTCTTGGAGCTCACCCGCCTACTGCACGAGGAAAAGACCCTGAACACTTACATCGCTCCAAAGAGGATGCGCAGTGTCTTTTGGGATTAATTATTTTTTAATGTTTTGCCCATGAGGCCCTTGTGTACTGAACAAATTATTTCCTAATAAAAAGTGTGTTCTTTTTTGGCTACAACGAATTTGAACTTTCGAACCCTTGAATGCATTGCATAAATAGCATATCATGTATCATGTGCATAACAGGTACCCTTTTTCTACAGGTTGCTTAATCTTCTTCACTGTTTATTTCAGCACTCAATCATCATGAATCCTGAACCAACTACCGAACAAGCTATCAAGGCCCTCCAGGCCCAGAACACCCAGTTTCAGGAGATGGTCATGAACTTGGCCCAGGGACAACAAGAGTTGAAGGCTTTGCTCCTGAAGAAGAAGAAGAAGAAGAGAATTGTGCTGTTCAACACTGGACGCAGACTCGAGAATACACTGCAGAATGAAGCTGAGAGGACTACTCCATCTGTGGGGGAAGGCAGTCACCAAGGGAGAGAGGTTCCTAGTCCTGTGGTCTCTGACACCGAGACAGACTTCAACGATGAACAGTACCCTCATGCTGAGGACCGGTACAAACAACTAGAGGACAGGTTAAATGCTATGGAGATCCAACGAGTTCCTGGGTTGGATTTTGGAGACTTAGGGTTATCTTCTGGGGTGGTGATCCCACACAAGTTCAAGGCGCCTGCCTTTGTGAAGTACGACGGGGCTTCCTGTCCTAAGATGCACCTCCGTTCTTATGTAAGGAAGATCCAGCCTTACACTGCAGACAAGAACTTATGGATCCATTTCTTCCAGGAGAGTCTTTCAGGGACTCATCTCGAATGGTTCTATCAGCTGGATGGAACCAACATTCGTAACTGGGAGGACTTGGCTACTGCTTTTTATAAGCAGTATCAATACAATTTCGACCTCGCTCCCACCCGTACCCAACTCCAGGGTATGTCACTGGGAACGGGTGAAGGTTTTAAGGAGTACGCACAGAAGTGGAGAGATCTGGCTGGCAGGGTGCAGCCACCGTTGACGGATCGTGAACTAGTGGACATGTTCTTGGGGACCCTATCTGGTCCATTCTTCAACCATCTCATTGGTAATTCCTCTGCTGGGTTTATAGACTTGATCTTGACTGGTGAGAGGATCGAAGCTGGTATCAAATCGGGGAAGATACATAAGGGTGCCTCCTCAAATACTGAAAAGAAGCCCTTCAAGAAGGAAGCTAGTGTTGTGTATGGTCCCAGGAGACAGAACAAACCAGAACGCCGCCAAGCTGTCAACGCGGTGGTTATTTCTAAGCTTGCTGCTGCTCCTCAGCAGTACAACCAGCCAAGAGTTGAGAGGCCTAAAAGGCAGTATACTCGGCTCAGCATGACTCTCTCTCAGATATTACCGCAACTGCTGTCAACCAGCCTGGTAACTGTCAAGGAAGCTCCGAAGGTGGTAAACACAACATCTCCGAAGTACAACCCCAACGCCCATTGCGCTTATCACTCTGATAGCCCGGGACATTCTACTGATGATTGTTGGGCCCTAAGGAATAAGGTTCAGGACCTTATTGATGCTAAGGAAATACAGTTTGAGGCGCCCGAAAGGCCAAATGTTGTGACCGCTCCCATGCCCCAGCATGGAGTGAATGCTGTTGAGGAGGATCTGTATGTAGCTTCTGTGGATGATGTTGCTACTCCGCTGCTGACCGTCAAGAGGAACCTGTTGCTAGCCGGTTTATTTCCAGGATATAGTAAAGGTTGCCATCTATGTGCTGTTTCACCTACTGGTTGTCCGTTGCTGAAGTCAGACGTCCAAAACCTGATGGATAGCAAAGAGATCTTATTCAAGAAGATTGTTGTTCCTGCTGTCCCTGTTGAAGAAGTTTCAATTGTCACTATTTTCAATAACCCCCCTAAGGCTCCCTCAAAGAAGCCTGTCAAAATTATGCCTGTTCACAAGATTGCTCCTATAACCATTACTGTTCCGGGGCCCATCCCCTACAAGTCTGATAAAGCTGTCCCGTGGCACTATGGGGAAGATTTTTATGTTCTGGGAGTGAAACAAGAGTTCAATACTAGTACTGGTGTCACCAACATCACCGGGCCTGCTAAAGTCACTCGTAGTGGAAGACTAATCTCACCAGACATTGCACCTCCAGCAATTCAGAGACCTCTTGTCATCACACCTGCCAGTGTGCCTGTTTCCCCTCCTGATCAAGTTTCTACCCCTGCTGCCGAGTCATCTGACGCTCGGGGCAAGGGGATTGCTACTGATGTGCCTGCCCGGACGGAGGCACCGAAGACCACTGTTGAGGCTTCCATGCAAGAGATGGAAGAGATCCTCAAAATTATCAAGAAGAGTGATTTCAACGTCGTTGAACAGCTGGGGCACACCCCCTCTAAAATCTCCATGCTATCATTGTTGTTGTGTTCAGAGGCCCATGCCAAGGCCCTGATTGCTTTCCTGAAGACGGCCCACGTGCCACAAGAAACGTCTGCTGATCAATTCACCGATTGTGTGGCCAACTTAACTCCTGATAATGGTCTGGGTTTCTCTGACGCTGATCTGACAGCCAAGGGGAAGAACCATAATGATGCCTGCATGTCTCCATTGAATGCAGGGGCACTACTCTTGTCCATGTGCTGGTTGACACTGGTTCTTCATTAAACGTACTACCCAAGAAAGCTCTAGACAGGCTGGACTGTGAGGGTTTAGAGCTCAAACCAAGTAACATTGTTGTCCGGGCCTTTGACGGGTCCAAAAGGATGGTACATGGTGAGGTTGACATCCCAATCATGGTTGGTTCACAAGTCTTTGATTCAAAATTCTATGTGATGGACATCCGCCCATCCTATTCTTGTTTGCTGGGTCGCCCATGGATCTACAAGGCTGGAGCTGTGACTTCAACTTTACATCAGAAGCTTAAGTACCCGGTCAGGGGGAAGATCGTAACAGTGCAAGGGGAAGAGGAATACATGGTCAGCCACCTCAACTCGTTCTGGTACGTAGAAATGGATGGGGAGTTCATTGAGACCCCCTTTCAACACTTTGAAGAGGTGCCTCAGACATTGGCAGCAGCAGAGGCAGTGACTGAAGAGAGTTCTCCTTTGAAGATGGCCTCCTTAAAGGACGCCCAGGCTGTGATCGAGAAGGGTGAGTGTGCAAACTGGGGCAGACTTCCTGATTTCACTCCAAAGACTGACAAATTTGGCTTGGGTTTCACTGCAGAAGCTCAGAAGGCTGTGCGCAAGGCAAGGATTGGAAGACCTCCTGTGCTCATCACCAACCCAGGAGTGAATGCTATCTAGGACGACGTGGAGGAATCCGAATTTGACAGTTGGATCTACCCAACGACCAACGGTGCACCTAGCAACTGGACTACAAAAGACTTTACACCTATTACTTTTGTCACTCAGTAATGAACTTCTTTGTTTTGAATTTGTAACGAACAATAATTTGAAACTTTATGGCCCGGTGTCTTACCCGGGGCACCGTGGCTTCATTTGTGAGGGCTTTTGTGTGTCACTTCCATATATCATTAATAAAAGCATTGGACGTTTTTTACATTTCAAATCTTGTGTTCCCTTTCTTCCTTTACATATTGCAAAACAACTATATTTACACACACTCACTCATACAGGTTCCAATCCACTCTGGATCTCACTGGTAACGACTCTGCTACTGCCAGTTATGACTTCGAAAATCCGATCAACTTAGCCGAAGACGAAGGTGAAGATGATTGCGAAGTGCCTGGTGAGCTTGCAAGACTGCTACTCCAGGAAGAGAGGGCCATTCAGCCACACGAAGAGCCAGTGGAAATGGTAAATTTGGGTACTGAGACAGACAGAAAGGAAGTCAAGATTGGTGCCAATCTGGAGGCTAATGTGAAACAACGGTTGATTCAGATGCTGCATGATTATGTGGAAATCTTTGCCTAATCCTACAAAGACATGCCTGGGTTGGACACCGACATTGTGGTTCATCATTTGCCTACCAAGGAAGATTGCCCGCCAGTAAAACAGAAGGTCCGCCGTATGCGTCCAGAGATGTCCGAGAAAATCAAAGCTGAGGTTATGAAACAATTTGATGCCGGTTTTCTTGTAGTGACTTCTTACCCTCAGTGGGTTGCCAACGTGGTTCCAGTGCCGAAGAAAGATGGCAAGGTCAGAATGTGTGTTGATTACAGGGATTTGAACAGGGTGAGCCCTAAGGATGATTTCCCTCTACCTCACATCGACGTTCTGGTTGACAATACTGCCCAACATAAGGTATTCTCCTTCATGGACGGTTTCTCAGGTTATAACCAAATCAAGATGGCTCCTAAAGACATGGAGAAGACCATTTTTGTTACTCAGTGGGGCACCTTTTGCTACAAGGTCATGCCTTTTGGGTTGAAAAATGCTGGGGCAACCTACCAACGTGCCATGGTTCCTTTGTTTCATGACATGATCCATCATGAGATCGAAGTGTACGTCGACGATATGATTGCAAGGTCCCAAACTAAGGAGGAACACCTTGACCATCTGCAGAAACTGTTTGACCGTCTGAAGTTGTACAAGTTGAGGTTGAACCCGAACAAGTGCACCTTTGGGGTAAGATCAGGAAAACTACTAGGGTTCATCGTGAGCGACAAAGGTATTCAAGTGGACCCTGCCAAGGTGAAAGCCATACAAGAGATGCCGGCTCCCAAGACAGAGAAAGAAGTCAGAGGCTTTCTAGGACGACTGAATTACATTGCCCAATTCATCTCGCACCTAACTGCTACCTGTGAACCAATCTTCAAGCTGCTGAAGAAAGATCAGGTAGTACGTTGGAATGATGAATGTCAGGCCGCTTTCGAAAGAATCAAAGAGTATCTCCAAGAACCACCCATTCTTATGCCACCGGTTGAAGGGAGACCTCTAATCCTATACTTGACAGTATTGGACAACTCAATGGGGTGTGTGTTGGGGCAGCATGACGAGTCTGGCCGAAAAGAGCATGCCATTTATTACCTTAGCAAAAAGTTTACCGACTATGAGACCTGATACTCACTGCTCGAGAAAACTTGTTGCGCTTTGGTATGGGCTGCTCGCCGGCTGAGACAGTATATGTTGACTCACACTACTTTGTTGATCTCAAAAATGGATCCAATCAAGTACATATTCGAAAAGCCTGCCTTGTCCGGAAGAATAGCAAGATGGCAGATGATCTTGACAGAATACGACATCCAATATACAACTCAGAAAGCAATCAAGGGAAGTGTATTGGCAGACCATTTGGCACACCAGGCAGTGGATGACTACCAATCTATGAACTTTGAATTTCCAGACGAGGATATCATGGTAGTAACTGATTGTGAAGTACCTGGACCGGATGAAGGACCTGAGGAAGGATCCCGATGGTCTATGCACTTTGACGGAGCCTCAAACGCTTTGGGTAACGATATTGGCGCTGTAATCATATCCCCCAAAGGCACTCATACCCCACTCACTGCCCGGCTATGTTTCAACTACAACAACAACATGGCAGAGTATGAGGCATGCATCATGGGTCTTCAAGCTGCAATTGACTTAAGGATCAAGTTTCTGAGTGTCTTCAGAGACTCCGCTCTCGTGATCAATCAGATCAAAGGCGAGTGGGATACGAAACACCCAAACCTTATTCCTTACAAAGAGTACGTGTTGACATTGATCCCCCACTTCGAGGAGATAAATTTTGAACACTTCCCAAGAGGGGAGAATCAGTTGGCGGACGCGCTGGCTACAATGTCTTCTATGTTCAAAGTCAAAAGGGACAACGAGGCTCACCGAATCATTATCTGGAAACTGGATGAACCTGCACATTGCTGTGATCTTGAGGCTAAAGAGGTAACTGAAAAACCTTGGTATCATGAAGTGAAGAGGTACTTGGAAGCTCAAGAATACCCCGAGGGTGCATCCGTTAATGACAAAAAGTTTCTGAGAAGGTTCGCGGCAAAGTTCTTCCTTAGAAATGGCATTCTATACAAGCGAAATCATGATTCGACCTTACTGTGTTGTGTGGATAAGACTGAAGCAGAAAAGATCATGGCAGAGCTACATGAAGGTAACTTCGGAACGCATTCCAGTGGACATACTATGGCAAAGAAAATCCTTCGGGCAGGATATTTCTAGTCCACGATGGAAGCCGACTGTTATCAACATTCTCGGACGTGTCACAAATGCCAGATCTATGCAGATAAGGTGCACATCCCTCCAATACCTCTGAACGTCTTGACAGCACCTTGGCCTTTTGCAATGTGGGGCATTGATATGATCGGCGAGATCAGACCTACGGCATCCAACGGGCATCGCTTCATCCTGGTAGCGATTGATTACTTTACAAAGTGGGTTGAAGCAGCTTCCTACGCTACGGTAACCAAGAACGTCGTGGCACGGTTCATTTGGCATAACCTGATCTGTCGATACGGCGTACCTGAGAGGATCATTACGGACAATGGTACCAATCTTAACAACAAGATGATCACTGAGCTCTGCGAGCAATTCAAGATACAACACCACAACTCTTCTCCCTACCGACCGAAGATGAATGGAGCTGTCGAAGCAGCAAATAAGAATATCAAGAAGATTGTGCAGAAGATGACAGTGACCTACAAAGATTGGCACGAGATGTTACTGTTTGCTCTTCATGGGTACCGTACCTCAGCACGGACGTCAACAGGGGCAACACCCTTTTCTTTGGTCTATGGCATGGAGGCAGTCTTGCCTATCGAAGTCCAGATACCCTCTCTCCGGATAATGAAGGATGCAGGCTTGAGCGAAGATGACTAGATCCAGACTCGACTTGATCAATTAAACCTAATCGACGAAAAGAGACTCACTGCTATGTGTCATGGTCAGACGTACCAAAAACGGATGATCAGGGCATTTAACAAGAAAGTCAGACGACAAGAGTATCAAGTCGGAGACCTGGTAATCAAGCACATCATTCTTCCTCAAGGTGATCCCAGGGGAAAATGGACCCCTACGTACGAAGGTCCATTTGTGGTTAAGAATATCTTCTCAGGAGGAGCTATGATTCTGACCACCATGGATGGTGACGACCTTCCTCACCCCGCCAATGCAGACGTAGTAAAAAGATACTACGCATGAACAAAAGACCCGCTAGGTTGACACACCTAGGCAAAAATAAGGGCTTCCCGGCGAACCAAAAGGGTTCGGGCAAAAATAAGGGATGAAATGAAAAAAATCTGTTCACCCGGCAAGTCAAAAACCTGAAAAGGCGGCTTGGGCAAAAATGGGTATCCCGGTGGACTGAAAACCCGAAAGGGTGGTCCAGGCAAAAGTTAGGGATTAAAGCGTAATACTATGTCTCATTGGATCACCTTGCATCCAGAATCCGGTATCAACTATCAGGTTCAGACGGCATCAATCAATCAGCTTCATCTTCAACTGAGCAGCAAAGTGATGAGACGCTTGAAGACATAAAGGCGATAGCAGAGTTGGAGCCCAATGGGATTTTTCACATAGCTGTTTTGTTTTCCTTTTCAAAATTGTATAAACTCTATGTTGTTCGGCGGCGTTCTCTTACTGGGACGTCATCCTCTTGTACATAAACGCCTATTTACAGGCAAATTCAAAAATCAATACAAATTCACTTTTCAGACCAATTGCCAATTGTTTTTCCTTTTTCTGTTTTGTTTTGCAAAGAACGTCCAATGTTCAATTTTTGATATATGCATTTGACACTAATTGCTAACTCATGAATATTTGCATACGAAACAAAGGATTAATTACAGGTGACATCAGAAACAGGGGCAATAATGAGTTTTCTAAACGATCTAGTTGCTCTGTCCACCAAGGTACCAAGGTAAGTTCGGCTGAAGAACATAACCAAGTTACCTCCACTCCATGCAGAGTAAGACCAAATTTCAGCAATACTCTCCCCAAGCAGAGTTGGTCTCCCATCAGCCCTAAAAAGGCACAGTATCAACAGCGAGTCAGCAACACTCTCCCCCAAGCAGAGTTAGTGTACTGTCAGCCTTAAGGAGGATGGGTATCCCCAGAAAATCTCAATATTCCCCAGCGGAGTATAGATATTCCTCTACAAGCATCCCCGGCAGTCTTAGCGTAAGATTGTTCCCCGGCAGAATACAAGACACCCCAGCGGAGCCATTCCCCAGTGCAGTCCAAAATTTCCCCAAGAGAGTTGAATCATCCTCCCCAGTAGATTTTGGAAGCTTATCCCCAGTAGATTCTGGAAGCTTATCCCCTGCAGAGCACGAACGCGTCTCCCCGGCTTTATTCAAAGGTTATTCCCCACCAGGGCTTATAACTGGGTTATCCTCAGCTAATTGCCACGGAAAGATCGTCCTCGGCGAAGTTCTTCCTATCCCCCAGCGGAGTTCATCAAATCCTCAACAAAGCTTATCAACGGTATCCCCAGCGGAGTTATCATCAAACCTCAGCGAAGTATCTCTTCTCCACAGAGCATTCCCTGCAGAGTAATCTCTCCAACAAGTTTATTCACCAACAGAGTCATCTTCTCCTACCGGTGTATCCTTACAAACATCATCCCCAGCAGAAATGAAGAACTCTACTCTTCAAACATCAGCCCAGGATTCAACAATTTCCCGGCATTCGTCAAGGATTTATTTTCCTAGACGAAAATACATTCATATCACATTTCATACATCCTGCTTACATACACAATGCATGCACATACGCATCATATCACACAATCTCATCTATTTTTGAGAACATCATGCACTTCATACATCATGACATTGCATACAACTGATGTTTTTCCTTTTCAGGAAAAAGATCAATCCAAAGATAATTACTATCAACTGTCGCAATTCCAGATTCGATACCTGTATCTAGCCAGGGCATATATGTGAGCGATCAATTCCAGATTCGATTCCTGTATCCAGCCAGGGCACGTCTGAAGAGTCTGAAGATTCGATTCCTGTATCCAGCCAGGGCATATCTGTTGACGACTAATTCCAGATTCGATTCCTGTATCCAGCCAGGGCACGTCTAAAGAGTTTGAAGATTCAATTCCTGTATCCAGCCAGGGCATATCTGTTGACGACTAATTCCAGATTCAATTCCTGTATCCAGCCAGGGCACGTCTGAAGAGTTTGAAGATTCGATTCCTGTATCCAGCCAGGGCATATCTGTTGACGACTAATTCCAGATTCGATTCCTGTATCCAGCCAGGGCACGTCTGAAGAGTTTGAAGATTCGATTCCTGTATCCATCCAGGGCATATCTGTTGACGACTAATTCCAGATTCGATTCCTGTATCCAGCCAGGGCACGTCTGAAGAGTCTGAAGATTCGATTCCTGTATCCATCCAGGGAATATCTGTTGACGACTAATTCCAGATTCGATTCCTGTATCCAACCAGGGCACGTCTGAAGAGTTTGAAGATTCGATTCCTGTATCCAGCCAGGGCATATCTGTTGACAACTAATTCCAGATTCGATTCCTGTATCCAGCCAGGGCACGTCTGAAGAGTTTGAAGATTTGATTCCTGTATCCAGCCAGGGCATATCTGTTGACGACTAATTCCAGATTCGATTCCTGTATCCAACCAGGGCACGTCTGAAGAGTTTGAAGATTCGATTCCTGTATCCAGCCAGGGCATATCTGTTGACGACTAATTCCAGATTCGATTCCTGTATCCAGCCAGGGCACGTCTGAAGAGTTTGAAGATTCGATTCCTGTATCCATCTAGGGCATATCTGTTGACGACTAATTCCAGATTCGATTCCTGTATCCAGCCAGGGCACGACTGAAGAGTTTGAAGATTCGATTCCTGTATCCAGCCAGGGCATATCTGTTGACGACTAATTCCAGATTTGATTCCTGTATCCAGCCAGGGCACGTCTGAAGAGTTTGAAGATTTGATTCCTGTATCCAGCCAGGGCATATCTGTTGACGACTAATTCCAGATTCGATTCCTGTATCCAGCCAGGGCACGTCTGAAGAGTTTGAAGATTCGATTCCTGTATCCAGCCAGGGCATATCTGTTGACAACTAATTCCAGATTTGATTCCTGTATCCAGCCAGGGCACGTCTGTAAGCAACCTTTTGAAGTTCCGGATTCGATTCCTGTATCTAGCCAGGGCACATCTGTGAGCAACCAATTGTAGATTCGATACCTGTATCCAGCCAGGGCATGTCTGCATGAAGAGTTTGAAGATCAACCCCTATAACAGGCCAGGTAATTATCTTTATTTCTCAGGTACGCAAGTTCTCGCTAAGGAATCTCTTACGCGATCGACACCTAGATGGCATCTATAAGCCCATCCTCCCATTACAGTTCCAAATGGCATCTATAAGCCCATTCCCGACAAGGTTCTGTCACATCTCCAGATGGCATCTATAAGCCCATCCTCTTATCCACCATCTCTCCAAATGGCATCTGTAAGCCCATTCCCGACATCACACTGTTGGTACTCTACTATGTGAGTGCAAATTTCTGGGCACTCTAGTGTTCAATCATCTTCCACCTTCGGATCACGAAAGGCACACAAGCCAATCTACATCCTCAGGTCTAAGAAGATTGAACAGGGGCAACTGTTGTACCCCAAAATTTGCCCTCCCATATTCTTCAAAGTTTTGACAAGCATCATCTCAATCTGCTCAAGTCTACTCAAGGGTTGCACAGTTCAAACACCCTCCTAAGCCACTCAAATTAGGGTTTTGGTTCTTGCAAGGAAGTTGAGGTTTTCAAGGGCTCAATCAAGTCCCATATGCCTATACACATTGTCAAGCATCCATATGCCAAGTTGCAAGACTCACAACATCAAATTGCACAGTCAAAAGCCCTATTTGCTCTACAATCAACTGTAGGGGTAAAATGGTCATTTGACAGTCAAAAGTCAAAATTTTTGGTCAACATCTTATTTTGAAGCCACAATCATCATTTGATCAAGTCTTGATCATGATTCCACAAGAATGGCTCAAAAATCATCAAGGTGTCAAAAGTTTCTATTTTTGGACAACTGAAAAGTCAACTGTAACTTGACCAAGGCATACCTTTTTCATGGTTCATCAGAAAAATCCTATCCAATTCTCATTTTGAAGGGTAGGACATTTCCTACAACTCATATTCACATTCCAAGTCCAAGAAATGCTCTCACAAAAAGTTATCAATTTCAACATTATAGGTCATTTTCAAAAGTCAACAAAAAGGCATTTTAAGTCAAAGACCATAACTTGATATTGGTAAATCAAAATGACATGTGACCAAAGTCATTGGTTATAGGACTTCAAGACCTTTCCAAAATGTCCAAGAACATGTTCATATGATCAAAATTGAGCAAGATATGCATTGGAGAAGTTGGAAAAATTTTGTGAAATGGCAAAAGTCAACTATCCTTGAAACTTCAATTTTTGACAAAAAGGCCCACTTTTTTCCACTTGATTCATCCTTGTTATGCCACCCACGTGTCCCATGATCAATTTCAAGATTAAACATTAATTTTTCTATTTTTATTTAATTTTATTTGATTTAATTCATTTTAAATCCATAAAATTCAAATAAAAATCAAAAAAATTAATTCAATGATATCTTGTGGTTTGAATGACTTTGATGCATCATAAGGAACATACCAAATTCGTGTAAAGTCCATTTCAAGCATGAAATTCAAAATTGAACAAAAATGGCAAGTTTCTTTAATGGTGGTTATGGAGAAATCCAAAACTTCATTGCAAGGGTTAAAGGCTCATAATATTGCTTGATTCTCATTCACACACATATATGCAAATGTTCCAGACCAAATACACGACCTAGAAACCTCTGAAAGAGCATAACCAAATTCAAAAATTGGAAGAAAAAACCAAAAACTGTTTTCAACCTTCTAGTGCAATTCAAGCATTTCTCTTGATCTAAACACGTTGCCAGCATTGCCAGGAACCTATTGCACTCATAAACAAGTTCTAACACTCAAGAACTCGTGCTACACAGTCATACGATTTACCTTCTTTTTTCAAAATCATAACCATCAATTTATGCATTTTTGACATCTTTCATTGTTTGTTTTGTGTTTATAGAACTCAGGCGAAGCTTTTGGTACAATTCAATTGCGTTATAATGCCCTGGAATCGAAACCACCATTAACGAATCCTAGGGTTTCAGAGCTTGTGATTTGGGGCTTTTCCAATACTGTAAAATCAGAACATCTAAGACCCATGGTTGAAACCGGCTTGATGAGACAAACACAAAACATACCCCGCGCCCAATTTATCTTGCATCTACGCCTATTCGCTATTTTTTAATGTTGCAGGTTGTGGGGGGTTAAAACCCCCGCTATCTAACTCTATTTCTTGCAGTTTCAGGGAAGAAGAAGGTGACGTGTTTGCATCCCATTAGTCCATTCGAATAATACGCGCGCGCTTTTAGTTTTACAGCATTAGGATTGAGTATTGCATATATTAATTCTTGCTTGTTTTATTAATGACTAAAACAAATTGGTGCAGTGGCTGGCAACGCGCTTGGTATTCGTTGGGACCTGGGTTCGATCCCCAGGTCCCCCAAAGGCTTGTTGAATTTTTTCCAAATATGATCTTATGCAGGCAACGTGAAGCAACTCACCATAAACCTCACATCCCAGCTTGCCAAGTGTCCCTCAGAAGCAGATCCAACGGCCAAGAGAGGGAGCACACCATACTCCTGGTCAACCAGCGCCCCACTCAATTCCCAAAGTCAACGGGCTTTGTGCAAATGGGCCTCACAATTCCATTAACACTCCCAATCTGGCCCAAAACCCCCCTTGGGTTTGCAATTTTTATTTTGTCATTTTTATATTTTGTTTGTCTTATTTTATTTTTCCCTTTTATTAACTATTAACATAATTAATTTTTTTCTATAAAACTTCAAAAAAAGAACTAATATTATTATTATTATTAATTTCATTTTATTTTTGTAAATAAATACTAATAAATTGAGTTAATTTTAATTAGGCAACTTTAATTTTTTTCTTAATAACTAAAATAAATTTAGAATTAGGTTTTATTAACTTTTAATTTTATTTCCTTTTATTTTATTTCATTAAAAACATAAAAATACAAAAACATTTTTTTAATAAATTAATTAATTAGTTATTAATTTTAATTTCATTTAATCACAAAAAAGGACAAAAAATTCATTTCTTTTCTTAAAAGGGTCAAAACCCTTAAGGCATTCCCGATTAATTTTTATTCGCGCGCATTTATTTTATTTTGATTATTTATGTAATTGTCTCCAGCTATGTAATAGTTAATTAGGAATTTTGCTCTCTTTAATTTTCTCGCACTTTATTTTACGAAACGGGTCTTTGTTTTTTGGCAATGTATAGACCCGCGCCTTGTAATAGCGTAGAATTTATCTTTCTGCAATTTATTTTCCGCATTCCTAACTATTAAATGCATGAAAGAATGTATGTAAATAAAATTAATCCATAGCTTACAAATAACATGTACAAAGACAATTAACTGAAAAACAACACACAAAGCACATGCCACTCCTAGGGTACACTTCACTCGTTGCCTCGAACGTGGTCATCAAGTATAGGGTGTCTTAGAGGTCGCCCTTTTGTCTAAAGATCCAGTTGCCTCGAAACGGTTGCCTCGGATAAAAGGATCTAGGACATTAGGGTTACTTCTAAGGTGTCCTACCATTGCTTTGGTGACCACACATGTCCCTATAATCGAATTGACCCGAACACCTCCAACGATGGTGCTACCTACCTCTCAATGGTGGGATAGGACTATATAAAGGACTCTTACACGGCTTAATTCCTTAGAGTAGGTAGATTCTCCTGGGTACTTGCTCTTTTCAAACAAACAAAAATACTTTTCACACCTCACACTTTTCTGACAAAAGTTTTCAAACAAAACATTTCATACACTCTTGAGGACTGATACAAGAGTTACTTAGGAATTTTTCAAACGAAACTTTTTCAAAACCCACACACACTTGAAAAGCAAACAAATTTTGAAAACATAAGAGCAAGTACCTAAGAGCCCGTGGATAACCATGGATAGAAAGGGTGCTAACACCTTCCCTTTCTATAAATCTACCTCCCGAACCGAGAAACATTCTCGAATAAGGAATTTTGCTGTGCTTTTGTCCTTTCCATGTTGGAGAACATAAAAGACGGTGGTGACTCTTGCTTACCACGACATTTTGCGAAACCAGCTAAAAACAGTCAGTTCTATTTCCACCGATCACAGTGCGTTGCTGCCGGTACCTGACATTGTTGCTGAGACCACATTGCTGCAAGATGCAATAGGATCTTTTGTTGCATGGCCATCAGACCTCATTTTCATAGATGATCAGGTATGTTGAAAACAATTATGAATCTTTAAGTCTTCAACTGTCGGTTCTGACCTCAACTATTTCCACGGTAATTATAGACTCCTACAACACCCGCATCTAAGGGTAAAGGGATTTTGCGGCACGACGAGTCTGATGTATCACAAAAAGAGGTACGTTTAAAGTGTTAATTATGTGATCCGAATAAAAAACTGCATAATTTTATAATTTAACTAAGTCTATATGATTTTTAGGTACCTTTTCAAGGGTCACAACAAGTGAGCCAGAAAATCGTTGGCGTACCACCCAAGAAAAGGGTGCCTACTAGATTTTTCCCTCGATACCGGCAGTGTCTTGAAACAATAGTGAGAACAACAAATTTGATGGATGGTGGTATTCGTCAAATGGATATGGATCAAGGTATCTTTAGTTTTTCTTGCACCGAAATAATTGGACATGAGGACGTGGAACAAATTTTCTGTCATAAAGAATTAGGAATCAGTATTATGCACGCATACATCCGGTAACCCCATCTTTATATTATATAATTAGCTGAAATCTTTTTTAAACATTTCAATGAATATAGTCTAATATTAATTATCTTTTTATTTAAGGCTGTTATATGACAAATTGATGCGCGGGAATCAATTGTCAAACAGATTCCATTTCGTGTCTTCCTCCCGTGTCAGCGGAGCGACAATTGGTAGGGAACCGGATTCAGTAAGAGAGCACTTAGTCGAAAGATTCATGGCAACTGGCAGTACATAAAGCTTATATCTTTGGGCGTATAATACTATTCCTACAGGGTTAGATTTTCATTCTAAGTTCATTTTAATATTTGTAATTTTTGCGTAGAATATTTTCTTCTAAACTGTTGTTTTAATTTATAGACGTCACTGGTTGTTGGTTGCTATCGATCCTATAAAAGAAGTGGTCTATTATCTGAATTCGGTTGATGGTGATTGGATAAATTATCCGGATATGAAGTTAATGATTGATACGTAAGTGAGATTATTCTAAATATTTGTGTGTATTTATATATTTAATTATTTCTGTGACATTGTTCTAAATATATATTTTTATTTTGTTAGAGTGATACAAGTATTCCGGTGTCAAAGAGAAGCTCGGGTATGACGGTCTAAATCAAACAACATTAATTGGATCAAAGTGTAGGTATATTAATTTCCACTATTTTGCTTATAATATTTATGCTATTTGATAAAACAATACAACTATATATTCTTATTTGTTTTTCTATGTAGTGTCCTCAAAAGCAAAACGGTATAGATTGCGGATACTTTGTTATGCGGTTTATCAAAGAAATCATTCAACTGAATCAAATAGAGATTCCAGTCACGGTATGGATTTATAACTTAGGATTTATTTTATTATTTCTCGGATATTTCATATAATTTTTTACTTTTAACTAAATCATGCATATTATGTTTTGTTACGTAGTACTTCGATGAATACAAATGTGCATATTACACGAAACTTCAGTTGGAAGAAATCAAAGAGGAATTGTGTCAATATTTTATTGAGCAGAGAATCATATAAGGTATGAATACATTATTATGTGAAAATTACGTGTTATGAATACGTTACATGTGAACATGGAATACCATATTGACCGTGTTATTATGTTCAAACCTCGTAGGACCAGGACCTTAATACATAATTGACCGTGTTTCTTTCATACATTAGGACTGGTTTAGTTGTTGTTAGGGTTGATTTTGTAAGACTAATTTTGAGTTACAATGCTGATAACAATGGTTTTTATATATTTTGAAGTACAAAAATGGTGTATATATATTTTGGATTACAATGGTATACAATGCATTACCGCGGTTTATGAATTACAGGTTGTGGCAACTGGTTTATATAAATAATATGCTGCAAACAATGCAGGTATATGAATTATATAAGTTATACCTCTAAAAAAAACACCCTATGAAAGCGCTTTTTCAAGAAAAACGCTGCCTTAGGTAGACCTATGAAAGCGCTTTTTCACAAAAAGCGTTGTCTAAGGTAAACATATGACAGCGCTTTTCCAGAAAAAAGCGTTGCTAAAAACCTACCTAAGACATCGCTTTTGCAGAAAAAAGCGCCACCTTAGGTAGACCTATGAAAGCGCTTCTTCATAAAAAAGCGCTGCCAAAAGCCTACTTAAGAGAGCACTTTTTAGAAAAAGCGCTGTCTTAGGTAGACCTACGAAAGAGCTTTTCATTAAACAAAAAGCGTTGCTAAAATCTATAGCAGCGCCACCTTAGAAAGCGCTTTTAAGCGCTTTTAAAGGCCAAAAAAAGCGCTTTCGTAGGTCTTTTTTGGCGTAGTGTGAAGGGTTGTGGTGAAACCATAACTGATAAGATGATAGTTGAGAAGGTAATGAGAATGTTAACCTCTCACTTTGATCACATTATCATAGCTATTTAGGAATCCAACAAACTTGAAACCCTAAAAGTGGAAGATTTGGTTGGTTTGTTGTAGGCGCATGAGATGAAGATTGTCGAAAGAAAAGGAGTTCAGGACTCGATATAGGAAGTGCAAGCTCAATCATGGAAAATGAATGGTGTTTCCAACAAGTTCAAAGGTAGTGTCGATAAGACTCAGGGAAAGAAGTCTTGGTCGAACCATCACAAGCATCATGTCAAAGACAAACCTTCTGAATCCTCTAAAAGTGGAGGAGGAAATTATCGAAAGGACAACGAAGATAAAAAAAAGGTGTATAGTGCTATCACTGTGAAAAGTAAGTCCATGTAGCCAATAATTGTTGGTACAGAAAAGATAAGGGATCGACATGCAAGGACGAAGGAGTGAACCTTGCATGCCAAGATTCAGATAATTCTGAAGGTGGTATGGTGGTTATGGCTGCAGTTTCAGATAACCATGTCGAATTCAAGATCTGGTTTCTCGACTCAGGTTGCTCGAACCACACGACTGGTCGAAAGGAGTCATTGGCACATTTTGACGAGTCAAAGAAGAGCAAGGTAAAACTTGTTAATAATAGTTTGTTACAAGCAGAAGGTACCGGCAACATAGTCTTTCAAATGAGTAATAGAGGGAAAGTTATGATCAAAGATGTGCTCTATGTACCTAGAATGAAGTGTAACTTGATACTTGTTGGATAACTAGTCGAAAAAGGTTTCTTAGTTGTCATGAAAGATGGAGTTTTAAAATTGTTCTACACCAAGAACAATTTGGTCTTAAAATCTCCTCTATCGAAGAACTGGATGTTTAAGACCATGATCAGTTCGAATTAAGTACAATGTCTAAATATCTTTGTCGACCACAAGGATAGTTAGTTGTGACATTTGAGGTTTGGACATTTGAATTTTTTATCACTCAATCAGCTGATTACTTAAGATATGGTATATGGTATCCCAAGTCTTGAGATACCTGAAAAACTTTGTGAAGGTTATTTAGTCAGAAAGCAATTCAAAAACTCTTTTGTTTCGACTATGCCAATGAGATCATCATGTATACTCAAAATGGTACATTCAGATGTATGTGGTTTATTTACAGAACATACCATTAGTGGAAATAAATATTTTATTTCGTTTGTCAATGATTTTAGTCGAAAGTTGTGGATCTATGTGATCAAGAGAAAAAATGAAGTATTTGAAATCTTTAAGAGATTAAAGATGCTTGTCGAAAATCAGAGTGAGAAGAGGGTCAAAGTTTTTCCCCTAGTAATGATTGCTTTCACTTCTTTTTTTCCCTTGGATAGGTTCAAGAACATTTCCTGAAGTTGAGCATTTTGAGTCTGAATGTCCTTGATAGTTTGTTCTATACCCATTTCTACTGAAATAAACAGTAAGAAGATGAGAGACTTATGTGGGAAAAGCCTGTAATGATATGATGCATGGTATGTGGATGCAATGTTTTCAAGGACTTAGAAAATTCAAATTTGTTTTAGACAAAAAAAAGTAGCAAACATAAATTGTATTAATAAGTTTAGATTGATTACAACCAATGCCCCTTGGGCTTACAATGGAGGAAATAAGACAAAACAAACTCCTAAGACAAAAAGGTCGACTGCATCCTCTTTGGCGCAATGTAGGCATTCAAATTTCGCTCCTCATGAAGTTGTCTTGTAAGCTCTAAAACCTTCTTTTCACTCACGTGGAACTGGGCTTCGAAGGTGTCTCATTCTTCCTTCAGCGGGATCCATGCTCTTTGTAAGTCTTCAAGAGAAGTAGGCATGGTAGGATGAAGGATAGCATAAGGAACATCCTCTTAAACTAATGGCTCCATGATGATAGGAAAAATGGCAGGGTATGGCATATCGAGTCTTTGAGCACGAGTTCATACCCACTTAAGATAAGGCTCCAAAGGAATGGAGTTCTTATTCCCCAATGTATTGCTATCCACTTTGTTTACCATTATCCAAGCTCGTATGAACCTTTTACGATAGCCTTGGTTGTCACCCTCACAGTCGAATACCAAACCCTGGATGAGTTCATTGTGAGGACCGTCTCTTCGCGCATAGCCAAATTATCGTAATGCAAGAGAAGGGTTATAAGTGATACCTCCCCTAATGCCTAAGAGTGGGACATTAGGGAATTCCCCACAATGGTCAATGATAGTAGTATCCTCCAAGGATCGAGAACACCAATAAATGTCAGAGTGTGTAAGGGACATCATCCTTTGAGACCATGTCAATCCTTGCTCGTTCTTCAATGTTGATCGAGGTAGGTGCAAAGTAAACCACTTGGCGAGTAGGAGAATGCAATTCAAGAGAGTACCTCTTTTCTTCATGGAGCGAGTATGGAAACAATGTAAAATGTCTCCAAGCAAAGTAGGTATAGGATTACGGGAGAGGAAGACCTTGATGGCATTCACATATATGAAGTGGTTCGGATTGGGAAATAGATCCAAACCATAGATCAGAAGGGCCAAGACATCTTCAAAATCTTGAAAATCCATATCCTCCCAGAATGAACGAGACTTGTCCAACAGAAACTTGGCTAGGAAACCACTAACTCCGCTTCTTGTCTCCCAATTTGCTACAATGTCGGCTCTCTTCAGATGCAGGGCTTTAGCAATGACTTCAGGCTTTGGAGTCTCCTATAAACCAGTGAATGGTATTTGATCAAGCACGGACACTCCTAACAGTTGAGGGAACTCTTTTAATGTAGGCACCAACTGATAGTCAGGAAAGTTGAAGCAATGATGCATGGGATCAAAGAATTGGAAGAGCACACACATCGTTTCTTCTTGGAAATTGGAGGTAGCCAAGCTAAGAAGTCGACCATATTTCTTGGTGAAGAGAGAATCTCCAGGCACCCTTGATGTTAATTCTTCGAGTTGAGGGGGTACTTTCATGAAGCTGATTTGGATGGTATTCCTTCGGATGGGAGTCATGGCCTACAAAACAAAACAAAGATAAATTCCTAAATCCTTGAAATAGTTAGTGAGAATGCTTAAGATGTTATGTACAAGTATGCAAAGCAAGCAAGTTGTTATGTACAAATAGTCATATACACACAAAGTAGACAAGTCCTTAGGCTTAGGCTTGCATGGGGTTTGTAGGTAAGTACCCTCTTGAAGTTTAGTTGGCTCAACCTGTCCTAGTAATAGTAACTGGGTTATAGGGGATCTCAATATCACTGACCATTCTTCATCGGGTATTGTCTCATCACAATCAATCTTTTCTTGCGGATGAGATTTCCCAAAAGTCCGATCTCAATGAGTGTAGTATCGAGTATCAACCCATTTTCAGTTTTCCGCTGAAACCGGCTATCTCACTACTTCCTAATGTCCCAGTTGTTAAATTAAGGTTCTAAGTTCAGTTAGTGTTTATGGTGTTGCTCAGCGGCCCCGTATTCTCCTCGATTCAACACAAGGGATACAGGTACCAATAAATGTGTCACACTAACGTAGCCATTGCTTCAACTGTATCGGTTTATTCCGTACAGTTTCCACAATCTATTGCTACTTACCTAAAAGTTGCCCTAGATCTGGGTAGAGGATCAAAACAAGCCCAAACAAGGAACCATAATGTAAAGCAAGCAAGTCAAACAAGGAAAGCAAGTAAAGGTGATCTATCCCTAAGGTAACCCCACTTTTAAGAAATTCCCCAACAGAGTCGCCAGTTCTGTAACACGTTGGGAGAACTGACTTGGGTGTTTTGCGTTTGGTCACAATTGTTGTAAATATCAAGAGTCGCCACCGGCTTTTCTTTTATCCAAAAGGAAATGCTGAAAAGACAGGAAATACCTTTCGAGATTACTTCTTGAGTTCGGGGGGTAGATTATGAAAAGGGAAGGTATTAGCACCCTTTTCATCCGTAGTTATCTATTGGATCTTAGTTGCTTTCTAGATCACTTGCTTTTGTTTGAAAATGTGCTTGTGGTTTGGGTTTTTAAAGTATTTTAAAAACGTCCTTGTAATGGTTCTCGTTTCTATAAGAACGCGTACAAAGTGTTGGTTTCGAAAATAGTTCAAAGAGGTATTTGTGGAATGTGTTTTTGAAAGTGATTTTGAAAAGTGTTTTTGTAATGATTCTCGTTTCTATGAGAATGCGTACAAAGTGTTTTGTCTTTTGAAAATGTTTCAATTTGAAAGTGTTGGTGTATAAATGTTTTTTTCTTGTGAGCAAGCGAGCAACTATGAGCGTCCTACCTACTCAAAATGTCTAATGTTCTTTTCCTCCTCCTTTAGATGTTGCTATCTTACCATTGATTTGGTAAGAAGCCCCATCATTGGATGTGAAGGGACAGGCGTGGGACATTTGTATAGTCATAGAAGGCGACCTATGTGGCATTTTAGCAATGTCTCTTAGGGACTAGATCGTTTACCGAAGGCAACATTGAGGGTCATCAAGGGACTACGATCATTTATCAAGGGTCTTTGCTAAAACACCCATATTCGAGGGACATGACTATTTTTCCGAGGCAATAAGTGAGATTACCCTAGGGGTGCATGTGTGTGAATAATGTGTTTGGCTTGCATGCATTTAGTCTTTGATTAGGGTGATCTACTTGTTGGTTTTATCTTTCCATACATCCTAATTACTAACATTTGTACAAAAACAATAAAAAATGCAGAAAATAAATCCTAAACTATTACAACCATATTGAATAGCAAGAAAATGTAAAAGATAAAACAAAAATAAAAGGAAGAAAAATGAGCTTTTCGTTCTAGGCAGAAACACCCTTTGATTCCGCCCTTCCTGGATTCCTTCGATTTGGCCTGGAAGTAGTGAGAACACGCCTTTCGATTTGGGCTTAGAAATGAAGCATGAGATGCAATCTGCCTTTCTGCTTCCTTTGATTGGGGCCTGGAAGTAAGTATGAGGTTCCCACTTTACCCCAAGCTCATTGCTTCCTTCTTCGATTGGGCTTGGAAGTCAGTGTAGACAAATTTCATTTCTCCCTTTTTGCTCCTTCGAATGGCCTGGAAGTCTGTGTGTGGCGAAGCCTAAGGCCACACTCTTTGTTCTGCTTGCAACTGTGAAGCAGCCAAGGGAACTCTAAAGCTTCGATTCATACCTCCTCCCTCCTGTTTAACTTCGTTTGGGATTTAAATAACAACATGGCCTGAGGCCATGCTAGCATTGTCTTATGGCCAGGTTAGTTCTTAAAGCATGTTTTGATAAACCAAGAAACAAAAACAAAAAGGGTTAGCAATAAAAACAAACTAAAAGGGTGGAAACGAAAAGGAAACAAATGTTATGTACATGCTTCAAATGAAGAGTTTAAGGTCAGAGTGACTTACCTTGCTTGAAGCTGTAACGTGTGATGGACCTTGAGTGGCTGCCCTGAGTGCTTCTGGATTCGAAGAAAAGAAATAGGGGTTATGCTTCTAGTACTAGATTCGAAGGAAAGGAGATGTGACGGATGGTTTCAGATTCGAAAGAGAAAAATAAACAAGTGTTGTGTTTCTTTAGATTCGAAGGGCCAAGGAAATAGGTGTGGTGTTTCTTCTGGATTCGAAGGGCCAAGAAAACGAGTGTTGTGTTTCTTCTGGATTCTGGGTTTGTGTTTTGAGAATCTTAAGAGTTTAAGAGTTTTTGAGAGTTTTGATGATTTTTTTGAAGATTCGTTCCACCACCCAAAAAAAAAAGGTCCTTTTCAGCTTGCAAATGTTTCTCTATTTATAGAGAAAGGGTTAGAAGTGCTGAAGTAACCAGGTTTGTAGGATAACAAACCATGGTTTGGTTGAAACGGAAATAAACTTGATCCATTTTGTTAATCCCAAGTTTCAAGTACAAGTGGAGGCCTACTGGCAGAAGATTGGACTTATGCTTCTGGAACTGCTTTCGTTCAGACACAAATCAGATTGGGAGCTGATTTTGTGATTAAAGTACTCTTTATGAAAAAAGGTTACGTAGCCTTTTGCTATTTTATCAAAGAATGATATTGTCCAGTAGACAAAGCTTCAAACCTTTGTGTAAGCCTCTGATTATGTAAAGATTTGGAAGCAGCATAGCCTGACAAGTAGGATTTAAAGGGTAAGTCTATGAGATTTGCTCAACGTTCTTCAAACAAACTTGCTTCGAATGGTCCAGTGTTGGGTTCGAAATATGCTGATTCGAATGGAATCAAAACTCCAATCGAAGCTTTGTGTGAAGGTGGCTCTTGTCCAATCGAAGGTTTGCCTGCTAGAGATCACATGACCAAATGAAAGGGTGTATGCAGGAGGTCCATGTCGTGTGCCTGCTGGCGTGAAGGAAATCTTGGCTTTGTGGTGTAAAAGGAAAACATGGAGAACCAATGGCTTCTGAGTCGAAGGAGAGCTGCAGGAGGCCAATGCTTTGTGACTTCAAGCAAACATGCAAGAGGTATTTGCTCAAATGAAAGCTTTCATGAAGGGAGCCACATGCCTAAACGAAGGGTGTAACCAAACTTGCATTGAAGGAGGCCATACGCCCCAAACGAAAGATGCATGCATGAGGTCTAAATGCCCAAACGAAGGTTGCATGCAGAAGGTCTAAATGCCCAAACGAAGCTTGCATCAAAAGGGGGAACATGTCCAAACGAAATAGGCACGCAGGAAGAAAATGCCCAAACAAGGCTTGCCTTAAGAGAAGGCCACATGCCCAAACGAAAGAGGCATGCAGGAGGAAAATTATGCAATCGAAGGATGACAAAAGGAGGTAAAAGGTGGAATCGAAACTTGTGTGCAGGAGGCTTTTTTCTTTGTGAATTGAAGCTAGTTGAAGATAAGTGTTGCCCTGTCAAAGCTTGTAGTAAGTTATTTCAAAGGGAGACTTTGCCCAGTCAGAGCTTTCATGCAGGTAACCATTGCACTATGGGTGCTAATGTAAATCCAGTGAATGCTATCCATAGGGAGACTTTTGCCTTGTGCAGGCTAGCATGGTGGGAAATTTTGCCTTGTTAATTTGGCAAACATGCAGGAAAGAGGCCATATGGCCAAACGAAAGTTGTATACCAATCTTGTACAAATAAGCTAAAATGTTCAAACGAAGCAGGAATTCAAACTTATCCAAAAGAAGTCTAGTGCCCAAACGAAGCAGGAAACGAACTTTCCTAAAATAAGTCCAGTGCCCAAACGAAGCCGGAAACGAATTTGCCCAAAAGAAGTCCAGTGTTCAAACGAAAACTCTGAACCAAAGCTTCCATCGAAGGAGCCAAAATGTCCAATAGAAAGATGCAAAATTGAAGAAAACTTGTTTTTTCTTCAATTTTGTAAAAAATAATATTTTCATCTGCTTTGCCCTTTTTAACAGTTTCCTTTTTAACTTGATGCTAAAAAATCCAATTGTACTTGTGTAAACTTGAATTTTTGAGAATCTTTGTGAGAAATGCCTTGAGGAAAGAGAAGACAAATTTTGGAGTACACCAATGTGATCTGCAATGTAAATCATTAATTCATAACTAGACTTGCAAGATGTTTTGTATTTGTGTCATATTATTGATAAATGTTGTGGTGTTAGCACTAAAGCTGTGATAAACCTGTAGTTAAATGTATCTTTCATAATTCTCTACAGGAAAAATAGAGGAAGCTGTTGGAATTTCTTGAGGCCCCACATACTACTACTGATGTTCTGCTTGCTGGAAAAAAATTAGTTTATTATTTTTGTTTTTTATTATACATTGATTGACACTTTAGGATCAATTGTCACTTTTGTGATTTGTAAAAAAATACAAATATTCTACATCATTGAGTATCAATTCTTTGATTGAACTTTTTGGTGAAATGTATCCCTGGCAAATCATCATTTTTGTTTGATTTCTAAAATTAATTTTAGTCCAACCAATTTTTCTTAAAATTAAATTAATACCAACAAATTGTACAATTAATCCAGTGTTGTTTATTTAAAATCTGTTATTATTTGTTATCTTTTATTTATTGTCATGCTATTTATGTATTGTAGGTATTTGATGACCAACAGAATTAAAACAAAATGATTTGTATGATTTGCGACTCTGTTGGACAAAATGTTTGTTTGAGATATATAAAAATTAAGTTTTATTTGGTGAGTTATATAGAATTGCTTATACATATTTGATTTGAGTTTTTTGATTTTGGTGTTGTCTGCTGATATTAATTTGTGTTATTATTTATTGTTAGCATATGTGATTTTGGTGTTGTCTACTGAAGCTACAACTCATCTTCTTGTGGATTGTAGGTTGGTATTTCAAGTGTGGATATTTTTATATAATTTCATTGTTTTTATTGTTATAGTAATCTACCGTGTGTAAACTTCCTTATAATTTTGTACACTTGTGCGTAACCTAGATTAGTACTTTTATAACTCAATTGTTCGTTTTGAAGAATATATATGTGCATTGGTGCAATGAAATTATCCTTCACTGGTTAGAAAAATAAAATATGAAATTAACGACCTAAATATGATCTGTGTTATGTGGTAAAAATATGAAAAAAAATTACTTAAATGTAGTTTTGTGATGTTGGAAAAATATGAAAAATTAGGTAAAAAAAATAAATTCCGAGAATACACCTTAATTAGTTAAATATGACAAATATATTACATCAGGCCTATTGATTAAAACCGATGTAAAAAATAATTTATTACATCGGTCCAGCTAAGCAACCGATGTAAAATCTTAAATTTATTTTTTACATCAGATCTAATATCCAACCGATATAGTAGGTGAATTTTTCATATCGGACTGTAGCCCGATATAAAATATCTTTAATTTACTATATCGTTTAGATTTATATCGAATCCACACCTAATATAAAAAATATTTTTCGTTCGATGTAAAATATAATTCCTACACTAATATCCTTTGTACTAGGGGTGTTCGCGGATTAGTTTGGATCGGTTTTAAGAAAAATTAATCCGAAATCTGATCGAACCGATCGATTTTCACAAAATAACATCCAAACACATCCAATAAATTTCGATTTTTTACGGTATTCGATTTTTTGGATTGATTTTCAATTTTTTATTTGAATTGGTTTGGATTTGAACACATTGAACACACCTCATTTGTACTCTATTAATCAATTACTTCATTGCTATAAAAAAAGAATAGCATTTGTACTATTTGTACGATATTAATTACTCCATTGGCTATAAAAAAGTAGCATTTGTACTATTTGTACGATATTAATTACTCCATTGCCTATAAAAGAATAGCATTTGTACTATTTGTACGATATTAATTACTCCATTGCCTATAAAAGAATAGCATTTGTACTATTTGTACGATATTAAAACTATTTGTACTATTTTATAACCTATAATATTTTAAATTGGATTTTAGTTTTCAGATACTTTTCACACGGAGTTAAATTGGATCCGTACTATTCGTATGATATTAAAACTGTTTGTAATATTATATCTTACAATAATTTAAATTGGATTTTAGTTTTCAGATGTTTTTCACAGGGAGTTAAGTTCCGTCTGTACTATTTGTATGATTATTTTTCATGTGTTTCTAATGGAGAGAAATGATGTCGGACATACTATTTAATATTGTGGTAACCAATGGTGAAGACATCCTAAACATTGCATGAGAAATGCTACTAGCTTGAATACATTGCATGAGAAATGGTGAAGAAATATTTTATATTTGAATACATTTACATAAATAAATTAATTAAAAAACAAAAAATTGAAATAATTAAAAATAAAATAATGATATTATTTCCCTGTTATTTTTTTGTTGGGTGTTGTGTGTGCGTTTAAATACAAAATAATTGGAGTTGTGGTCAAGTAAGTCTTTCTCAACATTGCACTTAAATATTCATAAAACTAGCACTTTTGAACTCTCTGAAAATTACATTATTAGTTCACTTATGAATTTATTTTCTTTTGCACCCTTAAATTTAAGATCTTATTTATATAAATTGTATTTTAAATCCATTAAACTTTTTATTTTAGTTTTTGTTGAAATATTAAAATAGATTAGCTTTGATTTGATTAGATTTAATATTTGAATAAAACCGTAGTTGTGTTAGTCCAAATCCAATTAAAATTGTATATAAAATAGTTATAGTGTATATGCTTATTTTGTACAATTCATTAAGCAAATAATAGAATATTTATTTTCTTTATTATTCTCTATTTCTCTTCTCACTAAAAGTTTCTTACGCACTAACAAATTAGTATCCAGAGCTTCTGATTATTGTTCTTGATGGAGTTTTCAAGAACTTCACGTCAGAGATCGTGTTTCCAGGACAAGTGAATCAACCGCTATGAAGATGGCTAGTGATAAGGGCATTTTGAGTTCTCTTTCAATGCTTGATGGCAAAAATTGGATCTGATGGAAAAAACAGATGCAATCCTTGTTTTGCTTCCATGAAACCCTATAAGTGGTTACCGAATGCGTTCTTGCGTTGGCTGCAAATGCAACCGATGAACAGAAAAAAGCCCACAACAAAGTCAAGAAGAAAGATTGCAAGGGTGCTTATTGCATTCAAACGGCGGTCGACGCTGCTAACTCGACATAATTTCTCATGCTGAAACGACGAAGAATGCATGGGATATTCTGGTGAAGTATTACGGAGGAGGTGAGAAGGTCAAGGTTGTCAAGTTACAAACCTTGTATCAACAATATGAGTTGTTGTCGATGGAAGAAGACGAAAGAGTTACAGAATATGTGTCGAAGGTTCAGAAACTCGTCTATCTCATGAAGGATTGTGGTGAAACCATAACTGATAAGATGATAGTTGAGAAGGTAATGAGAACATTAACCTCTCACTTTGATCACATTATCGTAGCTATTTAGGAATCCAACAAACTTGAAACCCTAAAAGTGGAAGATTTGGTTGGTTTGTTGGAGGCGCATGAGATGAAGATTGTCGAAAGAAAAGGAGTTCAGGACTCGATATAGGCAGTGCAAGCTCAATCATAGAAAAGGAATGGTGTTTCCAACAAGTTCAAAGGTAGTATCGATAAGACTCAGGGAAAGAAGTCTTGGTCGAACCCTCACAAGCATCATGTCGAAGACAAAGCTTCTGAATCCTCTAAAAGTGGAGGAGGAAATTATCGAAAGGACAACGAAGATAAAAAAAGGTGTGTAATGCCATCAATGTGAAAAGTAAGTCCACGTAGCCAAGAATTGTTGGTACAAAAAAGATAAGGGATCAACATGCAAGGACGAAGGAGCGAACCTTGCATGCCAAGATTCAGATAATTCTGAAGGTGGTATGGTGGTTATGGTTGCAGTTGCAGATAACCATGTCGAATTCAAGATCTGGTTTCTCGACTCAGGTTGCTCGAACCACATGACTGGTCGAAAGGAGTCGTTGGCACATTTTGACGAGTCGAAGAAGAGCAAGGTAAAATTTGTTGATAATAGTTTGTTACAAGCAGAAGGTACCGGCAACATAGTCTTTCAAATGAGTAATTGAGGGAAAGTTATGATCAAAGATGTGCTCTATGTACCTAGAATGAAGTGCAACTTGATACTTGTTGGATAACTAGTCAAAAAAGGTTTTTTAGTTGTCATGAAAGATGGAGTTTTAAAATTGTTCGACACCAAGAACAATTTGGTCTTAAAATCTCCTATATCGAAGAACTGGATGTTTAAGACCATGATCCGTTCGAATTAAGTACAATGTCTAAATATCTTTGTCGACCACAAGGATGGTTAGTTGTGACATTTGAGGTTTGAACATTTGAATTTTTTATCACTCAATCAGCTGATTACTTAAGATATGGTATATGGTATCCCAAGTCTTGAGATACCTGAAAAACTTTGTGAAGGTTATTTAGTCAGAAAGCAATTCAGAAACTCTTTTGTTTCGACTATGCCAATGAGATCATCATGTATACTCAAAATGGTACATTCAGATGTATGTGGTTTATTCGGAGAATATACCATTAGTGGAAACAAATATTTTATTTCGTTTGTCGATGATTTTAGTAGAAAGTTGTGGATCTATGTGATCAAGAGAAAAAATGAAGTATTTGAAATCTTTAAGAGATTCAAGATGCTTGTCAAAAACCAGAGTGAGAAGAGGGTCAAAGTTCTGAGAACAAATGGAGGTGGCAAATACACTTCGAAGATGTTTGAAAAATTATGTGCAGAACATGATTTTGATCACAAGGTAACTGCTCCTTATATGCCTCAACATAATGGAATTGCAGAAAGAAGAACCATAACTATATTGGATATAACAAGATGCATGCTGAAGCAAAAGAATTTGTCAAAATCTTTATGGGGTAAAGTTGTTTCGACTGTAATTTATATCCTGAAAATGTGTCCTACCAAGATATTGAAGAACAAGGTTCCTGAAGAAGTATGGAATGGTAAACGACCATCAGTGATTCATTTGAAGGTGTTTGACTCCATGTGTTACAAGCATATTCCTGATGCGAGAAGAAGTAAGGTTGATGACAAGAGTGAACTTATGATTCTGGTAGGATATCGCAAGACTAATGCATACAGGTTATTCAATCCAATTAATGAGAAGATTGTGTTAAGTCGAGATATTGTGATTGATGGAAATTTTTCCTGGGATTAGAATTCTAGTAATTCAATTAATAAGCCATTGATGATCTCCTATTTTGACGAAGAAACTGATGAAGTTGAAGTCGAAGGAATTACTGAGAATCTAGTCGAAGTCGAACTATAAGCAGTTGCTAACATTCCAAAAACAGTCGAAGTTGAAGAGGATGTGGCTGAAACAAGCCTAAGACCTCAAAGAAAGATATTTCTTCCAATAAGACTTCATGATTATGAGGTAGTAGGTGATGATGAAGTCACACTAGATGGAGAATTAGTTCATTTTGCTTTACTTGCAGGTGCTGAATCAATCAACCACAACGAAGCTTTGAAGATTAAACAATGGAAGTTAGCTATGGTCGAAGAGTTACAGTCAATTGAAAGAAACAATACATGTGAGCTAGTCGAATTTCTAGCATATACAAAAGCTATCAAAGTGAAATGGGTGTTCCAGTTGAAACACGTGTTGATGGTTTGATAGCAAGACATAAAGCAAGATTAGTATATCGAGGGTTTCTTCAACGAGAAGGACTCGACTACTCTGAAGTATTTACTCCAGTAGCATGGTTGGAGATTGTTCGACTAGTGATAGCATTGGCATGTAATCAAGGTTGGCCGATATTTCATTTAGATGTGAAATCAGCATTTCTGAATGGTCCAATAAATGAGGAGGTCTATGTCACACAACCTCTAGGATTTGTGATTCAGAAGGAAGCGATTAAAGTATATAAGTTGCACAAAACGCTCCATGTCCTCAAGCAGTAACCTAGGGCATGGAACAAGAAAATTGACTCATACTTAGTCGAATTGAGATTTTTCAAATGAAAATATGAGTATAGTGTCTATGTTTAGGTGGTAGCACAAGATATAACAATCATCTGCTTATATGTCGATGATTTGCTAGTAACTGGAAACAATTTGAAGAACTTTTCGAAATTCAAAGAGCTGATGATGAAGGAGTTTGAAATGTCGGATATGGGAAAATTGACTTATTTTCTAGGCAAGGAATTTCAAATGTCGAAGCAAGGTATGGTGCTACATCAAAGAAAGTATGTCGAAGAGATACTCAAGAGATTCAGAATGGAGAAGAAGACAAATTCGATGTAATTTTGTTCAAGCAAATCGTGGGATCTCTGAGATATGTGTGCAACAGTCGACGTGATATAGGTTTCGCTATCAGATTAGTAAGCAAATATATGAGTGAACCAAGAGTGTCACATATGAAGGCTGCAAGAAGAATCCTGAGATATTTGAAGGGTTCGATAAACTGTGGAATACTATTTCGACGAGATTCTGAATACAAAGAAGCAATAATTAACTGTTTTTCAGATATCGATTGGTGTGGAGATAAGAAATATCGAAGAAGCACAACTGGATATTTCTTTCATGTATTTGGTGCCCCAATCTCATGGTGTTCAAAGAAGCAACCTGTGGTGGCATTGTCATCGTGTGAGGCTGAATATATAGCATGATCTTATGTTGCATGTCAAGCAATTTGGATCAGATCTGTACTTGAAAACATGAAGGTCGAAGTGAAGAAACCTCAGTGTTGCAAATTGACAACAAGAAAATTATAAATCTGGAGAAAAATCCAGTTCTGCATGGAAGAAGCAAGCATATCGAAGCTAGGTTTCACTTCTTGAGGGAAAATATAAATCGAGGTGAACTTGTTGTTAGGCATTGCTCAAGTGAAACACAGTTGGCCGACATTTTCACCAAAGGATTGAAGATCGACAGATTCCTGAATTTGAGAAAGAAATTAGGAATAATTCAGATCGACTGTGACTAGCTTAGGTTCGACAACTTGGATTATGGAAGTGTGTTGAAATATTAAAATAAATTTGATTAGATTTAATATTTAAATATAATTCAAATTGTGTTAGTCAATACCCAATTAAGATGGTATATAAATAGTCATGTATCATTATTTTGTACATTCATTAAATGGATAATATAATCTTTCTTTCCTTTATTATTCTCTCTTTCTCTTGTTACTAAAAATGTCTCACGCACTAACCATCTTAACTTAAATTTAAAATGTAACAACCATTGTGATTATAAATAAAGACAGCAATCTAGCCTATCTATATAAGATTTCCAAAATTATATTACCATGTTATCGTCGAGTCTCCCTATTGCACTCACAAACACAGTGATAAGTCATCCACCAAAAACAACCACCACCAACCATGCTTCTTCTTCTCATTACCATTATTCACGTTTCCAATCACACCTATTCCCCTCTCAACCCCTGACCGTTAACAAACCTCGCACTATGGCTGCTGTTCCAAGCATTCCAAACATACCGGCGCATGAGAACGAACCAGAAGCGGAGCTGATTCCAGAAATGATGCCGAAGCATGTGGCGGTCATTATGGATGGGAACAGGAGGTGGGCGAAAATGAGAGGTTTGCCGACGTCCGAGGGACACGTAGCATGCATGAAGTCGTTGAAAAGAGTGGTGAAACTGTGTTTAACATCGGGTATAAAGGTTCTAACTGCTTTTGCATTTTCTACAGAAAACTGGGTTCGCTCCAAGGTTATAATTTTACTTCTTTTATTTCCCATTTAGAACTTGTTCACTTTTATGATTGTGCTTTACCTGAGATTCTCATTTGTGTTTGTGCAGGAGGAGGTTGAATTCTTGTTCAATGTCTTTGAAAGAATATTGAGTTCTGAAGCTGAAGCAATCACTAGGTACCAATTTATTTAATATAGATACATCCCATAATCAAAATACATAATAACGCCACTTTATTATATTTTTTATTAAAAAGTTTAAATGACAAAATAATATATTAAGAAATCATCAACACACACAAATTTCAAAAGCATAAATAGTCTCTAAAAGATTATCAATGAAGTAAAAAGAATCCAAGAAAATAAATAAACAATAACACTTGCATATGACATATTAATAAAACAAAAATGAAAAGAAAATTCAAACAATTAAAAATCAACCCGCAAGAATCGGGTTAGATCTCATATGGCTAAAACCACCATCATAAAACAATTTCAGGTCAAAGAAATACTCCTCTCTTGCCATCCTTTTTAAGGGAGATAGAAAATAAATCACGAAACTTGATTTTTAGAGGAATGGAGTGTTTGAATAATTTGAAAAGTCCACGATGATGTCAACAAAGTAGTGGATCATAGCAACGTGTCAAATTTCAACAAATATTAACAAAGTAAAACATGATTAGACATTGCATGTACAAAGGATGGTTAGATGGGGTCATGTGTAACCGAACTCGTTCTTAACTTTTGTTCGAACTGATTTTTATACTTGAACTCAACTATAAATTTGGTGAATTCCAATGTTATACAAGTTAAATAAAGTCGAGAAAATATAAAGACAAGATTAAGTTGATTCTAAAATAAGTTATTAATACAACAATATTTTTTAAAAGAATTAATCAACGATATTTTAAAAGTGAGGTCTAGACTACCTCTTATAAAATTATGATAATTTATCTTCAATGACCTATATCAATGAAATTTTATCATATAAAATTTATTTTTAAAATTACATATTAATAAAAAATGTTAAGATATTAGGTTTATAGTTTTTCTCACTTAAAATAAAATTTAACATCATATTTTTCATATAATGTGAGAATTATTAATCACATTTGACATATCAATATCTTACTACTCAAAAATCAAATTATATATTATTCTTTTGATTTTATTTTAATTTTTTAAAATTTAAATTTAATATATAATTTTAAAATTTTATTTTATATGATAAAATTGGATTGAAACACGTCATAAAAGATAATTAACCTTTAAGTTTAAAATAGGTAAATTCTTATAAGAGGTAGTTAAGAATTTACCTATTTTAAATTATAAGATAAAAACAACATAAATTCTAGTCTACAAATTACATACATCTTACAAAAAAAACTAATCACGCTAAGATTTGAACACATGATTATAAAAATTTGTATCTTACGAATTAATCAAAAGAGTAAACATAAGGAACATGACGAAGCTATTTACTTTCTAAAGTTACACAGAAGATGATAAAAATGAAAGAGAGCAATTGAATCCTGAATCCTAAAATTAAAAAGATAAATTATATTTATAAAAGTTTTTTTTGAGTGATTCTATTTGAATGAGTAAGTGATATGAAATATAAAATTAATACTATAAAAATATATTTTTATCCTCAAATTTATTTGGGACAGAACTGGTCACCAAAAGGATAATATTCAAACTCATGCCTAATTTAATTATGTCTTTGTCTTAATTATATCTAAAATTTTATCAATGTTTTTTCTTTTTGTTGAGATCGAACAGAATCCAACCTATTGAATTGGAGGTGGTAATGTGTTACACCATTAATTAAATTTATAAGCAAAAACGTTCATTGTACATATAAATTATACTATTTACCCTACTTCTAATTTTTTATTTTATTATTTTTTAAAACAACAGAATCAATTTTTTTTAATGGATTCACATATTATAACCAAATATTTTTATGTTTTGTTTATTTATTTCTCTCTTATTAATATCAAGTTATGTTAAGTAGATTAACTTTTCTGCCACTTTGTAATTAACCATAAATATCTTTCTTATAATAGAGAAGGAATTAAATTATCTGTGATTGGAGACATGTCAAAGCTTCCCAAGTCATTGCAGAGAATGATAACAATTGTTAAAGAGAGTACAAAGAATAACTCAAGATTCCAACTTATTATGGCAATTAACTATGGTGGAAAATTTGATATAGTTGAAGCATGTAAAAGTATAGCGAAGAAAGTGCAAAATGACACTATTGATTTGGAAGATATTAATGAAAGCATAATTGAAAAAGAGTTGGAGACGGAGTTTTCTAACCCTGATTTACTAATAAGGACAGGTGGAGAACTTAGACTAAGTAACTTCTTATTATGGCAATTGGCATATACTGAACTTTACTTTACTCCACAACTTTGGCCAGATTTTGGAAAAGATGAATTTGAAGAGGCCTTAACTTCATTTCAACAGAGACAAAGACGTTATGGTAGACGACATTAATTCATCTTCAATTCTCAACTAATATGCATGCTATAATTATAAGGATATTCTTCTTAAATTCATAAACACGAGTCACTTCTGAAATGTTGATATGTATCAATCAAATATTAAACTACATAAACACTTGTTATATTTATAAATTTGAGTTACTTAACAATTAACACATATGTTTATACGGATAAATTTATTTATATCTTAAATCATTCGATATGATTTGGTTGTTACTGATATATAATTATTTTTATAAAATCACTAATAATTATAAATATTACAAAATAAATGTGTAGCAAATTATCAATATGATAAATCGAATATGACTAATAACTATAAATATTTATAAATATGACTAATAACTATAAATATTTACAAATATTTTGTTGATTAAAATACAAAAAAGATATATTGTGGTAATAGTGACCCGTGAAAATAGTGAGTTTCAGTGATAAAATTCACAGAAGTTGAAGATGTCTCCTTTTTGTTCAGAAATTTCTTTCTCTAGCCTATCATATTCTTCAACTTCATATTTAAGAACTTTTTGAAGGTTCTTGAATTTTAGTTGAAGTTTCTGATACCTACTCAGAGATTTGGATAAACATAATTCTAGTTCAGTACGAGAGAGTTTAGAAAATATCTCTTGAGTCAGACTCAATTTCTGTGTAGTCTTTTTCTGATGTGGTGACCATGAGTGCTACATTCGCACGCTCTTCGTCAGAATCTGATCCTTCATAGTCTGATTCATCCCATGTTTCCATGAGACCTTTCTTCTTGCCATTGAAGACATTCTTCTTGAAGCTTTCTTTTCTGGTGCTTTCTTTCTAAAATTTTGGACATTCACTTATGTAGCATCCAAGCTCTTTGCACTCGTAGCAAATAATTTATTTGCTTGCTCTTCCTCTTGTAGATGATTCTGAACGATCTTCTCTGCTTCTGGGTCTTCTGAAGTTGCTTTTCCTTTTCTTTCAGAGTTGTTTGACTCTTATGAAAAGAATGGACAATTCATTTTCGTCATCTGAAAGTTCATCTTTAGAATCTTCTACTTCTTCAGCTTGGAATGCTTTGCACTTTTCTGACTTGACCCTTTTTGACCTTGACCTTAGAGCAACAGACTTGCCTCTTTTCTGAGGTTCATTTTCTTTAGTTCTATTTCATGGCTTATAAGGGAGCTAACTAACTCTTCGAGAGATAGAGTGTTTATATCCTTAGACAACTTAAAAACTGTAACCATAGGTCTCCATTTCTTAGAAAGGCTTATGATGATTTTTTTAACATGATCAGCAGTAGAATATCATTTCTCCAAAACTTAAGTCCTGCGACTAAATTTTGGAACATTGAAAACATAGTTTCAACAGTTTCATCTTCTTCCATCTTGAAGGTTTCATATTTTTTTATTAAGGTCAGAGCCTTAGTCTCCTAACCTTGAGTGTTACCTTCATGTGTCATTTTCAACAACTCGAAAATATTTTCCATTCTTTCTCTATTAGTGATATTCACATATTCATTGTGAGATAGAGCATTGAGAATAATAGTTCTAGCTTTATGATGATTCTTGAGCACACACTTCTGATCATCATTCATTCTATTTCTAGGAATAGGAAACCAATCGCAGAAACAAGTTCTTCGTAACCAAATACAACAAGATCCCAAAGATTAACATCATAGCCTAGAAATTTTTTTTCTAGTCTATCTTTTCAATAGTCAAATTTCTCTCGATCAAACATAGGAGGTTTAGTACTGTAACCATCTCTTTCGTTTGTATGAGCAGCAGCCATATAAGTTTTTCTCACACTGAAACTCTCTACACGATTAAGTGTTTGATTAGAAAATCAATAACAGAGTCGGGGCTCTTATACCAATTGAAGGTTGAGAAAAACACAAGAAATAAGGATTTTGAATTGGGGGTTTCAAAAACTATTTCTTTTGCAAATGCTTCTCACAAGCAATGATAACTAAGCAAGAAAAAAAAGTGACATGATTGGCTTATACAAGTTCACCTTAGAAAAGACTACTCATGTCCACCCGCCAATGTGATTTTGCCTTAGAAAATATCATAATCCAATAATCTAGAAAGATTACAACAACCTCTAAGAGTTTAGAAAAACACCTTAGCCCTCTCAAGTAATTCTGACTACAACTTAATCACTTGAGGAAATAAATCTAAAAAGATTTACAATCAAACAGTGTTTACAAGAATGCTTCTAAAAAGAAGATTTAACACCACAAGGAAGAACAAATGTTTAGACACAAATATGAGCAACAACACTTGTGTATACAACAATGGTAGAACTAACACAATCATGAACAACAACTCTCGTGTTCTAGAGGATATAAGTTAACACAAATCTGAGCAACAACTCTTTGTATTTTTCTTTTGAATATTTTCTCTTTGATTTTCTTATACTTTTGATGCTTTTCTTTGAGTAGTTTATTTGTTCTTCGTTCGATTCATTTGATTCGATAGTCTTTAAAGAAGTAGTAATCCCTTTATATAGGTTGTAAAAAGATCATTGGAAAACGTCACTTTCATCAAGCCGCATGCTACAACGATAGCGTATGATCGTAGGAAATAAGGAGCACACAAAATTCTTCTGTACATTGTGTTCACCATAAATACCAGAAAATGAGATGTAGAGTTGTACTGTTTACTTCTTGCATAAGTTTCTAATCTGTTTTTTAAGATACTTTTGATTTGAAGTAGTAAGAGAGCGCAAAAGAAATCATGTCTTTGTTCTTCAATCTTGTGATGGAATGATTCTGATATGAAGAGATGAATATTCCAGAAGATATTTCTTTGTTGTGTTTCCAAAGGTATTAGAGTCTTCATAACCAGAATGTAGTCTTCAGATATGTAGCAGTAGCTTATTCGATAAACAGTTTCTTGATATATGAGCGTTGAAGCAAAAGCTTTATCTGAGAAGCACTTTATCTTGTTTTCTGATCGTTGAAGCAAAAGCTTGATATTTGATCTTTGAAACAAAAGCTTGATATAAGATTTCTGAAGCAAAATCTTGATATCTGATCTTCATTGTAGATTCTTTTCTGGACACACTAGACTTCTAAAGCAACAACTTATCTGGAGAAGTACACGTGGTTCCGTTTCTGGCGAACATTCAGCATTCATCAGAACTGCTGATGCTTCTTCAGAAGTTAAACGATAATCTTTCTTATGCGAGCTAAACACATTTCTAGTGATTCTTCAGACAACAATATTGAATCAATTTGAATGTTTTATCTGCACTTTAAAAAACTATTAAATACCAAAATTATTACACATAAAATATATGTATTGTTATCATCAAAACTCAAATTATATGCGGAACCAAATCTTGTTCTTACACTTGCCACCATCCCTATATCATTTTTATCATTGCCATTCACCTCCACAGTATTGTCAACAATCAAACTCATAAAATGGTAGAATCCATGGAAAGTACCAAAAATTATACGATTTGCATTCTGCTTGATTGCAAGATAATAACATGTATTTCAATATAACTCCTCAGCCAAAATTCATAAGTACCAACCTCAACCATATAATACCTGAAGAATTCTATTCATTTGTGTTTGAGTAGGTTGTCCCTTGGTTGCTGCCATAGCTGCAACTAATTCATCATCCTGTTTAATAAATAGAAGCACAATAAAACATCAAAATCTATAGAAACGGTTGAGCATAATCAGGTACAATGTTTAAGAAAATGCCAGGCGTGTTGACTATTGCGAATATTGAGATGACATGCAATCGAAGGAAGATAGGATATCAATTTAATTTTCAAAATGATAACATGAACTAAATATTAAAATCAAATATGTAGATTCAAATCTCAGACTCAAGACACTTGAATTGGAAACCTGCATCATATAATAGTGGTAACCCATTTGTATAATTTTGTTGTTTGTATTTGTTGATCTCCCACTAAGTTTTAACATAGTGTTGATTTATGACTGGGCCACATCTCTGTTTTGTGTTACACTGTATATTTCACTACAGCTCCACAGTGACTAGGCCATATCTCTTTTACATAAAATACATTCTACATACTTGTTCCTGGATCATGGTAACTAAAAGAAATCGACATGTTTAAAATACATTCTACATACATTTTACATACTTTTTAATACATGTTTAAATAAAAACAGGAGAAGACAAGAATTCATAGTAAAGCACAAAAACATGGTTTTTATTTCAACATCGGCTTACCAATCATGAATCAGACTTATCCTGCCACAAGTTAATGTTGTATAGACTCATCCACGTTTCTACACCTGAAACTCAATGAGTTATTATGACTATTTCTACTTAACTCAGTAACTCTTCTTTAAATCAAAGCCTCAGTAGAAAATCAAACATGTGATTAATCCTCCAAATCAACTTCATAATTGCTTTCTGTGTATTTAATTCAGACTAAAACCAGCTTAGAATTATAAGCTATAGCGAAACCATAATTATGTCGAAACTGCAAAAATGAAGCCTATCATGTTTAAACCGTAAAACAAATGTTGTAACTTAATTCTGAATCAATTCCAAATGATGTAATGAAATGCAACACAAACCAATATCGAAACAAAATAGCACCTGATTCGAAACTAAATGCAAACGCAAAAAACACAAAACAGATCCATACAAACACACAAAACAGACTTTACAACAGGACAACAATGACTTCAATAATCTTCTTCACACCAGTGAGTTTTGTAAAGTTGGATGAGCCACCTGTTGTTGTATCAATAAACTGTGTTGTCTTCATTTGAAGGCCATTTACAAACATTTACATTTGCTCAGTTTGACCCATGTTGTTAGTGGGACATGCTACTAGTAACCTCTTGAACCTTTTATAAGCATCACCTAGCGACTCTCCTTCCTTCTGCTTAAAATTCACAATATCATATCTTTTGCGAATGTAAACAGAAGCAAGAAAATACTCATCAAGAAAAGTCTTCTCCATCTGTTCTCAAGTGATGATACTTCTAGCAGGCAATGAGTAAAACTACTCTTCAACATCTTCAGACAGCGTGAACAGGAACATTTCTTAATTTGTTGGCTTCTTTAGAGTGCCTCTCAATCTTCCAAGTAGTACTCATGGTGACGAATCTATGCAAATGCTTATTGGTATCTTCATTGATTTTTCCGGTGAAAGATTTGTTCTCGAGCTGGCGGATGGTTGAAGGATGCAGTTGAAAATTTGCAATATTGACCGATAGATTCACGATAGTCATCTGACCTGCTGGAGCATTTGCTCCTCCATAGTTCGCAAGAAGTATCTCAGGTGGTGGTGAGTCTTCAGCCATAATTTCTTCTTCCTTTTCAGACTCTGAACCTGAATAATCTGATGAACCTTCTTCTTCTGACTCTGACTTTGTATGAGTTGAATGTTCTTCGTCAGAAGCCAGTCTTGCTAATCGAGCTTGCTTGCGCCTTGCGTGAAAAGTCGTTTCAATTTCTATGTCAAAAGGAAAATTAATTGAGGGTTCTCCTCGCATACAAAGATTAGATACAAATCATCAAGAATAAACAAAAATATAAAAATAACAAAAAATAAAATTTTAGTTGTAGAGCAATAAAGTTTTAATTGAATTACAATTGAGCTCTATAATTTTGCAGTTCCCGGCAACGGTGCCAAAAACTTGATAGAAAAAATAGCAAGTGTACTATTTTTGCCTCTTCTAAAAATAAGGAGATTCCCCGAATGTCGATCTCAAAGACTACATGCAATTATCGAGTTTAATGTGTGGTTCAATTAAACAAAAACTTAACTTGGGGTTTTGGTTTTAGAAATTGTCACTGAATTATAAGAGAAATATAAATATGCTTTTTCACAGATATGATGAACATGCTAGGGTGTTGTGTGTAATTTGTCCTATAACGATCTTGAATCATGATTTCTTCAACAAGTTCATAACATTCAAACTACCATCCCTTTAGAGTATTTTCCCCTAAGTCTTTAGTGAGAAAACCTTTAACCATCCATCCTAAATCCTAAGTCCTTAGAGATATCTAATGGAGCCAAGCCTTTATTTTATCAAGGATTAAATCTGGTGACTATAGGGTATCCCTAGTCCAAGGTGATATCTACTATGGTCTAATTATACAAAAACATTAACAATTATGATCCAGTTGGTTGTTAACAATAAATCAACCCTAATGTGTTCGATCAGGAAAGCATAAAAACATTGTACAATTAAATTGAATAGAGAATACTTTATTAAAGAACTTAGGAATTCATAATCATTACAGATTCAAATCAGGGACACCCCCTAACATTGAAGGGTTTAGCTACACATATTGTTTAAAAGAATTTTAATGATATAAAGATTGAAAATTACAGATAAATGATAAACTTTGATATTCAATCATTACGGCTCATGAAAAATCTCTGTCCTCCTAGAATCTCATATGTTTCTTTCTTCAATCCTCAATTCTCCGTGTGACAAAAAGTGCACTTCCTCTTCTCACAAGCAGGTTTTAATAGTATTAGGTCATCCCTCAGCAATATAAAAATGTACAAAGTACCCTTAATAACCCAAGACACTTAAAACTCCTAGAATCAGAATTCCTAGCGCATTAGCCGACACGGGCCACTGGATACGGGCACCCGTGTCAGCCTCTGTCCCTTGCTTCAAGTCACGCTTCTGGTGCAAATGTTTTGACACGGATCGTGTCGTGTGACATGGGCACCCGTGTCAGCGTCTGTGAGTTTTCTTTCTCACGTCTCGGGTGCAGTTGGTTTGACACTGACCATGTTGTGTGACACGAGCACCCATGTCAGCGTCTGTCTCGTACTCCCAACTTTAACTTTTTTCCTTTTCTCCTGACACGACCTGTGTCAGGTGACACGAGTGGTCGTGTTAGGACCCCTGTAGCTTCCAGATTTATTTTGTGTTTGCACAAATTCTTTGGAGATTTTCAATTACACCTGAAATCACCAACAACTAACAAACTAAGACATCAAAAGCATCTATTTGACATAAAATTCAAATTAAAACCATGCAAAGATAAACTTGTGAAACATGAAATATCTTTAAAAAAATGATAAAAAGAAAAACCAAAGTGTTACAGATTTGATGGATTTTTACCAAATAACTGATGGAAACTGAGTAGAATTGGTGACTGATTAGTTTTAATGGATTGGTTCAGGCAAGTGTGAAATAAAATGTCCCGACATCAATCTGAGTATGGTTCTTACCTCTTGTTAAAGTCTTTGTCATATTCTGGCTAAAAAGGGGGAGAATAGTTTATGTTATCTCTTAGTGAGCAATTTTTTAAGGGGGAGAAAAATATGAGTTATCTGTTATCTGTTGAATAACTTAAAAGAGAGAGAGAGAGAGAGAGAGAGAGAGAGAGAGAGAGAGAGAGAGAGAGAGAGAGAGAGAGAGAGAGAGAGAGAGAGAGAGAGAGAGAGAGAGAGAGAACATTGGTGGTGGACTACCAAGAAGGTCTAGTATGATGTTGCGACATCATGATTGAAGACTGAAGACTGTCACATATGAAGATTGAAGACCAAAGACCGCCAAGGTGATTTCTCCTCTCTCCAACGAGGTCTTAATTAAATATTCAATATTGATTATAAATCTACTTTGACAACTGCCAAAGTCTTCTTGAGTATAACCACAACTCGGTTTTTCTCAAGGAAATTCACTAAACAATATATATAAATAAACAGTGTACAATATTGTTTCTTATAAAACAGTATCACAATATAGTGATGTTTTACACAGTTTGAAAATGTTGAACATTTGAGGATGAGAGATGATATCAGCGTTGTTGAACATTTGAGGATGAGAGATGATAGCAACGTGCTTGCTTCCAGATATCTGACAAGGATTTCTGGTGAAGCATCTATTTGAGAGAACAGAGGGAAATCTTTTAGATGAACTCTTCTTGATGTGATGACTTCTTTGGTTGCAATAGTTGAATCCTTCTTAATGTTGTCAATGATTTTCATCTTCTTCATATTCTTCGTATTGAGAGGTTTTCCAGCACATGCTTCCAGAGTGCTGATCTGCTGACTTTCAGTCAGATATTCTACTAATTTGTTTTCAGTCAGAATATCTGATATCAGCCTACCCAGAGGTATCCAATCCCTCTTAGTTCTTTCTTCTTCTCTAGTTTCCTTCACACGTGTCTCTAGATGTTTGAATAGAAGATGAGGAATATTTATCTTTGCCTTTGTTGCAATGAAGTACAACAAAAATTGTTGATCAATGTTGATATAATCAGGAGAGCTTGTGGGCTTGCTGTGGTTGATGCAACCCAGAATGATTTTTGCCCAAATTCTGAAGTATTCCTTCAGATCTCTAATTTTGTTTGATGGCTGCCCAGAAGTAAAAATCTCTCTTGAAATTGTTGTTAGGTCAGAGCATTTTTCTACCATATCGCTGCAACGGATGCCTCCGCCGTTATGACCAATCAACCTTGCAATAAGATCTTCAGATATTGAAATCTTCTTCCCCATCACATACGACGTGACTTAATGGTTTGATGAAGAGGCGTGAATCCAGAATTCTTTGACCGATTTTGGGAAAACTAGACCCAGAAGATGATCAAAATATTTGGTCCATCCTTGAAATTCTACATCAGGTGTGAGATCATAGTCGTTTTCCTTCATGCTTTCAAAATCTATGATGAGTTCGCAGAGAACCTCTAGTGAATCAATGAGGGTCATTAGTGCTCTTGACGACTCTTCATATCTTTCTGTTGTTGACGAAGATGAACCAGGAACACATTGATAGTTTTGAGCGCTTGAAGATGAAGCCATTGTTCACACAGAATGTTGAGGTTTTTTTTTTGAAAGAAAATTTTTGTACACGAAAAGTATAGAGAAACTAGTAGCGAGAAGAAGTCAGTGTGAAAAAGTGAGAGTGAAGGTGAATGGTGTATTTATAAGCAATTTGAAAATTTAATTAGCAAGAAAATAGTGAAAAGTAATAATGATTACATAACATTAATGATTCCTGAAAATAGGGAGATGGCATGGAGATATAGAACAGTTACCAATATAACACGAGTCTCAATGCATCCAATCAAAGCTTTAATCCCTTCAGAATTTGAACACGTGTTTAGCCTTAGAAGAACGCTTGTGAGAGGATGACAAATGTTAATGATGTGAACTGCATGCTTCTATCTTTGAAATGAACCGTTTGGAGACTGTTCAGATCTTCTTAGATAGATCCTGATGCAACTGCCCTTCTAACTTCTGAAGAGTGGTTGGTCAGATGTTCACAAGAAAAACATAAAATTCCGAGGGTTAAAGAATATATAAATAAAACTCTTATTCTGGACATAATTTCATGCTGAGATGTTTTAGAATGAAATTAAACCTATCTTCAGAAAGTGGTTTAGTGAAGACATCAACCTATTGATGGTCTGTGTCAATAAATTTTAAGGAAATAATTCCTTTCTGAATATAGTCTATAATAAAATGATGTTTTATTTCTATATGCTTAGCCCTAGAATGTAAAATGGGATTTCTAGATAAACAAATTGCAGAAATGTTTTCACAGAGTATAAGAATGTTACTCTCAAATATATTGAAGTCTTCAAGCGGAATTTTCATCCAGAGCATTTGTGTGCTGCATCCAGATGCTGCAATGTATTCTGCTTCAGCAGTTGATAATACAATTGTGGATTACCTCTTGCTGTACCATGAGATTAGATTTTCTCCCAGAAACTGGCAGTTTCCAGAAGTGCTTTTTCTTTCTACTATGTCTCCAGCGAAGTCAGCATCACATTACCCTACTAATTTGTATTCATTGGTTTTTATATAAAATAGACCAAGATTAATAGTACCTTTCAGATACTTGAAAATTCGCTTAACAACTGTTAAGTGAGATTCTCTAGGATCTGATTGGAATCTAGAACATAAACATACACTATACAGAATATCAGGTCTTGAAGCTGTAAGATATAAGAGAGAACCAATCAAACCTCTGTAGATCTTCTGTTCTACCTTTTTACTTACCTCTTCCTTTTCCAGAATGTATGTAGGGTGCATTGGATTCTTGGCTGGCTTACATTCTAATCAGTCGAATTTCTTCATAAGTTCTTTGACATATTTGCTCTGGTGTACGTAAGTTCCTTCTGGAGTTTGATTTATCTGAATGCCCAAAAAGAGTTTGAGTTCTCCCATCAAGCTCATTTCAAACTATGTCTGCATAGACTTAGCAAATTCTCTTCCTAGAGAGACTTTAGTAGATCCAAAGATAATATCATCTACATAAATTTGTAAACTGGAATGTCATTTTTAAATGGCTTATAGAATAAGGTTGTGTCCACTTTCCCTCTGGTGAATTCATTTTCTAATAGAAAACTACTTATTCTTTCATACCAAGCTCTGGAGCTTGTTTCAGACCATATAGTGATTTCTTTAGTATGAAAACATATTCTGGATGTTTGGTATTTTCAAAACCAGGGGGTTGGTGCACATAAACTTCTTCATCAATGTATCCATTTAAGAATGCACTTTTGACATCCATCTGATAGAGAGTGATGTCATTATTTACAGCAAAGGAAATTAAAAGTCCGATAGATTCTAACTTGGCGATTGGAGCAAATGTTTCAGTATAGTCTATCCCCTCTTGCTGACTATAACCTTGTGAAACCAGCCGTTCCTTGTTTCTGATGACTTCTCCTTGTTCATTCAGCTTGTTTCTGGATACCCATTTGGTTCCAATGACGTTGAACCCTTTTGGTTTGGGAACCAGATCCCACACATCATTTCCGGTGAATTGGTTTAGTTCTTCCTGCATAGCTAGTATCCAATCATTGTCCATAAGAGCTTCATCAATAGAAGTTGGCTCAATCAGAGACATTAATCCCATGAGAGATTCTTCAGAGTTTCTGAATATGGATCTTGTTCTGATTGGGTCTTCCTTCTTTCCCTGGATTTTGTCTTCAGGATGAGCTAAGCTGCTTCTGGATTATCTTTTCTAGAGAGGTTCTTCAAATGTTGATGTAATATTTGTGACATCTCCTTCTGGTGTTGTTTGTGATTCTTTGTGAGGAACTTCTGGTGCAGTGTCTTTAGTACGTATAAATTGGACTTCTATATCTGCAAAAGATTCATCTTGCTTTGACTTTTGAGAGCCAAGCTTATCATCAAATCTAACACTGATTGACTCTTCTACAATCTGTGTTTCTGTGTTGTATACTCTGTAGCCTCTTGAGCGTTCAGATTATCCTAACATAATACACTTTTGTGATTTAGAGTCAAACTTATTCAGATGTTCTTTGGTGTTAAGAATAAAACAAATACATCCAAATGGATAGAAATATGAGATGTTGGGATTTCTGTTCTTCCACAATTCATATGGAGTCTTATCCATAATAGGTCTTATGGAGATTCTATTCAGAATGTAACACGCTGTGTTAATTTCTTCTGCCCAAAAGTTCTTAGCAATGTTAGTCTCGTTGATCATGGTTCTGGCCATTTCTTTTAGAGTTTTATTATTTCGTTCTACAACTCCATTTTGTTGGGGAGTTATAGGACAATAGAAATCATGAGAGATGCCATTCTCATTAAAAAATATTTCAAATTTTTTGTTTTCAAATTCTCCACCATGATCACTTCTGACTTTAATAATTCTAATATCCTTTTTGTTTTGGACTTGGTTACAGAAAGCAAAGAACACAGAGTGTGACTTGTCCTTGTGTATTAAGAACTTTACCCATGTCCATCTTCTATAGTCATCTACGATCACTAATCCATACTTCTTTCCACTAATTGATTCAGTTTTCACTGGTCCAAATAGATCTATAGCAGCGTTGTTAAGTAGTGTGAAAATCATAAATGATTTATCCTCATTGCTTGTTTAAATAGGCGCAACATGGATGATCATTTGGAAACTTGACTAATGACAATTAAGATGCTTTCCAAAAATACAGGTCCTTGTTCCCTTCCAGTCGTTACTCTTGAAATGGAAATATTTGATTTGTAACGCATAAAAACATTGAAGTATCTATTGCTGCTTGCTTCCGAACTTTTGAAGATCAGAGCCATAAGATCCTGTTTGCAGCGTTAGAACTTCTTTCCAAGAGTTTTATAATCAGAGTTGAAACATATTTTTAGTGCATCTTCTGTTCTTCTTCCATCAGAACTTCTCTACAAAACAGAATATAATTTTAGAGTGCATAATTGTTCTTTGTGTTTGTTATCATCAAAACTCTTACAAGGGTTGTAGAATCAAACTATGTTCTAACAAAATATTCTTGGAATATTACGCAATCATATGTGGAGTTGCTCTATTAGGCCTGGAAGGTTCAAGTCAGAATCAGGAAGAATATTAACTTTCTAATTATGGAGATTAATTTGGAAGATTTGATTGAAGATCTATTTTGTAGCAAAATCTTCTGCAGATTTGTAACAACATATTTTCTATGATTATAAGCCCTAATCTAGTAGGATACTAGGTTATAAATAGAAGCATTGTAACCTATGATTAAGTACCAGCCATGGATTATCAAGATGTAGTCTTTAGGACCGAGTCTGTAGCCACTCTCTATGAGAGTTGGTGTAAGGGAATCACTTGGATTGTGAGATGCTCACCATGTTCTCCTCGAAGCTGTGAAGCAAGAGTGAGTATTGTTCTTGGAGGAAGCTTGTAATAAACTCCAAGTTGGTGTTCTTAATCAAGAGTCTCGGCTGAGTTTAGAGGGAAGTGTGTCTTCCTGCTCATCATAAAAGTGAGTCTTCTCATTATGGAAATGTGTCTTCTTGTTTTTCTAAGTGTCTTAGAATTGTCCAATCGCTGTCTGTGATTGATGAGGGATTAGAGAGGGTCTTATATCTAGGTGAGTCTTAGATATAAATCTAGTGAGGATAGTGATTAAGTGATTAGAGTGTAAACTGGTATATTTGCTGTAGGGTCTATGAATTGATACTACTATTAGTGGATTTGTCCCTGGCTTGGTATGCCCCCCAGAGTAGGAAAATTGTTCCGAACTGGGTTAACAATTTTGTATGCACTTTACTTTTCAGTATCTGTTTTTAACTGTTTATTCCTTGTCATGTTGTTTGTAACAGACTAGATGTCTTGACATCTTTTAGGACATCCAGTTCTGCTATACCAGAATTTCATATGTGTTAGAGGGAATCAACTATTTAGGTGCGAAAGGATGACATTTATTAACTCGAAGTTAGACAAGAGTTATGTGTGTAGGAAAAGAAGTCTCTTGAGGTATGCATGCTACTCCATGTTTCTATAGTCTGGTCTTGAAGTATGGTCACCTGTTGAAGTATGGTTCTTTTGTGTTCTCCCTCAAGAGATGTGTTTAAATTACTATGGTGTTATCTCCAGAACCATAGTAGATGGTGACTGAGACTGATTTTTGAAAAGATTTTGGAATATCATCTCAGGTTTTTGCTACTTCAGAGAAGGAAGCTGTTTTGGTGAGTATTGTTATTCACCATTGGATTCCTGAATTGGAATGTCTGACCATGATGAAGTGTTGAGTCCATTCTCTGATTAAGTTTGGAGTAACGTGAATGTCTGGCATGATTCTTTGTCATGATGAAGAATCCTCTTGTTCTAGGAGTGTGAAGAAGGATGTCAGATCAAAATTTCTAACATTTATGGAAGGGGAGCATCATCAGCTATTTCTGTTTGAGGAAATTTTCCTCTGATGACGAGTACCTTGTCGAGAGTTGGGTATTAGTCTGATCTGGTGAAGATGTGCATTTGACTGATGGTAAAAACCTTGTTGAAAGCTGGGTAATTATCTGAAGTTGGTGCAAATCTGCTTTCTGAACTCTTTGCTTCAGAAAATGTTTGGGAATTTATTTCTCTCTATGACATTCAGGTGTTTGTGTTAACCTGGATGAGCTGCAGAAGGTGTGATATTTTGAGATCTTCTTGTATGAAAGGACATTCTAGTATAATGAGTTCTTTGGATGATGAATCAAGAACCAAATGATTAGGTTCGGTGATGTGAACCTGATGTCCTAAATGATGTTGTAACATCATTCTTGGTCATTTTTCTTGGAAGATGCTTGTGTTTGTGGAGTTGGATGCTTAAGCATTATTGTCAGAAGAGGTGTTTCTGACGTTGTGGATTAGAATATGGATATTCTGATCTTGTTTTTAGTAGTATGCTCTGCCAATACATGACTACTATCATTTTGAATACTTCACTAGTATCAGCAATTGCTAGTGGAAGTAAGGGTAGAGGAATGGTTGTCAGATAGTGTGATTTGAATGTTTTTTAAAGAGGTAGTTTCTTCTGTTGCAAGTATCTCTAGACGAGATTGGTTTAGTCTGGATCTCAGTATAGCTTTTAAGCAAGCTGAGAATTTATGGAGCTTGTGCTCAGAAAGAGCATTGATTATCCATGACAGAGGGGGTGGTGTACTTGTCCATGGTTTATGAATGCAATGATTGAAGATTTTTATAAAGCTTGCGTGTTGTTCAAGGTTGTGGAGTATTTATGTCTCTTGTGAGGTTATGATGTCACACATATGATGTTTTGAGTCTTAATATTTTGATGTGTGTTGCTCACAAAGGAGTAGGCTCATAATCCAGTGAAGCATTTTTAGACTGATGGTTGAAGATGTGTTAGTCACGAGTTTGTGCATTCAAGAGAAAGAAGACAATGTCTGACTGGATGTCAGGACATTATTCAAGACATGTTTACTGTATGATCAACAAAGGAGTTTTATGGACGGTGTAATCAAACATGTGTCAAAAGGGAGTGTATAAAGTGTGTTAGAATGTACATGTGCATGTATTGGGACTATTTCTTTTCAACAAAAACAGTCCAGAGCTAATAAAGACATTAAAGGAACTCAACACTAAATTTGGGCGGTGCACATTGATTCTAGTGACAGGTTTCGCCTCAAATAATGTTCTCCTTGACCAAAAATAGTTGTCACATTCAAGGATGATTGATTCCTATGAAACTATTTGATTATTTATAGAGGTCATCCCTTCCCTTCTATCATCTTGTAATGGGGTTGTTATTGAAAAACAGTTCATATGTATTTTGTTCGAGTATGGATAATTTGTGCTTGGGTATGGTTTTGTGAAGGTTTTCTTTGTCAATTTTTGGCCAAAAAGGGGGAGAAAGGTATTGTTCAGATGGATCTGGAGTTTGTTCTTCCAGATATTTTACAAATATGTTGAGTAGGATGTCTGATTCTATGTTAGTTTGGGTTTGTTTTGTGACTTATGATGTGAGTTATGAACACAGTTGTGACCTGTGTTCTGAGTTATCTAGGGTGGTGGTTGGACACTTCTTAAGTTTCCTCTTATGCCACTGGTTGACTGGTGGCTGCTTCATGGTTCTCTTATGCAACCATTTGAGAGGAAGACTTATTCATCTGTGACAAGAATAGGTTCCTGGGTTTAGGGGGAGTGTTACCTATCTTCTTCCTCATGTACACCAAATGACTTTGGTACTTTTTACTCCTTTTATCCTGAGGTTATTGTTTGTTGGTATTAAGTTTTGTGTGTTTTAATGGAGTTGTCATGAAGAGGATGTCAAACATGATGTCTCAACATCATTGTGCTTGTGAAGAGATGTTCCACCATGTGATTCAGTAGTTACTGAAGACTACTGATGCTTTGTATTTCTTTTTATTGTTGTAATCTGAATTGTAATTTATATTTTTTTAGCCAAAATTTACTAAATAGGGAGATTGTTATTTCTCTACTTTTAAGATTGGCATTGATTTTTGTAATAAGTTAACAATATGTTAGATATGATGTGTTAACTTGTTGGGAAGAATAGGTTAAATAAGAACTCCTATTTTATGAAGAACATGTTGAGTTGAAATGTTTCAAGGTCTGGAGCAACATGTCGGATAAGATGTCCTATCCAGAGATATACGACATCTGGATAGTTGGATTTTGTCATGTTTTAACAAATGCATGATATTCTAGGAATATTTTGCTATCCTATGTGGTGCTGATTTAAAGGTCTGGAAGAACAAGAAGAATATTGACTTTCTAAATAAGGAGACTTTTTAGGAAAGATTTGATTGAAGACCTATTTTTTTGCAGAATCTTCTGCAGATTTGTAACAGCTGATATGTTGTGATTTGAAGCCCAAATCCAGTTGGGAGATAGATTATAAATAAAAGTATTGTAAACTAGGTAACATACTAGCCATAAATGTAAAGGTGTAGATCATTAGGGCTTAGTCTGTACCACTCTCTAGAAGAGTTGGTTGTGTGATCCACTTGGTTGTGAGTTGGAATGTGTTACAAAGTTGTAATATCTGTTATTGTCTCCTCGAAGCTTTTAAGCAAAAGGTAGTATTGTTCTTGGAGGAAGCTTGTAAGCAACTCCAAGTTGTATTCTTAGTCAAGAGTCTTGGCTAGGTCTTGTCATGGAAGTGTTCCTTCTTGTCATGGAAGTATGTCTTCTAGTTTTTCCATCATGGAAGTGTGTCTTCTTGTGTTATCCAATTATTGTCTCTGATTGATGAGGGATTGAGGAGAGCCTCATATCTAGGTGAGTCTTATATAGAAGTATAGCACGGGTAGTGATTAAGTGAGTATATTTTAAACTGGTATGTTTGTTGTAGGGTCCATGAATTGATACTATCATAGTGGACTTGTCCATGGTTTGGTATGCCCCAGAGTAGAAGAGTTGCTCCAAACTGGGTTAACAATTTTGTATGTTGTTTACTTTTCAGTAATGTTTTTCTATGTTTACATCTTACCATTGTTTTTTTTGGATTCAGATGTCTCAACATGTCATAGGACATATGAAATCTGATATACCAAAATTGTATGGATTACCTACACTACCTTTTTTCAAGTATTTCACCTTTGTTGTGATCACCGTAGGATAAATAACCTTTCTTCTTCACCATAAAGTCGGAGAATAGAGAAATGTCTACTGTCATGTGTCTTGATCATCCACTATCGAGAATCCGTCTTCCCATTATAGCATCAAGACACTTAACCTACAAAATCAAACAAAAGTGTTAGGTACTCAATTTTCACTGGGTCCTTAGGAGTAAGTGAAAGAATTGTTGCTTTTGGGAAACCTTTAGAAATTTCCTTTAGGAACTAAGAAGCACCTAAACTTGAATTTTTCAATAGTGTGACATTTCTTGCAACAATAGTGACAAAACAACCTATGATGAGATTCACTTTTTCCATTTGAATCATTCTTAACAAAATTATAATTTTTTTGAGGCTTTTCAACCTTTGAAGAGCTAATAGAAAAAGTATCATGAGGTTGTGATGCCATTTCCACTTTGGTTTCAACAGAACTCACCTCTTGTTGCCAAATTTGATAAGTTTCACAATCGAACTGACAAGGTTCCTCATCCTGCTTTTTATGATTTTAACTACCTACAATAAATCGCTTTAATGCTTCAAATTTCTTATTGGTTTTTCCAACCTTTTCTTCCAAGTATGTAAATTTTTTTTCATTGGAAGTTAATTTCTTATGAGCATGTAATGCTTCTTTTTATAGATTTTCAAAAGCTTTTTTCAATTCACCAAAAGACAACTTATCAACGTTAGAGTATTTAGAATGACTTACATTATTTTTCTTCCTTTGATGTTGATTTTCCATGAAACAATAATTTGCCTCTTCATTTCTATTACTTGATCTTTCATTACTTCATGCATCATTATCCATATCCCAAGCAACGTAGGCTTTTCTATAGTTTCTAGAGTTGTTTAGTTGGCCTTTTCCTTTCTTATTAGCAAGAAATAGACAATCCGGTCTAAAATGATTCGACTTTTTGCATTCATAGCACATACCTTTTGCCTTATCTCTTTTGTTGTCTTCATCTTTGGAGGATGTAGATTGTCTTCTAAATTTCACAAGATTTTAATTGGAGTGTTTGACACCATTCTTCCGAATGTATCAATTGTATCTCCTGACAAATAATCCGAATTGTTCATCATCTGAATCTTCTTCCTCACAACAATCACTGTCATTAGTGTGTTCATCCCTTAAGGATCTTAAAATTGAATCCCTAAGAGCTTTATACTTCATTCCTTTCTCATTATCGGTCTCTTTCTCCTTTTTCTTCTTTCTCTCAAGCTTTTTTTCATATTTATCCAAGCAAGTGAGTTCTTGCTCGTGTTCTTCCAACTTTCCAAACAAAGTGGTGAGATCAAGTGTTACAAGATTGTTGGCTTCCTTGATCACGGTGATCTTTGGTTTTCAATTCCTATTAAGACATCTCAAAACCTTGTTAGTAGCAATAACTTTACAAATAGGCTTACCTAGAAAATTTAAACGATTAATAATATGCGAGAGCCGCTTTTGCATTTGAGCAATGGTTTCACCATGCTTCATGCGAAAGAGTTTAATCTCTTGATTAAGTGTATTAATTCTAGCTTGTTTAACATTGTTAGTTCCCTCATAGGTAACTTGTAGAGTATCCCACATAGCTTTAGCGGTCTCACAATAATAAATGCGATAAAACTCATCAACACCAAGAGCGGATATGATAATGTTTTTCACTTTCCAATCATGTGCCGGCTTCTTATTATCTTCCCCATTCTATAAATTTTCCGGATTTAGTGTAACAACACCATCAACCTCATATGTCACCGGTGTTGGACCATTTTGAATGGCTTCCCACACACCTTTGTCATACGAGTTGACATGAATTTGCATATAATATTTCCAATAACTATAGTTTTCTCCCGTGAAAATCGGGGCTCATTTATAATCCCATTTAGGTTTGTACGCCATTTTCTAATAAGTTTCAAAGCCAGAATGAACCAGAATATTGATGCCACTTTTTAGACGACAATTCCTTATCTAGAGGGGGGGTGAATAGATCACCAAGCCAAAAAACAATCCAGATAAAATTCTAGTTTTAAAAATTAATTCAAAAAGAGTACACATGGAAGGTTTTGATATAGATAAAAAATTATCGTCTATACGAACCAAGTTATTGGATGTTGGATATGAAAATATAAATATATATATGGAATGAAAAATATAATACTAAATTTATAAGCTTCAATCAAGTAACAAAGTATTAGTCGTTTATAGCACGTTACTGGCAATATTATTTCCAATGGTAACTAACAAAAGAACAAACTAAACAATTTGTTGAACACTTGGTGTGCGATCAAATTTTCATAATTTTCCTTTGAGTTGTGTTGATATAAAAAAGAACTTATAATCAAACTTGATTATAATCAAATCACACACAATTCAAAACAAAAAACAGTCTCGTAAAAATTCTTACAAGTCGATTGATTACTCAATGCTATTTGACAAATCAATAAATGAAAAGTAAGTAAAGAGATAAGAAAAGGAGACTCGAGGATTTTTTTAAGAAGTTCGCCAATTCATCCTCACTATGGCTACATCTCGCCCCAATTCCAATTTAAGAATTAGGATAATTCTTAATATGCAAAAAGTTGTTACAAGAGAAGTGTTCCAAGAGCAACCCTACAAACCCTAACTGTTTGTTTTTTATTCAACTCCTTCTCTTTTTTTGATCTTGAGAAAGTCCAAGACACAATAGTTACCAATTGGCTTGTCAATATTGCTACTCCTTTGTGTTCTTTATCTCCAAAGCTTTAGCGCATGATCAATTGTACCTATTGCACACAAGACTTTAATTCGATTCGCCGTTCTCGCACTACTTCCTTTGCATTCTTTATCTCCAAAGAGTCATTTATGTTCTTTATGTCCAAAGGCTTTCACTAGGCTGTAATCCTCTCTTGAATGTCTTACACGAAAACCCCCAAATTTATCAACGATCTTGGAGGACAAACCCTCGGTTTTTCCGGATGAAGCAAATCTGAACCCAATATTTTCGGCTACACAAGAACCTAATTGGATGTTATCAAACCTTACCTATATGACGCCTAACAAAAGATGATTATGTGTGATATATCAGTGTGTATGCATAGGTTGGAGGTTGAAGATGAAGAGCAAATGCATTATGTGTTTATAGTTTCATCAAGTTGGAATGATGCATGAATGATGTATTGTGAAAGTCTTGATGCAAAAATGGAATTTTCAGAATTAAAAAGAATTGAAAAATTGACTCAATTAAACAGTATGTGTCAACTTGAAAATCGTATGTGTTGGCACATAAGTCAAAATTTAACTGGATGTGTCGGCCTGAGCATGGCAGTAAAGTTTAGCTTTTAAAACTGCAGTGCATGTGTCAGCCTGAAATTCGTATATATCGACACATAAAATAAGAATTTCTGCAATTTCTTAAAAGCTTCAGTATGCATCAACCTGTACACATGCATGTGTCGGCCTAAGCCCTCTAGAGGCTACATACTTCAAAACTGAGTTGCATGTGTCGACTTGGAACACGTATGTGTTAGCGCATGTAAGAAAAAATCATGCAAAAACTTATTTTTCAAGACTTTGGTTAATTTCAAAATGGTTTTTAACGGTTCCTAAGACCCTTAATACAATGGAGTGCCACAAGAGATAGAGATACAATCCAATATACATAAATGCTAAGTTTTCCTAGTTTTGACATCATGCAAAACATTTAGTAGGAACACTACCTTTAGATAGCTTGATAGATTTAGAAGAGTTTCCTTTTTCAGTCTCTAAAAAGATGACTTGGAGAGGAGAAATCTCAAGAACTTATTTTCATGCTTGGGTTACAACATTCACTTGAGCACTAGGGTCATTGTTGTCTTTTGAAGCATTACTGGCATCTTCTTTCTTTTTTCCTGTCAGATTAGACATTGTTAAGGACACTCGAGCAGAACGATCATCAACCTTTTTTTAACTTTTTCTTCAGAACTTTCTTCAGTGGTTCAATGGTGGTAAGATCGATAACTGAATGATAAGTTCAAATTGTAGCTATTTTTATATGTATTTTTTGTTGCACTTATTAACTTTTTGTTGTTAATATCGTTGAATAAACCCGACTTTTGTATAAATACATTTAGTTTGTGTTTATTTGTGTTTTTGTGTACATAGGGTATCGTTTGATGTTTACCATTCATTTTATAGGTATTGATGCATATTTGGAGCTTGAGCAATAAAATGTCGAAGACACGGTCTCAAACGCGCAAATTTGAGCAACTCGTCAATGAATAAGGCTCAAAATCAAATAATAAAAAATCATCAATTTGGTTTATATTTTTTCATTTTTAGAAAGAGCATTGAATAAGATTTCCAACGCTTTAAATCGAGCGCGAATCAGAGTTACGGTTCAAAAGTTATGGCCGAAATAATGTAGGATGTTGTGCTGATTTTTCAACTTTCTATCATCCATCACCGGGCGACGCTTTTGGTCGTCGGGCAATGTTAGGCGAGCTGTAGCGTGGGAAAATGCTGTTTTGGTCACCAGGCGACGCTTTTTTGTCGTCGGGCGATGCTGGACAGTCAGAAATGCGTATTTAGGTGTAAAAACACTTTTTTTGGGGATGGTTTTGGGTATTTTTAATTCCAACTCCATCAACCTTCAATTTTTGATAGAATTAGCTTAGAAAACAACATTGAATCTTGCATACGGATTATTCAGGTGGATTTCTCATCAATCGGCGCTGACAAACCAGTATATTTGTGGTTCATTTCTCTTCCTCTTTGTGTATTCTTTATGTGTTGAGTTTGTACATGTATTTACTCTGAACTTATGTATATTTATCGCCCATGGCGTTATATTAAACTTACTTTACAAATCTTTATCGATTATTATCTTAGATTTTTATTCTGTGCTAGGGATTTGAGTTGTTATAGACATATACTAAGATTCTAATCTAGGATGATTATCTGTTAGTTTCTGAACTCTAGAGATAGATTTAGAGCTGACATCTACTTGTGTATCAGAGCTTAATGCCTCTGTGTGGTTGTGTTGTACTGAGAGATTATTAGTGCGATAACATAGTTGTCTTGTGTGTTGTTGAGGAGGTAGAGAGATCATTTTCTTGGTGATACAGTCGGTCTCTCGATTTGGGTTACAAATGACTTAGGTTGTGAGTGATACGTAGTGACATTGATGAATATTGTTAGGTTGAATGTAACTCGTTGATAGATTTAAGCTTGTGACGAGTAGATTATATGGAGCCTTGATAAGTTCTTCCTTAGTTTTTACTTTTGTTTACATTTATTTCATGTTGGTAACATTTTCTTTACAAACCCATTTATCCCCAAACTCATTAATGAGAGATTTGTTGAACGCAATTCAATAACCAATCTCTATGGACACGATAAATTCTCGGATAAATATTTCCAAAACTTTTGTTGCTTTCCGCTACACCGCTTCCAATAAAATGGCATTATTTCCAGGGATTGGTTCTATTGTTTTCGCATTACGATAATTCTTTTGTTTTTGAGTTTTGTAGATATCGTATATATTATCTATTTTTACTCGTGTATATTGATACTTGTATATGTTTACTATACTTGTAAATTTGTTATATCATTGTTTATTTCCTTTCATGTTTGCTTGTGTGTTGGTTAGGAATAACCAGGTGGAAGCAACTTGGAGGAACATTCTTAAAAACAGGCGTCGAGCTTACGACGTAAAACAAGCATGTTTTATCATTTTCCATTTTATTAGTTTAGTTAGTGTTTTGATTGTTGTATAAACAAGTTGAAATAGGACTTGTTCTAAATTCTTATATCTTCACTTTTCAACTTGTTTATTTCACTTTCATTTGTTTGTTTTTGTTGATGTTGTTTAGACTCAAGTTTTGGTTCGATAGCTTGAGGATATTGAGGTGATTTTTCAAGTTTGATCGTTTCGACTTGCGAATGCGTGGTAATGATTTTGTTAAAGTTGTGTACACGTTTGAGGTATGCGTTTATCGCTTTCTATACTTTAGCATATTCATGATACTTAAACTTTTTACAATTTTTATGCAATTCATTCTTTTATATACTTGTTCATTTGTGAATCACTTTAGTTCCTACCCTTTTTGTGAGGTAGCTTTCCATTGTTCACATATGTTGGAGACTACAATGCTTATTTTATCTGGATTTTATTATGCTTAGTATTTTGTTTTGTGTTAATTGTACGAATGCATGAAAGTGATCAAGGCATTTTTTGTTCCATTTTGAGCACAACTACCTATCCAAATAGTCAATTCACCTTGTGAGTGTGTGATCATTAGTAACCCCTTTGAGATTTTTCTCGATATCGATGTTGTATTTGCTAAATGCTTATCTGTGATACAGTGGGAGAACTGACTTGGTGTTTTGCGTTTCGATCGCATTTATGCGGATAGCAAGAGTCGCCACCGATTTTTCTTATATCCAAAAGGAAAGGCAAAAAAGCACAGGAAAGACCTTTTGAGATTATTTCTCGGGTTCGGGGGGTAGATTATGAAAAGGGAAGGTATTAGCACCCTTTTCATCCATGGTTTTCCATGGGCTCTTAGTTACTCGTTTGGATCACTTGCTTTTTGTTTTGATAGTGTGCTTGTGATGTGGGCTTTGAAAGTGTTTTGAAAATTTCTTTGTAATGGTTCTCGTTTCTATAAGAACGCGTACAAAGTTTTGTTTCGAAAGATGGTTCAAAGATGTGTTTGTGGATTGTGTTTTAGAAGGTGTTTTGAAAAGATGTTCGCAATGGTTCTCGTCTCTTTAAGAACGTATACAAAAGGTTTTGTATTTTGAAAATGTTTTGAGATGAAAGTATTGGTGTAAAATGTTTTTTTTTTCGTGAGCAAGTGAGTAACTAGGAGCAAATCTACCTACTCGAAAGGCCTCAAGGTTCTTTTATTCCTCCTTTAGATGTTGCTATCTTATCATTGATTTGGTAAGAAGCCTCATCGTTGGATGTAAAGGGACAGACATGGGTCAATTTTACAGTCATCGAAAGCAACTTACGTGACGCTTTAACAATTTTGGTAAGGAACGAGATCGTTTTATCGAAAGCAACATCGAGGGTCATCGAGGGATTACGATCTTTTTATCGAAGGGTCATTTTCTAAAACGTCCCATACTCGAGGGACATGCCTGTATTTCTGAAGCAACGAGCGAGGTTACCCTAGAGGTGCGTGTGTGAAAAGTGTGTTTGATTCAAGTTAATTTGATCTTTGAAATTAGGTTAACTAACGATTGTTTTTTTATCTTGCCATACACGCATAATTACTATACAGTATTGAGTAAAACAATAAAAATGCGGAAATAGAAATTCTACGTTTTTACAGAGCTTCGGGAATGGGGGTACAAATTAATGAATGAGGGTCACAGTAAGAAATAACTATTTAAATCACACAATACAAGTCCAAACAGTTGAATAATTATTTAGGTTAAAACTCTTTCCGTTTGATAAAATTAATTAAGGACTTAATTAATAATGTCAAACAAAAATTATTTTAAAGTTAATAATTATTTAAAACAAATGTTAACATATTTACATTTTTTTAAATATATGCTGAAAAAATAAAAATCAAATAATGAAGAAGAAAATATTAACAACAAAAACAAAATATAAAGAAGAAAAATAGAAATGGGCCTGCAAAAAAATAGTAAAAACAGAGGGGTGCAAAAATTAATAGGCCCAAATGCTTCTTGCTAATCCAGTGCAGCAACCCCCTGGAGGTATACCATGGAGATGCCTCTAAGACGCGTAGAAAGGGTGTGATAATTGATCATAGGGATGGATGATGAGGGCGCATCAGATCAACATGGGGTTGCAAGTGGGGGATCATTCAGGGAAACTAAAGAGGTGGTGACAAGTGTCACCACCAGATTGGGCCAGAGTGTTGTTATCAAACAATACAAAACTCACTTACACTTAAGCCAGGCCTCATAACTCAACGTTTTTTCTCTCTCTTGAACGCTCTACCCTCTCTCTTCTCTCTTGCCATGGGCCTTCACCGGAGAAGACCCTTTGGCCGCGCCGGAAATCGCCTTACGGCAGTGACGGCGGCGGCGTGTCTCAAAACCTTACTTTTCTTACATTTTTCTGATCGTCTCTTTCTGCTAGTTACTAATTTGTGACTAATTTCTGCAGATTTTTATTTGGTGATTCTAAATCTAGAAAGGGGAAAAATGAAACCCTAATTTTCGTTTGATGAAATCAGCGAAGATAGCGATGCATGCAACAGTATATTCAATGAGAGGAAGGAAAGAGAAGAAAGAGATCGTTTGGTGAGGTCCAGATCTATAACCTTACTAACCTCCTAATGTTCTTTTCGGTAAGATAACTCTGACTCTGTGTTTGTGAGTGAATTCTTTCTCCTTCTGAGTTTGTGTTATCCTGGTTATCAGATTAGGGTTTTTGTTGATTGTTTGCTACTGATTTGTTGGGTTTTGAATAAAGATGTTTGAAAACAAGGTTTGAATGATGGATTTTAGTGCTATGTTTTTGTTATTTTGTTGGTTTTTGATGATGGTTGGGATGGCTGTTTTTTGATGAATGCTATGATGTTCCAGTCGATTTGAGACAAAGAGATTTCTTGAACTTTTGGTCCTGAGTTTTTTTGTGGTTTGCTAGTTTGCTAGTTCTGTATGTTTCTTTGTGATGGTCCTATGATGTTTTAGTTGGTTTTGGTGATGGTTTGATGATGTTTCAGTTGGTTTTGGTGATGGTTTGATGATGTTTTGATAGATACTTATAATGTTCTATTGGTTTTGGGATGGTTTGATGCTGTTTTAGTTGGTTTTGGTGATGGTTTGATGATGTTTTTTGTGGATACTATGATGCTCCAGTTGGTTTGAAACAAAGGGATTTCTTGAACTTTTTGGTTCTGAGTTTTTTGTAGTTTTTTCTATCCTTTTAGTTCTGTATGTTTCTCCTCATGATATCTGATGATCCTCTCCTCTTTAAAACATTGAAAACTTATTATCTGATTAGAGTGAAAAAATAGGAGGGAAAAAAACTTTGAACTTTGACAGTTTTGGCTTTTCTAGTTTTTGGCTTTTGAGTGCAGCTTGGACTGTTTCCATTTTGGTGCAAGTCTGGGCATTTTTGGACTGTATTGCAGACTAGTTGCTATGATTTATGTTGACATGCTTTTATGCAGAACTTGGACAAATTTTTGGACTGCTATCGGCAACATAGGGAGGCTTTTTGAGCAGGTCTTCTTGGACTGTTTCTTATAGCAACCTGTTTGTCTTGGTATTTGCTGGCTAGGTAATATCTTTCCTCTTTCCTCTCTTTGTGAGATAAAGCATTTTGCTTTTGATGCATTTCTGAAGGGTTTGCTTATTTTCTTGGGAAAATGATGATGCTGACTTATATTACATCATTTGATGCTTTTGGCTTGTTGCTTGCATATTGCTTGTTTTGTTCTGCTGTAGCTTTGTGTTGCTGCTTTTGATTTCTGATTTGGACAATTTGCTTGTTGTCTTCTATTTGCAGCCTGTTGCCTTGCATCTTGTGCTGGTGTAATTGCTTTGCAAAGCACTGCCTTTTTTTTGTGATGCAGTTTGGATGTTTGGTATTGTTTGACTTGTGCATTTTGACTACTGCTGTTTGAACTTGTTGCCTTGCCTGCCCAATTTGTATATTTGTTTCTTTTTCCCCTTTTTTGTGAACCAAAACCTAGGTTTTGAGATTTGCAGAAATAGGGAAAAATGGACAAACAAAATTCTGATTCCTAAAAGCAAACCCTAATGATGAAAAATCAAATTTGCTTGGACTTTTCAATATTGATTTTTGCTAATATTTCCTTTTCTTCTGTCACATGTACAAACAAATGGTCAAGCAAGACAATGGCTAGCAAAATGGGGAATTTCAAGCAAGGAGTCTTGAAGAAGAAGCAAATTTTCCTTTGTATATTTAAACTTTGTATTTTACTTGTAATTTTTGTAATCACTTGTAATCATTTGTGAAAGACACACAAAACTGTAATGAACAAAGCTTGAGTTATAATGAAAATTTGTTGTATAAAACTTGAGTTTTATTTTAATTTTGCAAATCTTAGTTTGAATGTTTTGAATAAGCATCCTGGCTTGATAACTTGCACTTCAAGCAAATATAATATGATAGGATAAATCATGTATCTTGCACTTTTAAACAAAATAAATGTTTAAAAGCTTAAACCCAAATGATTAATTGAACCCTCAATCATGATTTCTTAACGATGATAGCTTTAGACCTTGCACCTTATTCAAACAGAATATGCCCTCAAAAGTAACATCAATCTTCAGAAGATTATAGTTAAGAAAACAAATAGAAGTCACACCAATGCCTTTGCAGTTATCTGGGCCATGGATTGGGCAAACCTTTGAGAAGTGTAAAACCCTAATTGCTGACTGGTTGCCTAGGAAGAGAATCTGTTTGATCAACTTTTGAGCCAAATTGAGTATTTAAGAAACCCTGGGATATCATCTTGAGTGGAAAATTAGAGGGAAAATTTTGGGGTACAACAGCTGCCCCTGTTCAATCTTCTTAAACTTGAAAAACGAGATTGACATGTTTGTCGTTTGTGGCTTGAGAGTGGAAGATGATTGAATACTAGAGTGCCCAGAAACTTGCACTCGATGATGCACTGGTTGATTGTGTAGGGAATGGGCTTAAAGATGCCATTTGGAGAAATGATGGGGAGTTGTCGGAGATGGGCTTATAGATGTCATCCAAAGATGATTGTTGACAGAAAGCCTAAACTTGATTTTAACAGAAAACGAATCAGAATAAACCTGTTGAGAGATTTATCTGAAACAGTGAGAATCTGGAAACAAATCAGAATAAACCGTTGAGAGATTTATCTGAACTAGTAAGAATCTGGAAATAAATCAGAATAAACCGTTGAGAGATTTATCTAATCCAGTAAGAATCTGGAAACGAATCAGAATAAACCGTTGAGAGATTTATCTAATCTAGTAAGAATCTGGAAACGAATCAGAATAAACCGTTAAGAGATTTATCTGAACCAGTAAGAATCTGGAAACAAATCAGAATAAATCGTTGAGAGATTTATCTGAACTAGTAATAATCTTGAAACGAATCAGAATAAACCGTTGAGAGATTTATCTGAACCAGTGAAAATCTGGAAACGAATCAGAATAAACCGTTGAGAGATTTATCTGAACCAGTAAGAATCTGGAAACGAATCAGAATAAACCGTTGAGAGATTTATCTGAACCAGTAAGAATCTGAAAATGAATCAGAATAAACCGTTGAGAGATTTATATGAACCAGTAAGAATCTGGAAACAAATCAGAATAAACCGTTGAGAGATTTAACTGAACCAGTGAAAATCTAGAAACGAATTAGAATAAACCGTTGAGGGATTTATTTGAACCAGTAAGAATCTGGAAACGAATCAGAATAAACTGTTGAGAGATTTATCTGAACCAGTAAGAATCTGGAAACGAATCAGAATAAACCGTTGAGAGATTTATATGAACCAGTAAGAATCTGGAAACAAATCAGAATAAACCATTGAGAGATTTATCTGAACCAGTGAAAATCTGGAAACGAATCAGAATAAACAGTTGAGAGATTTATCTAAACCAGTAAGAATCTGGAAACGAATCAGAATAAACCGTTGAGAGATTTATCTAATCCAGTAAGAATCTGGAAACGAATCAGAATAAATCGTTGAGAGATTTATTTGAACCAGTAAGAATCTGGAAACAAATCAGAATAAATCGTTGAGAGATTTATCTGAACCAGTAAGATTCTGGAAACGAATCAGAATAAAACGTTGAGAGATTTATCTGAACCAGTGAAAATCTGGAAACGAATCTGAATAAATTGTTGAGAGATTTATCTGAACCAGTAAGAATCTGGAAACGAATCAGAATAAATCGTTGAGAGATTTATCTGAACCAGTAAGAATCTGGAAACGAATCAGAATAAAATGTTGAGAGATTTATTTGAACCAGTAAGAATCTGGAAATGAATCAGAATAAACCGTTGAGAGATTTATCTGAACCAGTGTAAATATGGAAATGAATCAAATAAACCGTTGAGAGATTTATCTAAACCAGTAAGAATCTGGAAACGAATCAGAATAAACTGTTGAGAGATTTATCTGAACCAGCAAGAATCTAGAAATGAATCAGAATAAACCGTTGAGAGATTTATCTGAACCAGTAAGAATCTGGAAATGAATCAGAATAAACCGTTGAGATATTTATCTGAACCAGTGAAAATCTAGAAACGAAATATTTTGCTATGTAGATGGTCGACCAGTCTTTTCTTGGGAATTGATCTGTATTTGACTTGTTGAAAAATATTTGTATGTTGGAAATTTGTTGATGATAATTTCCTGTCGATTGATTATTTTCTGCAAAAGGTGAAGAGTTAATTGTATGAAATGCTATGATGCATGCAATGCATGGTATGATGTTGTTTCTCAAAATAAATGAGATTGCACTGTATGTACTCGTGTTGTTAATGTTATGACGTATGAATGCAAATGTATGGACTTAAAGATTATTCGTGTCGTAGTGTTGTTGGAAGCGGGGAAAATAAATCCCTCTTGAAGCACTGATGAGTGAGTTTCCAATCATTAGAGAAATAAACTCTGTTGTAGAAGGGAAACATCAGACATTGCTTGTAGACTTCGTGAAATCCTACTGGGGAAACTTGAGAAGTTGGGCAACTTACTGGGGAACCTCTGGAGTGGTAGTTGGAAGCTTTGCTCTGTTAGGGGTATGAGAGCGCTTGATACCAACATGTTGCATACTAGGGATATGTCAATGATTCTGTATTGGGATGTATTTGCTTTCGCTCTTGCCGGAGAAGGTACCTGCGGGAATCTTATGGAATGGCCTATAAATATTATCCTATTTCTTAAAGTCATTAATAATTGTCTTTCCGTTTTCTGTTTATTTGTAACAGTAATCACGTTCAAATGCATATGTTCAAAAATAAATCATTGGACGTTTTTGTAAACAAAACACAGAAATATGGAAAAACAGATGGTTTTGCACTTTCAAAGGGGATATCTTTGTATTAACTTGAATAAGTATTTTTTGTACAATGAGACGAAAATTCTAGTAAGAGAACACCGTCGTAAAAACAAATGAAAATTGGTACAAAGAAAAGATAGCTATGTGCAATAATCCCATGGGGTTCCCATTCTGCTATAGTCTTCATGCCTCTGAGTGTCTTGTCCACTTGTCGCCTCGGCGAAGTTAATTGGATCGATTAGAACCGTTTGAGTTGATTGGTCAATGTTGAAAATTGTCTGCAAGATGATCCAACGGGACATAGTCATACGCTTCAATCCCTAACTTTTTCCTGGACCGCCCTCTCGGTTTTTCAGTCCACCGGGATACCCTTTTTTTCCCAAGCCGCCCTTTCGGGTTTTCGACTTGCCGGGTGTACAAATTTTTTTAAATTTTCATCCCTTATTTTTCCCCGAACCCTTTTGGTTCGACGGGAAGCCCTTATTGTTTCCTAGACCAGTCAACCTAGCGGGTCTTTGATCATGCGTAGTATCTTTTAACTATGTCCGTATTTACAAGGTGCGGGAGGTCGTCGCCATCCATAGTGGTCAAGATCATTGCTCCACCAGAGAATATGCTTTTGATTACAAACGACCCTTCATATGTAGAAGTCCATTTTCCCCTGGGATCACCTTGTGGCAAGTCACTGACCCGATATATCTGACGTTTGACCTTTTTAATAAAAGCATTGATCATGCGTTTTTGGTATATCTGTCCATGACAGATAGTTGCCAGCCTCTTCTCATCAATCAAGTTCAACTGGTCAAGTCGAGTCTGGATCCAATCTTCTTCGTCCAAACCAGCATCCTTCACGATCCTCAGAGAGGGGATCTGGACCTCAATAGGTAAGATAACCTCCATGCCGTATACCAGAGAATAGGGTGTTACCCCAGTTGATGTGCGAGCTGTGGTACGATACTCGTGGAGAGAGAACGGTAGAATCTCATGCCAGTCTTTGTATATGACTGTCATTTTCTGTATGATCTTCTTAATGTTCTTATTTGCGGCTTCGATAGCATCATTCATCTTTGGCCGGTAAGGGGAAGAATTGTGATGCTGAATCTTGAATTTCTCGCACAAGGCGGTGATCATAGTGTTGTTTAGGTTCGTACCATTATCAGTGAGGATTCTCTCTGGGATACCGTACCGGCAGATGAGATTCTGTTTGATGAATCGGGCGACCACACTCTTAGTAACAGAAGCGAAGGAAGCTACCTCAACCCACTTTGTAAAATAGTTGATGGCCACTAAGATGAAGCGGTGTCCATTGGAGGCCGTTGGATTAATTCCCCAATCATATCGATTCCCCACATAGCAAAGGGCCAAGGAGCCTTTAGGACGTTCAGAGGAACCGGAGGTACGTGCAATTTATCAGCATAAATCTGACACTTATGGCAAGTCCGAGAGTGTTGGTAGCAATCTGCCTCCATGGTAGACCAATAATAGCCTACCCGTAGGATTTTCTTTGCCATTGTATGTCCACTGTAATGGGTACCAAAAGTACCTTCGTGTAATTCAACCATGATCCTTTCAGCCTCAACCTTGTCTACGCACCAAAGTAATATAGAGTCATGACTGTGTTTGTACAAAATGCCATTACTAAGGAATAACTTAGCCGATAATCTTCTTAGGAACTTCTTGTCATTCACTGAAGCTCCTTCTTGATATTCCTGAGACTCGAGATACCTTTTAACTTCATGGAACCAAGGTCGATCCACTACTTCTTCAGTACCGACCTCGTGACAGTAGGCTGGTTCATCCATCCTCTCAATGGTGATTTGAGGAACCTCGTTATCCCAATTAAGTTTAAACATAGATGACATTGTAGCTAGTGCGTCTGCTAGCTGATTTTCTTCTCGCGGGAAATGCTCGAAGGTAATCTTCTCAAAATTCGGCAACAATGTAAACACATGTTCTTTGTAAGGGATAAGGTTGGGGTGTTTGGTGTCCCATTCCCCTTTGATCTGACTGATGACTAAAGTTGAATCTCCAAACACATCCAAGGATTTGATCCCCAAGTCTATAGCAACTTTGAGACCGAAGATGCATGCATTGTATTCTGCCATGTTGTTTGTACAGTTGAAGCAAAGTCTGGAAGTAAAGGGAGTATGACATCCTTCCGGAGATATGAATACATTACCGATACCATTGCTGAGTGCATTGGACGCTCCATCAAAGAACAGGGTCCATCGGGATCCTTGTTCAGGTCCGTCATATGGCCTGATTTCCTCACAGCTGTCTAATGTCATGATGTATTCATCCGGGAATTCAAACTTCATGGACTGATAGTCTTCCATAGCTTGGTGACCAAGGTGATCAGCTAATACTCTACCCTTTATAGCTTTCTGGGTAGTATACTGTATGTCATATTCTGTCAGGATCATCTGCCATCTTGCTAATCTCCCAGAAAGAGCGGGCTTCTCAAAGATGTATCTTATCGGATCCATTTTAGATATCAACAAGCTAGTATGGGTCAGCATATACTGTCTCAGCCGGCGAGCAGCCCATGCTAGGGCGCAACAAGTTTTCTTAAGCAGTGAATATCTTGTTTCACAGTCGGTAAACTTTTTGCTCAGGTAATAAATAGCATGCTCTTTTCGGCCAAACTCGTCATGCTGTCCCAACACACACCGCATTGAGTTTTCTAAAACAGTCAAATACAGGATTAAAGGCCTTCCCTCGACGGGTGGTAACAACAAAAGAGGCTCTTGTAGGTATTCTTTGATTTTGTCAAAAGCAACTTGGCACTCGTCATTCCATTTGACTACTTGATCTTTCTTAAAGAGCTTGAAGATTGGCTCACAAGTAGCTGTCAGGTGAGAAATGAACCTGGAGATGTAATTCAAACATCCCAAGAATCCTCTGACTTCCTTCTCAGTACAAGGAGAAGGCATCTCTTGTATCGCTTTAACCTTGGCAGGATCAACCTCGATACCTTTGTTGTTGACGACAAAACCTAGGAGTTTACCAGACTGTACGCCGAACATGCACTTGGTTGGATTCAATCTCATCTTGTACTTCTACAGCATCTCAAACAGCTTCTGTAAGTGTCAAGATGCTCCTCTCCCGTTTGCGACCTGGCTATCATATCTTCTACGTAGACCTCTATCTCATGATGTATCATGTCATGAAATAAAGCTACCATGGCGCGTTGATAAGTTGCCCCTGTATTCTTCAGTCTGAATGGCATGACCTTATAGTTGAATGTGCCCCACTGTGTAACAAAGGTTGTTTTATCCATATCCCCAGGCACCATTTTGATTTGGTTGTAGCCTGAGAAACCTTCCATGAAGGAAAACACTTTGTGTTGTGCCGTATTGTTAACTAGAATGTCAACGTGGGGAAGTGGGAAATCATCTTTGGGGCTTTCCCTATTCAAATCTATGTAGTCCACACAAATTTGCACTTTACTGTCTTTCTTGGGCACAGGAACAACATTGGCCACCCATTGGGGATAAGAGGTGAAAGCCAAAAATCAAACATTAAATTGCTTCATGACTTCTGCCTTGATCTTTTCTGACATATCAGGCCTCATTTGGCGAACCTTTTGCTTTACTGGGGGACAATCTTCCCTTGTAGGTAGACGATGTACCACAATGTCTGTATCAAGTCCCGACATGTCTTCATACGACCAGGCAAAGACTTCAACATAGTCGTGTAATAACTGAATCAGGAGCTCCTTGACACTGGGTTCCAAATTGGCACCCATATTGACCTCCTTTTTATCCTCCTCAGTACTCAAGTTAACTGTTTCAACCGGCTCTTTATGCGGCTGAATGGTCCTTTCTTCCTATTGCAACTACCTGGCCAACTTCCCTGGCACCTCACAATCTTCCTCACTTTCGTCGTCGGCTTGGTAGATCGGATTTTCAAAGTCACAATTGGCCATAGCAGAACCGTTACCCTTGGGATCCTGAGTGGATGTAGATCTTCATTTTAATATGTGAGTGTGTGTAAGAGCATAACTACCTTTGAAAGAAATAAAATGTAAGAAAGAAAGACAAATAACACAAAATTTGATGCAAAAACGTCCATGATTCATTAATGACATATGAGAATGAAGTGACAACCCTCATAAATGGACCGTTGTTCCTCGGGTAAGACACAAGGTTTTAAAAGTATGAATTTTTTAAATATTACAAGCCTGAAAATATTAAAAGACAATTACTCTTGAATAAAAGTAATAGGAATGAAATCTTTGGCCTCCCAATTGTTGAGCCCTCCGCCGATGGTTGGAAAAATCCATTCGTCCATATCACAGCTGCCATCACTGTCTTTGACTGCATTAACTCCTTGATTGTTGATACGCAGATGTAGTTCCCCAGTACGAGAATGTCGAACAACTCTTTGAGCCTCTGTAGTGAACCCCAACCCAAATTTGTCGGACTTGTAGGGAATATCTAGAAGCTGACCCCAGATGGTACACCCTCCTTCTTCAACTACTGCTCGAGCATCTTTCAAAGAGGCCATCTTCATTGGAGGTCTGGTAATATTCGGGACCTTTGGAGTAGACTTGGTTGCCGCGAATGTTGCTAGAACCTCCTCAAAGTTCTGATAGGGAGTCTCAATGAATTCACCATCCATTTCAACATACCTGAAAGAGTTCAGATGGCTAACCATGTACTCCTCCTCTCCGTGAACTGTGACAATCTTTCCTTTAATCGGGTATTTTAGCATTTGGTGTAGGGTAGAAGTGACGACACTAGCACCGTGGATCCAGGGCCGACCCAATAGACAAGAGTACGAAGGGCAGATGTCCATCACATAGAAAGTTGAGTCAAAAGTCTGAGTCCCAATTTTCATGGGGATACTAACCTCTCCGTGCATTGTCCTCTTGGAACCATCAAAGGCCCTTACTATGATGTTGCTAGGTTTTAATATGTGCCCCTCACAGTCCAGTCGGTCGAGAGCATTTTTGGGCAAGACATTCAATGATGAGCCAGTATCCACCAGAACGTGGGCAAGTGTGGTGCCCCTGCATTCAATGGAAATATGCAAGGCATCGTTGTGCCTCCTTCCCTTAGAGGTTAAATCAGCATCGGAAAATCCCAATCTGTTATCAACAGTTAGACTAGCCACACAATTTTCAAATTGGTCGATGGAGTCTCTTGGGGCACGTGGGCGGTCTTAAGAAACTTTACCAAGGCTTTGGCGTGGGCCTCAGAACACAAAAGTAAGGACAACAATGATATCTTTGAGGGGGTCTGCCCCAATTGTTCTACAATGTTGTAGTCACTTTTCTTGATTATCTTAGTATTTCTTCTATCTTCTCTCTAGAAGCTTCAAGGATGATCTCGGGATGTTCTCTTGCTTGGACAGGCTCATTCAAAGCCTCTTTGCCCCTTGTATCGGTAGTAGGGATAACAGTAGGAGTATCATTGGGAGTGTCGGTAGGAGTGGCAGTAGGAATGATCACATGAGTAGAAACGGTATTTGGAGAAATCTCAGGTGAGAAGACTCTTCCACTTCTTGTTATTTTGCTGGTCCCAGTGATATTACCGATATCGGGATCAATATCTCTCGCAACTTCGTCTTTTATAGCCAACTGATCTTGTTTGACGCCATAGTAATAAACGTCAGCCCCATAATTCCAAGGAACAACTTTATCCGAAGAGTAAGACATTGGTCTTGGCATAGTGATGATTAAAGGTGCAGACCTTGAAACAGATGTAATCCTGACGGGTCTTTTGGTGGAGACCCTGGGAGGATTGTCAAAAATGGTGATTATCGAAACATCTTGATAAGAGCTTCTGGTAGGAGGAAGCTTTTCAAATAATATTTATTTACTAGTCATCAGGCGCTAGACGCCTATCTTTAGTAACAAACAGCCGTTCGGTAGATACTTGCATAAGTGACAATCTTCATCGCAACCTGGGAACAGACCGACTTGCAGTAGATTCTGTTTAATGGTCAACAGAGGAGTAACTAAGTCATTCACAGAGGAGACAAAACGATCATCATCAATGGCGTTGATACCTTGGCCATGTCTGGACATTGGCGCCGTTATCACATTAGGCATTTATAAGGGATCAAATTCAATCTCTTTTGCATTGATAAGGTCTTGCACCTTATTCTTTAAGGCCCAACAGTCATTTGTATCGTGCCCCGGGCTTTCAGAATGATAGGCACATCGAGCGTTTGGGTTGTAGCGAGGAGAAGCAGTATTGGGGTTCTTGGGAGCTTCCTTTAGAGTTGCCAGATTGGTCTTCAGAAGGTGTGGCAAAACTTGAGACATGGTCATGTTGATTCGGGTAAATCGTCTCATGGGCGCTTCCAATTTGCGGTGATAATTTCCCTGTTGATTTGGCACAGGATTAGAAATCATAACAGCCCCTACCGCCGGGCGACGATCAGTTTTGTTTTGATTCCAATAGTCATATGCAGCACTGACTTCCTTTTTTCCAACAAAGGGCTTCTTCATCATACTTGAGGATGCATCTGTTTGAATTTTTTCGCTTTTTATACCGGCTTCGACCCGCTCACCAGTCATGATCAATTCAGTAAATCCAGCTGAGGAACTCCTAATTAGGTGGTTGAAGAATGGTCCTGACAAGGTGCCAAGGAACATATCCACTAATTCTCAGTCGGATAGAGGGGGCTGGACCCTGCCTGCGAGATCCCTCCATTTTTGAGCATAGGTTTTGAAACCTTCACCTGTTCCCATAGACATGCTTTGCAATTGCATCCTAGTCGGAGCCAAATCAGCATTGTACTGATATTGTTTGTAGAAAGCAGCGGCCAACTCTTCCCAATTGCAAACATTGGTCCCTTCCAATTGATATAACCAATCCAGTTGCGTCCCAGATAAGCTCTCTTGGAAGAAATGCACCCACGGATTCTTGTCAGCCATATGGGGTTGAATCTTTCTGACGTATGACCTTAGATGTAGCTTTGGGCAAGAGACACCGTCGTATTTGGCGAAAGTGGGAACCTTGAATTTCTGTGAGATGACAACCCTTGAGATAATTCCTAATTCTTCAAAATCCAAACCGGGTACCCTCTGAATCTCCATAGCATTCAAACGACCGTCTAGCTGTTTGTATTTATCATCAGCAGGAGGATATTGCTCCTCAAAGTAATCAGGTTCTACCTCTTCCATAGATGATGGGTTGTTGTTCACTTCCTGGGTCCCGTCTCCTTGATTATCTCCTTCACCCGATGATGTCACAAAGTCCAAAGCCTGTCTGGCTTGTCTTTTAAACCCTTCTTCCCATGATCACAACACCGGTTGACTTCTTTGATTTCTTCTTCTTCTCTTTGGCCAGTAGAGTCTTCAACTCCTCTTGTCCTTTTGTCAGAGCCAAGAGCATTTGTTGAAACTGGGCGTTCTGCGCCTGAAGATCTTTCACAGTATGTTCAACATCCATCTCACTGAAATAAACAATAGAAGGATAAGGTGACCTGTTATGAGAAACCTGTATGATGTTATGATGAATGAAGATGCAATATGCAAATGATTTCAAGGAAATTTAGAGATTTAAATTTGTTCAAACTAAAAAGAACACACGTTATATTAATAAAACCAAGTTTGAATATATCATGCCTCTTTGGGCTTACAATGAAAGAAATAAAATACAATAAAACTCCTAAGACAGAAAGACTGAATGCATCCTCTTTGGAGCAATGTAGGCATTCAGGTTTTTCTCTTCATGAAGCAGTTTGGTGAGCTCCAAAACCTTCTTCTCACTAGCGTAATATTGGGCTTCAAAGGTGTCTCGCTCTTCCTTCAACTGAACCCAAGCTTTCTGTAGGTCTTCGAGAGAGGTAGGCATGTTAGGATGAAGAACGGTGTATGGGACGTCTCCTTCGACAACCAACTCTATGATGACAGGAAGGATGGAAGGGTAAGGCATCAAGAGACTCTGAGGACGAGCCCGTACCCACCTAAGGTAAGGCTCGAGAGGGATAGAGTTTTTATGTCCCAAAGTTCTACTGTCCACCTTATTCACCATTCCCCAAGCACGTTTAAACCTCTGGTGGTAACCTTGGTCTTCTTTGTCATAGTCGAACACCAGACCTTGGATGAGCATCTCGTGAGGGCCGTCTCTTCGGGCATACCCAAACTGTCGAAGAGCTAAGCAGGGGTTATAGGGGATACCTCCCCTAATACCAAGCAGAGGCACATTAGGGAACTCCCCACAATGGTCAATGATAGAAACATCTTCCAAGGATCTTGAACACCAATGGATATCAGAGTGGGTGAGAGACATCATCCTCTGGGACCATGTCATTCTTTGCTCGTTCTTCAATGCTGATTGAGGTAGGTGTGAAGTGAACCACTTAGCGAGTAGGGGGATACAACACAAAAGAGTACCTCTTTTCTTTATGGTGCGGGTATGAAGGCAATGCAAGATGTCTCCTAGTAAGGTAGGTATAGGTTTGCGAGAGAGAAAGACTTTGATGGCATTAACGTCTATGAATTGGTCCAAATTGGGAAACAAAACCAAACCATAAATGATAAGAGCCATGACATCTTCGAAAGCTTAGAAATCCATGTCGTCCCAGAATGAATGAGCCTTTTCCAATAAAAACTTAGCTAGAAAGCCTTTAACCCCGCTTCTTGTCTCCCAATTGGCTATGATATCGGCCCTCTTCAAATGAAAAGTTTCGGCGATGACTTCAGGTTTTGGAATCCCTTCTAGACCGGTGAACGGTATCTGATCAAGCACGGGCACCCCTAAGAGTAGAGAGAACTCTTCCAATGTAGGTACCAACTGATAGTCCGGGAACGTGAAACAATGATGTACGGGATCAAAGAATTGGAATAGTACATACATCATCTCTTCTTGGAAGTTGGATGTAGTCAAACTGAGGAGTCGACCATATGTCTTGGTAAAAGGAGAATTCCCAGGCACTCTTGAGGCTAACTCTTAAAGTTAAGGATGTGCTTTTACAAAGCTGATTCAGATGGTGTTTCTTCGGAGAGAATTCATGTCCTACAAAACAGAAACAAAGATAAATTTCTAAATCCTTGAAATGGTTAGTGAGCATGCGTATGATGTTCATGATGTTTATGATGTTTATGTACAAGTAAATATATACACGCACAACAAAACAAGTCCATATGTTTTAGGCTTGCATGAGTTTTGTAGGTAAGTACCCTCTTGAAGTTTAGTTGGCTCAACCTATCCTAGTAATAGTGATCAGGTTCTAAAGGATCTCAATATCACCGACCTTTCTCTTAGGCATTTACTCAACACAACAATCTTTTCTTGCGGCCGAGATATCCCAAAAGTCTAGCCTCAATGAGTGTAGTATCGAGTATCAACCAATTTTCAGCTCTACACCGAAACTGGCTATCTCACTATGTCCTAATGGCCAAGTTTGTTCAATTAGGGTTCTTAAGTCAATTAGTGCTTCATGACGCCGCTTAGCGGCCCCGTATTCTCCTCGATTCACCACGAGGGATACCGGTACCCATAAACGTGTCACACTAACATAACCATTGTTTCAACCGTATCGGTCTATTCCGTACAATTTCCACAATCTATTGTTATTTACCTAAAAAGGTGCCCCATATCCGGGTGGAGGATCAAAGTAAGCCCAATACCAAGAACTAAATATAAAACACATAAATCAAATAATGAAAGCAAGTAAAGGTGATCTAACCCTATGGTAACCCCACTTTTCAAGACTCCCCAGCAGAGTCGCCAGTTCTGTGATACGGTTGGAGAACTGACTTGGTGTTTTGTGTTTTGATCGCATTTGTGCGGATAGAAAGAGTCGCCACTGACTTTTATTTTATCCAAAAGGAAAGGCAAAAAAGCACAGGAAAGACCTTTCGAGATTATTTCTCGGGTTCGGGGCGTAGATTATGAAAAGGGAAGGTATTAGCACCCTTTTCATCCATGGTTTTCCATGAGCTCTTAGTTACTCGTTTGGATCACTTGCTTTTTGTTTTGATAGTGTGCTTGTGATGTGGGCTATGAAAGTGTTTTGAAAATTTCTTTGTAATGGTTCTCGTTTCTATAAGAACACGTACAAAGTTTTGTTTCGAAAGATGGTTCAAAGATGTGTTTGTGGACTGTGTTTTAGAAGGTGTTTTGAAAAGATGTTCGCAATGGTTCTCATCTCTATAAGAATGTATACAAAAGGATTTTTCTTTTGAAAATGTTTTGAGATGAAAGTGTTGGTGTAAAATGTTTTTTTTTGTCGTGAGCAAGTGAGTAACTAGGAGCGAATATACCTACTCGAAAGGTCTCAAGGTTCTTTTATTCCTCCTTTAGATGTTGCTATCGTATCATTGATTTGGTAAGAAGCCCCATCGTTGGATGTAAATGGAAAGGCGCGGGTCAATTTTACATTCATCGAAAGCAACTTACGTGACACTTTAGCAATTTTGGTAAGGGACGAGATCGTTATATCGAAGGAAACATCGAGGGTTATCGAGGGACTACGATCTTTTTATCGAAGGGTGTGATCGGTGGGAATGAGAACTGACTGTTTTGAAATGCTGGTTCGTAAAATGTCGCGGTAAGCAAGAGTTTCTACCGTCTTTTATTTTCTCCAACAAGGAAAGGACAAAAGCACAGCAAAATTCCTTTTCGAGATGTTTCTCGGTTCGGGAGGTAGATTATAGAAAGGGAAGGTGTTAGCACCCTTTCTATCCGTGGTTATCCACGAGCTCTTAGGTACTTGCTCACTATGTTTTCAAAAATGTTTTTGCTTTTCTTGTGTTTGTGGGTTTTGAAAAAAAGTTTGTTTGAAAACTTCGATTTAACTCTTGTATCTGTCCTCAAGAGTGTATGAAGTGTTTGTTTGAAAACTTTTGTCAGAAAAGTGTAGGTGCGAAAAGTATTTTTTTGTTTTGAAAGAGCAAGTACCTGAGAACCTCTACCTACTCAAAAGAAATTAAGCTGTGTAAATGTCCTTTAGACAGTACTATCCCCCTATTGAGAAGTAGGTAGCACCGTCGTTAGAGTTCCGGGTCAATTCGATTATAGGGACATGTGGTCACTAAAGCAATGGTAGGACGCCTTAGCGGTAACCTTAATGTCTTAGATCATTTTTATCCGAGGCAACCATTTCGAGGCAACTTTGATCTTTAGACAGGAGGGCGACCTCTAAAACACCCTATACTCAATGACCACGTCGAGGCAACCAAGTGAGGCGTACCCTAGGAGTGGCATGTGCAAGTGTGTCAGGATTCAGTTTATGTTATCTTTGTACATGTCATGGTGAGCTATGTTTTGATTTTAATTTTCAGATGAGTCTTGTCATGCATAGCCTAATTAACATACATCTAACAGTTAATAGTTGTGCGGAAAGTAAATCTAAGCTATTACAAGGCGCCAGGTATTTACATCGCCAAAAGCAAACCCTTGAAAAGTAAATTGCGGAAAATAAATGAAAGCGATAAAAAGTCCTAATTAACGCTATTACATCCTCGGAGCAATTACATAATAATGGATCAAAAATAATATGCGCGAATAGAAATTGAATCGGAGAAGTCCTTAGGGTTTTGACCCTTTTTTGAGAAAGAAAGAAGCTTTGTCATTATTTTGCAATTAATTAAATTAAACCTAAAACTAATTAATTAAAAGAAAAGAAATATTTTTTTTTGGTTTTTTATGTGTTAAGGAAAATAAATAAAATAGTCAAAAGTTAGTAAAAACCCTAATTCTAATTTATTTTATTTATTGCAAAAAATATTGAAGTTAACCTAATTAAAAAAAAGACTAAATTAATTTGTTAGTATTTATTTACAAAATAATGAATTAAAGGTGAAATTAATAAATAATAATAATAATAATAAAAATATTACATTTTTAGTTTTCTGATTTTTATTATGAAAATAATTAATTATGTTAATTAAATAATGATAATAATAATAATTAATAAAAGAAAAATAAAAAGAAGAGAATGAATGAACCAGAGGGGGTGTTGGCCCATTAGGAGGTGTTATTGGAATTTTCAAGCCCATTTGCACACAAGCCTGTTTGACTTTTGAGATTGTCCATGCAGGCATTGACTGAGGGGTATGGTGACCATCATCTCATGGCCATTAGATTCAAGTTTGTGGCCACTTGGCACCTGGATATTTGAGGTACACGGTGGACATCTCCTGGAACGCTGCATATGAACATATAGAGAAAAATAGAAACAAATGTTTTGGGGGACCTGGGATTCGAACCCAGGTCCCAACGTTTCCAATCCAATGCCTTAACCACTCCAACTGCACGCTTTAGTCACTAGTAAAATAACAGGCAATTATTATATTAAGAAACAAACCACTAAGCTGTAAAACAACTAAAACGCGCGCCTTTTTTTGAATTAACCAACCACGTACTAACACGTACCCATCTTCTTCGTTGTACCTGTAAAAACAAAATCAAATAGCGGGGGTTTTTAACCCCCACAATATGACACGAGGAATAATAGCGACTAGAGCCATGGTGTATATAAATATTTTGCGAGGGTTCCAATGTGTTCGTCTGGTTCTCACGAATCCAACCACGTGCCTTACAAGTCCTGATTTTTCTGGGTTTAGAAAACCCCAATTTCACAACTTATGAACCCTAGAAATCGTCAATGGCAATTTTTGATTTATGGCGTTTTAATCCAATTAAGTGATATCATTAGCTTCGTACGACCTCTGGCAATGCAACACAATCAATAAAACATGTTAATTATGCATGAATTCAACAATATGATTTTGAGAAAAAAACACAAGCCGTGGTTCTGTAATTAGTGATTCTTTGAGCTATGAAGCTGGAAATTGATTTCTAATCGTTATGGGAACCTCCTGCAGTGTATTGAAATCAACAAATGTCCTTAAATCGCCCTAGAATGCAGAAAACAGTTTTGAGTTTTTCTTGGAATTTTTCAATATTGCTATGGCTTTGTCTGCAGCTTTCTCACGTGTGCATGATCAAGGTTGGCTTGCATATTTATAGAGGAATAGAATTAGGTCAGAATCTTGCACAAAAATCCATTGAATTGATGATTGAATATTTGATTGAAAATCAAATCTTTTTGCATTTTCATGATTGAAGAAAGTTGCCAATTTTGGAGATTTTTGCATATTTGATTTGTACACGAAATTGCCATCATATCTTGACCATATTTGCTTCACAAAAAGATTGAAAAATCAAATCTTGCATTTTCTTACAATTTAAATTAATTAAATGAATTAATATTGATTAAAAATCCAATTAATTAATAAAAACAAGAAAATAAATTCAATTAAGCTTGATGGGTCGTGCATAAGTCATGGATAAAGTTTCAAGAAGAAATTTGAGGCCCATTAGCAAAAATAAGGTGTTTTGAGCAAAGTTGACTTTTGAAATTCATGAAAATTTCCCAACTTCTCCAATGTATATCTTGCTCAATTTTGATCATATGACCATGTTCTTGGACATTTTGGAAAGGTTTTGAAGTCCTCTAACCAATGCCTTTGGTCCCATGTCATTTGGATTTACCAATCTCAAGTTATTGTCTTTGACTTAAAGTACATTTTTGTTGACTTTTGAAATTGACCTATAATGTAGAAATTGATAACTTTTTATGAGAGCATTTCTTGGACTTGGAATGTGAATATGGATTGTAGGAAATGTCATCCCCTTCAAAATGAGCATTGGATGGGATTTTTCTGATGAACCATGAAAAAGTTATGCCCTGGTCAAAATACAATTGACTTTTCTACTGTCCAAAAATAGTAACTTTTGCCTCTTTGATGATTTTTGAGCCATGCTTGTGGAATCATGATAAAGACTTTATCAAATGATGATTGTGGACTCAAAATAAGATGTTGACCAAAAATTCCGACTTTTGACTGTAAAATGACCATTTTGCCCCTGTAGTTGACTGTAGAGCAAATGAAGCTTTTGACTGTGCAAATTGGCACTGTGAGCCTTGAGACTTGGCATGTAGATGCTTGAGAATTTATATGGCCTATGAGACTTGATTGAGCCATTGAAAACCTCAAAGTCTTTTAAAGAACCAAAACCCTAATTTCAGCTGGCTTATGAGGTGGTTTGACTGTCTACTTCTTGAGCCATCTTGAACAATTTGAAGATCATTCTTGACAAATCTTGAGGAATATGGGAGGGAAAATTTTGGGGTACAACAAAGGGTCATTTTCTAAAACGTCCCATACTCGAGGGACATGACTATATTCCCTAAGCAACGAGCGAGGTTACCCTAGAGGTGCGCGTGTGAAAAGTGTGTTTGATTCAAGTTAATTTGGTCTTTGAAATTAGGTTAACTAACGATTGATTTTTTTTATCTTGCCATACACGCATAATTACTATACATTATTGAGTAAAACAATAAAAATGCCGAAATAGAAATTCTACGTTATTACAGAGCTTTGGGAATGAGGGTACAAATTAATGAATGGGGGTGACAATAAGAAATAACTATTTAAATCACACAATACAAGTCCAAACCGTTAAATAATTATTTAGGTTAAAACTCTTTCCATTTGATAAAATTAATTAAGGACTTAATTAATAATGTCAAACAAAAATTATTTTAAAGTTAATAATTATTTAAAATAAATGTTAACATATTTAATTTTTTTTTAAATATATGCTGAAAAAATAAAAATCAAATAATGAAGAAGAAAATATTAACAACAAAAACAAAATATAAAGAAGAAAAATAGAAATGGGCCTGCAAAAAAAAAAGTAAAAACAGGGGGGTGTAGAAATTAATAGGCCCAAATGCTTCTTGCTAATCCAGTGCAGCAACCCCCTGGAGGTATACCATGGAGATGCCTCTAAGACGCGTAGAAAGGGTGTGATAATTGATTAGAGGGATGGATGATGAGGGCGTATCAGATCAACATGGGGTTGCAAGTGGGGGATCATTCAGGGCAACTAAAGAGGTGGTGACAAGTGTCACCACCGGATTGGGCCAGGGTGTTGTTATCAAACAACACAAAACTCACTTACACTGAAGCCAGGCCTCATAACTCAAAGTTTTTTATCACTCTTGAATGCACTGCCCTCTCTCTTCTCTCTTGCCATGGGCCTTCACCGGAGAAGACCCTTTGGCCGCGCTGGAAATCGCCTTACGGCGGTGACGGCGGCGTTGTGTCTCAAAACCTTACTTTTCTTACATTTTTCTGATCGTCTCTTTCTACTAGTTACTAATTCGTGACTAATTTCTACAGATTTTTATTTTGTGACCCTAAATCTAGAAAGGGGAAATGAAACCCTAATTTTCGTTTGATGAAATCGGTGAAGATAACGATGCATGCAATAGTATATTCAATGAGTGGAAGGAAAGAGAAGAAAGAGATCATTTGGTGAGGTCCAGATCTATAACCTTACTAACCTCCTAATGTTCTTTTCGGTAAGATAGCTCTGACTCTGTGTTTGTGAGTGACTTCTTTCTCCTTCTGAGTTCGTGTTATCCTGGTTATCAGATTAGGTTTTTTGTTGTTTGTTTGCTACTGATTTGTTGGGTTTTGAATAAAGATGTTTGAAAACAAGGTTTGGATGATGGATTTTGGTGCTATGTTTTTGTTATTTTGCTGGTTTTTGATGATGGTTGGGATGGCTGTTTTTTGATGAATGCTATGATGTTCTAGTTGATTTGAGACAAAGAGATTTCTTGAACTTTTGGTCCTGAGTTTTTTTGTGGTTTGCTAGTTTGCTAGTTCTGTATGTTTCTTTGTGATGGTCCTATGATGTTTCAGTTGGTTTTGGTGATGGTTTGATGATGTTTTGATAGATACTTATGATGTTGTGTTGGTTTTGGGATGGTTTGATGCTATTTTAGTTGGTTTTGATGATGGTTTGATGATGTTTTTTGTGGATACTATGATGCTCCAATTGGTTTGAAACAAAGGGATTTCTTTAACTTTTTGGTTCTGAGTTTTTTGTAGTTTTTTCTATCCTTTTAGTTCTGTATGTTTCTCCTCATGATATTTGATGATCCTCTCCTCTATAAAATAGTGAAAACTTATTATCTGATTAGAGTGAAAAAATAGGAGGGAAGAAAAACTTTGAACATTGACAGTTTTGGCTTTTCTAGTTTTTGGCTTTTGAGTGCAGCTTGGATTGTTTCCATTTTGTTATAAGTCTGGGCATTTTTGGACTGTATTGCAGACTAGTTGCTATGGTTTATGTTGACATGCTTTTGTGTAGAACTTGGATAGATTTTTGGACTGCTATGTGCAACATAGGGAGGCTTTTTGAGCAGGTCTTCTTGGACTATTTCTTATAGAAACCTGTTTGTCTTGGCATTTGCTGGCTAGGTGATATCTTTCCTCTTTCCTCTCTTTGTGAGATAAAGCATTTTGCTTTTGATGCATTTCTGAATGGTTTGCTTATTTTCTTGGGAAAATGATGATGCTGACTTATATTGCAGCATTTGATGCTTTTGGCTTGTTGCTTGCATATTGTTTGTTTTGTTCTGTTGTAGCTTTGTGTTGCTGCCTTTGATTTCTGGTTTGGATAACTTGCTTGTTGTCTGCTATTTGCAGCCTGTTGCCTTGCATCTTGTGCTGCTCTAATTACTTTGCAAAGCACTGCCTTTTTTTTGTGATGCAGTTTGGATGTTTGGTATTGTCTGACTTGTGCATTTTGAATGCTACTGTTTGAACTTGTTGCCTTGCTTGTCCAATTTGTATATTTGTTTCGTTTTCCCCTTTTTTGTGAACCAAAACCTAGGTTTTGAGATTTGCAAAAATAGGGAAAAATGGACAAATAAAATTATGATTCCTAAAAGTAAACCCTAATGATGAAAAATCAAATTTGCTTGGACTTTTCAATATTGATTTTTGCTAATATTTTCTTTTCTTTTGTCACATGTACAAACAAATGGTCGAGCAAGACAATGGCTAGCAAATTGGGGAATTTCTTGAGGATGAAGCAAGGAGTCTTGAAGAAGAAGCAAATTTTTCTTTGTAGATTTAAACTTTGTATTTTACTTATAATTTTTGTAATCACTTGTAATCATTTGTGAAAGACCCACAAAACTGTAATGAACAAAGCTTGAGTAATAATGAAAATTTGTTGTACAAAACTTCTGAGTTTTATTTTAATTTTGCAATTCTTGGTTTGAATGTTTTGAATAAGCATCATGGCTTGATAACTTACACTTCAAGTAAACATAATATGATAGGATAAATCATGTATCTTGCACTTTTAAACAAAATAAATGTTTAAAAGCTTAAACCCAAATGATTAATTGAACCCTCAATCATGATTGCTTAACGATGATAGCTTTAGACCTTGCACCTTATTCAAATAGAATATGCCCTCAAAAGTAACATCAATCTTCAGAAGATTATAGTTAAGAAAAGAAATAGAAGTCACACCAATGCCTTTGCAGTTATCTGGGCCATGGATTCGGCAAACCTTTGAGAAGTGAAAAACCCTAATTGCTGACTGGTTGCCTAGGAAGAGAATTTATTTGATCAACTTTTGAGCCAAATTGAGTATTTAAGAAATCCTGGGATAGCATCTTGAGTGAAAAATGGGAGGGAAAATTTTTGGGTACAACATTGTCTATTCGTGTTTAGTTTCGCTTTTTGTATGGATATTGATTCCTTGTTTTCTTGAACCCTTAACTATGATTTATAGTTGAATTTTTACCTTGCCTTAAAAAATAGGGATATTCACATTATGATTATGGTTGAATTCAATTTGGGGAGAGGATTGTTTATGTGCTTATGTTGTGATTTCTATGAGGTTGGAAAAGAAAAGAAATAGAAAAGATAGAAAAAGAAATAGAAAAATTTAAAAAGCATTGAAAAAAGAAAAACAAAAAAGAGTATGGAATAATTTTGTGTTAATAAATGATGTGTGTTGGTGTGAAACTTGTGATGAAGAAGAATTTTGATTGAAATTCTATTGTTTAAAACTTTGTGGAAGTAATTACTCCCTTAGGTTTAGGAAATTTTTTATTTCAATTAGCTTTAGGACTTATCACTTGTTTGTTAACCAAGACACATTACAACCTTGAAAAGCCCTTGAGATTCTTGGTTTTATATTTTCAATGTAAATTTTTGGATGAATGTATAATTTAGTCTACTGTTTGAAAGATTGTTGGATGAGTGAAAATACCCCCTTTTTGTGTGTTTTTCATCTACCTATGATTATGTTTTCTAGGTGTGATTAATTTGTGACCAAGTATTGTTTTAGAATGTTTTTCATATTCTTTGTATTTAGCATTTGTTTCATATTTATGTTATCGTCGTAGTTTAGTGGTAAGTATGTTTCTTCATGTGTACCGTTTGTCATTTGAACCACTGCATTTGTTTTCCGTTTTCAAAACCTGTTAAATCGTGATTCTTTGATTTATCATTCTTTGTTCTTTATGTTATTTGACTTTGTTTGAGGACAAACAATAATTCAAGTTGGGAAGAGTTTGATAAGTGAAAATTGTAGCTATTTTTGTATATGCTTTTTGTTGCACTTATCGATTTTTTGTTGTTAATATCGTTGAATAAACCCGACTTTTGTATAAATACATTTAGTTTGTGTTTATTTATGTTTTTGTATACATAGGATATCGTTTGATGTTTTCCATTCATTTTGTAGCTATTGATGCGTATTTGGAGCATGAGCAATAAAGTGTCGAAGACATGGCTTCAAATGCGCGATTTTGAGCAACTCGTCAATGAATAAAGCTTAAAATCAAATAATAAAAAATCATCAATTTGGTTTATATTTTTTCATTTTTAGAAAGAGCATTAAATAAGCTTTCCAACACTTTAAACCAGGTGCGAATTAGAGTTACGGTTCAAAAGTTATGGCTGAAACAATGCAGGATGCTGTACTGATTTTTCAACTTTCTGTCATCCGTTGTCAGGCGACGCTTTTGGTCTTTGGGCGACACTAGGTGAGTTGTAGCGTGGGAAAAACGCTGTTTTGGTCGTCGGGCGACACTTTTTGGTCGCGGGCGATGCTAGACAGTCAGAAATGCGTATTTAGGTGTAAAAACACATTTTTTTTGGGATGGTTTTGGATATTTTTGATCCCAACTCCCTCAACCTTCATTTTTGGATAGGATTAGCTTAGAAAACAACATTGAAGCTTGCATATGGATCATCCAGGGTGGATTTCTCATCAATCGGCACTGACAAATCGGTAGATTTGTGGTTCATTTCTCGTCCTCTTTGTGTATTCTTTATGTGTTGAGTTTGTATATGTATTTACTCTGAACTTATGTATATTTGTCATCAATGGCGTTATATTAAACTTGCTTTACAAATCTTTGTCGATTATTATCTTAGATTGTGAGTGATACGTAGTGACATTGATGAGTATTGTTAGGTTGAATATAATTGGTCAATAGATTTAAGTCTGTGCCGAGTAGATTATATGAAGGCTTGATAAGTTCTTCCTTAGTTTTTACTTTTGTTTATATTTATTTTATGTTGATAACATTTTCTTTACAAACCCATTTATCCCCAAACTCATTAACGAGAGATTTGTCGAACGACAATTCAATAACAAATCTTTGTGGATGCGATAAGTTCCTGGATAAATATTTCCAAAACTTTTGTTGCTTGCCGCTAAACCGCTTCCAACACTGGACCATTGGTATTCCCTCTATTGACCACTCTTTTCACCTTTACTCCATGCATGTTAATGATTGAATTAACCTCTATGGATGGTTTATTGGATTTCATAATAATCTTTTTATCCTTTCCTAATGTGTTGGTCTCCTTTCTGGTGTCACATACAGTCAAACTTCAAGGTTTTTTGTCAACGTACTCATTTTGAAGTATTATTCATCATTTGATCAAGGGTTTATCATGATTCCTCAAGGATTGCTCACAATTCATCAAAACCCAAAACTTGCTAAATTAGGGTTTTGTAGGAAAAGTCAACTGAACTTTGACCAAGCATAACTTTCTCATACTTTATCAACAATGACCCATCCAAATCTCATTTTGAAGAGGATCTAATTCCCTAAAATTCATCTTCATCTACCATGTTCAAAATATGCACTCACAAGAAGATATGAATTTGGACATTATAGGTCATTTTGGAAAGTCAACAAAAACACCTTTTGGGTCAAAGCTTCATACATGAACATGGAAGACTAAATTGAGATGATACCAAAAGGGTTGCTTAGAGGACATATTAAGCTTTCTAAAAAGTCTAAGAACACTTCTCTAGTGTCAAAATTTAGGGAGTTATGCATTGGTAAAGTTGACCCTTTTTGCAAAATTGCCAAAAGTCAAATGTGTCCAAAATTGCATATTTTGTCAAATGGGCCTAACTTTTTATGCTTGCACTGAGTTTGTAATGTTACCCACGACCCATGAGCCCTTACACTTGTCATTCTTTTATTTTTGTAATTTATTTTGATTTTATTTCATTTAAATCAAATAAAATCAAAATAAAATAATGAAAATATCAAAAGCTAATTAAATCTTGAGATTTTATGCATGTTTAGGTTCACTATACAGCTGGAGACAAGATCAAATCGTTCAAGGTGCAAAATGGACAGAAAAAGATTGGATTTGCTTGATTTGTAAATATTTTGTACAAGGATCAAATCATGAATCAATAATCATAATTGAGAGAGATTTGATACATAATTGTAACCCTAATGCATTCTACCATACATAAGGAACAAGTGCAGACCAAAAACAGAGGGAGAGAGGCGTGAAAAGGCAAAAAGAAAACTTCAAAAAATTCAAGAAAAGTTGTAGACCAATTTCCATGTTATAGATCACCTCAAGGCATTCTAACCATCCCAATCGTTTACTGGACATTCCTGGATCGTATTGCAACCATTAGCAAGCTTCCCCACATTCAGAATCACACTGTAAGGTTCAAACGGTTTGTCTCTTTTCTTGAAATTGAATGCACTGATTCTGGCATCTTTAGCATGAATAATTGACATATTTTTAATCCTTGGGATGTTTGCAAGCTAATGGTAATGATTAATTGCATTTTTATTGACTGTACAGCAAATTGCCATGGCTAGGGTTCATGCTTCATTTTTAGGGATTTTTCATACAGGAACAATTGGCCATTAATAATGGTACCATGATGCTTGTGAGGTTGAAACGAGTGGATTGGTACCATTGGTTGTCATTTATCATGTGTATACAAGATTTTGGAATGAACAGGGGCTGTAGTTACACTCAGATGTCCATAGGTAAAAGCTTCCAGGGCTAACACGACGGTGGGAGGAAGAAGAAAGTAACGTGGCACTCCCTAACTTGTCAATTCAAATTTCGCGCGTTTCAGAACTTGGCCTTTTGTTTTAATCATATAATATTCATTTGTTATTATTTTTACAACTAACATGGCTAGTTCATATGGCAAGTGCGCAGTGTTATAGTGCTCAAGGACCTGGGTTCGATCCCCAGGTCCCAACATTGCTTTATATTATTTTTTCTCACATATTCAGGTGTGCTGGTACCCCATGAGTCCACCATACATCATCAGCATCCAACCATCAGATCATCAACATGCCAGATCCAAGGCTTCTCCCATGAGGGTCCACCATGCGCCCAATTAAGCAAGCACATAGGACTGGAAAAAGTCAAACAGGCCAGGAATTGTTGGGCTTGAACTTGCAAATAACACCCCCTCCTTTTGCTAAATACCAGGCCCATTCTTTCTCTTTTCTTTTCTTTTTCTTTTATCTAATTTAATTTACTTAATTATTTTTTAACCAAATTAATTTCTTTTTTTCACAAAAAATCATAAAATCAAGTTTCACAAAATTTAGAATTAGGTTTTTATTTTATCAAATTTAATTTAATGTTAGTTTAATTTAATTTAGGTTAATTCTAATTTTTTTTTGTATATAATTAAAATCAAATAGAAAATTAGGGTTAACTTTTGATTTAATTTTTATTTCTTTCTCAAATAAAACATATAAATGCAAGAATAGGTTAATTTAATTATTTTTCTTAAATTTAAATTAATTAGTAATTAGGTTTTTTAATTTATTCAATTAAACTTTATTTTCTCAAAATAATACAAAAACAGAACAAAAAAATGATTTTCCTTTTAAAATTACAATTAGGTAGTTGGGGTCAAAACCCTAAATCTCTCGTTTTCGATTCATCGCGCGCGTTTATTTATTTTTGCAATATTAATGTAATTGCTCACGGTATGTAATAGTTTAAATTAGGTTTTTCTTTATTTATCGTTTTTACGGGTTTTTTGGCTATGTAATTAATCCCTACCCCGAAGCTTTGTAATACCTTAGGTTTTATTTCTCGCACTTTAATTCTCGCAAATATTAACTGTTTAGATGTATGTTAATAGGATTGTTTGGCAAGATTGCATGATAATTTAAAGTGGCTAGAAAACCCTAATGTGCAAAGATAATAACTGAAATCAAATCACTCGCACATGCACACTCTTAGGGTATACTTTCACTTCAGTTGCCTTCGGTTAAACAATCATTAAGTATAGGGTGTCTTAGTGGTTACCCTCCTGTCTAAACAAAGATCAAAAGTTCCATTCGAAAATGTTGCCTCAGATACGTTTCCTCGAATATGATCTTAAGACTTTAGGGTTATTACTAAGATGTCCTAACATTGCTTTAGTGATCGTACGTCCCTTTCGAATTGACCCTTACAATTCCAACGATGGTGCTTCCTATTTCTCAATATTAGGATAGCGCTGTCTAAAGGAAACGAGAATAGAAATAATCTTTTTTCGAGTAGGTAGATGCTAGTAGGTACTTGCTCAAAATCACTTTTTTCACACCAAACACTTTTTTCAAACAAAGTTTTCAAAACAACTTCGTAACACTCTTGAGGACAGAAACAAGGGTTAAAACAAAGTAAAACAAAACTTTTCAAAACAAACACACACACAAGCAATTTTTAAAGATGAGCAAGTACCTAAGAGCCCATGGAAAACCATGGATAGAAAGGGTGATAACACCTTCCCTTTCTATAATCTACCCCCCGTACTCAAAATCTCAAAAAAAGGAATTTTTCTGTGCTTTTGCCTTTTCGGTTGGATAAAATAAAATTCGGTGGCGACTCTTGCTTACCGCGACATTTTGCGAATAAAAACGCAAAACGCAAACCAACATTTTTCAAAACAGTTGGTTCTGCCACTGTATCACATTCCTTAACCATCTCAAACTCCCCTTTTGAGAGCTGAGTGCTTGTATTGAGTTAGCTGAACGTAGAATTGGAGAACATCATGAATAATTTTGAGCCTTAAAAACTTTTTTTTTCTAAAAACCGTGAGCCAGACCACGTTACACCCCTTAAAATTCCTAATTAAAGCATGGGTTAATTCGAAAGCAAAACGATTATAAGAGTACGGTAACCTGACTCCTAGGATACTTTCTAAAACTTTTGAGTTGGTATCGCTCCATCTTTATAATATCTTCTGTACAAAATTTTTTTTTCTCGGTGTTTCGACATCTTTTCAATAAGTTTTTTAACTTCAAGACAAGCATAAGATTTGCATTGGAATTATCATTCTTAGGATAAAACATTCTTTTCATATGAAAAAGTTTTTAAACATTAAGTGAGCTTGCATGATGAGAATTATATGAAGAGTTTGATTATCTCTTAGGACAAATCGCTTCAAGAGTCTTTTGAAAAGAATTATCTTAATCTGGGGCAGCTTTCTAGCTACTCCAGCGAGCTAAAGAAGACCAGTTGGAGAGATTGATCAATAATCATTTGTTTGATGATTGTGTGGAAGTTTTGACTGCCTAAAAGTCTCTGTTGAGCAATGGTGTATCATTTTCAGTTGGTCCCGAGGGACATATTTCTTCAAACATTTGTTTAAACACGAAGCTGTTCAAGTTGAGAAGTACGATTGTGTACTAGCCTTTTTTTTCAAGATGTAAGTCAATAACCATGAGAGGGAGGTGTTGTCTTCCTAACTCTATGAGTTTTTTCTTTCTCTCAAGAGCATGAGGCAAAGAGATAGATTGTCGAGGATATTTTGAGCAGGGACAAGTTATTCTCAATGTTCGTACTCTGTTGAGTAAAGGTTCAGTCAATCTGAGGCTGTTATGTCAAGATTCGAAGGAACTCTTAAGCAATGAGTAATCAGGGGTATTCTCCCAAGCATGGTTGAAATCATCTCCAACTTTGGTTAGACAGAGATAGTATTCTAAAGTTCATAATACTGGGGCAAGTTATCTTGATGGTATCGATCTCAGGAAGTCTACTCAAAGCAAGTTTCTTCAAAGGCCCTACAAACTAGGGCTAGGCATTATGAATGGGAATTCCTCCATTTTAGAGTTGATCAGTTTAAGTCTGGTCACATGATAAATAACTTATGAATTTGAAGAGCTTGACGGGAAGTTAGGATTTTTATCCTCAACCCATCAGAACTTCAAGTCTATGTATTGTTGTTACTTCATCAGAAGTTGAGTACTTTATCTCCAACTGAACTCAGGAGTGTTATTCTTAGCACGAATATCAGGAGTCCTCTTGAGGATAATATTTTCAAAGACCAGTCAACCTGAAGCAGTTACATTGATATTAGATAAATTTCTCCAATGGACCTTTTATGCCAGAAAACTATTCAGAGCTCAAGTAGTCTGAGGCAGACTATCTTAAGTCAATATGGTTCCATGTTTCTACAAGGACCCTCTCCAGTGAAGTTGTCACACTATACCTGGGGCACATTCATTGATTTGTTTCATAGAAGCTATCATTTTCTAATTCACCAATACCAAAGCAACGTCTTTCAAGATCATTACAGTATCCCTAACTTGGGTTGTTTCCCTCAAGCGGCACCGAAGTTTCTACTTCTCCCCAGTAAGTCTCCCCAAGCGATAAATTTTAAGGATCGACCAACTGGTTGGGATTAAAAGAGCCTTATTCTCCTGATGCTTGAAGTACTGTCTCCCCGGCATCACCTAGCAAAACTGTTTGTCAGAAGGTTGTAAATCTCCATTTCCCAATAAACAACATGTGTTATATTTTGCTCATCGGAGAATATCTATTCCCCGAAGCAGAGTATTCTCATTCCCAGTTGAATTCAAGAGTTCCTTTGGAAATTTCTCTTATTCCCCAACAAAGTCACTTCATGAAGATTTATTATTTAAGAAATTCTCTAATCTCCATAGCAAAAGCATGGTTTGAAGTTTCTTCATGCTGAGAATCTTTTGCTATCACCAGTAAAGTCTGTTTAAGCTTGTTCTATTTCCCCAACGGAGTCATGTGAGGATCATCTCACTCCCCCAGAAGAGACTGTTTATGAGGATCTCTTGCCCAAGATTTCCCATTCCCCAGTGGAGCTTCCTTATTTGAGATCTCGCACTCAGGAACTCCCATTTCACCAGCCAAGTCATGAGAAGATAATCCTAGGATGGTTGTTTTTGAAGATCTCATGTCTAAGATTTTCTCATATCCTCATTGAAATTTCCTCGAGGAGATCTCTTATTCAGGAATTCTTATTTCCTTAGCAATGTCATTTCATTTAAAGTGATTATTCAGATTCTCTCTTTCTCCAGTAGATTTTAATCTTAGATGTCGATAGGTGTCACTCCCCCAGTGGAGTACGCTTTTGTGATTTCTCACCCCAGTGTCAAATATCTCGGTAGGATTTGTTCTGATTGAAGTACATCTTTATTCCCCAGTGGAGCAAAAGATTCTCGTATCTCCATCAATAACATATTTTGTTGAATTTTCTCGTGCAAAGACTATCCCATTCTCATCAAGGGTTCTGTTTGTAAGATCTCTTACCCCTATCATGGATCTTCATATCCTTGGTCGTACAAGTTTTTTGTTATCCTCGGGGAGAGATTGACAAGTTATTCCACAAGTAGTCAAAAGTGAATTTTTATTTCCCGTAGGCTCCATTTTATTAGTGTTCTCTCTTGCAACGTCAAATCTCAATTTGACGTCCTTCTCAGAGATTACAGTTTTGATCTGATCTTCTTCAGTAGAATTCACAATTTATTTTTGCAAGTCTTATCAGGGTTCGACTTGTGGTTACTGGTTATTCATTTTGTTGTTCCCCAGTGAAATATCTAAACATGCATCATCATATCGCATCCTCAAAGTATAGTGTTTCCATTCTCTTTTGGAACATTATTTCATAGAAAAATAATTCAAACATGCATCGAAACATAAGCCATTCTGAGTTCTTTATTCCCCGGTGAAGTTGCCAAGATTCTCTAGCTTATATCCCCAGTGCCGTCACTTTATTTTCAGTATTCCAAATCTTCTATTACAGATCTCTACATGTTAATAGTCCCCAGAAAGTCACGTATATACTCGTTATCTTTGTTATATTTCAGTCCTGCCAGATCTGTTTTCTTGAGTTTAGTGTATATTGGATTTTTTTATAAACTTCCAATTTTTATTGGTATACCCTTTGAATACAGTCTCACTCTGAATTTATCTTTATCCTAGTTTTATCTAGTTCTCTTTGGCCGAGTTTTATCTCGTTACCTGTGCATGAAATATAGTTTTATCCTGGTAGTCATCTCTAGTTTAGTTTTGTTTAACTAGTCTTCATGAGTCGAGTTTTGTCTCGTTTTATTTCTTACTCCCGAGATTCTTTCAGTTCCTTCATACTGTCTATCTTAGGTTAAAACTAGTCTCTTTTATACCTTGATATCTTTCAGTTCATTCTTACTGTCTATCCTGGGTAGAGACGTCTCTTTTACAACTTTTGGATTCTTTCAGTTCCATCTTACTACCTACCCTTTAGTCTAAGACTAGCAAGTGCTATGAGAAACATTCACTCTTATTACTTTGCTTTAGGTCGGGTTTTGTCTCGTAACATGTGCGTAGAATCTAACTTTCGTCCTAGTACTCATCTCTAGTAAATATTCAATCTACTAGTATCCATGAGTCGAGTATCTATCTCGTTTATGTCTCTTTTACACCTTGGGATCATTCAGTTCCTTCTTACTGTCTATCTTTAGTTGAGACGTCTCTTTTACAACCTTTGGGATCTTTCAGTTTGTTCACACTATCTTCTCTTGGTTTGATACTAGCAAGTGTTTCTAGAAACACACACTCAAGCCACTTTGCTCTACAAAGACTAATATCTACTAGTTCTTTGGCGTGAGACCAATTTCTACATGGCTTACTTTTCGAGTCCAGTCTCGTCTTGGCTCGTTGTTCAAATCCAATTTCTATTTGGTATACATCTTGAGTCCAGTTTTATCTGACACTCTTTGATAAGATTGAGTTTTTTCTAATCTTCTCCTCTTTCATGCGGTTTGTTTGGTGTTATCCTTGTAGTAGTGCAGTTTTCCATGTTGCTTCACTCTCTTATTCAAGAGCATAAATTTTAGTGTTCTTTTAGTATTCAATCCTCTTTCACCATGAACATTCGAAAGTTGTCACTTTTTTCACTTATTAGGTTTAAGAAGATTGATTAGGGGCATCTATTGTACCCTGAAATTTTCCCTCTCGTTAATGGCTTATGTTTCATCATAAACATCATATTGCATTTCATTCATATATAATATTGAGATAAAAGTACTTTGGTTCTCAATTCTTCTTCAAGCTTTGGAAGTTGGTCGTATTGACAAGTTGCTAAAGAAGAGTCTCATTATCTCAACCTCTAGATTTTTTTAAGTCTCGGGGATCTCTCATGTCTCAAGACACCTCACTTGTCTCATTAGTTTATCAAGGGTTGAAGTTTTGAAAAGATTAGAAAAGAAATTCATATGTCTCCTTCATTTGATGAAATTAGGGTTTTGACACATGGTGTGACTTAAAGCTTGTCCATGCCAATTCATTGAAGCATCATCTTCTTATTATCATTTGAGGCAACTTTGTTCAAGAAATCTCTCAATATATATAGATGAGTTAGGATTTTGAAGCTTGGGCATCCTCCTCCTATACAGATGGCCAAATTGGGGCTTTAGATTTAATCAGGAATTCTTCAACTTTTTGATTCAAATTTGATTCCATGTATTTATATATGATATTGAGCATCTATGATAGGAATATTATCCAACAATTTGAATTGGAAGAGGTTTAATTGATCACAAAGGGCAAAACAATCATTTTGACTAAAAGTCAACTAAAGTCAAAGTTGACCAACTGGACTTTTAGTCAAACATCAATTCAAATATCCTATTTCCATATTTCATGATCATTGGTGTCATAAGATCAAGAGAAGAGGTCAAATTAGAGATGACTTGTTCAAGAAGTCACTTGGATACTTAGAAATTTTTCTAAGTTCTCAAGTCCCTATAGTACTGAACTTTGGACATCTGTAGCTTTCTCATTTTTTATCCAATGGAAGCAGACCATACATATTCAGAAAGCTCTTGAAAAATCCTAAAAGATTATTGTGATACGGTGCCAGAACCGACAGTTAATACTGGTTTTCGTTTTGTATTCGCAAATTTCGCGGTAAGCAAGAGTCGCCATCGACTTTTATTTCATCCAACAAAGGAAAAGGAAAAAGAATAGAAATTTGTTTTTTTCGAGAATATTTCTGAGTACGGGGGGTAGATTATAGAAAGGGAAGGTGTTAGCACCCTTTCTATCCGTGGTTTTCCACGGGCTCTTAGGTACTTGCTCATTTTAAAATTGCTTGTGTGTGTGCTTGTTTTGAAAAAAAGTTTTACTTCGTGATAACCCTTGTATCAGTCCTCAAGGGTGTGACGAAGTTGTTTTGAAAATTGTTTTTAAAAAGTGTTTGTGTGAAAAGTTTTGTTTGATTGATTGAGCAAGTACTTAAGAGTTAATCTACCTACTCGAAAAAGACTGTTCATTTTCCTTTATACAGCGCTATCTCATTATTAAGAAATAGGTAGCACTGTCTTTGGAGTTTTAAAGGACGTTTGAAGGGACAGATACAGTCACAAAAGCAATGTTAGGGAATCTTAGTAATCCTCCTAAAGCCTTAAAGATCTCTTCCTAGGCAACATCTAAATGGGTCATTTTTAGATCTTTCGGGGCTAGAGGATGACCACTAATAAACCTTATGCTTCATGACTGTTTAACTGAAGGCAACCAAAGTGGAGTAAACCCTAGGAGTGAATATGTGCATGTGTTTATGTTTCAGTTAATTTAGTCTTTGCACATTTAGGTTATCTACCGTTTTAATTTTCAAGCATTCTTCCCATACAATCCTATTAGCCATGCATCTAGACAGTTAAAAATTGTAGGAATTTAAAGTGCGGTAATAGAAACCCTAACTATTACAGGGCCTTGGGGATGGGGATTACATAACCAAAACTGGGGAATAAGAGCAATAAATAAAACCCTAATTTAAAACTATTACAAACCATCAACAGTTACATTAATAATAAAAAGTAATTAAAATGCACGCGACGAGTTAAATGCGAGGATGATTAAAAAGAACCTAAAAACCCTAATTGAAAAAAATATTTAAGTTACTTTTTTAAAGAAAAAAAATTAATCATATACAAAACTAAACCCTAATTTCTAATTATTTTTAATCATGAAAAATAAGATTTAATTGCCCTAATTTAACTAAATTAATTAATTCAAGGAAACAAAATATTTTTTATGAAAAAGGTTTTTTGGTGTTTTGTGATTTTAATTTAATAAATAAAAAAAAGATTTATGTGTTATTTTGATAAAAGAGAAAATAATTAGTAAATAAATAAATAAATAAAAATATGAAAGAAAGAAGTTTTGAGCCTGTTTGGTGGATGAAAGGGGGGTGTATTGTTGAAAATTCTTTGGCCCAAAGAGCTGGTCAGCCCAGTCAACGCTTGATCCAGTGGTGCTCCCTCCTGATGGTGTACCATAGTCTATGGCAGGTGGGGAATTGGATTGGATTGATGGTGAATCCCATGGCTGGATGTTGATGGCACATGGTGAGCGTTTGAGAGGATGATGAACCTTATCTGTAAAGGAGAAATAAAATGAAGAAAATTACTGGGAGCCGGGATCGAACCCAGGTCCTCCCACTCATTCCACGCTTTCCGTGGACATCTGTGCTACGCTGCTTACTTGTCAATAAATCAACAATAATATATAATATAAAAAGATAAAGTGGATAACTCAGAATAAGAAAACGCGCGCGTTGTATTCAAACAAACCAATGGGGTGATGACAAATCACAGTCTTCTTCCTTTAGTCCGTCGTCTTAGGTATGTGACTTATACCTACGGACAACGTCTGTAACTAAAACCCTGCAAATTTCCAAAATTCACAAAACAAATGATAAATGAAATTGAAGACCAGAATTCAACTGGTCTTGATGCCACGATCCTCATTGTGGATTGTTCTTGGTCTAATTTTACCTGTGGACAAAAACCCTAAAACGAACACAAAAACCCTAGCAATGGCAAATGCATATATATGCATCAAAAATTCAATTAAACCATTCAGTCATGTTGCAAACATATCAATGATCACAAATATATTATTCAAATGTGCTAATGATGCAAGAATTGATGTAATAGATTTTGGAAAAGAGAACAAACCGTGTGAGTCGTAGCATGCGTTTCTGGGCGTGAAAAGGCTTGCAAATGATGGGGATACGTTCCTGGGATGTCCAATAATCTATTGGAAACGTTAGGATGGCTTGAGGTGGCCTGTATGATTGAAACCGATTCACTATTTTTTTGCAAAAAATTGAGTTTGTTCTTGGTATTTCCACGGCTTCCAGCCCTTCTTCTGCACTTGGTCTTACTCAATATATATCCCTGAATGAATTAGGGTTATAAAAACTACATGTATCTTTGAAAATTTTGAAGATTTGATCTCATTCCTTCCTTGTATGATTTGTTTCCAAATTAGGTCTAATCATGCCATTCTTATGCCAATCCACCTTGATTCGATTTGATCCTGATATGTCAACATAATTAGCTTGTGATCCTGTCCAAAAATCAGATCAAAACAAATCTTTATTATTAGTTATCATTTATTTGATTTAATTTAATTTTTAATTAATAAAAAATCAAAATAAAATGGAAAATGAAGAAAAAAATGTTTGGGTGAATATTTGGGTCGTGGACCATGTTATGATTGAGGTGAAAGCATAAAAAGTTAGGTCCATTTGGAAAAAAATGCATCTTTGAGCATATTTGACTTTTGGCAATTTTGCAAAAATGGTAAACTTTGACAAGGCATATCTCTTCCAATTTTAACCCTAGAGAGGTGTTCTTGGACTTTTTAGAAAGCTTAGAATGTCCCCTAAACAAATATTTTGGTCTCATCTCAATTGGCTCTTCCATGTTCATGTAAGAAGCTTTGACCCAAAAAGTGTTTTTGTTGACTTTTCAAAAGGACCTATAATGTGGAAATTCATATCTTTTGATGAGTGCATATTTTGAACATGAGGGATGAAGATGAATTGTAGGTAATTGCATCCTCTTCAAAATGAGCCTTGGATGGAAAACTTCTTATAAAGTATGAGGAAGTTATGCTTGGTCAAAGTTTGGTTGACTTTTCCTAAGAAACCATAATTTAGCAACTTTTGAGTTTTGATGAATTAGGAGCATTCCTTGAGGTATCTTGATCAAACCTTGATAAAATGATGAAAGTTACTTCAAAATATTGATGTTGACCAAAAATATTGAGGTTTGACTGTGTGTGGGCCATAGTTGACTTTTGACCTAATACAGTCGATTCTCAAGCATTTGAGCAGTTGACTGAGCAAAATTCTTGTGTAAGGTATGAGATTTGACATGGATGACCTTGAGAGCATATTAGGACCATGGAAAGAATTTGAGGCCTTTGTAGTACACACATCCTGATGAAAATGGAAACCCTAATTTGAGATACATTGACTTAGGAGAGAGTTTGTCTGGTTAACTCTTGGGCAACCTTGAGCAAATTGAGGATCTCAATGAGCATGTGCTAAGTAAAATGAGAGGGAAAATTTTGGGATACAACAATTGTCATTATGTGTGACAATCTCAAAAGTGAACCATTTGGGAGAAAATCAAGTTGGAAGTTCTGGCCACAAGAGATGTCAAGTTTCCTTCTCATTGGCATGTCATGCGCATAATTTTGACAAAAAGTTGGTGTGCCATATTCATGCCTTTATTTCTTTTTATTCAAGCATAAATTTTAAAATCTAATTGGAGAATTTTGTATTTTTCCATGAAATCTTTCCAATGAGCGTGGAATCATTCAATTTGGCCCAAGATTGATCAAGATATGATCATTGAAAGTCATGACCTCAAAACTGATTTGCATGCCCCATGCAAGACCCATGCAGGCTCATATTTTCTGGCCAAAAATTCTTGTGTTTTGCTCAACTTTGAACAACCATGTATTATTCATTTTAGCTCCAATTCCAATGATCCAAAGCACATAGTAAAGCTCATTGTGAGATCTCTTGATATGCCTCTATAAACAAAAAAATGCACGAGCCAATTCTTAGAGGCTTAAGCATAAAGTGAGCTAGTCAAATGAATGCATTTCAATGGTCATGTTCTGTTTGGTTGTGCAATTTGGTTTTGATTTATTTCAGGTCTCTCTAACCACATGCCTTGCCTTAATTTCTTGCACATTCCCTTGCCAAAAATGACCCAAATCACATGATTTATCATGCACACCTTGCACAGTCGAATTTTGCTATTTTTAGCAAAATAATTTCATTTGAAAATTACATACCATGTGAATTGGTATGACAGCTCACCTCTTCACGCATTCCTTTCACTCAATTCCACTCACCTTTTACTACCCAAAACGCACACCAAGGCTTAGCATTAAGGAATGAAATGCAAGCACACTTGATACACTCTGTTTTTTCTGATTTTGGTGAAAATTTATCTAATGATTTTACATGATTCGAGGACCATTCTATCCTAACTCCATCATTTCTATAAAGTCTCTACACCTCACTCTTTCTATCTCTACGCTTCATTTCTCTGAGATTCCAGATCTGAATTCAAGAGCCTTCTCTCAAAATCTTCTTTGAGTTCTCACTTTCCTCTTACTCTAGTCACCATATTCTTTTTTCATTCAACATTAGTGAAGCACAAGGATCAATAGGAGTAGAGTTTTCTCACGAATTAAGAGGAAACAATTGAGTTTATTTCTCAACTCAAGAGGTATTTTTAGATCTCAAATTTTCTGATTATAGATTGTTTCATGCGATTATATGTTTGTGATCATATTCATATGTGTTTAGATATTGATTCTAATGCATGAGTTTATTTGAATTCGAAGCACGTTGTGTTTTGTGAACTTCTGAAAATCCATGTTAGAAAGATTTTTGTATTTTTCGTGCCTTGATTTCTATCTCTACGGTTGATCTTTTGAGATTCCACAACTTGCATGATGTAGATGTTAGATTCGACACTAATTTAGGTCTTGAATCACTAATTTTAGTTGAGAAATGAAGTAGAAATCGTGCTCTGGACATGAGGTATTGAAACTGGAAAACACGTGTGTTAGGGTTTGTCTCAAGGTTGAAGAGATTATGTGGCTTGATCTAATTCGCTCATTTGGATTCTAATGTATTTTCTTTTTATTTGATTTTAATTGTTTTGTCTGATTTTATTTCTTGATCAAAATTTATCCAAAAATTCTAAAAAAATACCTTAGGTGGATTTTAATCTCAATTATTTGATTTTTTTTCTTAATTTTTTAAAAATCATTTGATTGGTGGAAAAAACCCGTAGATTAATTAATTTTGTTTAATTGATTTTTGCTTAGTATTTTTGTTAATTTTTTGTTTGACTTCTTCTTTATACAAAAATTACACCAAAAATATTTTAGACACTTTGATTGGTCTATTTTGAGTTTATGAATTTTATTTTATATTTTTTTTCATTTTTAGTTGATTTAATAATTAGTGAGTTGTGATCACTTTAAACTTGTTCAAGTTTTTTTGCTTTTAAACCCTTAATCTTGTGTGCTTTTGTGTACAATCTTTCTCTTGTGTTTGAGATATCCTTGAATGTGATTTTTTATGGGTCTTTAGCTACTAACCTTGTATGATTTAACATCATCTAACTTTTATCTTCATTCATCCATGCCTTTTTAGTACTTCTATTGCCTTCAGAGGTTTATTAGAGTTTAGTTTTGACTAGATCTTTTGTCAACTTTTGTGTGTTTGTTGGTGTTGACTTCTTAAAGTTAATTTTGGGTCTTAGGTGTGTGTTCTCCTTATGTGCAAGCTTACGACTTCATTCTATCTTAACACATCATCTCACTCTTGGTTAGTCACACACTTGTGCACACTTCACTACACCATTGTTATGGTGTGCTAGTTTGACTATTTTGGTGTTTGTACCATGTTTCTTGTCTCCAATTAAGTTTCATCTTGTTTATATGATGCTTTTTATTTACATAACATGTATAGGTCATAACTATAGTGATTTATTGATACAATGCCTCTTTGATTGCTTGTGATTGACTTCTTGATCTTGTCGTTACTTATTTAAGTTTGACTGTGAGGTTTTCATACCTTGTGATGTTTTGTCATCATTTTCTCATTAATTTAATGTATTATCATCTATCCTTTAGTGTTTCATCACTTTGCCTTGTTGCCACTGACTTGTCTGTTAAGTGTGCAAGGTACTCTGAGAAAATATTTCAATGTTGACTTTATGGCTTTGTGTTCCACTTTATTTGTGGGACACGACTGTTATATTGGCACTATTGTGTGCTTTGTATGTTTGTATTGCCTTGCAGGATGTTTATGTGGTTGTATATGCTACACATCGCTTGTGATTTTATTTTCACATTGAGGCCTTGATGTTTATGTCTAACAAAACGAATTCTAACTCGTTTCTTTGTTGATTCTAGTTGGTTTAAAGACCTCTGGATTTCGTTATTGTTTAGTTGCTTTATTGCAGATTTATATCCATTTGGTACTTTCTCATCTGATTTACTCTTTTCGCATTTTACTGCTTACTTAGGATTGGGAGTCCGTGCCACTTGGAGGGAAATTATGGAAGTTCTCATTAGGAGACAATGTTTGTGATTGTTTACTTTTTAAGCTTGCATAGTGGGATGATGGTTTTAGGTCCTTTTATGGCAACCATTCCTAAGTCCTCATGAGTAGGCAAGTGGAAAGGGTTAGTAATCAACCCTTGCAATCCGCCGTCTGTGTCATTCTTATTCTCGCTTTTTATAAGTAGATGCTCTAAACATATGCCTAAGATCTGAATGAGTCTAAGCCCAATTAAGGAAAGCGAAAATGGTTCATGCAATCGGATCCCCATATTTTCTTCAGTTCATGTTGATCAGCACTGATGCACAGTGTATGCATACACCTCGTCATCCATTCTCGTATTTTCTCTTATGACAGTATGACTGCTCTTGCGTCTCTTTTATGAGATATTTACCATGCTCCCTTAGGATTGCTCGTTTAGTTTAGTCCTTGAGCTAGACATTAGGATAAATATTCATGTATGTTCACTCAGGTAGATATTCCTTTTCATCCTTGACGTAGGGCCATCTTTGTATGATCATATTAGGACTAGAGATTAGGATAGTCTCCCCTAGTTGTTTTCTTTTCTTTTGCATATTGTATTAAAACTAAAACCTTTTTTTTCTTGGAAAATCATAAAACACTCTAATCATATTCAAATCCTTTTTCAAGGTAAAAATGCAAACCAATCTTATTTGTTTTTTGTGCCTGTTGGATTTTCTTTAGACCTTGCTAGGTTGTTGTTTTATCATCCTTGTTATGATGTTTTATCATCTTTATGCCGATGTTTCATCATCGCTTATGTTTGTTATCCTACTTTTATTAATGAATCATTGTTAGGTGTGATATTTTTCCATCCATGTTGTGATGTTTTTCTATCCATGCCATGCGGTGATGTATTGCCATCCTTGTGTCGATGTTTAATGATCACTTATGTTTGCTATCCTACTTTGATTGTTGATATCATTGTTAGGTGTGGTGTTTTGGTTATTTTTGTTGATGTTTTTCCATCTTACTTGATGTTTTGCCATCTTATCTTATGCTTTGCCATCTCAGCTGATGTTTTTATCATCTGTTCTTGATATGTTGCTATCATTGTTGATGTTTTGTCGCCGTTGTCGATGTTTTGCCATCTTACTTGATTTTTCCCATCTTATATGATGTTTTCCCATCTCATATGATGTTTTGTCATCTATTCTTGATATATTGCTATCATTGTTGATGCTTTGTCGTTGTTGTCGATGTTTTTCCATCTTACTTGATGGTTTGCCATCTTGTCTGATGTTTTTCCATCTCATCTGATGTTTTGTCATCTATTCTTGATATGTTTCTATCATTGTTGATGTTTTGTTGTCGTTGTCAATGTTTTGCCATCTTACTTGATGTTTTTCCATCTTATGTGATCTTTTTCCATTTCATCCAATGTTTTGCCATCTATACTTGATATGTTGCTACCATTGTTGATGTTTTGTCATCGTTCTTGATGTTTTTCCATCTTGCTTTTAGTTTTGTCTTCTTAATTAAAAAACACAAACCAATCAAAACATGTGACCGAACTACGGTTTCTATGATTCCTCAAAAGGGATACGTAGGCAGAGGCTTTTCTGGGGCCTAATCCAGTATATCTTTGTAAATATTTCTTTCTTTTCCCCACATTTTCTTTGCATGCATTCCCTTTTCAGTTTTAAGCTTTAAACATAGATTTTGACCACACCCATTAGATTAGACAATAAGAGTGGATACCATAGAGTACTACGGACGTGAGGGGTGCTAATACCTTCCCCTCGCGTAACTGACTCCCTTACCCGATCTCTCAGTCAAAAGACCATGATTTCTCCCTCTTCAGGTTTTCTCGATTTTTACGTTTACCTTTCGTCGGGATAAAAGAAGTTCGGTGGTGACTTCATTGATTTTATATTCGATGATTGTTCGGCTGGTTGTTTCACTTGACATTTTACTTCTTCAGCATATGCTTCATCCATAAGAGTTGAGTGTAATTGCTTTCATCAACAACATATTCAGGTGCATTTTGCTAAACCGTGAAATAAGATTATTTCCCAAAAAAAGCATCCATATGAGGTTCTTTTATATATTTAGCATTACTTTCCCAATAAGCATCACCATACCTAACTAAAATAGAGTTGGTATCATATGGGCATAGAATTCCATATTCATAAGTTCCATTAATATATTTGATGATCCTTTTGACTAGTGTGAGATGGCTCGCCTTAGAATTTTCTTGACAAAGAGCACACACACCAACAAAGAAAATGATGTTTTAGCGACTAGAAATAATATTGAGTAGACTGCTAATCATAATTCTATAGAGACTTTGATCCATATTCACTCCTTGATTATTTTTAGCGAGCTTTACACGTGTCACAGTAGGAGTGCACTTATGCCTTGCATTTTGAGACCAAATTTCTTGACAATGATCTTTGCCTACTTGCTTTGGGACCCAAAAATTCCTTCTATCATTTGTTTAACTTGAAAACTAAGAAATAAAGTAAGCTCACCTACCAGGCTTATTTCAAACTCTGACTACATTTTTTGAACAAAATGTTCTACCATCTAGCACATATTGATACAGAGGCGAGCTAAGTGTCCCTCAGTGTGCCAAGCAAGCTCGATCATACAAAAGGACTAAGCGAGAAATATAGGGTTAGGCGAGGGCATATTTGCAATATTCATTATTTTGTTTCTTGAGGACGTGAAAATGTTTTTTGCAGGGGATGGGGTGCAAAGATGGTCCAACCTCATGTTTTACTTGAATATTTAGAGTATACATGCATAATAACTAAGTATACTTTGCATTATGCTTTCTAATTACTTGATGTGTTTAAAAGTCATGGATATGATCAAGGCATTATTTTTATGGAATGAAAATGCTACTTGAGCCAAAAAGCCTACCTTGTGAAGGTGAGAATTCTTTGACAAAACCATTTGATTCGTACAATGAAAAATTATTTTATTCTTTCAAAGTTACAACCCTTAGCTAAATTTGAAAAGAAAAATAATGTTCACTACATTATCTCAAGGATATGAGAGCAAACAAAAATCTAGGGTATTGTAAAAATAAAAGTTGGGAGAAAATTAGAAGAAAAAAGGAAAATTTTTCAAAGAAAAATACAAGTAGTACTGGTGCATGGAAAGAAACAAAATGTTTTGACAAAAACCAAAAGTCAAGCACACACAAAGAAAAAAGGAACCAAAAGAATATGGGCATAAGAAAGCGTACACACAGAAAGAAATATGTGAAAAGAAATACCTTACACTCTCTTATATTTAGGCTTTTGAATCCAAAGGCCAACACCCGTCGAACAACTGATTCGTGGCTCCGATGTACTATGTTAAATTTCTTGCCACTTTTGTGCAATATATGATCCTTATTTTGATGGGTGGTGCTTGTATTCTGTTTTTGATTTCTGATAACCCTTAGGTGTCGGATCAAACTCTTACTTAACAACTCATGATTTCTTTTAGCTCGCAAACCTTTAAATTGGAACAAAAAATCATTTTAATCGAATTAATAAGTTGTTTTTACACTATGACAACTTTTTTTTATCCTAAACAAATGTGGAACATGTAATCTTGCTCTAGCGAGGATATGTAGTTAATATATATATGAAACTCATAAATTGTTTTAAAAATCAAACTGAACCGCCCGGTCGAATCAAAAATCTGAGGGATCATCGGTTTGATCTGATTATTATTAGTGCGTGAGGAACTTTTAGTAAGGAGATAAAGAGGGAATAATAAAGGAAACAAAGATTTATATTATTGAATTGTACAAATAATGATACAGACTAGGAATATTTATATACAACCCTAATTGGGCTTGGGCCTACACAACTTGAATTATATTTAAATACTAAATCTAATCAAATCAAATCTAATCTAATATTTTACAAATCTAATTTAATATTTCAACACAGCCCCATAATCCAAGTTGTCGAACATCCTCAAAAATAGTAAATCTGAACTATTCCTAATTTCTTTCTCAAATTAAGGAATTTGTCAATCTTTAATCCTTTGGTGAAAATACCGTCCAGTTGTGCTTCACACGAGCAATGCCTTACTTCAAGTTCACCTCGATTTACCTTTTCCCTCAAAAAGTGAAAGCTTGCTTCAATATGTTTACTTCTTCCATGCAGAACTGGATTCTTCGCCAGATTTATGGATCACTTGTTGTCGATTTGCAATACAAGAGATTTCTTCACTTTGACCTTTATTTCTTCAAGTACAAACCTGATCCAAATTGTTTGACATGCAGCATAGGATCCTACTATATATTCAGCTTTACAAGATGATAATGCCACCATAGGTTGTTTCTTCAAACACCATAAGATTGGGGCACCAAAACTTGAAAGAAATATTCAGTTGTACTTCTTCGATCTTCCTTATCTCCATACCAATCAAATTCTGACAAATAATTAACTATTGCTTCTTTGTCTTCAAAATCTCATCGAAATAGTATTCGAAAATTTATCGAACCCTTAAAATATCTCAGGATTCTTCTTGCAGCCTTCATATGTGACACGCTTGATTCACTCATATATCTTCTTGCTAATCCTACAGCGAAACCTATATTAGGTCGACTGTTTCACACATACCTCAGAGATCCCACAATTTTCTTGAACAAAGTTACACCAAATTTGTCTTCCTCTCCATTCTTCTCCAATTTTAGATTTAGTTCGACAGGTGAGGATGCAGGACTTGAATCGCCCATTCTGAATCTCTTGAGTATTTCTCTGACATACTTCCTTTGATGTAGCACCATACCTTGCTTCGAAATTTGAAACTCCATACCTAAGAAACAAGACAATTTTCCCAGATCATACATTTCAAATTCCTTCATCATCAGCTCTTTGAACTTCGACATGTTCTCCAAGCTAATCCAGTCACTAACAAGTCATCGACATATAAGCATATGATTGTTATATCTTATGCTACAACCTGAACATAGACACCATACTCATATTTGCATTTTACAAATCCCAATTCAACTAAGTATGAGTCAATCTTCTTGTCCCATGCCCTAGGTGGCTGCTTGAGGCTATATAGCGCTTTGTGCAACTTATATACTTTACTTGCTTCCTTCTGAATCACAAACCCTGGAGGTTGTGTGACATATGTTATGCCCGACTGGTTTAATTAATTATTTAATTAGATATTTTCGATTAATTTCGAATGATTTGTTGAAATCATTGACATGTTGTGCTATGTTGTGAGTTGTTGACATAAGTTGCAGTGTTGTTATTAGCCGGTTAAATTAGTTGATTAATAATATTAGTAATAATATTATAATTATAGAATATTAATAATATTAGTTGTTGGGCTTGTTTTGGTGATAGACTTAGTATTAAGGGGGTGTGAAAATTAGGCCCAATAGAAATAATAATATTATTATTAGGTTAAGTTAAATAATAGAAATTAGGTTAATTAAAAAGGGTTAAGAAAAATAGTAGAGAAAGTGTTGTACGTGAGAAGTTTCAGAGAAGAGGAATAAGGAGAAAAGGCATAAGGATAGGGTTCATAGTAGAGCTATAGAGTAACCTTCAATCCAAGGTAAGGGTGGGGTTCTGACTCTATAATAGAAATTATGATAAATATTATGTAAGAATTGGGTTGTGTAAAATTATTGATGTGTGTAATTATCGTATGAACAAATTGTTATTTGGTATCTGTGGTATTTGGCTAACGTTGCAGTGATTCAATCAATGAATCGAGTGTTGAAAATTATCCTATATTGATGTGGGTATAGTTGTTATGTTGTTGTGAATACATGTAGTGTTGTCTGAGATCATTGGTAGGGATTGCAACTAATAATCGCGGGAAAAATCTGGATGAAATTGCAGAACAGGAAGATGGACTGTGTGCCGAGCAGCACACGTATAATGCCGGAGGGTGCCGATCAGAACCATGTTCTATACCGAGGGTTACGACCATACATGTCGAGGGGCACGACCATACAAGCCGAGGGGCACGACTATGCATGCTGAGGGGCATAACCCATAAGCCATTATCTCCTTTTTTAATTGTTTCATGTGTCTTTCCTGTGTGTTTGTTACCTTAGTATTTAGTTACAGAAATGGATGTAGTAGAGTTAGAAAAAAATGAATAACAGAAGAGGCTATTTGTGATACGGTGGAAGAACCGACTGTTTTGAAAATGCTGGTTTGCGTTTTTCATTTTGTATTTGCAAAATGTTGTGGTAAGCAAGAGTTGCCACTGACTTTTATTTCATCCAATCGGAAAGGAAAAAAGCACAGAAAAAAATCCTTTTTCGAGATATTCTGAGTACGGGGGTAGATTATAGAAAGGGAAGGTATTAGCACCCTTTCTATCCATGGTTTTCCATGGGCTCTTAGGTACTTTCTCATCTTTTTGAAATTGCTTGTGTGCGTGCTTGCTTTGAAATTTTTTTGCTTCATGATAACCCTTGTAACAGTCCTCAAGGGTGTGACGAAGTTTGTTTTGAAAATTTGTTTTGAAAAGTGTAAGTGTGAAACGTTTAATTTGAGCAAGTACCTACTAGCATCTACCTACTCAAAAAAGGGTCGTTTCTATTCTTGTTTCCTTTAGACAGTGCTATCCTACTATTGAGAAATAGGTAGCACCATCGTTGAAGTTGTAAGGGTCAATTCGTAAGGGACGTACGATCATTAAAGCAATGTTAGGACACCTTAGTAATAACCCTAGAGTCTTAAGATCATATTCGAGGCAACATTTCCGAGGCAACATTTCCGAACGGGAATTTTGATCTTTGTTAGACAGGAGGGAAACCACTAAGACACCCTATACTTAATGACCGTTTACCGAAAGCAACCGAAGTGAGAGTATACCCTAAGAGTGCATATGTGCGAATGATTTGATTTCAGTTATTATCTTTGCACATTAGGGTTTTGTAGCCGTTTTAAATTATCATGCAATATTGTCATACAATCCTATTAACATACATCTAAATAGTTAATATTTGCGAAAATTAAAATCCGAGAAAATAAACCTACGCTATTACAAGGCTTCGGGGTAGGGATTAATTACATAGCCAAAAAAACCCACAAAAGACGATAAATAAAGAAAATCCTAGATTAAACTATTACATACCATAGACAGTTACATCAATATTGCAAAAAAATAATAAAAACGTGCGATGAATTGAATGCAAAATAATTAGGGTTTTGACCCCAACTATACCTAATTGTAATTTAAAGGGAAAATCATTTTTTTCCCGTTTTTGTGTTATTTGAGAAAATAAAACTCAATTGAATAATAATTAAAAAACCTAATTGCTAATTAATTTTAATTTAAGAAAAATAATTAAATTAACCTATTTTTTTGTATTTTTTTATTTTGAGAAAGAAATAAAAAAAATTAAATCAAAAGTTTAACCCTAATTTTTCTAATTGGTTTTAATTAAAAAAGGTTAGAATTTCCCTAAACTAAATTAAATTAAATTTGATTAAAAAAACAAACTAATTCTAATTTTTGTAAACTCTTGATTTTATGATTTTTGTGAAAAAGAAATTAATTTTGTTAAAAATAATTAAGTAAATTAAATTAGATAAAAGAAATAAATTAGAGAAAAGAAAAAAAGGAATGTGCCTGATAGCATTAGCAAAAGAGGGGGTGTTGCTTGGAATTTCTTGGCCCAACAAGCTCAGGCCCCTTTGACTTTGCCCAATCCTGTGTGCACGCTAGACTGGGGCGCATGGTGGACCTTCAAGGGATAAGCCTTGGATCTAGGGCATTGATGGATGGGACGGCCAGATCTTGAGTTGCTTGGTGGACGTTTGGTCTTATGGGGTACAGAATCCTGTAAGAAAGCCTTAGAAAAAATGGAAAATGCAAGAGGCATGGATCGAACCCCTGCCCTTGCACACTGTAGAGCATTAACTTCCTTCACTCTTGCCACTGGACCAATTACCTCAATTGTTAATATAATACAACAAAAATAATATGATAGTGAATCAGGCCTATGCCCAACTGTCACACGCGTGCCCCAAGTGGGTCCCTGGGAATTTAAGTGAACCAATCAGCAAGCTCCCTTCAGCCACGCCAGCGTCTCTTTCGTTGATCCGTTGCTTTTGACCTGATACTTTTACCTATAGTCATATTCTTCGCTATAGGCTATAGTGACGACATTTATCTATAGCTACAAACCTGTAAATATTTAAAACGTAATTCAAGCAAAACAAATCCCAATCAAGGGCACAAATCAATTGTATTCTCTCCCCTATATGTGAAAAGACCATTAATTTGGCCCAATTTTGCCTCTAGCTAGGATTCCCCAATTTGGAGCTTACGAACCCTAACTATGACAAGTGACCATTCCTGCATCGAAACTCAAATCTAGGCTATCAAGAAGATTCTCAGCATGATTATGAACATGTCTATGCAAGCGAATTAAATTCAAAACATGTGAAACTGAAGAAACAAGTTTGAGTTCAGAGGGTGCAAACCTTGATGTGTAACTGACGATTCTGAAGGTTTTTTTTGCCTTGATAGAGATTGGAATAACTTCAATCCACCCCAAGAATAGATTGCTGGCTTTAAATTTCCTTGAATCATCCTCTAGACCAGAATTCGAAACTCACTTTTTTTTTTTGCAAAAAACTCACTTTTGTTTGTTGACTTTCACGGCCTCTCCCCTCCCTTTTGGTCTACCTTTGTTTCTTATGTATACTAGAGTGCATTAGGGTTAATATTTGCATCCAATCTTTTGCCATTTATGAGGATTGATCCATGATTTAATCCTTGCACCAAATCTTTCCAAAACAAGAAATTTCAATCTTTTTTGTCCATGTGAAGTCTTGCACGATTTGATCTTGTCCCCAGCTGTATAATGAATCTAATCATGCACAAAATCTCAAGATTTAATTGGCTTTTGATATTTTCATTATTTTATATTGATTTTATTTGATTTAAATGAACTAAAATCAAAATAAATAGCAAAAATAAAAGAATGACAATTTGAAGGGCTCATGGGTCATGGATCACATTACAAACTCAGTGCAAGCATAAAAAGTTGGACCCATTTAGCAAAAAATGCAAATTTGAGCATGTTTGACTTTTGGCAATTTTGCAAAAAGGTCAACTTGGCCAATGCATAACTCTCTCAATTTTGAGTCTAGAGAGGTTTTCTTGGACTTTTTAGAAAGCTTAGGATGTCCTCTAAGCAACCCTTTTGGTCTTATCTCAATTGAGTTTTCCATGTTCATGTATGAAGCCTTGACCCAAAAGGTGTTTTTGTTGACTTTTCAAAATGACCTATAATGTCCAAATTCATATCTTCTTGTGAGTGCATATTTTGAACTTGGGAGATGAAGATGAATTGTAGGGAATTACATCCTCTTCAAAATGAGCTTTGGATGGGTCATTTTTGATAATGTATGAGAAAGTTATTCTTGGTCAAAGTTGAGTTGACTTTTCCTGCAAAACCCTAATTTAGCAACTTTGGGGTTTTGATGAATTGTGAGCAATCCTTGAGGAATCATGATCAACCATTGATAAAATGATGAATAATACTTCAAAATGAGGATGTTGACCAAAAATCTTGAAGTTTGACTATATGTGTGCCACAGTTGACTTTTGACATAACATAGTCGATTTCTAGGCACTTGAGCAATTGATTGAGCAAACTTCCTATGCAAGGCTTGAAACTTGACATGGATGATCTTGAGAACATATTAGGGCAATGGTGAGAATTTGAGATCCTTTTGACTCAAGCATCTTGATGTAAAATGAAACCCTAATTTGAGGTAGACTGCCCTAGGAGAGAGTTTGTCTGGTCAACCCTTGGACTTCCTTGAGCAATTTGAGGACCTCACTTGACATGTACTGAGAAACATGAGAGGGCAAATTTTGGGGTACAACAACTGCCCCTATTCAATCTTTTTAAACCTGAGGATGTAGATTGGCGTGTCTGCCTTTCGTGATCTGAAGGTGGAAGATGATTGAACACTAGAGTGCCCAGAAATTTGCACTCGCATGAAGTGATACTTGATTTGTGATATCGGGAATGGGCTTATAGATGCCATTTGGAAGTAACTGACGGAAGATGGGCTTAAAGATGCCATCCAAAAAATCTTTGATCGCATAAGAGATTCCTTTGCGAGAACCCATGTACCTGTTGTTGAGGAGGAATTCGCTGGGGAAATGTGAAATTAATTATGTTTGATCGAGCCCCAGTCTTACAGTGTTGTAGACTGCTGTTTGGGGATAAAAGAGGAAGAAAACCGGATAGTAAGGTTATGAGAAGGAACCTGGATAGTAGGGTTACTTCGATATGAAAAGCTTGGATAGTAGGGCTTGAGAAGGAACCTGGATAGTAGGGTTACTTCAATGTGAAAGCCTGGGTAGTAGGGTTGTGAGAAGGAACCTGGATAGTAGGGTTACCTCGATATGAAAGCCTGGATAGTAGGGCTGTGAGAAGGAACCTGGATAGTAGGGTTACCTCGATATGAAAGCCTAGATAGTAGGGCTTAAGAAGGAACCTGGATAGTAGGGTTACTTCGATGTGAAAGACTGGGTAGTAGGGCTGTGAGAAGGAACCTGGATAGTAGGGTTACTTCGATATGAAAGCCTGGGTAGTAGGGCTGTGAGAAGGAACCTAGATAGTAGGGTTTCTTCGATATGAGAGCCTGGGTAATATGACTGTAAGAAGGAACCTGGATAGTAGGGTTTCTTCGATATGAGAGCCTGGGTAGTAGGGCTGTGAGAAGGAACCTGGATAGTAGGGTTTCTTTGATATGAGAGCCTGGGTAGTAGGGCTGTGAGAAGGAACCTGGATAGTAAGGTTTCTTCGATATGAGAGCCTGGGTAGTAGGGTTGTGAAAAGGAAACTGGATAGTAGGGTTTCTTCGATATGAGAGCCTGGGTAGTAGAGTTGTGAGAAGGAACCTGGATAGTAGGGTTTCTTCGATATGAGAGCCTGGGTAGTAGGGCTACTTCTTGTTGCACCGATGATTACTCTGTTTAGCCTCGAGTGTCGATCGTGGGCTTGTCGGAAATTGTTTGTAATAATGTCTTTCCTGAAATAAATACAGGGTTAGTTATATGTGATGCATGAGATGCATTGTGTGTCGATGTTCTCAAAATAAATGAGACCATGTTATGTATGGTATATGCATATGTCATGATGTATGAACATGAAATGCTGACGTGATAATCGGAATCGGGGAATATAAATCCCTGATTGCCATGAAAACCATAGTTCCTCCACCACTGTTGGGGATGGTGAACAAAGATGACCGTACTGGGGATTTTCCCCTTGGCTGGTAAATATTCTACCGAAAGAGACCCTGTTTGAGGATAACTCTGTGGGGAGGAGATACTCTGTTGATAGATCTTCTGACTTAGAGAAACAACTCAACTGGGTATGAATTACCGTTGCGAGTGATAATGAATTCTGTTGGAGATTGAATTTCTTCTTGTGAGAGAAATAAACTCTACTTGGGGAAGAAATTTACTGACTCACTCACAAATGTGAACCTTAACTGGGGAGAGTTGTGCCCTGTTGGGAAAGTTAACACCATTGTCTTTGGATACTTCTTACCCTGTGGGGAGTGTATGTACCACTACTCATGTTCTCAACTTGACTCTATCCCGGTACTTGATGGGTAGAATAACTGCTCGGTGATCATCCTATTGTTGAGATTTGTACCATTGTCCGTAATGATTCTCTCTGGTACACCATATCGACAGATCAAATTGTGTCAGATAAACCGCGCCACGACGTTCTTGGTTACTTAGCAAAGGAAGCTGCCTCAACCCACTTCGTGAAATAATCAATAGCCACCAGAATGAAACGATGCCTGTTGGATGCAGTAGGTCTGATCTCATCGATCATGTTAATGCCCCACATTGTGAAAGGCCAGGTGTGATCGGTGGAAATAGAACTGACTGTTTTGGAATGCTGGTTCGCTTTTGCGTTTGTTTTCGCAAAATGTCGCGGTAAGCAAGAGTCACCACCGTCTTTTATTTTATCCAACAAGGAAAGGACAAAAGCACAGAAAAATTCCTTTTTGAGATGTTTCTCGGGTTCGGGAGGTAGATTATAGAAAGGGAAGGTGTTAGCACCCTTTCTATCCGTGGTTATCCACGGGATCTTAGGTACTTGCTCATTTGCGTTTTCAAAAAGTTTTGCGTTTCTTGTGTTCGTGGGTTTTGAAAAGAGTTTTGTTTGAAAACTTCGATTTAACTCTTGTTTCTGTCCTCAAGAGTGTATGAAGTGTTTTTGAAAACTTTGTTTGAAAAGTGTAAGTGCGAAAAAGTTGTTTTGTTTTGAAAGAGCAAGTACCTAAGAACCTCTACCTACTCAAAAGGAATTAAGCTGTGTAAATGTCCTTTAGACAGTGCTATCCCACTATTGAGGAGTAGGTAGCACCGTCGTTGGAGTTTTCGGGTCAATGCGATTAAGGGACATGTGGTCACTAAAGCAATGTTAGGACGCCTTAGCGGTAACCCTAATGTCTTAGATCATTTTTTCCGAGGCAACCGTTTCGAGGCAACTTATGATCTTTGGACAAAAGGGCGACCTCTAAAACTTCCTATACTCAATGACCACGTTCGAGGCAACCAAGTGAGGTGTACCCTAAGAGTGGCATGTGCGAGTGTATTATTTTTCAGTTAATTTTATCTTTGTATATGTCATGGGTGAGCTATGTTGATTTTAAGTTCATACATTTGATTTTGTCATGCATTCCCTATTTATCAAACATCTAACAATTAATAGTTGCGGAATTTAAATTGCGGAAATTAAATCTAAACTATTACAAGGCGTCGGGTATTTACATCGCCAAAAACAACCCTTGAAATTAAAATGCGGAAAGTAAAATAAAGCGATAAATAATTAAAGTCCTAATTAAAAGCTATTACATTCCGGGAAACAGATACAATAATATGATAAAATGGATCGCGTGCGGGAAATTAAATCGGATGCGAGTTTTTTGGGTTTTGACCCTTTTTTATTAAAGAAAGGATTTTTGTTTATTTTTGAATTAAATGGAATTAAATTAAATGAACAATTAAATTAAATTAAATATTGAAAATATTTTTGGATTTTTGAGTTTTTAAAGAAATAAAATAAATTGAATTAATGCTAATAAAAACCTAATATTCTAAATTAATTTTAAATATTGCAAAAAATATTAAAAGTTAAATCTAATTAAAGCTAAATTGATTAAATTAATTTATTTACAAAAATAAAAGTGATGAAGTTAATTTTAATAAATAAAATATTTTTTTGTGTTTTTGATTTTATTAGGAAAAATGTTAATTGGTTAGTGATTAATAAAAAGAATAACGATTAATTAATTAAAGGAAAATAATAAAAATAGAGAGAGAGTTTAGGAGTATACGAGCCTGATTGAAGGGGTGAAACAACTGTTGGCGTCATGTGTAAACTGTTTTGTTTTGGCCATTTGTGTTTTGGCTTTTGGCCGTTTGTGTTCTGGCCTCAACGTTCCTTAACCTTCTCAGGATGTCTGCCTCGCCATGTATTGGATGGACAAGGCACCTTGAATTGGCCTAGATTGCAAGAACAAGTTTTGATTTTTCTTGAAATTTCTTGAAATTGGTATGGCCGTCTCTTGCAGTTTTTTCTCGTGAATTAGGTTATGCTTGGCTTGCTTGCATATAAGGGAATCAGTTTAGGTCAAAATTTGGACCCATACCCATGTGCATTGAAGATTGAATCTTTGATTGACAAATCAAATATTCTTGATTTTTCATGATTGAACAAGTTGCCTAAATTGGATATTTTTGTATCTTTTATCTTGTGCACGAATTGGCATTGCTTGGTCAGCATATTTGGATCACATTTGGTTCACAAATAGATTTAAGAATCAAATCTTCTATTTTCTTATAATTTAAATTAATTAAATGAATTAATATGTATTAAAAATACATTTAATCAATAAATTTAAGAAAATAAATCCAATTTAACTTGGTGGGTCGTGCATAGGTCATGGGTGAAGTTTCAAAAAGAGATTTGAGGCCCATTAGCAAAAAGAAGGTGTTTTGAGCAAAGTTGACTTTTGCAAATTCATGAAAATTGCCCAACTTCTCCAATGCATAACTTGCTCAATTTTGATCATATGACCATGTTCTTGGACATGTTGGAAAGCTCTTGAAGTCCTCTAACCAATGCTTTTGGTCCCATGTCATTTGGATTTACCAATCTCAAGTTATGGCCTTTGACTCAAAGTGTACTTTTGTTGACTTTTGAAATTGACCTATAATGTAAAAATTTGTAAATTTTTATGAGAGAATTTCTTGATCTTGGAATGTGAAGATGGATTGTAGGAAATTTCATCCTCTCCAAAATGAGCTTTGGATGGAATTTTTTTAATAAACCATGAAAGAGTTATGCCCTGGTCAAAGTACAGCTGACTTTTCTACTGTCCAAAAATAGTAACTTTTGCATCTTGATGATTTTTGAGCTATTCTTGTGGGATCATAATTAAGACTTGATCAAATGATGATTGTGAACTCAAAATAAGATGTTGACCAAGAATTCTGACTTTTGACTGCAAAATGACCATTTTGCCCTTGCAGTTAACTGTAGATCAAATGGAGCTTTTGACTGTACAAACTGGCACTGTGAGTCTTGAAACTTGGCATGTAGGTATTTGAGAATGTATATAGGCCTACGAGACTTGATTGAACCATTGAAAACCCCAAATTCCTTGAAAGAACCAAAACCCTAATTTTGAATTGACTGCCTTAGGAGGTGATTTGACTGTACAACCCTTGAGCCATTTTGAACCATTTAGAGATGATTCTTGACATATCTTGAGGAATATGGGAGGGCAAATTTTGGGGTACAACAGTTGCCCCTGTTCAATCTTCTTAAACCCGAGGATGTAGATTGGCTTGCGTGCCTTTCGTGATCTGAAGGTGGAAGATGATTGAACACTAAAGTGCCCAGAAATTTGCACTCGCATGGTGTAGTATCAGCAATGTGATGTCGGGAATGGGCTTACAGATGCCATTTGGAGATTGTTGGTAGAAGGATGGGCTTATAGATGCCATCTGGAGATTGTTTGTTGAGTTGTAGTTTTGTAAATTGAAATAAGGAACTTGTGTAGGGTTGCGTGATGATGAGTCCGTGTAAAACTGCATTTTGGAAGGAAGGAAACCTGTGTAGGGTTGACTGATGATGAGTCCGTGTGAAATTGCATCTTGGAAGGAAGGAACCTGTGTAGGGTTGACTGATGATGAGTCCGTGTGAAACTGCATCTTGGAACCAGAAGGAACCGGGAAGAAACATAGGTAAGGTTGCTTTGCAAGGAGTTTGGGTAAAAACTACATCGGGAAATTGTAAGGAGGAACCTGGGTAATGTTACTTTGTGATAAGTCCGTGTAAAACTTCTAGAGGAACCTGGGTAAGGTTACTTTGTGATAAGTTCGTGTGAAACTTCTGGAGGAACCCGGGTAAGGTTACTTTGTGATAAGTTCATGTGAAACTTCTGGAGGAACCTGGGTAAGGTTACCTGATGATGAGTTCGTGTGAAACTGCATCTTGGAACAAGAAGGAACCGGTGTAGGGTCACCTGATGATGAGTCCGTGTGAAACTGCATCTTGGAACAAGAAGGAACCGATGTAGGGTCACCTGATGATGAGTCCGTGTAAAACTTCATCTTGGAAAGAGAAGGAACCTGTGTAGGGTTGCCTGATGATGAGTCCGTTTAAAACTTCATCTGAAATTGAGAAGGAACCGGTGTAGGGTTGCCTGATGATGAGTCAGTGTAAAACTTCATCTGAAAGAGAAGGAACCGGTGTAGGGTTGCCTGATGATGAGTCCGTGTGAAACTTCATCTGAAAGAGAGAAGGAACCGGTGTAGGGTTGCTTCATGATGGTCAAGTAGATAATTGTCCTGTCTGGTTTCAGGTATTAACCTACAATCAGTCGTCCATAGAATTTTCCTGGCTTATTACAGGTATTAATCTGGAAAATAAATCCTTGACAAATGTCAGGGAGTTTGTTAAATCCTGGGCTGATGTTTAAAGAGTCTGGTTGAATTCTTCGTTTCCACTAGGGATGATGCACGAAGATGGTTGCAAGAATAAACCTGTAGGAGAAGATGACTCCATTGGGGAATAAACCTGGCGAAGAGATTACTCTGCGGGGAATTACTCTGTGGGAAGAGATGCTTTACTGAGATTTTAATGATAACTCCGTTGGGGATTCCGTTGATAAGCTCCGTTGGGGATTTTGATGATGAACTTCGTTGGGGATAGAAAGAACTTCACTGGGGATGATCTTTCAGTTGCAACTTGCTGAGGATAACCCAATTAGACTCTTGTGGGGGGTAACCTCTGAATATGGCTGGGGAAATGCATTTGTATTCTGCAGGGGACAAGCTTCCAGAATCTACTGGGTAAGATGATTCAACTCTATTGGGGAAACCTTTTTAGACTGCGCTGGGGAAATGGCTCCACTGGGGGTATCTTGTGTTCCGCCGGGGAACATTCTTATATTTCGTTGAGGAATATTAAGACTGTCGGGGATGCTCTTTATGCTTGTTAGGGAATATCTTTATACTCCACTGGGGAATATTAAGACCTTCTGGGAATACCAAGTCTTCTTAGGGCTGATGATAGGCCAACTCTGCTTGGGGGAGAGTATTGCTGATTCGTCCATGGTTGCAGGTCTCAGTGGGGAGAGGTTCCATTACTGTCTTACTCTGCGGGGAGTGAAGGTATCTTGGTCATATTCTTCAGCTGAATCTACCTTGGTACCTGGTGGACAGAGTAGCTTGTACAGTTCAGACAATTCTTATTGCCCCAGTTTCTGCGGGAGAAGAAGGCCTATGAGGTGCTTGATAACTGCCGATTGACAAATCTTCTTCTAGTAGGCAAGTGACGAGATGACGGGACATAGTCGTACGCTTTGATCCCTAATTTTTGCCTGGACCTCCCTTTCGGGTTTTCAGTCCATCGGGATACCCCTTTTTGCCCAAGCCTCCTTTTCAGGTTTTCGACTTGCCGGGTGTATAGATTTTTTATTTTCATCCCTTATTTTTGCCCGAACCCTTTTGGTTCACCGGGAAGCCGTTATTTTTGCCTAGGCCAGTCGACCTAGCGGGTCTTTGATTATGCGTAGTATTATTATTTTATTTTATTTTGACCATGTCCACGCTCTCAGAGTGTAAGGAGTTATCACTGTCGGTAGTGTTGTGTTGCCATACTACCAGAAGATCTTCGTTTGATCATGCAAGATTCGTTGCTGGAATTCATGTCCAATGCCCCAAGTGACTCAGATGGAGATTTGCCCCTGGCTATTTGGCATCTTTGAGAGATTCTCTGAATCTTGACTTAACTGCCCCAGATGATGGAAAATGATCATGTCTGCCCCTTGGTTGGAAGTGTTTTTTCCACTTGAGGTGACTCTTTTTATTGAGAAGGTCTTTGTTCACTAGATATTCTTCGTGCGAATTTCTCTGCTGTTGAACAAATAGTCATATGCAAACAATATTATTTTAAGAATGCAAAGCTTATGTCTGTTTTGAAATTTTTGAAAATGCCTTTTTCCAGTAAAACAAGCGAATTTTTGTAAAATGTGATGTCAACTCAGGATTTACAGCAAGCCCCACAGGAGTCAGGATACCTTTTGTAACAGTATTCTTTCGAACTAACCCATGCTTCAGCTAGGACTTTTAAGGGTTATAACGTGGCCTGGTTTATGGTTTAAGAAACAAAGGATAAAGGCTCAAATTTTATTTGTACCCACCCATTCTTCGTGATGTTCTTCGATCCTAAACTCAGATAATCGTGCATTAGATCTTGTTTGAGTCTCTGCTCTGATATTCTGGTGATGGTTCAGATACTGATAGTTTATTTTGACCAGGCAGTCATTTCTTTTTGTTGAGGGTTTGTAGGACCTCTTCCTTTTTTATTGTGTTATCCCTGTCTTTTTGCCTGAACTGTTTCTTTTGTGATTACAGTCAGCGGGATGCCCCAGTTTTTTTGTAAGTCTCCTTCGTAGGTTTTGACTTATTGGGCTTTTATTTTGAGAGACAATGACTGCCTGTCCTTACGATTATATAGAACCATCACCGTCTTTTGTCTCGGAAGAACTTCTTTGATGCCATTTTGTGCACCTGGATCAACTGAGTGATGTCATTCATTGTGTGCCTGAATCAACTGAGAAAACTACCCTGCCCCAGGTTATAATTAAGGGTTTTAATTTTTGCGTGAAAAGAAAAACTCCAACTTCTTTGGCTCCAAGTGGTTGACTAGGGATTATCTTCCTTATAACTCCACTGTCTAGGATTTGAAACAATGCCTGTACTTCATCAGCGGGGTCTGTTCAAAAGCATACTGTAAAGATCGTGGTATCGTTTTCGTCATCCTCCCTCAAAAGGCTTAGAATTTTTTAATCGAGAGTTTGAACATCACAAAAAGGAAATATGAAGCAATTTTAAGCATAGTGAAAACAATTAATTCAAAACAGACACGTGTAATGCATTAATGAAATAAAAGAGTTTGACATGATAATTGTTTGAATAAGCAAAGAAAAATACAGCTTCAGAATTCAAATGAACAAAAATCTCTCAATCCTAGCCATGTTTTGGCAAGGGAGCAGTGATCACATTGGGAGTCTCAGGAGACTCGAATTCGATCTCCTTAGCGTCAATCATATTCTGAATCTTGTATTTCAGCGCCCAACAATCGTCAGTATCGTGCCCTAGACTACCAGAATGATAAGCACACCTTGCATCTGGGTTGTAGTTAGGAGAAGAAGTCTTAGGGTTCGGAGGAGGGTTTATCACCTTAATCAGGTTCATCTTCAACATGTGCTGCAATGCTTGTGACAATGGCATGTTGATGTGGGTGAACTGTCTTTTAGGCTCGTCCTACCTTCGTTGATTTCCCTTTTGCTGTTGTCAGTGTGACGCTGAACTAGAGATCAAGACTGCCCCTACATGTTGATTACGACGACTCTTTTGACTGTACACAGCATTGGACTCTTTCTTCCCACTGTAAAGCTTTTTCTGAGAATCAGAATGTGTAGCTTCTTGAATCTTCCCACTTTTGATGCCAGCTTCAATTCTCTCCCCAGTCAAGATAAGGTCTGTAAACCTGGCTGAAGAGTTTCCAATCAAATGGTTAAAGAATGGACCAGACAGGGTCCCCAGAAACATATCGACCAGTTCACGATCAGTTAAAGGTGGCTGCACCCTTCCGACAAGGTCTCTCCATTTTTGAGCATACTCTTTAAATCCTTCACCCGTCCCTATTGACATACCCTGGAGTTGGGTACGCGTAGGAGTGAGGTCGGAATTATATTGATACTGCTTATAAAACGCAGTAGCCAAATCTTCCCAGTTACGGATACTGGCTCCATCCAACTGATAGAACCACTCAAGCTGAGTCCCTGAAAGACTGTCCTGAAAGAAATGGATCCACAAATTCTTATCAGCTGTGTAAGGCTGGATCTTTCTTACATATGACCGGAGGTGCAGCTTTGGGCAGGAGGCTCCGTCATATTTGGCAAAGGCAGGTGCCTTAAATTTATGGGGAATCACCACCCCAGAGGATAAACCTAGGTCTCCGAAGTCCAGCCTGGGCACGTTCTGTATCTCCATAGCGCTCAAGCGGTCCTCCAACTGTTTGTACCTATCCTCAGCAGGAGGATACTGTTCTTTATCATAATCAGTCTCGTTGTCGGATACTACGGGGCTAGGAACCCTTCTCTCTTGTGGACTGTCTTTCCCTACAGATGAGGTGGTCAAATCAACCTCATTTTGCAGTCCATTTCCAAACCTGCGTCCAGTGTTGAACAAGACAGTCTTCTTCTTCTTCTTCTTCCTCTCTTTCAGAATCAGGGTCTTCAAATCCTGTTGACCCTTGGCTAGGCTCATAACCAACTCTTGGAACTGGGCATTCTGGGCCTGGAGGGCCTTGATAGCTTGCTCAGTGGAAGGTTCAGTAGACATGATGATTGCTGAAATAAACAGCAAAGAAAATAAGTGACCTGTAAAAGGGTACCTGTTTATGCAGTGCATGCGATGAAATGCGTATGATTTATGTTTTCAAAGACAATCGAGATTCAAATTTGTAGACAAGAAATGAAACACACTTTATTAGATTTAACTTCGGAATTTAAATTGTTCAACAAATTGCCCTTAGGCGTTACAAGAATGGAAATACTGAAAAGTAAATAAAACCATAAAAGAAATCCTCAAAGGTACATCAATGTTCCCATGGCCTCTTCTTCTCAGTACGGATATAATCATTCAAGATCCGCTCGTTCTCCAATTGCTTAGTCATCTTCTGGATCTTCTGTTCTTGTTCGTTGAACCTCTCCCGATAAGAGTCCCGTTCTTCCTGCAGTTGCGCCTAAGACCTCTTCAGTGTGCCAACATCAGTGGGCGTATGAGGATGGAGAATAGTTGGAGGAACCCTGTCTTTATCAGCAACCTCAAGAGTAATAGGCTTGACAGCTTCGTATGGCATACCTAACTTCTGGGAACGGATGCGGACCCATCTGAAATATGACTCCATTGGCAAAGAAGTCTTTGGTCCCAACTCATGTGGGTCAGATTTGTGAACTCTATCCAAAGCCCTGATGAATCTACGACGCAGCTCGTCGCTATCTCCCTGAAAATCAAAGATGATATGAGGTATCAACATCTCATGAGGCCCTTCTCTTCTGGCTCTTTCAAACTGACGGAGAGCTAAACATGAGTTATAAGAGATTCCTCCATGGGTTCCGATCAATGGAACATTAGGATACTCTCCACAACGATCAATGACGACCACCTCATCTAAGCCTCTGAGAGTCCAAATAATGTCATTATTAGTAAGAGACATTATCCTATGAGCCAAACCCCTTCCTTATTTGTTCTTCAGTACGGACTTAGGGAGGTGCGAAATAAACCACCTCGACAATAAAGGAGCGCAGCACATCAAAGTTCCCCTCTTTCGGGCGGTACGAGCATAGAGTTGATGAAGGATATCACCCAAGAGAGTGGGTACAGGGTTCCGAGAGATGAAGATCCTAATGGCGTTAACATCAACAAAGGTGTCAGGATTTGGAAACAATTCCAGACCATACATTAAGAGAGCCAGAATGTCCTCGTACGCTTTGAAGTCTAAGTCATTCCAGAAACAATTAGCTTTGCCAACCAGAAACTTATCCAAAAAGCCCTTAACTCCACTTCTAGTCTCCCAGTTATCCATTACCTCCTCTTTGGTCAAGTGAAGGGCTGCGGCAATCTCTTCAGGCCTGAGAGTCTTTTCCCAACCAGTAAATGGATTCTGCTCCAAAACAGAGATACCAAGCAACTCAGAGAATTCTTCCAAGGTAGGGACCAGCTAGAAGTCTTAAAAGGTGAAGTAATGGTATAGCGGATCATAAAACTGGACTAGGACACTCATCATTTTTTGGTCCCACTTTGAGGTGACTAAACCGAGAAGAGAACCATGCCTCCTGATGAAGGAAGTAGTGTCTGGAATCCTGACAACCAACTCTTTAAGCAAAGTATGTGGTTGAACAAAGTTGAGCCGGATAGTATTCCTACGCATGGGCATCATGATGACCTACAAAATAGAGCAAAGATGAAACCTTCTTGTATTTGAAATGGATTAGTCCTTATGCAGGATGTATGCAATGTTATGATGTTATGATGTCATGGTAAAGGCACACCATAAGTATTCACAAAAGGCAAACATGGTAAAGGCACACAAGTCACACAAAAGAGCCCTTAGATTTCAGGCTGGCATGAAGTTTAGGTACTACCCTCTTTCAGTTTCAGTTGGTTAAGACCTGTCCTAAAAATAGTAATCGGGTTCTAGAGGATCTCAATATCACTGACTACCCTCAATCGGTCATAATTCCAGTTTGGCAACCTTTTCTTGCGGCCGGAACCATCGCGAGAGTTTAGTCTCAATGAGTGTAGCATACTGCTTCTGTTCTATGGCCAAGTTGGTCAATTTAAGGTTCTAAGGTCAGTTGGTGCTTAATGACTCCTCAGAAGACCCATATTCTCCCTGTTCCAACACAAGGGATATCGGTACAGACCAAGGTGTCACACCAATGTAGCTACTGCTTCATCCGTGTCGGTCTACGCCGGACAGATCCCTCACAGTTTATTGCTACTTACCTAAAGGGTATCCCCAGATCCGGGTTAGGATCCATAGAACTCCGATACAAGCCCACAAGATTAAAGCATACAAGGCATACAATTGAAAACATAGTGATCAACTCCTAAGGTACACCTCACTTATAAGTATATCCCCAGCAGAGTCGCCAGTTCTGTGATCGGTGGAAATAGAACTGACTGTTTTGGAATGCTGGTTCGCGTTTGCGTTTGTTTTTGCAAAATGTCGCGGTAAGCAAGAGTCGCCACCGTCTTTTATTTTATCCAACAAGGAAAGGACAAAAGCACAGAAAAATTCCTTTTCGAGATGTTTCTCGGGTTCGTGAGGTAGATTATAGAAAGGGAAGGTGTTAGCACCCTTTCTATCTGTGGTTATCCACGGGCTCTTAGGTACTTGCTCATTTGCGTTTTCAAAAAGTTTTGCTTTTCTTGTGTTCGTGGGTTTTGAAAAGAGTTTTGTTTGAAAACTTCGATTTAACTCTTGTTTCTGTCCTCAAGAGTGTATGAAGTGTTTTTGAAAACTTTGTTTGAAAAGTGTAAGTGCGAAATTTTTTTTTTGTTTTGAAAGAGCAAGTACCTAAGAACCTCTACCTACTCAAAAGGAATTAAGCTGTGTAAATGTCCTTTAGACAGTGCTATCCCACTATTGAGGAGTAGGTAGCACCGTCGTTGGAGTTTTCGGGTCAATGCGATTAAGGGACATGTGGTCACTAAAGCAATGTTAGGACGCCTTAGCGGTAACCCTAATGTCTTAGATCATTTTTTCCGAGGCAACCGTTTCGAGGCAACTTATGATCTTTGGACAAAAGGGCGACCTCTAAAACTTCCTATACTCAATGACCACGTTCGAGGCAACCAAGTGAGGTGTACCTTAAGAGTGGCATGTGCGAGTGTATTATTTTTCAGTTAATTTTATCTTTGTATATGTCATGGGTGAGCTATGTTGATTTTAAGTTCATACATTTGATCTTGTCATGCATTCCCTATTTATCAAACATCTAACAGTTAATAGTTGTGGAATTTAAATTGCGGAAATTAAATCTAAACTATTACAAGGCGTCGGGTATTTACATCGCCAAAAACAACCCTTGAAATTAAAATGCGGAAAGTAAAATAAAGCGATAAATAATTAAAGTCCTAATTAAAAGCTATTACATTCCGGGAAATAGATACAATAATATGATAAAATGGATTGCGTGCGGGAAATTAAATCGGATGCGAGTTTTTTGGGTTTTGACCCTTTTTTATTAAAGAAAGGATTTTTGTTTATTTTTGAATTAAATGGAATTAAATTAAATGAACAATTAAATTAAATTAAATAATGAAAATATTTTTGGATTTTTGAGTTTATAAAGAAATAAAATAAATTGAATTAATGGTAATAAAAACCTAATATTCTAAGTTAATTTTAAATATTGCAAAAAATATTAAAAGTTAAATCTTATTAAAGCTAAATTGATTAAATTAATTTATTTACAAAAATAAAAGTGATGAAGTTAATTTTAATAAATAAAATATTTTTTTGTGTTTTTGATTTTATTAGGAAAAATGTTAATTGGTTAGTGATTACTAAAAAGAATAACGATTAATTAATTAAAGGAAAATAATAAAAATAGAGAGAGAGTTTAGGAGTATACGAGCCTGATTGAAGGGGTGAAACAACTGTTGGCGTCATGTGTAAACTGTTTTGTTTTGGCCATTTGTGTTTTGGCTTTTGGCCATTTGTATTTTGGCCTCAACGTTCCTTAACCTTCTCAGGATGTCTGCCTCGCCATGTATTGGATGGACAAGGCACCTTGAATTGGCCTAGATTGCAAGAACAAGTTTTGATTTTTCTTGAAATTTCTTGAAATTGGTATGGCCGTCTCTTGCAGTTTTTTCTCGTGAATTAGGTTATGCTTGGCTTGCTTGCATATAAGGGAATCAGTTTAGGTCAAAATTTAGACCCATACCAATGTGCATTGAAGATTGAATCTTTGATTGACAAATCAAATATTCTTGATTTTTCATGATTGAACAAGTTGCCAAAATTGGATATTTTTGTATCTTTTAGCTTGTGCACGAATTGGCATTGCTTGGTCAGCATATTTGGATCACATTTGGTTCACAAATAGATTTAAGAATCAAATCTTCTATTTTCTTATAATTTAAATTAATTAAATGAATTAATATGTATTAAAAATCCATTTAATCAATAAATTTAAGAAAATAAATCCAATTTAACTTGGTGGGTCGTGCATAGGTCATGGGTGAAGTTTCAAAAAGAGATTTGAGGCCCATTAGCAAAAAGAAGGTGTTTTGAGCAAAGTTGACTTTTGCAAATTCATGAAAATTGCCCAACTTCTCCAATTCATAACTTGCTCAATTTTGATTATATGACCATGTTCTTGATCATGTTGGAAAGCCCTTGAAGTCCTCTAACCAATTCTTTTGGTCCCATGTCATTTGGATTTACCAATCTCAAGTTATGGCCTTTGACTCAAAGTGTACTTTTGTTGACTTTTGAAATTGACCTATAATGTAAAAATTTGTAACTTTTTGTGAGAGCATTTCTTGATCTTGGAGTCTGAAGATGGATTGTAGGAAATTGCATCCTCTCCAAAATGAGCTTTGGATGGAATTTTTATGATAAACCATGAAAGAGTTATGCCCTGGTCAAAGTACAATTGACTTTTCTGTTGTCCAAAAATAGTAACTTTTGCATCTTGATGATTTTTGAGCTATTCTTGTGGGATCATGATCAAGACTTGATCAAATGATGATTGTGAACTCAAAATAAGATGTTGACCAAGAATTCTGACTTTTGACTGCAAAATGACCATTTTGCCCTTGCAGTTGACTGTAGATCAAATGGAGTTTTTGACTGTACAAACTGGCACTGTGAATCTTGAAACTTGGCATGTAGGTATTTAAGAATGTATATAGGCCTATGAGACTTGATTGAACCATTGAAAACCCCAAATTCCTTGAAAGAACCAAAACCCTAATTTTGAATTGACTGCCTTAGGAGGTGATTTGACTGTACAACCCTTGAGCCATTTTGAACCATTTGGAGATGATTCTTGACATATCTTGAGGAATATGGGAGGGAAAATTTTGGGGTACAACACCAGGGAGCTGTCAAAACATTCAGAGGAACTGGAGGTACACGCAACTTATCAACATATACTTGGCACTTATGACAGGTTCGAGAGTGCTGATAACAATCGGCTTCCATAGTGGACCAATAATATCCTGCCCGTAGGATTTTCTTTGCCATGGTATGTCCACTGGAATGAGTTCTGAAGGTACCTTCATGTAACTCTTCCATGATCCTTTCTACCTCGCTCTTGTCCATGCACCACGGTAAGGTCGAATCATGGTTACACTTATAAAGGATCCCATTGCTGATGAAGAACTTCGCGGCGAACCTTCTCAGAAACTTCTTATCATTAACATATGCCCTCTCGGGGTATTCTTGAGCCTTAAGATACCTCTTTACCTCGTGAAACCAGGGTTTATCTGCTACCTCTTCAGTATTAATGTCACAACAATATGTGGGTTCGTCCAACCTCTCGATGGTGATCTGGGGAGCTTCATTGTCCCACCTGACTTTGAACATAGAAGACATGGTAGCTAGCGCGTCTGCTAACTGGTTCTCCTCTCTCGGGAAGTGTTCAAAGGTTATCTCCTTAAAATGTGGGAGTAATGTCAGTATATATTCTTTGTAAGGAATAATATTTGGGTGCTTCGTATCCCATTCGCCTTTGATCTGACTGATCACTAGAGCAGACTCTCCGAATACACTCAAGAACTTAATCCTCAGGTCAATAGTAGCTCGAAGACCCATGATACATGCTTCATACTCTGCCATATTGTTGGTGCAGTTAAAACATAATTGGGCGGTGAACAGGGTATGACAGCCCTCAGGAGATATAATTATTGCGCCAATTCCAATACCCAATGCGTTTGATGCTCCATCAAAATACATAGACCATCGGTATCCTTCCTATGGTCCTTCATCCGGTCCAGGTTCTTCACAGTCGGCCACCAACATGATGTTCTCATCTGGGAACTCGAAATTCATGGATTGGTAGTCATCCACGGCCTGATGCGCCAAATGATCCGCCAATACACTCCCTTTGATTGCTTTTTGGGTGGTGTATTAGATGTCGTACTCGGTTAGGATCATCTGCCATCTCGCTATTCTTCCGAACGAGGCAGGCTTTTCAAAGATATACTTGATTGGATCCATTTTTTATATCAACAAGGTAGTGTGAGTCAGCATATACTGTCTCAGCCGGCGAGCAGCCCATGCCAAAGCACAACATGTTTTCTCGAGCAATGAGTATCGAGTCTCACAGTCGGTAAAATATTTGCTAAGGTAGTAAATAGCATGCTCTTTTCGGCCAGACTTGTCATGCTGCCCCAGCACGCACCCCATTGAATTGTCCAGCACTCTCAAGTATAAGATCAAAGGTCTTCCTTCAACTGGAGGCATGAGAATTGGTGGCTCTTGGAGGTATTCCTTGATTCTTTCGAAAGCGGTCTGACATTCATCATTCCATTTTACCACTTGATCTTTCATCAGCAGCTTGAAGATTGGCTCACAAGTAGCAGTCAGGCGTGAAATGAACCTGGCGATGTAATTTAGACGTCCCAAGAAGCCTCTAACCTCTTTTTTTATGTGGGGAGTTGGCATCTCTTGTATGGCTTTTAACTTTTCAGGGTCCACCTGAATACCTTTATCACTGACAATAAAACCCAGCAGCTTACCTGACCTTACCCTGAAGGTACACTTGTTCGGATTTAACCTCAGCTTATACATTTTCAACCTATCAAATAATTTTTGGAGATGATCTAGGTGCTCTTCCTCAGTCTGGGACTTGGCTATCATATCATCAACATAAACCTCGATCTCATGGTGAATCATGTCGTGGAACAAAACAACCATGGCGCGCTGATAAGTTGCCCCAGCATTCTTCAACCCGAAAGGAATTACCTTGTAACAAAAGGTGCTCCATTGTGTAATGAAGGTTGTCTTCTCCATGTCTTTAGGAGCCATCTTGATCTGGTTGTAGCCAGAAAAACCATCCATGAAGGAGAAGATCTTATGTTGCGCGGTGTTGTCGACCAGAACATCAATGTGAGGAAGTGGGAAATCATCCTTGGGGCTTGCCCTGTTCATATATCTATAATCCACACACATCCGTACCGTACCATCCTTCTTAGGCACTGGAACAACGTTGGCAACCCACTGCGGATAAGAAGTGACAGCTAAAAATCCTGCGTCGAACTGTTTCATGACCTCAGCTTTGTTTTTCTCAAACATCTCAGGGCGCATACGGCGAACCTTCTGCTTTACCGGAGGACAGTCTTCTTTGGTTGGTAGGCGGTGCACCACAATATCAGTGTTCAAACCAGGCATGTCTTCATAGGACCAGGCGAAGATCTCAACATAGTCGCGTAGCATTTGCATCAACCGTTGTTTGATACTAAGCTCCAGATTCTCACCTATCTTAACCTCTTTCCTGTCTTCCTATGTACCCAAATTTATTGATTCAATTGGCTCTTCATGAGGCAGTATGGCCCTCTCTTCCTGCTGTAACAGTCTAGCGGGTTCTCCAGGCACCTCACAATCATCCTCACCGCCTTCCTCAACTTGGTTGATCGGATTTTCGAAGTCATAACTAGAAGTAGCAGAGTTATTATCAATGGGATCCAGAGTGGATATGGATCTGCATTATGATACGTGAGTGTGTGTAAGAGAACAGTTGTTTTGATAAAGCGAGAGACAGAAAAAGAAAAACAAGGAGCGCAAAATATATAATGCAAGAAAAGTCCAATGTTTTATTAATGATATATGAAAATGACAAATAATAATCCCTCACAAGCAGAGCCAAGGTGCCTCGGGCAAAGCACCGGGCTGTAAAGTTTCAAACTGTTTAAATTGACTCTTTAAAACAAAGAAATAAATAATGCAGAATAAAAGAAACAGGTATGAAGTCCTTCGCCGTCCAATTGTTTAGTCCACCATTGGTTGTAGGTTAGATCCAGTTATAGATATCTGAGTCCTCTTCACCATCTTCAATTGCATTAACTCCCTGATTGCTGATGTACAGAGGAGGTCTTCCGATCCGTGCGTTCCTAACGGCCATTTGAGCCCCTATAGTAAAGCCCAAACCAAATTTGTCAGTTTTGTGCATGAAATCAGGGAGCTGACCCCAATTGGTACACCCATCTTCTTCAATAACATCCCTGGCATCCTTGAGAGAAGCCATCTTCAATGGAGGTTTGTTGGTAGTAACTTCAGTTGATGCCAAAGTCTGAGGGACCTCTTCAAAGTTCTGACAAGGGGTTTTAATGAATTCCCCATCCATCTCCACATAGCGGAAAGAATTGAGATGATTCACCATATACTCCTTCTCACCTTGCCCCGTGACGATCTTTCCCTTCACCGGGTATTTCAGCATTTGATGGAGTGTGGAAGTCACTGCCCCAGCCTTATGAATCCAAGGGCGACCCAGCAAGCAGGAATATGATGGTCTGATATCCATCACATAGAAGGTGGATGTAAAAGTCTGAGATCCAACTTTAACACGGATGTCCACCTCCCCATGCACCATTCTCTTTGACTTGTCGAAAGCCCTGACCACAATATTGCTCGACTTTAAAATCAAACCTGCACAGTCCAGGCGGTCTAATGCTTTCTTTGGAAAAACATTAAATGAGGACCCGGTATCCACTAGTACATGGTCCATAGTGGTTCCCCTACACTCGATCGAGACGTGCAGAGCATCATTATGATTTCTCCCCTTAGCAGTCAGATCCGCATATGAAAATCCTAACCCGTTGTCAACAGTTAGGCTAGCCACACAATCTTTGAACTGATCGGCTGAAGTTTCCTGCGGCACATGCGCAGTCTTGAGGAATGCAATTAGAGCCTTTGCATGGGCTTCAGAACACAACAACAAGGATAACATGGAAATCTTTGACGGGGTCTTCCCCATCTGCTCGACTACATTGTAGTCGCTCTTCTTGATAATCTTCAAAATTTCTTCTATCTCTTGTTTAGAGGTTTCTACAATGATCTTCTTAGGTGCCTCCGTCCGAACGGGCTCACCTATGATTTCTTTTCCCCGAGTCCCAGACGGCTTGGCGACAGGGGTGATAACTGGAATAGAAACTGGGACAGTAGTTGATGTACTAGCAGATGGAATGACAACAAGTTTGTGGGCAGTGGGAGGGAAAATCTCGAGAGAAAAGAGTCTTCCACTTCTGGTGACCTTTCTTGTCCCAACAATATTACTGATGTCCAAATCGGCTTCTTCAGCCTTCAAATCTTGTTTAACACCATGGTAATATACATTAGCACTGTAATGCCATGTGACAGATTTATCTGAGGTATATAGGATGGGACCCGAAGCGGTGATTATTAACGGAGAAATTCTTGGAATGGGTGTAACCCTAATAGGTTTTCTCAAGGAAACCTTGGAAGGGTTGGCGGAAATGGTGATAATGGAAATATCTTCAAACGGAATAATAGTCTTCTCAAACAAAATTTCCTTATTATCCATCAGGCGCTGGACACCTGACTTCAATAAACAGCAACTGGAAGGTAGAATTGAACACATGTGGCAACCTTCGCCATAACCCGAAAATAAACCGTCCAACAACAAATTCTTCTTAACCGTCGTCAAAGGAATAGAGATCTCTTCCACAGAGGTTACAAACGAATCGGTGTCCACAACATTGACTCCACGACCATGCTTGGGCATAGGAGCAGTTATAACGTTGGGCTTTTCGGGAGCATCAAACTCAATCTCTTTAGCTTCCAACAAATCTTGCACTTTATTCCTAAGAGCCCAACAATCGTTTGTATCATGACCTGGACTTTCGGAGTGATAGGCGCAGTGGGCGTTGGGATTGTATCTGGGAGAAGAAGTGTTGGGATTCTTGGGAGCCTCTTTCAAGGTTGCCAAGTTGGATTTTAACAGATGAGGCAGGACTTCAGCCAAAGTCATGTTGATGCGGGTAAACTGCCGTTGTGGTCTTTCCACCCTTTGCTGATTGTTGCATTGTGGAGCAACTGTTGGTATTGATATCACGACAGCATTTACCGCTTGACGGTGTTCAGGTCTGCCTTGGCCCCTCGGGCCATAGACTGCACTAGCTTCTTTCTTATAGGTGAATGGCTTCTTTACTGCACTTGATGAAGCATCCTTTTGTATCTTACCACTTCGAATGCCAGCTTCTACCCTCTCTCCAGTCAAGATCAACTCAGTAAACCCAGATGACGAACTGCCGATCAGATGATTGAAAAATGGACCAGATAGCGTCCCTAGAAACATGTCAACCAACTCCCTATCAGACAAAGGGGGTTGGACTCTTCCAGCCAAGTCTCTCCACTTTTGAGCATAGTCCTTAAAACCTTCACTTGCACCCATAGACATACCCTGGAGCTGAGTACGAGTGGGAGCAAGGTCGTTGTTATACTGATACTGCCTGTAAAAAGCAGCAGCAAAGTCTTCCCAATTTCGGACACTAGATCCTTCCAACTGATAAAACTATTCAAGCCGAGTCCCTGACAGACTATCTTGAAAGAAGTGTACCCACTAATTTCTATCAACAGTGTGGGGTTGGATTTTCTTGACATACGAGAGTAGATGGAGTTTTGGACAGGATACTCCATCGTACTTGGCAAAAACCGGAGCTTTGAACTTATGAGGGATCACCACTCCCGATACCAGTCCTAGTTCTCCAAAATCCAAACCAGGGATCTTTTGGATCTCCATAGCACTCAGACGGTCTTCTAGCTGCTTGTACCTATCCTCAGCAGGAGGATACTGTTCATCATCGTAATTCGTATCGTTATCAGAAACTGCTGGACTAAGGTCCTTTGTCCTTTCTTGGTTCTCCCCGTCTTTGGATGAGGAGGTCAGATCAGCTGATTGTCTTATCCTTTCTCCGAATCTTCTACCCATGTTCAGAATACCAACCTTCTTCTTCTTCTTCTTCTTCTCCTTCAGAATCAAGTTCTTCAAATCCTCTTGCCCTTTAGCCAAGCTTAAGAACATCTATTGGAATTAGGCGTTCTGTGCCTGAAGATCTTGGATGGCTTGATCAGAAGACATTTCTGCTGAAATAAACAGCGAAGAAGATGAGAAACCTGTAACACTACCTGTAATGGTGTGCATGATAATGGGATGCACATGTAATGATTTCAAAGACTTTGGGAAATTTAAATTTGCAAACCAAAAATAAACAAACTTTATTAGATTAACTTGTAAAAGGTTCAACAATGCCTTTAAGGCGTTACAAAAGAAGTAAATAAAACACACTAAAAAAACTAGGAAAACAAGACCAAAGTCCCATGGACGCTTCCTCTTTGTTCCGATGTAGTCGTTGATCTCTCTTTCTTCCTCGAGCTGCCTGGTGAGCTTCAAGATCTTCCGTTCTTGCTCGTGGTACTTTTCCCGGTAAGTATCCCTCTCCTCTTTCAGCTGAATCCAAGACCTCTGCAACTCCCCAGGATCGGTGGGCATGTAAGGATAAAGAACTGTGTAAGGAACACCCTCTTCATTGGTGGGCTCCACAATTACTGGCAATACGGCTTCATAGGGCATCCTGAGCTTCTGGGCACGAGCTCGGACCCACTGGAGATATGGCTGCATAGGAAGGGAAGTCCTTGGTCCCAGCTCTTGGGGGTCAGATCTATTCACCATGCCCCAAGCTCGTATAAACCTCCGGCGATGCTCCTCAACGTCTTCCTTATAGTCAAATGCAATATCCTCATGAAGTAGCTCGTGGGGACCATCTCTCTGAGCACGACCAAATTGTCACAAAGCTAGACAAGGATTGTAGGTTATACCCCCTCTGATTCCAAGCAATGGGATATTAGGGTATCCCCACAACGATCAATAACAGCGGTGTCTTCCATAGCCCGGGAGCTCCAAAGAATATCTGTGTGGGAAAGTAACATTATCCTGTAGGACCAACCCAAACCTTCTTCGTTCTTCAGCACAGACTTGGGGAAGTGAGAAATAAACCACCTCGACAACAATGACATGCAACACATGAGAGTTCCTCTTCTTTGCACGGTACGAGTATAAAGGGCATGCAAGATATCACCCATTAGAGTAGGCACATGATTGTGAGAAAGGAAAATCTTGACAGCATTCACATCTATGAAGGAATCCAGATTCGGGAAGAGAACCAAAGCATAGATAAGGAGAGCTAAGATATCTTCGAAGGCCTGGAAATCCAAACTATCCCAGAATAACTGAGCTTGGTCTATCAGAAACTTGGCTAAGAAACCTTCGACCCCGTTTCGTGTTTCCCAATTGGATACTACATCATCCCATTTCAGATGCATAGCTGAGGCGATGTCTTCTGGTCTAGGAGCTTCTTCCATTCTTGTGAAGGGTACCTGTTCAAGGATGGATATGCCCAATAGGTGGGAGAACTCTTCCAAGGTGGGGACCAGCTGGTAGTCTGGGAAGGTGAAGCAATGATGCTTAGGATCGAAGAACTGGAAAAGTACACTCATCATCTGCTCATCAAGATTTAAAGTGACTAGGCTAAGAAGCTGACCATGTCTCTTAATGAACATAGAAGTCTCAGAAACTCTTGAGGCTAACTCTTTAAGTTGAACAGGTATTTGCACAAAGTTAACTCAGATGGTATTTCTGCGCACGGAAGCCATAATCTGCAAAACAGAACAAAGATAAATTCCCTTGGTCTTTGAAATGGTTAGTATAATGAAGTATGAATGCCATGTTATGATGCATGATGTCAAAAAAAAAAATAGGTATATCAGATAACAGGCACGGCAAAGGCAAACAAGTCACACAAAGCCCTTAAGTTTAAGGCTTGCATGAGGTCAAAGGTAGTACCCTCTTGAAGTTCAGTTGGTTTCAAACTGTCCTAGCAAAAGTAACCGAGTTCTAGAGGATCTCAATATCACTGACCATCCTCCATCGGTCATGGTTTCAGCTCACGCAATATTTTCTTGCGGCCGAAACTATCTCGAGAGTATGGTCTCAATGAGTGTAGCATCGAGTATCAACCAGTTCTCAGCTTTACACCGAGGCCGGCTATCTCACTACTTTCTAATGGCCAAGTTGGTCGATTAAAGGTTCTAAGGTCAGTTGATGCTTAACGACACCATGTAGCGGCCCCGTATTCTCCTCGTTTCTCCACAAGGGATACCGGTACCAACCAATGTGCCACATCAACATAGCTACTGCTACAACCATATCGGTCTATGCTGTACAGTTTCCTCACAGTTTATTGCTACTTACCTAAAATGTGTCCCCAGATCCGAGTTAGGATCTATAGTAACTCCCAAAAAAACCATAAGAGTAAAGCAACCAAAACAAACAAGAGAAGCAAATATAATGAACTAGATTCTAAGGTATACCCCACTTATTTAGTCCCTAGCAGAGTCGCCGGTTCTGTGATATAGTAGCAGAACTGACTGTTTTGAAAATGCTGGTTTGCGTTTTGCGTTTTGTATTCGCAAAATGTTACAGTAAGCAAGAGTTGCCACCGACTTTTATTTCATCCAATCGGAAAGGAAAAACGCACAAAAAAAAATCCTTTTTCGAGATATTCTGAGTACGGGGGGTAGATTATAGAAATGGAAGGTATTAGCACCCTTTGTATCCATGGTTTTCCATGGGCTCTTAGGTACTTGCTCATCTTTTTAAAATTGCTTGTGTGCGTGCTTGCTTTGAAAATGTTTTGCTTCGTGATAACCCTTGTATCAGTCTTCAAGGGTGTGACGAAGTTTGTTTTGAAAATTTGTTTTGAAAAGTGTAAGTGTGAAACGTTTGATTTGAGCAAGTACCTACTAGCATCTACCTACTCGAAAAAGGATCATTTCTATTCTTGTTTCCTTTAGACAGTGATATCCTACTATTGAGAAATAGGTAGCACCGTCGTTGGAGTTGTAAGGGTCAATTCGTAAGGGACGTACGATCATTAAAGCAATGTTAGGACACCTTAGTAATAACCCTAGAGTCTTAAGATCATATTCGAGATAACATTTCTGAGGAAACATTTCCGAGGCAACATTTCCGAACGGGACTTTTGATCTTTGTTTGACAAGAGGGCAACCACTAAGACACCCTATACTTAATGACCTTTTACCGAAGGCAACCGAAGTGAGAGTATACCCTAAGAATGCATATGTGCGAATGATTTGACTTCAGTTATTATCTTTTCACATTAGGATTTTCTAGCCGTTTTAAATTATCATGCAATCTTGTCATACAGTCCTATTAGCATACATCTAAATAGTTAATATTTGCGAAAATTAAAATGCGAGAAAGTAAACCTACGCTATTACAAGGCTTCGGGGTAGGGATTAATTACATAGCAAAAAAAACCTGCAAAAGACGATAAGTAAAGAAAATCCTAGATGAAACTATTACATACCATAGACAGTTACATCAATATTGCAAAAAAATAATAAAAACGCGCGATGAATCGAATGCAAAATAATTAGGTTTTTGACCCCAACTATACCTAATTGTAATTTAAAGGGAAAATCATTTTTTGTCGTTTTTGTGTTATTTGAGAAAATAAAACTCAATTGAATAATAATAAAAAAACCTAATTGCTAATTAATTCTAATTTAAGAAAAATAATTAAATTAACCTATTTTTTTGTATTTTTTTATTTTGAGAAAGAAATAAAAAAAATTAAATCAAAAGTTTAACCCTAATTTTTCTAATTGGTTTTAATTAAAAAAGGTTAGAATTTCCCTAAACTAAATTAAATTAAATTTGATAAAAAATAACAAACTAATTCTAATTTTTGTAAACTCTTGATTTTATGATTTTTGTGAAAAAGAAATTAATTTTGTTAAAAATAATTAAGCAAATTAAATTAAATAAAAGAAATAAATTAGAGAAAAGAAAAAAAAAGAATGGGCCTGATAGCATTAGCAAAAGAGGGGGTGTTGCTTGGAATTTCTTGGCCCAACAAGCTCAGGCCCCTTCGACTTTGCCCAATCCTGTGTGCACGCTTGACTGGGGCGCATGGTGGACCTTCAAGGGATAAGCCTTGGATCTGGGGCGTTGATGGATGGGACGACAAGATCTTGAGTTGCTTGGTGGACGTTTGTCTTATGGGGTATAGAATCTTGCAAGAAAGCCTTAGAAAAAATGGAAAATGCAAGAGGCAGGGATCGAACCCCTTCCCTTGCACACTGTAGCGCCTTCCTTCACTCTTTCCACTAGACCAATTTACTCAATTGTTAATATAATACAACAAAAATAATATGATAGTGAATCAGGCGTATGCCCAGCTGTCACACGCGCGCCCCAAGTGGGTCCTTGGGAATTTGAATGAACCAATCAGCAAGCTCCCTTCAGCCACGCCAGCGTCTCCTTCGTTGATCTTTGCTTTTGACCTGATACTTTTACCTACGGTCATATTCTTTGCTATAGGCTATAGCGACGACATTTGCTTGTAGCTACAAACCTGCAAATCTTTAAAACGCAATTCAAGCAAAACAAATCCCAATCAAGGGCACAGATCAATTGTATTCCCTCCCCTGTACGTGAAAAGACCTTTAATTTGGCCCAATTTTTCCTCTAGCTAAGGTTCCCCAATTTGGAGCTTACGAACCCTAACTATGGCAAGTGACCATTCCTGCATCGAAACTCAAATCCAGGCTATCAAGAAGATTCTCAGCATGATTATGAACATGTCTATGCAAGCGAATTAGATTCAAAACATGTGAAACTGAAGAAACAAGTTTGAGTTCAGAGGGTGAAAACATTGATGTGTAACTGACGATTCTGAAGGTTTTTTTGCCTTGATAGCGATTGGAATAGCTTCAATCCACCTCACGAATAGATTGCTCGCTTTAAGTTGCCTTGAATCGTCCTCTAAACCAGAATTCGAAACTCACTTTTTTTGAAACAAAACAAACTTTTTAGAAAGCTTAGGATGTCCTATAAGCAACCCTTTTGGTCTTATCTCAATTGAGTTTTCCATGTTCATGTATGAAGCCTTGACCCAAAAGGTGTTTTTGTTGACTTTTCAAAATGACCTATAATGTCCAAATTCATATATTTTTGTGAGTGCATATTTTGAACTTGGGAGCTGAAGATGAATTGTAGGTAATTGCATCCTATTAAAAATGAGCTTTGGATGGTTCATTTTTGATAATGTATGAGAAAGTTATGCTTGGTCAAAGTTGAGTTGACTTTTCCTGCAAAACCCTAATTTAACAACTTTGGGGTTTTGATGAATTGTGAGCAATCCTTGAGGAATCATGATCAACCCTTGATCAAATGATGAATAATACTTTAAAATGAGGATGTTGACCAAACATATTGAAGTTTGACTATATGTGGGCGACAATTGACTTTTGACCTAACATAGTCGATTTCTAGGCACTTGAGTAATTGACTGAGCAAACTTCCTCTGCAAGGCTTGAAACTTGACATGGATGATCTTGAGAACATATTAGGGAAATGATGAGCATTTGAGATCCTTTTGACTCAAGCATCTTGATGTAAAATGAAACCCTAATTTGAGGTAGACTGCCCTAGGAGAGAGTTTGTCTAGTCAACCCTTGGACTTCCTTAAGCAATTTGAGGACCTCACTTGACATGTACTGAGAAACATGGGAGGGAAAATTTTGGGGTACAACACTATTTATTAGTAACACAAGTGAACAATTTTTATATTAGCATAAATATAGCAGGTGAGGTTAATAAGTAACAGAGTTAGTAAATGTTAACAAAAAGTTAGTAATAGCAGACAACATAATAATAAATTATTGTAGTAGTAATTTATGAAAGTAATAGTAGTAGATATTTATCAAGGATAACTATTAAGTTATGGAGTGAGTAACTGGTATGGTTTTAGTTTCAGAGCTAGTAGTAAATAGCAGAAACATTAGTAACTAAAATATAGTAGCCGTAGAGATAATTTAGGTAGCAAGGAAATAATAGCTTCATTAATTTAGCAGAAAACTATTAATAAGGCTTATCAACAGAATAATTTAGTAGAAGTATTTTAGTAGGACCGTGTTAATAACAATATTGGCATGTGTAAGTTGTTGTGTTGTTGTTATTAATTATGGAATTTGTATGTGATGAACTTTGTTGTGTTGCCTATATTGATTACAAATTATTGAGTTGTAGGGTTATGGCCAATGTTGAATTAAGTTGAATTATTGTTGTTGTTATTACGTTCATGTTGTTAATACATACATAACAATCATGTTGGAGCTGATGCTCGTTAAGTTGGCATGGATTGCCAAATATAAAGTTGAAGGCTTATGCCTTGTTGATGCATTTATTTATTGGCAGATTTCTAAGTTGGGAGTTCTGCTCCATTGGTACCATATGCGTGTGCATAAAAACAAGTCGCGTTTCATATTGCATCCTGAGTTATCATGTGGATGAATTAATTATGTTAAATTTTGATAAAAAGCTGTGAAGTGGTGAATTGTATAAACTAATTCTAATATATTATTTATCAAACATCTGATTATATTGTTTGATATCTCACACCTTCTATTTGAATGTTACTCATATGTTGGTAACGTGCAGGTAATCCAGAGTGAAGGAGGTTTTCCTTCAGTAGTTCGAGTCAGTGTCATTGCTCTAATACGTAACACTCGGGGGGATGATGCTTGTGGCTTTATTGTTGTTATTATTTCAGTTGTTGAACTTTAAGTTGTTTTTCCGTTGAATGTTTGTTATTTGAAGTTATTTCAGTTGGATAAAGATGTTACATTCTTATATGTTGAATATTATGATTCTACTACGTGGTTATGAAAGTTGTTAGTTTTTAAAATATTAATTTATGTTGTTGTTGGTTCATCTAAGTTTAATGTGTTATGTATCTGTAATGAATGTCGTTGTTTTAAGTTGAAATTGTAGCATCCTAATTTGATTGTTGAATTTTTATAACTCTGATTTCATAATAATTGTCGGGTAGAATTGGGGTGTTACAAGTTGGTATCAAAGCAGGTCGGTCTGTCTGACTAAGTTGTCGAGTCGTAGTTTTGTCTAACAATCGAGTATTGTTAACTTGAGTTCTAACCGTTGTTTATGTTGTAGTGATAAGTTGAGATGTTCGAACAAGGTAAGTTTTCGAGGACGAAAACATTCTAAGTGGGGGAGAGTTGTAACGCTCGGTTGGTTTTATTAATTATTTAATTAGATATTTTTGATTAATTTCGAATTATTTGTTGAAATCATTGACATGTTGTGTTATTTTGTGAGTTGTTGACATAAGTTGCGGTGTTGTTATTAGTCAGTTAAATTAGTTTATTAATAATATTAGTAATAATATTAGAATTATAGAATATTAATAATATTAGTTGTTGGGCTTGTTTTGGTGATAGACATAGTATTAAGGGGGTGTGAAAATTAGGCCCAATAGAAATGATAATATTATTAGATTAAGTTAAATAATAGAAATTAGGTTAATTAAAAAGGGTTAAGAAAAATAGTAGAGAAAGTGTTGTACGTGAGAAGTTTCAGAGAAGAGGAATAAGGAGAAAAGGCACAAGGATAGGGTTCATAGTAAAGCTATAGAGTAACCTTCAATCCAAGGTAAGGGTGGGGTTCTGACTCTATAATGGAAATTATGATAAATAGTATGCAGGAATTGGATTGTGTAAAATTGTTGTTGTGTGTAATTATCGTATGAATGAATTGTTGTTTGGTATCTATGGTATTTGTGCTAACGTTGGAGTGATTCAATCGATGAATCGAGTGTTGAAAATTATCCTATATTGATGTAGGTATAATTATTATGTTGCTACGAATGCGTGTAGTGTTGTCTGAGATTATTCGTAGGGGAAGGAACTATTAATCGTAGGAAAAATATGGACGTAATTGCAGATCATGAAGATGGACTGTGTGCCGAACGACACACGTATAGTGGTGAAGGGTAATGAACGACACCATATTCTGTGCCGAGGGTCACAACCATACATGCGGAGGGGCACGGCCATACATGCCGAGGGGCACGGCTATGCACGTTGAGGGACATAACCCATAAGCCACTATCTCCTTTTTTAATTGTTTCCTATGTCTTTCCTGTGTGTCTGTTACTTTAGAATTTAGTTAGAGAAATGGATGTACAAGAGTTAGAAAAGAATGAATAGCAGAAGAGGCTATTTATTAGTAACAGAAGTGAACAATTTGTAGATTAGCATAAATATAGCAAGTGAGGTTAATAAGTAACAGAGTTAGTAATAGCAGACATCATAATAATAAATCATGGTAGTAGTAATTAATGAAAGTAATAGTAATAGATATTTAGCAAGGATAAATATTAAGTTATGAAGTGAGTAACTGGTATGGTTTTAGTTGCAGAGCTAGTAGTAAATAACAGAAACGTTAGTAACTAAAATATAGTAGCAGTAGAGATAATTTAGGTAGCAAGGAAATAATATCTTCATTAATTTAGCAGAAAACTATTAATAAGGCTTATCAGCAAAATAATTCAGTAGAAGTATTTTAGTAGGACCACATTAATAACAGTATTGGCATGTGTAAGTTTTCGTGTTGTTTTTATTAGTTATGGAAGTTACATGTGATGAACTTTGTTGTGTTGCCTCTATTGATTGACAATTATTGAGTTGTAGGCTTATGGATAATGTTAAATTAAGTTGAATTATTGTTGTTGTTATTGTTATTACGTTCATGTTGTTAATGCATACATAGCATATCATGTTGGAGTTAATGCTTGTTAAGTTGGTCTAAATTGGCAAATATAAAATTGAAGGCTTATGCCTTGTTAATGCCTCTATTTATTGGCAGATTTCTAAGTTGGGAGTTCTGGTCCATTGGTACCACATACATGTGCATAAAAACAAGTCGCATTTCATGTTGCATCCAGAGTTATCGTGTGGATGAATTAATTATGTTAAATGTTGATAAATTTTTTTGAAGTGGTGAATTGTATGAAGTAGTTCTAATATATTATTTATCGTACAACCAATTATATTGTTTGATATCTCACCTCTTTTTTTTGAATGTTATCCCTATGTTGGTAACGTGCAGGTAATCCAGAGTGAAGGAGGTTTACCTTCAGTAGTTCGAGTCAGTGTTATTGCTCTGATACGTAACACTCGGGGGGGTGAACACTTGTGGCTTTATTGTTGTTATTATTTCAGTTGTTAAACTTTAAGTTGTTTTTCATTGAATGTTTGTTATTTGAAGTTGTTTTAGTTGGATAAAGATGTTACATTCTTATATGTTGAATATTATGATTCCACTGCCTGGTTATGAAAATTGTTAGTCTTTAAAAGATTAATTTATGTTGGTGTTGGTTCATCCATGTTTAATGTGTTATGTATCTGTAATGAATACCATTGTTTTAAGTTGAAATTGTAGCATCCTAATTTGGTTGTTGAATTTTTATAACTCTGATTTCATAATAATTATCGGGTAGAATTGGGGAAATGCAGAAATGCTGATTTCACATCTAAATGAAATGTCGACGAACCTTGGTTTCATGCTAATGCTACCACTAATTGAACAGTCTCAAATCTTTCTACTGGAGAAAATACTTCAGAGTAGTTGAGTCTTTCTTGTAATACAGTGGAAGAACTGACTTGCTTGTTTTGTGTTTTATTGCAATTGTTACGGATAGCAAGAGTCGCCACCGACTTTTCTTTTATCCAATAAAGAAAAGGATGAAAAGAACAAGAAATACCTTTTGAGAATTTTCTTGAGTTCGGGGGATAGGTTATGAAAAGGGAAGGTATTATCACCCTTTTCATCCGTAATTATCTACGGACTCTTAGTTGCGAGCTCACTTTGAAAATGCTTTATTTGAAATGTGTTTGTGGTTTGTTTTGAAAGTATTTTTGAAAAGTGCCATCGTTTAGGAAAACTTTGTAATGATTCTTGTCTCTTTTTTGAAAATATTTCATGTTTGAAAGTGTTGGTGTATTTTTGAAAGATGTTTTGAAGAATGATTGTGAGCAAGCAACTATGAACGTTCTACCTACTAAAAAAGTCTTTGTTCATTTCCTCCTCCTTTAGATGTTGCTATCTTACCATTGATTGATAAGAAGCCATATCGTTGGATGTGAAGGGACGGGCGTGGGTCATTGTATAGTCATAAAAATGAAATGTTGTGAGATACCTTAACATTTTTTTAAGGGTCTAAGATAATTTTGAAGGCAACATTCAAAGCGTCATCGAGGGACTATGATCTTGTATTTTGAATGTTTTTGCTAAAGTGTCTCACATGCATAACATGACTATTTTTCTTAAGGCAATAAAGTGGAGTTAACCCTAGAGTTGCAAGTGTGAAAGTGTTCATTTTTCATGCTTGGTTTATCTTGAATTAGGGTTTTCTAAGTATTGATTTTTATCTTTCCATACAAACCCTAATTACTAGCATTTATAAGAAAGCGATAAATTACAGAAAATAAATGTCCTACGCTATTACATCATTTGGAGATGGGGGTATATAAATTTACAAATGGGGAATGGAAAGCAATAAAGGTCCTAATTATCTATTACAACCATATCAAATTAAATGAATAATGTACAAGAAAAATGAACATAATGTACAAAGATATAAATGAAAAAGAAATGAATTTTGTTTGAATTTTGTTAAGGAAAAGGTTTTAAACTTGATTAAGAAAAAAAATAAAGAATTGGAATGAGAAAATTAAATTTAAGTTTTAAAGAAATGAATTTAAACAATAAAACATTTTTTAGGGTTTTTGAGAAAAGGTTTTAATATTAATCAAAATAATATAGAAATTAATTAATTTAAAGAAAACCTAAATTCTAAGTTAATCTTAATTAAAATAAAATGAATTTAACCTAAATCTAATTATTAGTTTAATTAAGAAAAATAAATGAGTTTATTTAAGAAAGTGTTTTGTCCTTTTTGTCTTGAAAAATAAAATATAAGTATATATATACTATAAATAATAAATAAAAATGTATTTTTTTTGTCTTTTTTATTAATGAAAATAATATTTATAATAATATTAATAATAATAATATTTTTTGAAGAAAATAAAAATAAGAAAATAAAATAAAATAAAAAAATAAAGTCAAGGGGGGGGGGGGGGGGGGGGGGACAAATTGGGGTGTTTTTTGAAGTAAAATTGTTTTTAGTACTAGGCCTGGCCCAATGTTTTTTTGTAAATCAGAAAAAAGGAAATAAAATAAAATGCAATGGGCCTGCGCTGGGGTCAGCATACAAGGGGGGTGTTGTGCAGAAAAATAGGGAAAGCCCAATGAGCAGGAGGCCCAACGCGCTTATTTGGAAGCAAAAAAGAAAGAAAAGAATGAAAATTTGTGAAAAGTGGCATCACTGGGGCTCGAACCAACGCCCTCACTAATATAAACGCTCTGCCTTACCACTGAGGTGACTATACATCCGTTAATTTAAATAAAACCATAAATATATATTGCAAATCCATTCCTAGGCCTCCACTTCATCTTCCCCCTCGCGCCATGTTTGAACATGTATCTTTCTCATTTCTCAACAAAAATCAAAACTGTAAACATGAAAGTTACTCCATTTTTCCTCACGATTCCAGAAATGTACACAACTTAAATTATAAGTCAAAGATGAGCAAGAATTTTGTTGGCCCTAATCTGAACCCTAATTTTTCCAGAAATTTCAAACTCAAAATTCTCTAAGCTCAATCAATATAAATGAAAATTAGTGACATGGTTAGCTTCAGGGCAATGATGTCTATATTTTATCTTTGAAAATGAAAGCCTAACAATGCCTACATGAAGAGTTGAAAGTTCAGAAAATCACCTTTAAAACTTGAAATTATGAAATGAGTTTGAGCTTGATTCAAGTTGTGGTGATGATCAGGTTAGCCTCCTCAAGTCTCTAGGAAGCTAATGTAACTCTTACTTGGTGCTGAGAGTGCTTGAATCGTGCTGGAGAAGTCAAAGTGCAAGCTATATTTTTTTTTGGAAATGGAAGTTGATGAAGATGGTGTTATAGTTGGGTAACAGGTGTTGGGATTGTTCATGTATGATGTTTGGAAGCTTTAGGAATCAAAATACCAAGAAACGCACGAGTGGATTTGAAGATGAAAGTTTTTGGACAGATTCTGCACAACAATGGCAGTTTGTGTGCAATTTGAGTTTTTTTTATGAGTTTTTGGGATGCTTGAGGGCTTATGATTTCGTGTCTTATGCTGCAATAGACTTGTGTATATATATGGGAAAGGTCAGAGATCAATTGCACTCAAGATTTCTGAGTTCTAGCCTTTTGGCTCTATAACTTGCTTTTGAAGAAAAGTGAGAAGACAAGTCTCAAAGTGTTGTACAAGCATGGTATGAGTTGGTAGAGGCCTTAGAAATGTTGATTTTAGTTTTGACTTTTATTGTGTGAAGAGAAAAAAATTGAGAGGCTCAAGGAGTTGACAATTGCAAAAGCTTGCTTTTTTAAAATGGAAGTGGTGCCTTTCTTCCTAAAATGGATTAATCACTTGGACAATGGCTTGAATGCTTGGATCAAAGCTCTAACAGTTGTGTAAATATTTAATTATGGATTGAAATGCAAGGTAGAAACCTGCAAGGTGAGATTTGTACAACATGGCTTGAGATTTGATCCAATGTTCATCACAAAATTGACTTGTAAATTAAGAATGAAACCCTAACTTCATATATTCGATTCTCTTAGCTCAAGCATGGTCTCAATAAGTTCTTGCACTTTTTAAAAAGCTTGTGTCATCCTATACAACCTTCATGTTGGACATTTTTGAAGAATCAACTTGTAACTATGTGAAAAGTTGCCATGAAGTTGGTACCAAAAATCTGCCTAACTAGGGCAAAATTTCACTAAGTGTTTTAAGAAAAAAGTGCATGCCTTTATGGAATCATAACTTAAAATCCAAGCATTTATAGAAAATGTTCTGCCCTACAAAGTTTTAGATCTCAATGAGATCTACAACTTTCATTTTGGAAGTTTTTCTTGAATCATCTTGCATGTTGGTGAAAAATTGGGATGAAGTTACGAAATAATCATGTTTTTTAAACACTTAGAAAAATTTCTTTTAGAAATTTTGGCTTTCCATGATGAAATTTGAATTTTTGATTTCTTGATGATCAGGCTTCATATTTTTGTATGTTTTGAAGAAATGTGACCTTTGAAATTCAATCTTGATCAAAAACTCAAAGTTTGACTTTACAGTGTACAATTGACTTTTCATCAGTTGACTGAAATTCATCTGTCAATCCAATGATCTTGAGAAGTGATTTGAACTATTAAATTAGGTCAAGATGATGAATTTGAATCCTTGACATCATGTTTCAAACTAATAAGTCATGTATTAGGTTAAAAGTCAAAAATCAAGCCTTCTCAGTCAAAACCCTAATTTTGACCATTTTGCCCTTTTAGTGGTTTGATCAATTTTCTTGGGGAATTATGATCCCAACTTGATCAATTGATATATACGAATTTAAAATATTGATATGGACCAAAAAGCTTGGAGTTTGACTGTAATTTGGCCACTGTTGACTTTTTACCCAATACAATTGATTTTAGGTCATCTGATCAATTGAATGAGCAAACTTGAACTGCAAGGCTTGAAATTTGATATGAGAAATCTTAAAGGTCCATAATTATCCATGAAAGTCAGTTGAGGCATTAAAAGTTAAATTGCCCTTATGAAAACTCAAACCCTAACTTTGGAGGTATCAGTGTTAAGGAGATGTCTTGACCTAGCCAATCCTTGTGCAAGCTTGAGTCATCAGAGATCTTGTGGGAAATATCTTGAGAAATGAGAGAGCAAATTTTTGGATACAACAATTCTCTTTGAAGAAACCCTTGAGATACTAATATTTCTTTATGTCTTGCTATCGAGCCATCAACATTATGTTTCAACTTGAATACCCACTTTACTTCGATAGCTTTTGTATGTGATGTAAATTCGACTAACTCCCATGTGTTGTTTCTCTCGATTGCCTGTAACTCTTCGACCATAGTTAACTTCCACTTTTTAGTATTCATATCTTCTCTATATTTAATTGGTTCAGCACCTGTAAGTAAAGAAAGATGAACTAATTCTTTATCTAGTGTGACTACATCATCACCAACCACTTCATAATCATGAAGTCTTGTTGGTAGAACTCTATTTCTTTAAGGTCTTTGGACTGTTCCAACCACAACCTCCTTGACTTCGACTGTGTCGGGAATGTCAATAATTTCTTCTTCTTCGACTTCGACTAGATTCTCAATAATTTCTTCGACCTCTACTTCATCAGTTTCTTCATGGACATCAAAACTCATCAATGGCTTGTTAATTGAATTGCTAGAATTCCAATCCCAGACAGAATTTTCATTAATCACAATAACTAGACTCAACATAATCTTCTCATTAACTCGATTGAATAGTCTGTATGCACCAGTTTTATGATATCCTACAAGAATCATAGGTTCACTCTTGTCATCAAGCTTCCATCTTCTTGCATCAGGAACATGCTTGTAACACATAGAGCCAAACACGTTCAAATGACTCACTGATGGTCTTTTTCCACTCCATACTTCATCAGGAACTTTTTTCTTCAATATCTTGGTAGGACACCTATTCAAAATATAAACCGCAGTTGAAACATCTTCTCCCCATAAAGACTTTGGCAAATTCTTTTACTTCAGCATGCATCTCGCCATATCTAATATGGTTCTGTTTCTTCTTTCAGCAATTCCATTATGTTGAGGTGTATAAGGAGCAATTACCTCATGATCAACACCATATTTTGCATAGAAATCTTTAAACATCTTGGATGTGTATTCACCATCTCCATCCGTTCGTAAAACTTCAATCTTCTTTTTACTATGGTTTTCGACAAGTATCTTGATTCTCATAAAGATTTTGAATACTTTATCCTTTTGTTTGATCACATTGATCAACATCTTTCGACTAAAATCGTCGACAAACAAAACAAAATATATGTTTCCACCAATGGTATGTTCTTCGAATGGACCACATACATCTGAATATACCACTTCGAGTATGCAAGATGATCTCATTGGCATAGTCGAAATGAAAGAATTTCTGGATTACTTTCCTACTAAACAACCTTCACAAAGTTTTTCAGGCATCTTAAGACTTGGAATTCCAGTAACCATATCTTGATTAATCAGTTGATTGGGTGATTGAAAATTCAATGTCCAAATCTCAAATGCCACAACCAACTATCCTTGTGGTCAACAACAGTTTTCAAACATTGGACTTCAGTCAAACTGATCATAGTCTTAAATGTCATGTTCTTCAACAACCGAGATTTTAAGACCAAATTATTGTTGGTGCCTAACAATTTCAAAACTCCATCTTTCATGACAACTAAGAAACCTTTATCGACTAATTGTCTAACACTTAGCAAGTTTCACTTTATTCTAGGTACATAAAACACATCTTTGTCATAGCTTTCCCTCAATTATTCATTTGAAAGACTATATTTCCAGTACCTTCTGCTTGCAACGAACTATTATCAGCAAGTTTTACCTTGATCTTCTTCGACTTGTCAAAATGTGCCAACCACTCCTTTCGACCAATCATGTGGTTCGAGAAACCAGATCTTGAATTTGACATGGTTATCTGCAACTGCAGCCATAACCACCATACCACCTTTAAAATCATTACAATCTTGGCGTGCAAGGTTCACTCATTCGTCCTTGCTTGTCAATCCCTTGTCTTTTCTGTACCAACAATTCTTGGCTACGTGACCCCACTTTTCATAGTTATAACACTGCACACCTTTTTTATCTTCTTTGGCCTTTCGATAGTATCCTCCTCCTCCTTTCGAGGATTTAGAAGCTCCATCTTCGACCTGATCTTTGCGAGGTTTCGACCAAGACTTCTTGCCCCGAGTCTTGCAGAACTTGCCTTTGAATTTGTTGGAACCACCATCCTTATTCCATGACTGAGCTTGCAAAGCCTGTATCGATTCTCACACTAATTTCCTTTCGACAATCCTCATCTCATGCGCCTCCAATGAACCAACCAAATATTCCACTTTAGTGGTTTCAAGATTGTTGGATTCTTTAATAGCTACGATAATGTGATCAAAGTGAGAGGTCAACATTCTCATTACCTTCTCAACTATCATCTTATCAGTTATGGTTTCACCAAAACTCTTTACAAGATGGACGAGTTTTTGAACCTTCGGCACATATTCTGCAACTTTTTCTTTTTCTCCCATCGACAACAACTCATATTGTCGACGCAAGGTTTCTAACTTGACAACCTTGACTTTCTCACCTCCTTTGTAATACTTCACTAGAATATCCCATGCCTCTTTCGCCGTTTCAGCATGAGAGATTTTATCAAAATTAGTAACATCGACCGCCGTCTGAATGCAATAAGCAGCCTTGCAATCTTTGTTTTTGACTTTGTTGTGGGCTTTTTTTCTATTCGTCGGTTGCATTTGCAGCCAACGCAGAAACGCCGTCGGTAACCACTTCTAGGGTTTCATGAAAGCCAAACAAGGATTGCATCTATTTTTTCCATCGGATCCAATTCTTGCCGTCAAGCATTGGAAGAGAATTCAGAATGCCCACATCACTAGGCATCTTCGTAGCAGTTGAATCACTGGCCCTAGAAACACGATATCTGATGTGAAATTCTTGAAAACACGATCAAGAACAATAATCGAAAGCTCTGATACCAATTTGTTAGTGCGTGAGATACTTTTAGTGAGGAGAGAAAGAGAGAATAATAAAGGAAATAAGGATTTATATTATTGAATTGTACAAATAGTGATACAGACTAGGACTATTTATATACAATCCTAATTTGGCTTGGACCTACACAACTTGGATTATATTTAAATATTAAATCTAATCAAATCTAGTATAATATAATATTTTAAAAAATCTAATTTAATATTTCAACAATTATTAAATCAGATATGTTATTGAACATGTGAGAACGGGTCAAAACCGATAAAAATTGGTGAATCGACAATTTTAGAAAACTGACGATTTAATTGCATGCTTTGTTTCTCAGACAAAACGGTGTTGTTGATAATTTAAAAAATATATATAAATTAAAATATAAATAGACTTTAATAAAAAGTTATTTGAAACAATTTTTTCTCGTTTATAATTAGACCTTACTCAAAATTTATTTGAATTTTTATTTTGTATTATTTTATTGTGTGTGATGACTATGTTTAGAATTAAAATTTAAAAATAAATTTGTGAAAATATGATATTTTAAAATCTTAAAATTTTATAAGTATTATAATATATTTTTATAAATCAAATTATCCAGTTCAATCGATTTAATAAATATATAACTTTTTTATAAAAATTAATTTATTCAATTAAATCATCTGATTTAATTTGATTTCATTATGTAATTTAATCAATCAACCAATTAACCAGTAATTCAGTAAGTTTGATGCCTTTTTTAAAAACATTGCTCATATAGACTCCCACATGTTATATATGCTAATGTGCAACCATTGTACTATTTTAAAACTGACCACTCATAACACAACAGTATGTATGCAACTGACCTCACATAATATATGCACGTGATCGTTACTTTTTTTTTTAACAATAGTTAATATTATGATTGAAAACAAAATTTTGTTTATCTTTTTTTATTATATTATTAATTGTAAGAATATGTAAAAGTAACACACTTTTCTTTTTACAAAATTTATGATTATAATTATTTATTTTAATACACATAATAAAATATTAGAATAAGAGGGAGTATTAAACTCCCCATTTAAAATATCAACTACTAGATTGAACTATTTTTAGGGTTACTGTTTCTATTATGAATTATGGTTATTGATCCCATTAAATCAATTTAGTTGATATTTAGAAACACGGGTTCAAACACATAATATCCTATTTATTAACTTTTAAGAAGTAAAATTATAGTTACTAAACTATTTAACTAAAGTGTTTATTGGTATTTTTAGTAAATCAAATCATAAATTTTAGTTCACTTAATAGATTAAACACTAAAAAAATCTTAAAGATACTTTAGGCAGAACAATATAACAAAAAACGTCTGTGTTTGAAAGTTAGATGTTTAAATGTTGAATAATTGGACACAAACTCCGATTGAGATAATGCAATACTGCTTTGGAAGGAGAAATTAAACAAAAAGCATAATCAATGTCATTAAAGTAATGCTTCAAATTTAAAGACTTAGGAAAAAGATGCAAACTCATACATCTTCTTACAAACTGTTTCTATCTGTGATTTGGGTATTTAATTCTATAGAGAATAAATGAAATTTGCGACCTTGATTACATAAACCGAACTCGACTTATATACTATTACAATGTTAACCACCGATAACGATTATCTCTACATGAATCAACACGTATCCCTTTTACGTGGGATTCAGTCTTCTAGTTTGCTTCCACGTGTCTTAAATGTTTGAACTATTGCAAACAATAATCCACGTTGATAATAACCTTCAAGTCCTCTAACTACCTCCATCGATAGTCTCCAGCTAAATCCCACAATATTATCGAAACGTCTCTGGTTCTGCTGACCTTTGGGTTCAAAAATATATTAAGTCCCCAACATCTGATGGGTGTATCAACATGTTCCCAAATAATATAAAAATAAAAAATATATTAAGTCCCCAACATCTGACGAGGTTATCAACATGTCGATACTATATCTTAAAAAATCTCATATCTTTGTATCACCCCTTTGTGTCGAAGTACTAACAATTTTTTAGGCTAACAGATGCCCCCCAAAAATGTCACTTTCGATCATATGTACAAGATTGGAGAAAAATGGTGTTTTTAGTAAATGTTCAACATTGTCCAAAGTAGTCTGCTTACTTCATAGTCATCAGGACCACTTTTACCAACCCGTTAGATCATTGTACGAGCGTGCACTTAGCCATCATTACTCTGATTTCCTATGACAACTTGGGCCACAAAATAAATTTTTAATAAAGAATTTATTTAATTGATTTTTTTAAATCAAAAAATTCAAACGCCACTTGTCTAAATACAAAGGGAACACTAAAACATTTTTTCCCACTATATATACACCTTTATTATTTCATTTTGATTTTTTCACACTTTATTCTTCTTATTCTTCTTCAGAAACTCCAAAACCTTTTTTAATCTTGCAAACTTCCATCTTTTTCCCTTCGTCATGTTTCGAAAAATGGATTCTTCTTCCAATTTTGCACATAAACTCCCGGTTCCTTTTGCTTCTGAAGTCGCTGTTTCGATTCTCTTTGGCGACCGTGCCTACATCCCTGAGCCATCCATTGAGGAAGAAAGAGAAAAAAATAGGCTTCTCATGTACTAATCCCTTTCTCCATTTTAGGTGTTGTTCATGGATTCTAAGGTCCATTCTCCAGTTCTTCTAAAAAAGTTGAAGCGCTAAAGAAATTCTTTCCTTGCTACTATCACTGTAAACCGCGAGCATTTAAAGAGAAAGCCTATCAATTAGGGTTCATGAGTTCACCCAATTGTGTATTTCATTCTGCTCCCCCACCCGTAATGACGCTTATACCCTGTAGTTGAATAAAGTAGATAGAAAGAAAAAGTTATGAAAAACCTTGGTATTTATGACTTGATTCAGTTGTCTAGGACTGACCTTAAAAACAATTTCAATATGCTTATCTAGAAGAATTTATTCATGTTGAATTTGATGAGACCTTGCCTCAAAGTCAGGAAAAGGTATTAATTTTGATGTTTCTTGTGTGATAATAGAAAGATTGTGAAATTCTAGAACAGACAAAATCAGATTTCAAGACTGATGTCTCATCAGACAAGAACAATGTCACGATAGATGTTATGACATCTGCTCACATAACATAAACTTTTACCAAAATAAAACTATGCAGAATTATAAAGTGCAGAAGGTAAAAGAACATAAAGAGTTATTAACCCAGTTTAGTGCAATTTAACCACTTTGGGGGCTACCAAGCCAAAAAGGAAATCCATTATCAGTGGTATTAATTCTAAGCCTAAACAATCCCGGTTTACAACTTATCACATAATCACTATCCAATGCAACATCTACTTAGGCACCTCATAGATATGAGAAACCATTATCTCATATCCAATCACCCCAGTGATATCTACAACCACAATCCCAGTGACTAGAATATACATCCATAAACTAGTGACTAAAAAATACAATTGAAGATCACACTTCAATTAGAAAAGCTCAAACTCTCTTTCTTAAAAGATTCAAGAGTGAGACAATAACTTGACAAATGGTCAAGTAACAATCAGTCAACTTAAATGCATCAAGAGATGCATGAGGACGTACAAATAAAAATAGAAATTGCTTGAAGAACCCTCAAAACTTAAGACTAAAAAATTCGACTTCTCCTTATTTTTCACAAAGTTCTTAATGAATTTAGGTCTAAGTAGTTTCTTTAAATACTCTTCATCAATCCTTAGGCCTTAAGTCCGCGCCCATATATGAAGGGTGAGAAAAACACAAGAAAGGGGGGGTTTGAATTGGGTTTCCTAACTATCTTTTCTTATAAAAATATTTCACAAACAATATAAAGAATAAGACTAAGGAAAGAATAAAATGACTCTTTTGGTTTATACAAGTTCACCTTCAACAAGGTTACTCTTATCTACCCACCAAGGTGATTTTTCCTTCAACAAGGACTTAATCCACTAATCTCAACAGATTATAGATGCACGGGCTACCGGCCAGTGACTAACAACAACCGTCTAAGAGTCCAAACTGACACCTTAGCCCTCTCAAGTCTACATACTAACAACCTAGTTACTTGAGGAAACAATCAATTCTCAATAGAATCATAATCAACCGTGTTTACAATGTTTGCTTCTAAAAAGCAGATTAACACAACAATGAAGAACAAAGTATCTAATACAAATATGTAGCAACAACTCTTTGAATTGAGAACACTAAGGTAAACACAAATAACAAGCAACAACTCTTTGTGTTTAATCCATAATATCTTAACACAATAATAAGCAACAACTTTTGTGTTCTTGATATTTCTCTAGAAGGGAAGGGAAGGTGTTAGGCACCCCTCATCTACCTTGTTCACAAGGATATCGGGGTTTAGGTTTACAGTTTTAGGAATAGGGTTTTAATTTTAATTAGGAGAACTCACCACGATTTTGAGTCGTATGCCTACGTATCCTCTTATGAGGAATCAACGTCCCAATTCATAGTTCGAAGTTGTTTGATTAGTTTCTTTATGGATTATAGAAATATCTCGAATTCTCCTTGAACCAAGTCTGGGTGTATGAATAGCGGAATTATAGACGAAGTTCGCAGTCCACAAGAAACATTTATACAATCCTTTTTGAAAATAATATTGAAATTTTGAATTATATTAGTAGAAAGTGTTAGTATTTGATTGGTTATACGATTTTGAATATATGATGCAATATGAGAAAAAAATATTTTAATGCCTGCGAAAAATATTTAATGTAATTAAATTATAAAAAAAGGTAGCATTTTTTTATGAAAAAAAGAATTTAGTTAAATAAAAATTTTATAATTAAGATATATTAAGTATTAATAATTTATCAATTATGCAAAAAATGATAGAAAATAAGTAAATAAATAAATAAATAGATTAATAAAGATATAAAAATAAATTGATTTTATTTTAAAAGAGCAGGGGGGTGGATAATTAGTTTAGACAGTAAAGCCTGGGGGTGTGAATAACAGGGCCTTAAATCCAGTATTGGATGGATTTAAGCCTAAACGCGTGGGAGGTGTGAATCTGAACGTACTAGCGAAACTGGGGGGGTGCAGAATCTAAAGGCCCAAGGCTAGATGTTGGACTTGGCCAATTACGCTAGGGGGTATTTATTCAGTTATGCAATAAAACAGGCGTGTGTAGCTAGCAATTGGGCTTGTCCCAGAGTTGAATCAGATAGAGGCCCGTTTGGATAGTGTATGGCTAGTGCATGGGGTTACAATGAGGTCGTGATTTTGTAGCATCTGATTAAGATTAAAAGTGTGTGATTGAGGGTGTAAAATAAGTGTTACATAGGATCGCGATGGAGTATAACCTTTTGTTTTCTTTTTCATTTTTCATTCATTTCTTCATTCTCTCTTCCTCTTTGTTTTTGTTTCTCCCTTCTCTCTCTAACAACAAAACCAAAAACCATTGAAACCCTAATGGTAGTGACGATCTCAAACCCCAAGCCCCCAAAAATACACCCCTCAAACCACCGATTTACAACCCTAACCCCCAAATCATTCAATAGTTCAACACAAAAAAAATAAAAAACATAAAAGCTTAGTGTTTCGTTACCTTCGATTCCGTGCTTTGTATTATTTTTTATCTCTCCTTCTGATTCCCTTTCTTTCTTTTGATTCGCGGGTAACGTCGAATAATGATGGTGGATCAAGCGGCGGCACGACAGAGAAACTCTAGGGGTTTCAGATTTTGAAACCCTAAGTCTACACGAAGCGGCGATTCATCTGAAGCTGACATCAGCGATGTTCTTCATGCCCTTTTCTTTTAAGATCCTCCTCTTCCTTTCTTCTTAGAATTGAGGGTTTTTTATAGGTTAGGTTTGAGATAGATTAGGAATTTTTGTTACAAATCGTGATTGACGGTAGATTAGGGAATTGTAAAATTAGGTTAAAAATTTAAAAGATTTTGTTGTAAATTAGGTTAGATTTGATTTGTATTTGATGATTTGTAGATTCAATCTTAATTTTTTGTAAATATTTGATTCAAATGAGTTTCTGAAGATTCAGTGCGTGATTTGATTTTGTTTGTGATTAAAGATTTGATATTGATTTGCACAGTATCCGTTTTTTTTGGTTTTTGGTTGTGTTGTACCCCAAAATTTGCCCTCTCATTTTTCAAGATTTTTCTCACAAAATTCCTACTGGGCCAAGGCTGCACAAGTACAATTGGATCATTTTGGGGCTCTCAAGCATCAAATCTAAGAAGAGCAAGTTTGTATGGATTTATATGTTTCCATTGGGCATTTGATTTCTTTTGAACTAGATTAATTCCTATGCTTCAATTGGACATTTGGGTTTCTTTCGAGCAAGTTTAAAATCCCAAGCTTCGATTGAGGAAGTGGCCTTTTGTATGCTCTCTTCATGTTAGCTTCGATTGAGCATTTTTTTACTTTGAAGACAATTTCCTTCGATTCACAAGGCAGGGACCTCCTGCATGCAAGCCTCGTTTGGGCATTTAGGCCTCCTGCATGCAAGCTTCGATTACACCAAAGACCCCTTACAAGCTGACTTTTGGGTGCACATGGCAATGGCCTCCTGCAGCTTTCCTTCGATTCAGGAGGCATTGGCTTCCTACTGGCGCCCTTTGTTTCAGAAGACAAATGCCTTCTCTACACTTGCCTTCAATTCATAAGGCAAGAACTTCCTTTATGCCAGCAGACATAAGGAAAAGGCCTCCTGCATACATCCTTCGATTACACCATTTTCATCCTACATGTTTCTTTGATTCAGCAAGCAGGAACCTCCTGCATGCATCTTTCGTTTGCGTTTGTGGTTTCCTTTGAATGCAAGTTTGGGTTACATCTTTCGTTTGGCCATATGACCTCTTGTAGGAAATTTTGAATGGACAATGGTTCTTCATGAAAGCTTTCGTTTGAGCAAAGGCCTCTTGTACATTTTCTTGGAGTCACGAAGCAATAACCTCCTACAAGATTTCCTTCGATTCAGAAGCCATTTTCCCTTTGCATGATTCCTTGGATTCACAAAATCTAGGACTCCCTTCAGGCCAGTATGCACAAGGCAAAAGCTTCCCCATGGCTAGCATTCACAAGGCAGTGGTGCCCACAAAGCATCTACAATTTTTCACGCTTGTTTCAAATGGGCAGTATCTCCCTTGGAAATAATTTGTTTCAACACACAATTTCTACACTATGACACATAACTGTTGTCTTGTTCGAAAGACGTACCATGATGGCACATTCTAAGGACTTGCCAGACGTACCTGGAGGTCCCAATCGAATGACATATTTTGGTGGCCCATTCAAGGGGCATACATTTGTCCCATTCGAGGGATGTATAAAAGGGCCCAATCGCAAAGACACTTGTTGGGTGAAAATCAAATAGTATTGTTTGAAGAAGAATTTGGTCGAAGGTTATACCTAGGTGGTCAAAAAGAAAGGTTGAGATATCAAAAGATGCTTTCTGCCAAGTTTAGGCCTGATACACTGGCCATAACGCTCCAAAACTGATGCACAACAGTCCTGCAACACAACCCCTATTCTTGCACCAATTTGGCATACGAATACTGCCCTCGAAAGCTACAAAAACAATTTACCCATTTTGTTCAAATTGTTATGTTCTCCCTCCTAAACCTCAGCCAACTTCACCTATAAATAAGAGGCCCCATAACACGTCTAAAGGGCTGGACAACACATCCAGAGGCTTTTGGTATCTAGGGAAAAAACTTGATTGTGTGAAATTTATCAAACACTTAACACATTATCATACCCAGATTTAAAAGACCATACCTTTGTTTCTTACCCTTTCGAATCCAATAACTAGGAACAAAACAACTGTTTCTTTTCCCTTTCGAATCCAAGAACAACCCCACACTTTGTTTTTCGTTCGAATCCAGTAGAAAGAACACTACACCTGTTCTTCTCCTTCAAATCTAGAAATAACAAGCACAATCCCACTCTCCTTGACCTTCGAATCTAGTCAAAGAAACACCACACCTGTTTCTTTCTTTCGAATCCGAGAGCACCCAGGGCAACAACTCAAGGTCCAACACTTACATTCCAACGTCAAGCAAGGTAAGTCCCCTTAACCTTAAGCTTTTTCGTTTCAAACATAACATGTAAATAACATTTGTTCACTTTTTATTTCTATACTTTCGATTGCATGCTTTTTTTCTTGTCCAAGTATACGTTAAAGCCAACCTATACAGACCCTAAACGAAAGAAAAAGTCTTGTGTGAAACGAAGCCTTAGGATTCTCCCCTGGCTTCCTCACAGTCCCAAACAAAAGTCTAGGAGGGCGTGAACAAAGGATACACACTCATGCTGCTTTGCAGGTCCTTACTGCTTTGTAGTCCAAACGAAGAAGAGAAGGTTGTCCACACTAACTGCCAGGCCCAATCGAAGAAGGCAGCAAGGAGCTTGAGGTGAAGAGTGCACCTCATGCTGATTCTAGGCCCCAATCTAAAGAAGCAGGGAAAGGATGAAATCGAAAGATGTGTCCTTACTGATTCTAGGGCCAAATCAAAAGGATCCAGAAGAGCAGAATCGAAGGATGCTACTTCTTGGATCGAAAAAGCTTGTCTTCCCTTATTTTATTTTGTTGTCTTTACGTTTTCTTACTATTCAATATGGTTGTAATAGTGTAGGATATTTATTTTCTTCATTTTTATTGCTTTATATAAATGTTAGTAATTAGGATGTATGGCAAGATAAAAACAACAAGTTAGACAACCCAAAAATCAAAGACAAAATGCATGCAATCAAACACACTATTCACACATGAACCTTTAGGGTAATCCCATTTGTTGCCTCGGAAGATAGTCATGTCCCTCGAATATGGGAGTTTTAGCAAAGACCCTCAATAAAAGATTGTAGTCCCTCGATGACTCTCGATGTTGCCTTCGGTAAACGATCTAGTCCCTAAACAAAAATTGCAAAAACGTCCCATAGGTTGCCTTCTATGACTATACAAACGTCCCATGCCCGTCCCTTCCCATCCAATGATGGGACTTCTTACCAAATAAATGGTAAGATAGCAACATCTAAAGGATGAGGAAAAGAACATTAGACCTTTTGAGTAGGTAGGACGCTCATAATTGCTCGCTTGCTCACAATAAAAACATTTTACACACCAACACTTTCTTTTAAAACATTTTCAAAAGGTAAAACACTTTGTACGCATTCTTATAGAAACGAGAATCATTAAAAAGACACTTTTCAAAATCAATTTCAAAAACACATTCCACAAACACCTCTTTGAACTATTTTCAAAACTAACACTTTGTATGCATTCTTATAGAAACGAGAATCATTACAAAGACGTTTTCAAAATACTTTCAAACCCACATCACAAAGCACATTTTCTAACAAAAGCAAGTGATCTAGCAAGCAACTAAGAGCCCGTAGATAACTACGGATGAAAAGGGTGCTAATACCTTCCCTTTTCATAACCTACCCCCGAACACAAGAAATAATCTCGAAAGGTCTTTCCTGTTCTTTTCAACCTTTCCTTATTGGATAATAGAAAAGTCGGTGGCGACTCTTGCTATCCGCAACAATTATGATCAAACACAAAACACCCAAGTCATTTCTCCCACCGTATGACAGGTTGGCTTAGTGAAGAGGATGAACATGGCGCCGCTGGGTTGGGAAATTAGGGTTTCATCCCTATTTGGTTGACTCGGTCAATAAAAATAATCAAAATAATAAATAAATAATATTAATAATAATACCATTAATGATACTAATAAATATTTACTAATAATAATATATAATAATAATTGTAATAATAGTATTTTAGGAAAAATAATATTTAGGAAGAGTCGGTTGACTTGGTAAACCTTAACAAAATCAATGGGCTTTCAAACCTCTTAATGGGCTAGAAAATCTCCAAAAAAAATGCACAAAAAGTGAATGGGCCTTTAGAAGCAAAGAGATATGGACCTGCTTGAATTCTTTTAAGCATACATCTCTTTTGTTATTATTTGCAAATAAGTCAAAAAGAATAAATGATGTTAGAAAGGTGATAACACAAAAACACATCGCATATTTGACTCGATTAGCATAAATGATGTTACGATTTTCTGTTGATTATGTTACATTATGTTGGTATTTTAAGTTTGTTTAAGGTATTTACATTCTACAAGACTTGCATGAGAAAAGAGGAAGAAATGACAAAGAAATGAGTTGAAAATGACTCTGTAGCAGAAAATAGTAGGAAATTACACGACAGAGGACTGTGACGGTCATCACAGCCTCCATCTGGTCGCCGTGCCTTAGAATTATGTGTGCCCCTCGACATACACGTGTTACAATCGCCATAACTTTGACTTGTGTTCCCCACGGCACACAAGGCATGCCCCTCACCACAGTCTGTAATTTCATTATGTGGTTCTCTCCATGTTTGCAAAGAAGTTCCTATATCCTCTCAACCGCAACAACTGATTCCATATTATGCTCCACTCCATGATGACCACATCCCTGATTATTTGGAGAAGTCGAGTCTTCTGATTGCCACACGACTCCTAAATCTTCTCCAATGGAAGTTACAAGCAGGCTATAAAAAGGAAGCAACCAGATAACACCAGGGGGTGTCATCATTTTTCATGCAGAGTAGATTATTATTATTAGTTCTTAGGCATAAAAAGTTTACCATGTAAAAGTGGTAGTTTCTCACATCGAGGAACTACCACACCATTAGTCTTAGGTGCTATTTATTTTATTTCAATTCTGTACCTGATTGTCAAGCATTCCAGCATATTATGAATTCGGTTTCTGTTATTGTACACGAAGATAATTTCATAATTTGGTTCCAGTTTCATTTATTTCTGCTGTTATAGTTTTCTCTTTATCACATTTCTTATTTCTATTGTTTCGTTTGTTTAATTTAATTACCATGCTATTCTTAGTGACAATCATTATGTTTGATTTGTTTACACTTAATTCCATGTCTAACTAAATTATTTAGAGTCAGGTATGTGAGGATCATCGTCTCCGACGAGACTCGGTAACAAATGTTGGCTTAATAATTAATTTATAAATTATGTTTTGGTCTTTGTTTTTAAACTTAATTTAAATAGCCTTGTCATAAGAGTGAGAGGTTATTTAACATGATTTTGTCACGAGAGTGAGAAATTAACTAACGTTCGAGCCGACACTACGAGCGAGTGGGGGTCGAACCAGATAGTAAAAATGGGACATTGGTTTCTAAATACACTGAGAGCGCTTTAGGGATAAATTAGAACTTGTTTAGTTTTCAAAATGTGTTCCTTGATTCAAGTGGGAAAGCGAGAGAAAAATCTCATGGTTAAGGAACGCGACTGTATTCAAAATCACGAGAGTGTAAGGTATTGTATTTAAATTAAAATTTTCTACGAAATACTCTTTAGTATAATTAAAAGCCAATGAGTTATAGAGTCCTTGAGATACGCGGAATACACATTCTAGTCTCTCTTTTCTTATATTTATTTGAATCTTTATTTCATTTTAGTTTTAGTTCTTAGTTTTCCCTAATCCAATCATTCATTAGCCTTAGCTTTACAAAGCGACAATAGATTAAAATAGGTTGACATTGGTCTTTGTGGGTTCGACAATATTTTATATTACTTCGATATTTTCGTGCACTTGCTGACGCATCAGAAGGTGAAACCTAAAATGGGCTTAGCTACGAGGCAAGATGAGCCCAATACACCTCTCTCTTTAATAAAAAAACAAAGCAGTTTTAATGGACCGGTCTATATATATATATATATATATATATATATATATATATATATATATATATATATATATATATATATATATATATATATATATATATATATATATATATATATATATATATATATATATATATATATATATATATATATATATATATATATATATATATATATATATATATATATATATATATATATATATAAAACTGAAATGGGCCAGCCTAAAAGTGAAACAAATATACACCCCCTACTATAGACAAGCCCCATGAAAAACTCAATGGGCCATCATATTTTGATGGTCCATTTTGAATCTGTACACCTCTCTTATGAATATATACCCCTTGTAGAATAAATAATATAATATGATTATAAATTAGTAACATATTAATATTGTAACTCATATAAAATGATCATTGAAATTGATGGGGCAGATTTGGGGTATAACAACTGCCCCTATTTAATTACTCTTTAATTTAAGGGTGCGAGAATACGTAGGTCTCACACATTCGAATCGAATGGTTATTAAATAATGGAAGACCCAAAAATTTGACCAAGGATTTATAAGGATACACTGTACAATGTTACGGAAAAATAGGAAAAGATGATGATGTATCATCCTACTAGAGTTAGAGTGAAGAGCATGATTAATTTTGATACGACGACGCAGATTACTCGTCAGTATCTAAAAGAGATCGTAGATTTTTCGCATATTTACCATAACCTAGGAGGTAAATAAAACAAGTTTGAAAATTGATTTACTAATGCTTCGAGACTAACATAGTAAGCTTAAGACGTAGATTTTGTCTATTCATCACAACCGAGGGGATAAATAAAACAAATCTTGATAATACATTGTCGCATGGAGACTAACACAATGAATTATACTGCAGATTTCATATGTTTACTACAACCTATAGAGTAAATAATACGAGAATGAGCATGTGCATTTATCACGACCTAGAGGATAAACAATGCGAAGATAGGTTTATGTATTCATCACAACTAGAGGATGAACAACATGATTATGATAATTCACATACCTACCACAACCTAGAGGTAGGTAATTGAAAATTTTGTGCATTTATCATGACCTAGAGGATAAACGACACGAGAATAGGCTTATGTATTCATCATGACCTAGAGGAAGAACAACATAATCCTGATAAGTCACATACCTACTACAATCTAGAGGATAGATAATACAAGGATGAACTTATGCATTTATCATGACCTATAGGATAAACGGCAAGTGGTTGGGCTTACGTATTTATCACGACCTAGAGGATAAATAACGTAATCCAAAGAATTAGCCTATCTATCACAACCTAGAGGATAGATATTTGAAAAGTGTTTTGATAATAAAATCTTTAGATAACTAAACTAAAGATAAGATCGGAGTTTTAATTGTTGTGTCTGTTCTCAACCAAGGTATTGTTAAGAAAATTCAACATGGGCCCCAAGAAAAGTTTGTATATTTAACCAAAATGGAATTGAAAAAAATGCCATGTATGATATATATGTATAATGCCATAGATTGATATGGAACCCAAATATATATGCATTGAATTTTTTATATGCCCCAAATGCTTATTGTAAATGTTTTAATATTATCTCCTTTTAAACCATTGGTTTTGTGTCACCGACTCCCCAACGTTGTATGCTACGTTGTCGTGGTTTTTTGAGTTATTTGAATAAGACGAATAAGAGTCAAAATGATTTTGACATTTGTATCGCAGACACAGGCGTAGATGTGGATTTTCTTTCGATGTTTTTTCTAACCAAAATGCCCTTTTATGTTTTATCAAATTCTTCTTTTTTTGTTTGTCAAATCTCCAAAATGATTTCAACGCAGTATTTACAAGAAATAATCGTAGTATTTTGCAAACAAGTCTGAAAAAATAAAAACACAATTGAAAGATTGAAAAAGTAAATGTTTTATTGATAAATATGCCTCTAAATAGGCATGAGTACAAGATGCAATTCCTAGAAAGAGGTAATCACATAAAGTTTTAATAAAATTGAAAATGGCAATAAAAATGATAGTTGCTATTACTTTTTCTCCAATGTTCTTTTGATAGCTCCAATCTCCTTTGCGTCTAAGTTATATGGTTTGGATTAATCCCTCTCCTTCGTGGTCGTATTCGTGGTTATCAGATCATAATCTATTTGGTCTTTATTTTGAATAAGATCCCTATCTTTTGCACGGACCGCCCTTTTGGGTATTCAATCCACTGGGATAATAACTTTTTTGTTTATGTCCCTAATTTTTACCTAGATCTCCCGTTAGGGTTTTCAATCCACTGGAACACTCCTTTTTTCCTAAGTCTCCCGTTTAGGGTTCGAACTTAGCGAGCTTTTAATACATAGTATTTTTTGACTGCATCGGAGTTTGTTGGATGTGGAAGTTCTTCCCCATCCATCATTGTGAGGATAAGACCACCACCCGAGAATGTTATTTTTACCATGTACGAACCTTCGTAATTGGGTGTCCATTTACCACGTGAATCATGGTGAGGTAGTAGAATTTTCTTGAGCAACAAATCTCCCTCTTTGAACACTCGAGGACGAACATTTTTGGAAAATGCTTTCTTCACCCGCTTTTGGTACAACTGACTATGGCACAAAGCTGTCAGGCATTTTTATTCAATGAGATTAAGCTGATCAAGTTGCGTCTGAACCCACTCTGCTTCTTCAAGTTTGGTTTCCATTAGAACTCTTAGCGATGGAATCTCTACTTCAACAGGAGCACTGCCTCCATGCCATATACGAGAGAGAAAGGGGTTGCACCTGTTGACGTACATACGGAAGTACGATAGCCATGTAGAGCGAAGGGGAGCATTTCGTGTCAATATTTATGTGTCTTTACCATTTTATGAATGATTTTATTGATATTCTTATTGGCAGCTTTCATACCCCAATTTTGACCTAAGATCCCATCTTCATTTGCATTTTTTATATACATCAAGGTCACGAAATATGGTCGGTTTCGAACTTCTCACCTTCGAGCATTGCCTGTGCAGAGATTATCAAGTGTTGTGAACATTTTATCTTATGCATGATTAACTTATAATCAAGCACGAAGTGTATTTTGTTTTGTTTCTTTGATTTCATGTACAGAAAACAGATCTGAATCAAGAGCATCAGGCGTCACGCCTCAATTAGGGTTTTGAGTCTCTCAAGCTAGAAGTACGATTGATCATTGATTCTCAAAGACTGATTCATCGAGGAATTTTCTAATCTCAGAGCATGGAGTCTCTAAGATCTATCATGCTCACTTTGATCACATATGTCTTAAGTGTGATAGCTTGTTTCAGGGAACTTTCAGAGAATCAGGTGTTTATTTACATGCTCTGTTCAACAGATAGCCTCAAGCGTCTCTGAAATTCTTCATAAAAACAATCAAGGTTCCATGATCACTGGTTCACGTGTGTTTCGCCTTGCCATAAAATACAAGAAAATACCAGGCTATGCAAGTCAATTCCAAGCACTTCGACCAAAACTCATCTGCAAGTTTTCTTTAAAAGTTGAAGACAAATTGTGTTTAGAAAGCCATGAAAATCCTTTATAGGACGTTTGTCATGATTTAAGAGTTTCTGGATCTCTAAGTTCAGTTCACTGGGCCAATTTGTCAATGCGATAACATTTCGCCTCAAATCCCTCTTCTAGTGATCATTCGAAGCTTTTATGTATGGTTCGATTTCTTATACTTATGTGATGCGGGGTGAATTTCGTTAGAGTGCGGTGATTGAATTCAAGATCGCTTTGGAAGAATTTATTTAGAATACTTGTAATTTTCATCATGTGAATTCAAGTGTTAATTAAATAGAAGTTATCAAAAGGGCTCATTCAAGAATAATTGTTCATCACATTAATATTTATTCAAGATTATTTTCAAGGGCACAATATTTCAAAGCCATTACTGACCGTTTTGTGTGATTACTTTGATAGGTTCACACCATGGTCATTTGAATTCACATGAGGCATTTATTAAAGGATATTGAAAAGAGAAATTTGATTCAAATTTGTCATTCATCACAAGAATAAATACATGGTGGTTACAACTTCATTACAAGATCAATTCATGTAATTCATTTGGATCTCTAATACAATATGAATGATTGAGGTCTTAAGGCATGCATCATTGTTTATTCATCATTCAAAAATTCATTCAAGTATGAATCAAATCCTTTCTAAATTCAAGTGGAAGATTTTGAATTTCATCAAGACAAATAATGATCCAAAATGTTTACAATTACAAAGGAATTGGGAGAATTATATTCAAGAAAAGTTTCCATTCATGTTACATATAAAGATAAATTCTAGACCTATTATTGATTTTGAAGCTTCAATCTTGCTCCCAAAAGCCTTGATGTCCAACAATTAAATCAACCCAATATCATGTTGCAGCCCCCTGCAAAGTAGTCCAATTTTTGTGGTACTTTTGCTGTCCAAAACAGTAGCCAATACTAGTCCAAATTCTGCCCAAAAATGCTATAAATCAGTCCAAAAAACAGCATCCTACAATGGTCCAAAAACTGTTGTAGACCAGTCCAAAACAGTCAGCTATGCCACTGCTGCCCTGCATCATAACAACCTAGAGGTTACACCAAAAGGACAACTTAAAATTGTATGAAAAAAGCATTGAAACAGGGCATTCATAACTGTTCAATTCTCTACAATTTTCCCTCTCAATTCCACTCCACTATGCTTATAAAAGGAGACCAAGACAACCACTTTGAGAGGGAGAAAAAACAAAAAAAGAGGAGGAAATTTATTCAAAAATCACAGCAAATAATCAGAGTTGAAGAAGATTGAGCATCAACAAGAGGGGGGGGGGGGGGGAGAACTTAATGTTTTTTTGGAAGCTCCATCAGAGAGACTCCAATAGGTATTTCTTCTTCCTATTGCTTCTGCATAATTTTTCTCATACATATACCAATATCTGTTAGATTCTTTTGCATAGCAGCATCAGTTTGAATCTTCTTTTTGCACCACATTTTATGCCATACGAATGCTTGATTTATCACTTTGTTGTATTCTGGAGCTGCTGAATTTTGTTGACATTCAGAAATGTTTAATAAGAATAATAATAATAAACACAAGAAAAAATAAGAAGTGAATAATAGAAACTACAGGGAATCAGAGAAATTATGCATTAATATTTGTTCAACCTTCTCCAAAACTCAAAAACCATACTCACCTTTTCCATACACCGAACAGTCCCTTCCAGTACTCCCATCCGCCAACTCACATAACAGACCAAACAACATCACTTCGAACTCCAACCAAATACCATTGCAAAATATATGTACGTTTCCTTCATGTGGAGAGGCCAACGCCTACGGTTACAAACTTACTGATAACACTAAAAGACCGACACCCACTCCATTAGCGTTTCAGACTGGATATGGACGGTGACGGCAGCGAGGAAGATTCTCGCCATGGAAGCTCCGCAGTAACTCATGAAACTGCTGATTAACTCATTGCCAGGTACATAGTGTGATCGGTGGAAATAGAACTGACTGTTTTGAAATGCTGGTTCGCGAAATGTCGCGGTAAGCAAAAGTCGCCACCGTCTTTTATTTTCTCCAACAAGGAAAGGACAAAAGCACAACAAAATTCCTTTTCGAGATGTTTCTCGGGTTCAAGAGGTAGATTATAGAAAGGGAAGGTATTAGCACCCTTTCTATCCGTGGTTATCCACGGGCTCTTAGGTACTTGCTCACTATGTTTTCAAAAGTTTGCTTTTCTTTGTGATTGTGGGTTTTGAAAAAGTTTGTTTGAAAACTTCGTTTTAACTCTAGTATCAGTCCTCAAGAGTGTATGAAGTGTTTGTTTGAAAACTTTTGTCAGAAAAGTGTAGGTGCGAAAAGTATTTTTTGTTTTGAAAGAGCAAGTACCTGAGAACCTCTACCTACTCAAAAGAAATTAAGTTGTGTATATGTCCTTTAGACAGTACTATCCCACTATTGAGAAGTAGGTAGCACCGTCGTTGGAGTTTTCGGGTCAATTCGATTATAGGGACATGTGGTCACCAAAGCAATAGTAGGGAGCCTTAGCGGTAACCCTAATGTCTTAGATCGTTTTTATCCGAGGCAACCGTTTCGAGGCAACTTTAATCTTTAGACAGGAGGACGACCTCTAAAACACCCTATACTCAATGACCACGTCGAGGCAACCAAGTGAGGCGTACCCTAAGAGTGGCATGTGCGAGTGTGTCAGGTTTCAATTATGTTATCTTTGTACATGTTATGGTGAGCTACAGGTTGATTTTAATTTCAGAGAAGTCTTGTCATGCATAGCCTAGTTAACATACATCTAACAGTTAATAGTTTGCGGAAAGTAAATCTATGCTATTACAAGGCGTCGGGTATTTACATTGCCAAAAACAACCCTTGAAAAATAAATGCGAGAAAATAAATAAAGCGATAAAAAGTCCTAATTAAAGCTATTACATCCTCGGAGCAATTACATAAATATGATCAAAAATATGAATCAAAAATAAACATGCGCGCGAAAAAAATTGAATCGGAGAAGTTCTAGGGTTTTGACCCTTTTTTGAGAAAGAAAGAAGTTTGTTATTATTTTGCAATTAGTTAAATTAACCCTAAAACTAATTAATTAATTAAAAGAAATATTTTTTTTTGGTTTTTATGTGTTAAAGAAAATAAATAAAACAAAGTCAAAAGTTAGTAAAAACCCTAATTCTAATTTATTTTATTTATTGCAAAAAATATTGAAGTTAACCTAATTAAAAAGACTAAATTAATTTGTTAGTATTTATTTACAAAAATAAAGTGAAATTAATTTTAATAAAAAAATATTATGTTTTAGTTTTACTGATTTTATTATGAAAATAATTAATTTAGGTTAATTAAGTAGTAATAATAATAATAATTAAAAGTAAATAGTTAAATAGAAAAATATAAAAAGAGAAAAAAAGAATAACCCAGGGGGGTGATGGCCCAATTAAGAGGTTTCTTTGGCAATTCTGAAGCCCAATTGTTTCCAGCCTCTTTGACTTTTTTGGATTGCCCACACGTGCATTGACCAGGGAGCATGGTAGTCATTCCATCCTGGCCTTCAGATTTGCTTTGCAAGCCACTTGGAGCGTTGATGATTGAGGTATATGGTGGACAACATTATGCAACCTGCACGTGAATATTCAAAGGAAAAGGAAATAAAGATTTTGGGGGACCTGGGATTCGAACCCAGGTCCCAACGTTTCCAAGCCAGCACGCTAACCACTCCACCATCACACTTTAGTCATTAGTAAGATAAAGCTCAATTATTATATTAACAAACAAATACATGTGCCTGAAAACAAAACAAAACGCGCGTATTTTCAAATGGTCCAATAATGTATCAACACATCATCATCTTCTTCCTTCGTTCTGCAAAAACAAACATTAGATAGCGGGGGTTTTTAACCCCCACAAACTACAGTGGCGAAAAATAGCGAATAAAGATGCAGTATATATAAATATTTCACGATGGGTGATTTGGATTCGTCTGGTTCTCAGGATTCCAACCATGTGCCTTAGTGGTCTCAATTTTTCCTGGTTTAGGAATCCCCAATTTCAAAGCTCATGAACCCTAAAATTCAACCACGGCATCTTTGGATTTAGGACATTATAATTCAATTAACCTATGCCAATAGCTTCATATGATTCCTATTAACACAAAACAACCAAGAAAATATGTTAAATGCCCATGAATTCAACAATACGATTTTGAAAAAAAGCTTCAAACCGTGGTTCTGTGCGTGATGATTCCTTGAGCTATGAAGCTGGAATTTGATTGCCACACGTTCTGGGAACCTCCTGCAGTGTATTAGAATCAACAAATTGCCTTGAATTGGCCAGGAATGTAAAAATCAGTTTCAAGTTTTCTTGGATATTTTTCAATATGGCTATGGTCTTTCTGCATCTTTCTTCACGTGTATGCATCAGGGTTGGCTTGCATATTTATAGAGGAATGGAATTAGGTCAAATCTTGAACAAAAATCCATTGAAATGATGATTGAATATTTGATTGAAAATCAAATCTTTTTGCATTTTCATGATTGAATAAAGTTGCCAAATTTGGAGATTTTTGCATCTTTGATTTGTACACGAAATTGCCAGCATATCTTGACCATATTTGCTTCACAAAAAGATTGAAAAACCACATCTTTGTATTTTCCTACAATTTAAATTAATTAAATGAATTAATATTAATTAAAAATCCAATTAATTAATAAAAATAAGAAAATAAATTCAATTAAGCTTGATGGGTCGTGCATAGGCCATGGATGAAGTTTCAAGAAGAGATTTGAGGCCCATTAGCAAAAATAAGGTGTTTTGAGCAAAGTTGACTTTTGCAAATTCATGAAAATTTCCCAACTTCTCCAATGCATATCTTGCTCAATTTTGATCATATGAACATGTTCTTGGACATTTTGGAAAGGTCTTGAAGTCCTCTAACCAATTCCTTTGGTCCTATGTCATTTGGATTTACCAATATCAAGTTATGGTATTTGACTTAAAGTGCATTTTTGTTGACTTTTGAATTTGACCTATAATGTAGAAATTGATAACTTTTTGTGAGAGCATTTCTTGGACTTGGAATGTGAAGATGGATTGTAGGAAATGTCATCCCCTTAAAAATGAGCATTGGATGGGATTTTTCTGATGAACCATGAAAAAGTTATGCCCTGGTCAAGATACAGTTGACTTTTCTGCTGTCCAAAAATAATAACTTTTTACATCTTGATGATTTTTGCGCTATCCTTGTGGAATCATGATCAAGACTTGATCAAATGATGATTGTGGACTCAAAATAAGATGTTGACCAAAAATTCTGACTTTTGACTGCAAAATGACCATTTTGCCCTTGCAGTTGACTGTGGATCAAATGGAGCTTTTGACTGTGCAAATTGACATTATGAATCTTGAGACTTGGCATGTAGGTGCTTGAGAATGTATATGGGCCTATGAGACTTGATTGAACCATTGAAAACCCCAAATTCCATGAAAGAACCAAAACCCTAATTTCAGCTGTCCTAGGAGATGTTTTGACTGTATAACCCTTTGAGCAATCTTGATCAATTTGAAGATCATTCTTGTCAAATCTTGAAGAATATGGCAGGGCAAATTTTGGGGTACAACAGTTGCCCCTGTTCAATCTTCTTAGACCTGAGGATGTAGATTGGCTTGCGTGCCTTTCGTGATCCGAAGGTGGAAGATGATTGAACACTAAAGTGCCCAGAAATTTGCACTCACATGGTGTAGTATCAGCAATGTGATGGCGGGAATGGGCTTATAGATGCCATTTGGAGATATGATGGATAGGAGGATGGGCTTATAGATGCCATCTGGGGATGTGACAGAATCTTGTGAGGGATGGGCTTATAGATGCCATCTGGAGATTGTTCGTTGAATTGTAACTTGGTAGGTTGAAAGAAGGGACCTGTGTAGGGTTGCCTGATGATGAGTCCGTGTTATACTGCATCTTGGAAGAGAAGGAACCGGTGTAGGGTTGCTTCATGATGGTCAAGTAGATAGTTGTCCTGTCTGGTTTCAGGTATTAATCTACAATCCGTCGTCCACAGATATTTCCTGGCTAGTTACAGGTGTTGATCCGGAACTTGAAAAGGGTTGGCCAATGAGATAGCTTTCCTGTCTGGTTTCAGGTATTAATCTACAATCCGTCGTCCACAGATATTTCCTGGCTAGTTACAGGTGTTGATCCGGAACTTGAAAAGGGTTGGCCAATGAGATAGCTTTCCTGTCTGGTATCAGGTATTAATCTCTGACTTGAGAAAGAAAGATAGTTTTCCTGGCTTGCTACGGGTATTAATCTTCAATATCTTCAATGTAGATAACTTTCCTGGCTTGTTACAGGTATAGATCTACAATCAGTCGTTCACAGATATTTCCTGGCTAGTTACAGGTATTAATCCGGAACTTAAGAAGGCTGGCCGACGAGATAGTTTTCCTGTCTGGTTTCAAGTATTAATCTCTGACCTGAGAAAGAAAGATAGTCTTCCTGGCTTGCTACAGGTATTGATCTTCAATCTCTTCATGTAGATACTTTCCTGGCTAGTTACAGGTATAGATCTACAATCAATCGTTCACATATATTTCCTGGCTAGTTACAAGTGTTGATCTGGAACTTGAAAAAAGGTTGATGGGTTGTCTCTATTGACAGGTTGAGCATCAGAAAAATCTCTAGGAATCGATTTAACTGAACCAGGGGAGGTTGTGTCTTCTTTGACGGGTTGTCTCTATTGACGGGATGAGCATCAGAAAAATATTTAGGAATCGATTTAACTGGTTTTGTCTCCTTTGACTGGGTTAGCATCAGAAAAATCTTTAGGAATCGATTTAACTGGTTTTGTCTCCATTGACCGACTTGGCTTCAGAAAAATCTTTAGGAATCGATTTAACTGGTCTTGTCTCCATTGACTGACTGGCCTCAGAAAAATCTTTAGGAATCGATTTAACTGGTCTTGTCTCCATTGACTGACTGGCCTCAGAAAAATCTTTAGGAATCAATTTAACTGGTCTTGTCTCCATTGACTGGCTGGCCTCAGAAAAATCTTTAGGAATCGATTTAACTGGTCTTGTCTCCATTGACTGGCTTTGCCTCAGAAAAATCTTTAGGAATCGATTTAACTAGTTTTTGACAAGGTCTTGGAATATCTTCAACTGGATCGGCTTCAGAAAAATATTTAGGAATCGACTTAACTGGACCAGAGAAGGCCTTTTGATATGGCTGAGAATTTAACTGCATCCTTCCTGAAAGGTAAAGGTCAGTCATATGCAATGCATGATATGGATCAAGCGATGATGTTCTCAATATAAATGAGATTGTGTGGTATGATGCGTATATGCATGTATTATGATGTATGGAAATGTAATGTTTTAGCTGGGGAACATAAATCCCGGAGCTGCTGGAGAGTAGAGTTGAATTCCTTGCTTGATGAAGATGATGATTGCAAGAATAAACCGGTAGGAGAAGATGACTCCGTTAGGGGATAAACCTGGTGAGGAGATTACTCTGCGGGGAATTACTCTGTGGGAATAGATGCTTTGCTGAGATTTTCATGATAACTCCGCTGGGGATTCCGTTGATAAGCTCTATTGGGGATCTTGATGATGAACTATGCTGGGGAATAGAAAGAACTTCGCTGGGGATGATCTTTCAGTTGCAACTTGCTGAGGATAACCCAGTTAGACTCTGGTGGGGGATAACCTCTGAATATGGCTGGGGAGAGATATTTTCACTCTGCAGGGGACAAGCTTCCAGAATCTACTGGGGAGATGGTTCAACTCTGGCGGGGAAGCTTTTTAGACATAATTGGGGAAATGGCTCCACTGGGGGTATCTTGTATTCCGCCGGGGAACAATCTTATATTTCTGTCGAGGAATATTAAGACTGCCGGGGATGTTTGCTGAAGAATATCTGTATACTCTACTAGGGAATATTAAGATCTTCTGGGGATACCCAACTTTTTTAGGGCTGATGGGAGACCAACTCTGCTTGGGGAGAATATTGCTGAATCTTGCCTTACTCTGCGGGGAGTGTCGATACTACACTCATTGAGGAAACAATCAAGTGATATTGAGCTCCTTTAGAACCCGGTTACTATTTCTAGGACATGTTGAGCCAACTAAACTTCAAGAGGGTACTTACCTACAAACTCCATGCAAGCCTAAACCTAAGGACTTGTCTGCTTTGTGTGAATATGATTACTTATATATAAACTTGCTTACTTCACATATCTGTACATAACATCATAACATCATACCATAGCATCTTCAATAACCATTTCAAGGATCTCGAGGTTCTTTGATGCAGGGTCACGTTAAACCAGACGTCTACCAAAGGGCAAGAGGATTCATTTTCCTCTAAACAAACATCGTCAAAGATCAAGTACAACAAATTGAGTCAAAGGCTATGACCCACTCGACATGGTGAGCTTGATTCTCGTGGAAAGACATCCATCGATACGAAGTTCTCCAATCCAAGATGTTGAAAGATGTTCAATTTCTAACATTTTCTTATGTTTACCCCGCGAGATCCTTGAAAACATGCATCCACATATCATGCATCATATCATGACAGGTTTCTCCCCTTCAGGTCTCTTTATCTTCCTACTATTTATTTCAGAAGAGATGGCTCTAGAGAAGACTATCAAGGACATCCAGGCTCAAAACGCTCAACTTCAAGAGATGTTCTTGAACCTATCTAAGGGGAAGGAAGAAGTGAAATCTCTCCTTACTAGGGGCATGATCATGGGGAATCCCGAGGGCAACAAAGATGATCAGTTGGAGCTGCTGCGAACTGAGATAACCATAATGAAAATCCAGATGATGGGACAACTGGTGGGCCAGATGGCTCTCATCCAAAACTTGGCATAAGGATAAGAAGAACTAAGGGTCCTCATCAATAAACTGCATCGGGATGGATGTAACCAAATGGGGAAAACAACTAGACTTGAGGATCAAGTCATCATTCAGCCTCCCTTGAGACAAGAAGCTGAGAGAAAACCTCCCCAATTTGATTCAGGGTCACAAGCCCAACAACAACCTCACCAACGTCAACAGGGTAATTGGCGTAAGCAAAATACATCTGAAAAGCGCTTCACGGAGACTAACATGTCATTATCCCAAGTGTTGCAACGCTTGTTGGAAGTCAAGCTGATTGTATTAAGGGACCCCCCTCGGCATCCCAACACTGCCTCTCTAGGGTACAATCCAAATGCAAGATGTGCGTACGACTCCAACAGTCCTGGACATGACACCGATGGCTGTTGGGCATTGAGAAACAAAATTCAAGATCTGATTAAAGAAACAACGCTGGAGTTCACACAAGATGGCCAAATGAAAATCTTCGGCTGAGGGCTCTCCACCTGAAATGACAAGTTCGAACAAAGAGGCTTCTGTTCATTTTGAATTTACAATTGTAATTTATTTTGTTATTCAAACAATTATCTATTAATATCAAACTCTGTTTCATTAATGCATTGCATATGTTTGTCTTGAATTTATCTTTTCGTTTTCACTATTTTTAAACTATGCTTTTATTCTTCTTATGACACAAACCTTTAGAGGGAGGATGACGAAAACAATGTCATAATCTCATACAATATGCTTTTGAACAGACCTTGCTGACGATGTACAGGCGTTTCTTTCAAATCCTAAACACTGGAGTTATAAGGAAGATAATCCCTAGTCAACCCCTTCGAGCCAAAAAAGTAGAAGTTTTTCTGTTTTAACACAAATTGAAACCTTTAATCAAAACCTGGGGTAGGGTAGTCTCTCAGTTAATTCAAATGCGTGTTAAAGTCGCAAACTCTCATCTTGTAATACAATGAATGACATAAAAAACATTCCTTTGGAATCAAAAGACGGTGATGGTTCCTTATCATATAGGCAGTCATTATCTCTCAAAAAGAAATGCCCACTAAGTCAAAACCTACAAAGGAGGCTTAAGAAAACTGGGGCATCCCACTGATTGTAATCTCAAAAGCAGGACCAGTCAGGCAAAAATTAGGGATAATAAACCGAAAGAAAGAGGTCACTACAAATCCTCAACAAAAATAATGTTGCAAAAATGACTTCCTTCCAACAAATTTAACGTGTTTGGACCATCACCAAAACGTCATTCCAGACTCAATTGGAGTTCAACGCATAATTAACTGAGTTTAGGACTGAAGAACATCACGAAGAGCGGGTGGGTACAAATATTACTTTGATCCTTTATCCTTTGTTTCTTAAACCGTGAACCAAGCCACGTTACAACCCTTCAAAAGTCCTAATTGAAGCGTGGGTTAGTTCGAAAGCATACTGTTACAAAAGGTATCCTGACTCCTGTAAGGCTTTGCTCTAAATCATGAGTTGAATTTTGCTTACAAAAGTTTTCTGCTAAAAAACGCATTTTCAAAATTTCAAGACAAGCATAAACTTTGCATTATTTGAATATCGTTGTTTGCATATGGGTATTTGTTTGACAGTGAAGAAATTCACACAGTGAATATCTGATGAATGAAAGCTCTCTCAGTGAACAAAATCACTTCAAGTGGGATGACACTTCCGTTGCAAAAATCTCCTATCAACAAGAGGACATAACATGTCATTGTCCAGAACACCTGGGGCAGTCCATTCAAGATTTCAAGAAATCTCTCAAGTACAGAGTAACCTGGGGCAATCCAGTCAAGTTTTCAAGAAATCTCTCAAAGTGCAGAGTAAGCAGGGGCAAGTCTTCGTCCCCGTCACTTGGGGCATTGAACGTCAATCCCAACAAAGGGTTGCATACAGTCAAACATTTTCTGGCAAAGCCATAAACACTCGCTACTTGGGGCAGTGACAAATATCTCCAAAATCCTTCTCATAAGAGGAATCCCAGCCAGAGTTTCAATAATCTCTTCCCAGCTAAGTCGACCTCAATAATTCCTGAGAATTTTTCCTATTGAAGTCGCGAGAATTTTCACTATCGGAAACGAAGAATTCAACTTTTTTCTCCAGCACCAATTTGGGATTTATTTTCCCCAGCGAGAGATCATCTTGAAAACATTACATATTCGGACATCAGGACATCATACAACACAATCTCATTTATTTTGAGAACATCATTGTTTGATATGTGTCATGAAACTGACCTTTACCTTTCAGGAAAGATGAAATCAAATTCTCACAAAATTCAAGTTATGAAGCCTGGACCACGACTAGATAGTAGTTCATCCAACTTTCCTCTTCAACAGAGAGGATTCTTCAATAGAATAACAGACGACCGAAGTTCCTAAAATTCAACAGAAATGGTACCCCAGTGGAATAACAGACAACTAAAGCTCCTAAAATTCTATTTCTCTCAAGACAAAAGATCAACATTTCTCAGCGGAGTCCTCATCAAACAACAAAACAAGAATTCCCAGTGGAAACATTCTGAGCAAAGTTTAAAAGATACACATGCTCTTTAACAACAGTCCAGGATTTATTTTCCCCGGCATCTATTGAAGATTTCCCAAAGACTTTCGTCTGGATTAGTTAAATCGATTTTAAGATTTTTTTGATTCTTATCCAGTCAAAGTTAATTCAAGACCTTCTCTGGCTCAGTCAGATTGACACTAAGATCTCCCTGATTCTTATTCCAGTTGAAGATATTCCAAGACTTCCGTCTGCCTCAGTTAAATCGATTCTGAGATTTTCTAATTCTTATCCAGTCAAAGTTAATTCAAGACCTTCTCTGGCTCAGTCAGATCGACACTAAGATCTCCCTGATTCTTATTCCAGTTGAAGATATTCCAAGACTTTCGTCTGGCTCAATTAAATTGATTCTAAGATTTTTCTGATTCTTATCCAGTCAAAGTTAATTCAAGACCTTCTCTGGCTCAGTCAAATCGACATTAAGATCTCCCTGATTCTCATCCCAGTGGAAGATATTCCAGATTTTTACTGTTTCAGATAAATCTCTCAACGGTTTATTCTGATTCATTCTTTGTACATATCCAGTTCAAACTTTCCGTCAACAATCACCTTTGGATGGCATCTTTAAACCCATTTCCATACACAATCTCTATAGCACGTCATTAAGATCCCCAGCGGAAACGAGACTACCAACTACCAATCCCCAGCGGAGCTCAAACTATCAACCACAGCGGAAATCATCCGATTTTTGCAAATCCCCCGGCAAGTTATCTTAAAGCCTGGAAATCAACCAGACAACAGCTAACTTTTATCCCCAGCCTAGGATAATTCCCCAGTACATTGGCCTACACCGAAACTCCTGATATCCCCGTCAGAATGAAGATTCCCATTCTTGACTCCCAATAGATTGGCATACACCCAAACTCCTGATATCCCCGTCAGAATGAAGATTCTCATTCTTGACTCCCAGTAGATTGGCATACACCCAAACTCCTGATATCCCCGTCAGAATGAAGATTCTCATTCTTGACTCCCAGTAGATTGGCATACACCCAAACTCCTGATATCCCCGTTAGAATGAAGATTCTTATTCTTGACTCCCAGTAGATTGACATACACCCAAAATCCTGATATCCCCATCATAATGAAGATTCTCATTCTTGACTCCCAGTAGATTGGCATACACCCAAACTCCTGATATCCCCGTCAGAATGAAGATTCTCATTATTGACTCCCAGTAGATTGGCATACACCCAAACTCCTGATATCCCCGTCAGAATGAAGATTCTCATTCTTGACTCCCAGAAGATTGGCATACAACCAAACTCCTGATATCCCCGTCAGAATGAAGATTCTCATTCTTGACTCCCAGTAGATTGGCATACACCCAAACTCTTGATATCCCCAACAGAATGAAGATTCTCATTCTTGACTCCCAGTAGATTGGCATACACCCAAACTCTTGATCTCCCCAGCAGTATAGCTACTCCCCACAAAGTTTTTACTCCCCAACAGAATGAAGATTCTCATTCTTGATTCTCCAGTGAAGTTGCCAGAGTCTTCATTACTCTCCAGCACGAATTTGTCAGAATTTTTAATCCTCTACAGATCGGAGATTCTCATTCTTGACTTCCCAGTATGAAGTCCCCAAGGATTCAAATTCCCCTAGCAGATTGAAGATTCTCATTCTTAATTCCCTGCGGAAGCCATCAGAGTCTTCCTTTATCTCCAGCAGATCAAGGTTTTCCTTTGTCTGATCCCCGGTAGAGATCACCAGAGTTTTCCCTATTCCCCAGCCGAGTAAGGATTCCCATTGTGAAATCTCCAACCATAGTAATCAAAGTTCTCAGATTCCCCAAGCAGATTTCTCAAGCAACAGTTTGACATTAATCTCACAACAGATTTTGTCATTAATCCAACTCCAAAGACTTGAAGGATCCCTATATCCCCAGGAAAGTCATGAAGGATTCTCACATCCCCACAGAAGTTGTCAAAGATTTTGAATCTCCAGCGGCGGTCATGGATTTATTTTCCCCAATAGCAGTCAAGGATTTTATTATCTCCGACTATCAAGGATTTATTTTCCTCAGCAAGACAGCTAATCAGCTTACATGCACATACATTACAGTCATATATCATAAACATTGATAAAACACATATATTGCATCATACATTTCATGCAACATAACTTTGTGTTCCAGCTAACATTTTACCCTTTTCAGGATAAGATTAACAAGCTATCAATATACAATCATGAAACAGCTTAGAGATGCTCCAGACACGGATGCTACTCTATTGCTTATTCAAATTCAAAGCTCAGAAAACAACTTAGAGATGCTCCAGACACGGATGTTATTCTATTGCTTATTCAAATTCAAAGCTCAAAAAACAGCTTAGAGATGCTCCAAACACGGATGTTATTCTATTGCTTATTCAGATACAGCTAAGAGATGCTCCAGACATGGATGCTATTATGTCGCTTATTCAAATACAAGACTCAGATAAAGTCCAGATACGCTCCAAATACGGTAGCCATGTTGTCACTTATTATGAATTTTTCCCCAACCCAGAGGTGTTCCAGACACGGATACCTTTCTGTCGCCTATTCAGAATTCAGATTCAAATACAGTTACAGCTTGGATACGCTCCAGACGTGGGCACCATTCCTTTGCTCATACATATTCAGTCTCCAGATACAGTACATATACGTTCCAGATACGGATACTATTCTGATACTCATTCTTTTGACCTACAACTTGCAATTCAACAAACAGTCTTGGATGGCATCTTTAAGCCCATCTCCAACAAGATTCACATTTCCAAATGGCATCTTTAAGCCCATTCCCTCAACTACATTTTGACGAGTGCAAATTTACGGGCACTCTAGTGTCCAATCATCTTTTACCTTCGAGTCACGAACGACAAACTCGCCAATCTAACTCTTCAGGTTCAAGAAGATTGAACAGGGGAAGCTGTTGTACCCCAAAAGTTTCCCTCACATTTTTTTCATAAGAAAAAGCACAACCATGGGGTTTCTCAAATATTCAAGATTGGCTCAGGAATCGATCAGGCAGATTTTCTCATGTGGCAGTAAATCAGCAATTAGGTTTTTTCTTGCATTTCTCAGAAGAAATTGAATTCTCAGAAAGTCAGTTGGCTGTCACATGTTTTCATGCTCTCTCAAATTTACTGAAAAGGCTATGTTTGTTTGATCCAGGTCAACCAGATAATTTGTGTCTTTTAAAAAAACATTTGCTTTGTTTATGGAATAAACATTTGCCTGTTTATGGAATACACAGTGCGTGTTTTGATTGGAATACAGTTGCAAGATTACAGATTTATTGGATTACTTGGAGTTTAAGTTATCTTTATTGGAATTATTGGAATGCAGTTTCAGTTATCTTGATCAAGGAATCTTTAAGAATCAGTGAAGACACAAAGAGAGAATTACAAGTTACTAACAGTAATGGATTTTATTGACATCAGATTATCTCATAAAGACTTTCTTCATTTATTTCAAATGTTGTTTCAAAAAAACAATTTATTATTCAAATGATTTAGGTTTTACAACTTATCATATTTGAAAAATAAATCAATACAACTGATTGAAAATCTCTCTAAATTACAAAGAAAGAAAAATCTAAGCCTAAGGATGACTAAGCTTCCATTGCTTCCATGCTTGCCAAAGAATCTCTTGCTTCCTCTGCTTTGCCACCATCCAGTTTGCGCTCACATGAAAATGAAAGGCAAGAAAAATAATTAGTATAGTTAATTGGGCATAAGCAAGAATTTTCAAAAGAAAGAAAAATGTTCATCATTAAAGTATGCGACTTGGAATCAGAGGGCTATATTCATCACATTATTATTTTCAAATCACAAGAAGATTATTCTTCTTGGTTCACAAACAAGAGAGATAGAGGCAACCTATCCAAACAAGAAATGCAGCCAAACATATTCCAAACAAGCAAACCGCTAGGCTGTCCAAACAAGGCGCAAAACAGGGCCAAACAATGCAGCAAATTGGACAAAGTACAAGCAAACATGCAGCAAGCTGTCTAAGCAAGCAGTGCAAGCAAGCAAAGCATTACAAGCAAGCTAAACAAAGTACAAGCAACAGCAGGCAAGAAGAAAGTACATCAGTATGGTAAACCAAACAACAAGCAAGGGGCTTGTTTCGATAGCCTTTTCATCATTTTCCAAAATTTTGGCAAACTTTTCAGTAAAAAAGGTGAAAAAGCATTTTGCTTTTATCATTGAGAGAGGAGAGAGAGGAAAGAAATCACCTAATTTGTTGGAATTGCACAAAAGGTACAACTCTTCTATTCTACCCACAAGCTGTCAAAAAAAGAAATCAAGATATAACAGAGAAAAGGCTCAAGCAAAGGGGGGAGAAAATCATAAAACTCAGAATTTTATCAAAGTCCAAGAGGAAAAAACTGTAAAAGAATAAAACTCAGAAAAACTCCCAAAAAAACACACAAAAACCTATTAAACAATATCCCAAGCTTGATCTCAAGGCCACAAACATAGCCATCAAGAACATACCAAGCTAAACCTGTTAGTTCAAACTAAACAAGCCCAAAAAACCAGTTTTCAAACCTGTTAAAACCAAAAGTATAACCAAACTGTACGACAACAAACAGCGAGAAAACCCAAGCCTGTTAAACCAAAATCATAACCAAACCAACAACTCAGAAAACCTCCCAACAACAAAACAACCAAACCTACATAACAAATTCAAACAACCAAACCTGCATAACAAGTTCAAACATAAAAAACTACCAAAACTAGTTTTCAAACCTCCAAAAACATTAAGGTTCAAAACTTCCAAAGTCCTCAAACATCCCAACCTGTTAATTGTCAAACTGTAAAAACAGTTTTCAAACCACAAAACATTCAAACCTGTAACAAAACTCCACAGTTCAAAAACCAATAAACAACAAAAACCATCTTCAATACAAAGCCACAAAATCTCAAGCTTTCACAAACTGATAAAACCTGTTAAAACATCCTAATCCAAAAAGTTCAAACCGATACACCAAGCCTAATCCCAAACCAATAACATCATCACAAAGTCAGAAGCATCATCATCATCAAACAACATCATTCAAAGCACGAAGAAATCACAAAGTCACAAGTACAACATCCTTCAAAGCTCAAGGGACAGAAATAAGTTACCAGAAAAGCTCACGCTTCGTCATCCTTTCTTCCCTCCCCGTTTTTGGCCTCCAAGAAGCACCATCAACTCAGTCTCACGTCCTTTTCCATTTCGCAAAAGTTCCAAAGGTATGTTTCTTTTCAAAACGTTTCCTGTATCTCAAAGCATAGCACAATAGATTAACAAGCAAAACATGAACAAGATTAACAATAACAAAAATCGTTCAAACTTCAAAATCCATAGAATCGTACCTTTCAAAGAAGCGAAAAACGTTAGCGCTTAGGATGTGAGAGAGAGAGAGAGTGCTCCGGTGACGGGAATTGGAGAGAGAAGATCAGTTTAAGCTAATCAAGCATCTTAGGCATTAATCAAAACTTAGGGTTTCCAAAAAATCGCGAATCAGTTTGAATCAAAAAGGGCAAAGATTCATTTTGCTCGTGAAATTAGGAAGAAGCAATTGTTGAGACGGTAACAGAGTGAGAAAGATAAACAAGAGAGGGACGAAGAGACGATAGCTCCGCTGTGAGAAACATCAAGCACAAACCCTAACTCTGTTTACCCTAATCCAACAATTAGGCAATTGAATTGGGCCGCCTCTGTTTACATCTTCTCAAGCCCACACGTAATTGCTAAGACATCCCCACCTCCCCCCCATCTGGCCTTGTTCCTTTTGGTATGAACAACACCTTTGGGCCTAACCCCTTAAATCTCCTAAGCCCATATTTGCTTCTTTTTAAATTTGTCTTTTTATTTTGAAAATGCTAAATAAGATTTAAAATACTTTTTATTAATTTAAGTTAAGGTTTTAGTGTTTAATTTCTATCCTTTTTTTTATAAAGACTCATTTTTATTAATTTTCTTACACTTATTAAAAAAACATTAAAAAGGAATTAACTTAATATATTTTCTTTCTTTAAAGATAGTTTACATAATGAATAAAATACATAAATATTAATAAAGTTTCAAATCAATTCTTTTTTTTTAGAATAGGTTTTATTTTTATTTTTTTCAAGTAAATATATACATTTCTACTTTGTTGATTTTATTTCATAAATTGTCATAGTTTTGTATTAAATCACGCAGCAATTCGATTTGGTTGTATTATTTGATATTTGTACATTGCTATTTTTATTTGATTCATCCCCATTTGTAACAATTGTACCCCCGTTCCCGGATACTTTTGTAATAGCTTAGAATTTTAATTCCCGCAATTTATTGCTTTCTATATACTGTGTAGTAATTAGGCATGTATGGAAAGATTCAAAAATCAATCACTAGATGACCTAATCCAAGAATAAATAACTTGAAACCAACACACTTCTCACACACAAACCTCTAGGGTAATCTCGCTTGTTGCCTCGGAAATACAATCATGTCCCTCGAATATGTGACACTCTAGCAAATGACCCATCGATAAACAAAGATTGTAGTCCCTCGATGACCCTCGATGTTGCCTTCGATAAAATGATCTCGTCCCTTACAAAATTGCTAGAGCGTCTCACAAGTTGCTTTCAATGATTGTAAAATTGACCCGCGCCTGTCCCTTCACATCCAATGATGGGGATTCTTACCAAATCAATGGTAAGATAGCACCATTAAAAGGAACAAGAAAAGAACAACTTAAGACGTTTCGAGTAGATAGATTCGCTCTTAGTTACTCGCTTGCTCACGACAAAAACTTTTACACTTACACCTCCATTTCAAAATACTTTCAAAAGACAAAACGTTTTGTATACGTTCTTATAGAGATAGGAACCATTGAAAAACCTCTTTTCAAAGCACTTTTCGAAACACGATTCACAAACACCTCTTTGAACTATTTTTCGAAACAAAACTTTGTATATGTTCTTATACAGACGAGAACCATTTCAAAGAAACTTTCCAAAATACTTTCAAAACCCACACCACAAGCACACAATCAAACAAAAGCAAGTGATCTAAACGAGTAACTAAGAGCCCATGGAAAACCATGGATGAAAAGGGTGCTAACACCTACCCTTTTCATAATCTACCCCCCGAACCCGAGAAAATTCTCGAAAGATCTTTCCTGTGCTTTTTAACCTTTCCTTTTGGATAAAAGAAAAGTCGGTGGCGACTCTTGCTAACCGCACAAGTGAGAACGAAACGCAAAACCTCTAGTCAGTTCTCCCACCGTATCACAACATGTTATGCTATAAATGGAAGGTTCAAGGTTAAGAGTGACTTACCTTGCTTGAAGCTGGGGTATGTGAGTCGGACCCTTAGCCAGCGCTATGGATACTCCTAGGTTCGAAAGGAAGAAATGAAGGTGATGTTTCTGATGCTGGATTCGAAGGAAAAGAACAAGTGTGATGTTGTTTCTACTGGACTCGAAGGAAAACAATGTATGGGCGATTGCTTCAGATTTGAAAGAGGCAAGTGTTTAAATTTTGGGTTTGTGGTTGAAAATGTGTTTAAATGTTTGAGCGTTTTATGATTTTTATCCATGCCCCAGAGTCTTTGGAGGTGTGTCCAGCCCCTTATACATGTTATGGAGCTTCTTATTTATAGGAAAAGCTGGCTATAATTTTGGATGGAAAACAAAACAATTTGAACAATTTGAGTAAACTGCTTTTAGTAGCTTTCGAGGGGCAGTATTCGTATGCCATTTTGGTGCAAGAATGAGACAGTGTTTCAGGACTGTTGTGCAGCAGTTTTGGAGCGTTATGGCCAGTGTACCAGGCCTGAACTTGGCAGCAAGCATCTTTTGAATATTTCATCCTTTCGTTTTGACCCCCCTTCAACCAGATTCTTCTTCCAAAAATGTTATTTAATTTTCCTCCAACAAGCATCCTTTGAATGGGTCACTTTTGTGCATCCTTCGAAGGAGCAAAAAGTGTGCCCCCAGAATGGGTCACCAAAGTATGCCTTAAGGTGGGTCTTGTAAGTCCTTCGAATGCGCCATCAAACATGTCCTTCGAATGGAACACCCAGACATGTCCTTTAAAGGGGTCATATATGTATCTTTTAAAGGGCCAAATGTGTCCTTCGAATGGACTATGCAATTCTTCGAATGGGCTAGTAAGGTATATCCTTCGACATGGACTCCTATGTATACCCTTTAAATCCTACAATACATGTCCTTTGAAGGGGGCCACTAACCATGTGTGTTGAAGGTTGTCAAGAGTGGAACTGCATCATATTATTTCAAAGGGAAATGTTGTCCAGTCGAAGCTAGTATAAACATAGCCAATGCCCTGTCGAAGCCTACATGTAAGAGGTCTAAACGCCCCAAACGAAGCTTGCAACAAAGGGGGCCACATGCCCGAACTAAAGAGGCATGCTAGGCTTGCATCAAAGGAGGGCCACGTGCCCAAACGAAAGAGGCATGCAGGAAGCAAAAATGCCCATACGAAAGAGGCATGCATGAGGCAAAAATGTGCAATCGAAGGATGCCAAAAGGAGGCTTTTTGCCTTGGAATTGAAGGAGGCCACATGAGGCTTCTTCCTAGTGCCTGCTGGCCTTGTGGGCACCTCTTTCACGCAAAAAAGGTGTTATGGCTCAATCGAAGGCTGCATGCAGCCAACCATTACTTTGTGGATCAAAAAAAGCATGGAGAGATCAAATGTTTAAATGAAAAAGGCATGCAGGAAACCATTGCACTGTCAATCCTGTGAGGCAAAATATGCAATCAAAGGTGACATGTAGGAAATTCCTACCTTGTGAATAAAAGCCAGCGTGCAGAAGCCAACGCCCAATCGAAGGATGCAAGCCAAGCTTGCATAGAAAGAGGCCAAAAGGCCAATCGACGGAGGTGAATCGAAGAAGACTTGTTTTTCTCCAATTTTGTCAAAAATATTATTTTTATCTATTTTCCCCTTTTTTAACAGCTTCCTCTTTAATTTGATGTTGAAAAATCCAATTGTACTAGTGCAAGCTTAAATTTTGAGAATCCTTGTGAGAAATGAGAGGGAAAATTTTGGGGTACAATGCAGATGCAATCTAAATATAGATTTATTGTGACATTCATTCCAAAATCTCCTACAGATACAGTTCAGATATGATCCTGATATGGATGTTATTCTGATACTCATCCAATATCTCCTCAGATACAATTAAGGCTCGGATTTATTCTGATATTTCCCAACTGAGTTGGTCTTAACTGAAAAAGAGACCTTACGGAGTTCTCCAAAAAGAATTCATCTCCCCAATAAGGTCTTCAAAATATTCTCCTCAACAGGGTTTATTTCCCCAACAAACTACAGATTCCCAACACAAGTCTTTTCTCAGACTATTACAAATCAACAGACAAAACCCCTTTGCCCCCAACAGAATCGTTACTATCCCCAGAAAGTTGCTGCAAATCCTGGAATTCGACCAGATACCAGTTAAATTTTATTCTCCCCAGTCAAGTTTACCCAGTAGAGAAACGGACCACTAAGGTTCCTAAACTCTTCTCCCCAAACATAAATCAGTACATCCCTAGCGGAGTTTCTTCAAACAAATAAGCAGGAATCCCCAGCAGAAGTATTCTAAACAAAGTTGAAGATACACAGAATCTTCATCTCTAGCAGTAGTCCGAGAGTTAATCTCCCAAAACTCTCCAACAGTAGTCAGGAGTTTATTTTCCCAGACAAACATACACTTCAACCACATTTCACATTTTATACATCATAACATATGCATACGAAACACATATAGCATTCTCATTCATTCTGAGAGAATCATTATGCAATACATACATCATGCCCTTATATGAAACTAACTTTATCTTTTCAGGTCGGTTCTCGAACATGTAAATCTCGTCAACCGACTATCATCTGTCAAATTCAATCAGCCAAAGGTTCTCTTCTAGAAACGATTTAGATACGATCCAGATATGGATGACATTCAGATACTTATTCCAAATTCTCTTCTAGAAACAGTTTAGATACGATCCAGAGATGGATGACATTCTGATACTTATTCCAGATTCTCTTCTAGAAACGCTTCAGATACGATCCAGAGATGGATGACATTCTGATACTTATTCCAGATTCTCTTCTAGAAACGGTTCAGATACGATCCAGAGACGGATGACATTCTGATACTTATTCCAAATTCTATTCTAGAAACAATTCAGATACAATCCAGAGACGGATAACATTCAGACACTTATTCCATATTCACTCTAGAAACTGTTCAGATATGATCCAGATATGGATGACATTCTGATACTTATTCCAGATTCTCTCTAGATACGGTTCAGATACGATCCAGATACGGATGACATTCTGATACTTATTCTAGATTCTTTCAAATACAGTTCAGATATGATCCAGATGCGGATGTCATTCTGACACTCATTTAATACGTCTTTCAAATATAGTTCAGATACGATCCAGACGCGGATGTCATTCTAACACTCATTTAATACAACTTTCAAATATAGTTCAGATATGATCCAGATGCAAATGTCATTATGACACTCATTCAATACATCTTTCAAATACAGTTCAAATACGATCTAGACGCAGATGTCATTCTGACACTCATTCAACACATCTCTCAAATACAGTTCAGATAAGATCCAGATGCGGATGTCATTCTGACACTCATTTAGTACATCTTTCAAATACGAGTCAGATATGATCCAATTATGGATAATATTCTGATACTCATTCCACTACATCTTCCGACTCAGATTAAATCGGCCAAAGATCTATTCTAATACTTCTCCCAGTTACACTCAAGCTTAGACTTAGTCTAATTTCTATCAATAATCACTCTGGATGGCATTTGTAAGCCTATCTCCGACAAACTCTTCATCACTTCTCTAAATGGCATCCTTAAGCTCATTCCCGACACAATCAACTAACACATAGTCCAGTGAAAAATTTTGGGCACTCTAGTGTTCAATCATCTTCCACCTTCAAGTAACAAATGGCGGACCCGCCAATCTAACTCTTCAGGTTTGAGAAGATTGAACAGGGGCAATTGTTGTACCCCAAAATTTGCCCTCTCTTTTATCAATAGATTTCTCACAAGATCTTCAATGGCTCAAGCTCATAACACCGATACATCAAATTAGGGTTTGTTTTCATAAGGACAATTGGACTTTTAATGCCTCAAAATACTTTCATGGATCATTATGGACCTCCAAGAATGCTCATGACAAGTTTCAAGCCTTGGATCACCAAAATTGCTCAGTTAATTGATCAAATGACCTAAAATCAGTTGTATTGATGAAAAAGTCAACTATAGAACCAAAAGTCAAACTTTGACTTTTTTGGTCAACATTAGGTTTCAAAGATCACAATTCATCAAGACATCCAAAATACAAAGCTTGATCATCAAGAAATCAAGAAAGTCAAAAGTAAATGTGATAAGTCAAACTTTTCAAGACTTAGAAATTTTTTCTGTTTTTGTACATGATAATTACATTACTTCATGCTGTTCTTTCACCAAGATGCAAGATGATTCAAAGAAAACTTTCAACATGAAAGTTGTAGATCTTGATGAGATCTACAAATTTTCTTTGCTGATCAAGTCCTAGAAGTGCATGTATTTTGAGTTATAAATTCATGAAGTCGTGCATTTTTTATTAAACACTTAGGGGAATTTTCAGCAGGTTTGGTCAGGTTTTATCCCAACTTCATGGCCAATTTTCATTAAGTTCCAGTTTGATTTAATAAAATTGGAAAACATGAAATTGTAGAGGATGTTTCAAGCTTTTCAAAACATCCAAGAGCATGAATTTATCATACTTGAGCTAAGAGAGTCAAGGACCTGAAGTTGAGAATTCATTCTTGATTTACAAGGCAGATTTGTGATGAACAAGGAACCAAAATCTTAGGTATGCTGCATAATCTTCACTTTACAGGCCTTAAACTTGTATATCACTACTTAGTTGAATGCTTACACAGCTAGTTAAACTATGATCTAAGTGTTTGAGCCTTTTCCCAAGTGATCATTCCATTTTTGGAAGAAAGCAACATATTAATTCTTGAAAAGTTCACTTTAATCACAAAGTCAATTTCTTGAGCCTCTAACTTGTTGTTATGATCACACTCAACTCCTACAAGTTAGAACAAACATTTTTAAAGTGATCAACCACTTTAGATAGCTGGGTACAGACATTGGAAACATGTTCTTCATGCTTGCTTAAAAAATAATCAAGATAGCCAAAACATGTGATTCAAAATCTGAGTTATTTCAAGTCTCAAACCTTCTATATAGATAGAGAGGCCAATTGCAAGAGAAAGAAGTCAGAAAAATAGAGATAAAATCCAGAGGTTTTGTTGTGTAGATAAGCCCTCAAAATCCCATACTCTAAAAAAACCATAACTGTCCACAAAGTTCCCACTCTTGAGTTTTGAAGTCCTAATCTTTCAACCCTTCACACCTTGCAAGTTCTGTCCAAACAAACCATGTAAGCACTCTACATACATCATATAGAGGTTTTTCAAACACAAGAATAGCTTCTGTAACATCACTATTTTCCAAGCTCAAGAACAGTCAAGACAGCAACTCAAGCTCAAAGCACAAATTCCAGCTTCAAGGTAAGTCTTCTTGACTTTGAACTCTTCATGCAAGCATAATTAGTGGTTCATTAGTGAAGATAAAATGTAGATCTCATTTCCTTGAAGCTAACCATATGCTTATATTTCATTTTCACTAACCATGTGTTGAGAACTAACCCATGTATGCAGCAAAACAATGATAGAGTGAAAAAATTGCAGTATGAGTGGACACATACCCACATGAGTCGACTCATTTTAGTGGCAGGACAGGTTATGAGTCGACACAAAACCTTATGAGTCGATGCATACTGCTATAACAGGCACAAAATAGAAAGAAAAAAGGCACATGAGTCTACACAAAACACGAATGTGTCGACACATGCAAGAAATGAGTCGACACATACCATTATGCATCGACTCATACTGGGCTGGTTTTGTTTTATAGGAGCAAGGAAAAGTTATGTGTCGATGCATATATGCATGTGTCGACACATAATGGTTAAAATGCAATTTTCCTCTCTTTTACAATGTTTTTATAATTTCTATATGTTTTCTTCAAGGTTATTCAATATGGTTGTAATATTTAAGTTCTTATTTCATCCCCATTCATAAATTGTACTCCCCATCCCCCTAATGATGTAATAGTGTAAGATTTTAATTTCCACAAATTTATCTTTTTTCATTTGTAGTAATTAGGGTGTGTATGGCAAGACTAAAATCAATCCTTAGACAACCCTAATCCAATAAAAAATAATGCATGAAATCAAAACACTTGCACACTACACCTCTAGGGTTAACTCCATTTGTTGCCTTGAGAAAATGGTCATGTTATACATGTGAGATGCCTTAGCAAAAACAACCAAAAATACAAGATTGTAGTCCCTCGATGATGCTACGAATGTTTCCATACAAATGATCTTAGTCCCTTAAGAAAAATGCTAAGGTATATGACTATACGATGACCCACACCCGTCCCTTTACATCCAAAGATAAGGCTTCTTACCAATCAATGGTGAGGTAGCAATATCAAAGGAAGAGAGAAATGAACAAAAGACTTTTGAGTAGGTAGAACATTCTTAGTTTCTTGCTCACAATATATCTTTAAAACAAACATCTTTTAAAATACACCAAACACTTTCAAAACATGGAAATATTTTCAAAAAAAAGTCCAACACTTTGTATGCATTCTTATAGAGACGAGAATCATTACAAAGTTTGCCTAAATGAAGGCGCTTTTTAAAAATACTTTCAAAACCTACCACAAACACATATCAAACAAAGCAATTTCAAAAGTGATCTAGCAAGAAACTAAGAGCCCGTAGATAACTACGGATGAAAAGGGTGATAACACCTTCCCTTTTCATAACCTACCCCCCTAACTCAAGAAAATATCTCAAAAAGGTCTTGCCTGTTCTTTTCACCCTTTCCTTTATTGGATAAAAGAAAAGTCAGTGGCGACTCTTGCTATCCGCAACAATTGCGATAAAACGCAAAACACCCAAGTCAGTTCTCCCACCGTATTACACAATTCATGAAACTTGATACGAGCATCCTTGAAGACATATGAAGAACCATGGAAACCACTTAAGACCTTCGAAACCCAATCTTTCTTGAGAAACTCAAAACCCTAGTTGTAGACCCCTTGCTTAGGAGGAGAATTTGACTGGTCAACCCTTGAGTACTTAAGACCCTTTTGAGAATGCTTTGAAGAAAATGGGAGGGAATATTTTGGGGTACAACACCACCAGTTGAAGGAAGACCTCTGATCATGTACCTACAATGTTAGATAACTCAATGGGGTGTGTACTGGGCCAGCATGACGAGTCTGGTCAAAAAGAGCATACAATATACTAACTTAGTAAAAAGTTTACCAACTGTAAAACAAGATACTCACTGCTCGGAAAAACTTTCTGCACTTTGGCATGGGCTGCTCGCCGACTAAGACAGTATATGTTAACCCATACTACTTTGTTAATCTCTAAAATGGATCCCATCAAATACATACTCAAGAAGCCAGCTCTCTCCGGAAGAATAGCCAGATGGAAAATGGTCTTGACAGAATATGACATTCAGTACACCACTTAGAAGGCTATCAAGGGTAGTGTACATGCAGATCATTTGGCTCATGAAGCCGTAGACGACTACCAACCTATGAATTTCAAGTTCCCAGATGAGAATATTATGCTAGTTACAGATTGTGAAAAACCTGTACCGTATGAAGGACCTGAGCCAGGATCCTGATGGACTATGGTTTTCGGTGGAGCTTCTAACATGCTTAGTAATGGAATTGGTGTTGTGATTATTTCCCCCAAAGGTTGCCATACGCCCTTCACAGACAGACTTTGCTTTGAATGTACTAGCAACATGGCTGAATACGAAGCATGCATTATGGGCATCAAACCTGCTATTTACCTAATGTAATACGGTGGGAGAACTGAGTTTTTGGTTTGCGATTTATTTCAAATGTTGCGAATAACAATATTCGCCATCTACTTTTCTTTTATCCAATAAAGGAAAGGGTGAAAAGAACAGGAAAGACCTTTTGAGAATTTTGAGTAAGGGGGTATGTTATGAAAAGGGAAGGTGTTAGCACCCTTTTCATCCGTAGTTTTCTACGGGCACTTAATTGCTAGCTCACTTTTGAAATGCTTTGTATTTGTGTATGTTTGAAAATATTTTGAAAATGCCTAAGTGTGGCAATTTTGTAATGATTCTCGTATCGTTGGGAATGTACACAAAATGTTTGTTTTGAAAATATTTGTTTAAAGGAAGTGTTGTTTTGTGAAAAGATGTTTTGTTTTGAAAAGTTTATGAGTAAGCGACTACGAGCGTTCTACCTACTCAAAAAGTCTTTGTTCTTTTTCTCCTCCTTTAGATAGTGCTACCCTACCATTAATTAGTAGGAAACCCTATCATTGGATATGAGGGACAGGCACGGGTCATTGTACAATCATAGAAGGCAACTTGTAGGAGGCTTTAGCAATTTTAGTAAGGGGCTAAGATTGTTTACCGAAGGCAGCATCGAAGGGTCATCGAGGGACTACAATCTTTTAATCGAGAGTCTTTGCTAAAGAATCCCATGTTCAAGGGACATGACTGTTTTTTATCCAAAGGCAATAAGTGAGGTTACCCTAGAGGTGTGCGTGTGCGAAGTGTTTTGATTTCAAGTATTTGTCTTGAGATTAGGTTTTCTAGCATTTTGTTTTATATCTTGCCATACACGCCTAATTAATCTAGCAATTAAATATATACAAGTGCAGAAAAAATGTGGGAAATAAATCTACGCTATTACATCGCTTTAGGGATGGGGAGTACAAATCATAAAAATGGAGAGGAAAGCAATAAACCCTAATTATCTATTACAAATCATTGACAATTACATAATATTGGTGTTAGTTCTCTTATTTTAGGATTTGCTTAATTTTTGTAAAACAAATAATAGCAACAATAATGTAATGTAGAATAGGATGTATAAACTTTCTAAGAAGAACATGCACAACAAGAAGTCCCATTACAATGTAAGAACATGTTGTGTTGAACTTTTTCAACCACTGGAACAACATGTCGAAGAAGATGTCTTGACATCGCGTCCACTGAGCTGGATTAATGAGATTCAGTTTGTTCTTAACATAGGAAGAATATTCAGGAGAATATTATGCATCCTATGTGGCACATTTTTAAAGGTCTAGAAAATTAAATCAGAAAAATCAAGGATAATGAAGACTTCCTAAATAAGGAGATTATTTAGGAAATTAAAGATTGAAGACCTTTCTTGGGGCATAAGTTTATGCAGTTTGTTACAGTTGATTTATGTGATTGAAGGCCCAAAACCCGTTGGGTAACATGTTATAAATAGAAGGATTTGTAACCTAGAAAAGATACGGCTAAAGATGTAAAAGTTTAGGGTTTTTTCAAGGTAAACCTCATGGGTTGTGGGAAGCTTACGAAGTTCACCTCGAAGCCTGTAGGTAAGAGGTGTATTGTTCTTGTAGGAAGCTTTGATTCAACTCCAGGATGTGTTCTCAGTTAGGAGCAGAGCTAACAAATAGTGGAGTTTGGCTTGGAGACTTAGCTAGGTTTTCATGGAAGTGTGTCTTCCAAACTATCTATTTGTGTGATCATAATCTTGGTGAAGGGTCGTCGATGTAGTGACTGAGGTGTTGATTACTAGACACATTACGATGATTGGAAGTGGGATAGGGATATTCCATATCTATGGAGGACCTAGGTAGAAGGGTCATTGGGTAGTGATTTAGTATGTAGATCATCAACTGGTGTGTTGGCTTTAGGGTCTGCAAATTGATACTGCTGATAGGGGACTTTATTCCTGGCTTGGTAGCCCTCAGAGTAGTTGTTGTTGTACACTGAATTGGGTAAACAATTCAGGTGTGTTCTTTATTTTTTCAACACTATTTTATCTTGACTGTGTGTTTATGTCAGATCAGATGTCTTGACATCCTTGTAGGACATCTGAGTCTACTGTACCAAAATTTCAATTGGTATCAGAGCAGGCATCCTGCTCTGGTCTGGGTGAGATCCTGGGAAGGTACTTTCTGGTCACGGGCAAGGAAGAAAGTATTTAATGAAAAGAGGTATGAAATTATAAAATTCATACTACTGTATGGATGATATCTTGGCAAGGATCATTGGTTATATATGACAAGTATTGTTCCTGGCTGTTACCATCAGGCCTGCAACTTAGTGGGAAGTTGTTATATGTAGGGTTTATTTCTTCAATCCTAGGTTTCCATGCCTGTACTTGGATAGTGGTTTAAGCATTGTGTCTGAATATTGTTGAGGAGTTCATTATATTCCACTGCATGGTTTCTGATATAACCCTTAAATTATGGGAAGGATATTAGGTTTGTTATCCTCAACAGGATATATGATGACATTTTCAACTGTATTAAAAGTGTCAAAGATACTTGAGATTTTCCTCAAGTCCACTCATAAAGACATTTATCAATAAGATTGATTGATCAATGATGCTCATATACATTTGCATATTTACCTTGAAGACTGTCAAGTATGGTGTGTTCCAAGAAGAAGGAACTGATGTTCTATAGGATGTTAGAAAATTATTTTAGTAGGCATGCAACTACCGATTGAAAAACAGATGCTTTGGGTGCTGAACAAAAATGTTATGAATACTTTTTGTTTGGAACCTACTCCTGATCTGGAAGAGGAGGAAACTAGTTTGTGCATGTTGATTAGGACGCGATCAACAGTTTATCTACTCCATGTGTCAGTTTAAGGCTTATGGGAGTATAGAGGTTGAGCTTCATGCTCTTGAGAAGAAATCATAAAGGAATCTCCACCAAACCCTTTATGTATATGAGATGAGCTCGTACATGGAAGATCCTTCTGATCAAAGGAACCAGATTCATGGAATCCTGTTTGTGGCCATAGAACATATGATGTTTGAAGAGGAGTATTCTGATCCATCCACAGTGTTTGATGCTCTTGAGTATTGTTTTGATTTCCCTTGAGGAAGAGAATTTGCGATTGTCTTTGTGTACCCTCAGAAGTTATTGAAAAAGACCCCCTTGTCAAGGGTTGATATGATGTCAGACAGAATGTCATGATATCTTTGAAGATGTTAAAATTTGAAGGGCATTGTTTTTGAAGAGTTAAGGGAAACATATGCCTTTGAAAAGTCTGTATTTTTTAGTGTCATGCCTAGCAGAGTCTGTTCCAGAGACCTAATAGAGAGAATTTCCTCTATAGGTACATACAATGGCATTCATCATCCCAAAGTCAGACACGAGGTCTAAAGAAAATCTTATTGAGATGTGGCTCGTGCAATCCCCTGCATATGCTGGTAGTCTAATCCTGAAGATTGATCAGTTGTTGTTGGTTTGTTTCCTTGTGTTAACCCCCACAAGAGTTGATTATAAGTTACTATAGAAGTTACCCCCAGAACCATAGTAAGAATGGATAATGTTGTATCTGATGTCAGGATATCATCTCTAGGTGTGTGCTTCCTCTAAAAAGGAAGTTTTTGTGTAGATCATGAGGTGAGCATTGCTATTCACCAGTGAAGTTCAAAGTTTGAATGTTTGATCATGATGGAGCTGAAGACCAGTCTCTGACCAAGTCTAGAATGTTGAAAGGATCCTCTTGTGTTGAATGATGCAGATGAAGGATGTCAGTTCAAGTGCTCTAACATCTGCTGAAAAGGAGTATCATCTGTAGTTATGTGTGTGGGGAAGTATGATCTTGTGAATATGTTCATGTTACTAATGATAAAGACCTTGTCGGGAGTTGAGTACTTATCTAAGGTGGCTGTATCAACCTAAATGAGTTGCAGAAGATGTAATATTTTGTGATCTTCTCCTAAAAAGACTATCAAGATTAATAATCTCTTTGGTTGATAAATCAAGAACTGAATTATTGGGATCTGTGAAGAAAGGTTGATGTCCTAAATGATGTTGTAACATCATTTTTTCGTAAAGGAAGGTTTGGGATTATGATTATGGAAGATTGAAGATCAACATGGTTATTAAAAGAAAGAGTTTCGACTTTGTAGATTAGAAGATACAGATCCTGATCCTATCTTTAGTAGTATGCTTGGTGACTGCATAACTACTATGTTGAAGACTTCACTAGTACCAGCAATTGCTAGTAATTGTTAGAGCAGTGGAATATGAAAAAGGTGGTTTTCCTCTGCTGCAAGTATGTCAGCCTGGTGTGCTTAAAACAAGCTATTTGAGGGCTTGTGTTTGTCCAAGTATGTGTTCACGATATCTTGGTTATCCAAAGAGGTATGGATATTTGTGTAGTTATGTAGGGCCATGTATCAGACATAACCTTGTAAAAATATGAAGACCTGGAGTTGGTATATCAGATTTAGGATGAGTTATTTTCACAAGAGTGTGGATATGTTTCAGTGAGTGCATGAAGTCTCTTGTTTGTCTTCTGGTGTCCATGTGTTCATCCTTAGCAGAAGCCTTGTTTGTCCATGATAGGGGGAGCTTAGAACCTATCTAGGGTTATTGTTGTAGTAGTTATGGAGCTTGCGTGTAATTCAAGCTAGTGAAGATTACAGGCAACATGTTGTGACCTGTGGCTACTAGGTGTAGTTGTCTATGCCTCTGTTAGGTCTATGTGGTTCTAGTCAAGAGAAGCTAGTATACTCTATTTTCTCCAATGGTTGAGCTTAAGGACAAGTCACTGACCTAACCTGGAATGGTTGGCTGCCAAGATTGGATGTCTTATTGAAGATTCAACAAGTATCACAAGTGTGAAAAAGAAAGCTGCCAATTTTACCTAGTGTGAGAAGCTTACTACAGAATATAGTGAGAGAATATTTCGGTTGTATGGTTAATCTGAAGATGAGACCTTGTGAGATCCTTTTGTGAAAATGGGGAGTTTGTTAAAGGGCATGGATAAGTCCCTTGGATGATGATTCCAAAACTAAAGCAGATAAGTTCTATGGTAATGTTGTTGGTGTCTCAAATGATGTTCGAACATTATTTTTAATGGTAGTCTTTTAAAGATACTTGGAACTATGAATCTCAATGTTCAAATTCCACACTCATTAGTGGCAGTTCTGTTTATGTTATTGAATAAGGAGATTCTGATTGAAGGATAAGTATGCTCAAGTAATGCATAACTACTATTTTGGTTTGAAGACTTTACTAGTGTTAGCAAATACTAATAATGTGCAGAAGGAGGATTTAATCAACACATTGGTTAAAGGGTACTCCTTCTGTTGTAGATTCTGAATCTTAGTAAAGATTTTTAAGCACACTAAGAAATGGTTCGAAGTTGGTTTCAGAGTATGGTTGCATGACATTTTAGCCATCCAAAGAGTCATGATAATATGTGTGGAGGTGCAAGGGCATGAATCAGACGTGTACTTGTTATGTGACTAGTTCAGGGTGCTTGGAGTTATTCCCAGTGAACTAGTGGGTGTTTAGTGTTGTGTTTTCTCCATAATGAAGTTTTGATTGTCCATGACAGGAGGAGTCAGTGGACTAATTAGTTTGTTTGGACCTTGTGATGTTCAAGCATATAGAGTTATTGTGCTACAATGATGATGATGTTGGATAACATACTGAGACATGTTGCTACAAGATGTAGCTGTTTATATCCTTATGAGTCTCTGAAGACTCTAGCCAAATGTTGCTAGAGTATACCATCCTTCTCCAAGAGGATGTGTTGGTTCTGTGAGAATTTATTTTTCTCTAAAGCAGTGAATGGGATAAAGAAGACTATCCTGTTGATTGTTAGGAGATGTCACATCCTTTGCCAAGAGTATCAAGAAGAAGACTATGTATAGTCCCCCAAAGCCCTGGAGTAAAGCAGTTCCTCCCTCCAACAAAAGAAAAGTTAGACCTGATAGCTCCTCAGATTATGATGAGGATGATGTCCAGGACATCTCTCCTTTGAAGAAGTCTGCAAGCAAGAAGCTTTCTGTCAAGGTTCCTGATGCTCCTCTTGACAACATTCCTTTTCATTCTGTTGGCAATGCTGAAAACTGAAAATATGTCTTCAAAAGAAGGATTGATCTTGAAAAAGAGTTGGGAGCAGGTGCATTGGAGTGCAAAGTGTTAGAACAAAGTTTGAATCTACTACCCTATATTTGAGTTTTGATGATAACTGTAGCGGTGAAAATCGGAGATCAAGCTATTAATTAACTTGACTCACAAAAGCAAGAGTCGCCACCGCGCTTTATTATTTCCAAGGGAAAAGGGAAAAGAGCGAAATAAAACCCTAAAATATGCAATGTAAAATAATACTTAAAAGTAATAAAAATACAATGCGTTTTTGAAAGAGATCGAGAGTTCGGGGGTTGATTATACAATAGGAAGGTATTAGCACCCAATGCATCTGCGGTATTCCGCAGGAACCTTTTGAAATATCTATTTTTTGGTTAAAATTGTTTGTTTGATTAAAATGGGTATGGATGAGATTTTTGAAGATACGACGACCTAATGTTGAAGTTTTGACTTAAAAGGTGTGAGTTTGAAAATAGAGTCTTTTGGGAAAATTATCTTGAGTTTAGCAAAATAGTAAACAAACAAAAAATGAAAAAGGGTATTCGCACGATCTGATGAGATGTATTTGATGACGTGAAGTCAACAAAGTTAAAATATTTCCCTTGGAATAAATTGAGCAAGTAAAATAAGATGAATCAGTAAAGTATAAACATTCGAAAATTCACAAGAAAACAAATCTAATGAAACAGATTAATGACCAAAAACATCGAGAAATTAAAATGACAAAGATATTTAAATAGAAGAAAAGGGAACTAATTATCTAAGTCAAAATTATAAGATTGCTTACTAAAATAATTCTAAACTAATTTGTTATCTAAAGTTATAAAGATAATTCTAAAATTGCTACGCTAGATCTAAACTAAATTAAAATTTAAATATTAGAAAATTAGATCTACTAAATAAAAATTCCAAGGTTGCTAATCTAAAACAACAAAAAAAAAGTTTCAAAGTTACTAAACTAAATCTAAATCAAATAGAATTCTAAAAGAATATTAAACTAATTCTAAACAACTAAAATTCTAAACTTATTAAACTAATTCTAAATCAAATAAAATTATAAACTCATTAAACTAATTCTAAATCAAATAAAAATTCTAAAGTCACTAAACTAAAACTAAACAAATAAAATTCTAAAGTTAACTAAATAAAATCAAATAAAATTCTAAAGTCATTAAACTAAACCTAAACAAATAAAATTCTAAAGTTAACTTAAATAAAATCAAATAAAATTCTAAAGTTATTAAACTAAAACTAAACAAATATAATTCTAAAGTTAACTTAAATAAAAAATCAAATAAAATTCTAAAAGTTATTAAACTAAACTAAAACAAACAAAATTTTAAAATTTACTAAATAAAATAAAATTCTAAAGTTATAAAATAAATCTAAACTAATTAAAGAATTCTACATTAATATTAAACTAAATTAATTATAAAATTTACTAATGTTTTTTTTATTTGTTTTTTCATACAATTTATAACAAAACATAAGTAAATTAAAATACAGGCGGTTAAAACTTGTTCCCAATATCAAAAATAAAATGAAACAACTCATATAGAGACACTTGACATGAACTATATAATAAACCAAAATAACTTAACATATAAATATGATATCAGAGAAAAACGAAATCTAGCCTTCCCTCTCACTTGTATTCTCTCACTTTTCTTGTTCATATGAAAACAACGGTCGCATATCAAACAAACAGAGGCGGAAATTTAAGAGAGAAAAAAAAACCTAATGAATAAAGCCGTGATAACAAGATGGTGCTTGTGGACCGTGGAGGAGGTCGAAGGGACGTCGAGGGTTGGTGCCGTACGGATGCAGCGGTTCCTGCTGGGGCATCGTCGGTAGTGATGTGGCAATGGTGATGGTGTAGACAGCAACGGCGGATCTGAGAGTTTTTTTTTTTCGTCAGCGGTCGCGGATCTGTGGGAGGAGGCTAGATTGGGGTTTGGATGTTTGGCCGGAAGTGGGTTAGTTCAAGTTGTTTATGGGTTACGATGGAAGATTTGAGGCGGAGGTTAGTACGCGTAGGTTATGAGAGGAAACAGTGAGGGGTTGCGGAAGTTTAAGTTTGCGAAGAAGGAGGAAGTGAGTTGCGTGAAAGCGGTATCGGATGTTCTTGCATTGAGTTTGCAGCTTGGAGTTTATGGTTGTGACAGATCGGAGCATCGTTTGAAACGGTAGTTGAAGGTTGCAAGTACAGTTGAAGTTACGAATCAGAGTGTGAATGTTACAACTTCCGATCGTAAAATCAAACATGAGAAGTTGGAAGGGATAATGTGTTCGAAGGTGATGAAAAAGAGATACAGAGGGCGTAAGGTCTGCTAGCGGAATTGGAAAGGCGAGATGAAGGGAGTTAGCGGAAGAAGGTTATTGAATGGCAGGAGGAGAGGATGAATGGAAGAGTGAGAGAGGACTTGAGGTTGCTGTTCTATTTTTTGTTGTGTGTGTGTCTTATGTCTGTGCATTGGGTAATAGATGAAAGGGTGTATGGTGGTGTCTTTTTTTGACAGAAAGTGAAGGAAGTTATATGTGGAGAGAGGATGGAAAATAAAAATAAAAAATATGTTGGGCATTGGATGTATGCAGGCGGGAGTTTTTTGATTATGGGGGGAAAGGTTGTGTGGATTGAAAAAATAGGAGGGAAATATTTTTGTGACTAAAAGCCCTTTAATGACAAAAATAAAATAAAACTTGAAAGTATAAAAAAAACTCAATTTAAAATGATTTTTTTGAATATTTTATGAATAAAAAATAAAGACACAAAATGACCGGAAACGATAAAAACCGGACGAAAATTTATCCGAAAAAATAAAATGAACATATTAAAATAATTTACATGTCACAAAGATTAAAGAAAAAATATTCAAGAAGTCAAAAATCAAAAATAAAATAATAATAAAAATATCAGACTAAACAGACGTTTAAGGTTAAAACGGACTTCAAACTATATCGAAAAATAAAGCGAGCATACCGTCGTAATCTATGCGAGACGCAGATTCATAAAATGATCGGTAAAAGGTGGAAACTTGAAATATTTTTCTCGCTAATTTTTCGTACATTATTGAATCGCTTTTAATAGTTTGTCTATAAAACCAAAATCTTTTTATTATCGACATATAAACAACTTGGAGCAATGCAACAAATGAGTAAATAGATAAAAATGCATGAAGCAAAATGTCGGGTATTTTACAACTGAAAGACGATGCAAACTTTGATTTAAACTGACTTTTCTGGTCAACTTAAATACGACTAATGATGCAAAATGTGATGAATGAAGATATTTACTAATGATAGTGACCAAATGACAAAATATGGTATGAATGTGTGACTGAAAAATTAAGGGCGAAATTAAGGGTGCAACGGTTATGCCTTGACGAATCAGTCTTGGAGAATCCACAATCAACCGTACTTCTGGCTTGGGAGACTCAAAACCTTAATTGAGGCGCGACACCTGATGCTCTTGATTCAGACCTGTCTCTGCACATGAAACAAAAGAAAACATGAACATACACCTTTGTATGCGATTAGAAATTAGGGATACATAGGCTAAAAATGTTCAAAACACTTGACAATCTTCGCATAGTCAAAGCTCGAAGGTGAGAGGTTAAAACCAACCGTATTTCGTGACCTTGGCTTATGTTTTAAAAAAAATGCGAAAATAAAAATGGGATCTTAGGTCAAAAATTGGGGTACAACAGCTGCCCCTATTTAAGTTTCTTCTATCTGAAGATATGAAGATTGGGATCTTCATTTCGACGAGATTGAAGGGACTTAAATATAGAATACACAATTTTTGGCCTTAAGATACCGCGATTATGTTCATGATATGATATGAATGTAATGCTCTGAATTTTATGGGGGAATGACGCCATATGAGACAGACTATGCTGGAGAAACCAAGCACATTATACAGTAATCCCACAGAGGAAAAGGTTGTAACACCACTGAGGAAACAAAGTCATAGTCTTCAAATGAGAGACCCTTGAATGATTTACATCAGTATTGAGACTGGAAAAGGTGATGATTTACATCAGTATTGGGACTGGAAAAGGTGATGATTTACATCAGTATTGGGACTGGAAAAGCATATGATTGACATCAGTACCGTGACTGGAAAACGATTGACATCAGCACTGTGGCTGGAGATAAACATCTCTGATTTCTGAATTTTACCAAGAACGGTAACACATTTCTTCTTTAACCGAGATATCGCTTGAAAAGGATAAAATAACAAACTTCCCCACGGGACTTTTCCGAAAGGGATGCCATTTGCTGAGTAGACATTATTGTTGGGGATACATAAGCTGCTCAAATAAAGAGTCCGCCACTTGCTTCCTTTCAAAGGTGTCAATAACATACAAGCTGCTCATGAAGAGACCGCCACTTGCTGTCTTCAAAGAATATTAAAGCACACAAGCTGCTCATGAAGAGTCCGCCACTTGTTGCCAAAAAACCCACAAGCTGCTCATAAAGCTGCCACTTGCTGTCTTCAAAGAATATCAAAGCACACAAGCTGCTCATGAAGAGTCTGTCACTTGTTGCTAATAACCCACAAGCTGCTCATGAAAAAGCTGCCACTTGTTGTCTTCAAGGGAACAATAACACACAAGTTGCTCAAATAGATAAGCTGCCACTTGCTGTCTTCCAAAAATACTAACGTACAAGCTGCTCATGAAGAAGCTGCCACTTGTCGTTTTCTGTACAAGCTGCTCATGAAGAGACCGCCACTTGCCATTTTCAAAAAGTGTTGATAACATACAAGTTGTCCATGAAGAGACTGCCGCTTGCTGTTTTTTTTTATTTTAAAAAGTGTTGATAACATACAAGTTGTCCATGAAGAGACTGCCGCTTGCTGTTTCTTTTTTAAAAAGTGTTGATAACATACAAGTTGTCCATGAAGAGACTGCCGCTTGCTGTTTCTTTACCAATAACACACAAGTTGCTCATGAAGAGACTGCCGCTCGCTGTTTCTTTTTTAAAAAGTGTTGATAACATACAAGTTGTCCATGAAGAGACTGTCGCTTGTTGTTTCTTTACCAATAACACACAAGTTGCTCATGAAGAGACCGCCGCTTGCTGTTTCCCAAAAAGATACCCATAAAATATCGTGAAGATATTGTTGGAGGTGAGAACCAATAATTTCATCGGGGATGGACAAACTGCTCACGAAGAGACCGCCATTTGTCATAAAGAAATCAGAAATAACCAAACTGCTCAAATAAAGAGTCAGTCGCTTGTTGTCATGTCGATATTCCAGAAGAAGGTTGTGATAACACTACTGGGGAATAAAGTTCATCTTCAATGGGGAACCATGAGTAAATCCTTCTTGAGGAGACCAAGTATTTGAATTGCAAAATAAATGCACTCTCCATCTAGGTTTCACAGCCTAGAGATATCCACAGGGTATCGTTCACAAGAGACAAAGCTCAATCCAAGAATAAACTGGAGAGAAAACAGTCAAACAAGACTCCACCCAATGAGGAAATAACTCAAATGGGGATTTATCCTATCCAGAGATGGAAAAGGAAAGCTAAAGCAAGATTCTTCCACGAGAGTTAACTCAGTGGGGAATTAGAAAGAAGGCACACTTTATGCTTAAGTTGACACTCTATTTAGAAAGATCAAGTATGTTATTTGAATAGACATAACCAAGGTGTACGAACTCAATGACATCAACAAATACAACTGTGCATGCATGATGCAAGTGTGAATGAATAAATGAATGTTATGTATATGCTGACAAAACAGACATGAGATATACAAGAGATGATAAGACGTCACAGTACAACTCAACACACGGCTAATCTCAACAAGATGGGAATATTACTGGAGATAGAACACAGGCCATCATTGGAGCAAAGTCCTTTTACAAGGCTTAAATCTCTGGAGAGGAAGATATTTTCAGGTAGAAAACTCAAAGTCCAGTCTTCTATTGCAAACAATCCATTGAAAGGATAACAACACAAACAAAGTTTCAGTTGGAAAGAAGTCTTGCTTAGCTAGAGATACTGGGAACACCACCCTCTGATAATGTATGAAAAACATATCTTGACAAATCTGGATTGCCCCTGGGATTAATTTTGGATGCCCCAAGTTTACTGCTGATGAGCTGCATGTTGCACGACAATTCTTGCGAATAGCTTCACTTCTAACATGCCCCAAGCTATCTGGTTGATGAGGAGAAATCATCTCAAGAGGATTTTACAAAAGACCTGGCATTCACCATGCTCTGGTGTCTTCAAACTCTTAGAGGAATTCATCAAATCTCGACGTGATTGCCCCGGATTGACTGTAGTTGGCACAACAAAGTCTTCAAATTTTGCCCCAAAAGGGTAAGCGAGTTGGGAAAGCATTAACTGGGAGAATCAACATGTTCGTGCTTACGGTCTTCAGGTGACATGCCCCTGGATATGATTTTTCTTGACGTGATCCGCCAATTACTCAACATAGTTTCAGGCCTTAAAAGAATAAACTTATCACTGGTGCTTATGTGAGCTTCCTTGATACCAAACAAATGTTTTGCAGTTAGAAAAAGTTTACAATGAGAATGAAAATTCTAATGCAACAGTTATGTAAGTCTTGAAGATTTTGAAAGATATCGCACAAATTTTGCGAGTTAAAGCACCATTTATTTTTGTATAGGAAAAACATATGATACCAACATAACTATTTAACAATCGTTCATGGGAGTCAGGAACACCATCTCATGGAAGTATGCTTTCAAAATAACCTTGCTTCAATTAGGACTTTTGAAGGTTGTAACGTGGTCTGGTTCATGGTTTTTAGAAAAAAGATTTTAAGGCTCAAAATATTTGGTGCCCACCCATTCTTCATGATGTTCTCCAACCCTATGTTCAGTTAATTCAACATGAGTGTTCATCTCTCAAAAGGATTTTGTGACGGTCAAGGGAACGACGAGGCTTTCAGAGTAGAAACCACCCTCATGTCTTCGTGTTTGTAGTCACCAATTTGTTCTTTGTTGAGGACTTTTCTTTGCAGTCCTTTTCTTTTCGATTTTATTTTCCCTAACTTTTGCCTGAACTAATTCTTTTGAATTGATAGTCCAGCGAGATGCCTTAATTTTGCCTAAGTCACATGTTTTCGTGTTTTTTGACTTAGCAGGCTTTTTCTTTTTCTCGATTTTTGACTTTTTGAACAAAATGTGTGACATTAGCTTATATTTGCTTGTTGAGAAGATTGTGATTGCCTCGTTTCTTGATGAATGAGGGATAACATTATGATTCCACATCTTCTGGCTTCATTATACATGAAAGATAGCCCTCGTAGTTTCTCTTCAAAAAACATCTTCCTTATGAATTTTGAACACTCAGTCAGATTAACTAAAAACTACCCTGCCCCAGGTTAAAATTCAAGGTTTTTTCGTATAGAAAAGAAACTTCTACTTCAAAGGCTCAAAAGGGGTTAGCAAGGGATTATCTTCCTTATATCTCCGGTGTTTAGGGATTTGAAACAATGCCTGTACATCATCAGCAAGATTTTATCCAAAAGCAAACAAACAGAGATTTTGTGTTCTTTAGATCATCATCCTCTCTTCAATCTCTGCCTAGGCAAGAGAATGGGCAACAAGTTGGTATCATAATGCAAAAAGCAATTTAAAATTTGAAAACAAATATGAGTGAAACGAATGAATTTCTTCAAGACAAACATACCCATTGTATCAAGATAATCATTCAGATGCAAACAAGCTCTTACATGCAAACAATGTTTTGATAAACAAGAAAAAATACAAAGAGCAGAAATAAGTTAATAATCTGGGAAGGCTTTCCATCTGGACTTGAATTACCGAAAACATCCTTCAAAACTCGAAGTGACCATCAATCGTGTTTACTCTTCGGCACATGCCTGATTTGAACTTCAAAACCAACGTCCTTGAATGACAAGATACCGCTTCTGACCAACTTCTGAACCTCGATCTTCAAAGCAAAGCAAACCTCCAAGTCATGCCCAGGAGCACCTTGATGAAAGGTACATGTCAAATCCGCTTGGTAGTACCAATGTATCTTCTCAGGAACCTTCGGTGGAGGTCGGGTCTGAACCAAATTCCTCTGCATCAGGATAGGGAACAACTCTGTATAGGTAATTGGAATTGGATCAAACTGGGTTTTCCTCCGATTAGGAACTTGCTGATTCTGTTGATGAATAGGAGAAACATGATGATTCTGACGATGATTATTTCTTCCTCTGGTTCTCTTCTTGGAAAAGTCATTATCAAACTTCTTCACATCATTAGCTGAGCTACCATCTTCATATAAACATCCCTTTCAGACATCTTCCTCTAGACGCACTCCCACATTCACCTTGTCAGGAAAGTCATTAGGTGCATTAACCATCACCTTCTCATGAAAGAATGATTTTAGAGTTTCAGTGAATACTTTTACCACCGCTTCTTCCTTCCTAGAAGGATTGACTTGGGCGCCAACCAAAATTTCAACCAAAACAGTTGAGTGATCCATACCAGCTTTCAAAATAGTCATCTCTCTACGGAGTTCAGAAACCTCTTGCTTGATATTCTCCACTGTTCTCTTAGCGCGAGTGTTGTACTTGAGACCAAAGGAAAAATAAGACTCGGAAAAAGACCTTTGACAGTGAAACAAAAAAATGTAGAATGATGTATGATATGCAAAAGAGAGTTTTTATTTGATTTTCAAGGAACTCAAGATATTAAGTTGTAAACATCAAAGTATGAAGATAGAATATGAATTTTAAATTGGCTCCAAACATTGATCAAGTTATCATCAAGATCAATCATCCATTTTGGTGGATTAGGGTTTTCGCCCTATCAACACCCAAGATCCATTGAGCTTGACGAAACTTGTGATGTTTACAAAGAAAGACCTCCAAATTCCTTCAAAGTCAAGTGAAAAGGGTTTTATGGTTGCATGAATGCATGGCTATGCAACAACCACAAGCAAGGTCACCAATAAAGTCGAAAGGTTCAACGTCACGAGCATGGAGTCGAGGTAAGGAACACCCCCAAGGTATGTACTAACGGTTTAATCACACCTGTAGAACAAGGTTCTAAGAGTTCCCGGAGTCTATATTCCTCCTTCGGATATTACCGACGTCTTGATTACTCAATAATCAACAATATTCTCAAGAGAAACTCATCCGAGCGTAGCATCGCGTGACAACTACTTCCGGATTACTCCGTTATAATCTCCGCGCTACACCTAAAAGGCCAAGGTGGGTTAAGGGTTCTACGGTTCTCAGCTTCTTTGGCTCCCAGGTCGAAAATAATAATGTCTTCCCGATTACTCGGTAAACAAATATTACGTTCAAAAGGGCCTTCCACTGAGTGGGGGATCTCATGCCTCCTTCTTCGGGATTACTCCCTCAAAGTTAACATGACTATACCGCCCGTCCTATTCCTAAGTGTAACTTAGTCCGGGTATAGGACTTGTCCTTTGTAAATATTATCAACACCCAAATAATCATAATATATACATATAATCAAACAATCAAATAATGATAAAACATATAAAACAAATTAGGCTTAACCCACTTAGGGATGGACCAGCAAGAGGTCAATCTTTCCCCAGCAGAGTCGCCAATTCTGTAGAGGTGAAAATTGGAGATCAAGCTATTAATTAACTTGACTCACAAAAGCAAGAGTCGCCACCGCGCTTTATTATTTCCAAGGGAAAAGGGAAAAGAGCGAAATAAAACCCTAAAATATGCAATGTAAAATAATACTTAAAAGTAATAAAAATACAATGCGTTTTTGAAAGAGATCGAGAGTTCGGGGGTTGATTATACAATGGGAAAGTATTAGCACCGAATGCATCTGCGGTATTCCGCAGGAACCTTTTGAAATATCTGTTTTTTGGTTAAAATTGTTTGTTTGATTAAAATGGGTATGGATGAGATTTTTGAAGATACGACGACCTAATGTTGAAGTTTTGACTTAAAAGGTGTGAGTTTGAAAATAGAGTCTTTTGGGAAAATTATCTTGAGTTTAGCAAAATAGTAAACAAACAAAAAATGAAAAAGGGTATTCGCACGATCTGATGAGATGTATTTGATGACGTGAAGTCAACAAAGTTAAAATATTTCCCTTGGAATAAATTGAGCAAGTAAAATAAGATGAATCAGTAAAGTATAAACATTCGAAAATTCACAAGAAAACAAATCTAATGAAACAGATTAATGACCAAAAGCATCGAGAAATTAAAATGACAAAGATATTTAAATAGAAGAAAAGGGAACTAATTATCTAAGTCAAAATTATAAGATTGCTTACTAAAATAATTCTAAACTAATTTGTTATCTAAAGTTATAAAGATAATTCTAAAATTGCTACGCTAGATCTAAACTAAATTAAAATTTTAATATTAGAAAATTAGATCTACTAAATAAAAATTCCAAGGTTGCTAATCTAAAACAACAAAAAAAAAGTTCCAAAGTTACTAAACTAAATCTAAATCAAATAGAATTCTAAAAGAATATTAAACTAATTCTAAACAACTAAAATTATAAACTTATTAAACTAATTCTAAATCAAATAAAATTATAAACTCATTAAACTAATTCTAAATCAAATAAAAATTCTAAAGTCACTAAACTAAAACTAAACAAATAAAATTCTAAAGTTAACTAAATAAAATCAAATAAAATTCTAAAGTCATTAAACTAAAACTAAACAAATAAAATTCTAAAGTTAACTTAAATAAAATCAAATAAAATTCTAAAGTTATTAAATTAAAACTAAACAAATATAATTCTAAAGTTAACTTAAATAAAAAATCAAATAAAATTCTAAAAGTTATTAAACTAAACTAAAACAAACAAAATTTTAAAATTTACTAAATGAAATAAAATTCTAAAGTTATAAAATAAATCTAAACTAATTAAAGAATTCTACATTAATATTAAACTAAATTAATTATAAATTTTACTAATGTTTTTATTTATTTGTTTTTTCATACAATTTATAACAAAACATAAGTAAATTAAAATACATGCGGTTAAAACTTGTTCCCAATATCAAAAATAAAATGAAACAACTCATATAGAGACACTTGACATGAACTATATAATAAACCAAAATAACTTAACATATAAATATGATATCAGAGAGAAACGAAATCTAGCCTTCCCTCTCACTTGTATTCTCTCACTTTTCTTGTTCATATGAAAACAACGGTCGCATATCAAACAAACAGAGGCGGAAATTTAAGAGAGAAAAAAAAACCTAATGAATAAAGCCGTGATAACAAGATGATGCTTGTGGACCGTGGAGGAGGTCGAAGGGACGTCGAGGGTTGGTGCCGTACGGACGCAGCGGTTCCTGCTGGGGCATCGTCGGTAGTGATGTGGCAATGGTGATGGTGTAGACAGCAACGGCGGATCTGAGAGATTTTTTTTTCGTCAGCGGTCGCGGATCTGTGGGAGGAGGCTAGATTGGGGTTTGGATGTTTGGCCGGAAGTGGGTTAGTTCAAGTTGTTTATGGGTTACGATGGAAGATATGAGGCGGAGGTTAGTACGCGTGGGTTATGAGAGGAAACGGTGAGGGGTTGCGGAAGTTTAAGTTTGCGAAGAAGGAGGAAGTGAGTTGCGTGAAAGCGGTATCAGATGTTCTTGCATTGAGTTTGCAGCTTGGAGTTTATGGTTGTGACAGATCGGAGCATCGTTTGAAACGGTAGTTGAAGGTTGCAAGTACAGTTGAAGTTACGAATCAGAGTGTGAATGTTACAACTTCCGATCGTAAAATCAAACATGAGAAGTTGGAAGGGATAATGTGTTCGAAGGTGATGAAAAAGAGATACAGAGGGCGTAAGGTCTGCTAGCGGAATTGGAAAGGCGAGATGAAGGGAGTTAGCAGAAGAAGGTTATTGAATGGCAGGAGGAGAGGATGAATGGAAGAGTGAGAGAGGACTTGAGGTTGCTGTTCTATTTTTTGTTGTGTGTGTGTCTTATGTCTGTGCATTGGGTAATAGATGAAAGGGTGTATGGTGGTGTCTTTTTTTGACAGAAAGTGAAGGAAGTTATATGTGGAGAGAGGATGGAAAATAAAAATAAAAAATATGTTGGGCATTGGATGTATGCAGGCGGGAGTTTTTTGATTGTGGGGGGAAAGGTTGTGTGGATTGAAAAAATAGGAGGGAAATATTTTTGTGACTAAAAGCCCTTTAATGACAAAAATAAAATAAAACTTGAAAGTATAAAAAAAACTCAATTTAAAATGATTTTTTTGAATATTTTATGAATAAAAAATAAAGACACAAAATGACCGGAAACGATAAAAACCGAACGAAAATTTATCCGAAAAAATAAAATGAACATATTAAAATAATCTACATGTCACAAAGATTAAAGAAAAAATATTCAAGAAGTCAAAAATCAAAAATAAAATAATAATAAAAATATCAGACTAAACAGACGTTTAAGGTTAAAACGGACTTCAAACTATATCGAAAAATAAAGCGAGCATACCGTCGTAATCTATGCGAGACGCAGATTCATAAAATGATCGGTAAAAGGTGGAAACTTGAAATATTTTTCTCGCTAATTTTTCGTACATTGTTGAATCGCTTTTAATAGTTTGTCTATAAAACCAAAATATTTTTATTATCGACATATAAACAACTTGGAGCAATGCAACAAATGAGTAAATAGATAAAAATGCATGAAGCAAAATGTCGGGTATTTTACAACTGAAAGACGATGCAAACTTTGATTTAAACTGACTTTTCTGGTCAACTTAAATACGACTAATGATGCAAAATGTGATGAATGAAGATATTTACTAATGATTGTGACCAAATGACAAAATATGGTATGAATGTGTGACTGAAAAATTAAGGGAGAAATTAAGGTTGCAACGGTTATGCCTTGACGAATCAGTCTTCGAGAATCCACAATCAACCGTACTTCTGGCTTGGGAGACTCAAAACCTTAATTGAGGCGCGACACCTGATGCTCTTGATTCAGACCTGTCTCTGCACATGAAACAAAAGAAAACATGAACATACACCTTTGTATGCGATTAGAAATTAGGGATACATAGGCTAAAAATGTTCAAAACACTTGACAATCTTCGCATAGTCAAAGCTCGAAGGTGAGAGGTTAAAACCAACCGTATTTCGTGACCTTGGCTTATGTTTTAAAAAAAATGCGAAAATAAAAATGGGATCTTAGGTCAAAAATTGGGGTACAACAATAACAAAGTGAAAAGATATAGTATTTATAAGTTTCATGTATGAACTATCTGCTGCCTAAAATTATTATGTTCTGACTTGCAGATACTCTGATTAATATAAGCAAGATCACATCTATTCAGCATCAGAACTTGATTTCAGACACCAGCATCAGAAGTTGCCATATCAGAATGTCAAAATCAGATGATCAACTCACGTACATGCTGAAGCCTGATGAACAAGACTGCACTCAACACTCTGATAAAGAAACACAACAGTTCATCAGCAGCGAAGCAGAGTCAGAATGAGCCAAGCCAGAACTTGCATTAAGTAAGCAACGGTACTGTGCATTGAAAGCAAATTAATTCCAACGGCCTCATTCCAGACAAGATCTGCTCAATAAGGAAAGCTTGTTATTAGCATTGAATCAAGAATATTGCATCCAACGTTCATCATCTCAGTGCTATATAAACATGACTTTGAAGATTGAAATGGCTAATGCTCTCCAAATCTCTACACGCACAAAAGCTAATTATAATCTTCTTTCTCTCTGTTTTGCTAAACCACACACTCTGATAGTCTATCATTGTTTAGCAATCTAGTTTCTAAGCTTCAATTTGTGTATACATCACAGTTGTGATAAAGTTTTGTAGAAAACATCCAGACACTTAGTTTTATCTCTTTGTAAGAAAGTGTTACCTTGACAAACCGGGTTGTGGTTTGGATCAAGAAGGCTTTAGCAGTTGTTAAAGCAGTCTGTAATATTCAGTTGAATATAGTGGATTAAGACCTCGTTGGAGAGAGGCGAAATCACCTTGACGGGTGGACTGGAGTAGTTTGAGATCAAACGAACCAGGATAAAAATATCTTGTTCATTGCATTAGATTTCAGTTTTACAATTCAACCCCCCCTTCTTGTGTTTTTCACCACTTCAATTGGCATCAGAGCGCCTGGTTCTGAGCTAAAACACTTAACCGTGTCAGTACAAGATCCAACGTCAGAAAAACACAATGGCAGGAAACAATTCTCACATCAGCAATGACAACAATGAGGACAGAGACAGATTCAGTGGCAAACCTCCAGTATTTGATGGAGAAAACTTTGATTACTGGAAAGACAGAATTGAAAGCTTCTTTCTGGCTCATGATGCTGATCTGTGGGATATGGTGACAGATGGATACACGCACCCTGTGAATGCAAGTGGTCAGAAGATTGATAGAAAAACAATGTCTGATCAACAAAAGCGTGACTTCAAGAATCACCACAAGGCCAGAACCATCCTCCTCAGCGCCATCTCCTATACTGAGTATGAAAAGATCTCCAACAGAGACACAACAAAGAATATTTTTGACTCACTCAGAATGACGCATGAGTGCAACGTTCAGGTCAAAGAAACAAAAGCTCTGGCGCTCATTCAGAAGTATGAGGCGTTCAAAATGGAAGAATCTGAATCCCTTGAAACCATGTTCTCTAGATTCCAGATTCTGGTAGCTGGTCTCAAAGTTCTGGACAAAGGATACTCTACTGCTGACCATGTCAAGAAAATCATCAGAAGTTTATCCAAGCAGTGGAGACCTATGGTTACAGCTCTGAAGCTAGCTAAAGATCTCAACAAAATCACTCTGGAGGAACTTATCAGCTCCCTCAGAAGTCATGAGATAGAGCTAGAAGCTGATGAGCCTCAGAAGCAAGGTAAGCCTTTAGCATTAAAATCTAACAGAAAATTTGAGTCTAAAGTTTTGAAGGCAGTTGAAGAAACATCTGATGGAACCTCATCAGAAGAAGACGAACTCTCCCTTCTCTCCAGAAGAGTAAATCAACTGTGGAAGCAAAGACAAAGGAAGTTCAGGAATTCCAGAAGATCTGATCAGAACGAGTCTTCTTCCAGATACAGAAGGACAGATTCTTCCTCTGGATACAGAAGATCTGAAGGCTCCTCCAGTAGCAAAAAGCCAAACACCAAAGACATCATCTGCTATGAGTGCAACGAGCAAGGACACTATAAGAGTGACTGCCCAAAGCTTCAGAGGGAAAAGCCCAAAAAGCAGTTTGGAAGAGAGAAGAAGAAAAGTCTCATGGCTACATGGGATGACTCTGACTCGTCTGAAGCTGACTCAGAATCAGATGATGAAAGGGCAAACATAGCTCTCATGGCTAACATTTCAGAAGATAGTGAAGCTTCTGAATCAGACTCAGAATCAGACACTGAAGAGGTATTTCCTAACTTTGTTGTTAACTTTACAAAGGCTGAACTTGCTGAAAGCCTTAATGAGATTCTGGAACGTTATCAGCAAATTAGAGCTAAATTCAGAGACCTGAAAAGGAATCTTGAATCTGACTCTAATAAGACTGAGAGTCTCAAATTGGAAAATTCTGAGCTTAGAAATAAGATTTCAAAATTAGAAAACACTTTACAAAACTCTCAGAAGGAACCAATTTCTGAAACTCCCAGCAACGCTGATGAGATCATCAAGGAGTATGATCACAGTTTCCAGAAGTTCCTAGCTAAAAGCATAGATAGAAGCAGAATGGCTTCAATGATCTATGGAGTTAGCAGAAACGGCAGAAAAGGAATAGGATACCAAGGTAAGGTTCCTACACCAAAGAATGTCATGGACTTAACCATTAAACACACTCCTCTGAATTCACATTTTGTATATGGTCACACACATGATATCAAATACACTAGCAGTAAGCACTGTGTGAAACCAAAATTCAACCAGAGTTTTGGTAAAACTAACAAATCAGGACCCAAGAAAATCTGGGTACCTAAGGATAAAATAATACATGTTGCAGATATCTTTAGCAGCAAGTCTGAAACACCAGTCATGGTACCTGGACTCTGGCTGCTCACGACACATGACGGGAAGAAGGCATATGTTCCAAAGCCTGGAACTTAAGCCTGGAGGCCACGTTGGCTTTGGAGGCAATCAGAGGGGAAAGATAATTGGCTCTGGAACTGTAGGTAATGGAAATCTTCCCTCTATTAATAATGTTCTGCTAGTAGATGGATTGATGCATAATCTGTTATCCATAAGTCAATTAAGTGATAACGGTTATGATATAATCTTTAATCAAAAATCATGTAAAGCTGTTAGTCAGAAAGATGGGACTATCCTGTTTAATGGTAAGAGGAAAAACAACATTTACAAAATCAAATTTTCTGAACTAAAGAGTCAGAATGTAAAATGTCTTCTGTCTGTTAACAACGAGCAGTGGATCTGGCACAGAAGATTGGGACATGTTAGTATGAGAAGAATATCTCAGATTAACAAACTCAATCTGGTCAGAGGACTTCCTAATTTGAAGTTCAATTCAGATGCTCTGTGTGAAGCATGTCAGAAAGGCAAATTTGCAAAACCTTCTTTTAAATCCAAAAATGTTGTTTCTACCTCTAAACCATTAGAACTTCTGCACATTGACTTATTTGGACCAGTTAAAACTGCTTCAGTCAGTGGTAAGAAGTATGGGTTAGTAATCGTAGATGACTATAGTAGATGGACATGGGTAAAGTTCTTAAGACACAAGGACGAGTCACACTCTGTGTTTGTTACCTTCTGTAACCAAGTTCAGAATGAAAAGGATCTTAGAATCGTTAAAGTCAGAAGTGATCATGGTGGAGAATTTGAAAACAAAGATTTTGAGTCATTCTTTAATGATAGAGGCATTCTGCATGATTTCTCTTGTCCTAGAACTCCCCAACAAAATGGAGTTGTAGAACGAAAGAATAGAACATTGCAAGAAATGGCCAGAACCATGATCAATGAGACAAACGTTGCTAAGACCCTCTGGGCAGAGGCAATAAACACAGCGTGCTACATTCAGAATAGAATCTCAATAAGACCTATTCTGGAAAAGACTCCATATGAATTGTGGAAGAACAGAAAGCCCAACATTTTATATTTTCATCCATTTGGATGTACTTGCTTTATATTAAATACAAAGAATTATTTGAACAAGTTTGACTCTAAAGCACATAAGTGTATTATGTTAGGATACTCTGAACGCTCAAGAGGGTACAGAGTATACAATACAGAAACACAGATTGTGGAAGAATCAATCAGTGTTCGTTTTGATGATAAGCTTGACTCTGAAAAGTCAAAGCAGAATGAAGTTTTTGCAGGTATAGAAATTGAATTTTCAAGTTCTGAAGACAAGTCATCAGAAGCTCTCAACACAGACATTCCTTCAACGTCTGAAAGGAGCACTGCTAGCAATCCTACAACAGCTGCTGATCAACCTCAGAAGAGATTACCCAGAAGCAGCTTGGATCACCCAGAAGAGACTATCCTAGGAAGAAAGGAAGATTCAATCAGAACAAGAGCAAGCTTCAGAAACTCTGAAGAAACACTTATGGGACTTGTGTCTCTGATTGAACCTTCTTCTATTGATGAAGCACTTCTGGATAATGACTGGATTCTGGCAATGCAAGAAGAGCTGAATCAATTCACCAGAAACGACGTATGGGATCTCGTTCCCAGACCAAAAGGATTCAACGTCATTGGAACAAGATGGGTATTCAGAAACAAGCTAAATGAACAAGGTGAAGTCATCAGAAACAAGGCACGACTGGTTGCACAAGGTTATAGTCAGCAAGAGGGGATAGACTATACAGAAACCTTTGCCCCAGTCGCCAGGTTAGAATCTATCAGACTCTTAATTTCATTTGCTGTTAATAGAGGCATCACTCTGTATCAGATGGATGTCAAAAGTGCATTCTTAAATGGTTATATAGAAGAAGAAGTTTATGTACACCAACCCCCAGGTTTTGAAAATACAAAACATCCAGAACATGATTTCAAACTAAAGAAGTCACTGTATGGTCTGAAACAAGCTCCCAGAGCTTGGTATGAAAGGCTAAGTAACTTTCTGCTGGAAAATGAATTCACCAGAGGGAAGGTGGACACTACTCTATTCTGTAAATCAGTTAAGAGTGACATCTTAGTCTGTCAAATTTATGTTGATGATATTATTTTTGGTTCTACTAATCCTTCTCTTGGAAGAAAATTTGCTAAGTGTATGCAGGCAGAATTTGAGATGAGCCTCATGGGGGAACTGAAATTCTTTCTAGGAATTCAGATCAATCAAACTCCAGAAGGAACTTACATTCATCAGAGCAAATACATCAGAGATCTTCTGAAGAAATTTGACCTCTCAGAATGTAAGCCATCAAAGATTCCAATGCATCCCACGTGCATTCTGGAAAGAGAAGAGGTAAGCAAAAATGTAGAACAAAAAGTCTACAGAGGTATGATTGGTTCTCTCCTCTATCTGACTGCTTCAAGACCTGACATATTATTCAGTGTTTGTATCTGTGCTAGATTCCAATCAGATCCTAGAGAATCTCACTTAACAGCTGTTAAGCGAATTTTCAAGTATCTGAAAGGTACTACTAATCTGGGTTTGTTTTATAGAAAATCCAGTGATTACAGCTTAGTAGGCTACTGTGATGCTGATTTTGCTGGAGACAGAGTGGAACGTAAAAGTACTTCTGGAAGCTGCCAGTTTCTGGGAGAAAATCTGATCTCTTGGTCCAGCAAAAGGCAATCAACAATTGCTCTGTCAACAGCAGAAGCTGAGTACATAGCAGCAGCAGGATGTAGCACACAAATGCTCTGGATGAAAAGTCAGCTTGAAGACTTCCAGATTTTTGAGAGTAACATTCATATACTTTGTGATAATACTTCTTCTATTTGCTTAAGTAAGAATCCCATTTTACATTCTAGAGCTAAGCATATAGAAATAAAACATCACTTCATTAGGGACTATATTCAGAAAGGTATTTTGAACTTAAAATTTATAGATACAGACCATCAATGGGATGATATCTTTACTAAACCCCTTTCAGAAGATAGGTTTAATTTCATTCTGAAACATCTCAGCATGAAAGTGTGTCCAGAGTGAAAATGTTTTAATTCCATATATTTACCTTCAGAATGTAATTGTTTTACTGTGAACTTCTGATCAATCTCCTTTCAGAAAGATAGAACATGCAGATTGTATCAGATGCAAGTCTAAAGATCTGAGAGTCTAAGCTCAAAGACAGACGTGTTGATCACTACATCAAACAAGTGTCATCCAATCATCAGCATATCTCTGAAGCAGAACGCGTGCACGCTTCTGAGAAGGCGAAGCGCTGATTGGGTGTATTGAGACACATGTCTGGTAACCGTTTTAAGTATCTTTCTCAAATCCCCCAAAATCAGCAAGCATTTAATGAAAAGTAATCATGCTTTTAAAATGCAATCATGATTTTTCTCTCTCTTAAAAAAAGTTTATCTTTTCAAAATAGTTTTGAAAACTCTATTTAAGCACATTAATCTCTCATTCTCATTCTTTACGTTTTCTCACTAATACTCAAGCATTTTCTGCATATTTCTGTGTTCATCTCTTGCAACCTATTTTCCTCAGTTTATTCTCAAAACCCTTTTAGTGTGAACATGGCAACCTCCAGCAGCGCTTCTGCAGGTCCTCAGAAGAAAGCATCATCTGAGAAATATCAAGTGCCATTCAGAACTCTCCTCACTCCTGTGAAGAATCTTGAAGTGCTTTCTGAATTAATCATTGATTTTGAAAGCTTGAAGGAGAACGGTTTTGACCTAACTGAAGAAGTTAGGGCTCAGAAGTGGGAAAGGTATTTCAACAGGTTGGTTGGACCAACATTCCCAATGCTAGTCAAGGAATTCTGGATTCACGCCAAGGCTTCAACACATCTAGTCACCTCGTTTGTTATGGGGAAGAAGATTGTGATCACTGAGGATCACATTGCAAGGCTAATCGGTTACAGTGGCGGTGGCGTCCGTTGTGTGGACATGGCTGAAAGATGTGCTGATGTAGGTGTGATAGCTGACAGGATTTTCACTCTTGGGGTGCCCAGCAGCAAGATTAAAGATCTGAAGGATCATTACAGAGTGTGGGCTAAGATAATTCTGGGGTGCTTCAACCACAGGAAACCAACCAGTTCTCCTGATTACATAAATGTGGATCAGCAGTTTCTGATCTACTTTATTGATCAGAAGGTAAAGATCAATCTGGCTCACTTCCTGTTCAACCACCTCAGAACAAGTATGAAGGAAACAAGGGAAGAAGAAAGAACCAAGAGGGATTGGATACCTTTTGGAAGGTTGATATCAGATATTCTGACAGAGAATAGGCTGATTGAGCATCTGATAGAAGCTCAAGAGCTAAGCACTATTGAACCAACAATTAGGAAACCTCTAAACGCAAAGAACTTGAAAAAGATGAAGCTGATAGAGAATATTCAGAAGGAGCCCAGAGCTACTCCTATTGCTGATATCTCCAGCAGAAGAGTGCCTCTGAGTGACTTTCCATTATTTTCTGAAATTGAATCCAAACCAGAGGTGATTCTCAGGTACTTGGATGCGTGCAAGGCAGATGGTACAGATCCAAATCTGAATATCAAAGATCTGCATCAACCTCAACCAGAAGTGACTCTGAAGAAGACGAAGAAGAGGAAGGCACCATCAGAAGGATCATCCCAGCAGACACCCAGGAAAAGAGGTAATTCATCTGCTGCTCCTGTTTTAAATTCTTCTACTATTCCAGCATCTATTCCTCCTCAAACCTCTCATAAAATCTCAATCCCCATCCCTACCATAGATGAAACTGTACAAGAAGAGGACCCTTCTGAGGCATTAAAACTCAGAAGACCCAGAACCAAACATCCCAAACGACCAACAATCTCAACAACATCAGCAATTGACCAAGTGCTGTCTGACATTGATCAACACACCTCTGATCAACCAAACTCTGAACCACAAACTGTTCCTCCTCCACAACCAGAACAACAGCAATCTGCTGAAGAACCAGAACAACAACAACCACTCTCAAAAATTCCATAAGAACCCCTTATCCCTGAACAATCAGAAATTCCATCTCCCTCTCCCCAACCAGAAATTAATCCACCATCACCTCAAACAGAGTTTCATCACTCTGAAACTCCTTCTCCTCAACCATCTGAACCTCATTCACCTCAACCATCACCTCTGGCAATCCAGCTGCCATATGGAACAACTGTTATCATGCCCCAGTTACCATCCTCACCAGAATCTACACCACCAAATACTCCCAAAACACCACCCAGTCCAATCATAATCTCTGATTCTGAAACTCCCTCTCCAAAACAAACAGCTGCTCAGAAAACCTCCGAAAACCCCAGCAAGACTTTCATAGACTTAACCAGTCTTGACCGTCTTGCTGATCTGAAACACAAAATTGCCATCCCAAAACCAAAGCAACCAGATGTTGGCTCTGGTATTATGAATTTTGAAACAGGTGTGCTGCAATGGATTGCTTCTTTGAAGCAAGTCTGTCCTGGAATGATTGACCCAGCTGCTTCTGATCAGCTCTGGTCACAATTCAGACTTTGGGTACGTGCTGAAGCCCTCAAGTTGCAGGATATCAACTATGAGCAGGCACAACAAAATTTCAGCAAGCTTCTGAATGAAGTTGGAAGTCAGCTTCTGAAAGAAGACGTGCTCCCTCTGGACAGTGAACCTTGGTCTGAGAAACAGCAAGCTGCAAAGGTGCAATCAGAAGAAGACAAGACCATTCAAGCTGAGGAAAGTCAAGCAGAGGATGTTGCTGAAAGCTCTCAGAAGCCTCCTGCTTCTGATGCTTCTCAAGCTGCCTTGGACAGGCAGACTCTGGAAGAACTAAGGCTGAATGACATGCGTCTGCAGCAGCGGATGGATGAAAGCGATCAGAAGATGAAAGAGAGAATGGATGTGCAGGATAGCAAGATTGACACTGTTGTCAGCATGGTGCACAAGCAGAATGAGACTGCTGAAAAGATCCAAGCCATGCTGGAGAACCTGTTCACACGCTTGCCTCCTCAACCTTAGTCTTTTTTTTCATTCATGACCTTTTTCATGTTTTCCTTGATTTTCTGATGTACCGTTTGAATATGTTTTGTACTATTTTCTTGTTTTGATTCTGAACTATCTTAATATGATTAGTTTTTCTGATCTTAATTGTTTTAGCACATCACCTACACTTTTTGATTGCTGACAAAAAGGGGGAGAACAAGAATGATATTTTAATCAATAACGGCTAACTAGACAGAAATTCTCAAAGATTCTAACTCTATTACTTGAAAATGTTTTTCTGTTTTGCTTAAAGTCTACAGGTACAAGGAAGCTCCTGGACACTCTGAAGACTAGAAGCTCTGAAGCTCTGATCACTATGAAGTTCTGATCCGCTCTGATACTCTGACCCAAAGCAAAGCTCTGACAAGAAAAGCTCTGAAGCTCTGCTCTGACATAAAGCTTCTGATAAGTCAAAGACTCTGATACTCTGATGTTCAATGAAAGGCAAAAAGATCTGATCCTGAAGAACACGTGTAATCAAAGGGAAGTAACAAACTCAAGGGGAGTATCTCTCAACTCTGATATCCCTTTACTCCTTATCCTTTTACTTCTTACTCTGATACATATCTCAGATACCTTTTCACATTATTTTCATTTAAAAATATCTAGTTTTTGTCATCATCAAAAAGGGGGAGATTATTAGAACAAAGTTTGAATCTACTACCCTATATTTGAGTTTTGATGATAACAAAGTGAAAAGATATAGTATTTATAAGTTTCATGTATGAACTATCTGCTGCCTAAAATTATTATGTTCTGACTTGCAGATACTCTGATTAATATAAGCAAGATCACATCTATTCAGCATCAGAACTTGATTTCAGACACCAGCATCAGAAGTTGCCATATCAGAATGTCAAAATCAGATGATCAACTCACGTACATGCTGAAGCCTGATGAACAAGACTGCGCTCAACACTCTGATAAAGAAACACAACAGTTCATCAGCAGCGAAGCAGAGTCAGAATGAGCCAAGCCAGAACTTGCATTAAGTAAGCAACGATACTGTGCATTGAAAGCAAATTAATTCCAACGGCCTCATTCCAGACAAGATCTGCTCAATAAGGAAAGCTTGTTATTAGCATTGAATCAAGAATATTGTATCCAACGTTCATCATCTCAGTGCTATATAAACAAGACTTTGAAGATTGAAATGGCTAATGCTCTCCAAATCTCTACACGCACAAAAGCTAATTATAATCTTCTTTCTCTCTGTTTTGCTAAACCACACACTCTGATAGTCTATCATTGTTTAGCAATCTAGTTTCTAAGCTTCAATTTGTGTATACATCACAGTTGTGATAAAGTTTTGTAGAAAACATCCAGACACTTAGTTTTATCTCTTTGTAAGAAAGTGTTACCTTGACAAACCGGGTTGTGGTTTGGATCAAGAAGGCTTTAGCAGTTGTTAAAGCAGTCTGTAATATTCAGTTGAATATAGTGGATTAAGACCTCGTTGGAGAGAGGCGAAATCACCTTGACGGGTGGACTGGAGTAGTTTGAGATCAAACGAACCAGGATAAAAATATCTTGTTCATTGCATTAGATTTCAGTTTTACAATTCAACCCCCCCTTCTTGTGTTTTTCACCACTTCACAAAGAGATTATGGAGCTGATTTCTTTAGCTGGCTTGTGCTAATCACAGAAGAACCTGTGCTCCGGCTATGTGTTCTAATGGGAGCTTCCTAAAGTATTTCTATGCACAATGAGTCCTTTAAATGATTGAGAACCAATTTGATTAGGTTCTCTATTATGGAGTTGATTCACCACATGATGTCTTAACATCATGATTATTGATGGATGTTTAATGCTTGGGATTGTTCATGTGAAGTTGGATGCTTAAGCATTATTGTGAGAAGTGGCATTTCTGACTATGTGGATTAGAATATGGAGAGTTTAATCATGTCTACAGTAGCATGCTTGATGAATGCATGGCTACTTTGTTGAAGACTCCACTAGTATCAGCAACTACTAGTGGATATAAAGGTAGAAGGCTGCTGACAGATACTGAGGTCTGAGCAGAGTATTTTGAAGTGGTATTTTTTTGCTGCAAGTCATTCCAGAAAAGGTTTGGTGATCTAGACATTAGTAAAGCTTTTAAGAAAACTAAGAGTTTTTGGAGTTTGTGAGTGACTTCACACCTAGTATGCATGATATCTTGCCTATTCAAAAGGTCATGATACAGAGTGTGGTTATGAAAAGACAATGATCTAATGTGTCCTTGTGTTATGAAGAAGCCAGGGTTCCTAGAAGTATTCTCAAGGAGTGAGAATATCTGACTCTGGTTTGACTCTATTGAGGGAGTCAAGGTTCATCTAGAACATTGGTTATCCATGAGAAAGGGAATCATGTGTTTATCTGTGGATTGTTGCTGAAATGCTATAGATGTTGGTTGTGTGATGTTCAAGCTTATGGAGATCTTATGCCTCTTATGAGGATGTGATGTCAGACAACATGTTATGACATTATGACTCTTCAGGTCTTTATTATTGAGAGATGTCACAAATGTGATGTTCTGATAGCTTGGTGTGTATAACTAAGTCTAAGTGAAAGGAGAACACTTAGAGTCTAGTGGAAGACAATATGGATGAAGATGTGTTGATCAAAAGTTAAGCAAAAGAAGATAGTGTCTGACCGGATGTTAGGACATTATTTCGGACATGTTTTTGCATGATCAACAAAGGTGTTTTGGTGGTTAGTTTGATAAAACATGGGTCAATAAGTGTGTTTGACGGAGCATGTACATGTATTTGGACTTGTTTTACTCAAAATATATAATCCAAAGATAATAAAGTCTTGCAAAGTTATTTTGAACATGGCACATTGATTTTAGCAGTCATTTTATTCTTCTTTAAGAATCTGCTCTACTATTTATAGAAGCTTCTCATATCTTCTAAATACCAAGTGAGTGTTGTTCTCATCACCACAATGGGTTTTGTTCAGGTCTAGGTAAGTTGTTCCTGGGCCTTCTTCTGTGAAGCCCTCCTTTGTCAATTTTTGGCCAAAAAAGGGGAGATTGGTGAAGTGTACAAACATGTCGAATCAAATGTTCTATCATGTATCTGTTTGGATCTATCATTTGTAACATGTGATCTAAGTTATAAACACATATGTGATCTATGTTCTGAGTTATCAGGGGCGGTGGCTGATTTGGTCTTAAAGATATTGAGAGTTCTCTTATTCCACCATTGGTCTTTTATGTTTAGAATATGTTCCTGCATTGAGGGGGAATACAAGTTGTCTTCAGCTATCTTCTTAAAGGACTTTCCTTCCTTTTATCCTGAAGCTGATGTTCGTTGGTGCTGATGCAGTTGAGTTCCTCAGAGTGATGCAAAGAAGATGTTGAAGAAGATGTTGAACTGAAGATCTATTGATGTGTGCACTAGCTTCTGAACACTACTACCGAGGGTTATATTTTTGTATTACTGTAATCTCTTAGATTGCAATTGTTTTTAGATGATTTGTTTTAGCCAAAATTTTCCAAAGTGAGAGATTGTTAGTTCTCTTGTTTTAGGATTGACTTAATTTTTGTAAAACAAATAATAGCAGCAATAATGTAATGTAGAATAGGATGTATAAACTTTCTAAGAAGAACAAGTACAACAAGAAGTCCTATTACAATGTCAGAACATGTTGTGTTGAACTTATTCAACCACTGGAACAACATGTCGAAGAACATGTCTTGACATCACGCCTGCTGAGCTAGATTAATGAGATTCAGTTTGTTCTTAACATAGGAAGAACATTCAGCAGAATATTATGCATCCTATGTGGCGCATTTTTAAAGGTCTAGAAAATTTAATCAGAAATCAATGAGAATGAAGACATTCTAAATAAGGAGATTATTTAGGAAAGTAAAGATTGAAGACCTTTCTTGGGGCAGAAGTTTCTGCAGTTTGTTACAGCTAATTTGCTGTGATTGAAGGCCTAAAACTAGTTGGGTAACAGGTTATAAATAGAAGGGTTTGTAACCTAGAAAAGATATGGCTCGAGATGTAGAAGTCTAGGGTTTTGTCAAGGTAAACCTCCTGGGTTGTGGGAAGGTTACCAAGTTCACCTCGAAGTTTGTAGGTAAGAGGTGTATTGTTCTTGGAGGAAGCTTTGAAGTAACTCCAGGACGTGTTCTTAGTTAGGAGCAGAGCTAACAAACAATGTAGTTTGGCTTCGAGACTTATCTAGGTTGTCATGGAAGTGTGTCTTACAAACTGTCTATTTGTGTGATTAGAATCTTGGTGAAGGGTCGTCGATGCAGTGACTGAGGTGTTGATTGCTAGACATCATTGTGATGATTGGAAGTGGGATAGGGATATTCCATATCTAGGGAGGACCTAGGTAGAAGGGTCATTGGATAGTGATTAACTGCGTAGATCTTCAACTGGTGTGTTGGCTGTAGGGTTTACAAATTGATACTGTTGATAGTGGACTTCATTCCTGACTTGGTATCCCCCAAAGTATGTGTTATTGTACACTGAACTGGGTAAACAATTATGGTGTGTTCTTTATTTTTTCAGCACTGTTTTATCTTTCCTGTGTGTTTATGTCAGATCAGATGTCTCGACATCCTTATAGGACATCTGAGTCTATTGTACCATAATTTCAATTGGAAAATATTGAAAAAAAGTAAATGAGCGCGCATATATTGAATAGGGAAAAGATATTAAGAACCCTAAAAACTTTCTAAGTATTAAAAAAATATGATGTTTTTGTTTAGAAAAATATTGGAAGTGATTAATAAAAATAAAACCTAATTCTTAGTTAATTTACAAACTAATCATTTAAAATGAAACAAGGTGATTAAATTAAATTAATTTTAATTATCAATAATTAAATTAATTAATTAAAAACCTAAATCAATTTTTTTTAATCATTTTATGATTTTTTCTGATTAAATAAAAATAATTTAGAAAAGAAAAAGTTAGTTAAAACAAAAAAATAAAATAAAAATGGGCATGTGTTTGTAAAAGAAATTGGGGGTGAGAAACCAAAAACTCCAGGCCCAATAACAAGAGAGTCCAGGCGTTGTGCTGGATTTAGTGAGGGTGACCCATGAAGGCTCATGGTGAGGGCGCTGATCTGGAGCGTGGGATCTAATTGTATGATGATCTGGTGGCGTTGATAAGGGGTACATGATGAGCGTGTATGCTTGGTTCACACTGGATCTGCAATGAAAATGTTAGAAAATAAAATTCCCCACGCCTGGATCGAACCCAGGATTAGGCATAGGTATAACTTAAGAGCAAGCGTGCTGCCATTAGGGTGGCTGTTACATCCAGTTATAAAACATATTGCATTAAATATAAAGCAAAACTCATTTTTGAAATTTTGAAGATGAACTTCATCTTCTTCGCGTAGACAACACCATCACCAACACTTTTGAATTTTGTAAAACCTTTATTTCTCAACCATTTCAAAAACTATAAACACCAAACTTGTTCTAAATTTCACCACAAGTTCAACCATGCCACTAACTTTAATTAACACTCAAAGATTAAAAGGAATTTATGTTGGTACCAAAACAAAAACCTAACTGGTCAGAGATAAAATTGCCATCACACAAGCAATATAAATGAAAACTAATCACATGGTTAGCTTCAGGGCATTGATATCTACATCTTTGCTTTAGAATGTATTTCTAAATGATGCTTTAAATAAGGATTTCAAAGTTGGAGAAACTTACCTCTTGAAGTGAAAACTCATAACGCGTATGGAGGCTTCCAGGTGCAAGTAAATGATTGATTAAGCTTCCTTGGACCTCCCTGAAGTTGTTCTAATCCTTACTTTGTGTTGAAAGTGATTGAATCTCCCAAGGCAAATCAAGTTACAATGGTGAAAAGTGGAAATGGTGTATGATGATGGAGTGATTACAAAAGTGAAACATGTGTTTGGATCACTTCTATATGGTGTATAAATGATGTTTGAATGATAAAAAGGGAAAACGCACGAGTGGATTCAGAGTTGGCTTATTAAAGCTTAAGATATGCACTAATGGGGTTTTCTTGGTGATTCTGAGTTTAAGAGTGTTTGAGGGCTTGTGAAATCGTGTCTTGGCTTACAAATGATCTCTTTATTCATAGGCAAGAGGTTTGGGAAATTGAAATAACCAGATTTGTAAGATCACAAGTTATGGTTTGGAATCTTAATTTTGAAGTAACATTGAAGAACATGGTTCCAATGCATTGTAGGGTGATTGGTAGGCTTAGATATGTTGCTTCTGAGCATTCATGTTGAGTGTGATCAGAAGAAATAAGTTAGAGGCTCAAGGAGTGGACTTTGTGATTAAAGCTTGCTTTATGAAAATGGAAGTGTTATATGTTTCCCTTTAATGGCAAAATGGATTGGATAATGCTTGAATCAAATGTACCATAGCTCAAAAGCTTGTGTAATCTTATGATTAGAGATAGATTTACAAGTTTAGAGGCCTACAGAGTGATATCTCTAAGCATGGTGTGGGATTTGGCCATATGTTCATCACAAAAATGACCTATAATTCAAGAATGAAATGCCAACTTCATATTTTAGAATATCTTAGCTCAAGTATTATCTTTTCATGCTCTTGGATATTTTGGAAAGCTTGAAACATGATCTTCAACTTTCATGTTGACCATTTTGGCTAAATCAATAGGGAAATTGGTGAAAATTGGCCAAGAAGTTGAGATGCAAAACTGATCAAAACATGTTGAAATTTTTTCTAAGTGTTAGATAAAAATATCACAACTTCACGGGCCTATATCTCTTAAATTAAGCACTTTTTGAGGATCATCTCACATTAACAAAGTTATAGAATTCATCAATCCCTACAACTTTCATGTTGAGAGTTTTCTTTGAATCAACTTGGATCTTAGTGAAAATGACCATGAAGTAGTGACTTTGTTAAGAACAAAACAAACTTAGAATTTTCTAAGTGTTGGAAAAAATTTCAACTTTTGACTTTTGTTGACTTTTTTTATTCTTGATGATAAAATTTTGATAGTTTTGAATATTTTGATGATTCTTTATTTTTGAATTCCAATGTTGACCAAAAAGTCAAAGTTTGACTTTTGTGTGACTGTTGACTTTTCATCAATTGATTCAATTCTTCAACTATCAATCACTTGTATCTTTGGAAATGTCTTGAGCCATGTAATTAGGTAAAGATAATGTATTTGAGCTCTTGAGATCATGCTTTAAGCCATTAGGTCATGCACCAGGCCAACAGTCAATGATCAGTCATCTTCAGTCAAAATCCTAATTTTGGCAATTTTTGACCTTTGATGATTTGAGGGCTTTCCTTGAGGAATCATGATCAACCCTTGATAAAATGATGAATATCACCTCAAAATATTGATGTTGACAAAAATCTTGAAGTTTGACTGTATGTTGACAACAATTGACTTTTTACTCAATATAGTTGATTTTCAATCATCTGAGTCATTGACTGAGCAAACATGTGATGCAAGACTTGAAACTTGACATAAGAATTATTGAGGACCTATAATGAAACATGAAAGTTATTTGAGACCCTTTCAACCAATCTTATTTGAGAAGCACCAAACCCTAGTTAAAGACCCTTGCTTAGGTGGAGGTTTGACTAGTTAACTCTTGAGTAGCTTTGAGTATTTGAGACCTTTGTGAACATGTTTTGAAGAAAACGGGAGGGAAAATTTTGGGGTACAACACCTAAGAGTTAAGTTCTTATATGTGTATGGGGACTCAGCCCTAGTAATCATTCTGATCAAGGGGGAATGGGATACGAAGCATCCAAACCTCATTCCTTATCGAGAGCATGTGTTGACATTAATTCTGTATTTTGAGGAAATTACTTTTGAGAATATTCCACAAGAGGAAAATCAGTTGGCAGATGCATTGGCTACCATGTCGTCTATGTTCAAAGTTAAATGGGATAATAAGGATCCTAAAATTACTATTGAGAGACTAGATGAACCGGCACATTGCTACGAAGTTGATACTGATGGAGTAGAGGAGAAGCCTTGGTTTCATGAAGTATAGAAGTACCTCGAAGCTCAAGAATACCCTAAAGGGGAATCTATCAATGACAAGAAATTCCTACGGAGGTTCTCTACTAAGTTCTTCCTGAGTAACAAAATTTTATACAAGCGCAACCATGATTTGACTCTGCTTCATTGTATGGACAAGAAGGAAGCTGAGAAAATTATGAAATATATGCATGAAGGTATCTTTGGTACTCATTCCAGTGGACATACTATGGCTAAGAAGATTCTGAGAGCAGGTCTACGCTGACAAAGTACATGTGCCTCTGGTTCCTCTAAATGTCTTGATTGCTCCTTGGCCATTTGCAATGTGGGGCATTGATATGATTGGCGAGATTAAGCCTACTGCCTCTAACGGACATCATTTCATCCTCGTCGTCGTTGATTATTTCACAAAGTGGGTTGAAGAGGCCTCATTTTCCTCTGTCACCAAAAATGTTGTGGCTTGGTTCAGTAAGCATAACCTCATTTGTCGATATGGCATCCACGAAAGGATTATTACGGACAGTGATACTAATTTCAATAACACTATGATAATGGAACTCTGCATGCAGCTCAAGATCAAACACCATAACTCTTCTCCATATCGACCAAAGATGAATGGAGCAGTGGAAGCCGCCAATAAGAACATCAATAATATTATACAGAAGATGACGGTGACATATAAAGATTGGAACGAGATGTTACCATTTTCTCTTCATGGCTATCGTGCCTCAGTCTGTACATCAACTTGGGCAACCTCATTTTCTCTAGTCTACGGTATGGAAGTTGTCCTACCTGTCGAAGTCCAGATTCCTTCTCTAAGGATTATGAAGGACGTGGATTTAGACGAGGATGAGTGGATTCAGACTAGGTTATACCAAATAATTTTGATTGACGAGAAAAGGCTTGCGGCTATTTGTCATGGTCAGATGTACCATAAACGTATGATTAAATCCTCAACAAGAAAGTAAAGCATCGAGTATATCAGGCTGGTGACTTGGTAATAAAGTGCATCATCCTACCGCAAGGTAATCCCAGAGGAAAATGGACTCCCACCTACGAAGGGCCATTTGTAGTAAAGAAGAAATTTTCTGGCAGTGCTATGACACTTACCACCATGAACGGTGAAGACTTTCCGCACCCTGTGAATGCGGATATAGTCAAAAAGATACTACGCATGAAAGAGACCCACTAGGTTGACTTGTCTAGGCAAAAATAAGGGCATCCCGCAAACAAAAAAGGGTTCGGTTAAAAATCAGGGATATATATAAAGATTATACACCCAGCAAGTTGAAAACCTGAAAAGGCGGCTTGGGCAAAAAAGGGTATCCCGATGGGTTGAAAACCTGAAAGGACTGTCCAGGCAAAAGTTAGGGATTAAAGCGTACGACTATGTCCCGTTGGATCATCTACTTACAACAAGTTTTGTTATCGACGACAAGTTCAAATGGTACAGATCAATTTAGTCAACTTCTTTCGACAACAAAGGATGAGATGCTTGAATACATAAAGGCAATAGCAGAGTTGAAACTCAATGAAATCATTTCCACATAGTTGTTTTCTCTTTGTTTTAATTTGCACTCTTTCATTTTACGACGATTTCCTCTTACTAGGATTTATGTCTCTATGTACAAAAACTGCCTGTTTATAGGAAAATTATCAATACAAATGCAATTTCAAAATTCAAATTTTGTTTTATCTTTTCTGTTTTGTTTGCAAAAACATCCAATGACTAAATTGAATGAACATATGCATATGAATATGATTACTGTTAACAAATATATGCATAAAAACAGGAATAAGCATTTACTCAAGACTCTAGGAATTGGGATAACGTTCAAGTCATCCATAAATCCCCACAGAGCAACATTCATGGGATTATCCCCACAGATTTACCTTCACAAGCTTATCCCTGACGGAGATACATTCCCCCGCAAGTCTAATATGCTTCCAGACAGGAATTGGGGCATCTTCCATCTATTAACATAACCATACTCCCAAGAAGATCCCTCTAGTGAATAAAGGAGTTTGATCATTTCCTCAGTATACGAAAAAAATTTCCTCCACACAATCTATGGAACTTCCATTCTTCAATTGAGATTTCCTCAGCACAGTTCGATGGAATTCTCTTCCCCAGTTGAGTTTATTTCTCCAACACTGTGAAATCCCCTACATAATTCTTTTCTCCAGCAGGGTTTATTTCCCCAATGAAATTTAATTTCCTAAGAAAATTTCATTTCTCTAACTAATGCAAATCACCGGTAAAATTCCCTCTCTCCGGCAAAGTGTAGTCTAAGTTGCTATCCCCGGAAAGTTTCTACGGAATCTAAAATCGAGCCAAACATTATTTAACTTTGTCCTCCCCCATAAGAGTTGACATCCTTATCGGAAACTCAGTCATACATAACCTATGAAGGTTATTCATCTCTTTTATCCCCAGTCAGGGTATATAAGAACTAAATTTCCCAGTAGAGCAATGAACGACCAATGTTCCTGAACTCTTCTATCCCTAAGAAGAAGTCAAACATTCCCAGTAGAGTATCCTTAAACAGAAAGCAGGAATCCCCAGCGGAGACATTCTAAACAAGATTAAAGATTCACATTCTTTACCCTCAGCGGCAGTCAAGGATTTATTTTCCCCAGCCGAGATATTACACGAAGCTACCAATGCACTTCAACGACATCTTGCATTCATACATCATTTACAAGTATCATAGCATATGCATGCGAAACGCATATAGCACACTCTCATTTACTTTGAGAACATCATTACGTAATGCATTACATACATCATGACGTTGCATAAAGACTAACTTTGTTTTCAGGTAAAAATCTACAAACAGACGAATATCTTCAATTCTCAAACAGGTCACAGATTAAATTCCCGAAACAAGATAGGGCAACTATATAGATGACCAGATCCAAGATTAATTCCCGAAACAAGACGGGGCAACTATCTGTATGACTGGGCGGTATGAATTCTCGAAACAGGACGAGTTCGCCAACAAAAATCAGGTCAAAGATTAATTCCCGAAAAAGGACGGGGAAACTATCCTTATAACCAGGCAAAGATTAACTCCCAAAACAGAACGAGAAACTATCAACATGGCCAGGTGGTATGAATTCCCGAATTAGGATGAGTTTACCAACAAAAACAGATTGTGGACAATTCCCGAAACAGGATGGGGCAGATATCTACATGACAAGCATTTACCTCAGAGACTAAATTTTGACAAGCATTTCCCACAGAGACTAAATATGACAAGCAACTACTTAAGAAACTCCCCCAGAAGTTGATTCTAGAAAACAGTATTCAGATGAAGTCAAGCATAGACTCATTCTGATACTCTTATTAACAGTTACCTTGTATGGCATCTATAAGCCCATCTTCGAAAACATTACTTTATCTCTCCAAATGACATCTTTAAGCCCATTCAAGCAATACCATCAACCAACAGTGTTACTTCATGCACATGTGAGTACAAATTTCAGGGCACTTAAGTGTTCAATCCTCTTCTAGCTTCAAATCATGAATGGCAGACATGCCAATCTAACTCCTCAAGTTTAATAAGATTGAACATGGGAAGTAGTTGTACCCAAAATTTTTCCCTCCCTTTTTCTTCAAGACATTCTCCTAGGGTTCTCAAATGCTCAAGGTTGCTCAAGAATTGATCAGACAAATTTTCCTCCTAGGCAATGGGTCCACAACTAGCGTTTCATTTTTCTCAATGAAGTTTGGTTTTATAAGGCCTAAATTGGAATTCATGGGTCCTTATATGTCTCCAAGAATTCTCATACCAAGTTTCATGCCTTGCATCACAAGTTTGCTCAGTCAATTGCTCAGATGACTGAAAATCAACTGTATTGGGTAAAAAGTCAATTGTAGTCAACATACAGCCAAACCTCAAGATTTTTGGTCAACATCAAGGTTTTTAAGTGATATTCATCATTTGATCAAGGTTTGATCATGATCCATCAAGAAAAACTCTCAAACCATAAAAAGTCAAAAGCTGCTAAATTAGGGTTTCCTTAGGAGAATTCAACTGAACTTTGACCAAGCATAACTTTCACATGATTAATTATATTTTCCTCAACCAAAGTTCACTTTGAAGAAAATTAATTCTCTACAACTTTGTCTCTCTAAGATCAAATCCAAAAAATGCTTCATTTGTGAGATATGGACCAATACATTATAGGTCATTTCAAAAGTCAACAAAAAGAAACTTTTTGTCAAGGCAACTTATATTAAGATAAAGTCTTATAAAAAAATCATCAACATAGGGATTGAAGAGGACATATTGATATTTCCAAAAAGTCCAAGATCACCTTCAAATGATAAAAATTGAGAGGGTTATGGCCAGTGCAAGTTGGGAAATTTTGAGCAAATGCATGAAGTTCAAATTGAGCAAACTTGATAATTTGGGCTATTGGGCTATTATTTCAGAGTCCAAGTGTGTACTACACCCGTTATGCACCCCGAGACTTATTCACACACCTCCCTTTGATTTATTATTTTTTATTTTTATTCATTTAAAGGTCAAAATAAAATATAATAGGACAAAACTCATTACACAAAGTCCAAGCCCATCATATTGTGACCTAATTCTATGTTATATATTCTCCATTATTCAGACACAAAAGCCACGAAAGAAACTTGTGCAAGAACACCCCCCTAAAATATAAAAAAAAATTATCAAACTAGGGCAACTTGAAACCCTAGTTTGCAGCCCTCTTCAAAGCATTATTGGATTGCTAATCGGTTCTTGAGAAGATACAGAGTAAGAATGGACCAAACCTGATGGTTCAAAGCTCACAAAACTCAGGTGCATCCATCTCTGATCTCATGAATTTTACAAAATTCATACTTTGATTTTCGTTTTGTTTTAAGTCATACTAATGCCATTAATATGTTTCAGAGACGCGTTTATACATGATTGAATAATCGTAGAGGTCCCATGCTGGCCAAATCATGAACCACCATAACTACACGGATCCTATGTGTTTTCGCCATAGCTCTCAAATCAGTCCTTTTCAGCCCAAAAGAACCATCCAATTGGATTTGTAGGGTCTGATTTAGGTGGGTAGGGTACTTTTGGTTTTCTAATATCTCTTATTTTGCAGGTTGAATGAAAAGGGCTATCGGAGAAGATGATCGGAGCTAGGGCTCTGGCGTCTCTCCGATCTATGCATTTGTGTTTAATGTTTGTTTTATTTGTTTCAATTAAATCAACAGATGTATTACTGCCCCATCAATTGAAGCGCGTGCGTTAAGACGTTACTATTCCAAGGTGTGGGTTCGATCCAAGCCTGTTTGGCATTTCAATTTTTTTTCCACATTTTCTTTGTTTTGCAGATGAGAAAGCGTGTTGAGGTTGTTCCTTGACACCAAGACGCGCCTGGCCTAGTGGTGAAGGCGTTGGTGGAAAGGATAAAGGGCGTAGGTTCAACACCCAGCCCTGATAAATATTTTTTGAAACCCTATTTTCTTATAATTTTCAGTTACAAACCCTAAATTCACCAAACCAAAACCCTTTTTTTAACCAATTAATTTTTCTAAAAAAACCTTTTCACAAACCCTAATCAAAATTAGGGCTTTAGTTTTAATTGATAAATTTTCTTATTTTTAAATTAAAATTAATTAGGTTTTTTTAGGGTTTAATTAATTAATCAATCTAGGTTTTTTAGGCTAATCGTCAAATCATTTTATCAAGAAAATCACCAAAAACATTTTCCTTTCCCTTTTCCTTTTACGTTTTCGTGTAGTTTATCATTTTCGCATTTTTTCGATAATTAACTGCTTACGGTTTGTAATAGTAACTAGGGTTTTTTATTTCCTGTATTTTTATTACTGATGCACTTCTCCCAAAGCGATGTAATAGGTTTAGGTTTTCTTTCTGCATCTACTTTCAGTACTTTATTGCTTTATTAGTTTCACTATTATTGTTAGTAAATAGGCTTGTATGGAAAGATAAAAATGAAACGGTAGCGAACCCTAATTTCAAAGATACATAACAGAAAAACAAATCACTTTGCACACCCACACCTCTAGGGTAACCTCCCTTGTTGCCTTTGGAACGAAAAAAGTCATGTCCCTCGAACATGGGGACGCTTTAGCACTGTCCCTCGAAAACAAAGACCATAGTCCCTTAATGACCCTTTTGATGTTTCCTTCGGTAAATAATCTAGTCCCTTACGAAATTGCTAAAGCGCCTCTATAAGTTTCCTTCTATGACTGTACGATGACCCACGCCCGTCCCTTCACATCTAACGATAGGGCTTCCTACTAACTAATGATAGGGTAGCAATATCTAAAGGAGGAGGAAAAGTACAATAAACACCTTGAGTAGGTAGGCTGCTGTTAATCGCTTGCTCACAAATCTCTTCAAAACAAAAACATTTCACATCACACTTTTCAAAAACAAAAATATTTTCAAACAAAACATTTTGTACATATTCTCAAAAATAGAAATGAGAATCATTACAAAGTCTTGCCTTACTATTGGCATTTTCAAAATATTTTTCAAACATGTACAACACAAACAATTTCTAAAACAAAGTGAGCTAAGCGAATAAGAACCCGTAGATAACTACAGATGAAAAGGGTGATAACACCTTCCATTTTCATAACCTACCCCCTGGACTCAATAATCTCAAGGTATTTCCTATTATTTTCATCCTTTCCTTATTGGATAAAAGAATAGTCGGTGGAGACTCTTACTATCCGTAACATTTGCGATAAAACACAAAACAAGTCAGTTCTCCCACCGTATTACAACCATACTATTAAAGGTATGATAGACTAACGAATGTGAACAATCACAACGGTATAAGATTGAATACCATACTATGAAAGATCTGATAGACTAATGATGGTAAACAACAAGAATTGGATTAAACGCCATACTATCAAAGGTCTGATAGACTAATGATGGTAAACAACAAAAGAGGATCGAACACCATACTATCTAAGATCTGATAGACTAACGATAGTGAACAACCGAATGGTATAATATTGAATACCATACTATAAAAGATTGGATAGAATAACAATGGTAAACAATAAAAGAGGAATGAACACCATACTATCAAAAATCTGATAGACTAATTGTTATGGACTGGCCTGAGAGCTAGAGTGGGCCCAGTATGACCTCCTCCTTCGACACAGCTTGTGCGACCTCCGCCCGAACTCCCCCGACCTCCGTTAGGAACCATCTGTCGCTTGCTCTCATGGACCAGACCTGGGATGCGACAATCGATGAGCGCCTCTCAGTCAACCCAACCTCAAGTCCTCCAGATAACCAGGAACCGACCAGACTGTTGCCTGTAACCTACCTCCTCTTTGGAACTAACAGATAGTTACGGGAACATCTCCTTGGTTTGACCAAGTCCCGGTAGTTACCTATTTTTGCGGACCCACATATCTAGGCCAAAAAATAAGGGCCAATGGCCAAGCGTCAGGGGTAATATATAAACCCTCACTCATGTGAGGGCCATGTATCGAATATCTACTATTCATCACTAAAATCCTAACACTTTGCTTGTATGTTTTTTACTCTCACACTTGATCATCAAAGTACCTTGCAGGTACAACCCCCTTTTTCCTCCTCGACTTTCCAACATGTCCGAAGATCATCATTCATCCATCCCGCAGGTTCTGATCAAACGGTAAGATCAGTGACACCGCCTTTGGGAACTATCTTCCCCGTTTTCTATTCCTAGAATCTAAAGACCAAAGATCCTCCCTATTCATCAATCATGGTTGATCACGATGATCACCACCTATATGGGAAGATAGTGCTCTCTGCGGCATGCAAGACCGACGGAAGCCAAGAACATCCTCACCTCGAGGATAACTTTGGCGCACGTGACAAACATACCACCTCCCCGGATTCCATCGATGCTGGTTGCGACAACAATCTATTCTTGGAAGAATAGTTTCCCAAGAACCCTATCGAAGACCAGCCAAAGATTCTGTAATTGGTCCCTGTTCCACAGAACACCGACCCGACCATAGTAGCACTGATCGCTGCCCTTAACCAAACCAACTCCCTCATCCTCCAGCAAAGCAAAAGTATGGGGGCTCTGGAGCAAAAATAGCCAAGGTCTCCCCCTCGAAGGCACCGATGACATAACACCTCCAACATATCACCTCCCCAAGAGGGGCGTCCTCCAAGAAAGGAAAGCCTCAACATTTTCTTTCACCAAGAAGCGTGATCGAGCATCTCCCAAGAAGGATAAAGACTCTCTGATTTCCAAGAAGATGAAGAGCCCCTGCAAAGACAACCGTAGTGGGTCACTATCACCCAGGCGGAGGTGACAAGGGCGGAGCCCCTCCCTTAAACGAGATGACGGTGGCCGGTGAGAAAGAAACCATCACTCCCCATCATCATCGCCTAAAGAGACCGATGACGATGAGCCTCGTGGCTCGTTATCAAGAGAAATTATAGAGGCATGACTCCCAGTCGGGCTCGAGAAGCCGCCCCTATTGGGATCCTACGATGGTACGACCGACCCAAACGACCATATAGAAGACATCAATGCCCTACTTGATTACTGAGGTGTGAAGGGCGGAATCAAATGTAGGCTGTTCTCGACCACTCTGAGAAAAGGTTCCATGGCTTGGTACAAAAGCATGCCCCCTGAATCTATCACTTCTTAGAAATAGCTAGGAAAGATATTTTCGAGGCACTTCACCACCTTCCGTCAGCACCAAAAATCAGAGGCTTCACTTGAAGCGATTATCCAGGGAAGAGACGAATCTCTACGTGCATATATCGAGCGCTTCGACAATGAAGCTGTATAGGTCTCAAGGTCGATGTAATTAAGAAGTACCTTTATTAATAAGGGCTCCGTCCCCGCAGCGACTTTGCGAAGGTCGTGGGCATCGAAACTCCAGCCACGCTTGACTCCCTCCTCCTCAAGGCTTAAGCGTACATTCAGTATGAGGAGAAAGAAGTGGCCAACAATGCGAGAGATTCAAGACACTGGGAGAGTGACAAGACCCCGAGAAGCGACGAGCCCTCGACATCCCATCGGGCGGGAGAGAGAAAGTGGGAAGACAAATCCCGAGACTCCAAAGATTACAAGGGGCCTGCTGGTTGGTTCCATGACTACACCCCTGTGACATCTTTCAGAGAATGTATTTTGTACGAATGTGCCAACTCTAAATTTAAATAGGTTGGGGCATGCTTTCCTCGAAAGACACCCTCTAAGCCTGAAACCGACAAGAGCAAGTACTCTAGGTTCTATAAAAGTTATGGTTACAAAAATGATGATTTCATATATCTCAAGGATGAGATTGAGATACTAATTTGAGACGGGAACCTCAAGCAGTATAAGAAGAAAAAAGGTGCCCACGAGGAGGCTCTAGAAACCAAAAGCATCAATGAGGGGAAGGAGTCCCACGACATCCGCATAATACCGGTCGCCATGAGTACCTCGCGACCTGAAGATTTCTACTTCCCATACATGGAGAATGTCCCATTGTACTTCTCTTCTCACAGTCCCTGGGAGTCGTTCCCCGCTGCGATGGTCATCTCCGGAGGGGGATTCAACAAGCATACAATGGGATTCGTAAAAAGAAGTTTCGAGCAAATTATCAAAGCTAACTTAGACATGGATTCCACATTGGATAAGTTCCGGGGAGGCTCTCACCCCCTGGCTTTTTACAAGAAGGAACTGCCAGGCGGAGCCCACAACTCGACTATCCCACTGCTCGTGCAGGCTCACATGGAAAACGTTGATGTTCGGTGCATACTGATCGATCAAGGGAGCTCGGTGGATATCATGCACACCCAGCTTCTCACTACCCTACAATTGAATGAAAGCCACCTGACCCCATACGTGGGCTCAGACCTCTAGGTCTTCAATAGGGCCAGTACCAAACCCTGGGCATATGTCGAGCTGATCGTCACCTTCGGAAGAGGGGTGACAGCCAGAGCTATCAAGACTCAATTTCTAGTAGTGGATTACATGTCTCTCTATCAATGTATCTTCGGGAGACCCACACTAGATGAACTGATTGCGGTGCCCTCCACCGTACACCTCAAAATCAAATACTACACTACAGAGGGTTTGGTCGCCACCCTTCACGGGGACGTCCAGGAGGAAAGAAGATGTTTTGAAGCCTAGGCCATGGTCCCGAGTTTCATTGATGCTCAACCCCGAATGACCACTGGGGCCGCCCTACCCTCCAGCTCCGAGGAGGCCAAGCCACTGCCAAGGGTCGACTCTATCGACCTCGACAACCACTTCTTCAAGGAGGATCGTGCAGAACAAAGAAGGAAGGGGAAAGAGCCCATGGTCGTAGGAAAAGGTTCATCCCTAGCTGCAAGTAACGAGGAACTCTTAGATCCCCTAAAACCCATTCCAGACGGAGACTTTGAGATTACCCCCCTCGAGAATGGTCCAGCCAAAGGGTAAAGATCGGAGTTGACCTCCCTGACTTAGCGAAGAGGCAACTTAAAGCTTGCTTCAGGGAGAATGTTTATCAGTTCATATGGAGCACAACTGAGATGCCCGAATTGGACCCAGAGATTGCATGGCATCACTTGACCATAGACCCTGACCTCAGTTTCCAAACACAGAAGAAAGCAGTCCCCCAAAAAAATGGAGGTTGTCGAACTAGCTATAAAAGACCTCCTAGATGCACACTTTATTTCTGAAGCCCAAAACAAAACTTGGCTCTAAAATGTAGTTCCTGTAAACAAATATAATGGAAAATGGCGCATGTGCATTGATTATACCGACCTCAATCGGGCTTTCCCGAAAGATGCTTATCTCCTCCCTAATATTGACAAATTGGTCGACAACTCGGTCGATTTCAAATTATTATCTTTTATGGATGCATATTATGGATACAACCAAATTCCAATGGGGAAAGAGGGAAAAAAGTATACCTCTTTCATGACAAATTCGGGCAACTATTACTACAACGTAATGCCCTTCGGCCTGAAAAACGTGGGCGCTACATATCTGTGCCTGATGAACAAAGTCTTCAGTAAAGAAATAGGCGACATGCTCGAAGTCTACATGGATGAAATGATCGCCAAATTGATGGAAAAAATTGACCACGCCCTCCACTTGAAGAAAATTTTCGAGCAGGCCAAAAAGTGCCAGATGCGATTTAACCTAGAAAATAGCACCTTCGACGTACGGGTAAGAAAACCCTGACAAATGCCGAGTATTTTTGAGTTTATGATGCACACTTCTAAAAAGTCCATTATAATCCTGAATGGCGTGCTTACTTCTCTCTCTTGATTCATGGCCAAATCCACCCAGCACACGCTCCCCCTCTTCAAACTCCTCCGCAAGGAAGCTGCCTTCAAATGGACAACCGAATGCGAGCAAGATCTCACCCACTTGAAGCAAGAACTATCACAATCACCCATACTTTCTCAACCCGAGAAGGATGAAATCCTCTATCTCTATCTGGCCGTCACCTCCGAGGCAATAAATGAAACACTAATCAGAGAAATCCCAGAAGGGAAGAGGCTTATCTACTTTATGAGCAAGGCCCTGCAAGGCCCCGAAGTAAGATATCAACAAATTGAAAAGGTGGCCCTGGCCCTTATCAATACGGCGAGGAGACTCGGGCACTATTTCTTGGCGCATACCATAGTCGTCCAAATAAATCAACTAATAAAGCAGCTGCTCGGTAGGCCTGACATGGCGGGTAGAATGTTAAAATGGTCGTTAGAACTCTCTGAGTTCGACATCCAGTACGAAGGCATGAAATCCCTTAAAGCTCAAGCACTGGTCAACTTTGTGGCTGAAATGACCTTGCTCGCACCCCCGGACGGGGCGTGCCGATAGATAATTTTCGTCGACAGCGCTTCCAGTTTGACAGGAAGCAGCGCATGCATTATGTTGGAAAACGAAGAAGGAACCCTAATCGAGGTCTCCCTTGCATTATCCTTCCAGACCTTGAATAACCAGGCCGAATATGAGGCATTCCTAGCAGGTTTACGCCTAGTCGAAGACCTGGGAGTCGAGAAAGTGAAAATCTTCACTGACTCTTAGCTCGTTGCATCCCAAATCCGGGGAGAATATCAGGTGAAAAAGATCACCTCGCTGAATATTGGGACCTGGTCCAAGAGAGAAAAAAGAAATTCAAATTTGTTGACGTACAACATGTTCCCCGCAAACATAACACCCAGGAAGACATCATGTCCAAACTAGCAAGCACAAAGAGGAAAAGGGGAACAAGTCGGTGATACATGAAAATCTTCCTCGAACGAGCACCCAGAGACCCCCATCGACTTTCAGAGTATTCATCATAGGGGACAACGACTGTTGGATGAACCTTGTGCACGACTACCTCACAAAAGGGTAGCTACCCGTCGACTCGAAAGAAGCGGTCGTGGTCAGACAAAGAGCCTGCTCCTATGTCCTGTTCGAAGGTAAATTATATAGGAGAGGGTTTTCCATTCCCCTCCTCAAATGCGTTGACCGAAGCAAAGCCGATCACATCCTACTCGAGATCCATAAGGGGAATAACGCCTAACATATGGGTGGAAGATACCTCCCCAGGAATGCTCTACGATCAGGGTATTACTGGCCTACCATGCAGCACAACGCAAAAGAGGACGTGAAAAAATGCGACAAATGCCAACCAGACTGCTTCCTGTAACCTATCTCCTCCTCGGAACTAACGGCTAGTTACGGGAACATCTGCCCGGTTTGACCAAGTCTTGGCAGTTACTTATTTTTGCAGACTCGCATATTTAGGTATGAAAATAGGGATCAATGGCCAAGCTCCAGGGGCACTATATAAATCCTCACTCATGTAAGGGACACGTATCAAATATCCACTACTCATCACTAAAACCCTAACACTTTGCTTATATCTCTTTTTACTCCCACACTTACTTGATCGTCGGGGTGCCTTGCAGGTACAACCCCCATTTTCCTCCTCGACTTTCCAGCCCGTCTAAAGATCATCATTCGGCCACCCCGCATGTTTTAATCAACCGATAAGATCACTAACGACAGTGAACAACAAAAGAGGACTGAACACCATACTATCAAAGATCTGGTAGACTAATGATAGTGAACAATCGAAGGGTATACCGACTTTCTCTGAAGATGAACCAACAACTTCTAGTGAAGATAGGCATAAAAAATGCACTAACTTTTACTAAAGGTGAGCTACCAACTTCCACTAAAGGTAGAAATAATAAATGCACCAACTTTTATTGAAGGTGAGCTACCAACTTCCATTGAAGGTAGGAATATGTATGAATAATAACAAGTTTCACAAAATTTTGGTGTTCCACCTAGAACGGATCTCAACTTCTTTTTTAACCAAGGTATTCTTCCTGGAAAGGTTAACAACCTTTACCAACTTCTGGATTTCGTGGAAAACGGTAATAATTTCTTCTTTGATCAAGATATCTCTTGAAAAGGGAAATAAACTTCTATAAGAATCTTCCAATAAAATGTCTTTAACTTTGAAGTACAACCAATCTCGATAACAAATTATCTCCCATAACATAGAGATTATCATCCATTAGAGTATATTAAATCTTTCAACAATGAACTATCTCTCATAATGTAGAGACTACCATCCATAGGAATAAATCAAAAAAATCTTCTATGTGAACTAACCGACTTGTTGGGGGAATGTACAGGTTGCTAAAATAAAGAGATCGCCACTTGCTGTTATGAGAAGGATTGCAGTAATACTATTGGGAAATGAATTTTGACTTCCTGGGGAAATACCAACACATTCCTACTGAGGAGATAAAGTCCTCACATGCAAAATAAATTCATATTCGCAACCTAGGTTTCACAACCTAGAGAGATCAGAACAACATAGTTGTTGGGGGACCAACATTCAAACCAGGAACAGACCGGAGTGAAACAGTCAACTAAGACACCACCTAATAAGGAATAAACTCAAATGGGGATCAATTCACATCCATGTAATGAGCTGGGTAGGAAGGCTAAAGCAAAAATATCACATGAGGAAAAAACTCAATGGGAAAGGAGAAATGATATACTCTTTCTATTTAAGGTTGACATTCTATTGGAGAGAGGATACACACTATGCAAAAGAGGATAAAATATCTACAAAAATGTCAGTGAATGCAAGTGAGTGATGAATTTTAATTCAAACATGCATGACGTATGTATGAATATATGAATGTTGTTATGTATATGCTGACAAAACAAACATACTGCACCGGGGAGAAACCAGAAAAAATAAACTTGGGTATAGATGGCACTCGAAATTGCATCTAAGATGGAAATTTCCATAAGAAAGCAACCAACTGAGGAAACATCATCCTACTTCAAGAATTAACTTCTTCTGGAAATAAACATGGCTTGAAAATAATCAAAGCATAATCTGATAGAAATAAACCACAAATTTGTAGGGACATAATAAACTCTTACAGGATTCAACGGGGAATATCATACAGACTTCTCTAGGGATGAACAAACATTGTCTAGACTTCAACTGGGGATGTCGTACTGACTTTACTAGGGAAGATAAATCCAGAGACGCTGAGAGGCGACCAAATACATTCTTTAATACCAAGAATAGCAGTTGCACCAACTTCTCTGGAGAATATCAAAGAAACTTCATGGGGATAACAATCCTTGGAGGGGAAACATCATCCTCGATTCATCTAGTAAGAAACAATACATTGTAAGAGATTCTACATCAACTCTCAACACACAAAGGGAGAAAGAATCTAACAAATAAGAAAATTCTACACATCTTCACAATCTCTTCTTGATAACAACCCTGTTGGGGAGGAGGAATACACTTAGCTGAAGGAATCTGAATCAAGACTTAACTGGGGAATATGGGATTACAAACCTAACACCACACAATAACTTGTAGGAAATCAAACTATCCAAAGAACGATTACATGGAAGCTATGCGCATATCAACAAGAGTAACCCGAGAATACTTCCTGGAGAAAAAATTTCAAGACTTCGGAGTTTGTCCATCCTTGGAACCACTACTTTTGTCCTCTTGATTCACGAAATCGAAGTAAAAAGTCATTTTGAAATTTTTTTCAAAAACATGTTTTTATTATTTAAGTCTTTTTGTTTTGAAATTTACTATCAATAATAAATGGAATTTTTGTAAACAGAATAAAATAAGACTTGCAAAGAATCGGATAAAGGCTCAAACTTTATTAATAGAATGGTAGTCTGCAAATGGCGAGACTCCATAGATGATTACAAAGTTTATAAAATGGTAAATACATGGAAAAAGGTACATTGAAGCACAATGACCACCATTCTCCCTAACAACTTTGAATTCCTGTATATAGGCTTCAGTTCAAGTGTAATGAAAACCCAAGAAGATTGTTGCTTCAATGAGCAAGTCTTGTCTGATGCAATTACTTGCCAAGAAATCCATAACATTTGCCTATATTTCCCTTGCGGGTTTTCAATCTACCGGGATGGTTTATTCTATTTATGTCTCTAATTGTTTCTTAGACCGCCCTTTCGGGTTTTCATCCTACTGAGACACTCATTTTTGCCTAAGCCGCCCTTTCGAGTTTTCAACTTAGCAAGCTGTTCTTTTATTTTTTTAGGTGAAATATTTCTTGACTGCATCAACATTCATGGGACGTGAGAACTCCTTACCATCCATAGTTTCAAGAATCAATGCACCGCCAAAGAAGGCTTTCTTCACAACACATGGGCCTTCATAATTGGGAGTCCACTTTCCCCTAGAACCAACATTAAAAGACATGATATTTCCGAGCACGAGGTCACCTTCTCTGAATTTACGAGGCTTGATATTCTTATCAAAATATTTCTTCATTCTTTTTTGATATAACTGACAATGACACAAGGCCGTCATTCTCTTTTCTTCAATCAAATTCAATTGGTCAAACCTACTCTGGACCCATTCAGCCTCTGACAACTTTATTTCCATTATTACACGCAAAGAGGGAATTTCAACCTCGACGGGGAGCACTGTGTAATACGGTGGGAGAACTGACTTGGTATGTTTTCCGTTTGATCGCAGTTGTTGCGGTTAGCTAGAGTCGCCACCGAATTTTCTTTTATCCAAAAGGAAAGGTGGAAAAGAACAGGAAAAACCTTTGAGATTATTTTTTGAGTTCGGGGGATAGATTATGAAAAGGGAAGGTGTTAGCACCCTTTTCATCCATAGTTATCTATGGGCTCTTAGTTTCTTGCTAGATCACTTGCTTTGTTTAAAAATGTGCTTTATGGTGGTTTTTGAAAGTATTTTGAAAAGGCGCCTTCGTTTAGGAAAACTTTGTAATGGTTCTCGTTTCGTAAGAACTTATACAAAGTGTTGGACTTTTGAAAATATTTCATGTTTTGAAAGTTTTTGGTGTATGTTTGTTTTGAAAGTGTTTTGAAAAAGGGATGGTGAGCAAGCAAGCAACTAGGAGAAATCTACCTACTCAAAAGTCTTTGTTCATTTCTTCCTTCCTTTGATATTGCTATCTCACCATTGATTGATAAGAAGCCTTATCTTTGGATGTACAGGGACGGTCGTGGGTCATCGTATAGTCATGATAGCAATGTTGTGAGATATCTTAGCATTTCTCTTTTAGGGACTAAGATCATTTGAAAGGCAACATTCGTAGCGTCATCGAGGGACTACGATCTTGTATTTTTGATTGTTTGCTAAGATATTCCACATGCATAACATGACCACTTTTGTAAGGCAACAAGTGGAATTACCCTAAGGGTGCATGTGTGAATAGTTTGTTTGATTTGCATGCATTTAATTATGATTAGGGTTATCTACTTGTTGATTTTTATCTTTCCATACAAACCCTAATTACTAGTATTTATATGAAAGCGATAAATTGCGGAAAGTAAATTTACTACGCTATTACATCATTTGGGGAATAGGGTATACAAATTTACAAATGGGGATTTGCAAGAAATTAAACCTAATTATCTATTACAACCATATTGAACAATGTACAAGAAATGAATAAATATAATGTGCAAGGAGATAAATGGAAAGGAAATGGACTTTTGTTTGGTTTTTGAAAGAAATGATTTTAACCTAATTATCTAAAAGAAAAATGATTAATTTAATTTAATTAAATTAAACCTAAACTAATTAAGAAAAGAAATTAAATTAGAAAGCCTTTTTAGGGTTTTTTAGAAAAGGGTTTAAGTTTTAATAAAAATAGTATGGAAATTAATTAATTAAAAAAACATAAATTCTAAGTTAATTTTAATTAAAAAATAACTAAATCTAAATCTAATTATTAATTTATTAAGAAAAAGAAATTAAGTTTGTTTAAGAAAATATTTTTGTATTTTTGTTTTTTAAAGGAACAAAATACAAGTGAATATAAATATATTAGATATATAAATAAATAAACTATTTTTGGATTTTTATTAATAAAAATAATAATAACAATAATAATAATAATAATAATAATAATAATAATAATAATAATAATAATAATAATAATAATAATAATAATAATAATAATAATAAATAAAAAAATAAAAAAAAAATAAAATATGAAAACAAAGTCACGGGGGTTTGAAATGGAATTTGGGAGTTTGTTAGAAAAAACTGTTTTTTTTAAGCCTGGCCCAATAATGCTTTTTTTGTAATCAGAAAAAAAATAAATAAAAAGGTTGGGCCTGTGTTGTAAATGGAAACAGGGGGGTCAGGAGAAGTAAAAAGTGGAAGGACCACAGACTCAGGGCCCATGTGTTGGCTTGTGGCAAAAAGAAAGAAAATGTTTGAGAAATAACAAAAAGTGGCAGCCCTGAGGCTTGAACTCACGCCCTTGACATGATACGCGCATTGCCTTACCATTGGGGTGGCTATACATCCGTTAACTTAACTGAAACCATAAATATATAATGCAAAACAAGTTCTAGAAATGAACTTCATCTTCAACCTCCGACCAGCGTTCTTGTAACTCACTCATTTCTCATCCATTCGCAAAACTTCCAACATCAAACTTGTTAGATATTCCACCACGATTCTGAATATGTAAATAACTTAAACTAATTCTAAAAGATGAGCATGAATTTCTAAAAGTACCAAATCCTGACCTAAATTTTTTCAGAGATTCAAAACTAAAATTCTCTAAGCTCAGGAAATATAAATGAAAACTATGAATATGTACAGCTTCAGGGCAATGATATCTACATTTTTACTTCACAAATCAGAATCAAATGATGCTTGTATAAAGAGATAGAAGTTCAGAAAAATACCTCAAGAACTGGAAATCGTGAAATGAGTTTGAGCTGCTTTCAAAGAGTTGTGATGATCAGGTTAGCTTCCTCAAGTTCCCAGGAAGCTAATGCAATGATTAGCTTGAACTATGGATGGTTGGAATGGTCTGGAGAAATCAACTTGCAGACTCTGTTTTTTGGTTATGGAGGAAGGTGATGGAGATGTTACAGTCGTGTAACAGGGTGTGGGGTTGTTTGTAGATGATGTTTAGGAACTTTTGGAATTGAAATACCAAGAAACGCACGAGTGGATTCTGAGTTTGGAGTTTTTGGTCAGAATATGCAGCAATGGGGGTTTGTTATGCAGTTATGAGTTTAGGAGAGTTTGAGGGCTTGTTCATTCATGTGTTATCTTGCAAATAGTGCTTGTGTTTATAGGCAAGAGGTTTTGTGTGCTACAACAAGTCAAAATTTGAATTTACATGTTGTAAAACCTTTACTTGTTTTTGAAGAAAACATGATAAACATCTTTCCAAAGCTTGTACCATGCTATTGTAGAGTGGTTGAACTTTAAACAAGTTTGCTTCTGACTTGTAGATGTTGTGTGTGCATAAAAATCATTGAGAGGCTCAATATGGGTTGACATTTGCAAAAGCATACTTTTCCAAAATGGAAGTCTTGCCTTTCTTCCAAAAATGGCAAGTTAACTTAGAAAAAGCTTGGATTTAATGGATAATAGCCAAAACGTTTATGTAGTTTTCTGATTAAGGATGGATTCACAAGTTAGAGGTCCTGAAAAGTGGGATTATGCAGCATGGTTATGGATTTGATCAAATGTTTATCATGAAAATGACTTGAAAAACAAGTTTGAATCCCTAACTTCTTGCCTTCGATTCTCTTAGATCAAGTATAACCTCAATGAGTTATGTGACATTTTGGAAAGCTTGTAACATCCTCTACAACCTTCATGTTGGACATTTTTGAAGATTCAATTTGTAACTAGGTGAAAAGTTTCCATGAAGTTAGGTCAAAATCCTGCCTAACTAGAGCAAAAAAATTCACTAAGTCTTTAAGTTTCATGAGCATGTCTTCACAAATTCATAACTTGAAATCCAAGCATTTCAAGGAAAAGTTTTGACCTACAATGTTTTAGATCTCATTGAGATCTACAAATTTCATGTTGTAAGTTTCCCTTGAATCATCTTGCATCATGGTGGAAATTTGGCACAAAGTTATGAAAAAAAGTTAATTTTTCAACACTTGGAAAAATTCTAAGTCTTGGAAATTTTGACTTTTCAAAAATGAATTTTGACTTTTTTGACTTAGAAAAAATATGATCCAAGACTTGAAACTTGTCATGAGTAATCTCGGGGATCCAAAATGATCCATGAAAGTCATTTGATGCCTTGAAAGTCCAATTGTCCTTGTGAAAACTCAAACCCTAATTTGAGTCATCAGTGCTTGAGGAGGTGTCTTGAGCTGATCAAACCTTGTGTAGTCTTGAATCAATGGAGACCTTATGAGAGATTTCTTGAAAAAGAAATTAATCCCTTGTCTGGTTGAGTCCAGGTTCTTCAATATCTCGAAGAGTTAAACTTTTATCTGGTCGGCTCCAGGCTTCAAAGTACTTGGAGAAGTTACACTATTATTTGGTCGGGTCCAGTCTTCATAGCATTTGAAAAGTTGTACTGTTATCTAGTCGGGTCCAGGCTTCATAGTATCTTGAGAAGTTAACTATTATTTGGTCGGGTCCAGGCTTTATAATTACTGTAAGTTGTACTATTATATGGTTGGGTCCAGGCTTCATAGTATCTGAAAAGTTACACTATTATCTGGTCGGGTCTAGGCTTCACAATGTTTTGAATGAGTGAAGTTGACTGTTATCTAGTCGGATCCAAGCTTCACAACAACTTACTGAAGTTAAAACTTTTATCTGGTCGGATTCCAGGCTTCACAACAACTTTTGGAGGTAGCAAAGACTTTGTTGGTGACTTCATTGGGGATTAGGGGTTGTGGCCCTTTGATTTGTAATAATTTAGGAGGAAAAATCAAGCTGGATAGGGTTGACTCAGCTGGGGAATCTATAGTTTGTTGGGGAAATAAACCCTACTGAGGAAAAATTGACGAACTGCTGACGAGGTGAGTTCTTTTTAGGAAGAGATCCACAAGGCTTCTTCTTTTAGGACCAACTTAGCTGGGGAGAGAGCTATCAAGAGATTGAGACTCTGGATAGGAATAAACCTATGCAAAGAGACTTTATGGGCAACTCCATTGGAGATTGGTTTATTATAGCCGTCCTTATAGGGATAATGCTAATGAAATAACTCAGTGGGGATATTCCATATACCTTAAAGAGATGGTTGTCGCTACTTAGCAGGACACATGTGCCAGATAGTTTTAATCATGTTCATATGCATATGTTCGTTCAATTTTAGTCATTGGACAATTTTGCATTCAAAACGAAAACAGAAAATTTGCACTTCAGAGTATATTTGTATTGATATTTTGCCCATGAATAGGAGTTTTTGTACAAAGATACGGAGATCCTAGTAAGATGAAATCATCGAAAGGAAAACAAAAATGAAAACAAAGATAATAGCCATGTGAAGGTGATCTCATTGCATTCCAACTCTACTATTTCCCCAATGTCTTCGAATGCCCCTTGTCGTTGACAGAAGTTGATTGGATTGATCTTGGACCATTTAAACTCAGACCTCAGTAATAAAGTCGATTGTGGTGATTCCATGGGACATAGTCATACACTTTTAATCCTTAATTTTTTTCCTGGACCGCCCTTTCGGGTTTTCAGCCCACCAGGATACCCATTTTTGCCCAAGTCTTCCTTTCGGGTTTTCAACTTGCCAGGTGTACAATATTTTGCATATATCCCTAATTTTTTCCCAAACCTTTTGGATTGTCGGGATGACCTTATCTTGCCTAGCTGTGTCAACCTAGCGGGTCTCTTATTCATAGTATTTTTTAACTATGTCCGTGTTCACTGGATGTGGGAAGTCTTCACCATCCATGGTAGTCAGTATCATGGCACCACCAGATAACACTCTCTTGACAACAAATGGCCCTTCGTAGGTGGGAGTCCATTTGCCTCTGGGGTCTCCTTGTGGCAGAATGATGCGCTTTATTACAAAGTCACCAGCTTGATATACTCGAGGCTTGATCTTTTTGTTGAAAACCTTGATCATACATTTTTGATACATCTGACCATGACAAACAACAGCCAGTCATTTTTCATCGATCAAGTTCAACTGATCCAATCTTGTCTGAATCCATTCGTCTTCACCTAGGCCTGCCTCATTCATAATCCTTAGTGAGGGAATCTGAACTTCCACTGGCAAAACAGCTTCCATGCAATAGACTAAAGAAAAGGGAGTTGCCCCAGTTGATGCTCTAGCTGAAGTGTGATTGCCATGAAGAGAAAACGATAACATCTCGTGCCAGTCCTTGTAGGTTACTACCATCTTCTACATAATCTTCTTAATTTTTTTGTTGGTTACTCCCACTACGCCATTCATTTTAGGTCTATCAGGAGAAGAATTGTGATGCTTGAGTTTGAACTGGGTGCAAAGTTTCATAATCATAACATTGTTGAGGCTAGTCCCATTGTCGGGGATGATCCTTCCGGGGATACCGTAGCGGAAGATGAGGTTGTGTTTGATGAACCTGGCTACCATGCTCTTTGTGACTGAGGCAAATGAGGCGGCTTCGACCCATTTGGTGAAATAATCGATAGCGATAAGAATGAAGCGATCTCCATTGGAAGTAGTGGGTTTGATCTCTCCAATCATGTCAATACCCCACATTGCAAATGGCCACGGAGCAGTCATGACGTTTAGAGGGATAGGAAGCACATGGAACTTATCAGCATAAATTTGGCACTTGTGGTAAGTTCTTGAGTGTTGATGGCAATCAGTCTCCATTGTTGAACAATAGTAACCAGCTCTCAGGATTTTCTTGGCCATAGTATTTCCGCTTCAGTGAGTCCCAAAGAGACCATCATGCATGTCTTCCATAATTTCCTCTGCCACCCTCTTGTCCACACATCGGAGTAGAGTAGAGTCATGGTTGCTTTTGTATAAGATTACATTACTTACGAAGAATTTGGCTGAAAATCTTCGTAAGAACTTTCTACCATTGATGAATGCTCCCTCAGGGTACTCTGGTGCTTCAAGGTATCTCTTCACCTCATGGTACCATGGCTTTTCTGTGTTAGTGTCAAGTTCGTAGTAGTGCACAAGCTCGTCAAACCTTTCAATTGTAATCAAAGGAGCTCCGTTATCCCATTTGACTTTGAACATATAAGACATGGTGGCTAAAGCATCAGTTAACTAATTTTCTTCCCTAGGGAAGTGTTCAAAGGTGATCTCTTCGAAGTAAGGAATTAGAGATAGCAAAAGCTCTTTGTAAGGGATGAGATTAGGGTGCTTAGTGTCCCAATCTCATTTTACTTGGATAATCACTAGAGCGGAATCCCCAAACACATTCAAATGCTTGATCCTCAAATCAATGGCATCCTTCAGACCCAAAATTCATGCTTCATACTCAGCCATGTTGTTCGTACAATCGAAGCAAAGTCTGGCAGTGAAAGGAATGTGGCAACCTTCAAGGGAGATGATCATAACACCAATTCCGTTATCCAAGGCGCTGGAAGCCCCATCGAAGATCATAGTCCATCGGGATCCTTGTTCAGGTTCGTCATATGGTCCAAGTTTCACGCAGTCGGTCACTAGCATGATGTTCTCATCCGAGAAGTCAAAGTTCATAGACTGATAATCATCAACGGCTTGATGGGCCAAATGATCTGCTAACACACTTCCTTTGATGGACTTTTGTGTTGTGTATTGAATATCGTACTCAGTCAAGATCATTTTCCATCTAGCTATCCGTCCGGAAAGAGCAGGTTTCTCGAAGATGTTCTTGATAGGGTCCATCTTAGAAATCAGTAGAGTGGTATGAGTCAACATATACTGTCTTATCCAACGAGCAGCCCATGCCAGAGCGTAGTAAGTTTTCTCGAGCAGTGAATATCTGGTTTTGTAGTCGGTAAACTTTTTGCTCAGGTAGTAAATAGCATGCTCTTTTCGGCCAGACTCGTCATGTTGGCCCAAGACACACCCCATAGAATTCTCTAGCACTGTTAAGTACATGATCAAAGGTCTTCCTTCAATTGGAGGCATGAGAATATGAGGTTCTTACATATATTCTTTGATTTTGTCGAAGGCATATTGGCATTCACCATTCCATCTGACTACCTGATCTTTCTTCAAGAGCTTGAAGATTGGCTCACAAGTAGAAGTTAAGTGAGATATGAAGTGGGAGATGTAGTTAAGACGACCCAAGAATCCTTTAACTTCCTTTTCAGAGTGGGATACTGGAATTTCTTAGATGGTCTTCACTTTGGCTAGATCGACTTTGATGCCTTTACCACTAACAACAAAACCTAGAAGCTTTCCAGATCATACTTCAAATGTTCACTTATTAGGGTTCAGCCTCAACTTGTACTTTTCAGTCTCTCGAATAGCTTGTATAGATGACTGAGATGTTCCTCTTCAGTTTGTGACCTTGAAATCATATCATCCACATATACCTCTATTTCATGATGGATCATGTCATGAAACAAAGCTACCATAGCCCTTTGATATGTTGCCCCTGCATTCTTTAATCCGAACAGCGTGACCTTGTAGCAAAAGGTGCTCAATTGCGTAATGAAAGTGGTATTCTCCATGTCTTCGAGAGCTATCCTAATTTTATTATAGCCGGAGAAACCATCCATGAACGAGAATACTTTATGCTGAGCAGTGTTATCGACCAAGACATCAATATGAGGTAGAGGGAAGTCATCCTTGGGGCTTGCCCTATTCAGATCCCTATAATCTACACACATGTGAACTTTTCCATCTTTTTTGGGTACTGGCACCACATTTGCAACCCATTGGGGATAAGATGTCACAGCTAAGAATCTTGCGTCAAATTTTTTCATTACTTCAGCTTTTATCTTTTCAGACATGCCAGGCCTCATGCGAAGAACTTTTTGTTTGACAGGAGGACAATCTTCCTTTGTCGGCAAACAATGGACTACAATGTCGGTATCCAACCCTGGAATATCTTCATACGACCATGCAAACACTTCCACATAATCATGCAACATCTGAACCAATCTGCTTTTGACACTGCTTTCCAGGCTAGTGCCGATCTTGACCTCTTTCTTGTATGTATCGGTACCTAGATTGATGACTTCAACTGACTCTTCGTGCGGCTGCATAGCTTTTTCCTCTTGTAATAGAAGTCTGGCTAGTTCTCCCGGTATTTCACAATCTTCCCCACCTTCGTCTTCGGCTTGGTTAATTGGACATTCGAAATCATAGTCGGTAATAGTAGAGTCATTGGCAATGAGATCCAGAGTGGACGAGGACCTGCAAGAGTGTGTGTGTTTGTGCATGTAAGATACATGGCTATTTTGAAAAATGTATTTGAAGAAAAGAAAGACAATGAGCACAAAGATTTGAATGCAAAAGTCCAGTGATTTGTATTGACTTATCATATGATAATATGAACATAAATAAAACCCTTGACAAATGGACCATAGTGCCCTGGGCCAGGCATATGGCTTAAAAGTCGTTGTTTAATATTACAGACAAAATTTTCTTGAATTAATAGAAAGCAATAAACAAACAATTACTCCTTAATGAATGAGACGGGAACGAAGTCCTTTGCGTGCCAATTGTTTAGCACTATTGTAGTAGGGTATACCCAATCTTCAAATGCAACCCCGTCATCAGAATCACCCACGGCGTTAACTTCTTGACTTCCAATACAGAGAGGGGCCTTTCCTACACGAGCGCGCCTCACTTATTTCTGAGCCTTGATAGTGAAACCCAAACCATATTTGTCTGCTTTGAACGGGGTCTCAGGGAGTTTCCCCGAAGTATCACAACTTCCTTCTTTGACTGCTGCATGAGCATATTTAAATGAAACCATCTTTGGCACGACCTTAACAACTTTGGACACATCAGAGGAACATTTAGCAGTAGAAATCAATGGTGGCACAACTTCAAAATCCTGACACGGGGTTTCTATAAATTTGCCATCCATATATACGTATTTGAAAGAGTTGAGGTGGCTTACCATGAACTCCTCCTCGCCATAGACAGTGACAATTCTTCCTTTGACCAAATACTTGAGCTTTTGGTGAAGTGTAGATGTTACTTCCCCAGCTCCATCGATCCAAGGGCGACCCAGCAAACAGGAGTAGGCAGGACGGATATCCATGATGTAGAAAGTAGAGTTGGAAATCTGTGAGCCCACCTTGATCGGGAGATCCACCTCTCCATGAACTGTCCTTTTGGACCCATCGAAAACCCTCACAATAATATCACTTGGTTTCAAAACTAGTTCTTCACAGTCAAAACGGTCCAAAGCCCCCTTGCGCATCACGTTTAAAGAAGAGCCAGTGTCAACCAGAACATGTGCCAAGGTAGTCCACTTACATTCAACAGAAACATATAGAGCTTTATTATGGTTCTTTCCAAGTGGTTTCAGGTAAGCATCTGAGAACCCCAAACCATTACCGACCGTCAAGCTTGCCATACAATTTTCAAACTGGTCAATTATGGTCTCATGAGGGACATGAGCTTTCTTTAAGAATTTGATTAATGCCTGAGCATGAGCATCAGAACAAAGTAGCAAGGATAACATGGAAATCTTGGAAGGGGTTTGCCCCATCTGCTCCACAATCTTTAAATCACTCCTTTTTATAATTTTCAAGATCTCATCCTTTTCTCGAGCGGAAGGCTCCTCAACAGCAATGTCTTTTGCGGGTATTTTTGTCTCAGCAGGCTCAAGTACTTTCTCTTTTCCCTTTGGGTCAGCACTAGGTTTAGCAGTGGTGATGCGGACAGGCACCTTTGTAGTAGTTGCTGGTGAGATGTTGGGTGAAAAGATTCTCCCAGTTCTGGTCACCTTACTAGAGCCAGTAATGTTACCAATGTCATCAGCTTTACTTTCTTCAATCCAAGCGTCTGGCTTTATTCCATGGTAAAATACCTCAGCACCATAGTTCCATGGCACTGCTTTGTTGGAAGAGTACGGAATTGTCCCGGGGGCAGTAATTATTAGAGGAGCAACAGCCGGTTCATTTGAAATCCTGATAGGACCCTTGGAGGAGATCCTAAGAGGCTTATTTGAGATTGTTATGATGGAGAGGTCTTCACACTTATTGGTCAAACTTTTGGAGAATGGAGTCTTCTCAAATAGGATCTCGTGGTTATTCATAAGGCGTTGAATGCCTTCCTTCATCCGTTTGCATCCATTGAGTTGTTTGGAACATCAATCATAGTCCTTCAAACAACCAGGGAAAATCCCGGCTTTCAGCAGATTCTTTATTGTAATGGTTAACAGAGTAGTCAAGTCTTCGACGGAGGAAACAAAAATGGTATCTTCAACAGAATTAACACCCTTGCCATGATTTGGCATAGGCGCGATGATTACGTTAGGAGTTGGAGGAGGATCAAATTCAATGGTCTTGTTGTCTATTAAGTCTTGAATTTTATTCTTCAGTGCCCTGCATTGGTTAGTCTCATGCCCGGGACTATTTGAGTGATATGCACACTTGATATTCAGATTGCATTTAGGTGAAGAGGTATCTGGACTGGCAGGAGGATCATGCAGCTTCACCAAATTAGCCTTTAACAGGTGTTGTAAGGCTTGGATAGCGACATTCATATCCTTTTGAATTGTCTTGGTGGAGCCTAGAATCGTTGATGATTGGAAAATGGTCTTTGAGCAGGAGATAGATTGGAAATTCGGACAACATTAATGGACAAACGGTCATGCTTCTTGGTACGGGCCCTTTCCCCATACACAACATTGGTTTCTTTCTTCCCAACAAAAGGTTTCTTTACAGGATTGGAGATGGAAGCCGATGCTATGGGAATCTTCCCGCTTTGGATACCACTTTCAACTCTTTCACTAGTTAAGATCAGTTTGGTGAAATTGAAAGAAGAACAACCAACCAATAAGTTTAAAAATGGACCTGATAAAGTTCCCATAAACATATCATTGTGTTCCCTATCAGTCAAGGGTTGTTGAACCCTACTGGAAAGGTCTCTCCACTTTTGGGCATACTCTTTGAATCCTTCATTCTTCCCCATTGTCATGTCTTGCAGTTGAACTCTTGTTGGTGCCAAGTCGGCATTATACTAGTATTGGTGGTAGAAAGCGGTGGCTAAGTCTTTCCATGTATGGATACGGGAACCCTCTAATTGGTAAAACCACTCTAGTTGTGTCCCAGCCAAGCTTTCTTCAAAGAAGTGAACCCAAAGTTTCTTGTTGGCGGTGTGCGGTTGAATCTTGCGCACATAAGACTTTAGGTGAAGTTTTGGGCAGGAAACCCCATCGTATTTTACGAAGACTGGTATCTTGAATTTGTGGGGAATGACAACCCCAAATATTAAACCCAAATCATCAAAATCCAAACCGGGGATAACTTGAATCTCAACGGCCTTCAATCTATCTTCTAGCTGCTTGTACTTGACATCGATAGGAGGATACTGCTCGTCAAAATAATCTTCATCATCAGACGCTTGATCATTGATACACCCAGTCTAGGTACTCTTTTCTTCTCCAATCTGATTCTCGTCTTCCTCAGACAAATCTTCCACTACCGACATTTGACGGATTGACTCTCTGAATCTTCTACCCATGTCGACGAGGGATTTCCTCTTCGATTTCTTTTTGGCTGCCAACAATGTCATCAACTCTTGTTGCCCCTTGGCCAGGGTTAACAGGGTCTCTTGAAACTGGGAGTTTTATGCTTGTATGTATTTCACTATTTTCTCGATATCCATCTTGCTGAAATAAACAGCATAAAGATAAGGAAACCTGTCGTGGAAAACCTGTTATGTTATGATGCATGGATGATGTGTATGTAAATGATTTCAAGGATTTATAAAATTTAAATTTGTATAGACAAAGAATGAACATACGTCAAATTTCATTAATTAGTTAAAAATGATTACAACATGCCTCTTGGGCTTACAAAATAAATCTTTAAGATAAAAAATTCGAACACATCCTCTTTGGTGCAAGGTAGGAATTCAAGCTTCGTTCTTCATGTAGTTGCTTTGTAAGCTCCAAAACCCTTTTCTCACTCGCATAGCACTGAGCTTCGAAAGTATCTCGTTCTTCCTTTAGTTAAATCCAACCATTTTGCAAGTCTTCAAGAGAAGTAGGCATTTTGGGATGGAGGACAGTATACGGGACTTCTTCTTCAGCAACAGGCTCCATGATAACTGGTAGGATGAAGGGGTAAGGCAACATGAGTTTCTGAGAACGAGCTCACACCCACCTAAGATAAGGCTCAAAGGGAATAGAATTATTGCATCCCAGTGTCCCACTGTCTGTTTTGTTTACCATCATCCAAGCTCTCGCAAACCTCTAACGGCAGCCTTGATTGTCGCTCTCATAGTCAAATACCACTCCTTGGATGAGCATCTCATGAGGACCATCTCTTCGGGCGTAACCAAACTGTTGCAAGGCTAAGAAAGGGGTGTAAGTGGCACCTCCCCTAATGCCAAGCAGAGGAACATTAGGTAATTCCCCACAAGGGTCAATGATAGAAGTATCCTCCAATGATCTCGAACACCAATGGATATCAGAGTGGGTGAGAGACGTCATCCTTTGAGACCATGTCAATCTTTGCTCGTTCTTCAATGTTGATCGAGGTAAGTGCGAAATAAACCACTTAGAAAGTAGGGGAATACAACACAAGAGAGTACCTCTTTATTCATGGTACGGGTATGGAAACAATGTAAGATGTCTCCCAGCAACATAGGTATAGGATTACGAGAGAGGAAGACCGTGATGGCATTCACATTTATGAATTGGTCCAAGTTGGGAAATAGCACCAAACCATGGATGAGAAGGGCTAGGATATCTTCAAAGGCTTGAAAATCCATATCTTCCCAGAATGAGCGGTCCTTCTCCAATAAGAATTTGGCTAGGAACCCTTGAACTTTGCTTCTTGTCTCCCAATTTGCTACAATGTCGGCTCTCTTCAGATGCAGGGCTTCGGAAATGACTTCATGTTTTGGAATCCCTTCTAAACTGGTGAATGGTGCTTGATCAAGCACAGTCACTCCCAATAGCAAAGAGAATTCTTCTAGTGTTGGCACTAACTGATAGTCGGGGAAGGTGAAGCAATGATGTATGGGATCGAAGAATTGGAAGAGCACGCACACCATCTCTTCTTGGAAATTGGAAGTAGCCAAGTTGAGGAGTCGACCATACTTCTTGGTGAAAGGAGAGTCTTCAGGTACCCTTGACGCTAACTCTTGAAGTTGAGGGTGTGCTTTCACAAAGTTGATTCTAATGGTATTTCTTGGGATGGAGTTCAGGGCCTATAAAATAAAAACAAAGATAAATTCCTAAATTCTTGAAATGGTTAGTGAGAATGTGTATGATGTCATGATGTTTATGATGTTATGTACAAGTAAGCATATACACACAAGGCAAACAAGTCCCTAGGTTTAGGCTTGCATGGAATTTCTAGGTAAGTACCCTCTTAAAGTTTTAGTTGGCTCAAACCCGTCCTAGTAATAGTAACCGGGTTCTAAAGGGTCTCATTATCAATGACCTTTCTATTAGGCATTGTCTCAGCATAATCAATCTTTTCTTGCGGCCGAGATATCCCAAATGTCCAATCTCAATGAGTGTAGTATCGAGTATCAACCAATTTTCAGCTTTCCACCGAAACTGGTCATCTCACTATGTCCTAATGGCCAAGTTATTCAATTAAGGTTCTAAGGTAAGTTAGTGCTTCATGACGCCACTCAGCGGACCTGTATTCTCCTCGATTCAAAAAAAGGGATACCGGTACCCACAAATGCGTCACACTAACGTAGCCATTTTTTCAACCATATCAGTCTATGTCGTACAGTTTCCACAATCTATTGCTACTTACCTAAAAAGGTGTCTCAGATCCAGGTAGAGGATCAAAGTAAGCCCAAACAAGGAACCAAAATATAAACCAAGCAAGTCAAATAATTAAAGCAAGTAAAGGTGATCTAGCCCTAAGGTAAGCCCACTTTTAAGTATTCCCCAACAGAGTCGCCGGTTCTGTAATACGGTGGGAGAGCTAACTTGGGATGTTTTGCGTTTGATCGCAATTGTTGCGGTTAGCAAGAGTCTCCACCGAATTTTATTTTATCCAAAAGGAAAGGTGAAAAATAACGGGAAAGACCTTTAGGATTATTTCTTGAGTTCGGGGGGTAGATTATGAAAAGGAAAGGTATTAGCACCTTTTTCATCCATAGTTATCTATGGGCTCTTAGTTGATTGCTAGATCACTTGCTTTGTTTGAAAATATGCTTTGTGGTGGTTTTTGAAAGTATTTTGAAAAGGAGCCTTCGTTTAGGAAAACTTTGTAATGGTTCTCGTTTCGTAAGAACGTATATAAAGTGTTGGAATTTTGAAAATATTTCATGTTTTGAAAGTGTTTGGTGTATGTTTGTTTTGAAAGTGTTTTGAAAAGGGGATGGTGAGCAAGCAAGCAACTAGGAGCAATCTACCTACTCAAAAGTTTTTGTTCATTTCTTCCTTCCTTTGATATTTCTATCTCACCATTGATTGGTAAGAAGCCTTATCTTTGGATGTAAAGGGACGGGCGTGGGTCATCGTATAGTCATGATAGTAATGTTGTGAGATATCTTAGCATTTCTCTTTGAGGGACTAAGATCACTTGAAAGGCAACATTCATAGCGTCATTGAGGGACTATGATCTTGTATTTTTGATTATTTTTGCTAAGACATCCCACATGCATAACATGACCATTTTTGTAAGGCAACGAGTAGAATTATCCTAAGGGTGCATGTGTGAATAGTGTGTTTAATTTGCATGCATTTAATCTTTGATTAGGGTTATCTACTTGTTGATTTTTATCTTTCCATACAAACCCTAATTACTAGCATTTATATGAAAGCGATAAATTGCGGAAAGTAAATTTACTACGCTATTACATCATTTGGGGAATGGGGTACACAAATTTACAAATGGGGATTTGCAAGAAATTAAACCTAATTATCTATTACAACCATATTGAACAATGTACAAGCATTGAATAAATTTAATGTGCAAGGAGATAAATGGAAAGGAAATGGATTTTTGTTTGGTTTTTGAAGAAAGGATTTTAACCTAATTATCTAAAAGAAAAATGATTAATTAAATAAAATAAAATTAAACCTAAACTAATTAAGAAAAGGAATTAAATTATAAAGCCTTTTTAGGGTTTTTTAGAAAAGGGTTTAAGTTTTAATAAAAATAGTATGGAAATTAATTAATTTAAAAAAAAACTAAATTCTAAGTTAATTTTAATTAAAAAATAACTAAACCTAATTATAATTATTAATTTATTAAGAAAAAGAAATAAAGTTTTTTTAAGAAAAATATTTTTTTCTTTTTGTTTTTTAAAGGAATAAAATACAAGTGAATATAAATATATTAGATATATAAATAAATAAACTATTTTTGGATTTTTATTAATAAAAATAATAATAATAATAATAATAATAATAATAATAATAATAATAATAATAATAATAATAATAATAATAATAATAATAATAATAATAATAATAAAAATAATAAAGAAAAAAATAAAAATAAATAAAATATTAAAATAAAAGTCAGGGGGTTTGAAATGGAATTTGGGAGTTTGTTAGAAAAAATAGTTTTTTGAAGCCTAGCCCAATAATGTTTTTTTTGTAATCAGAAAAAAAATTAAAATAAAAGGTTGGGCCTGTGTTGTAAATGGAAACAGGGGGGGTCAGGAGAAGTAAAAAGTGGAAGGCCCACAGACTCAGGGCCCATTCGCTCGCTTGTGGCAAAAAGAAAGAAAATGTTTGAGAAATAACAAAAAGTGGCAGTGCTGGGGCTTGAACCCACGTCCTTGAAATGATACGCGCGCTACCTTACCACTGGGGTGGCTATGCATCCATTAACTTAACTGAAACCATAAATATATAATACAAAACAAGTTCTAGAAATGAACTTCATCTTCAACCTCCAGCCAGGGTTCCTGTAACTCACTCATTTCTCATCCATTCACAAAACTTCCAACATCAAACTTGTTAGAAATTTCACCACGATTATGAATATGTAAATAACTTAAACTAATTCTCAAAGATGAGCATGAATTTCTAAAAGTACCAAATCCTGACCTAACTTTTTTCAGAGATTCAAAACTAAAATTCTCTAAGCTCAGGCAATATAAATGAAAACTATGAATATGTACAGCTTCAGGGCAATAATATCTACATTTTTACTCCTCAAATTAGAATCAAATGATGCTTGTATGAAGAGATAGAAGTTCAGAAAAAATACCTCAAGAATTGGAAATCGTGAAATGAGTTTGAGCTGCTTTCAAAGAGTTGTGATGATCAGGTTAGCTTCCTCAAGTTCCCAGGAAGCTAATGCAATGATTAGCTTGAGCTATGGATGGCTAGAATGGTCTGGAGAAGTCAACTTGCAGACTCTGTTTTTCGGTTATGGAGGAAGGTGATGGAGATTTTACAGTTGTGTAACAGGGTGTGGGGTTGTTTGTAGATGATGTTTAGGAACTTTTGGAAGTGAAAGGACAAGAAAGGCACAAGTGGATTCTGAGTTTGGAGTTTTTGGTCAGAATATGAAACAATGGAGGTTTGTTATGCAGTTCTGAGTTTGGGAGAGTTTGAGGGCTTGTTCATTTGTGTGTTATCTTGCAAATAGTGCATGTATTTATAAGCAAGATGTTTTGCGTGCTACAACAAGTCAAAATTTGAATTTACATGTTGTAAAACCTTTACTTATTTTTGAAGCAAACATGATAAACATCTTCCCAAAGCTTGTACCATGCTATTGTAGAGTGGTTGAACTTTAAACAAGCTTGATTCTGACTTGTAGATGTTGTGTGTGTAGAAAGAACCATTGAGAGGCTCAAGAAGGGTTGACATTTGCAAAAGCATACTTTTCCAAAATGGAAGTCTTGCCTTTCTTCCAAAAATGGCAAGTTATTTTAGACAAATCTTGGATTTAATGGATAATAGCCATAAAGTTTGTGTAATCTTCTGATTAAGGATGGATGCACAAGTTAGAGGGCCTGAAAAGTGGGATTATGCCGCATGGCTATGGATTTGATCAAATGTTCATCATGAAAATGACTTGAAAAACAAGTTTGAAACCCTAACTTCTTTCCTCTGATTCTATTATCTAAAGTATGATATCAATGAGTTCTTTCACATTTTAGAAAGCTTGTAACATCCTCTACAACTTTCATGTTGGACATTTTTGAAGATTCAATTTGGAACTAGGTGAAAAGTTGCCATGAAGTTAGGTCAAAATCCTGCCTAACTAGGGCAAAAAAATTCACTAAGTCTTTAAGTTTCATGAGCATGTCTTCACAAATTCATAACTTGAAATCCAAGCATTTCTATGAAAAGTTCTTCCCTACAATGTTTTATATCTCATTGATATCTACAACTTTCATGTTGGAAGTTTCCCTTGAATCATCTTGCATCATGGTGGAAATTTGGCACAAAGTTATGAAAAAAAGTTAATTTTTCAACACAAAAATTCTAAGTCTTGGAAATTTTGACTTTTCAAAAATGAATTTTGAATTTTTTTATTTCTTGATGAACAAGTTTCATACTTTGACATGTCTTTATGAATTTTAATCTTTGAAACTTGATTTTGATCAAAAACTCAAAGTTTGAGTTTTCAGTGTACAATTGACTTTTCATCAGTTGATTGAAATTCAATTATAAATCAATTGATCTTGAGAAATGTTTTGAGCCATTCCATTAGGTAAAAATGATGTATTTGTATCCTTGAGATCATGTCTTGAACCAATAAGTCATTTGTTAGGTCAAAAGTCAAAAATTGAACCTCCTTAGTCAAAACCCTAATTTTGACCATTTTGCCCTTTTGATGATCTGATCAAATTTCTTGAGGAATTGTGATCCAAAATTGATCAATTGACATATATGAGTTCACCGTGTTGATATGGATAAAAAATTATGAAGTTTGACTGTAGGTTGACCACGGTTGACTTTTTTATCAAATATAGCTAATTTTAGGTCATCTGATCAACTAACTGAGCAAAAATCTGATCCAAGACTTGAAACTTGTCATGAGAAATCTTTGGGATCCAAAATGATCCATGAAAGTCACTTGAGGCCTTGAAAGTCCAATTTTCCTTGTGAAAACTCAAACCCTAATTTCAGTCATCAGTGCTTGAGGAGGTGTCTTGAGCTGATCAAACCTTGTGTAGTCTTGAATCAATGGAGATCTTATGAGAGATTTCTTGATAAATGAGAGGGAAAATTTTGGGGTACAATATACTGCTTCCATTCCATACACAACAGAGAACGGGGTTTCCTTTGTTGAAGTGCGGATGGAGGTACGATATCCATGCCAAGCAAAAGGCAACATCTCATGTCAATCCTTATAGGTAACAACCGTCTTCTGGATAATCTTTTTAATGTTCTTATTAGCAGCTTCAACAACCCCATTCATCTTAGGCATGTAAGGAGACATATTGTGATGGACAATCTTGATTTTTTTTGATAAAGCTCTATCGTCATCTTATTATTCAGATTCGAGCCCTTATCCGTGATGATCCTGCTTGGCACCCTATACCGATAGATAAGATTATTTTTAATAAACCACACCACCACCTTCTTAGTGATATTAGCATAAGAAGTTACTTCCACCCATTTGGAAAAGTAGTCATTTGCCACTAAAATAAAACAATGTCCATTCGACGCCTTGGGTTGAATCATCCCGATCATATCAATACCCCACATAGAGAAAGGCCATGGGGAAGAATGACATTGAGAAGCGTTGGAGGCACATGAATCTTGTCAGCATAAATCTGACACTTCTTCTCAAATTTGTTACTATCATATTCCATTGTCAGCCAATAGAAACCTGTCCTAAGCATCTTTTTTGCAATTGAATGTCCATTGACATGGGTACCAAACGAACCTTCATGGATCTCATGCATTAACATGTCTGCTTCGTGTCTATCCACACATCTGAGTAAGATCATGTGGTAATTTCTCTTGTATAACACATCTTCATTGATGGAAAAGCTACCTTCCAACCTTCTCAATGTCTTTTATCTTTACTGGACGCACCCAAATGTATTCTTGAGCCTGAAGGAAGCGCTTGATATCATAATACCAAGGTTTATCATCTAATGTGACCTCTATAGAAAACACATGCGCTGGTCTATCAAGACACCAAATTGTAATCTAAGGTACATCATTCCAAGCATTCACTTGATACATGGAAGCTAAAGTGGCTAAAGCATTTTCCATCTGATACTCGTCCCTGGAAATATGATGTAATTCAACTTTATTGAAGAATGGTAACAATATTATTGCATAATGTTTGTAGGGAATTAAGCCAGTGTAACGAGTCTCCCATTCTCCTTTAATCTGATTTATTACCAAAGCTGAATCACCATATACATCAAGAATTTTGATTCTGAGATCAATAGCCTCTTCAAGACCCATAATACAAGCTTATACTCTGCCATGTTATTGGTACAATCAAATGTCAATCTTGCGGTAAAAGGGATATGAGACCCATGGGGAGTAATAATCATGACACCAATTCCTTTTCTATAAGCATTTACAGCTCCATCAAACACCATACCCCATCGAGATTTGGGATCAGGAACTTCTCTAGGCAAAGGCTCATCACAATCTTTAACTTTTAAATACATTACATCCTCATCATGGAAATTATACTTGACAGATTGATAATCATCAACTAGTTGGTGAGCAAGGTACTCTGCCAACACAATGCCTTTAATAGCTTTCTGAGTGTGGTATTCAATATCATATTCAGACAACAACATCTGCCACCAGGAAATCCTTCCACTAAGAGTATTATTTTCAAAGATATACTTAAATGGATCCATTTTAGAAATCAACCAAGTAGTGTGGTTCAGAATACACTATCCCATACAATTTGTGTCCCCGACCAAAGCACAACAAGTCTATTCAAGCATAGAATATCGTGATTCATAGTCAGTGAACTTATTGTTCAGATAATAGATGGCATATTCTTTTCTTCTTGTTTCATCTTGTTGTCCCAACATATAACCCATAGAATTATCCAACACAGTCAGATACATAATCAATGGTCTTCCTTCAATAGGAGGGAGCAAGATAGGAGGTTCAAGCAGATACTCTTTAATGCTTCCAAATTCAATTTGGAAATCATTCATCCATACACAACCCTAATCTTTCTTCAGAAGCTTGAAGATTGGTTCACAAGTGGCAGTCATATGGGAAATAAACCTGGAAATATAATTCAGACGCCTGAGGAAGCCTCTTACTTGTTTTTTAGTTCTTGGTGCTGACATTTCTTGAATTGCCCTTACTTTATCAGGATCAACTTCAATTCCTTTCTGGATGACAATGAAACCCATTAATTTTCCTGAACGAACACCAAAAGTACATTTATTCAGATTCAAGTGGAGATGATACTTCCTCAAACACTGAAACAACTTCAACAAGTCTTCCATATGCCCTTACTCAGTCTGAGATTTGGCGATCATATCCTCAACATATACCTTGGTTTCCTTATGCATCAAATCATGGAATAAGGTTGTCATAGCCCTCTAGTATGTTGCACCAGTGTTCTTTAACCCGAAGGGCATCACTTTGTAACAGAATGTTCCCCAGGTTGTGATAAATGTTGTTTTTTCCATGTCCCCAGGAGACATCTTAATTTGATTATACCTGGAAAATTCGTCCATAAACGAAAACACTTTAAATTTTGTTGTTCCATCTACCAACATATCAATATGTGGCAATGGAAAATCGTCTTTTGGACTTGCTTTATTCAGATCTTTGTAATCAACGCACATGTAGACTTTTCTGTCTTTCTTAGGTACTGGAACAATATTAGCAATCCACTGAGGACACACTGACGTTACAAGAAAACCAGCATCTATCTGTTTCAATACCTCCTCTTTAATCTTCACTGCCATGCCAGGATGAGTTATTCTTAACTTTTGCTTGATAGGTGGACATTCAGGCTTCAACGGCAGGTGATGCTCCACAATATTAATATCCAATATAGGCATGTCTTGATAAGACCAAGAAATGATGTCAACATATTCCTTCAATAACTCCATCAACCTTTTCTTCATATCTTGATCAAGCAGTGCCCCAATCTGGACTTCTTTCAGGTCTTCTTCAGAACCTCAGTTGATCGTCTCCAACGGCTCTTTATACGGCTGAATGGTATTCTCCTCTCGCTCAAGCAATTGAGAAACCTCTTATGGGATTTCATCAAACTCTTCTACTTCAGCCACATACATAGGATATTCAAAGTTGGGAGAGGGTGTAGGGTCATTATACTCAACGGGTTTTTTAATTAATCTGCGCATATAATTATGCTTGATTTTAGAAACTAACAAATGTAACAAGTGATTATGCAAATTTATTTACAATTGCTATTTATTTCAAAAGGTTTTTTATGATTACCATTATCCAAGAAAAAAGCAAAAAATAAAAACACAATTGAAATAAAAAACAACTTTTATTAATGATTTGAAAATCCAAAACAAAAGACACGTCCATACAACATTGCTTTCACCTTGGGAAGAGTGAAACAATTTTGAAAAGACAAACAAAAATAAAATTACTTTGAAATGTGAATGCAAGTAGGAACATCAACAGTGATCCAATTCTGGATCCTCACTCCATGCGTCACATAATTCGGCATCTATTGCTTTGGCTCATCTTCAAGGATAACGTTGATCTTTGGAGTAGTTGGATGAAGATATCTTGCACCGCAGAAGATGTCTTGATACTTGATAAAAGCGGACTTCACCTTCATAACTTCACTTTTATCATTCTTCATGAATAAATCAAAACCAATTCGGTTCTTGTTCACAGGTGGATCAATAAATTTCCCCCACACCTTCCTAAGGCTCTTCTGCACTACCTGTTGAGCATCTTTAAACGAAATGATATAATCCTCATTCTTCCTTATGTTATCAATTGAAAAACCTTGGAACTGAGTCCCAACAGCAGCTTCATTAGCTTCTACAATGCTAAAGGAAGATAAATCAGATATCAATAATGCTTGTTCACCATTCATGATAACCAACTTCCTTTCACGGACAAATTTTAACTTCTGATGTAGAGTTGATGTAACAACCCTTGCCCCGTGCATCCATGGTCGTCCACGTAACACCCTAATTCTACCAGACAATTATAAATAAAAATCAGAGTTATAAAATTCATACAACTGAATTAGGATGCCATAAATTAAACTTAAAAACCATTGCATTCAACATGGACACATAACACTTTTAAAACTTCGGATGAACCAACCACAAAATAAGTTAATCTCTTAATTCAACAACTTAAACAACTACGCAGCGGGATCATAATAACATCCTTGTCCAACATCACATCAACTTCAAAATAACACATACTTAGCAACAATCAAATTATAACTCAACAACTGGAATAACAATAACTAAAAGCAACAAGCATTCATCCCCCCGAGTGTTACGTATCAGAGCAATGACACCGACTCAAACTATCGAAGGTATACTGCCTTCACTCTGGATTACCTGCACGTTACCAACGTAAGGGTAACATTTAAACAACAGGAGTGAGATATCTAACAATATAATAAAAAGTATGATAAATAATATGTTAGATCAGATCATATAATATCACCACTTCACATATTATAAACAACAATAATCGCAACAGAACACCAACCATATACAACATTTACCGCATCAATACACAACTTCTTTATGCAATCATATAATGCTACTCAATACTATGAAAATGCATGTGGTACCATTAGAGCAGAACTCCCATCTCAAAATAATTGCCAATAAATAGAGGCATCAACAAGGCATAAGCCTTCATCTTAATATTCGCCAATACAAACCATCTTAACGAGCATCAACTCCATCTTGATATGCAATGTAAACTACACAATCATGAATGTAGTAACAACAACCACAACTAACAACATCTTAATCACGAATCATCATTGGCAAAAAGCCTACAACTTAATATCTGCCAATTATTAGAGGCATCTCAACATCATTCATCAACATAATTCATCAACATAATTTATCAACATCAATCATCATCATAATTCATCCACGTAAATCCACAACAACTTAACCATATCCACAACACAACATCAGGTCATCAACCATCCAACATTGGCCATAGGCCTACAACATAATATCGCCCATAAATATTCGGACAATTCTCAAATATGTTGATTAATCACTCATCTAATTCTTATCTTTAATTACTAAACCTCTGCATATAATTATACTGCAATACTACATCATTACTAATTGTTAATCTTACTGCCATGCACCAAGAAATAATCTAAGATCGTCTTATCCTCAGCATGACTCACAAAATCATCATAGTGATTAACGCGGGAAAGATAACTCTATCCTAATTTGGGTAATAGGATTATTCTTCTTATCCTTCATTTTAATCCTTAAGAATGAAGTTCAATGCGTTATTTATCCAACGCTTCAAACGGTACCTCAAACGGAGTCTGAAAACTCAAGTTACAGCCTTTGGAAGAATCTGTCAAAAATTAGACTGCATGAGTCGACGCATGTCTCTTTGAGTCGATGCATGTCTCTTTGGGTCGAAGTGTACTGGGTTTTGAGTCTCGCATGAGTCAACGCGTAATCCTCTTGTGTCGACTTATACTGAGTCTGAAACACTGCATGTGTCGACGCATGATCCTTCGCATCGACTCATCCTGAGTCTTAAATCCTGCATGTGTCGATGCATGGTCTTTGAGGTCGACTCATACTGATCTATGCTGAATATATTTTGCGGTTTCACTGCGTTTTCATTGTGATTTCCATGCCCTACGTCCTAAAAACATCATCTAATCATAGGTAATCATCACTTATGATAATCCTATGTTTCTACATCAATTGTATATTATTAGGGGATCATTATTCATCTCTAAATCATTTATTCCCCACCAAACAACAATATATATATATATATATATATATATATATATATATATATATATATATATATATATATATATATATATATATATATATATATATATATATATATATCAATCACAAACAAAACAATTTCTTTCAAATCCAATCCCATATACTACTCATCACATACCCTATTATAGAGTCAGAACCCCACCCTTACCTTGGATTGAAGGTTGCTCTACAATTTTCCAATTGAATTCTGTTTTGCCTCTTTTCCTTCTTTTCTGCAACTTTCATGTTCTCTTTCTCTCTTCCAATCCCTATTTTCTTTTTCTTCTTACCGTTACTTCTTTTTCCTTACTATTTCTCAATAACTAATATCATAACCCTATAATTCTCATTATGCCTTAATGGGATTTAACTCCTGCACCCCCCCCCCCCTTTCTACTACTTCTAATCACTAAAATAAGCCCACATCAAATAATATTACTATTCTAATATTATTCTATAACTTAACCGAATAAATTAATCCAAATAACAATAACACATTATCTATCAACATAACACAACTTCATAAATAATTCAAAAATAATTTAATTAAATAATTAATTAAATTACGGGCGTTACAACTCTCCTCCACTTAGAATATTTTCGTCCTCGAAAATTTACCTTAATCAAACAACTCATGATAGGAGTCCCGCATCTTTCTTTCCAACTCCCAAGTCATGCTTTCTCTAGCTGCTTCTAGATAAACCACTTTCACCAAAACAACCTCTTTGCCCCTCAGAGTCTTTATTTCATGATCCACTATTCGTACATGCATCGTCTCCATAATAAGGTTATCCTGTACTTGCACATCATCCATATGAATCACATGAGATGGATCTGAAATATACTTCTGAAGTTGTGACACATGAAATACATCATGCAAATTCGAAAGATTAGGCGTTAAAGCAACTCTATAAGCAACATTCCCAACATAACACTCGGCGGTGTCACCTTGCAAACTAAGCTCATATCTCTGAACTGTTCAATTAATTCCAACTCTTTAACCATCATTTTCGACATATGTAAAGTCTTTCGACTCAATGCATCAGTTATCACGTTCGCTTTTCCTGGATGATAATTCAAACTGAAATCATAATCCTTTATCAATTCCAACCATCTTCGTTGCCTCATATTCAACTCCTTCTGATCGAATAAATACTTTAAGCTCTTATGGTCACTAAACACTTTAAATCTAGAACCATAAAGATAGTGTCTCCAAATTTTCAACATAAAAACAACTACAGCAAGCTCTAAATCATGTGTAGGATAGTTCTTCTCATGATTCCTCAACTGCCTTGACGCATAAGCAACTACCTTATTATTCTGCATAAGCACACCTCCTAAACCCATCTTAGAAGCATCACAATATACTACAAAAGGTTCTCCTGGATTAGGTAACGTCAAAATTGGAGCCGACGTCAATCTTTTCTTCAATTCCGTAAAACTTTCTTCGCACTGAACATCCCACACAAAGGCTCTACCTTTACAAGTCAACTTAGTCAACGAAAGTGCCAACTTAGAAAAACCTTTGATAAACCTTATATAGTAACCAGCTAATCCAAAAAAGCTTCTAATCTCAGTAGCTAACTTCGGAGTTTCCCATTGCAACACAACATCAACCTGCAATGGATCTATAGTAATGCCACTACCTAAGATCACATGACTATGAAAACTAACATCCTTTAACCAGAACTCACACTTAGACAGCTTTGCATATAACTTCTTCTCGTTCAAAACTTGCAATACTACTCTTAAGTGTTTTGCATTCTCTTCTTCCGACTTAGAGTAAATTAAAATGTCATCAATAAACACCACTACAAACCGATCCAAATAAGTATGAAAGATACGACTCATGTATTCCATGAATACTCCCGGCGCATTAGTAACACCAAAAGGCATCATCAAATACTTATAATTTCCATAACACATTCTGAAAGCCTTCTTCTGGATATCTTCATCCTTCACTTTAATCTGATGGCAACCCATCCTCAAATTAATCTTACTGAACACACGGGCATCCACTAATTGATCCATCAAGTAATCTATTCTTGGAAGCGGATACTTGTTCGCAGTCGTCACTTTATTCAACTGTCTATAATCAACACAAAGCTTCATACTTCCATCTTTCTTCTTTACTAACAACACTGGAGCTCCCCACGGTGATACACTTGGTCTTACAAACTTCTTCTCAAGTAACTCTTCCAGTTGCTTCTTTAATTCTGACAATTCAGATGTAGACATCATGTATGGTTCCATAGACACAGGTTTGGTACCAGGTACAAGATCAATAGCAAATTCAACTTCCCTCTCTGGCGGTACATCAAGAATTTCATCAGGGAAAAATTCAGGAAACTCACGCACCACCTGCAATTCCTTAATTATAGCTTGAGTCTCGACAGATAGTGACACCATCAACGAGAACATATGTTCTTCTTCTTGCATCAACTTCCTCAACTGTCTAGCAGACAACAGATTATCTTCCTCTTCCTCAGGAGTAGAAAACCTCACAGACTTGTCATAACAGTTAATATGAACATAGTTATGCTCTAACCAGTTCATACCCAGAATCACATCCAACCCTCTTAGCGGCAAACAAACCAAATCAACAGCAAAGACTCTACCGAAAATCAACAAAGGACACTTTAAACACACAAAAGAAGTAGTCACTGACCCCTTGGCTGGAGTGTCGACGACCATCTCTCCATTAATAGAAGACAACATGAGACCCAATCTTTCAACACAATCAGCAACAATAAAGCAATAAGTAGCACCGGTATCAATAATAGTAATTAAAGGAGTACTATTAATGAAACATGTACCTATGATGAGTCTGTCCTCAACATCCGCCTGATCCTCAACCAAAGCGAACACTTTACCACTTGTTTGCACCCTCTTTGGTTTCTGACACTGACTACCAATATTCCCTTCTTCACCACAATTGAAACAAATCACCTCCTTATGCTTGCACTTAGATACAACATATCCAGTCTTACCATAACGAAAACACCTCTTCACCTCAGCAGTACACACATTACTCTTATGCCTAGGTTTTCCATATTTGAAACAAACCACACCAGCAGGAGCATCTCCCCCACTAGTCTTATGACCTTGAGCAGCTTTCTGTTTACCTTTACCAGCTGGGGCATCATAAGCCTTACCACGTTTCTGTTGGTGCTTACCCCTCTTCTCACTGATAATCTTGTAATGACCATTATTATCCTCTTCATAAATCCTGCAACTATCAATCAGATCAGCAAAGACACAGATCTTCTGGTATCCAACTGCCTTCTTGATCTCTGGGCGCAACCCATTCTCAAACTTGATGCACTTCGAAAACTCAGCATCTGCCTCACCGTAGTGCGAATAAAACTTAGCCAACTCAGCAAACTTTGCAGCTTACTCAACAATCGACATACTCCCTTGCTTCAGCTCAAGGAACTCAATCTCCTTCTTACCACGAACGCCTTCAGGAAAGTACTTCCACAGAAATTCCCTACGGAACACAGCCCAAGTGACATTTTCACCTGCAGCTTCCAACCTCTGACACGTCTCTAGCCACCAGTCATCAACTTTGACCACTAGCATATGAGTACCATACCAAACCTTCTGCGCTGGAGTGCAGTCCATCACATGCAAGATTCTCTCAATCTCTTTCAACCAATCCAATGATCCATCAGGATCATATTTGCCCTTGAAGGTAGGCGGATTCTCTCTCTGGAAAGTCACCAAACTACGAGATCCAGCATTCCCATCAGCATTCAGCTGATTCCCCATCGCATGCGCCATTGCTTCTAAAGCAGCAGCAAGTGCAACATCATTCCTTCTAGCCATCTTAACTTATCTCTACAACATAAACAACAGTTATAACTCAAGGTAACAATACTCGATTGATAGACAACTACGACTCGACAACTTGGTCGAATGGACCAACTTTGCTCTGATACCAACTTTGTAACACCCCAATTCTACCCGACAATTATAAATGAAAATCAGAGTTATAAAATTCATACAACTGAATCAAGATGCCACAAATTCAACTTAAAAACCATTGCATTAAACATGGATGCATAACGCTTTTAAAACTTTAGATGAACCAACCACAAAATAAGTTAATCTCTTAATTCAACAACTTGAACAACTACGTAGCGGAATCATAATAACATCCTTGTCCAACATCACAATAACTTCAAAATAACACATACTTAGGAACAATCAAATTAAAGTTCAACAACCTGAATAACAATAACTAAAAGCAACAAGAGTTCATCCCCTCGAGTGTTACATATCAGAGCAATGACATCGACTCAAACTACCGAAGGTATACTGCCTTCACTCTGGATTACCTGCATGTTACCAACGTAAGGGTAACACTCAAACAGAAGGGGTGAGATATCTAACAATATAATAAAACGTATGATAAATAATATGTTAGATCATATCATATAATATCACCACTTCACATCTTATAAACAACAATAATCTCAACAGAACACCAATAATATACAACATTTACCGCATCAATACACAACTTCTTTATGAAATCATATAATGTGACTCAATACTATGCAAATTCATGTGGTACCATTGGAGTAAAACTCCCATCTCAAAATAATTGCCAATAAATAGAGGCATCAACAAGGAGTAAGCCTTCATCTTAATATTCGCCAATACAGGCCATCTTAACAAGCATCAACTCCATCTTGATATGCAATGTATGTGACACAATCATGAATTTAGTAACAACAACCCCAACTAACAACATCTCAATCACGAATCATCGTTGGCCAGAAGCCTACAAATTAATAGCTACCAATTATTAGAGGCATCTCAACATCATTCATCAACATAATTCATCAACATCAATCATCATCGTAATTCATCCACATAAACCCACAGCAACTTAACCATATCCACAACACAACAGCAGGTCATCAACCATTCAACATTGGCCATAGGCCTACAACATAATATCACCCATAAATATCGGACAATTTTCGACTATATCGATTAATCACTCATCTAATGCTTATCTTTAATTACTTAACCTCTACATATAATTATACTGTAATACTACATCATTATTAATTGTTAATCTTACTGCCATGAACCAAGCAATAATCTAACATCGTCTTATCCTCATCATGATTCACAAAATCATCATAGCGATTAACGCGAGAAAGCTAACTCTATGCTAATTTGGGTACTAGTATTATTCTTCTTATCCTTAATTTTAATCCTTAAGAATGAAGTTCATCGTGTTAGCTATCCAACGCTTCAAACGGCACCTCAAATGGAGTCCGGAAACTTAATTACAGCCTTTGGAAGAATCTGTCAAAAATTAAACTACATGAGTCGACGCATGTCTCTTTGAGTCGACGCATACTGGGTTTTGAGTATTGCATGAGTCGACGCAGAATCCTCTTGTGTCGACTCATATTGAGTCTGAAACACTGCATGTGTCGACGCATGATCCTTCGTAACGACTCATCCTGAGTCCTAAATCCTGCATGTGTCGACGCATGGCCTTTGAGGTCGACTCATACTGATCTGTGATGAATATATTTTGCAATTTCACTATGTTTTCGCTGTGATTTCCCTGCCCTAGGTCCTAAAAACATCATCTAATCATAGGTAATGATCACTTATGATAATCCTATGTTTCTACATCAATTGTATATTATTAGGGCATCATTATTCATCTATAAATCATTGATTCCTCATCAAACAACAATATATATATATATATATATATATATATATATATATATATATATATATATATATATATATATATATATATATATATATATATATATATATATATATATATATATATAAATCACAAACAAAATAATTTATTTCAAATCCAATCCCATATACTACTCATCACATACCCTATTATAGAGTCAGAACCCCACCCTTACCTTGGATTGAAGGCTGCTCTACAATTTTCTGATTGAATTATGTTTTGCCTCTTTTCCTTCTTTTCTGCAACTTTCACGCTCTCTTTCTCTCTTCCAACCCTTATTTTCTTTTTGTTCTTACTGTTACTTCTTTTTCCTTACTATTTCTCAGTAACTAATATCATAATCCTATAATTCTCATTATGCCTTAATGGGTTTTAACTCCTACACCCCCCCTTTCTACTACTTCTAATCACTAAAATAAGCTCACATCAAATAATATTGCTATTCTAATATTATTCTCCAACTTAACCAAATAAATTAATCCAAATAACAACAACACATCATCTATCATCATAAACAACTTCATAAATAATCCAAAAATAATTTAATAAAATAATTAATTAAATTACGGGCGTTACAGTCCCAATAAATAGTTGTATGTTTGGACAATATGCATCACTTGAAAGGTAATCTGGAACATGTGCGGACCTATGTGAATAGGTAAATCCACCTCTCCAATGTCTGATTTTCTCGAGCCATCAAAAGCCTTCACTATAATTCCAATTGGGCGCATGGGAGTTCATTGATAATTAAGCTTCATAAGAGTGCTCATTGGTATGACATTTAAAGTAGAACCATTATTGATCAATACATTGGATAAGGAGTCATTCTTGAAATTCATAGATATGTGTAGAGCCATGTTACGGTTTCTCCCCTTATCGGGCAATTCATCATCACAAAAGCTTAGATTGTTGCAAGATGTGATATTCCCCACAGCACTGTTAAACTGATCCAGAGAAAAATATATTTCAACAAACGCCTGATCCAAAACCCTCATTAGATATTCTCGATGAACATAGAAGTTCATCAATATGGCCAAGATGGAAATCTTAGATGGAGTCTGTAGCAATTGATCCACAATCTTGTAATCACTCATCTTGATTATCTTCAGTAAATCATCAACTTATTTTTCCAAGGTAGCACCACTAGATTCCCCTACCACCTTTTTAGTTCCAGCATTGGTCTCAACAACATTTTTACCATGGTTAACATCTCCTTGAAAGGTAGGCGCAAATACATGACCATTGCGGGTCACCCGACTGGCCTCAATAATATTTTTAACATGAGACAAAGGATGGATTGGAACTTCCACACCATCTTCCAAGATAGTGGCATTGTATTTATAAGGCACAACTCTATCTGATTCATTGGGAACAACAACAGGCAAAGAAATGACCATAGAAGGTACAACAGGTTTGTCGCGGTTTGTAATCTCTATAGGAGTGAGAATGTAAAAATTTGGGACAATGACATTCACCCCTACCTCTTTAGCATACACAATAATCACATAATCATTATCAGAAAAGTCACCCTCTTCAGAAGAAAAGAGTTCATCATCAGAAGCATATTCATCGTCAAACATCGACTTTCTAGAATAATCGTCAATTACATTAACACCTTCATATTCAGCCCTTGGTTTGATGATATGGATAAGACCTTCATCCATCATCTCTTCGAGGTCACCTCTCACCTTATCACATCCATGAATATCTTAACTGCAAACACTGCAACCTGCATGATCGTGTGTATAATAGTTGAACTTACAAAGATCATCATGCATCTTCACTAAATCACCTCTTATCAGATTTATGTCAAAAATCCTGAAATCCCCAAGACAACCAGCAACCATATTCACAACACCTCTACCTCCATGTTTGGGTAGAGGATTGGCCTTCACATTTGGACTCACATATTTAAAAGATAACAACCCAGATCTTACCATTTTCTGTACCTCAGCCTTCAATGGATACTAATTCTCAATGTTGTGCCCAGGGGCTCCCTAATGAAAAGCACAAGTCTGATTCGCCTTATAATACCAGGGAAAAGTTGGAGGTATAGCAGGAGGAGACCTAGTCTGCACCATATTCTTCTAAATGATTATCGGAAATAATTTAGTGTAACTTATTGGAATAGGATCAAAATCTTCCCTCTTATGACCTTGCCCTTGATTACTTTGTTGAGGTGATCTATGATATGTAACAGCAGTCGGAGCTACACTGACAACCAAAGTTACCGAAGCAACCTGTTGTTGATGCTGATGACGTCTACTTGGAGGTCTAGCCCTTATCTCTTGAATAATAACATTTGTCTCTCCTTATTTTCTTCTAAATAAACCATGTGATGGCTTCTTGGTTGCACTTGAACCTTCATCTCTTGACAACCGTCCTTCTCTCACAGCTTCCTCTAAACAAACACCCATACCTACCATCTCAGTGAAATCACTTGGTGCACTTGCAACCATTCTTTCATAGTAGAAGGAACTGGTAGTTTTTAGGAAGGTCTTTGTCATTTCTTTATCTTCCATTAGAGGGATCACCTGGGCGGCTACTTCAAGCCATCTCTATGTATAATATTTAAATGCCTCCTTATCTTTCTGAGCCATAGCCCTGAACTGATCATGGTTAGGTGCCATGTCCATATTATACTTGTACTCCATAATAAACGCTTCACCCAAGTCGTTGAAGCTATGAATATTGGCACTATCCAAGCTCATGTACCATTTCAATGCAGCACCAGTCAGACTGTCTTGGAAAAAGTGGATTAACAGACATTGGTCATCAGTGTGAGTGGACATTCTTCTCACATACATCACAATATGAGCAAGAGAACAAGTATTGCCCTTGTATTTCTTAAATTCCGACACTTTGAATTTCGCAAGTACTTTTACATTTGGAACCATGCAGAGATCACTAACATTATATCTGAATAACTCTTTTCCTCGGAGAGCCTTCATTTCTTTTCGCATTTCATTGAACTGGTCTTGAAAGTCATCTATTATGTCATAAATCCAAAAATTTCACTCGGTGGAGGAGGATCATGATAAACCTCTTCATTAATAATATGGACATCATTCACCAAAGAAGGTGCAACATGGCGAATCTCATTATTAGCAACAGGAGTAATGTGCACCACATGAGGGGCATAAACCACAACTGGTTGAACATGCTGATAAACTTGAGAAATAGGGTTTTATCCTTCTAGAATGTAACCTTCAGGCATATAACCCTCTGGAATTCCCCACGAGTAACCACGAGGCATACGATATGGAGCAGCAGTAGCAACTGGAGTAATAGAGATGGGAACCAACAAATCTTTTGAAATAACGGTCACTTGTTGTGGTTTAGTAGCATGAGGAGAAGGAGGTAAAGGGGGTGGTGGTTGATTCTGAGAAGCCACCAATGACTCTACCAAAGCAGTCAGATTAGCCATTCCTGTCCTCAAAGCAGTAACTTCTTCGCGTAGCTCGCGATTCTCTTGTTCAAGGTTTTCCATATTCTTCTTAAAATTGGCTCGAGTATTGTACTAGTGAGATAGCTTGTCTGAAGACCAAAGGACCTTGAGTAATACATCTGGGAAACTCATGCAATTCAAAATGATTCATGACATGTTATACAAATTCCATGTTCCCACAGTTCCAACAGTTTGTATGCTTTGATTCCTATTATTAAGCCATGATGTCTTTCTAAACAATGCTCATTTTTAAGCAGCTTAGCAATTGGAATCGAAGAAATAATACTTAGAAATAAAGGAACATGTATGCTAATAATGGCATTAACATTCTATGTATGTAAACCTGGTGGGATCAAAGCTTCAACAACACTGGATAACTACTAAAATATCAAAGAACCGGATGTCATAGGATCAAAGGTTCGGAACATAAGCCATAAGAAACACATAGGCACCCACATAAAACCAGAACCATCTGATCATATAGTCGCCATATGTACCTGTAAGATCATTTCCGCCCCACTCACAAGTGAAGACTAGGTTAGGGTAAGGTCAAGAGGTAACTCAAAATCACGGGTCGCCTGAAAGTACTATCATCATAATAACAAACGTGTATGATGATAGTACCCCATTTGAACCTCAATTGAGCGTGGCACACATGGTCGTACTAGTAGGACTTCGTCCAGTAGTCATCATGTCTTCACTCTAGTCCTAGTGTTCCTAGTGGTTACTCATAGTCTGGGTACTGGGCCTTTTACCTCAATAGTAACACCCACCCAACAAGAAATACAAAATCCAGCATAGCAGTAATATATGGAAAGAGGTAAAATGCAATGTATACACATGCTCAAATATATACAAATGAATAACCTATAAAGCATAAAGATAAACACCCAAAGAAAATAGAAATAAGATCTAGGAGTGACTCATGAGATAGACTAGGAATTGGTCAATCTATCCCTAGTGAAGTCTCCAGCTAAAGGAACCGGAGGAAAATCATCGAGAGAAAATCAATGAAGTCTTCATCGAGTATTTATTTATCCCAGAGGAAGGGAAAGGAAAATCATCAAAAAAAACCCGAGAAGGGAGAAGTCATGACCTTACAACCAAGAGACCAGGTACGAGAGTCGATTACACAAGGGGAAGGTATTAGAACCCTTCACGTCTGTGGTACACCATGGGATCCACTCTTGTTGTTCTAATCTAAAGGGTGTTTTCTATTTAAACACTAATCAAGCTAAAGGGAAAATTCATGTATGTAAAGTGTATATACAAAGAAAAAGGTTTTATTAGTCGTGCCTGCCTCGTTTGTGAACCTTTGTGCCTACGTACCCTCTTCGTGCAATAAGAGATCAAGACACTCGTACTTTATCTAAAAAATGTTAGTTTTTTGTATGTTTTTTATGAACAATGCTAATTTTGCATTCTACCGCAGCCCAACCTTTGGAGACTCACGCATTATAGTAGAAAGGAATTAGCATGTTCTTATTTGAAAAGATTTTAAAAGAAAAAGGCCTGAATGAAAAAAGGTTTGCATTGGTTGGTATTTTTTGCTGTGAATAATAGTTATTTGACCTCAAGAGAGAGATATCAGCCATTTCTCCACTTTTTAATGAAAAAAGTCTTTGAGATTTGAACCACATAAAAGATTAAGAATGAAAGAACGATAAGATCGAGAAGAAGCTCTCTTATCATCTCCCTTTCTTAGTAGAAGTATAATTATCATAATTTATTTATTAAGTGTTTTGAAGTTTGAAATAAAAAAGAAGTTTTTGTTTTAAAAATGAAAAAAGGGAAAAAAAATCTAAAGGAGACTAACCTAGTTCTATCCCTAGTGTTATCATACAGTGATGGTCCTAAAGTTTGGATAACAAAGGGGAACATCTATCTAAGTTAGCATGCATGGATAATCCTATGGTTGAGGATGAAAAAGGGACTAAGATAAGTCCCTAATGTTGACATACATGGTTTAGAACCTAAGGTATAATTGGTTTATCTTAATTAAGATGAAACAAAAATCCTAAGGGTACATGTTATCAAGCAAAGAAGAAAAATAAAAAAGAAATAAAGCATCAAGCAAAGGGAGACAATGAGGATTTATCATGAATAGTGAGGATTTAAGTGTCAATTTATGTGCATAATAATTAAAGCATTCTTCTAAAGTCGTGCAATAGAGGCTTAGGGTTCATGGTGCAAAGCAAGTTAAGACGAGTAAGGAAATGATCAAGTAAGCACAAGTTTTGAGCATAAATCAAATCCAAGTAACTTGGAACACAAGAAAGAGATGAAGTTTAGAAGAAGAAAGCCTCATGGGCATTAACACATCACACAAACACTCAAAGAGGTGAACTAGGAAGATGGAAGAAGAATTGTCAAGCATAGACCAAAGTTAGGTTAAAGAAGTTAAGCAAACAAGAAAATCAATACAAGTTGGGGTGCTTAAATGGTTCAATCATATTGAACTTAAGACCTTAAACATGTAATGAGAATGAAGTAAATAAATGAGAATAAAATTCCCAAAGGTTGCATAAATGCATCACATGCACCTCACATGATCAACCAAAAGGCCTAAGAATGATCAAGACCAAAATAAAATGAGAAATGAACAAAATGGAGGTCAAATACCTCTCAAGTCTTTACAAGACTGTCATTGAGCTTATCATGCCTAAAACAAACATTGAAACAAAAATAAACTTAAACAAATGATCAAAAGATCAAAACTAGTCCCAATTAGGGTTTCAAAGACACACAAATTTTATGCTCAAGGTAAAAACCAAATGTTCAGCCTAAAATTTCCAATGACTGAAAACAGGTTGACATAAAATTAGAGAATTCAAATTATCATAACATACCCAAATATTGGCCTTAAATTTTGTCCATAAGCTTCAAAATGAAGCTTGACTCAATTACACTAGGCCAAGGGACATGCTCACTTCAATATTCCGTGAAAAATAGAAAAGTAAGATATAAAATCCAAAAAATAAGGATCAAAGGAGCTCAAGTCTCTTACAAATCAGAAACCAATCCTTTCTCAACTTAAAAGTTCATGGAAATATCAAAATTAAATTGAAGGATCAATATTAGTTCAAAACTAGGCTTAAATGACCATTAAACAAGATACATTTGTATAAAATACAAAAATAAGAAGTAAAAATCAACAAAAATGAGAAACATGATTCCAACATCTTAAAAAAACTTGAACATATTTTTTTCGAATTTTGAGATCAATGGAAATGAGTGAGTTATATTGAAACTTCAAAAATAAGCAATAAGACCTTAAAAAACCATTAATCATTTCTCAAATTTTGAAAGTCAAACAAAACCTAAAATGAATAAGGTCTAAGATCCTAAAAATTTAGGAAAACTCAGAGGAATATGAAAATATTTTTTGTGAATTTTAAGGGTTCCTAAATTGGACAAATAATTTTATACTAAAACTATGTAAAATAACACAATTAAAAACACTTTTAACCATTTTATTTAATTTATATGGAAAAAACGTTGGAAAAAATAAATAAAAATTATAATAAAATGAAATAGACATTTTAAATTTCACTCATAATTTTTTTCAGATTTTTTTTCCAAACAAAAATATTTTAAATAAAACTATGAAATCAAATGAAATTTATTGTGAAAATAAAATAAAAGATAGAATTAAAATAATATTGTGGTCAACATTGTTTTCAGTGTAGGGGACCCATAATCAATATGGACCAATCACAAGGTGAGCCAATGATTGGCAACAAAATTACAAAACAAGGCAACAAACAATCAGAGCAGAGCACCTAGGGACATTGTTGTACCCAAAAAATTTCCCTCTCATTTTTAAGACAAATTAATTCAAGACACATCCTCATGCTCATGAAGGTCTCAATTGCTCAAGACTTCTCAAAGATTGATCAAATGGACTCTCCTCCTAAACCATTGACCTACAACTAGGGTTTTGCTTATCTCAAAGGAAATTTAGTTTCTAATGCCTCAAATGGACTTCATGGTTTCTCATATGTCTCAAAGTACCCTTATTCCATGTTTCAAGCCTTACATCACAAATTTGCTCAATCAATTGATCAGATGTTTGAAAATCAATTGTATTGGACAAAAAAGTCAACTTTGACCAATTGAAAGTCAGCTCTCAATATTTTTTGTTAACATCAATATTTTGAGGTCACATTCATCATTTGATCAAGGTTTGATCATTATTCATCAAGAAAACTCAAGATTCATCAAAAGTCAAAAGTTATTAAATTAGGATTTTCTTAAGGAGAAGTCAACTGAACTTTGACCAAGCATAACTTTTGCATACTTCATCAGAAGTTCCTCAACAAAATCTCATTATGAAGGAAATTAAATTCTCTAAAACATTGACTCTCTAAGCTCAAGGCCAAAAATGCTTCATTTTAGAGATATGAGCCAAAACTTTACATGTCATTTTAAAGTCAACAAAAAGACATCTTTTGTCAAAGCAATTTACATCAAGTTAAATACTTAAAATGAAAAAATATCCAACATGAAAATTGTAGGAGACATCTTGAGGTTTCCAAAACATCCAAGATCATCTTCATATGACTAAAATTGAGAGAGTTATGATTGGTGAAAGTTGAGAAATTTTGAGAAAATGCATGAAGTCCACTTTGAGCAAAGTTGAATTTTTGGGCTAATGGGCCTAAGTTTTTAGGTTCAAATGTGTTCATGATCTCAGATTATACCTCTAAATCCATTCATATATTTTTGTGATTTTTATTTCTTTTTATTTCTTTTTATTTTGATTTTATTCAATTAAATTCAAAATAAATCAAATAAAATACAAAACTAATGGATTAAGGCGCAAGGCTTTTGATTTTAATCAAATGGAGGCCCAAATATTCACATCAATGGTGAAGAAACCGTGTGAGGCTAATTGGCACAAGATTGAGCTTAAAAAAAGAAACTTTTCATGCAAATCCCAAATCAAATATTACACCTTGATCACACAAGATTTTTTCCCACTTTTGTTAACCTAATTCTTCCACTATAAATACACAACACATTCAGACCTCAAAGAACACAACTGTTGCCTCCAAGAAGCAACCCTAAAACCTCAAATTTCTCAAAACTAAGGCAAATCAAAACTCTTGTCTCCGACCACTGTCAATTGGTTTCAAGCATCACACTAGCCTCCTGAAGGTCCCAGGAGTTCATACCAACCATTACTCAAGCTTGAAGCACGCCAGAACTCTCTCCCTCAACATCATCGGTTTTGGTAACTTTATCAATCTCGAACTCTTAATTCGTGCATTGATGAATGATTTTATGCATACATATATGTTCATGATGATGTGTGGAATTGTTTTGATGCATTACTTGTGAAGTTTGACACAGTAATTGAGATCTTCCATTGTTAGTGAAATTTAAAATATTTTCATCAAATCTCACGCTACAGGCATTTTAAGGTCAAACCAATGCTGCAATTGGATTCACAAGGGTAAAATTAGGGGGATAGGGTCCATGTTATGATCTAACTCACGTGTTTTTGCAGGTTAAGATTTTTGATTCACCGGAGAAGACGACCGAAGTTTGACTCTGGCGTCTTTGTGGTTTGTTTGACTCTGGTAGGGCTTGTGTGGCATAAAGGCGCTTCATGATTATCATCACTTGAGCCGATGGGGTCCATTTTTGAGTCATTTGAAAATTCAAAAACTAACGTGCGTTTTATTATTTGTTGTTTAATTCATAATCGATTAACTCGTAACAACTGATGAACGAGTGGTAAGTGTGATATGTGTTAACCATAGAGGCGTGGGTTTGATGCCTCCTCTAGTCAAATAATTTTTCTTTTTCGGGATAATATGTATGTTAATACCAAATTGATTGGTTCCTATTCCATATCACAAATAACACCATGACATAGTGGTAAAGGGAATAATATTTGAAGAGAAGGGCGTGGCTTCAACTTCCACCCCTTGCATTTTTTACTAACTCTAGTTTTCACTATATTTTACTAGTTACTTTCTAATTAACCATTAACAAACCTTAAACTTTTTTTCAAAACCATAACAAATTAGAATTAGGGTTTTTTTAGGTAGTAATTAAATTTTTGACATATTTTTATTTATTAATTAATTAAGTTAATTAGCCTTTTCTTAATATTAAAATTAATTAGAATTAGGTTTTAATTACTATTTATTAACACTCAAATTATTTTCTACAAAAACACCAAAAATATATTTTCTAACATTTAGAATTTTAGGCATTTAAACATTTTTCTAACATTTTTCTTATTTCTTTTTGCTATTTAATTTCCTAGAAAATTGTATAGGCCGCATTACCAATGTAATAGCGTAGATTTATCTTTTCTCATATTTTTCCTATTATGTATCTGCTCCGAGGATGTAATAGCATAGGTTTACTTTCCCACAAATTTTTATACTTATGTAACTCTCCCAAAGCCATGTAATATCGTAGGAACTTTACATTCCTCACTTTAATTTTCTATACATATTTAACTGCTAGTAAAATAGGGTTTGTATGGCAAGACCAAAAGAAAATTTAGAAAACCATAATTCAAGATTAACATAACTAAAAATACACACTCTTTTCACACTTCACCTCAAGGGTAACCTCTCTTGTTGCCTTACAAATATTGGTCACGTCCCTCGAAAGTGGAGATACTTTAACAAAAGACCCTCTATATACAATATCATCATGGTCCCTTTCAAATAAATATCATTGATGACCCTTCGAGTTGCCTACAAAATAATCTAGTTCCTTCGATGACCCTACGAGAAAAATAATGATAGTCCCTCGATACAACTGCTAAAGTATTCTTACATGTTGCCTTCTATGACCATACGATGACCCTACGCTTGTCCCTTCACATCTAATAGATAGGATTACCTACCAACTAATGGTATGGATAATACTATCTCTAAAGGAGAAGGAAAATAACAAGAAAGACCTTATTAATGGGTAAGACTCCTAGTTTCTTGCTCACAACACACTACACTTTCAAACAAGATATTTTCAAAAAAACACTTTGTATACATTCTTGACGACTGACACAAGGATTATTACAAAGTTAACCTTACATTGGCATTTCAAAATATTTTCAAACAAATCACACACACAAAGCAAGTTTTAAAAGTGAGTTAAGCAATTAAGAACCCGTAGATAACTACAGATGAAGAGGGTGCTAACACCTTCCTTTTTCATAACTTACCCCCGAACTCAAAATCTATCAAAGGTCTTTCCTGTTCTTTTCACCTTTTTATTGGATAAGATAAATGTCGATGGCGACTCTTGCTAACTGCAACATTTACGATAAAACCAAAAAGTCATTTCTCCCACCGTATTACAAATGCGAGCCAACAAATTTATCCAAAACCCTTGCCAAAATCGTGATTTTCCAGGCCCCTTTTAATCCACTTTTCTCGCTCTATTCTCAACAAAATTGAAAAAGGTAAACACCAAAGTTTTAGATATCAGAAAGATCTATAACTTTGATTCAAGAAGCTTTTGAAATGATTGAAAGATGGGGGAGAAATTTGGGCGAAAAGTTGACTAAAAAAACAAAAAAGCATTTATATCTTCAGGAATATGTGCTGACTTTAATCCCAAATTTCTCTCTCAATTCTTGATGATAATAAAAAGTGTAAACCCCAAAGTTGTAGATCTCAGCAAGATCTACCACTTTGCGTTAATTTTTTTAAAAGGTTAAGAGATGAGGGAGAAATATGGACGAGAAGTGAGCATAAAAACACATTTTCATATTTTTTCCAGATCTGAATAACTTTATATAACCACAAAAACAAATTATTTCCCTTAAGAGAGGGACTCGATAGCAACACAAGAGTAACATTACACAATTTCCAGATGCAATATGCAAATATCTAAGGTTTTATAGACTTACCTAGTGGAAAATGAGTACACTACCATTTTGTGCTTCCAAATGAAAAAGAAACCCAAAGATTGCTCTTGATTCTTCTTATTGGAGCTCAAATAAAGAGCTTAGTGAAAGAGATGCTTTAGAAACTTGCTTGTTTGAGGAGATTTGAGGAAATTGCAAGATTAGATAAAATTGGTAGAGAGCTCAAAGTTGTGTGTGTGAGTGAATGAAGGAGAGGGTTCTCTTATATAGAGCCTTAGAATGATGGTAGGATAGTCATTACAAGCTTAAAGTCTTTGGAGTGTGTTTTGGGGAGTTTTGGCCAAAAATCAACTTGGTGCCAAAGCTTGTGTTTTGTAAAGGAATGGAGAGGCCTTATGTGCGTTTTAGACAACTCATATATGCAGTAGCACGTGACCAAAAGATTGTACAAGTTAGTAGAGTGTGGAGAGAGAAATAGAGAAATGGTTATTTTTTTGTAAATTTGAGATTCTTTGTACAAACTTGGTACAAATGCATGCATGGGTGTGAATAGAAGGTTTGATTCTCTTATACACGACCCAAACAGCTTATGGACCTGATTAGAGTAAAAAAGAATGGCCGCAATTGGAGAAATTAAGAAATTGCAAGACTTGACTTAGTAGAATTCAATAAAATGCAGTCCCAGCCTAAAGGGCGTAACTTGCTCAATTTTTTTAGTTAGGTCACAAACTTTGACTTTCTCTTGAGATACCCTACAACTTTTATGTTGGAAGTTTTTGCGTTTGGATCCATTAAAGTTTTTGAACATGGGATCACAATGACAAAGTTGTAGATATTATTTTTCTCTTTCCAACAATGTAAATTTTCACATTTTCAATAAGAAATGAAGAAGTTTTGAATTTTTTAAATTCAGCCTTATGAATTTCCATACTTAGAAAATTTTCAAATTTCACCAAGATACCTTCATAAACAAGTTAGCTTCAAAATCAATCCTTCTCTTGAATCTCTTAAACCATAGGCCATATGATGTTGAAACATGATCATTGACCTCAACTTTGACCATAAGTCCACTTGGTCAATAGATGACTTTTGTTGACTTTTGCTCAAATGACTATTTTACCCCTAATTGATCAATTGAATTTCTTCCAATCAAAATTGATGCTCAATTCTTCAATCATAGATGCTTGGGGACATGAAGAGAAGCAAGTGTAGCTCAAAAACTCAGAGAAATCCTTATTTTATCACAAACCCTAATTATGATCATTTGTGTTAGGAGGTGATGATCTAATCTCAAAAAACTGATTCCTTGGAGTATGATGGAGAATTCCTTGAACAAATAAATCTCATATGATGATGAGAAGATAGAGGATCTTAGGGGTAAAATTAGGGTATAACACACATGATGCGAAGAGTTTTTGTGAGAACATTTTAAACATGAGCTTCCCTTTTGGATCATCTCTAACTATGCTTTGTACTTAAGTTTTTTTTCTTTTATAATTTTCCTCCTTTTTCATTCGGAAAGTCAAATTAAGGCAATGAGAATTATGATGATCATAACATGAACAAGACTAATCAAGAATTTTTTGTATAGGCACCTATTGTACCCCAAAATTTTCCCTCTCTTTTTCAAGACATTCCTCACAAAAGATCTTCAAAAGCTCAAGCTTGCATAAGTATTGACTAGGTCAAGCCATCTCCTTAACACTGATACCTCAAATTAGGGTTTGAGTTTTCACAAGGACAAGGGACTTATAATACTCCAAATGACTTTCATGGATCATTTTATACCTTCAAGAATACTCATGTCAAGTTTCAAGTCTTGAAATCACAATTTTGTTCAACCAATTGACCAGATGACTAAAATTCATTTGTATTAAGTAAAAAGTCAATTGTGGTCAACTTACAACCAAACTTCAAGATTTTTGACCAATATAAACATTTTTAAGTCATATGCATCATTTGATCAAGTTTGGATCACAATTCCTCAAGAAAAATGGTCAAATCATCAAAAGGGCAAAATGGTCAAAATTAGGGTTTTGACTGAGAACGACTGGTTCTTGACTTTTGACTTAATACATGACTTATTAGTTTGAAACATGATATCAAGGATTCAAATGAAACATTTTAACATAATTTCATGGTTCAAAACATTCTTCAAGATCAATGATTTATAGTTGAAATTTGACCAACTGATGAAAAAGTCAACTGATGCACAAAAAGTCAAACTTTGACTTTTTGGTCAATATTTAATTTTAAAGATCATATTTTATCAAGACATTCAAAAATATGAAGCTTGATCATCAAGAAATCAAGAAAGTCAAAAGTCAATTTGAAAAGTCAAACTTTCCAAGACTTAGAAATTTTTCTAAGTGTTTTCATACATGATAATTTCATAACTTCATGAAATTCTTTCACCAAGGTGCAAGATGATTCAAACGAAACTTTTGACATGAAATTTGTAGATCTTGATGAATTATACAACTTTGTATTATAGGGTTGATGTCCAAAAAATGCTTAGATACGAAGATATGAGTCCATGAAGTCATGACATTGTTATTCAACACTTAGAGAAATTTTCAACAAGTTTTGGTCAGTTTTTATCTCAACTTATTTGTCAATTTTCATCAATTTCTATTTTGAGTTATCCAAAATGGTCAACATGAAAGTTGTAGACAATGTTTCAAGCTTTCCAAAACATCCAAGAGCATGAATTTATCATACTTGAGATAGGAGATTCAAAGGCATGAAGTTATGCATCCATTCTTGATTTGTAAGTCTTTTTCTTGAAGAACACATGATCTAACCTACATGCTATGCTGCATAATATTATATTGCAGGCATTCTTTCTTGCAAATCCCTCCATAATTTAATGTTTACACAAAAGCTTGAACCATTACCCAAGATATACAAGCCATTATTCAAATAACTTTCCATTTAAGGTAAAAAGTTACCATTGTTATTCTTGAAAAGAAAGCTTGTTGGTACAAAATTTGTCTTGAGCCCATACCTTGTTTACTTTTGATTTTACTCCACCATAAATCATGGAAAGTAGCCCCTCTATACCAGCAACTTTGGTACTTCATCTTGGGACTATGGAAAATTGACATAGTTTGATATTTGCATCCCAACCAAACCATAACATGTTGTTTTGCAAACCTAATCAGTTGTTGTTCCCAAACCTCTTGCCTAAAAATATATGGAGCATTTACAAAGAAAGGGGCCAGAAAAATAGAGAGACTCTTGTGTGTTGAAAATCTTCAAAACCCCCTTTACTCACAAAAAACATAATTGTCCATAAAACATCTACTCTTGAGTTTTGAAGTCCAAATATTTGAACCTCTCACACCTTGCAAGTTCTATCCAAACAAAACATCTAAAAACTCCCCATACAACATATAGAAGTTGTCCAAACTCAAGAACAACTTCTGTAACATCACTATTTTCCAAACTCAAAAACAGCCACATGCAACTTGACTTCTCCAACTTAAAATCAAAACACAAATTTAAGTTTCAAGGTAAGTTTTCTTGACTTTGAACTCTTTATATAAACATCATTAGTGGTTCATTTGTGAAGATAAAATGTAGATATCATTGCCTTGAAGCTAACCATATGCTTTCTTTTCATTTTAATTAACCATGTGTTGAGAACTTAATTTTACATGTAGCAGAACAAGTGTTGGAAGTAAAAAACAGTAGTATGAGTCGATGCATAACTCTATGTGTCGACACATATTAGGAAAAAAACAGGTTATGAGTTGATACAAAACACGACTGAGTCGACACATAACAGAAATGAGTCAATACAAACCATTATGTGTCGACTCATACTGAGTTGTTTTGACTTCCAGGAGCAAAGAGATGATATGTATCGATACATAAGCGAATGAGTCGATACAAAACATTATGTGTCGACTCATACTGAGTTGATTTTTATTTCCAGGAGAAAGGAATGATATGTATCGATGTATAAGTACACGTGTCAATACAAAACAGATATGACCCAATGCATAAGTGCATGTGTCAATTCATAAAAAGTTTTTGTATCAATACATAATTGTATGTGTCAATAGATAAAAGTTTTTTTAAAACAATTTTCCTTTTTTTTACATTATCTTGATATTTCTTTATATTTTTATTCAATGTGGTTGTAATAGTAATTAGGTTTTAATTGCTTTCATTCCCCATTTGTAAACTTGTATCCCCCGTCCCAAATAAAAAGATGTAATAGTGTAGAACTTTAAATTTCCGCAATTTATTGCTTTCAATATAATTTCTAGTAATTAGGGTGTGTATGGAAGGACTAAAAATAAAAAAAATAGAGAACCCTAATCTCAAGACAAATGCATGAAAACAAACACTTTGCACACTTGCACCTCTAGGGTTAACCTCACTTGTTGCCTTCATAAAAACAGTCATGTCCCTCGAACGTGGGATATTTTAGCAATGACCCTCGAATACAAGATCGTAGTCCCTCAATGACCCGTCAAATATTTCCTTCTGTAAACGATCTTAGACCTTTATGACAAATTGCTAAGGCATCCTACAATGTTGCCTTCTATGACTGTACGACGACCCACGCCTGGCCCTTCACATCCAATGATAGGGCTTCTTATCAATCAATGGTAAGGTAGAAATATCTAAAGGAGGAGGAAAAGAACTAAGACTTTTTTTGAGTAGGTAGAACATTCATAGCTTCTTGCTCAAAATCATCTTCAAAACATCTTTCAAAACACACCAACACTTTCAAATGAAATATTTTCAAAAGTCAATACTTTGTATGCATTCTTATAAAGAAAAGAATTTATTACAAAGTTCTCCTAAACAAAGGTACTTTCTAAAATAATTTCAAAAACATCACAAAAACATTTCAAACAAAGCATTTCAAAGTGAGCTAGCAACTAAGATCCCATAGATAACTACGGATGAAAATGGTGCTAACACCTTCCCTTTTCATAACCTACCCACCGAACTCAAGAAAATTCTCAAAAGGTCTTTCCTGTTCTTTTCACCCTTTCCTTTGTTGGATAAAAGAAAAGTCGGTGGCGACTCTTGCTATCTGCAACAATTGCGATAAAACACAAAACACCCAAGTCAGTTCTCTCATCATATTACAGAACCGAGGACTCTGTTGGGGATAAGATTAACTTAAAATTGGGGTTACCTTAGAGACTAGATCGCCTTTAAATGCTTTCATTGTTTGACTTGTTTGCTTTACATTTTGGGTCCTTGTTTGTGTTTTTTATTGATCATCTACCCGGATCGGGGAACATTATTAGGTAAGTAGCAATAGATCGTGGGGGCTGTGCGAGGTATATCGACATGGTTGAAGCTATGGCTACATTAGTGTGATACATTTGTTGGTATCGGTATCCCTTGAGTCTATTTAAGGAGAATACAGGGTCGTTGTGTGGTGTCATAAAGCACTAACTGATCGGAGAACCTTTAATTGAACAACTTGGCCATTAGGAAGTAGTGAGATAGTCGGCTTTGGTGCAGTTTGAAGTTGGTTGATACTCGATGCTACGCTCATTGAGATTGGACTTTCGGGATATTTTGGTCGCCAAAAAAGAAGCTTGCGCTGAAACAATGCCTGATGAAGAAAGATCAGTGATATTGAGATTCCCTAGAACTCGGTTACTTTTGTTAAGACAAGTTGAACCAACTAAACTTCAAGAGGGTACTTACCTATAAACCCCATGCAAGCTTAAACCTAAGGACTTGTTTTCTTTGCTTGTATATGTTTATTTGTTCATAACATCATGACATCATACCATAGCATTTTTAATAACCATTTCAAGGGTCTCAAGGGCCTGTGATACAGGGTTATACTGAACCAGACGTCTATCAAGGGGCAAGAGGATTTATTTTCCTCTAACCAAATGTGGTCAAAGGCCAAAGCATGTTGTCTTGAGTTAAGAGCTATGACCCACTTGACATGGTGAGCTTGATTCTCGTAGAAGGACATTCAACGATAGAAAGTTCTTTAAATCTATAATCAAAGTTCAACTTCTAACATTTCCTTGTGTTTATCCCGCGAGATCCTTGAAAATATTGCATTTTACATATCATGCATGTCATTGCATAACAGGTATTCTCAAGACAGGTTTCTCATTTTCTCATTGTTTATTTCAGTAAGAAAATGGCTCTAGAGCAAACAGTTAAAGATCTCCAAGCTCATAACACCCAGTTCAAACAAATGTTCCTGAATTTAGCCAATGGGCAGGAAGATCTGAAAGCACTCTTCACCAAAGGGGGCAAGAAGAAGGCAAAGAAACGAGCTGGAATCCTAAACATGGGGAAGAGGTTTAAAGGGCCCACCAAACAAGCCCAAGTTGAAGAAGATTCCTCCGAAGAGAATGAAAATCAAGATGAAGATGCTAGGAGCACCCACGCTAGGGGTGGAAATAATCAAATCTCTCAAGACGAGGATTATTCTGATGAGAAATATCCACCGACCGACGGTAGATATAAACAACTAGAAGATAGACTGAAAGCTATGGAGATCCAAGTTATGCCTGGCTTGGAATTTAAAGACTTGGGTTTGGTTCCTGGGGTAGTTATTCCCCACAAATTCAATATTCCAATCTTTGCCAAGTACAATGGTGTCTCGTGCCCTAAGCTTCACTTGACATCTTACGTCTGTAAAATTCAACCGCATACCACTGATAAGAAGTTGTGGATGCACTTCTTTCAAGAGAGTCTGTCTGGGACTCAGTTAGAATGGTTTTACCAATTAGAAGGTTCCAACATCCATACTTGGGAGGATTTAGCCGCCGCCTTTTACCACCAATATCAATATAATGCCGATCTTACACCAACTAGGGTGCAATTACAAGGAATGACCATGGGTTCAAACGAGGGTTTCAAAGAATATGCTCAAAAGTGGATAGACCTATCCGGAAGGGTTCATCCTCCTTTATCTGACAGGGAGTTGGTTGATATCTTTATGGGAACTTTGACAGAACCTTTCTTCAATCACCTAATCGAAAGCCCTTCAGCTGGATTCACCGAGCTGATTCTAATTGGGGACAAAGTTGAAGGCGAAATTAGAAGCCGAAAAATCCAGATGACTACATCTTCAAGTACTGAAAAGAAGATGTACATTGGAAAGAAAGACTCGAACACTGTATATGGCCAGGAGGGACATGCTAGAGGTAACCACAACAAATCTGTGGGAGTTGTGCTAATCTCTAACCCTACGCCTGTGCAATAACATCAACATGGGAATTAGCGTAAGGAGGTCGCACCTAGAAGACAATTCACCAAAATCAACATGTCACTGGCTCAAGCGTTACAACACATGTTTAAGGCAGAGCTGATTATGCTAAAGGCTCCTCTTTGGAATCCCAATACTTCTGCTCCTAGTTACCATCCCAATGAAAGGTGTGCATACCATTCTGATAGTCTTGGACATGATACAAATGGCTGATGGGCCATGAAGAACAAAATTCAAGATATGATTTATGCTAAGGAGATTGAGTTTGACCCTTCTAAGACTCCCAACGTAATCACTGCTCCCATGCCAAATCATTGAGAACGTCCAATTCATTTTGAATTTTGAATTGTAATTTCTTTTGTTTGTTTGAACACTTATCTATTATGTCAAACTTTGTTTCATTAATGCATTGCATATGTTTGACTTGAATTAATCCATTTTTTTCACTATATTTAAACTGTGCTTTTTACTCCCTTTTGTGATATTCAACTCTCGTTAAAAGTTGTAAGCCTTTAGAGGGAGGATGACGAAAATAATACCATAATCTCATACAGTATGCTTTTGGACCGAACTTGCTGACGATGTACAAGCGTTGTTTCAAACCCTGAATAGTGGAGTTATAAGAAAGATAATCCCTAGTCAACCCCTTTTAGCCAAAGAAGTAGGAGTTTTCTTTTTTCGCAAAAACTGAAACCTTTAATCATAATCTGGGGCAGGGTAGTTTCTCAGTTAATTCAAATGTGCATTCAGTCGCAAGCTGTCACTTCATGAATGAAAATATGGTGATGGTTTCCCCATAAAATAGGCTGTCATTATCTCTCAAAAAGAAAAGCATACTAGGTCAAAACCTATGAATGAGACTTAAAAAACCGGGGCATCCCGCTGACTATAATCTCAAAACAAAAACAGTCAGGAACAAAATTAGGGACAATAAAAGAGGTCGTTACAAATCCTCAAAAACAGAAAAATGTTGCAAAAATGAATGCCTTCTCAAATAAACTTCCAGTATCCGAACCATTACCACAATATCATTCCAGATTCAATTGGAATCCAAATGCACAATTAACGGAGTATAGGACTGGAGAACATCATGGAGAACGGGTCGGGTACAAATAAAATTTGATCCTTATCCTTTGTTTCTTAAACCGTGAACCATGCCATGTTACAACCCTTTAAAACTCCTAATTAAAGCATAGGTTAGTTCAAAAGCATACTATTACAAAAGGTATCATGACTCCTGTAAGGCTTACTATAAATCATCAGTTGAATTCATATTCTTACAAAATTCTTTTATTTGCTAAAAATGCATTTTCAAAACTTCAAGACAAACATAAACTTTGCATTATTTGGATACCGCTGTTTGCATATAGCTAATTGTTTGACAACTGAGAAATTTGCACGGAGAATATCTAATAAACGAAAATTCTCTCAAGAAACAGAATCACTTCAAATTAGAAGACACTTCCAATGACAAATCTCCCATAATAAAGGGGGCATCACAGGTCATTGTCCAACTCATCAGTGGCAATCAAGTCAAGATTCCATGAAATCTCTCATAAAGTCCTGAATAGCCAGGGGCAGGTCTCCACCAAAATCACTTAGGATATTGAACATAAATTCCATTTAAGGGTCACGTATGACCAAGCAAACATTTTCTGGCAGTACTACTTACTACTATGGACAATGACAAATCCCTACAAAGTCCCTTTCATAAAATAATCCCCAGTGAATTTTCCAGAGCTACCTCTATAAGGTTATCTCCACAGAATAATCTTTATGGATAAGGGTACATTCCCCCACAAGGTTATCCCCGACTAGAGCAGAAACATCTTCAAACCAAAGTAGGGCATCCTTCAGTCGATGACATAGTCAAACTCACCAGCGGATAGAGGAGTTTGATCCTCTCCCAAAGAACGCACACATCATGCCAGTTCCCAAAAGAATGGAAATTTCCGGCAGTTTATCATCTTCTAGATACAATGCAGATACAATCTAAATACAGATTTATTCTGACATTCATTCCAGACTCTCCTGCAGATAAAGTTCAGATACGATCCAAATATGGATGTCATTCTAATACTCGTTCAATACATCCTCAGACACAATCAAGGCTTAGATTTATTCTGACATTCCCCAGCCGAGCTTGGTCTTCCAAAACTGGAAAAGAAACCTTGTAAAAATTCTTCCCCAGACGAATTCATTTCCCCAGTAAGATTGTCAAAATACTTTTCTCAATAGTGTTTATTTACCCAACAAATTACAATCTCCCCAGCTTGAGTCTTTTCTCAGACTATTACAAATCAACGGACAAAACCCCTTGTCCCCAGTAGAGTTGATATTATACCTAGTAAGTAGCTGCGAAGCTTGGAAATCGACCATATAATAGTTAACTTCATTCCCCTCAGAAGTTGCTGCGAAGCCTGGAATCCGACTAGACAAGAGTTAAATTCATTCTCCCTAGAAAGTTGTTGCGAAGCCTGGAATCCGACCAGATAACAATTAACTTCATTTAACCTCAGAAAGTGGTTGCGAAGCCTGGAATCTGACTAGATAACAGTTAACTTCATCCTCCCCAGAAAGTTGCCGCAAAGCCTGGATTTCGACCAAATACTAGTCAACTATCCTCTACAAGACAAAAGTTTAATCATCTCTTTTATCCCCAGTCAGGGTAAATAAGAATTAAATTCCCCAGTAAAGTAATGGACAACCAAGGTTCCTGAACTCTATCCCTCAAACAGAAATCAACACATCCCCAGCAGAGTTTCTTCAAACAAATAAGCAAAACTCCTCAGTAGTAGTCATGAATTTATTTTCCCAGATAAAGATACACTTCAACCACATTACACATTTCATACATCATAGCATATGCATACGAAATGCATATAGCATTCTCATTCATTTTGAGAGCATCATTACGCAATACATACATCATGCCCTTGCATGAAAATAACTTTATCTTTTCAGTCCAGTTCCCGAACAGGTAGATCTCGTCAAAAGCCTATCATTTGTCAAATACAATCAGCCAAAGATTCTCTTTTAGAAACGGTTCAGATACGATCCAGATATGGATGACATTCTGATACTTATTTCAGATTCTCTTCTAGAAATGGTTCAGATACGATCCAGAGACGAATGATATTCTTATACTTATTCCAAATTCTCTTCTAGAAACGGTTTAGATACGATCCAGAGGCGGGTGACATTCTGATACTTATTCCAGATTCTCTTCTAGAAACGGTTCAGATACAATCCAAAGACGGATGACATTCTGATACTTATTCCAGATTCTCTCTAGAAACGGTTCAGATACGATCCAGATACGGATGACATTCTGATACTTATTCTAGATTCTTTCAAATACAGTCCATATATGATCCAGAGACAGATGTCATTCTGATACTTATTCAGATTTTCTCCTAGATACAGTTCAAATACGACCCAGACGCGGATGTCATTCTGACACTCATTCAATATATCTTTCAAATACAGTTCAGATACGATCTAGATGCAGATGACATTCTGATACTTATTCCATATTCTCTTCTAGAAACGGTTCAGACACGATTCAGAGACGGGTGACATTCTTATACTTATTCCAGATTCTCTTCTAGAAACGGTTCAGATATGATCAAGATGCGGATGATATTATAATACTTATTCTAGATTCTCTTATAGAAACGGTTTAGATATGATCCAGAGAGGGATGACATTTTGATACTTCTTCCAGATTCTCTTCTAGAAATGGTTCAGATATGATCCAAGGACGGATGACATTCTGATACTTATTCCATATTCTCTTCTAGATATAGTTCAGATACGATCTATATGTGGATGTCATTCTGCCACTTATTTAGTATAGTTCTCAAACACAATTCAGATACAATCTAGATACGGATGTCATTCTGACACTCATTCAGTATATTTCTCAAATACAGTTCAGATACAATCCAGATGCGGATGTCATTCTGACACTCATTTAGTACATCTTTTAGATACGAGTCAGATACGATCCAGTTATGGATATTATTTTTATACTCATTCCACTACATCTTCCGACTCATATTAAATGGGCCAAAATATTATTCTGATACTTCTCCCAGTTACAGTCAAGCTTAGACTTAGTCTAATTTCTATAAACGGTTACTCTGGATGGCATCTGTAAGCCCATCTCCGGCAAACTCTTCATGACCTCTCCAAATGGCATCTTTAAGTCCATTCCAAACACAATCAACTAACACATAGTCGAGTGCAAATTTCTGGGCACTTTAATGTTCAATCATCTTCCACCTTTAAGTCACGAATGGTGGACTCGTCAATCTAACTCTTCAGATTTAAGAAGATTGAATAGGTGAAGTTGTTGTACCCCAAAATTTTCCCTCACTTTTTCAATACATTCCTCATAAAATATCTTCAAAAGCTCAAGCCTGCACAAGTATTGACTAGGTCAAGCCATCTCCTTAACACTGATACCTCAAATTAGGCTTTGAGTTTACAAAAGGACAAGTGGAATTCTAATACTCCAAATGACTTTCATGGATCTTTTTAGACCTTCAAGAATACTCATGTCAAGTTTCAAGTCTTGAAATCACAATTTTGCTCATCCAATTGACGAGATGACTAAAAATCAGCTGGATTGGGTAAAAGGTCAATTATGGTCAACTTAGAGCCTAACTTCAAGATTTTTTACCAATATCAACATTTTGAAGTCATATGCATCATTTGATCAAGTTTGGATCATAATTCCTTAAGAAAAATGTTCAAATCATCAAAAGGGCAAAATGGTCAAAATTAGGGTTTTGATTGAGAATGACTGATTCTTGACTTTTGACTTAATACATGACTTATTAGTTTGAAACATGATATCAAGGATTCAAATGCAACATGTTGACCTAATTTCATGGTTCAAAACATTCTTCAAGATCAATGGATTGATAGTTGAAATTTGATCAACTGATGGAAAAGTCAACGGATGCACAAAAAGTCAAACTTTGACTTTTTGGTCAAAATTTAATTTCAAAGATCATATTTCATCAAGACATTCAAAAATATGAAGCTTGATCATCAAGAAATCAATAAAGTCAAAAGTCAATTTGAAAAGTCAAACTTTCCAAGACTTAGAAAATTTTCTAAGTGTTTTCATACGTGATAATTCCATAACTTCATGACATTCTTTCACCAAGGTGCAAGATGATTTAAAAGAAACTTTCAACATGAAAGTTGTATATCTTGATGAATTCTACAATTTTGTATTAGAGGGTTGATTTCCAAAAAATTCTTAGATTTGAAGATATGAGTCCATGAAGTCATGACATTGTTATCCAACACTTACAGAAATTTTCAACAGGTTTTGGTCAGTTTTTATCTTAACTTCTTGGCCAATTTTCATAAAGTTCCAATTTGATTTAACCAAAATGACAAACATGAAAGTTGTATACAATGTTTCAAGCTTTCCAAAACATCCAAGAGCGTGAATTTATCATACTTGAGCTAGGAGATTAAAAGGCATGAAGTTGGGCATCCATTCTTGATTTTCAAGTCTTTTTGTTAAAGAACACATGATCTAATCTACATGCTATGTTGCATAATATTATGTTGCAAGCCTTCTTTCTTGCATATCCTTTCATAATTTAATGTTTACACAAAAGCTTGAACCATTACCCACGAGATACAAGCCATTATCCAAATAACTTCCCATTTAAGGTAAAAAGTTACCATTGCTATTCTTGAAAAGCAAGCTTGTTGGTACAAAATTTGTCTTGAGCCCATACCTTGTTTACTTCTAATTTTACTCCACCATAAATCATGGAAAGTAGCCCCTCTATACAAGTAACTTTGGTATTTCATCTTGGCACTATAGAAAATTGACATAGTTTGATATTTGCATCCTAACCAAACTATAACATGATGTCTTGCAAACCTAATAAGCTCTTGTTCCCAAACCTCTTGCACATAAATAGAGGGAGCATTTACAAGTGAAAGGGGCCAGAAAAATAGAGAGATTCTCGTGTGTTGAAAATCCTCAAAACCCCCTTTACTCACACAAAACATAACTGTCCATAAAACCTCTACTCTTGAGTTTTGAAGTCCAAATCTTTGAAGCTCTCACACCTTGCAAGTTCTGTCCAAAAAAAACATGAAAACACTCCACATGCATCATATAGAAGTTTTCCAAACTCCAGAATAACTTCTGTAACATCACTATTTTCCAAACTCAAAAATAGCCACCTGCAACTTGACTTCTCCAACTCAAAATCAAAACACAAATTTCAGTTTCAAGGTAAGTTTTCTTGAATTTGAACTCTTCATACAGACATCATTAGTGGTTCATTTGTGAAGATAAAATATAGATATCATTGTCTTGAAGTTAACCATATGCTTTCTTTTCATTTTCACTAACCATGTGTTGAGAACTGACTTTTACATGTAGCAGAACAAATGTTAGAAGTAAATAACAGCAGTATGAGTGGATGCATAACTCTATGTGTCGACACATATTAGGTACAAAACAGGTTATGAGTCGATACAAAACATGAATGAGTCGACACATAACAGAAATGAGTCGATACAAACTATATGTGTCGACTCATACTGAGTTGTTTTGACTTCCAGGAGCAAAAATATGATATGTATCGATACATAAGTGAATGAGTCGATACAAAACAAAAAATGAGTCGATACAAAACATTATGTGTCAACTCATACTGAGTTGATTTTGATTTCCAGGAGAAATGTATGATATGTATCTATGTATAAGTACATGTGTCAATACAAAATAGATATGAGCCAATGCATAACTGCATGTGTCAATGCATAAAAAGTTTTCGTATCAATACATAAGTGTATGTGTCAATACATAAAAGTTTTTTTAAAACAATTTCCTTTTTTTTACATTATATTTATATTTCTTTGTATTTTTATTCAATATGGTTGTAATAGTAATTAGATTTTAATTGCTTTCATTCCCAATTTCTAAATTTGTATCCCTCATCCTAAAAGAAAGATGTAATAGCGTAGAACTTTAAATTTCCACAGTTTATCGCTTTTAATATAATTGCTAGTAATTAGGATGTGTATGGCAAGACTAAAAATAAAATAATGGAGAACCTATATCTCAAGAAAAAAGGCATGAAAGCAAACACTTTGCACACTAGCACCTCTAGGTTTAACCTCACTTGTTGCCTTGAGAAAAACAACCATGTCCCTCGAACTTGGGATATTTTAGCAATGACCCTCGAATACAAGATTGTAGTCCCTCGATGACCCTTAAAATGTTTCCTTCGGTAAACGATCTTAGACCCTTATGACAAATTGCTAAGGTATCCTACAATGTTGCCTTCTATGATTGTATGAAGACCCACACCTCGCCCTTCACATCCAATGATATGTCTTCTTATCAATCAATGGTAAGGTAGCAATAATTAAAGGAGGAGGAAAATAAATAAGACTTTTTTTGAGTAGGTAGAACGTTCATAGTTTCTTGCTCACAATCATCTTCAAAACATCGTTCAAAATACACCAACACTTTCAAATGAAATATTTTTAAAAGTCAACACTTTGTATGCTTTTTTATAGAGACGAGAATTATTACAAAATTCGCCTAAACAAAGGCACTTTCTAAAATACTTTCAAAAACATCACAAACACATTTCAAACAAAGCATTTCAAAGTGAGCTAGAAACTAAGAGCCCGTAGATAACTACGAATAAAAAGGGTGCTAACACCTTCCCTTTTCATAACCTACCCCCCGAACACAAGAAAATTCTCAAAAGGTCTTTCCTGTTCTTTTCACCCTTTCCTTTATTAGATAACAGAAAAGTCAATGGCGACTCTTGCTATCCGCAATAATTGCGATAAAATGCAAAACACCTAAGTCATTTCTCCCACCGTATTACAACACCAAATAAGCAACACTTTCTACTTTTAATTACTGATGAAATTTTCAAAACTTTTCAATTTATATATTGTCCTTATTTGGACGACGTTTAAGGATCAACCTCCTTTGGGATGAATAATCGAGTGAGGGTTACCCAACTTAGTGAGCTGGTTTCCTTTTACCACCTTTTCATCATTTGGTGCCAACATTATTTATTTCCTAACCAATCATACATTCATATGAATCTAGATTATGTCAGACTGTCAAGATAAACTAATCAAGGAGTACTTCTCAGGATTCAAGCACTATGGTACAAATCCACACGTTAGACTCGTATCACTTTTTACGGAACCTAGGGTGTTTAAATTAAACCCCTTCTTGTCACATTATTCCGAACTTCTTACCCTCAAACAATCATTCCTTTGTCTCTATATACTATTTTTGATCTCTTTGAAATAAAACTTCTTGCGCAAAACAAAACAAAATCGGTCAATATTCGGGGAGAATTTTGAAGTTTAGTTTTCAACCAAAGAAATTACATCAAACAAACAAAAACAACCCCCCCCCCCCCCCCCAAAAAAAAAAAAAACTTGAACTAAACATTGACCTCAATGTTTTAGGACAAGATCGAGAAGGGTGACTCACAGAGATCCATACTAAAGAGGCTGAAGGTAATGCAACACCAAATGATGCGTCATAGTTTGCACATGTAAGGCCTTATTTATTACCCGATGAAAAAACAAAACAAACAACAAAATGAAAATGCTCAGTAATTAAAAGTGTGGGTTGCCTCCCACATAGTGCTTCGTTTAATGTCGCATGGATCGACGGTTCATCACCCATGTTAGGGTGGCTTGAATGACACAAAGAACACATCATTTTTTTTCTTTATTTTTTTTGGTAGCAATCCTATGAACTTAAAGTATTGATGATGTTTCTTCCAAATCATTTTCAGTTTGATTTTATTGAACAAGGCATAAATGACATCCAAAACTTTGTCAATTTCTTGTCATTCATCTGCCTTGTTGTGAAAATAGTTTTTAGGGATACTTGTGTGGTAGATTTTCTTGTTAGATATCCACATCTTCACAAATTGTTAAATTTGTAGTTTCATCCAGAACTAGATCATCTTCAAGTTGTCTTATTTCTCCTTCCCCATGTCACTTGTGTACCTCAAATTCTTTTATTCTTACTGCATCTTTTTCATCTGATGTTATGCATTCTTCTTCTATTTTCACATAGACTTCTTCCAACTTTAACTCTATCCAAATAAACATATCTGGATAACAGTTAGCTTTCTTAAATTCATTCATAATAATCCTTACCTCCCTCTTATATGCTTTACAAATTTCAGTCGCCTCTTCCAAAATGAATTTCGAATCAGAAGACCAGCATACAGGAGATACAGGTGGCAATGTATCAAAATAATACATGTCTACAAAACTCAGACACTTTATTAGTAGCAAAGTATAGAGGAATTCTTGAAGAAAACATAACCTAACCCTTTTTATTTTACTTTTTATAATAAAATAAAATTCAAATTAAAAAAAAACTGAAACAAAATTTTAGTTGACGGGCAATAAAATTTCAATTTAACTAAAATTAGAACTCTATATTTTGGCAGTCCCCAGCAACAACGCAAAAAACTTGATCAGAAAAATAGCATATGTACTATTTTTCCTCTGTAGTAATAATGAGAAAAGTTCCCCGAATGTAATCTCAAGGACTGCGTACAAATATGGAGTTCGAATTGTTGTTTAATTAAACAAAAACTAGAGTTTGGGTTTGACTTGCTAAAATAAAACGATTATGAATAAAATAAATAGATACGAAGGACTATTTTGACATATATGAGTAACATGCTAGGGAAGGTGTGTGATTTATTCCTATAAAAACTCTGAATTAATATTGCAACAACTTATGTGAAATAATAAATTACCGGCTCTTAAGGGTGTTTACTCCTAAGTCCTTAGTGAGAAAACCTTTAATCATTCATCCTAAGCCCTAAGTCGAAATAAACTTATCGATGAAATTAAGCATTTTTATTATCAAGAATATCCGGTTTCTATAGGGTATCCCTAGTCCTAGGTGATATCTACTATAGCATAATCTTACAAAAGCACTAAAAATAACAGTCTAGCCTAACTATTAATCATAAATCAATCCTTGTTTGTCCGACATAGAAGGCACTAGAAACATTATAAGATTAAATGAATAATGAAAAACAATATTTTTATTGCAATAAGAAAACCAAAGTCATTACAGATTCAAATCAGGGACACCCCATAAGATTGGAGGTTTTAGCTACTCATATTACTCAAAGAAAACAAAAGATAAATTGTAGACATTACAAGTATTAGGGAGAAATTTGATCTTCAATCGCTTCTGTTCATGAAAATCTCCTTCCACAAAAACCATTGTCTTCTCTAATATTTTCTCGTGTAATTTTTCGTTTGCCAAAAAGTCCCCTAATTTCTCTTCTAAAGTCATCTAAATAATAAACATTCACTCAGATCGGTTGCAAATACCCAAAACACCCCCACAGCTCAACCTATGGAGAAAATATATTTAAAAAAATCAGGAAATCAATGTCACAAGATGACACAGGCCATGTCAGCCAACACGGACCCTCATGTTGCTCTTCTGTAATTTCAAATGCTGATATTTGGTCCCGGGCATAATATGATGGGAGAACTGACTTTACTGGTTTTTGCATTTTATCGCAAATGTTGCGGTTAGCAAGAGTCACCATCAACTTTTCTTTTATCCAACAAAGGAAAAGGTGAAAATAACAGGAAAGACCTTTTGATAGATTTTGAGTTCGGGGGGTAGGTTATGGAAAGGGAAGGTGTTAGCACCATTTCCATCTGTAGTTATCTATAGGCTCTTAGTTACTAGCTCACTTATGAAAATTCTTTGTGTTTGTGTGTTTTGAAAATAATTTTGAAAATACGCCTTAGTGCGGAAAACTTTGTAATGTTTCTTTTTGTGGCGAGAACATATACAAAGTGTTTTTTGTCTTTGAAATTTTTTAGAGAAAAGTTTGTGTATGTGTGAAAAAATTGTTTTGTTTGTTTTTATGAGCAAGCAACTATGAACTATCTACCTACTCGAACGATCTTTGTTCATCTCCTCTTTTCCTTTAGACAGTGCTATCCTACTATTAGTCGATAGGTAGCCCTATCGTTGGATTTTTGAGGGACAGGTGAGGGTCATCGTACAACCACGAAAGTAACTCGTAAGATACTTTAGAAATTACCCTAAAGTTTTAAGATCTTTTACCGAGGACCATCGAAAGGGTCATCGAGGGACTTATGATCTTTGAACAAAAGGGTCTCTACTAAATTTCTTACATTCGAGAGACGTGATTGTTTTATTTCGAAGGAAACAAGCAAGGATACCTTAGAGGTGCGCGTGTGCGGGTGTGTTGTGTTTCAGTTATTTATCTTTAAACATTTAGGGTTTTCTACCGTTTGTTTTCAGATCTTATGATGCACGCCTATTAACATTCTTATAGCAGTTAATATATGTACAGAAAATAAAAGTACGAGAATTTAAGCTACGTTATTACAATGTGTAATGCAATGGGAGAACTGGCTTGAGTGTTTTGTGTTTTATCGCAATTGTTGTGGATAGCAAGAGTCGCCACCAACTTTTCTTTTATCCAATAAAGGAAAGGGTGAAAAGAATAGGAAATACCTTTTGAGATTATTTTCTTGAGTTCGGGGGGTGGGTTATGAAAAGGGAAGGTATTAACACCCTTTTCGTCCGTAGTTATCTACAGGCTCTTAGTTGCTAGCTCACTTTGAAAATGCTTTATGAAATGTGTTTGTGTTTGTTTGAAAGTTTTTTTGGAAAGTGCATTTGTTTAGGTGAACTTTGTAATGATTCTCGTCTCTATAAGAATGTAAACAAAGTGTTGACTTTTAAAAGTATTTCATGAAAGTGTTGGTGTGTTTGAAAGATGTTTTGTTTTGAAATGTTTGTGAGCAAGCAACTACGAGCGTTCTACCTACTCAAAAAGTCTTTGTTCTTTTCCTCCTACTTTAGATAGTGTTATCTTACCATTATTTCTTAAGAAACCTTATCATTGGATGTGAGGGACAGGTTTGGGTCATCGTATAGTCATAAAAGGAAACTTTGTAGGATACCTTAGCAATTTGTCGTGGAGTACTAAGATCATTTACCAAAGGCAACATCGAAAGGTCATCGAGGGACTACGATCTTGTAATCTAGGGTTTTTGCTTAAAGTATCCCAAGTTCGAGGGACATGACTGTTTTATTCTAAGGCAATAAGTGTAGGTTAACCCTAGAGGTGTGTGTGTGCAAAGTGTATTGATTTGATTTATTTATCTTGAATTAGGGTTATCTACTTGTTTGATTTTAAGTCTTGCCATACCAACCATAATTACTAGCAACAATATAGAAAGCGGTAAATCCCTGAAATTAAAAGTTCTACGCTATTACAATACTTTAGGGGATGGGATTACAAATTACAAATGGGGATGATGAAAAGTAAACCCTAACAATTACAAGGCTTTGACAATTACATTATAATGTACAAAAATAATAGAATGTGTAAAGAAAATATAGAGAAAAGAAATTGTAAGGAAAGTTGTTTTTATATCTTTTGTATGAAAAGGTTTTAAAGTTAATCTAACTAAACTAATAAAAAGAAAGGAGTTAATTAATTAAATTCCTAAATTCTAACTTAATTTAATTAGAAAATAAAATTAAAATAAAACTAGGTCTAAATTAATTTTCATTAGTTAAAAAAAATAACATATTTTTTAGGGTTTCATGTTTAAAGGAAATAAAATAAAAAATAGATAAAATATAAAAAAATAGTCTAAGTATTGAATAAAATATTTTTGGTATTTTTTTATTTAAATAAAAAATAATAATAATAATATTTAAAAGAAAATAAAATAAAAATATAAACTAAGGGTCAGGGGGTTTGACAAGTAGTGAGGGAGGTTTGATTAAAGAAAGTATTTTTGTTTAGGCCCAAGACCTATTTTTTTAACCAGAAATAAAACAGGGGGTGAGAGGAAGTAAAAATGCATGGCCCAATGGAGGGATGCCCAAGCGCGCCTGTTCAAACAAAAAACAGAAACAAGTAAAAAAAAATGCAAAAGGTCTCGTTGGGGCTCGAACCCAGGATCTTCTATAGGTATGCCTTACGCGCGCGCTCTCTACTACTGGGGTGGCTATACATCTGTTTATTTATGAAAAAACATCACATTATATTATAAATCAAGTTCTAGTGACAACTTTATCTTCTTTCTCGCGCCATAACCAGAGCTCTGTAACTTTCTCATCTCTCAACCATTTCAGAAATTATAAACATCAAACTTGTTAGAAATTTCACCATGATTTCAAATATGTAAATAACTTAAGCAATGGATAAAAGATGAGCATGAATTTTAAATGGTACCAAATTTAACCTAATTTTTTTAGAAAATCCAGGCTCAAAATTCTCACTACTCAGGAAACATAAATGAATTCTAAGGACATGGTTAGTTTCAGGGCTATGATGTCTACATTTTATCTTTTAAAATGGAAGCAAAATGATGCTTGTATGAAGAGTTAGAATTTCAGAAAACCCACCTTGCAGATGGAGATCGTGTTTTGAGTTTGAGCAACCTTCAAGGTGTTGTAATGATCTGGTTAGCTTCCTTGACCCTCCAAGAAGCTATTGCAATGCTTACTTTAGATTGAGGATGGCTGAAATATTCTAAAGAAGTCAACCTGCAAGCAACTGTTTTTGAAAATGGAAGGTAAGGAAAATGGTGTTAAAGTTGTGTTGCAGGTGTTTGGATTGTCTCTATATGTGTATTAGAAGCTTGATGACTGATAAAAATTGAAAATGCACGAGGGGATTGTGAGATGGATGTTCAAAGGCAGAAATGACACAATAATGGTGTTTTTAGAGAAACTTCTGGTTTGAGGGAGTTTGAGGGAGTTTTAAGGCTTATAATTTCATCCCCTAAGTTTCATAATGGTGTCTCAATTTATAGGAGAAGTTTTGGATGCTTGAGGTGGTCAGAATCACAAGATCACATGTTTATGGATTTTAACTTGTTTTTGAAGTAACCTTGACAAACATTGTTCCAATGCATAGTACAAGGCTTGTAGGGTGGATAAGAGCTTTAAACATGTTACTTCTGACCTTGTGTGTGTAGAAGGAACAAGTTAGAGGCTCCATACAAGTTGACTTTGTGATTAAAGTCACTTTTCCAAAATGGAAATGTGAACTTTCTTCCTTAAATGGCAAGATGTATTGGACAATGCTTAAATCAAGTGTTTCATAGGTCAAAAGCTTGTGTAATCTTATGAATAGAGATAGATACACAAGTTATAAGGCATGCAAAGTGAGATTATGCAGCATGGTTAGAGATTTGGTCAAGTGTTCATCACAAAAATGCCTTATACTTCAAGAATGGATACCCAACTTCTTCTCTTAGATTCTCTTAGCTCAAAAATGATCTCTTCAAGTTCTTGGACATTTTAGAAAGATTGAAGCATCCTCTACAACTTTTATGTTTTCCACTTTCGCTAAATAAAATTGGAGCTATGTGAAAAATGGCCAAGAAGTTCGGACAAAAAATATACCTAAACTAGGTCAAAATTTCACTAAGTGTTTAAGAAAAAGTGAATGACTTCATGGGCCTATAACTCAAAATATAAGCAATTTTTGGACATGAGCCCTAAAATACAAATTTTTATATTTCATCAAGATCTACAACTTTCATGTTGAAAGTTTTCTTTGAATCATCTTGCATCTTGGTGAAAACTTTGCATGAAGTAGTGAAATTATCATGAACAAAAACACTTAGAAAAATTTCCAAGTCTTGAAAAGTTTGACTTTTTAAATTTACTTTTGACTTTCTTGATTTCTTGATGATCAAGATTCATATTTTTGAATGTCTTGATGAATCATGACTTTTGAAACTCAATTTTGATCAAAAAGTCAAAGTTTGACTTTTGGTGTATCAGTTAACTTTTTTATCAGTTGACCAAATTTCAACTATCAATCAATTGATCTTGAGAGATGAATTGAGTCATGCAATTAGGTCAAGATGGTGTACTTGAATTATTTAGATCATGTTTCAAATAAATAAGTCATGCATTAGGTCAAAAGTCAAGAATCAGTCATTCTAATAAAAAACCCTAATTTTGACCATTTTGCCCTTTTGATGATTTGAAAAACTTTCTTGGGGAATTATGGTCCAAACTTGATCAATTGGTGAATATGACTTCAAAATGTTGATATTGGTCAAAAAAATTGAAGTTTGACTGTAAATTGACCATAAATGAATTTTTTAACCAATACAGCTGATTTTTTAGTCATCTGGTCAATTGACTGAGCAAAATTGTAATTTAAGACTTGAAACTTGACATGAGTATTCTTGGAGGTCTATAATGATCCATGAAAGTCAATTGAGGCATTATAAATCCTATTGTCTTTGTGAAAATTAAAACCCTAGTTTGAGGCATCAGTGTTTAAGAGGTGAGCTTGTCTGATCAAACTCTTGAGAACCCTTGAGCATTTGAGATCTTTGATGAGAAATGTCTTGAGAAAAGAGAGGGTAAATTTTAGGGTACAACATCTTCCCCTGTTAAATCTTCTTAAACCTAAAGAGTTAGATTGGTATGTTCTCCATTCGTAACTTGAAGGTGAAAGATGATTGAACACTAAAGTGCCCAGAAATTTGCACTTGCTAGTGTACAAAGTAATGTTGTTGGTTGATTGTGTCAGGAATGGGCTTATAGATGTCATTTGGAGAGGTGATAAAGAGTTATCGGAGATGGGCTTATAGATTCCATCCAAAGTGACTGCTGGTAAGTATAATTCTTGATTGTGACTATTATTTTAACATATACTGGAAGGAATCTCATGGAGACTACTACTTCAGTAGGTAATGAAGGAATATGATGACGACTATTACTTCAACAGGAAATGAAGGAATCTATGACGACTCCTACTTCAACAGGTAATGAAGGAATCTCTGCCGACTACTACTTCAACAGGTAATGAAGGAATCTCTGACGACTACTACTTCAACAGGTGATGAAGGAATCTCTGACAACTACTACTTCAACAGGTAATGAAGGAATCTCTAACGACTACTACTTCAACAGGTAATGAAGGAATCTCTGATGACTACTACTTCAACAGGTAATGAAGGAATCTCTAACGACTACTACTTCAACAGGTAATAAAGGAATCTCTGACGACTACTACTTCAACAGGTAATGAATGAATCTTTGACGACTACTACTTTAACAGGTGATGAAGGAATCTCTGACAACTACTACTTCAATAAGAAATGAAGGAATCTCTGACGACTACTACTTGAATAGGTAATGAAGGAATCTCTGACGACTACTACTTCAACAGGTAATGAAGGAACCTCTGACGACTACTACTTCAGTAGGTAATGAAGGAATCTGATGACGACTACTACTTCAACAGGTAATGCAGGAACCTCTGATGACTACTACTTCACCAGGTGATGAAGGAATCTCTAAGGACTACTACTTCACCAGGTAATGAAGGAATCTCTGACGACTACTACTTCAGTAGGTAATGAAGGAATCTGATGACGACTACTACTTCAATAGGTAATGAAGGAATCTCTGATGACTACTAATTCAACAGGTATTGAAGAAATCTATGACGATTACTACTTCAACAGGTGATGAAGGAATCTCTGACAACTACTACTTCAACAGGTAATGAAAGAATATTTGACGACTACTACTTCAGTAGGTAATGAAGGAATCTGATGACGACTACTACTTCAACAGGTAATGAAGGAATCTCTTATGACTAATACTTCAACATGTAATGAAGGAATATCTAACGAATACTAATTCAACAGGTGATGAAGGAATCTCTGACAACTACTACTTCAACAGGTAATGAAGGAATCTCTGATGACTACTACATCAACAAGTGATGAAGTAATATTTGACGACTACTAATTCAACAGGTAACGAAGGAATCTCGGATGACTACTACTTCAGTAGGTAATGAAGGAATTTGATGATGACTACTACTTCAACAGGTAATGAAGGAATCTCTAACGACTACTACTTTAACAGGTGATGAAGGAATCTCTGACGACTACTAATTCAATAGGTAATGAAGGAATATTTGACGAATACTACTTCAGTAGGTAATGAAGTAATCTAATGATGACTACTACTTCAACAGGTACCAAAAGGAATCCAAGCTTGATTTTGTCTCGGAGAAGTTTACAGATAGTTGATGATATTCATCCGTGGACTGATATTCTCCTGAAAAAGGTAAAGACTTAGTTTTATGCAATACCAAGATGTATGAAATGCATTGCTTAATGATGTTCTCAAAACAAATGAGATTATTCTATATGTTTCGTATGCATATGTCATCATGCATGAATTTTATTGAGATGTATCCTTGTCTGGGAAAATAAATCCTTGACTACTGTTGGGGAGTTATGGGACTACTGCTTTAGACGAAGAGTATGTGTATCTTTAACCTTATTTAGAGTGCTTCTACTTGGAATTCATGTTTGTTGTTTGAGGAAATTCTGCAAGGAATGTTGGTTTCTGCTTAGGGAGTAGAATTCAGGAACCTTAGTTGACCATTACTCTACTGGGGAATTTGATTCTTATATACCCTGACTGAGGATAAAAGAGATGATTAAACTTACGATTTGTCTGGGGAGGATGAAGCTAACTATTATCTGGTCGGATTCCAGGCTTCGCAACAACTTTCTGGGGATAGTATCAATTTTATCGAAGAAGAGGAGTTCTGTCAGCTGATTTGTAGTAGTCTGAGGAATTAACTTAGGTTGGGGAGACTATGGTCCATTGGGGAATTAAACCCTATTGAGGAAAGTATTTTGGTGACCTTACTACGGAAGTGAACTCTTCTGGGGAAGCAGTTTTGCAAAGTTTCTTTTCTGGTTTTGGTAAACTCGACTGAGGAAGAGAACATCCAGGAGATATGCTGATTGGAACTTTGGATATGGGGGTAATCTTATTGAAGTAACTCTGATATCCCAAATCCTTAATTAAATGCTTATTATTGTTCTTGTGCGTACATTTGTTAATAGTTAATCATGTTCATATGCATATGTTCATTCAATTTTAGTCATTGGACGTTTTTGCACTCAGAAAAAACAAAAAGTTTTCACTTCAAAGTATATTTATATTGATGATCTACCTATAAACAGGCGTTTTTGAACAGGGAGACAGAAATCCTAGTAAGAGGAATTCGTTGAACAAATTAAAAGAATACAAAGTGAAAGCAAAAATTGTATAGCCATGTGGAAGTGATCTCATTGGGTTCCAACTCTGTTATTGACCCTATGTCTTCGAACATCATCCCTTATCATTGAAAGAAGTTGATTGAATTGATCTCGTACCATTTAAACTTTTGACCTTGGTAATAAAGCTGATTGTTAGTGATCTGACGGGACATAGTCATACGCTTAAATCCTTAACTTTTGCTGGACCACCCTTTCAGGTTTTCATTCCACCAGGATACCCTTTCTTTCCCAAGCTGCCCTTTTAGGTTTTCGACTTGTCGGATGTATAATATTTTATATATATCACTAATTTTTTCGCGAACCCTTTTGGTTCTTCGGGATGCCTTTATTTTTCCTAGGTATGTCAACGTAGCGGGTCGTTCTCTATGCGTAGTATTTTTTACTATGTTCATGTTCACAGGGTGCGAGAAATCTTCACCGTCCATAGTGGTTAGCATCATAGCACCGCCAGAGAATACTTTCTTGACAACAAATGGCCCTTCATAAGTGAGAGTCCATTTTCCCATGGGATCACCTTGTGGAAAAATGATGCGTTTTATTACTAAGGCGCCAACCTGGTATACTCGAGGTTTGATCTTTTTATTGAATGCCTTGATCATACTCTTTTGATACATTTGACCATGATAGATAGCATCCAGTCTCTTTTCATCAATTAAGTTCAATTGATCCAACCTAGTATGCACCATTCATTTTTGCCTAAGTCTTCTTCTTTCATAATCCTTAAGGAAGGAATCTGAACTTTGACATGTAGGACGACTTCCATGCCATAGACTAAGAAGAATGGGGTTTCCCTAGTTGATGTCCGTGGCGAGGTATGGTAGCCATGAAGAGAAAATGGTAGTGTGATACGATGGGAAAACTGACTTGGGTCGTTTGCGTTTCATCGCAATTGTGCGGTTAGCAAGAGTCGCCACCGACTTTTCTTTTATCCAATAAGGAAAGGTGAAAAAGCACAGGAAATACCTTTAGAGATGTTTTCTTGAGTTCGGGGGGTAGATTATGAAAAGGGAAGGTATTAGCACCCTTTTCATTTATGGTTTTCCATGGGCTCTTAGTTGCTTGTTAGACCACTTGCTTTGTTTTAAAATATGCTTTGTGTTGTGGGTTTGAAATTATTTTGAAAATGTCTTTGTAATGGTTCTCGTTTCTATAAGAACGCGTACAAAGTATTGTTTGCAAAATAGTTCAAAGAGGTGTTTGTGGAATGTGTTTTTTGAAAGTGTTCTTGAAAAGATGTTTTTGTAATAGTTCTCGTCTCTATCAGAATGTATACAAAAAGTTTTTGTCTTTTTGAAAAAAAAAGGTTTTAATGTGAAAGTGTTGGTGTAAAATGTTTGGTTGTGAGCAAGCGAGCAACTAGGAGCGAATCTACCTACTCAAAAGGTCTTAAGTGTTCTTTTCCCCCTCCTTTAGATGTTGCTATCTTGCCAATGATTTGGTAAGACGCCCCATCGTTGGATGTGAAGGGACGAGCGTGGGATATTTATATAGTCATAGAAGGCAACCTATGGAACATTTTAGCAATGTCGTTTTAGGGACTAGATCGTTTACCGAAGGCAACATCGAGGGTCATCGAGGGACTACGATCTTTTACCGAGGGTCTTTTGCTAAAACGCCCATGCTCGAGGGACATGACTATTTTTCCGATAGGTAACAAAGTGAGATTACCCTAAGGGTGTTTAGTGTGCAAGTGTGTTTGATTGCATGCATTTTAGTCTTGATTAGGGTTATCTATTTGTTGGTTTCATATCTTGCCATACACGCCTAATTACTATACAGTATAAAAAACAGTAAATTGCGGAAATTAAAATTCTACGCTATTACAGAGCTTTCGAGAATGGGGAGTACAAATTTACAAATGGGAATAGATCAATGTGATTAAAAAATCTAAATAAGCAATCAATACAACCCAATCGAATCGGACAATTAATTAAAACTACAACAATCTTATGAAATAGAACTAATCAGCAAATTGAAAATATGGAAATAAAATTCTTGATATTTTTTATTGGTGAGGAAATTTAAAAAAAAAAGAAAAAAAAAATTTATTCTATTATTTTCTTTGGAATTTTGTTTATCATGAAGAAATTAAACAATTGTAAAAATGTTGACTAAAAATATTAATTAACAAATTTATTCACAAAAATCGCTAACTAAAATAATTGAGAAAATTAAATAATTCGAATTTATGATTCTAGAATTAAAACTAAATATTAATAAAATTAAATGTAAACTAAATAAAGTTATTAAAGTAATTCTAAACTAACTTAAAATTCTAAGTTATTAAATTAAATCTAAAATAAGCTAATTATAAAATTATTTAAATTAAATATAGTTTAAATTAATTATAAAGTTATTGAATAAAACCTAAACTATATATATAATAAAATTTTAATGGAATTGAAAGAAATGGCTTAAAAAGAGCAATAGAATAGAAAAAATGCCCCAATAGGGGTCGAGCTCAGGTCTTCAAGGTTATGGGTAATGTATTTTGCCAACTGTACCAGGTTGCTTGTTCATTATTATGATGATTTAATTGATAAATAAGGGAAAACAATAAGTGGATTGGGCCAAAGGGCTGACCCAATTTTGGAATGGACAAGGGAAATTTTTTGGAAACCCTAATAGACTACTATGGTCGCCGCTCCTGTGGGGACTTGGTCCAATTAATCCTAATTATTATTCTAATGACAATTAAATGTAAAATTGAAAACATAAATCACAGATCTCTCTCTACTCTCAAACGGTTATCTCTTTTCCACTCCAATCTCATTCATTTTCTTCTGTGTTTTGTTTCACTAACTGTTCTTGTTTTCTCTCGCCTGTTTCTATTCAACAACAAACAAAGACCCTCCGCGCTTATTTCGTGAGTAGATTCAAAATCGAAACTTAGTTTTGTTTAATTCTTAACCAAATGACAGGATCGACCTCGTTCCCAAATTTAACCCTAAGTATAAAACTCAACCAAATCAGAAAAATGAAGTACAAAAACGATGAAACAGAGTACAATGCAAAGAAATGCGAAAGACTTTCCTGAAAGAGTATGAATCAGAGCTGAAAAGATCTCTACCTTTCAAAGTTATCGCAGGTATGAATAAAATCCTTTCCTCCTTCTCTTACTGCTCTGTGTTCTTGATGTTGCCTTTGTATGCGTGTGTGTGTTGAACGAGAGTGAAACAGTGGTGGTGTTGTGGTTTCAGGGAGAGTAATGGTTAGGTGGAAGGTTATTGTCACGAAAATTGAAGGGTCTGTGTCGTTTGTTGTTGACTGGTGACAAAAATATGTAGGATTGTTTGGAGGTGAAGGTTCAGTGAGAGTTGAGCAGATGGAAGATTGTAGTGAATAGGTCACAGTTTAGGTTGTTTTGTATGTATATCGGTTTGGTTCTCTCTTTGCTGGTTTTTCTGCTTTGTTCGTTTTTTTTGTTTTTTGTTGGCTATCACTGATGTTCTCTCCCTTTTTTCAATGATACAGTGGCTTTATCATATTGGAATAAAGGCGAAAAGTGGGTGGAAAAATTTGAGGGTTTGAACAATTGTTTTGGCTACTGTTTTATTACTTTGTGGCTGCAGTTTTTGTTTTGCCCACTTGTGTGCAATGACAGGTTTTGGAGCAGGTTTGGTTCAGATGTTTGGACTGTATTGCTAGGTGATATCTCTTTCATCTTTCCTCTTTCTTCTTTCAATGAAAAAAAATCAATTTTGCTTATTTTTGAAATTCTGAAGGGTTTGCAGTTTTATAGGAAAATGATGACATGCTTGGGTTTGATGAGCTAACTAACTTGTTGTTTTTGAATTGTTGCCATTTCCTTTTATTCTCTTGTTGCTACTGTATTTTGCTGCTATGTTGCAGATTTACCCTGGTTTGTTATGCTTTGCAAGCTTGGTTCTGTGTTGGTTTTGCATTTCATATGTTGTTGCTTGCTGGTTTTGCAATGCAGCCTATTTCCATGCTTGCTCTGTTTGCTTTTAGGCCTGCCTTGTGTATACTTCTTTTTCCCTTTTTTTGTGAACCAAAATTCAGGTTTTGAGATTTGCAACATAGGGAGAAATGGATTGTGATTAAAACAAACAAACATTTTGATTCCAAGACGCAAACCCTAATGATGAATTTCTCCTCTTTACACATAATTTTTGATTGAATGCTTGCTAACTTTTCTTCTTCTTGTTTCATGAATGGCAAGTGAGGTTTGGGATGAGTTGCTTGAAGACGAAGCAAGGAAGACTTGAAGAAGAAACAAAACTTCTCTTTGTAAACAAGAAACTTATGATCTTTGTAAACAAGACAAAAAGTTTGTAATTTTATTTGCAATGTAATAATAAAAAGCATTGAATAACTTTTGATATGATGGGATTATATACAAATCTTTGTATTTTAATTGAATTTTGAAATTCCCAATTGGAATAGTTTGAAATGAAATACTTCAGTCTGGTAACTTGAATTCCAAGCAATCACAAATGAATTTGTAACTTGTATTTCAAACAAACATGCGCCTTGTACTATAATCCAATTCCTAAACAAAATAAATGTTTAAGAATTCAATTCCACTTGGTCAACTTGAATCCAAAATCATGGTTATTTTAAATGAAAGTCTTAATCTTTAAATTGTACCCAATTCAAACTTGCATTCAAAATGGACTCGCACACCACACTCAATTAAATCAAACATTTTTTAAGAACATTCATCAATCTTGCAACAAACTGTGGTTAAAAACATTCAAAAATCAACAAATGACTTACGACGATTCGATAATTTTTGAGGTCTGCCAAACACAATTTTCTTTTGATCTTTGAAAATAAACTTGTGAGCGTCATCACTTATGACCATATACAGAAATAATAGTCTCAAGATCTTGTAATTTGAAGAAATCACAATTTTTAGAAATCAGACGACTGTTATTTAAAATTAGGTCAAAGTCCATGATGCGACTTTTTCAGTTATTTGAACCATTGATTGAGCAAACTTGCGATGTAAGGTTTGAAAACTGGATTAAATAACCTTGAGTAGACATGAGGTTATATGAAGACCATTTGAAATCTTGAAGACTCAATTTTCTTTGGGAAATGCAAAACCCTAATTGTGGACTTACTGTCTAGGAAGAGAATCTATCTGATCAACTTCTGATCCAAATTGAGTATTCGAGAAGACCTAGGATAGTATCCTGAATAAAAATGAGAGGGGAAATTTTGGGGTACAACAGGTAGCATCTCATTCCATTCATTATAGGTCACTACCATCTTTTGCATAATCTTCTTTATGTTTTTGTTGGCGGCTTCCACCGCGCCATTCACCTTAGGTCTGTATGGAGAAGAATTATTGTGTTTGATTTTGAACTGCGTGTAGAGTTCAGTAATCATGGAATTTTTGAGGTTGGTTTCTTTGTCAGTGATAATCCTTTCGGGGATGCCGTACCGACATATGAGGTTATGCTTGATAAACCGGGCTACAACATTCTTGGTAACTGAGGCGAATGAAGTAGCTTCGACCCATTTGGTGAAGTAATCAATGGCGACGAGGAAAAAACAATGTCCATTGGAGGCAGTGGGCTTGATTTCTCCAATCATGTCAATTCCCCACATTACAAATGTCCACGGAGCAGTCATGACGTTTAAGGGTATGAGAGGCATAGGAACCTTGTCGACATAGATTTGACACTTATGGAAAGTCCTCGAGTGATGGTGACAATCAGTTTCCATAGTCGACCAATAGTAACCAACCCTCATAATCTTCTTGGCTATAGTGTGCCCGCTAGAGTGAGTTCTGAAGATACCTTCATGCATGTCTTTCATGATCTTTTTTTCTTCTTTCTTGTCCATACAATGGAGCAGAGTAGAATCATGGTTGCGCTTGTACATAATCCCATTGCTTAGGAAGAATTTGGATGAGAACCTTCGTAGGAATTTCTTGGTGTTGATTGAGGCTCCCTCAGGATACTCTTGTGTTTCAAGGTACCTTCTCACTTCATGATACCAAGGCTTCTCCTCATCAATGTCAATCTCATAATAGTGCGCAGTTTCGTCAAATCATTCGATAGTAATTCTGGGAGCTTCGTTGTCCCAATTTACCTTGAACATAAATGACATAGTTGCTAAAGCATCTGCCAAATGATTTTCTTACCTCGGGAAATGTTCAAAGGTGACCTCCTCAGAGTATGGGATCAAGGTTAGCACAAGCTCTTTGTAAGGGATCAATTTTGGATGCTTGGTATCCCACTCTCCTTTGACTTGACTTACCAACAGGGTTGAGTCTCCGTATACACTCAACAATTTGATTCTTAGGTTAATGGCGGCCTTTAGACCAAATATGCATGCTTCATACTCGGCCATGTTATTCGTACAATCGAAGCAAAGTCTGGAAGTGAAAGGTGTATGACAACCTTTGGGAGAAATGATCACATCACCAATTCTGTTGCCTAAGGCATTAGAAGCTCCATCAAAATCCATAGTCCATCAGGATCCTTGTTCAGGTACTTCATACGGTCCATACTTTTTACAATCAGTTATCATCATGATATTCTCGTTCGAGAATCCAAATTTCATGGATTGGTAGTTATCAATAGCTTGATGGGCCAAATTATTCGCCAACACACTTCCCTTGAATAATTTTTGTGTAGTGTATTAGATGTCATATTCAGTCAAGATCATTTTCCATCTAGCTATTTGTCCGGAGAGAGTTGGTTTCTCGAAGATATATTTGATGGGGTTCATCTTAGAAATAAATAAGGTAGTGTTGTACCCCAAAATTTGCCCTCCCATATTCTCCAAGAAATTGCCAAGACAAGCTACAAAATTCCCCAAGGGTTGCACAGTGCAAAGGTCTCCTATACAGTCAAAACTAGGGTTTGTGTTCTGATCAAGAAAATGAAGTTTTCAAAGGCCCAATCAAGTCTCATATGCCTACAAATATGGTCAAGCATCCTCATATCAAGTTTCAAGGCATTCAGCACAAAATTGCACAGTCAAAACCCTAGATTGCACTACAGTCAATTGTAGGGGCAAAATGGTCATTTGACAGTCAAAAGTTCAAATTTTTGGTCAATATATCATTTTGAAGCCACAAACATCATTTGATCAATGCTTGATCATGATTCTCAAAGTTTGGCTCAGAAATCATCAAGATGCAAAAGTTTCCTTATTTGGACAGCTGAGAAAGTCAACTGAAATTGACCAGGGCATAACTTTCACATGGATTATCAGAAAAATTCCATCCAAAGCTCATTTTGAATAGAAAGACATTTCCTACAACTCATCTTCATACTTCAAGTCCAAGAAATGCTCTCACAAAAAGTTATCAATTTCAACATTATAGGTCATTTTCAAAAGTCAACAAAAAGGGACTTTAAGTCAGAGGCCATAACTTGAGATTGCTAAATCAAAATGACATGGGACCAAAGGCATTGGTTAGAGGACTCAAAGAAATTTCCAAAATGTCCAAGAACATGAGAAAAGTTTAAAAATTGAGCAAGTTATGCCTTGTGGAAGTTGGGAAATTTTTGGATATTTTGAAAAGTCAACATTGATTCAAATGACCTAAAATTGCTAATGGGCCCATTTTTCTTCCATGATTCATCATTCCAAGCATCTGCACGACCACTTGGCCCAAAGGGAAGTATTTTCTCATTTTTTATTTATTTATTTGAATTATTATTTATATTAATTCATTTAAATCATTTAAATATATGAAAAATATCTAACTTGACCTAACAAATCTTTTTATACATGTTTTGCCATCAAGATTTCGTGCATATGCAAATTAGGAAATAATTGGATTGATTGGCATGATTGAGAATAAAGAACACTTGAAAAAGATTTAAAAAAGATCCTTAAGAATCAAATTTCCAAAAAAACATTATTGCATTGGATTTGTTCTACTTTTTTTAACCTAATTGATTCACTACAAATTCTAGAACATAACCCTAATCACAAGAGACACCAAGCTGCGCCCAAAAGCATTTACAAAATTTGGAATTTTTGCCTAAAAAGTCAATTCTGAAATCATCTTTAGGGGGCGATTTAAAGCGCAATTCTCATTCCATTAGCTTCCTCAAGTCTCCCTGAACATATTCCAATCAGAAACAATCATTCAAACCCCAAGAATTGGTAACATGAACGCCAACTGTATCAAACAAATTTCATAATCGTACATCCCATTCTATGCATTATTTGTGAAATTTAATGGTTGATTCGTGTTCATTATGAAGTTTTGAAGCTAACCAATACCTTTAATTGTGTTTTTCTGTGTTGTATGCGATTATACCATGCTTGATTTCTAGGGTTCACAGGGTTCTAAGTTGGGGCTTTTCACCCAAGGAAAAATTAGCCTTCAAGAGTACCATGGTTGTACTCAGCAAGCCTGGACGATTAAGAACCACCCATCGCGCTGAATTTATGTGCCAAGGAGAGCTAATCGCTATTTTCTCTAAAGCCACCTAATAGAACACGTTTAAAACCGTTGCTTAATGTTCTTGTTTTCAGAAAAATAAAAAACATGCGAAGAAGATGATGTGTTGTCCAAACGCTATAGGCTGTTTTGAATTTCGCGCGTTCCAACCCACTAACGTGTTGTTTTTCTTTTATTATATTTGTTGGTTATTTATATATCAAATGCATTGTGTGGCTCAGCTGGCAAGTGTTGATGGTATTGACGTCCAAGACCTGGGTTCGAACCCCAGGTCTGTATAATTTCCCATATTATTTTGCCATATATGTTCCTATGCAATTTCCATACTGCAGACGCACCATACCCTTTATCATCCAGTCATCCACGTGCACGCTGAGATCCAGTCAAGGGCATAGATTGAAAGCATACCATGAGCATAGGTCAACGCTGCAGCATGCCATCTGGGAAGTCAATAAAGGCCAGCTCCTTAATGGGCCAGATTGCTAAGGCCAAAACCTCCATATTGGGACTTCCACCCCCCTGGTTTGCCATTTTCTATTTTCCTTATATTTTATTTTCAATTGTTATTTTATTTTTCATTGTTTTAATTTAATTAATTATTTTTTTACAAAAATATAAAAAATGCCTAAAAATCAGAAAAGACAAAAAATATAATAAGTATTTTATTTTAATATTTTCTTATAGATAAATGCATGTAAATAAATTTAGTTTAAATTAGGGTTTGCAACATTAATTCTTTTCATAAAAAATCTAAAAAAATGTAGAACTAGGTTTAATTGATAATTTTTTATTCCTTTTAATTTTCCTTTATACCATAATATTATTTATTTATTTATTTTTATAATTAAATTGTACATAAATAACTTAGGTTTAAATTAGGTTAAAAACTTCAACATTTTTCTTAATAAATTTAAAAATAAATAGAATTAGGGTTAGTAGTTAATTTTAATTAATTCCTTTTTATTAAATCTCAAAATACATAAAAATACCAAAAACAAGCATTCCTTTAATTTTAATTCCTCATTAATTTTAATATTTTGCAAAAGGGTCCAACGCCCACGTTATTAATTTCTTATTTATTCGCATATTTATTCTATTTCGCTTAAATAATTATGTACCTCTCCCGAAGCCTTGTAATTACTTCTTGCACTGTTATTTCTTTTAATTTCTTTATTTTCCGTCAAATCGGGTCCTGGTTAATTTTGGCGATGTGGACCCGCGCCATTTGTAATAGCTTTAGATTTACTTTTCCCGCAAATATTTTTAACTGTTAATCAAAAGCATGAAAGAATGTATGGACAAATAAAAACAAACGCGTAGGTCACCTTTGACATGAACAAGACAAATGCAAATGAAAACGACACACGAATCGCACACACCACCCCTAGGGTACGCCTCACTGTTGCCTTGCCTCGAAAGGTGATCGTCGAGTAGAGGATGTCTTAGTAAGTCCTCATGATCCGGGAACCTAGCATGAGGGTAGCTTCTAAGGTGTCTTCCCATTGCTCTGGTGATCACCATGTCCCGAACCTCGAATTGACCCGAACACCTCCAACGGTGGTGCTACCTACCCCTCAATGGTGGGATGGCACTACTTTAAAGGACATCTACACAGACGAATTCCTTAGGGTAGGTAGACGACTCTAGATACTTGCTCTAAACTTCAAAACAAATCAAAAAAATACTTTTCACACCGACACCTTTTCAAAAAGCTTTCGAAAGCAATTTTTCAAACACTCTTGAGGACTGATACAAGAGTCGAACTGAAATTTTCAAAGAAACCTTTTTTAAAAACCCACAGTTGAAAAGCAAACAAACCATTTTTGAAAACACAATGAGCAAGTATCTAAGAGCCCATGGATAACCATGGATAGAAAGGGTCCTAACACCTTCCCTTTCTATAATCTACCTCCCGAACCGAGAGCAATCTCTTTAAAGGAATTTTTCTGTGCTTTTGTCCTTTCCATTTGGAGAAAATAAAAGACGGTGGCGACTCTTGCTTCCGCGACATTTCGCGAACCAGCGTTAAACAGTCAGTTCCAGATCCACCGATCACAGAACTGGCGACTCTGCTGGGGAGATATTTATAAAGTGAGGTGTACCTTAGGGTTTAGTTCATAACTGTGTTTTCAATTGTATTGACTTGTCTGCTTTAAATTTGTGGGTTGCATGGGAGTTACATAGATCCTAACCCGGATCTGGGGATACCCTATTTAGGTAGCATAAGCTGTGAGGGACCTGTCCAGCGTAGACCGACATGGGTGAAGCAGTGGCTACATTGGTGTGGCACCTTGGTCTGTACCGATATCCCTTGTGTTGCAACGAGGAGAATATGGGTCTTCTGAGGAGTCATTAAGCACCAACAACCTTAGAACCCTAAATGACACAACTTGGCCATTAGAACAGTAGCAGTATGCTACGCCCATTGAGGCTAAACTCTCGTGATGGTTCTGGCCGCAAGAAAAGATTGTGATGCTGGAGTTATGACCGATTGAGGGTAGTCAATGATATTGGGATCCTCTAAGAACCCGGTTACTTTGATAGGACAGGTATGAACCAATAAACTGAAAGAGGGTAATACCCAGACCCCATGCTGGCCTAAAATCTAAGGGTTTTCTCTGGTGTGACTTGTGTGCCTTCGTACTTGATTATCTGCATGCTTGTTACCTGACGCTTGTTTCTTACAGGTTTTGTTTATAGTCCTTAACTAGGACTCATAACAAGGTTTACCGAGTTTCTTGCAGGGTTTGTTTTAGTCCTTAACTGGGGCTCACGACAGGTTTTACTTGAGTTTTTTTTTTTAGGTTCAGGTTTAACAGGCCTTAATTGGGACTCATAACAGGGTTACTTACATTACCCCATGCATAGCATAACATCATACCATTGCATACATCTTAACCCATTTACACTAGAGTGCCAGTCGCCAGTTCTGTGATCGGTGGATCTGGAACTGACTGTTTAACGCTGGTTCGCGAAATGTCGCGGAAGCAAGAGTCGCCACCGTCTTTTATTTTCTCCAAATGGAAAGGACAAAAGCACAGAAAAATTCCTTTAAAGAGATTGCTCTCGGTTCGGGAGGTAGATTATAGAAAGGGAAGGTGTTAGCACCCTTTCTATCCATGGTTATCCATGGGCTCTTAGATACTTGCTCATTGTGTTTTCAAAAATGGTTTGTTTGCTTTTCAACTGTGGGTTTTTAAAAAAGGTTTCTTTGAAAATTTCAGTTCGACTCTTGTATCAGTCCTCAAGAGTGTTTGAAAAATTGCTTTCGAAAGCTTTTTGAAAAGGTGTCGGTGTGAAAAGTATTTTTTTGATTTGTTTTGAAGTTTAGAGCAAGTATCTAGAGTCGTCTACCTACCCTAAGGAATTCGTCTGTGTAGATGTCCTTTAAAGTAGTGCCATCCCACCATTGAGGGGTAGGTAGCACCACCGTTGGAGGTGTTCGGGTCAATTCGAGGTTCGGGACATGGTGATCACCAGAGCAATGGGAAGACACCTTAGAAGCTACCCTCATGCCAGGTTCCCGGATCATGAGGACTTACTAAGACATCCTCTACTCGACGATCACCTTTCGAGGCAAGGCAACAGTGAGGCGTACCCTAGGGGTGGTGTGTGCGATTCGTGTGTCGTTTTCATTTGCATTTGTCTTGTTCATGTCAAAGGTGACCTACGCGTTTGTTTTTATTTGTCCATACATTCTTTCATGCTTTTGATTAACAGTTAAAAATATTTGCGGGAAAAGTAAATCTAAAGCTATTACAAATGGCGCGGGTCCACATCGCCAAAATTAACCAGGACCCAATTTGACGGAAAATAAAGAAATTAAAAGAAATAACAGTGCAAGAAGTAATTACAAGGCTTCGGGAGAGGTACATAATTATTTAAGCGAAATAGAATAAATATGCGAATAAATAAGAAATTAATAATGTGGGCGTTGGACCCTTTTGCAAAATATTAAAATTAATGAGGAATTAAAATTAAAGGAATGCTTGTTTTTGGTATTTTTATGTATTTTGAGATTTAATAAAAAGGAATTAATTAAAATTAACTACTAACCCTAATTCTATTTATTTTTAAATTTATTAAGAAAAATGTTGAAGTTTTTAACCTAATTTAAACCTAAGTTATTTATGTACAATTTAATTATAAAAATAAATAAATAAATAATATTATGGTATAAAGGAAAATTAAAAGGAATAAAAAATTATCAATTAAACCTAGTTCTACATTTTTTTAGATTTTTTATGAAAAGAATTAATGTTGCAAACCCTAATTTAAACTAAATTTATTTACATGCATTTATCTATAAGAAAATATTAAAATAAAATACTTATTATATTTTTTGTCTTTTCTGATTTTTAGGCATTTTTTATATTTTTGTAAAAAAATAATTAATTAAATTAAAACAATGAAAAATAAAATAACAATTGAAAATAAAATATAAGGAAAATAGAAAATGGCAAACCAGGGGGGGTGGAAGTCCCAATATGGAGGTTTTGGCCTTAGCAATCTGGCCCATTAAGGAGCTGGCCTTTATTGACTTCCCAGATGGCATGCTGCAGCGTTGACCTATGCTCATGGTATGCTTTCAATCTATGCCCTTGACTGGATCTCAGCGTGCACGTGGATGACTGGATGATAAAGGGTATGGTGCGTCTGCAGTATGGAAATTGCATAGGAACATATATGGCAAAATAATATGGGAAATTATACAGACCTGGGGTTCGAACCCAGGTCTTGGACGTCAATACCATCAACACTTGCCAGCTGAGCCACACAATGCATTTGATATATAAATAACCAACAAATATAATAAAAGAAAAACAACACGTTAGTGGGTTGGAACGCGCGAAATTCAAAACAGCCTATAGCGTTTGGACAACACATCATCTTCTTCGCATGTTTTTTATTTTTCTGAAAACAAGAACATTAAGCAACGGTTTTAAACGTGTTCTATTAGGTGGCTTTAGAGAAAATAGCGATTAGCTCTCCTTGGCACATAAATTCAGCGCGATGGGTGGTTCTTATTCGTCCAGGCTTGCTGAGTACAACCATGGTACTCTTGAAGGCTAATTTTTCCTTGGGTGAAAAGCCCCAACTTAGAACCCTGTGAACCCTAGAAATCAAGCATGGTATAATCGCATACAACACAGAAAAACACAATTAAAGGTATTGGTTAGCTTCAAAACTTCATAATGAACACGAATCAACCATTAAATTTCACAAATAATGCATAGAATGGGATGTACGATTATGAAATTTGTTTGATACAGTTGGCGTTCATGTTACCAATTCTTGGGGTTTGAATGATTGTTTCTGATTGGAATATGTTCAGGGAGACTTGAGGAAGCTAATGGAATGAGAATTGCGCTTTGAATCGCCCCCTAAAGAAGATTTCAGAATTGACTTTTTAGGCAAAAATTCCAAGTTTTGTAAATGCTTTTGGGCGCAGCTTGGTGTCTCTTGTGATTAGGGTTATGTTCTAGCATTTGTAGTGAATCAATTAGGTTAAAAAAAGTAGAACAAATCCAATGCAATAATGTTTTTTTGGAAATTTGATTCTTAAGGATCTTTTTTCAATCTTTTTCAAGTTTTCTTTGTTCTCAATCATGCCAATCAATCCAATTATTTCCTAATTTGCATATGCACGAAATCTTGATGGCAAAACATGTATAAAAAGATTTGTTAGGTCAAGTTAGATATTTTTCATATATTTAAATGATTTAAATGAATTAATATAAATAATAATTCAAATAAATAAATAAAAAATGAGAAAATACTTCCCTTTGGGCCAAGTGGTCGTGCACATGCTTGGAATGATGAATCATGGAAGAAAAATGGGCCCATTAGCAATTTTAGGTCATTTGAATCAATGTTGACTTTTCAAAATATCCAAAAATTTCCCAACTTCCACAAGGCATAACTTGCTCAATTTTTAAGCTTTTCTCATGTTCTTGGACATTTTGGAAAGGTCTTTGAGTCCTCTAACCAATGCCTTTGGTCCCATGTCATTTTGATTTACCAATCTCAAGTTATGGCCTCTGACTTAAAGTCCCTTTTTGTTGACTTTTGAAAATGACCTATAATGTTGAAATTGATAACTTTTTGTGAGAGCATTTCTTGGACTTGAAGTATGAAGATGAGTTGTAGGAAATGTCTTTCTCTTCAAAATGAGCTTTGGATGTAATTTTTCTGATAATCCATGTGAAAGTTATGCCCTGGTCAATTTCAGTTGACTTTTTCAGCTGTCCAAATAAGGAAACTTTTGCATCTTGATGATTTTTGAGCCAAACTTTGAGAATCATGATCAAGCATTGATCAAATGATGTTTGTGGCTTCAAAATGATATATTGACAAAAAATTTGAACTTTTGACTGTCAAATGACCATTTTGCCCCTACAGTTGACTGTAGTGCAATCTAGGGTTTTGACTGTGCAATTTTGTGCTGAATGCCTTGAAACTTGATATGAGGATGCTTGACCATATTTGTAGGCATATGAGACTTGATTGGGCCTTTGAAAACTTCATTTTCTTGATCAGAACACAAACCCTAGTTTTGACTGTATAGGAGACCTTTGCACTGTGCAACCCTTGGGGAATTTTGTAGCTTGTCTTGGCAATTTCTTGGAGAATATGGGAGGGCAAATTTTGGGGTACAACAGTTGCCCCTGTTCAATCTTCTTAGACCTGAGGATGCAGATTGGCTGACGTGCCTTTCGTAATCCGAGGGTAGAAGATGATTGGACACTAGAGTGCCCAGAAATTTGCGCTCACATGTTAGCAGTGTGATGGGGGAATGGGCTTATAGATGCCATTTGGAGATTGCTGGATAGGATGATGGGCTTATAGATGCCATCTGGATGTTGATCGCGTAAGAGATTCCTTAGCGAGAACCTGCATACCTGCAAAAGAAAACATGAGTACCTGACACGTTGCAGGAGCTGATTTTAGATGCTTGGCGTAGATATGTCCTGACTGGTTACAGGAGCTGAATCTGGAGCTTCAAACGGCGATGAATGAACCAGGGATGGTTACTGTCTTAGCATGGATGATAAGAGAACCTTGGGCGACTTTAACTTCAACAACGCTCGTTGAGAAAAATCTTGGGTGTCTTCTACTGGGATAAGAATCAGGGAGATCTTAGGGTCGATCTGACTGAACCAGAGAAGGTCTTTGACTGGATAAGCATCAGGAAAATCTTAGGGTCGATTTAACTGAACCGGACTAGGTCTTGAAATATCTTCAACTGGATAAGCATCAGGGAGATCTTAGGGTCGATCTGACTGAACCAGAGAAGGCCTTTGACTGGATAAGCATCAGGAAAATCTTGGGGTCGATTTAACTGAACCTGACAAGGTCTTGAAATATCTTCAACTGGGTAAGCATCAGGGAGATCTTAGGGTCGATTTAACTGAACCAGAGAAGGCCTTTGACTGGATAAGCATCAGAAAAATCTGAACCGGTCTAGGTCTTGGAATGTCTTCAATTGGAATAAGTGTTAGAACGTCGCCATATCTGGTTTACATCTGGACTATATCTGGAAGGAAATCTGGAAGCAGCATCAGAATGTCACCATATCTGGTTTACATCTGAAACTATATCTGGAAGGAAATCTGGAAGCAGCATCAGAACGTCACCATATCTGGTTTACATCTGAAACTATATCTAGAAGGAACTCTGGAGGCAGCATCAGAACGTCACCATATCTGGTTTACATCTGAAACTATATCTGGAAGGAAATCTGGAAGCAGCATCAGAACGTCACCATATCTGGGTCATATCTGAAACTATATCTGGAAGGAAATCTGGAAGCAGTATCAGAACGTCACCATCTCTGGGTCATATCTGAAACTATATCTGGAAGGAAATCTGGAAGCAGTATCAGAACGTCACCATCTCTGGGTCATATCTGAAACTATATCTGGAAGGATATCTGGAAGCAGTATCAGAATGTCACCATATCTGGGTCATATCTGAAATTATATCTAGAAGGAAATCTGGAAGCAGCATCAGAACGTCGCCATATCTGGGTCATATCTGAAACTATATCTAGTAGGAAATATGGAAGCAGTATCAGAACGTCGCCATATCTGGGTCATATCTGAAACTATATCTAGAAGGAAATCTGGAAGCAGCATCAGAACGTCGCCATATCTGGGTCATATCTGAAACTATATCTAGAAGGAAATCTGGAAGCAGTATCAGAACGTCGCCATATCTGGGTCATATCTGAAACTATATCTAGAAGGAAATCTGGAAGCAGCATCAGAACGTCGCCATATCTGGGTCATATCTGAAACTATATCTAGAAGGAAATCTGGAAGCAGTATCAGAACGTCGCCATATCTGGGTCATATCTGAAACTATATCTAGAAGGATATCTGGAAGCAGTATCAGAACGTCACCATATCTGGGTCATATCTGAAACTATATCTAGAAAGAATTGCGATAGTTGATAGTAATCATTTTGGTATTGATCTTTTTCCTGAAAAGGCAAAACGTAATGGTATGCAGAATCATGATGCATGAACTGTATGTCTTCAAAATTATTGAGATTCGTGTAGTATGATGCATATGCATGCTATAATGTATGAAGATGTGATGTTTATGAATGTATTTTTGTCTAAGAAAATAAATCCTTGACGGGTGCTAGGAAGTCACTCCTGGGCTGATGTTGAAGAATAGGTTTTGCTTCCGCCGGGGATGATAGTTGCAAGAATTCCGATAGGAGAAGATAACTCTGTTGGGGAATAAACTTGGCGAATGGGTTACTCTGCGGGGAGACAAATATTCTAGTAATCTTGCTGGGAAGCAATACTCTGTGGGAAGAGGGATGCCTTGCTGATTGTTGATAGTAACTTGCTGAGGATATCCTTGTTGTTGGAAGTGTTGATGGACTTCGCTGGGGTAAGAAGACTGTGTCGACGACGATCTTTCCGTGGCTTTTGGCTGAGGATAACCCAGTTATATCCTGTTAGGGAAATAACTCTTTGAATAAAGCCGAGAGACGCATTCGTGCTCTGCGAGGATAAGCTTCCAAAATCAACTGTGGATAAGCTTACTGCTTGGGGATATGAATTCCAATTTTCCTGGGGAAACTGGATTGGACTCTTCTGGGGAGTTTTGACCTGTATTGGTTATGTTCTTCAACGGAACCTACCCTGATACCTTGGAGGATAGAACAATCAGATTGCTTAGACCACTCTTTATTGCCCCTGTTTCTATGGGGGAGGCACTTGTGGGGTGCTGATAGTTGTTGATGGACAAACCTTCTTCTGGTAGACAGATGGCAGGACATAGTCGTACGCTTTAATCCCTAACTTTTGCCTGGACCGCCCTTTCGGGTTTTCAGTCCACCGGGATACCCATTTTTGCTCAAGCCGCCTTTTCAGGTTTTCGACTTGCCGGGTGTACAGATTTTTTCATTTCATCCCTTCATTTTGCCCGAACCCTTTTGGTTCGCCGGGAAGTCCTTATTTTTGCCTAGGTGTGTCAACCTAGCGGGTCTTTGATTTTGCGTAGTATTTTTTCGACTATGTCCACGCTCTTAGAATGCAGGTAGGTGCCCCTGGCTGCTTGTGTTGCCATATTACCAGAAGGTGTCTGATCGTGCAAGATTCGTTGCTGGAGTGCCCCAAGTGACTCAGGCGGAGATTTGCCCCAGGCTTTTTGGCCTTTTGAGAGATTCTCTGGATCTTGACTTACTGCCCCAGATGGTAGACCATGATCATGCCGTGCCCCTTGATTGGAGATACTCTTGTTCATTAGACTTTCGTCATGCGAATTTCTATGCTGTTCAAACAAAAAGTCATATGCAAACAAAGTTATGTTAAAAATGCAAAGCTTATGTCTGTCTCGAAGATTTTGAAAATGCATTCTTTTTTCATAAAACAAGTGAATGTTTGTAAAACGTGATGTCAACTCCGTATTTACCGTAGGCCTTAAGGAGTCAGGATACCTTTTGTAACAGTATGCTTTCGAGCTAACCCATGCTTCAGCTAGGACTTTTGAGGGTTATAACGTGGCCTGGTTCACGGTTTAAGAAACAAAGGATAAAGGCTCAAATTATTTGTACCCACCCGCTCTTCGTGATGTTCTCCAAACCTAAACTCAGTTGATCGTGCGTTAGACCTTGCTTGAGTCTTTGCTTTGATGTTCCAATAATGGTTCAGATGTTGATGATTTCTTTTGAATAGGCAGTCATTTTTTGCTTTGGTTGAGGGTTTGTGAGACCTCTTTCTTGATTTTTGTTATCCCTTTCTTTTTTGCCTGAACTGTTTCCTTTTTTGGAATTACAGTCAGCGGGATGCCCCAATTTTGTAAGTCTCCTTCATGGGTCTTGACTTAATGGGTTTTTCATTTTTTGAGATAATGACTGCCTGTCCTTGTGATTTATTCAGAACCATCACTGTCTTTTGTTTTGTAAGGACTCCTTTGGTGCCATTTGTTATGCACTTGGATCAACTGAGAGAACTACCCTGCCCCAGGTTATGATTAAGGGTTTTAAATTTCGAAAAGAAAAACTCCTACTTCTTTGGCTCAGATGGGTTGACGAGGGATTATCATCCTTATAACTCCAGTGTTTAGGGATTGAAACAATGCCTGTGCCTCATCAGCGGGGTCTGTTCAAAAGCATACTGTAAAGATCGTGGTATCGTTTTCGTCATCCTCCCTCAAGAGGCTTAGAATTTTAGATCCAGAGTTGACATCAGAAAAATATGAAAAGAAATTTGAATATAATGAAAACAATTGTATTAATTCCCAAAACAGGCGTATGCGATGCATTGATAGAATAAAAGAGTTTGCTATGACATTAATTGTTTGTATAAGCAAAGAAAAATACAACTCAAAAATTCAAATAAACAAAAGGCTTCAATGATTGGGCAACGGAGCAGTGATTATATTCGGAGTCTCAGGCACTTCAAACTGAATCTCCCCGGCGTCGATCATGTCTTGAATCTTGTTCTTGAGAGGCCAGCAGTTGTCCGTAGTATGCCCCGGGCTATTAGAATGATACGCGCACCTATAATTGGGATGATAGTTGGGAGCAGAAGTGTTCGGATTCCGAAGAGGAGCCCTTAAGGTGATCAGCCCTGCCTTTAACATTTGTTGCAGTGCTTGATCCAGCGACATGTTGATTTTGGTGTACTGTCGTTTCTCCTTGCGCTGCTGCCCCTGTCCTTGTTGAGCAGGTCCAGGATTGGAGATCTGGATTGCCCCTACCTTATGACGGCTCTTTTTACCGTGCACAGCATTGGATTCTTTCTTTCCATGATGAGGCTTTTTATCAGAAGGTGCAGCCTCTTGAATTTTCCCAGACCGGATGCCAGCTTCTATTCGCTCTCCAGTCAAGATAAGATCTGTGAATCCAGCAGACGAATTCCCAATTAGGTGGTTGTAGAACGGACCAGACAGGGTCCCCAAGAACATATCGACAAGTTCCCGATCGGTCAGAGGCGGTTGTACCCTTCCAGCAAGATCCCTCCATTTCTGCGCATATTCTTTAAAACCTTCACTTGATCCTAACGACATACCCTGGAGTTGGGTACGCGTAGGAGCAAGGTCGGCATTATATTGATACTGCTTGTAGAAAGCAGTAGCCAACTCCTCCTAGTTACGAACCTTGGTCCCATCTAGTTGATAGAACCATTCGAGATGAGTCCCTGAAAGACTCTCCTGGAAGAAGTGGATCCACAAATTCTTGTCCACCGTATATGGTTGAATCTTCCGAACATAGGACCTGAGATGTAACTTGGGACAAGACGCCCCGTCATACTTGGTAAAGGATGGTGCTTTGAACTTCCGAGGAATAATCACACCAGTTGACAAACCCAGATCTCCAAAATCCAGCCCAGGTACCTGTTGGATCTCCATAGCATTCAGCCTATCCTCCAACTGTTTGTACTTGTCTTCGGCAGGAGGGTATTGTTCGTCGTTGAAATCTGTCTCATTGTCCGAGACCACTGGGCTGGGAATCCTTTCCTCTTGATGACTGCTTTTCCCCACAGATGGAGTTGTCCTCTCGGTTTGATCCTGCAGGGTGTTCCCAGATCTGCGTCTAGGGCTGAACAAAACAGTCCTCCTCTTCTTCTTTTCTTTCTTCAAGAGCAAAGCCTTCAGATCTTGTTGCCCCTGGGTCAAATTCATGATCAGCCCTTGGAACTGGGCGTTCTGAGCCTGGAGGGCCTTGATGGACTGCTCAGTTGATGATTCAGGATTCATGACGATCGGCTGAAATAAACAGCGCAGAAGGGTAAGCAACCTGTCAAAGGGATACCTGCAATGCAATGAGATGTATGATATGCATGCAATGATTTCAAGGACCTCGCGGGGTAGACAAAAAATTTGTTAGCATTTGGATCCGGTAGCTTGATTGAAAGAACTTCATATTGTTGAGAGTCCTTCGTCAAGGGTCAAAGGCTCACCATATCCAGTGGGTCATAGCCCCTGACCACCTTGGCTAGAGGAAAATAAATCCTGTTTGCCCCTTGCTGGGATGTTTGATTTATCATGACCTGCATCACAAGCCCTTGAGATCCTTGAAATGGGTTAGAATGTATGCAATGGTATGATGTCATGCTATGCATGGGGTAACGTGAGTAACCCTGTTATGAGCCCCAATTAAGGACTATAAACAAACCCTGCAAGAAACTCAGTATACTTTGTTATGAGTCCCAATTAAGGACTATAAACAAAACCTGCGAGTAGCTTAGTAAACCCTGTTATGAGTCCCAATTAAGGACTACAAACAAAACCTGCAAGAAACTCAGTACACTCTGTTAAGGGTCCCAATTAAGGACTATAACCAAAACCTGCAAGAGACTTAGTAAACCTTGTCATGAGTCCAGATTAAGGACTATAGACCAAACCTGCAAGTAGTTCATGTGTCAGATAACAAGCAGGCAAGTAGTCAAGTACGAAGGCACACAGGTCACACAAGAGAAACCCTTAGAGTTTAGGCCAGCATGGGGTCTAGGTATTACCCTCTTGAAGTTGGTGGGCTCAACCTGTCCTAATCAAAGTACCCGGGTTCTAAGGTTCCCAATATCACGGGACTGCTTTCATTGTTCATCGTTTCGATTTAGCCACTGAACTGGCGACCGAAATATTCCAGGAAAGCAACCCTCAATTGAGTGTAGTATCGAGTATCAACCAACCTCAGACTGCACCAAAGTCAGTTATCTCACTACCCTAAAGAGGCCAAGATAGTTCAATTAAGGTTCCTAAGGTCTGTTGATGCTTCACGACACCACGCGGAGGCCCCGTACTCTCCTTGACTGAACTCAAGGGTTACCGGTACACACCAAAATGCCACATCAACGTAGCATACTGTTTCAACCATGTCGGTATACCCCGCACAGTTCCCTCACAGCCTTGTTGCTACTTTCTAAGAAGGTATCCCCCAGATCCGGGTTTAGGATCTATAGAACTCCCAAGCAACCCACAATTTAAAGCACACAAGGAAAACAATTGAAAACACAGTTATGAACTAACCCTAAGGTACACCTCACTTTAAGTTTAGGTCCCCAGCAGAGTCTCCAGTTCTGTGATCGGTGGATCTGGAACTGACTGTTTAACGCTGGTTCGCGAAATGTCGCGGAAGCAAGAGTCGCCACCGTCTTTTATTTTCTCCAAATGGAAAGGACATTTACACAGACGAATTCCTTAGGGTAGGTAGACGACTCGTGGATACTTGCTCTCTTCAAAACAAACAAAAATCTTTTCACACCGACACTTTTCAAAAGTTTTAAAAGCAATTTTTCAAACACTCTTGAGGACCGATACAAGAGTCAAACCGGAATTTTCAAAGAAACTTTTTAAAACCCACAGTTGAAAAGCAAACAAACCAATTTTGAAAACACAATGAGCAAGTATCTAAGAGCCCATGGATAACCATGGATAGAAAGGGTGCTAGCACCTTCCCTTTCTATAATCTACCTCCCGAACCGAGAGCAATCTCTATAAGGAATTTTTCTGTGCTTTTGTCCTTTCCATTTGGAGAAAATAAAAGACGGTGGCGACTCTTGCTTCCGCGACATTTCGCGAACCAGCATTAAACAGTCAGTTCCAGATCCACCGATCACAGGTAGTATAAGTCAACACATACTGTCTTATTCGGAGAGCATCCCATGCCAAAGTGCATTAAGTTTTCTCGAGCAGGGAATATCTGGTTTCACAATCGGTAAACTTTTTGCTAAGGTAGTATATTGCATGCTCTTTTCGGCCAGACTCGTCATGTTGAACCAGCATACACCCCATTGAATTCTCTAATACAATCAAGTACATAATCAGAGGTTTTCCTTCAACTGGATGCATTGGGATTGGAGGTTCTTGTAAGTATTCTTTGATCTTGTCAAAAGCTGCTTGGCAATCGTCATTCCATCTAACTACTTGATCTTTCTTCAACAGTTTTAAGATTGGCTCACAGGTAGCAGATAAGTGAGAGATGAATCAGGGGATGTAGTTGAGTTGACCTAAGAAACCCCTGACCTCCTTCTCATTACACGGATCTGGCATCTCTTGTATGGCTTTGACTTTTGCAGGGTCGACTTCAATACTTTTTCCACTGACGGTGAAGCCAAGGAGTTTTCTAGACCTCACTCCGAAAGTGCACTTGTTGGGATTCAGCCTCAACTTATATTTCTTCAACCTTTCAAATAGCTTGTGTAAATGATCAATGTGTTCTTTATCAGTTTGCGAACTTGCAATCATATCATCAACATACACTTCTATCTCATGATGGATCATGTCATGAAATAGAGCCACCATAGCCTGTTGATAGGTTGCGCCTGCATTCTTTAAACCGAAAGGCATGACCTTATAACAGAAGGTGCCTCACTGTGTAACAAAAGTGGTTTTCTCCATGTCTTTGGGTACCATTTTGATTTGATTGTATCCGGAGAAGCCATCCATGAAGGAAAAAACTTTATATTGAGTCGTGTTGTCAACCAAGACATCGATATATGGTAGAGGGAAATCATCTTTGGGGCTTGCCCAATTCAAATCCCTGTAGTCTATGCACATACAAACTTTTCCATCTTTCTTTGGTATAGGGACCATATTTGCAACCCACTGTGGATATGAAGTCACTTCCAGGAAACCTGTATTGGACTGTTTCATTACCTCGGCTTTGATCTTCTCAGACATATATGGACGCATGCGACGAACCTTTTGCTTGATCAAAGGACAACCTTCCTTAATTGGCAGACGATGAACTACGATATCAGTATCAAGCCCCATCATATCTTCATATGACCAAGCAAACACTTTAACATAGTCGTGTAACATCTGGACCAATCTTCTCTTGACATTATTATGATACATTGGGAGAACTAACTTGGGTATTTTGCATTTTATCGCAAATGTTGCGGTTAGCAAGAGTCGCCACCGACTTTTCTTTTATCCAAAAGGAAAGGTGAAAAAGCCAAGGAAAGACCTTTGAGATTATTTCTTGAGTTTGGGGGGTAGATTATGAAAAAGGAAGGTATTAGCACCCTTTTCATCCATTGTTTTCCATGGGCTCTTAGTTACTTGCTATATCACTTGCTTTTGTTTGAAATTGTGCTTTGTATGGTTTTTGAAAGTATTTTGTAAAGAGGCCATTGTTTAGGCAAACATTGTAATGATTCTCGTTCGTAAGAATGTATACAAAGATGTTGATCTTTTGAAAATGTTTTCAAGTTTGTAAGATGTTTTGAAAGTGTAGGTGTTTGTTTTTGAAAACAGCAAGGATGTTTTGTTTTGAAATGGAGCAAGTAATTAGGAGCATTCTACCTACTCAAAATTCTTTCATGTTCATTTCCTCTTTCCTTTGACATTGTCATCTTACCATTGATTTGGTAAGTAACCCTATCTTTGGATGTAAACGGGACGGGCGTGACTCATCGTATAACCATGATTAGCAATGTTGCAAGGTATCTTAGAATTCTCTTTTAGGGACTAAGATCATTTGAAAGGCAACATGGATAGCATCATCGAGGGACTATGATCTTGTATTTTTCTTGTTTTTGCTAAGATACCTCACATGCGTAATATGGCCATTTAGTAAGGCAACCAAGTGGATTTACCCTAGGGGTACTTGTGTGCAAGTGTATTGTTTTCATGCTTGGTTTCGTCTTTGATTAGGGTTTTCTAATTGATTGATTTTAGTCTTTCCATACAAAACACTAATTACTAGCATTTGTATATAAAGCGATAAATTGCGGAATTTAAAATTACTACACTATTACAATACTTGTGGGAGGGGGTGTACAAATTATAAATGGGGATTGCAAGAAAGTTAAACATAATTATCTATTACAACCACATTGAATAATGTACAAAATTAAAAATAAAAATGCAAGAATATAAATGGAAAAAGAAATGATTTTTATTGTTTTTATGAAAGGGTTTAATCTTGACCTAAGTAAAGAAAATGAGTAATTAAAATTAAATAAAATTAATTTAAACTAACTAAGGAAAGAAATTAATTTGAAAAGGATTTTTTAGGGTTTTTTATGAAATGGTTTTAAATTAAAGAAAATAAATGAAAATAAATTAACTAAAATAAACTAAATTCTAAATTAATTTTAACTAAGAAAACAAAATAATATATTAATTTATCCTAAGTCTAAAATTATTTATTTTAAGAAAGGAAATTTATTTATTTTAAGAAAAAAATGTTTTTTATCCTTTTGTTTTATGGAAAATAAAATACATTAGTATAAAAAATAAGTAAAAATAAATTTGGATTTTTTATGATTCTATGAAAATAATAATAATAATAATAATAATAATGAAAATATTAATATTAATAATAATAATAATAATGAAGAAAAATAAAATTAAAATAAAAAATAAAGAAAAGTTGGGGGGGGGGGGGGGGGGGGGGGGGTAATCAGTAATGTAAGAAGTATTGTGAGAAAAAAAACTAGACCCACATGAAGAGCCCAAGCGCTGCCAAAAAGAACACAAAAAAAGTCAAAAAATTGTAAAAATAGCAAAAGGTCACGCTAAGGCTTGAGCCCAGGACCTAAGGGTGAACAGTCGTGTGCTTTACCACTGGGGCGGCTATACATCTATTAATATAACTGAAATAATAAATACATAACACAAAACGCACCCTGAATACACTTTATATTCAACCTCCGACCAAAGGACCTGTATCTTCTTCATTCCTCAACAAAAATGAAAAGTTCAAACATGAAAGTTGTAGCATTTCTTCCCACGAATCCAAACATATAAGTTGTTAGAACATAGTTTGATTCTACAACCCACAATTAGAGTTTTGATGATAACAAAATACAAGATTAAATGAATTATGAGAATTATATAAGACATATGTGCTACTCAAAATTATGTTGTGTATTTGCAGGAAACTCTGATGGAATCATCATCAGAATATGAATATCAATATCAGCATCAGAAGATAATGTTACATCAGAAGATCAATACATGTGCTACGCTGAAGTCTGATGAACAGAATATGCGCTCAACATACTTTGACTCTGATCAAGATCTTAACCATGTCATCAGCACTCAGAAGCGCCAGAATAAGCCTAAGCCAAGAACACTCTGATCCTCATCAAGCAGAACATTTCTGAAGTGTTGACGTTACTGCATTTAAGGCAGATTTATTACCAACGATATTATTCCAAGACAAAGATCTTCTCAAAATGGAAAGAATGTTATGAGCATTGAAATGGAATTATGGACTGCAACGTATCTATTCCAAGAAGTATTTAAACAAATCAGTGAGAAAGGAAATGGCTAATGATCTACAATACTCTACAATTCTCCTACACGCATAAGCCAATCATCTTCGTCCTCACTCATTCAGTTTGCTAAAGCTCTCAACCGCTTACTCTATAGTTCTTGCAATCTAGTTTCACATAAGCTTCATATTATGTATTATCACAGTTGTGATATATAGTTTTTGTAGAAAACATCAAACACACATAATTGTTCATTTATCTGTAAGAAAGAATTTCCTTGAGAAGACGGTCTGTGGTTTGACTCAAGAAGGCTTTAGCAGTTGTTAAAGCAGTTTTGTATTCAGTTGAATATAGTGGATTAAGACCTCGTTGGAGAGAGGCGAAATCACCTTGACGGGTGGACTGGAGTAGTTTGAGATCAAACGAACCAGGATAAAAATAATGTGTTGTCTGCATTTGATTTCAAGTTTTAACAATTCAACCCCCCTTCTTGTGTTTTTCACTTCTTCAATTGGCATCAGAGCGCCTGGTTCTGAGTTCATAACACTTAACTGTGTCAGTACAAGATCCAGCATTGAAAAACACTATGGCAGGAACACATCACAACATCAGCAATGACAACAATGAAGAAAGAGACAGATTCAGTGGCAAACCTCCAGTCTTTGATGGAGAGAACTTTGATTACTAGAAAGACAGAATTGAAAGCTTCTTTCTAGCCCATGATGCTGATCTGTGGGATATGGTGACAGATGGATACACGCACCCAATAAATGCAAGTGGTCAGAAGATTGATAGGAAAGCCATGTCTGATCAACAGAAGCGTGATTTCAAAAACCATCACAAAGCCAGAACTATTCTTCTCAGTGCTATCTCTTACTCTGAATATGAAAAGATATCAAACAGAGACACTGCAAAGAACATGTTTGACTCTCTGAGAATGACGCATGAAGGCAACCTTCAAGTTAAAGAAACTAAATCTCTTACGCTCATTCAGAAGTATGAGGCATTCAAGATGGAAGAAAGTGAATCTATTGAAACAATATTCTCAAGATTTCAGATTCTGGTTGCTGGTCTCAAAGTTCTGGACAAAGGGTATTCTACTGTTGATCATGTCAAGAAGATCATCAGAAGCTTTCCAAAACAGTGGAGGCCAATGGTCACAGCACTGAAGCTAGCTAAGGATCTCAATACAATCTCTCTGGAGGAACTTGTCAGCTCCCTCAGAAGTCACGAGATAGAGCTAGAAGTTGATGAACCTCAAAAGCAAGGTAAGCCATTAGCTTTAAAATCTAACAGAAAATCTGACTCCAAGGTTTTGCAGGCTGTTGAAGAAACCTTTAATGGGTCCTCATCAGAAGAAGATGAACTGTCTCTCCTCTCCAGAAGGGTGAACCAACTATGGAAGCAGAGGCAAAGAAAGTTCAGGAATCCCAGAAGATCTGAGAACCAGAACGAATCCTCCTCCAGATATAGAAGGTCAGAATCCTCCTCTGGACACAGAAGATCTGAAGGCTCTTCAGGAAGCAGAAAGCCAAACAACAAGGACATCATCTGCTATGAATGCAACGAGCAAGGACACTACAAGAGTGACTGCCCAAAGCTTCAAAAGGAAAAGCCCAGAAGAAAGTTTGGCAAGGAAAAGAAGAAAAGTCTCATGGCAACATGGGATGACTCTGACACATCTGAAGCTGACTCAGAATCAGATGATGAGAGAGCAAACATAGCTCTCATGGCAAACATATCAGAAGACAGTGAAGCTTCTGAATCAGACTCTGAATCAGACACAGAAGAGGTATTTCCTGACTTTGCTATTAATTTTAATAAGGCTGAACTAGCTGAAAGCCTTAATGAGATTCTGGAAAGATATCAGCAGATCAGAGCCAAATTCAGAAACCTGAAAAGGGATCTTGCTTCTGACTCTGATAAAACTGAGAGTCTCAAGTTGGAAAATTCTGAGTTGATAAATAAAGTTTCAAAATTAGAAAATATATTACAAAACTCTCAGAAGGAAACAATTCTTGAAACTCCCAGTAGTGCTGATGAGATTATCAAGGAGTATGATCACAGCTTTCAGAAGTTTCTTGCTAAAAGCATAGATAGAAGCAAGATGGCTTCAATGATCTATGGAGTTAGCAGAAATGGCAGAAAAGGAATAGGATACCAAGGTAAGGTACCTACACCAAAGAATGCCATGGATTTAGTTATTAAACGCACTCCACTTAAGTCACATTTTGTATATGGGCACACACATGACATCAAATATACTAGTAGTAATTATTCTGTCAAACCAAAATTCAACCAGAGTTTTGGTAAAACTAACAAATCAGGACCCAAGAAAATAGGGGTACCTAAGGATAAAATAATACATGTTGCAGATATCTTTAGCAGCAAAGCAGAAACACCAGTCATGGTACCTGGACTGTGGCTGCTCAGGACACATGACGGGAAGAAGGCATATGTTCCAAAGCCTGGAACTTAAGCCTGGAGGCCATGTAGGCTTTGGAGGCAATCAGAGGGGAAAGATCATTGGCTCTGCAACAATAGGTAACATAAATCTTCCCTCTATAAGTAATGTTTTATTAGTAGATGGATTAATGCATAACCTATTATCCATAAGTCAATTAAGTGATAACGGTTATGATATAATCTTTAATCAAAATTCATGTAAAGCTGTTAGTCAGAAAGATGGGACTATCCTATTTAATGGAAAGAGGAGAAACAACATTTATAAAATCAAACTTTCTAAACTGAAAAGTCAGAATGTAAAGTGTCTTCTGTCTGTTAACAACGAGCAATGGATCTGGCACAGAAGATTGGGGCATGTTAGTATGAGAAGGATATCTCAGATTAACAAACTCAATCTGGTCAGAGGACTTCCTAACCTGAAGTTCAATTCAGATGCTCTGTGTGAAGCATGTCAGAAAGGCAAGTTTACAAAACCTGCTTTTAAATCTATAAACGTTGTTTCCACCTCTAAGCCATTAGAACTTCTGCACATTGACTTATTTGGACCAGTTAAAACTGCTTCAGTCAGTGGCAAGAAGTATGGGTTAGTAATCGTAGATGACTATAGCAGATGGACATGGGTAAAGTTCTTAAGACACAAGGACGAGTAACACTTTGTGTTTGTCACCTTCTGCAACCAAGTTTAGAATGAAAAGGATCTTAGAATCGTAAAAGTCAGAAGTGATCATGGTGGAGAGTTTGAAAACAAAGATTTTGAATCATTTTTTAATGACAAAGGCATTCTGCATGATTTCTCTTGTCCTAGGACTCCCTAGCAAAATGGAGTTGTAGAACGAAAGAACAGAACATTGCAAGAAATGGCCAGAACCATGATCAACGAGACTAACGTTGCTAAGATCTTCTGGGTAGAGGCAATAAACACAGCGTGCTATATTTAGAATAGAATCTCCATAAGACCTATTCTGGAAAAGACTTCATATGAATTGTGGAAGAACAGAAAGCCCAACATTTCATATTTTCATCCATTTGGATGTACTTGCTTTATTTTGAATACTAAAAATTATTTGAACAAGTTTGACTCTAAAGCACAGAAGTGTATTATGTTAGGATACTCTGAACGCTCAAGAGGGTACAGAGTATACAATACAGAAACGCAGATTGTGAAAGAATCAATCAGTGTTCGTTTTGATGATAAGCTTGACTCTCAAAAGTCAAAGCAGAATGAAGTATTTGCAGGTATGGAAGTTGAATTCACAGGTACTGAAGACAAGTCATCAGAAGCTCTTAACAGAGACACTCCCTCAACACCAGAAAGAGGCACTGCAAGCAATCCAGCACCTTCTGTTGATCAACTTCATAAAAGACCATCCAGAAGCAGCATGGATCATCCATAAGAAACAATCTTAGGAAGAAAGGAAGATCCAATCAGAACAAGAGCCAGCTTCAGAAACTCTGAAGAATCCCTCATGGGACTTGTTTCTCTGATTGAACCATCTTCAATTGATGAAGCACTTCTGGACAACGACTGGATTCTAGCAATGCAAGAGGAGCTGAATCAATTCACAAGGAATGGCGTATGGGATTTAGTTCCTAAACCAAAAGGATTCAACATCATTGGAACAAAATGGGTGTTCAGAAACAAACTGAATGAACAAGGTGAAGTCATCAGAAACAAGGCATGATTGGTAGCACAAGGTTATAGTCAGCAAGAGGGGATAGACTATACAGAAACCTTTGCTCCAGTCACCAGGTTAGAATCTATCAGACTTTTAATTTCTTTTGCTGTTAATAAAGGCATCACTCTGTATCAGATGGATGTCAAGAGTGCATTCTTAAATGGCTATATAGAAGAAGAGGTATATGTGCACCAACCCCCTGGTTTTGAAAGCTCAAAAAATCCAGAATATGTTTTCAAACTAAAGAAGTCACTGTATGTTCTGAAACAAGCTCCCAGAGCTTGGTATGAAAGACTAAGTAACTTCCTGTTAGAAAAGGAATTCACCAGAGGGAAGGTGGACACAACCTTATTCTGTAAGACAGTTAAGAATGACATCTTAGTCTACCAGATTTATGTTAATGATATAATATTTGGATCTACTAATCCCTCTCTGGGAAGAAAGTTTGTTAAGTGTATGCAGGTAAAATTTGAGATGAGCCTAATGGGGGAACTGAAATTCTTTCTGGGAATTCAGATCAATCAAACCCCAGAAGGAACTTACATTCATCAGAGCAAATATGTCAGAGAACTTCTGAAGAAATTTGATCTCTCAGAATGTAAGCCATCAAAGATTCCAATGCATCCCACGTGCATTCTGGAAAGAAAAGAGGTAAGCAAAAAGGTAGAACAGAAGGCCTACAGAGGTATGATTGGTTCTCTTCTTTATCTGACAGCCTCAAGGCCTGATATTTTATTCAGTGTATGCATTTGTGCAAGATTCCAATCAGATCCTAGAGAATCTCACTTAACAGTTGTTAAGCGAATTTTCAAGTATCTGAAAGGTACTACTAATCTGGGTCTATTTTATAGAAAATATAGTGATTACAGCTTAGTAGGTTACTGTGATGCTGACTTTGCTGGAGACAGAGTTGAACATAAAAGCACTTCTGGAAGTTGCCAGTTTCTGGGAGAAAATCTGATCTCGTGGTCCAGCAAAAGACAACCCACCATTGCTCTATCAATAGCAGAAGCTGAATACATAGCAGCAGCTGGATGCAGCACACAAATGCTCTGGATGAAAAGTCAACTTGAGGACTTCCAGATTTATGAGAGTAACATTTCTATCCTTTGTGATAACACCTCTGCTATTTGCTTAAGTAGAAATCCAATTTTTCATTCTAGGGCTAAGCATATAGAAATAAAACATCATTTTATTAGGGACTATATTCAGAAAGGAATCTTAAACTTAAAATTTATTGATACAGACCATCAATGGGCTGATATCTTTACAAAACCACTTTTTGAAGATAGGTTCAACTTCATTCTGAATCATCTCAGCATGAAGCTCTGTCCAGAATAAAACTGTTTTAATTTTATATATTAACCTTCAGAATTATGTTTATTTCTCTATGAACTTCTGATCAATCCTCTTTCAGAACTTTTAGAAATGCAGATTGTATCAGAATCTATCCATGAAGCTCTGATCTCTTCAGTTCAAGGATAGAAGTGATGTTCACTCAAAGCAAATAAGTGTCATCCATTCATCAGCTGTTTCCTGAGGCAGAACACGCGTTCACGCTTCTGAAAAGGCAAAGCGCTGATTGGATGCATTGAGACACATGTCACTGGTAACCGTTTAAGTATCTTTCTGAAATCCCCTAAAATCAGTTGTCATTAAATGCTATTAATCATGATTTATTTCTCTCTCTAAGCGTTTATGTTTTCAAAAAAAAAATCGAAATCTATTTAAACACCATTCACACCATTCACATCTTTTGCCCTAACTTTCGTTTTCAATCAATACTTCTATTTTCTGTGTTCTTCTTTCTCAAGAAACCCCTTAATGCTTTTTCAAAAAAAAATCCTCGTGTGAACATGGCTTCTAGCAGAAATCTTTCATCAGGTTCCCAGAAAGATGCATCAGATGAGCAATATGAGGTTCCTCTCGGAATTCTACTCACTCCAGTCAAGAAACTTGAAGTTCTGTCAGAGATTATAGTGGATTTCAACAATTTGAAGGAAAATGGTTTTGATTTATCAGAAGAGATTCAAGCACAAGGATGGGAGAAATACTTTGACATGTTGGTGGGTCCAACTTTTCCTATCTTGGTTAAGGAATTCTGGATTCACGCGTCTTCCTCAAATCACCAAGTCACTTCTTACATAATGGGGAAGAAGATTGTGATTACAGAATACTTGATTGCAAAACTCATTGCATACAATGGTTGTGGTATCCGCTGTATAGATATGGCAGAAAGATGTTCAGATGTTGCTGTTATAGCAAGGGAAATTTTCACGCTGGGGCTTCCCTCCAGCAAGATAAGGGATTTGAGAGATAAGCACAGAATTTGGGCAAAGATTATTCTGGGATGTTTCGACCACAGGAAGCCTACCAGCTCTCCTGATTACATAAACATAGATCAGCAGTTTCTGATCTATTTTATTTCTCAGAGGGTAAAGATTAATCTAGCTCATCTTCTGTTTAACCATCTGAGAACAAGCATCAAGGAGACAAGAGAAGATGAACAGACTAAAAGGGATTGGATACCCTTGGGAAGATTGATATCAGATATTCTGACTGAGAATAGGCTGATTGAACATTTGACAGATGCACAAGAGATCAGCACCCTGGAACCTTCTGTTGGCAAGCAGCTGAATGCCAAGAATCTAAAGAAGATGAAGCTGATAGAGAACATTAAGAAGGAGCCCAGCGTCACTCCTTTTGCTGACATCTCCAGCAGAAGAGTCCCTCTGGACGACTTCCCTATGTTCTTAGAGATTGACTCAAAGCCTCAAATCTTTCTGAGATACTTGGATGCTTGTAAAGCTGATAGGACAACACCTAATCTAAACATTCAAGATCTTCAGCAGAAGGCACCAGAGGTTGTTCTGAATAAGACTAAGAAGAGAAAAGCTGCTCCAGAAGGATCATCACAACAGACTCCAAAGAAAAGAGGTAATCCTGTTTCTCTATCTGTTTTAAATTCAACTGTTGTTTCCACATCTATTCCTACTCCCATTCCAACTCCAACTGATATCCCAACACCACAAACCTTTGAAGATTTTGACACTGACTTTGACCATTCTGAGTCATTAACCCTCAGAAGATCCCGCTCCAAACCACAAAATCCAAACACTGCAACCATAGCAGAACCAGAACTTGCACAAGTTCTGTCTGACATAGACCAACATACTTCCGCTCTTGAAACAAACAATCCAAATACACAACCAGAAATTCCCATCTCACCACAACCTGACATTCCACTTTCACCAATACCAGAAACTCCACTCTCTCCAATACCAGAACCAGAAATACCACAACCTTCCTCTCCCCAACAAGAAAATAATCCACCCTCTCCTCAACATACACAAACACCACAACCTGAGACTCAAAACTCTGAGGCTCAAACCTCTGAATCTCCTGAACCACAACCCTTGGCCATTCAATTACCCTGTGGTACAACTGTTAATATGTATCAACTACCATCTTCACCATAAACAACTCCACCCAATACCCCAGCAAGTCCAGTCGTTATTTCTGACTCTCCCACTCCCTCACCTAAGAAAAATACAGAAAACCACAGCAAGACAGTCATTGATCTAACAGTCCTTGAACGCCTTTCTGCAATAAACCAGAAAACTGCCATCCCTAAACCGAAATAACCAGATGTTGGTTCCAGCATTTTGAACTTTGAATTAGATATGCAGAATTGGATCACTTCTTTGAAACAAGCAAGTCTGGAAGTGGTTGATCCTGTTGTATCAGATCATCTCTGGACTCAATTCAGAAGATGGGTTTGCGCTGAAACCTTCAAGTTGCAAGACCAGAGTTATGGACAGGCTCAACAAAACTTCTGCAAACTGCTGAAGGAAATGGAAGGTCCAGTTCTGAGCAAGCTGCTGAAGGAAGAAGTTCTCCATCTGGACAGTGAACCTTGGTCTGAAAAGCGTCCAGCATCTACAGTTCAACCTGCAGAAGAACAGGTTATTCAAGCTGAAAACTTGGGTCAAGCAGAAGAAGCTACAGAAAGCTCTGAGAAGCAGCCTGTATCTGAAGATCCTCAAGCTTCCTCTCTTGACAGACATGCTCTGGAGGATTTGAAGAGATCAGATATGCTGATGAATGAACGGATGGACAGGAAGGATATCAAGATTGAATCTATAGCAAGCATGGTAGCCAAGCAAAACGAAACCAGCGAACAAATCAAGAGCATGTTGGAAGCTCTGTTCACACGACTTCCTCCTTCTTCTTAGATTTTTTTTCTTGTATTTTCCTTGTTTTCTTTACATGTTTGTCTGTAATATTTCTACTTGTTCTAAACTATCATTGCTTCTGTTTTAATACAAACGTGTTTTTACTCTGATCTTTTTAACTCTGATTATATATGCTTTTTGATAGCTGACAAAAATGGGGAGAAAGAATGATATTTTTCAATAACGGTTTACTGAGACAAAAGTCTCAAACTTTCTAACATCCTTATATATTTGATGTTCTGAAAAGCTTACAGGTACAAGAATCTGAAGAACTCTATTGAAGCAAAATTCCGATGCTCAAAGAAAGGTTCAATAAAGTTCTGATACTCAAGGTCTTAAGGAATCAAAGGGAAATAATCAACTCAGGGGGAGTTTTTCTCATCATTACTCTGATACTTTTTATTCCTTACCCTCTTAGCTATGATACTTTTATTCATTATTTGATTATCTCTGATATCGTTTCCTCTTTATTCTTAAACTCTGATACTTTCTTCATTTTATTTTAATTGAAAAAATCTAGTTTTTGTCATCGTCAAAAAGGGGGAGATTGTTAGAACATAGTTTGATTCTACAACCCTCAATTAGAGTTTTGATGATAACAAAATACAAGATTAAATGAATTATGAGAATTATATAAGACATATGTGCTACTCAAAATTATGTTGTGTATTTGCAGGAAACTCTGATGGAATCAGCATTAGAATATGAATATCAATATCAGCATCAGAAGATAATGTCACATCAGAAGATCAATACATGTGCTACGCTGAAGTCTGATGAACAGAATTTGCGCTCAACATACTATTGTAAGTCTCAGAGTGCCTAAGAGGGGGGGGGGGGGGGGTGAATTAGGTCTTATAAAAATTTATTCGGTTTTATGAGAATGCTTGGTAGTAATTTTTTGGTTAAGTGTTTGAAGGTTTTGATTATATCTTTATCTTTTCCTGATTATGGTGATGAAAGCGATAAATGCGGAAAAGTAAAGAACACAGTGATATATCCTGGTTCCCCTCACAATCCGAGAGTACTCCAGTCCCCTTTCCAACACGAAAGAGATTTCACTATAGTTAGAATGATTGTACAGACTATGCTTACTATCTAACCTATAGGGTGATCAAAGGTTCTTAACACCTTTAAGACCAAACAAACACTAATGTGAATGAAGAACAATCCTCTTCAAATCACAACACTTACTTCCAACAATCCTGGATAGTAAGGGAAAATCTTTAAGTAATACAATGATTAATTTTGAAGTATATGGAGAGCTTTATCAATCTTCAATTGATCTTCTTCTTCAAGATAAAAACAATTCTCAACAATGTATATAAATGTTCACAATGTATGAATGAAACTTGTAATGATAATGAAAGTGTATATGGAAAGTTTCACAAAATTATGAACACGTGAAAGTATAAATTCAAATGTGAGTAAATGAGAAAATTGTTAATGAAGAAGTATATTTGTTAATTTGAAAATTGAAGTATTGAATATTTATAAAAATGTTATTGTGTTCTTGTTTGAAATAAGAAAATCTGCATTTTATAAAGTTGCAAGAACCTCTTCATTCATGCCAATTCATATGAAAAGTTGCAATGCATTCATGAAAAGATACCACTTGAAAAATGTTCAAAAAACAAAGTAAAAGCTACATTGGTTCGCTAGGAACCGGTTCCGACACTGACAGAACCCGGTTCTTAGTGAATGTTATAAGTTGAAATTCAAATTTATCACGCAGGAACCGGTTCCCCTATTGGTACAACCCGGTTCCTGGTACAAAATCCAGGGACATGTTTTTTGAGAAATGCTGGAACCCGGTTCCCTGTCAGGGAGGAATCGGTTGCTAAAGGTTTATTTTCAAAAATACATTTTGAAAGATATCTCAAACAAAGTTTTTCTTGATGTTAAAGTTATGGAATATGTATATGTGGATGAATGCATATTGTGAACATCTATATTCAAGATTTAAAGAATTATTTATACCATTTTGATATTTGATGATTTCTTCAATAATTCTTCAATAATCTTCAAGACTTTTATTTGATGTTGATAAGCTTTTTGCACATCCTTTGAAAGTTGATGTTCATGTTGTCTTCATCAAAACTCATGCTTTAAATATGACTTGAGAAGCCTGTAATTACATTCTCCCCCTTTTTGATGATGACAACCAAGTCTTGAAAACGATTTCTTGAAATGTTCATGTTGTTTTGTGTAGCAAACATGTTGAGCAAATGCAAGGCTCCCCCTAAATTGTATGCTCCCCCTAAGTCCACGATTCTTTGAATTTTGGAGAGAGTTTGATATTTATTTGGGCCTGCAATTTTTTTGAAACAAAACCACATACATGCATACTCTTCTCCCCCTTTGTTAACATCAAAAAGGATGGGAAAAAAAGAGTGAAAAAGATACATATAAAAATTAAGACGTGTATCTTAAGAGAAACATTAGATATCACCTTCATCCAAAATACCAAGTTCTCTTCGGATTTTAAAGAAAGGTTCTCGAGCAAGCGGTTTAGTGAAGATATCTGCGAGTTGGTTATGAGTATCCACAAAAGTGACTTCGACATCTCCTTTAAGTACATGATCACGGAGAAAATGATGTCGAATATCTATATGTTTGGTTCTTGAATGCATGACCGAATTCTTTGTAATATTGATAGCACTTGTATTGTCGCATCGAAGAGGAATGCATCCGAGATCAAGTCCGTAATCACGGAGTTGTTGCTTGAGCCAAAGAATTTGTGCACAACAACTACCTGCTGCTATGTATTCTGCTTCGGCCGTGCTAAGAGCAACACATGCTTGCTTTTTACAAGCCCATGATACTAATGCATTTCCAATAATGTGACAAGTACCACTTGTGCTTTTACGATCAGTTTTACAACCTGCACAATCCGCGTCAGAATAACCAATTAAAGTGCAAGTACTACCTTTTGGATACCAAAGCCCGACATTGATTGTTCCTTTAAGATACTTCATGATCCTTTTAACTGCCATGAGGTGTGATTCCTTTGGATTTTCTTGAAAGCGAGCACAAAGACAAACACTAAACATGATGTCAGGACGGCTTGCCGTCAAGTATAATAAAGAACCAATCATACCTCTGTACTTTGTAATATCAATTGGAGTACCGGATTCATCTTGATCAACATATGTACCGGAGCCCATTGGAGTGTTCATAGCTTTACAATTGTCCATGTCAAACTTTTTCAATAATTCTTTGCAATACTTAGATTGATTGATGAAGATTCCATCTTCTAGTTGCTTGATTTGTAGTCCAAGAAAGTAGTTCATCTTTCCCATCATGGACATCTCGAATTCTCCTTGCATCATCAATGAGAATTCCTCACACATTTCTTTGTTAGTTGATCCAAAAATGATATCATCAACATAGACTTGAACCAATAAAGTGTTACTTTGGATTTTCTTAATGAACAAGGTTTTATCAACTTTACCCTTTTCGAAACCTTTTTCACACAAAAAATTTCTAAGTCTATCATACCATGCTCTTGGTGCTTGCTTTAAGCCATAAAGAGCCTTTCTCAACTTAAAGACATGTGAAGGATGTTTGAAGTCTTCAAATCCCGGGGGTTGTTTGACATAGACTTCTTCATTGATGTATCCATTCAAGAATGCGCTTTTGACGTCCATTTGAAAAAGCTGAAAATTTAATGAACAAGCATAAGCAAGTAAAAGACGTATAGCTTCTAACCTTGCAACCGGAGAAAATGTTTCTTCAAAGTCGATTCCTTCCTCTTGATTGTAACCTTGGGCAACTAACCTTACTTTATTTCGAACAATTAGACCATTCTCATCAAGTTTGTTCTTAAACACCCATCGGGTACCTATGATGTGTTTACCACTTGGTCTAGGAACAAGTTCCCAAACTTGATTTCTCTCGAATTGATTTAATTCTTCTTGCATAGCAATAATCCATTGATCATCTCCTAAGGCTTCATCAACTTTGGTAGGTTCAATTTGAGAAACAAACGCCATGTTTAAGCAAGCATCTTTTAGATTCAATCTTGTTGATACTCCTTGGCTAATGTCACCAATAATTTTGTCAATAGGATGGTCTCTATGAGTTCTCCATTCTTTTGGTAGATCATTGGTGTTTGAATCTTGTTGAACAATGTTTTCTGAATTTTCCGGTGATTTCACAATTTGATCAATTGAAAGATCTTCTGAGGGTAAATCTATAGGATCATCATCATCACAAACAACTACTTCCTCCTTAGAGGGGTTAGTTTCATCAAAAGATACATGCATAGATTCTTCAATAGTTAAAGTTCTTTTATTATAAATTCTATATGCTTTACTAGAAAGCGAATAACCAAGAAATATACCTTCGTCGGATTTCTCGTCAAACTTACCGACATTATCCTTGTCATTGTTAAGAACAAAGCACTTGCATCCAAAAATGTGGAAGTGAGCAATATTTGGCTTTCTTCCTTTGAAGAGTTCATATGGAGTCTTCTTTATTATAGGTCTAATGATAACTCGATTTCCAACATAACATGCCGTACTAACCGCATCCGCCCAAAAATATTTAGGAAGATTTGCATCACTAAGCATTTTTCTTGCAAGTTCCACTAGAAACCTATTCTTTCTTTCAACTACTCCATTTTGTTGTGGAGTTCTTGGTGCTGAAAAATTATGAGAGATACCATGTTCTTCACAAAATTCTTCAAATTGAGCATTTTGGAATTCTCCACCATGATCACTTCTTATGGATACAATCTTTAGTGATTTTTCATTTTGGATTTGCTTAGCATACTTCTTAAAGGCTTTGAAAGCATCACTTTTCTGCACAAGACACAAAGTCTAAGAATATCTAGAAAAATCATCAATAATGACTAAAGCGTATACATTACCTTCGAAGCTTTTTGTTCTTGATGGACCAAAGAGATCCATGTGTAACAATTGTAGTGGTCTTGTAGTAAACACCACATTCTTAGATTTGAAAGTTGTTTTGGTCTATTTGCCCTTTTGGAATGAATTACATAATTTGTCCTTGATGAACTTCATCTTTGGTAGACCAATAACTAAGTCATGCTTAACCAATTTGTTCAAGTGCTCCATGTGAATGTGAGCGATCCTCTTGTGCCATAACCAAGCGTCATTGTTGTTTACCATTAGACATTGTACCTTCAGAGACAAATCATCTAAAGTAATCATAAAAATATTGTTAGTTCTTATACCTTTGAGTTTTACCTCATTGGTTGCCTCATCCATAATGAGACATTCATCTTTGTTGAATTTGATCTTGAACCCTCTATCGCAAAGTTGACTTATGCTAAGAAGATTGTGCTTTAATCCTGCAACATAGAGAACATCCTCAATTTGAATGGATGGAGGTGTGCCAACTATTCCAACGCCAAGAATCTTTCCTTTGGTGTTGTCTCCATAGGTGACATACCCTTTGGCTTTATGTACTAGATATGAAAATTGGTGTACATCTCCTGTCATATGCTTTGAACATCCACTATCAAGATACCAAACATTTGATGTGGATTTCAAGCATACCTACACAAAAAAAATTATTCTTTGTTAGGTACCCAAGTTGCCTTGGGTCCTTCATAGTTAGTTCCATTTTTCACCCACACATAATACCCACTTGCTATACTAAAGTTTCTAACATAGCAAGCATTAGGTGTATGGCCTTTAATACCACAATAAAAACAAGTAGGTTCAAAGTTACTTCTATATCTAGAAGGATAAGATTTCTTCTTAGGAAATGTTTTCTTTTTCGATACATTAGCCTTTTTCTTTTGATGATTATGAACAACTTGCTTCTTTTCAACTTTCTTGGGATTGGAACTATTACTAGCCTTTACAAAAACAGTGGGATTGTTACTTGGTTTCTTAGAATTCACATAACCAAGACCCCTTTTATCATTAGGATAACGTTGTTGGCTTAGTAATCCTTCCAATCCTATTTGTCCTTTTTCATATCGTTCAATGACTCTTTTCAATTGAACAATTTGAAAGACATTTGATTCACACTTGGAGCATGCAAAGTTTTCTTTTTCTTTAATAAAATTCTGTTTTTGAAGTTCAAAATCTTTAGTCATGGTATCAATTTTTTCTAAACAACTTAGAAGTTCTTTTTCTTGATTTGACACCTTTTTGTATAAACTTTTGAATTCTTTCAAGAGTTCATCAATAGCATCTTGAACATCATCATCAAAAAGATTAAATTCATTACTAACCTCTTCTTCATCGTCGGAGTGATGTGAAGCCATTAATGCTAGATTTGCACATTCCTCGCTTTCCGAATCGGATGAAGAACTTATCTCATTATCTTCCCATGCAACATAAGCCTTTTTGTTCTTGAACTCCTTTTTGCCTTTGAATCCATTTTTCTTGGAGAGTTTTGGACAATCCGGCTTTATGTGACCTTGCTTTCCACATTCATAACATGTGACATCTTGTGTTGATGTGGAGGCTTCTTTATCTTTATGATTATAAAATTTCTTTCTCTTGACAAAGTTAGCATTATGAAGATTATTCTTATGACCAAAATATTTTCCTAACCTTTTTACAAGAAGCAAGAAGTTTTCATCTTCCTCCGATGCATCTTTATCTTGACTTTCCTTTGAATCAACTTTCAAGGCAATTCCTTTGGATTTCTTCTCTAAATTTTCATGTTTTTCAAGTGTACCGAGTTCCGTTTCATATTCTTGAAGTTTGCCAAATAACGTAGCGGAAGTCATTGCGGAGAAACTCTTCTTTTCCGAGATTGCCGTTACCTTTGGTTGCCATTCCCTAGTCAATGATCTAAGGATTTTCAAGTTGAGTTCATCATTTGTCAAAGTTTTACCAAGAGCATTTAAGTGATTTTTCAAATGCACAAATATCTTTTGTAAGTCAAGAATGGATTCTCCGGGCTGCATTCGAAATAGTTCATATTCTTGACTCAAGGTATTTAGCCTTGATCTTTTTACTTCAGCCGTTCCTTCATGAGTTTGAACCAGGGTATCCCATATTTCTTTTGCTGTCTTGTAGTTTGAGACACGGAAAAATTCGTCCATACTGAGTGCACCTTGAAGAAGGTTTATTGCTTTTTTGTCATATAGAACTTTCTTTTTATCATCGTCGTCCCATGCAGTTTTGGGCTTTACATAACCAATGCCATTGATAACTGATATCGGGATAAATGGACCATTTTCAACAGCATCCCATACTTCCTCTTCTTGTGCTTCTAAATGCGCCTTCATGCGTATTTTCTAGAAGTCAAAATATTCACCACATAATAGAGGAGGCTTGTTGTTACTACCACCATCTCTGAAAAATGGTTGATGATTTGCGGAAGCCATTCTGGATCTTTAGGAACAAGTTACCTATAACTTGCTTTGATGCCAATTGTAAGTCTCAGAGTGCCTAAGAGGGGGGGTGAATTAGGTCTTATAAAATTTTATTCGGTTTTATGAGAATGCTTGGTAGTAATTTTTTGGTTAAGTGTTTGAAGGTTTTGATTATATCTTTATCTTTTCCTGATTATGGTGATGAAAGCGATAAATGCGGAAAAGTAAAGAACACAGTGATATATCCTGGTTCCCCTCACAATCCGAGAGTACTCCAGTCCCCTTTCCAACACGAAAGAGATTTCACTATAGTTAGAATGATTGTACAGACTATGCTTACTATCTAACCTATAGGGTGATCAAAGGTTCTTAACACCTTTAAGACCAAACAAACACTAATGTGAATGAAGAACAATCCTCTTCAAATCACAACACTTACTTCCAACAATCCTGGATAGTAAGGGAAAATATTTAAGTAATACAATGATCAATTTTGAAGTATATGGAGAGCTTTATCAATCTTCAATTGATCTTCTTCTTCAAGATAAAAACAATTCTCAACAATGTATATAAATGTTCACAATGTATGAATGAAACTTGTAATGATAATGAAAGTGTATATGGCAAGTTTCACAAAATTATGAACACATGAAAGTATAAATTCAAATGTGAGTAAATGAGAAAATTGTTAATGAAGAAGTATATTTGTTAATTTGAAAATTGAAGTATTGAATATTTATAAAAATGTTATTGTGTTCTTGTTTGAAATAAGAAAATTTGCATTTTATAAAGTTGCAAGAACCTCTTCATTCATGCCAATTCATATGAAAAGTTGCAATGCATTCATGAAAAGATACCACTTGAAAAATGTTCAAAAAACAAAGTAAAAGCTGCATTGGTTCGCTAGGAACCGGTTCCGACACTGACAGAACCCGGTTCTTAGTGAACGTTATAAGTTGAAATTCAAATTTATCATGCAGGAACTGGTTCCCCTATTGGTACAACCCGGTTCCTGGTACAAAATCCAGGGACATGTTTTTTGAGAAATGCTGGAACCCGGTTCCCTGTTAGGGAGGAATCGGTTCCTAAAGGTTTATTTTCAAAAATACATTTTGAAAGATATTTCAAACAAAGTTTTTCTTGATGTTAAAGTTATGGAATATGTATATGTGGATGAATGCATATTGTGAACATCTATATTCAAGATTTAAAGAATTATTTATACCATTTTGATATTTGATGATTTCTTCAATAATTCTTCAATAATCTTCAAGACTTTTATTTGATGTTGATAAGCTTTTTGCACATCCTTTGAAAGTTGATGTTCATGTTGTCTTCATCAAAACTCATGCTTTAAATATGACTTGAGAAGCTTGTAATTAGAACTATGACTCTGATCAAGATCTTAACCATGTCATTAGCACTCAGAAGCGCCAGAATAAGCCTAAGAAAAGAACACTCTGATCCTCATCAAGCAGAACATTCTGAAGTGTTGTTACTGCATTTAAGGCAGATTTTTTACCAACGGCATTATTCCAAGACAAAGATCTTCTCAAAATGGAAAGAATGTTATGAGCATTGAAATGGAATTATGGACTGCAACGTATCTATTCCAAGAAGTATTTAAACAAATCAGTGAGAAAGGAATTGACTAATGATCTACAATACTCTACAATTCTCCTACACGCATAAGCCAATCATTTTCGTCCTCACTCATTCAGTTTGCTAAAGCTCTCAACCGCTTACTCTATAGTTCTACCAATCTAGTTTCACATAAGCTTCATATTATGTATTATCACAATTGTGATATATAGTTTTTGTAGAAAACATCAAACACACATAATTGTTCATTTATATGTAAGAAAGAATTTCCTTGAGAAACCGGTCTGTGGTTTGACTCAAGAAGGCTTTAGCTGTTGTTAAAGCAGTTTTGTATTCAGTTGAATATAGTGGATTAAGACCTCGTTGGAGAGAGGCGAAATCACCTTGACGGGTGGACTGGAGTAGTTTTAGATCAAACAAACCAAGATAAAAATAACGTGTTGTCTGCATTTGATTTCAATTTTTAACAATTCAACCCCCCTTCTTGTGTTTTTCACTTCTTCATAAGTAACTTAAGCTAACAGTCAAAGATGAATGAGAATTTTTCTGGCCCATATTCAAACCCTAAAAATTTCAGAAAACTTCAACTCTAAAATTCTCCAAGCTTAGGCCATATAAATGCAAACTATGGATATGTACAGCTTCGTGGCAAAGTTATCTACATTTTATATTCACAAATCAAGACCTAACAATGCCTAAATAATGAGATGAAAAGTCAGGATACTCACCTTGCAGCTGGAGATCGTGTTTTCAGTTAGAGCTACTTTCAAAGTGTTTTCATGATTGGGTGAGTTTCCTTGCACCTCCAGGAAGCTATTGTAAAGCTTACTTTGTGCTAAGAGTTCTTGAATCAAGCTGAAGAAGTCAATGTGCAATGCCCTGTTTTTGAAAATGGAGAATGGTGTAAATGGTTTTACAGTTTGAAAACAGGGGTTGTGATAGTTTCTATATGTATATTATAAGCTTTGTGGATGGTTTCGCCAAGAAACGCACGAGGGAATTTGGAAGTTGGGTTCAAAAATCAGAAATGACAAGTTTTTGTGCTTGTATGGAAATTTCTGGTTTTGGGGAGTTTTAGGACTTCTTCAATTGTGTGTTAGCTTGCAATGAACTTGTATAAAAATATGGAAAAGGTTAGAGGACTTGAGGAGGTCAGAAAACAAAGATCACATGTTATGAGTTTTTGACTTGTTTTTAAAGTTATCTTGAAAAACATGGTTTCAATGCAAGGTACATGTCTTGTAGGGTGGCTTGCAACTTTAAACATGTTTGTTTTGAGTTTATAGAGCATTCTTGTGCAGAAAGAACAGGTGCAAAGCTCCATACAAGTTGACTTTGTGATTAAAGTCACTTTTCCAAAATGGAAGTGCGAACTTTGTTCCATTAATAGAAAATTTACTTGGACAAAGCTTGAATCAAGTGGATAATAGCTCAAAAGCAAGTGCAATCTTCTAATTATGGATATATCTTGAGGTTTAAAGGCTTGTAAAACAAAATTGTGCAGCATAAGTTTGAAATTGAATTCTTGTTCATCAAAAAATGACTTGTAATTCAAATGTGAAAACCCTAACTTCATCTCTTTGATTCTCCTTACTCAAGAATGATCTCAAGGAGTTCTTTGACATTTTGGAAAGCTTGTAATGTGCTCTACAACCCCTTTTTGAATCACTTTAGAGAATTACCCTTGTAACTACATGAAAAAGTGTCATGAAGTTAGGTCAAAATCTTGGCCAAAACTAGGGCAAAATTTCACTAAGTGTCTAATTTCAAGACCATGACTTTATAAATTAATAACTTAATATCCAAGCATTTTTAAGAGAAGTTGTGTATAGAAATGTTTTAGATATCATGGATATCTACAACTTCCATGTTGAAAGTTTCTTCTGAATCCTGTTACATCATGGTGAAAAATTGGCCCAAAGTTAAGAAAAAACATGAAGTTTAAACACTTGGAAACATTTCTAAGTTAGAAAACTTTGACATTTTAAAATGAAATCTTGAATTTTTGATTTCTTGATGAATAAGTTTCATATTTTGACATGTTTTGATGAATTGTGATCTTTGACATTGAATTTTGACCAAAAAGTCAAAGTTTGACTTTTCAGTGTACAATTGACTTTTTGATCAGTTGACTGAAAATTCACTATCAATCCAATTGATCTTGAGCAATGTTTTAGGTCATTCTGTTAGGTAAAAATGATGCAATTGAACTATTGAAGTCATGCTTTAAACCAATTGACCATTTGCTAGGTCAAAAATCAGGAATTGCCCTTTCTCAATCAAAACCCTAATTTTGACCATTTTGCCCTTTTGATGATTTGATCAAATTTCTTGAGGAATTATGGTCCAAACTTGATCAAATGATACATATGAGTTTATAATGTTGATGTGGATAAAAAATTATTAATTTTGATTGTAAATTGGCCATAGTTGACTTTTCCCCCAATACAGTTGATTTTTAGGTCAATAGCTCAATTGATTGAGCAAAAACCTGATCCAAGGCTTGAAACTTAACATGAGCAATCTTGAGAATCCATAATGATCCATGAAAGTCATATGAAGCAATGAAAGTCCAAATATCCTTGTGCAATTTCAAACCCTAATTTTGGTCATCAGTGCTTAAGGAGGTATCTTGAGCTGATCAACCCTAATGAAGTCTTAAGTCAAAGGAGATCTTGTAAGCAAATTCTTGATAAATGAGAGGGAAAATTTTAGGGTAAAACATCTGCCCATGTTCAATATTCTTAAGCCTGAAGAGTTAGATTGGCGAGTTTTTCCATTCGTGACTCTAAGGTGGAAGATGATTGGACATTAGAGTGCCCAGAAATTTGCACTCGGTGATGTGATGGTTGATGGTATAGGGAATGGGCTTAAAGATGTCATTTGGAGGGATGATGGAAAGTTGTTGGAGATGGGCTTGTATATGCCATCCAGAAATGATTGTTGAACCATATTTGTAAGTTGAATCTGAATGAGTATTAGAATGGCATCCGTGTCTGGAGCGTATCTGAACTTTATCTGAAGATTGAATCTGAATGAGTATCAGGATGGCATCCGTGTCTGGAGCGTATCTGAAGATTGAATCTGAATGAGTATCAGGATGGCATCCGTGTCTGGAGCGTATCTGAATTGTATCTGAAAGTTGAATATGAATGAGTATCAGGATGACATTCGTGTCTGGAGCGTAACTGAACTGTATCTGAAGATTGAATCTAAATGAGTATCAAGATGGCATCAGTGTTTGGAGTGTATCTGAAGATTGAATGTGAATGAGTATCAGGCTGACATTCGTGTATGGAGCTTATCTGAAGATTGAATCTAAATGAGTATCAGGATGGCATCCGTGTCTGGAGCGTATCTGAACTATATTTGAAGATTGAATCTGAATGAGTATCAGGATGGAATCCGTGTCTGAAGCGTATCTGATCTGTATCTGAAGATTGAATCTGAATGAGTATCAGGATGGCATCCGTGTCTGGAGTGTATCTGAACTGTATCTGAAGATTGAATCTGATTGAGTATCAGAATGGCATCCGTGTATGGAGCATATCTGAACTGTATCTGAAGATTGAATCTGATTGAGTATCAGAATGGCATCCGTGTATGGAGCATATCTGAACTGTATCTGAAAAAGCCTTTGAACTTTGTTAATGGTAGCTATTGATTAACCTTATCCTGAAAATAGTAAAATGTTAGCGAATATGCAATGTCATGTTGTATGAAATGCATGGTGTAATGAGATTATGATACATGCATTCGTGTTATCAATAATTATAATATACGGATGCGATGTATGCGTATGTGAGCTAATCTGCTGAACTGCTTGTTTGAATTGGGGAAAATTAATCCTCGACTGCTGCTGAGGAAACGGAGTGCAAGTCTTCATGTTTTGAAGTGTTGATGAATTTCCGCTTAGAGAAATAAACTCTGTTGTAAGGGAAACGCCGTGTACTGCTTGTAAAATCCTGTTAGGGAATCCTGAGAAATTTGGCGACTTCTACTGGGGATTGATAACTGGAAGCTCTGTTCTGCTGGGGATTAAACTGCACACTGCGGTGGACTTTGTGGGAGTAACTTAGAGAGATTTCCCTATTTCTTAAAGCCATTATTGATTGTCTTTCTATTTTGTTCATTTGTAAATGGTAGTTACATTCAAATGCATATGTTCAAAAATAAACCATCGGACGTTTTCGTAAACAAACACAAGAGTAAAGAAAAACATATAGTTTTGCACTTTCAAAGGGTTATCTTTGTATTCACTTTGAGTAAGTATTTTTGTACAATGAGACAACCATTCTAGTAAGAGAATGCCGTCGTAAAAAAATGAAAAATTGATACAAAGAAAAGATAGCTGCGTGAAATAATCCCATGGGGTTCCCATTCTGCTATAGCCTTCGTGTCTCAGAGCATCTTATCTATTTGTTGCCTTGTCTGAAGCTGATTAAATTGATCAGAACCGTTGAGTTTGTAGTTTTTCTGTAAGGTGATCCAACAAGACATATTCGTACGCTTTAATTCCCTAACTTTTGCCTGGACCGCCCTTTCGGGTTTTCAGTCCACCGGGATACCCTTTTTTGCCCAAGCCTCCCTTTCGAGTTTTCAGCTTGCCGGATGTACATATTTTTTTTGTTTTATCCCTAAATTTTTCCCAAACCTTTTTGGTCCGCCTGGATGTCCTTGTTTTGCCTCGGTGTGTCAACCTAGCGGGTCTCTTATGCGTAGTATATTTTGACTATGTCCACGTTCACGGGGTGCAGTAGGTCGTCACCATCCATAGTGGTCAAGATCATTGCTCCACTAGAGAATATACTTTTGATTACAAACGGTCCTTCATATGTAGGAGTCCATTTGCCCATGGGATCACCTTGCGAGAGTATGATACGTTTGATCACCAAATCCACGACTTGATATACTTGGTGTCTGACCTTTTTGTTGAAATCCTTGATCATCCGTTTTTGATACATCTAACCATGATAGACAGCAGTAAGCCTTTTCTCATCAATCAAGTTCAGTTGATCAAGTCGAGTTTAGATCCAATCTTCTTCATTCAGCCATGCATCCTTCATGATTCTCAGAGAGGGGATCTGGACCTCAATAGGCAAGACAACTTCCCTGCCGTATACTAAAGAGTAGGGTGTTGCCCCGGTTGACGTGCGCGTTGTGGTACGATACCCGTGGAGAGCGAATGGTAGCATCTCATGCCAGTCTTTGTACGTGAATGTCATTTTCTGTATGATCTTTTTGATGTTCTTATTTGCGGCTTCGACATCACCATTCATCTTTGGCCGGTAAGGGGAAAAATTATGGTGCTGGATCTTGAATTATTCGCACAGGGCGGTGATCATAGTATTGTTTAGATTCGTACCATTGTCTGTGAAGATCATCTCTAGGATACCGTACCGACAGATGAGATTTTGCTTGATGAACCGGGCGACAACATTCTTGGTAACGGAAGCGAAAGAAGCTGCCTCAACCCACTTTGTGAAATAATCAATGGCCACCAAGATGAAGTGGTGTCCATTAGAGTTTGTTGGCTTGATTTCCCCAATCATATCGATGCCCCACATAGCAAAGGGCCAAGGAGCGGTCAAGACATTCAGAGGAACCGAAGGTACGTGTACCTTGTTTGCATAAATCTGACACTTGTGGCAAGTTCGAGAGTGTTGATAGCAATCTTCTTCCATGGTATACTAGTAATAGCCTGCCCTTAGGATCTTCTTTGCCATCGTATGCCCACTGGAATGGGTGACAAAAGTGCCTTCATGTAGATCAGCCATGATCTTTTCTGCCTCAACCTTATCTATGCAACGGAGCAAAACAGAGTCATGGTTGCGTTTGTAGAGAATGCCATTACTAAGGAAGAACTTGGAAGAGAAACTCCTTAAGAACTTCTTATCATTGACTGAAGCTCCTTTCGGATATTCTTGAGCCTCGAGATACCTCTTGACTTTGTGAAACCAAGGCCGGTCCACTACTTCTTCAGTATTAATCTCGTGACAGTGAGTTGGTTCATCCATTCCTTCAATGGTGATCCGGGGGGCCTCATTATCCCATTTAAGTTTAAAAATGGATGACATTGTGGCTAGTGCGTCTGCTAGCTGATTTTCTTCTCGCGGGAAATGCTCGAAGATAATCTTCTCAAAATGTGGGATCAATGTCAACACATGTTCTTTGTAGGGGATAAGGTTAGGGTGTTTGGTGTCCCATTCTCCTTTGATCTGGCTGATGACCAAAGTTGAATCTCCGAATACATTTAAAGATTTAATCCCCAAATCTATGGCAGCTTTGAGACCAAAGATGCACGCTTCGTATTCTGCCATGTTGGTTGTACAATTGAAGCAGAGTCTTGTCGTAAAGAGAGTATGACATCCTTCAGGAGATATGAGTACAACACCAATACCATTTCCGAGTGTGTTGGACGCCACATCAAAAACCAAGGTCCATCGGGATCCTTGTTTAGGTCCGTCATATGGTCTGAATTCTTCACAGTTGTTTACCATCATGATGTCATCATCTGGGAATTTGAACTTCATGGACTTGTAGTCATCCACAGCTTGATGAGCAAGGTGATCAGCTAGTACACTTCCCTTTATTGCTTTCTGGGTAGTATACTGTATGTCATATTCTATCAGAATCATCTTCCATCTTGCTATTCTCCCAAAGAGGGCAGGTTTCTCGAAGATGTATTTTATTGGATCCATTTTGGATATCAATAAAGTATTATTATGGGTCAGCATATACTGTCTTAGCCGGCGAGCAGCCCATGCCAGAGCGCAGCAAGTTTTCTCGAGCAGTGAATATCTTGTTCCATAGTCGATAAACTTTTTACTCAAGTAATAAATAGCATGCTCTTTTCGACAAGACTCGTCATGCTTCCCCAACACACACCCTATTGAATTTTCCAAAACAGTTAGATACATGATCAATAGTCTTCCCTCGACTGGTGGCATCAAAACCGGAGGATCTTGCAGGTATTCTTTGATCTTGTCGAAAGAAGTTTTGCACTCGTCATTCCATTTGACTACTTGATCTTTCTTCAGTAATTTGAAGATTGGTTCACAAGTAGCTGTTAGGTGAGGAATGAATCTGGAAATGTAGTTTAACCGTCCCAAGAATCCTCTGACTTCCTTCTCAGTACGAGGAGCAGGCATCTCTTGTATTGCTTTCACCTTGGCAGGATCCACTTCAATACCTTTATTGCTGACAACAAAGCCTAGGAGTTTACCGGACCTCACCACAAATGTACATTTATTTGGGTGAAACCTCAGCTTGTACTTCTTTAGCCTCTCAAACAGTTTCTGTAAATGAACAAGATGCTCTTCTTCTGTTTGAGATCTAGCTATCATGTCGTCCATATAGACCTCTATTTCGTGATGTATCGTGTCGTGAAATAGAGCTGCCGTGGTACGTTGATAGGTCGCCCCAGCATTCTTCAGCCCGAATGGCGTAACCTTGTAGCAGAATGTGCCCCACTGTGTGACAAAGATTGTTTTCTCCATGTCCTCAGACTCCATTTTTATTTGTTTGTATCCTGAGAAACCGTCCATGAAGGAAAACACTTTGTGATGTGTCGTATTGTAAACTTGAATATCAATGTGGGGAAGTGGGAAATCATCCTTAGGGCTCACCCGATTCAAATCTCTGTAGTCCACACACATTCATACCTTGCCGTCCTTTTTAGGCACGGGAATAACATTGGAAACCCATTGCGGATAGGAGGTGACGGACAAGAATCCGATGTTGAATTGTTTCATGACTTAAACTTTGATCTTCTCTGACATGTCTGGTCGCATGCGACAGACCTTTTGTTTTACCGGTGGACAGTCTTCTTTTGTAGGTAGATGATGTACTACGATATCTGCATCAAGTCCTGGCATGTCTTCATACGACCAGGCAAAGAACTCAACATAATCGTGTAGCAATTGAATTAGACGCTCTTTGACACTGGGTCCCAGATTGGCACCCACCTTGACTTCTCTTTTGTCTTCTTTGGTACCTAGGTTAATTGTGTCCACTTGTTCTTCGTGGTGCTGAATGGTCCTCTCTTCTTGTTGTAGTTACCTGGAGAGTTCCCCTGGCACTTCACAATCCTCCTCACCTTCGTCTTCGGCTTGGTAGATTATATTTTCAGAGTCACAAAAGGCCATAGCAGAATCGTTACCCACGGGATCCTGAGTGGATGTAGACCTGCATTGTGAGTGTGAGTGTGTGTAAGAGTATAGCTATCTTTGAAAGAAATGAAAATGTAAAAAAGAAAAACAATGAGCACAAAGTTTGTATGCAAAAAAACGTCCATGATTCATTGATGTCATATGGAAATGAGATAATAACCCTTACAAATGGACCATTGTGCCTAGGGTAAGACACATGGTTTTAAGAGTCTGAATTGTTTTAATATTACAGATCTGACAAAATTTAAAGACAAATTACGGTTGGATAAATGTGATCGGGACAAAATCTCTAGCCTCCCAGTTGCCGAGCCCTCCACTGATAGTTGGGAAAATCCAATCCTCTAGGTTATAGCTGTCTTCATCATCCTCCATAGTGCTAACTTGGTGGTTGCTGATCTTCAAGGGTGGTCCTCCCGCACGAGCGTGGCGTACAACCTTCTGGGCTCCTAAAGTGAAACCCAAACCTAATTTTTCAGATTTGTATGGGATATCTGGAGTTGGCCCCAAACAGTGCACCCATCTTCTTTTATCACTGCCTTGGCATCTTTCAAAGACGACATCTTGAGCGGAGGCCTTGTAATCTTGGGGACTTGAGACACAACCTTGGTTACTGCCACAGTCTGCGGGACTTCTTCAAAGTGCTGGAATGGAGTTTCAATAAATTCACCATCTAATTCCACATACCTGAAGGAATTTAGATGACTTACCATATACTCTTCTTCTCCATGAACAATGATGATTTTTCCATAGAATTGGATATTTCAGCATTTGATGCAACGTAGAGGTAACAACACCAGCATTGTGAATCCACGGACGACCTAATAAGCAGGAATATAAAGGGAGAATATCCATTACATAAAATGTTGAATCAAAAGTTTGGGTTCCAACTTTTATGGGGATGTCCACTTCCCCGTGCACCATCCTTTTTGAGCCGTCGAAGGCCCTTGCTACTATGTTACTAGGTTTCAACGTTAATCCTTCACAGTCAAGCTTATCAAGAGCCTTTTTAGGAAACACATTCAGAGACGAACCAGTGTCAACCAAAACATGAGCCAAAGTCGTACCCCTGCATTCGAATGAGACATGCAATGCCTCGTTATGCTTCCTCCCCCTTGGCGTTAAATCAGCATCTGAAAAACCTAAACCATTATCTGCGGTCAAGATGGCTACGTAGTCTTGGAACTGATAGGCAGATGTTTCTTGGTGTATATGGACATTTTTAAGGAACTTTACCAAGGCCTTTGCATGAGCCTCAGAACATAATAATAAAGCCAGCATGGAAATTTTTGATGGAGTTTTCCCCAGTTGCTCGACTACGTTGTAGTCGCTTCTTTTTATGACATTTAGAATTTCCTCCATCTCTTTTTGGGAGGTCTCAGGGATAGCTACTGATTGTGCCTTCGTCCAGACAGGCTCAACCAGAATACCTTTACCTCGAGTCTCGGTTGACTCGGCAGCTGGAATGTCAGTAGGGGTGATAACAGGGATTGTAATAGTTTTGTCAATAAGAGTATTAACAGAGATGATTGCAGGACTGGGAATAGCTTTTGGAGGAGCAACAACAACAGGAATGATGACGGGTCCAAAAATAGCTTTTGGAGGAGAAATTTATGGAGAGAATACCCTTCAACTGCGGGTTATCTTGCTAGTCCCTGTGATGTTACTGATATCAGAGTCAACTTTCTCAGAACTTGAATCTTCAGCAGCTGGCCAATATTGCTTGATACCGTGATAGTAGACATCACCTTCATAATTCCATGGGACGGTTTTGTTAGAACAATGTTTGAATCTACTACCCTATATCTAAGTTTTGATGATAACAAAGTGAAAAGATATAGTATTTAAATGTTTCATGTTTGAACTATCTGCTGCCTAAAATTATTATGTTCTGACTTGCAGATACTCTGATGGAAATAAGCAAGATCCATCTATTCAGCATCCGAATTTGATTTCATACACCAGCATCAGAAGTTGCCAAATCAGAACGTCAAAATCAGATGATCAGATCACGTACATGCTGAAGCTTGATGAACAGAACTGCGCGTAAACACTCTGATACAGAAACACAATAGTTCATCAGCAGCGAAGCAGAATCAGAATGAGCCAAGCCAGAACGTGCATTGAAGAAGCAACGGTACTGTGCATTAAACGCTAATTAATTCCAACGGCCTCATTCCAGACAAGATCTGCTCAATAAGGAAAGCTTGTTATTAGCATTGAATCAAGAATATTGCATTCAACGTTCATCTTCTCAAAGTGCTATATAAACAAGGCTTTGAAGATTATAATGGCTAATGCTCTCCAAATCTCTACACGCACAAAGCTGAACCATAATCTTCATTCTACCAGTTTTGCTAAACCAAACTCTGATATTCATTCTGTTTAGCAATCTAGTTTCTAAGCTTAATTTGTGTATACATCACAGTTGTGATAAAGTTTTGTAGAAAACATTCACACACATTGTTTTATACCTGTGTAAGAAAGTGTTACCTTGACAAACCGGGTTGTGGTTTGAATCAAGAAGGCTTTAGCAGTTGTTAAAGCAGTCTGTAATATTCAGTTGAATATAGTGAATTAAGACCTCATTGGAGAGAGGCGAAATCACCTTGACGGGTGGACTGGAGTAGTTTGAGATCAAACGAACCAGGATAAAAATATCTTGTCATTTGCTTTAGATTTAGTTTTACAATTCAACCCCCCCTTCTTGTGTTTTTCACCCCTTCAATTGGCATCAGAGCGCCTGGTTCTGAGCTAAAACACTTAACCGTGTCAGTACAAGATCCAGCGTCAGAAAAACACAATGGCAGGAAACAATTCTCACTTCAGCAATGACAATAACGAGGACAGAGACAGATTCAGCGGCAAACCTCCAGTCTTTGATGGAGAAAACTTTGATTACTGGAAAGACAGGATTGAAAGCTTCTTTCTAGCACATGATGCTGATCTGTGGGATATGGTGACAGATGGATACACGCACCCTGTGAATGCAAGTGGTCAGAAGATTGATAGAAAATCAATGACTGATCAACAAAAGCGTGATTTCAAGAATCACCATAAGGCCAGAACCATCCTCCTCAGTGCCATCTCCTATACTGAGTATGAAAAGATCTCCAACAGAGACACAGCAAAGAACATCTTTGATTCTCTCAGAATGACGCATGAGGGCAACGTTCAAGTCAAAGAAACAAAAGCTCTGGCGCTCATTCAGAAGTATGAGGCGTTCAAAATGGAAGAATCTGAATCCATTGAAGCTATGTTCTCTAGATTCCAGATTCTGGTAGCTGGTCTCAAAGTTCTGGACAAAGGATACTCTACTGCTGACCATGTCAAGAAAATAATCAGAAGTTTACCCAAGCAGTGGAGGCCTATGGTTACTGCTCTGAAGCTAGCTAAAGATCTCAACAAGATCACTCTGGAGGAACTTATAAGCTCCCTCAGAAGTCATGAGATAGAGCTAGAAGCTGACGAGCCTCAGAAGCAAGGTAAGCCTTTAGCTTTAAAATCTAACAGAAAATCTGAGTCTAAAGTTTTGCAGGCAGTTGAAGAAACATCTGATGGATCCTCATCAGAAGAAGACGAACTTTCCCTTCTCTCCAGAAGAGTAAATCAACTGTGGAAGCAAAGACAAAGGAAGTTCAGGAATCCCAGAAGATCTGATCAGAACGAGTCTTCTTCCAGATACAGAAGGACAGACTCTTCCTCTGGATACAGAAGATCTGAAGGCTCCTCCAGTAGCAAGAAGCCAAATACCAAAGACATCATCTGCTATGAGTGCAATGAGCAAGGACACTACAAGAGTGACTGCCCAAAGCATCAGAGGGAAAAGCCCAAAAAGAAGTTTGGAAGAGAGAAGAAGAAAAGTCTCATGGCCACATGGGATGACTCTGACTCGTCTGAAGCTGACTCAGAATCAGATGATGAAAGGGCAAACATAGCGCTCATGGCTAATATCTCAGAAGATAGTGAAGCTTCTGAATCAGACTCAGAATCAGACACAGAAGAGATATCTTTAGCAGCAAGTCAGAAACACCAGTCATGGTACCTGGACTCTGGCTGCTCACGACACATGACGGGAAGAAGGCATATGTTCCAAAGCCTGGAACTTAAGCCTGGAGGCCACGTTGGCTTTGGAGGCAATCAGAGGGGAAAGATCATTGGCTCTGGAACTGTAGGTAATGGAAATCTTCCCTCTATTAATAATGTTCTGCTAGTAGATGGATTGATGCATAATCTGTTATCCATAATTCAATTAAGTGATAACGGTTATGATATAATCTTTAATCAAAAATCATGTAAAGCTGTTAGTCAGAAAGATGGGACTATCCTGTTTAATGGTAAGAGGAAAAACAACATTTACAAAATCAAACTTTCTGAACTAAAGAGTCAGAATGTAAAATGTCTTCTGTCTGTTAACAACGAGCAGTGGATCTGGCACAGAAGATTGGGGCATGTTAGTATGAGAAGAATATCTCAGATTAACAAACTCAATCTGGTCAGAGGACTTCCTAATTTGAAGTTCAATTCAGATGCTCTGTGTGAAGCATGTCAGAAAGGCAAATTTGCAAAACCTTCTTTTAAATCCAAAAATGTTGTTTCCACCTCTAAGCCATTAGAACTTCTGCACATTGACTTATTTGGACCAGTTAAAACTGCTTCAGTCAGTGGTAAGAAGTATGGGTTAGTAATCGTAGATGACTATAGCAGATGGACATGGGTAAAGTTCTTAAGACACAAGGACGAGTCACACTCTGTGTTTGTTACCTTCTGTAACCAAGTTCAGAATGAAAAAGATCTTAGAATCGTTAAAGTCAGAAGTGATCATGGTGGAGAATTTGAAAATAAAGATTTTGAGTCATTCTTCAATGACAAAGGCATTCTGCATGATTTATCTTGTCCTAGAACTCCCCAACAAAATGGAGTTGTAGAACGAAAGAACAGAACATTGCAAGAAATGGCCAGAACCATGATCAATGAGACAAACGTTGCTAAGACTTTCTGGGCAGAGGCAATAAACACAGCGTGCTACATTCAGAATAGAATCTCAATAAGACCTATTCTGGAAAAGACTCCATATGAATTGTGGAAGAACAGAAAGCCCAACATTTCGTATTTTCATCCATTTGGATGCACTTGCTTTATATTAAATACAAAGAATTATTTGAACAAGTTTGATTCTAAGGCACAGAAGTGTATTATGTTAGGATACTCTGAACGCTCAAGAGGGTACAGAGTATACAATACAGAAACACAGATTGTGGAAGAATCAATCAGTGTTCGTTTTGATGATAAGCTTGACTCTGAAAAGTCAAAGCAGAATGAAAATTTTGCAGGTATAGAAATTGAATTTGCAGGTTCTGAAGACAAGTCATCAGAAGCTCTCAACACAGACATTCCTTCAACGTCTGAAAGGAGCACTGCTAGAAATCCTCCAACAGCTGCTGATCAACCTCAGAAGAGATTACCCAGAAGCAGCTTGGATCACCCAGAAGAGACTATCCTAGGAAGAAAGGAAGATCCAATCAGAACAAGAGCAAGCTTCAGAAACTCTGAAGAAACTCTTATGGGACTTGTGTCTCTGATTGAACCTTCTTCTATTGATGAAGCACTTCTGGATAATGACTGGATTCTGGCAATGCAAGAAGAGCTGAATCAATTCACCAGAAACGACGTATGGGATCTCGTTCCCAGACCAAAAGGATTCAACGTCATTGGAACAAGATGGGTGTTCAGAAACAAGTTAAATGAACAAGGTGAAGTCATCAGAAACAAGGCACGACTGGTTGCACAAGGTTATAGTCAGCAAGAGGGGATAGACTATACAGAAACCTTTGCCCCAGTTGCCAGGTTAGAATCTATCAGACTTTTAATTTCATTTGCTGTAAATAGAGGCATCACTCTGTATTAGATGGATGTCAAAAGTGCATTCTTAAATGGTTATATAGAAGAAGAAGTTTATGTTCACCAACCTCCAGGTTTTGAAAATACAAAACATCCAGAACATGTTTTCAAACTAAAGAAGTCACTGTATGGTCTGAAACAAGCTCCCAGAGCTTGGTATGAAAGGCTAAGTAACTTTCTGCTTGAAAATGAATTCACCAGAGGGAAAGTGGACACTACTCTATTCTGTAAAACAGTTAAGAGTGACATTTTAGTCTGTCAAATTTATGTTGATGATATCATTTTTGGTTCTACTAATCCTTCTCTTGGAAGAAAATTTGCTAAGTGTATGCAGGCAGAATTTGAGATGAGCCTCATGGGGGAACTGAAATTCTTTCTAGGAATTCAGATCAATCAAACTCCAGAAGGAACTTACATTCATCAGAGCAAATACATCAGAGATCTTCTGAAGAAATTTGACCTCTCAGAATGTAAGCCATCAAAGATTCCAATGCATCCCACGTGCATTCTGGAAAGAGAAGATGTAAGCAAAAGTGTAGAACAGAAAGTCTACAGAGGTATGATTGGTTCTCTCCTCTATCTGACTGCTTCAAGACCTGATATCTTATTCAGCGTATGTATTTGTGCTAGATTCCAATCAGATCCTAGAGAATCTCACTTAACAGCTGTTAAGCGAATTTTCAAGTATCTGAAAGGTACTACTAATCTGGGTTTGTTTTATAGAAAATCTAGTGATTACAGCTTAGTAGGCTACTGCGATGCTGATTTTGCTGGAGACAGAGTGGAACGTAAAAGTACTTCTGGAAGCTGCCAGTTTCTGGGAGAAAATCTGATCTCTTGGTCCAGCAAAAGGCAATCAACAATTGCTCTGTCAACAGCAGAAGCTGAGTACATAGCAGCAGCAGGATGTAGCACACAAATGCTCTAGATGAAAAGTCAGCTTGAAGACTTCCAGATTTTTGAGAGTAACATTCCTATACTTTGTGAAAATACTTCTGCTATTTGCTTAAGTAAGAATCCTATTTTACATTCTAGAGATAAGCATATAGAAATAAAACATCATTTCATTAGGGACTATATTCAGAAAGGTATTTTAAACTTAAAATTTATAGATACAGACCATCAATGGGCTGATATCTTTACTAAACCCCTTTCAGAAGATAGGTTCAATTTCATTCTGAAACATCTCAGCATGAAAGTATGCCCAGAGTGAAAATGTTTTAATTCCATATATTTACCTTCAGAATGTAATTACTTTACTGTGAACTTCTGATCAATCTCCTTTCAGAAAGATAGAACATGCAGATTGTATCAGATGCAAGTCTAAAGATCTGAGAGTCTAATCTCAAAGACAGACGTGCTGATCACTACATCAAACAAGTGTCATCCAATCATCAGCAAATCTCTGAAGCAGAACGCGTGCACGCTTCTGAGAAGGCAAAGTGCTGATTGGGTGCATCGAGACACGTGTCTGGTAACCGTTTTTAAGTATCTTTCTCAAATCCCCCAAAATCAGCAAGCATTTAATGAAAAGTAATCACGCTTGTTAAATGGCAATCATTATTTTTTTTTCTCTCTCTTAAAAACGTTTATTTTTTCAAAATAATCTTGAAAACTCTATTTAAGCACATTATTCCTTCATTCTTATTCTTTACGCTTTCTCATTAACACTCAAGCTTTTTCTGCATATTTCTGAGTTCATCTCCTACAAACCTTTTTCTCTCAAATCATTCTCAAAGCTTTTTTAGTGTGAACAATGGCATCCTCCAGCATTTCTGCAGGCAATCAGAAGAAAGCAACCTCTGAACAATATCAGGTGCCTCTCAGAACTCTTCTCACTCCGGTAAAGAACCTTTAAGTGCTTTCTGAGTTAATCATTGACTTCGAAAGTTTGAAGGAAAATGGATTTGACCTAACTGAAGAAATTAGGGCTCAAAAGTGGGAGAGGTATTTTGATAGGTTGGTTGGACCAACATTCCCAGCGCTAGTCAAGGAATTTTGGATTCACGCCAAGGTTTCTAAACATCTAGTCATCTCTTCTGTTATGGGAAAGAAGATTGTGATTTCTGAAGATCTCATTGCAAGGCTAATCGGTCAAAGTGGTGGTGGAGTCCGTTGTGTGGACATGGCTGAAAGATGCCCTGATGTAGGTGTGGTAGCCAACAGAATTTTCACCCTTGGAATGCCGAGCAGCAAAATTAAGGATCTGAAGGACCACTGCAGAGTATGGGCTAAGATTGTTCTGGGATGCTTCAACCACAGGAAACCAACAAGCTCTCCTGATTATATAAACGTGGATCAGTAGTTTCTGATCTACTTTATTGATCAGAGGGTAAAGATCAATCTGGCACACTTCTTGTTCAACCATCTCAAGACCAGTGTCAAAGAGACAAGAGAAGAAGAAAGAACCAAGAGAGACTGGATACCGTTTGGAAGGCTTATATCAGATATTCTGACAGAGAATAGGCTGATTGAACATCTGATCGAAGCTCAGGAGATGAGCACTATTGAACCAACCATTGGGAAACCTCTGAACGCTAAGAATCTAAAAAAGATGAAGCTGATAGAAAATATTCAGAAGGAACCCAGAGCTACTTCAACTGCTGATATCTCCAGCAGAAGAGTGCCTCTGAGTAATTTTCCAGTATTTTCTGAAATGGAATCCAAACCAGAGATGTTTCTCAGGTACCCAGATACGTACAAGGCAGAGGATACAGGTTCAAAGCTGAAGATCAAAGATCTGAGTCAACCCCAACCGGAAGTGACTCAGAAGAAGACAAAGAAGAGGAAAGCGCCAGCAGAAGGATCATCTCATCAGACTCCAAAGAAAAGAGGTATTTCATCTGCTGCCCCTATCTCAAAATCTTTTACTATTCCAACATCTGCTGCCCCTTCTCAAACCTCTCACAGAATATCAATTCCAATCCCTACCATTGATGAAACCATACCAGAAGACCCTTCTGAGGCATTACTACTCAGAAGACCCAGAACCAAAATTCCCAAACAACCAACAGTTTCAACAACACCAGCACTTGACCAAGTGCTAGCTGATATTGAGCGTGAACATGCTTCTGCTCAACCAAATTCTGAACCACCAAATATTCCTCCTCCACAACCAGAACAACAACCTGAACCAGAACAACAACAACAACCAGAACCAGAACCACAACAACAACAACCTCTCACAGAAGAACCTCTGATCCCTGAGCAATCAGAGATTCCACCTCCTCAACCAGAAAATAATCCACCTTCACCACAAACAGAGTTTCACCATTCCAAAACCCCTTCTCCTCATAAATCTGACCCTCACTCACCTCAACCTTCACCGCTGGCAATCCAGTTGCCATGTGGAACCACTATTGTCATGCCCCAGTTACCATCTTCAGAGGAATCAACACCTCCAAATACTCCCAAACCACCATCCACTCCAATCGAAATATCTGACTCTGATTCTGATACCCTTCCTCCAAAACAAACAGCCTCTCAGCAAACCTCTGAAAACCCCAGCAGAACTTTCATTGACTTAACAAGTCTTGAACGTCTAGCTGATTTAAGACACAAAATTGCCATCCCCAAACCAAAGCAACCAGATGTTGGCTCTGGTATTTTGAATTTTGAAACAGGTGTGCTGCAATGGATTGTTTCTTTGAAGCAAGTCTGTCCTGGGATGATTGACCCAGCTGCTTCTGATCAGCTCTGGTCACAGTTCAGATTATGGGTACGTGCTGAAGCCCTCAAGTTGCAGGATGTCAACTATGAGCAGGCACAACAGAACTTCAGCAAGCTGCTGAAGGAAGTAGAAAGTCAGCTGCCTCAGGAAGTTGTGCTCCCTCTGGACAGTGAATCTTGGTCTGAGAAACAGCAAGCTGCACAGGTGCAACCATCAGAAGAAGACAAGACCATTCAGGCTGAAGAAAATCCAGCAGAAGATGTCGCTGAAAGTTCTGAGAAGCTTCCTCCTTCTGATACTTCTCAAGCTGCCTTGGACAGGCAGGCTCTGGAAGAATTAAGGCTGAATGACTTGCGTCTACAGCAGCGGATGGACGACAATGATCAGAAGATGAAAGCAAGAATGGATGTGCAGGACAGCAAAATTGACACTGTGGTCAACATGGTTCAGAAGCAGAATGAAACTTCTGAAAAGATTCAAGCAATGCTGGAGAGCCTGTTCTCACGCATGCCCCCTCAACCTTAAATCTTTTTCATGCATAACTTTTTCATGTTTTCTTCATTCTCTTCATTTTCTGATGTACTGTTTTGATTATGTCTTGTAATATTTTCTTCCTCTGATTCTGAACTATTTTAATATAATCTGTTTTTCTGATCTAAATTGTTTTAGCACATCACCAACACTTTTTGATTGCTGACAAAAAGGGGGAGAACAAGAATGATATTTAAATCAATAACGGGCTAACTAGACAGAAATTCTCAAACATTCTAACTCTATTACTTGAAATGTTTTTTTTCTGTTTTGTTTAAAGTCTACAGGCACAAGGAAGCTCCTGGACACTCTGAAGACTAGAAGCTCTAATCAAAATGTAGAAGCTCTGATCAATGTTGCTCTGATCAATATGAAGTTCTGATCGACCTAATACTCTGATCCAAAGCAAAGCTCTGACAGGAAAAGCTCTGAAGCTCTGCTCTCTGATAAGTCAAAGACTCTTATAATCTGATGTTCAAAGAAAGAAAAAGATCTGATCCTGAAGAACACGTATATCAAAGGGAAGTAACAAACTCAGGGGGAGTATCTCTTAACTCTGACTTCTCCGTACTTCTTATTCTGATACATATCCAGATACCTTTTCACGTTATTTTTCATTTAAAATATCTAGTTTTTGTCATCATCAAAAAGGGGGAGATTGTTAGAACAATGTTTGAATCTACTACCCTATATCTAAGTTTTGATGATAACAAAGTGAAAAGATATAGTATTTAAATGTTTCATGTTTGAACTATCTGCTGCCTAAAATTATTATGTTCTGACTTGCAGATACTCTGATGGAAATAAGCAAGATCCATCTATTCAGCATCAGAATTTGATTTCATACACCAGCATCAGAAGTTGCCAAATCAGAACGTCAAAATCAGATGATCAGATCACGTACATGCTGAAGCTTGATGAACAGAACTGCGCGTAAACACTCTGATACAGAAACACAATAGTTCATCAGCAGCGAAGCAGAATCAGAATGAGCCAAGCCAGAACGTGCATTGAAGAAGCAACGGTATTGTGCATTAAACGCTAATTAATTCCAACGGCCTCATTCCAGACAAGATCTGCTCAATAAGGAAAGCTTGTTATTAGCATTGAATCAAGAATATTGCATTCAACGTTCATCTTCTCAAAGTACTATATAAACAAGGCTTTGAAGATTATAATGGCTAATGCTCTCCAAATCTCTACACGCACAAAGCTGAACCATAATCTTCATTCTACCAGTTTTGCTAAACCAAACTCTGATATTCATTCTGTTTAGAAATCTAGTTTCTAAGCTTAATTTGTGTATACATCACAGTTGTGATAAAGTTTTGTAGAAAACATTCACACACATTGTTTTATACCTGTGTAAGAAAGTGTTACCTTGACAAACCGGGTTGTGGTTTGAATCAAGAAGGCTTTAGCAGTTGTTAAAGCAGTCTGTAATATTCAGTTGAATATAGTGAATTAAGACCTCGTTGGAGAGAGGCGAAATCACCTTGACGGGTGGACTGGAGTAGTTTGAGATCAAACGAACCAGGATAAAAATATCTTGTCATTTGCTTTAGATTTAGTTTTACAATTCAACCCCCCCTTCTTGTGTTTTTCACCCCTTCAGGTTTTGTCTGACCAAAACGGGATTGGTCCAGCCATTGTAATTATCAACGGAGCTACTTTAGGAACTGATGTAATTCTAACGGGTCTTTTGGTGGAGACCTTGGAAGATTTGGCGGAAAAGGTCACGATGGAAACATCATTATAAGAAACAGTTGGAATAGAAGTATTTTCAAACAAAATATCCTTGTTATCTATTAGGAATTGAACGCCCGCTTTTAACAAATGACAGTTGGTTGGTGAGGATAAACAAAAATGACAACTTTCATCATAGCTTGGGTATACACAAGCATTCAACCGGTTCTTTTTGATAGTCAGGAGTGGGGTCACAAGTTCATCAACCAAAGTAACAAACATATCTTCGTCAACGGTGTTGACATTACGACCGTGCTTGGGCATAAGGGCAGTGATTATATTGGGAATTTCTGGCGCGTCAAATTCAATATCTTTAGCTTCAAGAAGGTCTTGTAATTTGTTTTTCAGAGTCCAACAGTTGTTAGTGTCATGGTCGGGACTCTCAGAATGGTATGCACAGCGGGCATTAGGATGATAATAAGGAGAGCTTGTGTTAGGATTCTTTGGAGCTTCTTTCAAAGTCACTATATTGGATCTCAACAAATGTTGCAATACTTGAGATAGTGTCATGTTAATTAGGGTGAACTGTCTGACTGGTCTTTCTGTTCTTGGCTGGTTGCTTCTTTGTTGAGCAGGCGTGGGTTGAGGAATTATGACAGCCCCCACCATTGAACGGAGTTCAGCCCTATCTTGATTTCTCTGAGTATATACAGCAACAACTTCTTTTTTCCAATGAATGGTTTTCTTACAGCAGCAGCGGATGCATCTTTTTGAATATTCCCATTCTTTATTTCGACTTCCACCCTTTCTCCGATCAATATCAATTCGGTGAAACCTGTCGAAGAACTCCCAATTAAGTGATTGAAGAAAGGACCAAACAAGGTGCCCAAAAACATATCTACTAACTCTCTTTCAGATAGGAGAGGATGGACTCTTCCTACGAAGTCCCTCCATTTTTGCGCATAGTCTTTAAAGCCGTCACTTGGAACCATGGCCATACTCTAAAGTTGAGTACGGGTGGGAGCAAGATTAGCATTGTATTGGTATTGTTTGTAAAAGGCAGCGGCCAGATCTTCCCAGTTATGAACATTGGCTCTTTCTAACTGATAAAACCAATCAAGTTGAGTCCTGGATAGGCTGTCTTGAAAGAAACGTACCCATAAATCCATGTCGGCAGTGTGAGGCTGTATTTTCCTCACATAGGACCGGAGATGCATTTTGGGACATGAAACTCCATCATATTTGGCAAACACGGGTGCCTTGAATTTTGGGGGAATGACAATCCCAGATACTAGACCCAACTCCTCAAAGTCCAATCCAGACACTTTTTAAATTTCCATTGCGCTTAACCGTTCTTCCAGATGCTTATACTTGTCGTCGGCCGAAGGATATTGTTCTTCAAAATAGTCTTCTTCTTCCTCTTCCTCTTCTGAATCTGGATGGACAACTACTTCCTTGCCTTTCCCATCTTGATTGACTTTCTCACCAAATGATGTTGAAAATTCTAAGGTCCTTCTTGCTTGTCCTTGGAATCTTCTTCCCATGTTTAGAACTCCGGTTATTTTCTTTGCTTTCTTTTTCTTCTCTTCAACCAGCAAGGTCTTCAACTCTTCTTGTCCTTTGGCTACAGTTAAGAACATCTGTTGAAACTGAGCATTTTGTGCTTGGAGGTCCTTCACCGTTTGCTCGAGATCTATCTTACTGAAGTAAATAGTAGAAAGATGAGGAGACTTGTTGCAAGAAACCTGCTTATGCTATGATGAATGGTAAATGCATATGCAATGATTTCAAGGATTTTAAAGATTCAAATTTGTTTTAGACAAAAAGGAAATACATGTTATATTAATAAATTAAAGCTTGAGTACATCAATGCCTCCATGGGCAAAAAATACAAAAACTCTAAGATAAAAAGGTTGTACGCATCCTATTTGGTGCGATGTAGGCATTCAGCGTCTGCTCCTCGTGGAGTTGCTTAGTGAGTTCAAAAACCTTCTTCTCGCTGGCGTATAATTGGGCTTCGAAAGTGTCCCGCTCCCCCTTGATTTGTATCCAATCTCTTTGTAAGTCTTCAAGAGAGGTGGGCATGTCAAGATGTAGGATAGTGTATGGAACATCTCATTCCATAACAGGCTCAATGATTATCGGTAGAATAGAGGGATAAGGCATCATAAGACTTTGAGCACGAGTTCATACCCATTTGAGGTAAGGCTCAAGAGGGATGGAATTCTTATGCCCCAATGTCTTGCTATCTACCTTGTTCAACATCCTCCAAGCTCGGATGAATCTCTGGCGAAGACCTTGATCTTCGTTCTCGTAGTCAAATACCAAACCTTGAATGAGCATCTCATGTGGGCCATCCCTTCGGGCGTAACCAAACTATCTTAAGTCTAAGCAGGGGTCATAGGTGATACCTCCCCTAATGCCAAGTAAAGAGACATTGGGGAATTCTCCACAACGATCGACAATAGTAACATTCTCTATGGATCGGGAACACCAATGAATTTCTGAATGTTTGAGCGTCATCAACCTTTATGACCACCTTGAACCTTGCTCGTTCTTCAATACATATTGGGGATGATGCGAAATAAACCATCTTGCCAAGAGAGGAGTGCAACATATAAGGATACCTCTTTTCCTCATAGTGCGAGTGTGAAAAGGATGTAGGATGTCCCCTAGCGAAGTAGGCACCGAATTACGAGACATGAAGATCTTGACGGTGTTCACATCTATGAGTTGGTCAGGATTTTGAAACAAAACCATCCCATAGACGAGGAGAGCCACAATTTCTTCAAAAGCTTGAAATCCAAAGAGTTCCAACAGTTTTGGGCTTTCTCAAACAAGAACTTTGCTAGGAAACCCTTGACACCACTCCTTGTTTCCCAATTGGTCGTGACATCAGATGATTGCAAGTGTAGATCTTGAGCAATCTCTTCTGGCTTTGGATCTCTTTTCGTACCGTTGAAAGGTAGTTGATTAAAAATGGGAATCCTCAAGAGTTGGGAGAATTCTTCCAAAGTTGGTACAAGTTGATAATCAGGAAATGTAAAGCAATGGTGTAAAGGATCAAAGAACTGAAAGAGCACCTTCATCATGTCTTCATTAGTGTTAGAGGTGACCAAGTTTAGTAGGCGACCATGTATTTCGGTAAATGGAGAGTTTTCAGGAATCCTTGATGCTAGATCCTTAAGTTGAGGAGGGATCTTTAAAAGATTGACTTGAATGGTTTTCCTGCGAATAGAATCTATGTCCTACAAAACATAACAAAGATAAATCCCAAGATCCTTGAAATGGTTAGTGAATGAATATGATGTTATGATGTTCATGATGTTATGTACAAGTAAATATACACAAACAAAGCAAACAAGTCCTTAGGTTTAGGCTTGCATGGAGTCTCATAGGTAAGTACCCTCTTGAAGTTTAGTTGGCTCAAACCCGTCCTAGCAATAGTAATCGGGTTCTAAGGAGCTCAATATCATTGTTTTGCATTTTTGGTCATTGTTTCAGTGCAAGCCTCTTTAATGGCGACCGAAATATCCCAAAAAACCAAACCTCAATGAGTGTAGTATCGAGTATCTACCAACTTCAGATTGCACCAAAGTCGGTCATCTCACTACGTCCTAAAGGCCAAGTTGGTCAAGTAAAGATTCTAAAAGTTCATTAGTGCTTCATGACATCCCTCAGCGGCCCCGTATTCTCCATGATTAACTCAAGGGCTACTGGTACCCACGAATATGTCGCATTAACGTAATTATTGCTTAGACCATGTCGGTATACCCCGCACAGTTTCTACAATGTATTGCTACTTACCTATAAGGTAACCCAAATCGGGGTAGAGGATTAAAACCCAAACAAAGAACCATAATGTAAAGAAAAAAAGTCAAATAATGAAAGCAAGTAAATGTGATCTAACCCTAAGGTAACCCCACTTTTAGAATATTCCCCAACAGAGTCGCCAGTTCTGTAATACGGTCGGAGAACTGGCTTGGGTGTTTTGCATTTTATCGCAAATATTGCGGTTAGCAAGAGTCGCCACCAACTTTTATTTTATCCAAAAGGAAAGGTGAAAAAGCATAGGAAAGACCTTTGAGATTATTTCTTGAGTTCGAGGGGTAGATTATGAAAAGAGAAGGTATTATCACCCTTTTCATCCATGGTTTTCCATGGGCTCTTGGTTACTTGCTAGATCGCTTGCTTTTGTTTGAAATTGTGCTTTGTGTGGTTTTTGAAAGTATTTTGTAAAGAGGCCATTGTTTAGGCAAACTTTGTAATGATTCTCGTTCGTAAGAATGTATACAAAGATGTTGATCTTTTGAAAATGTTTTCAAGTTTGTAAGATGTTTTGAAAGTGTAGGTGTTTATTTTTGATAATAGCAAGGATGTTTTGTTTTGAAAAGGTGCAAGTAATTAGGAGCATTCTACCTACTAAAAAGACTTTCATGTTCATTTCCTCTTTCCTTTGACATTGTCATCTTACCATTGATTTGGTAAGTAACCCTATCTTTAGATGTAAATGGGACGGGCGTGGGTCATCGTATAACCATAATTAGAAATGTTGCAAGGTATCTTGGCATTCTCTTTTAGGGACTAATATCATTTGAAAGGCAACATGGATAGCATCATCGAGGGACTATGATCTTGTATTTTGCTTGTTTTTGCTAAGATACCTCACATGCGTAATATGGTCATTTAGTAAGGCAACCAAGTGGATTTACCCTAGGGGTGCTTGTGTGTAAGTGTATTATTTTCATGCTTGGTTTTGTCTTTGATTAGGGTTTTCTAATTGATTGGTTTTAGTCTTTCCATCCAAAACCCTAATTACTAGCATTTGTATATAAAGCGATAAATTGCGGAATTTAAAATCACTATGCTATTACAATACTTGTGGGAGGGGGTGTACAAATTACAAATGGGTATTGCAAGAAAGTTAAACCTAATTAGCTATTACAACCACATTGAATATTGTAAAAAATTAAAAATAAAAATGCAAGAATATAAATGGAAAAAGAAATGATTTTTATTGTTTTTATGAAAGGGTTTTATCTTGACCTAAATAAAGAAAATGAGTAATTAAAATTAAATAAAATTAATTTAAACTAACTAAGGAAAGAAATTAATTTGAAAAGGATTTTTTAGGGTTTTTTATGAAAAGGTTTTAAATTAATGAAAATAAAATGAAAATTAATTAACTAAAATAAACTAAGTTCTAAATTAATTTTAACTAAGAAAACAAAATAATCTATTAATTTATCCTTAGTCTAAAATTATTTATGAAAAGAAAGGAAATTTATTTATTTTAAGAAAAAAATGTTTTTTATCCTTTTGTTTTATGGAAAATAAAATACATTAGTATAAAAAATAAGTAAAAATAAATTTGGATTATTTATGATTTTATGAAAATAATAATGAAAATATTAATATTAATAATAATAATAATAATAATGAAGAAAAATAAAATAAAAATAAATAATAAAGAAAAGCCGGAGGGGGGGGCGGGGGGGGGGGGGGGGGGGGGGGGGGGTTAGTCAATAATGTAAGGAGTGAACATAAATGCAAACTATGGATATGTACATCTTCGTGGAAAAGTTATCTACATTTTATCTTCACAAATCAAGACCTAACAATGCCTAAATAATGAGATGAAAAGTCAGAAAACTCACCTTGCAGCCGGAGATCGTGTTTTGAGTTAGAGCTACCTTCAAAGTGTTTTGATGATAGGGTGAGCTTCCTTGAACCTCCAAGAAGCTATTGCAAAGCTTACTTTGTGCTGAGAGTTCTTGAATCAAGCTGAAGAAGTTAATCTGCAATGCCCTGTTTTTGAAAAAAGGGAGAGTGGTGTAAATGGTTTTACAGTTTGAAAACAGGGGTTGGGATAGTTTCTATATGTGTATTATAAGCTTTGTGGATGGTTTGGCCAAGAAACGCACGAGGGGATTTGGAAGTTGGGTTCAAAAATCAGAAATGACAAGTTTTTGTGCTTGTATTGCAATTTCTGGTTTTGGGGAGTTTTAGGACTTGTTCAATCGCGTGTTAGATTGAAATGCACTTGTATAAATATATGGAAAAGGTTAGAGGACTTGAGGAGGTCAGAAAACAAAGATCACATGTTATGAGTTTTTGACTTGTTTTTGAAGTTATCTTGAAAAACATGGTTTCAATGCAAGGTACATGTCTTGTAGGGTGGCTTGCAACTTTAAACATGTTTGTTCTGAGTTTATAGAGAATGCTTGTGCAGAAAGAACAGGTGCAAAGCTCCATACAAGTTGACTTTGTGATTAAAGTCACTTTTCCAAAATGGAAGTGTGAACTTTGTTCCATTAATGGAATATTTACTTGGACAAAGCTTGAATCAATTGGATAATAGCTCAAAAGCAAGTGTAATCTTCTGATTATGGATAGATCTTGAGGTTTAGAGGCCTGTAAAATGAAATTGTGCAGCATAGGTTTGAAATTGAATTTTTGTTCATCACAAAATGACTTGTAATTCAAGTGTGAAAACCCTAACTTCATCTCTTCGATTCTCCCTACTCAAGAATGATATCGAGGAGTTCTAAGACATTTTGGAAAGCTTGTAATGTACTCTACATTCCCTATTTGAATCACTTTAAAAATTCCCCTTATAACTACATGAAAAAGTTTCATGAAGTTAGGTCAAAATCCTGGCCAAAACTATAGGGCAAAATTTCACTAAGTGTCTAATTTTAAGACCATGACTTTATGAATTAATAACTTAAGATCCAAGCATTTTTTAAGAGAAGTTGTGTAAAGAAATGTTGTATATATCATGGAGATATAAAACTTTCATGTTGAAAGTTTCTTCTGAATCCTCTTGCATCATGGTGAAAAATTGGCCCAAAGTTAAGAAAACACATGAAGTTTAAACACTTGGAAAAATTTCTAAGTTAGAAAACTTTGACTTTTCAAAATGAATTCTTGACTTTTTGATTTATTTATGAATAATTTTCATATTTTGGCATGTTTTGATGAATTGTGATCTTTGACATTGAATTTTGACCAAAAAGTCAAAGTTTAACTTTTTAGTGTACAGTTGACTTTTTGATCAGTTGACTAAAAATTCACTATCAATCCAATTGATCTTGAGCAATGTTTTAGGTCATTCCATTAGGTCAAAATGATGAAATTGAAATCTTGAAGTCATGCTTCAAACCAATTGACCATTTTCTATGTCAAAAATCAGGAATTGCCCTTTCTCAATTAAAACCCTAATTTTGACCATTTTGCCCTTTTGATGCTTTGATCAAATTTATTGAGGAATTATGGTCCAAACTTGATCCAATGATACATATGAGTTTAAAATGTTGATGTGGATAAAAAATTATGAAGTTTGACTGTAAATTGTCCATAGTTGACTTTTTCCCCAATACAATTGATTTTTAGGTCAACTGCTCAATTGACTGAGCAAAAATGTGATCCAAGGCTTGGAACTTGACATGAGAAATCTTGGGAATCCATAATGATCCATGAAAGTCATATGAAGCAATGAAATTCCAATATCCTTGTGCAATTTCAAACCCTAATTTTGGTCATCAGTGCTTAAGGAGGTGTCTTGAGTTTATCCACCCTAACGCAGTGTTGAGTCAAAGGAGATCTTGTGAGCAAATTATTGATAAATGAGAGGAAAAATTTTGGGGTACAAAAATTGTCTTCTAAATTGGCGCCGATCTTGACTTCTTTTTTGTCTGCCTCGGTACCCAGGTTTATCACTTTAACAGGCTCTTCATGCGGTTGAATGGCCTTTTCCTCTTGCATCAGAAGTCTGGCGAGTTCCACAGGTATTTCACAATTTTCCTAGATGGAGTCAGATTCGCGTCCGAAAATCCCAAACCATTGTCAGAAGTCAAACTAGCTACACAATTTTCAAATTGGTCAGCCATATTTTCTTAAGGGACATGTGCATTTTTCAATAATTTTATCAGTGCTTGAGCATGTGCCTCGGAGCACAGCAACAAAGACAACATATAAATCTTCGAAGGTGTTTGCCCCAACTGTTCCACTACCTTATAGTTTCTTTTTCTGATAATTTTTAAAATATCCTCCATCTCTTGGGTAGATGGTTCCTCAATGGTAATATCTTTTGCGGGCGCCTCCGTCAGAGCAGGCTCAGTCATTTTTTCCTTTCCTCGAGTATCAAAAACAGGTTTACTAGCAGTAAAATGAATGGGTGTAGATGTGGTTGTCGGAGGTGAAATATCTGGAGAGAAAGTCCTCCCTGTCCTAGTAACTTTACTTGATTCAGCAATGTTTATAATGTCAGCAGTTTCATCTTCGGAAATACATGAATCTTGTTTGATACCATGGTAATACACTTCTGCCTCATAATTCCAGGGTACATCCTTATCAGAAGAGTAGCAGACTGGCCCCGGTGTGGTGATAATTAGTGGAGCTATTCTTGGTTCAACGGGAACCTAATAGGACCTTTGGAGGTGATCCTAATAGATTTGTTTGATATAGTAATGATGGAAACGTCTCCAAACTCTTGAGAAACACTTTTGGTCAGACTTTTCATGGATGGAGCTCTTTCAAATAGAATCTCATGATTATCCATTAGGTGTTAGACACCTTTCTTCAGCCATTCACAACCATTAATTTGTACAACACAACAGCAACAATCTTCAAGGCAGCCAGGGAATACCCCGACTTTCAACAAATTCTCTTTAACAGTCTTCAAAGAAGTGGTCAAGTCATTGACGGAGGAAACAAAATAATCATCTTCAATAGCATTGACACCCTTACCATGATTTGGCATTGGTGTGGTGATCACGTTGGGAGTTGGAGGAGGGTCGAATTCAATTGTCTTGTTATCAATTAGGTCTTGGATTTTGTTCTTTAGAGGCCAACAATCATTGGTATCATGTCCGGGACTGTTTGAGGGGTAAGCGCATCTTGCATTGGGATTGTATTTGGGAGAGGAGGTATCAGGGTTTTGGGGAGGATCCCTCAATGTAACCAGCTCCGCTTTTAGTAAATGTTGCAATACTTGTGACAACGACATATTGATCTTAGTATACTATGTTTCTTGAAACTTTGTTCTACGCCTATTCCCTTGTAGTTATTGAGTAGGTGTAGGATTGGAAATTAATATTGCCCCTACTGAATGATGATGGTCATTCTTAGTACGACTCCTTGATCCGTATACTGAATTAGTCTCTTTTTTTCCAGCAAATGGTTTTTTCACAACATCATAGGTGGAAGCCTTCGGTATTGTGATAGGGTGGCCAGAACCAGACTGTTTTGAAATGCTGGTTTGCATTTTGCGTTTGTGTTTGCAAAATGTCGCGGTAAGCAAGAGTCGCCACCGACTTTTATTTTATCCAACTGGAAAGGACAAAAGCACAGAAAAATTCCTTTTTTCGAGATTTTGAGTATCGGGGGTAGATTATAGAAAGGGAAGGTATTAGCACCCTTTCTATCCGTGGTTTTCCACGGGCTCTTAGGTGTTTTCTCATCATTTTCAAAATTGCTTCCGTGTTTGTGTGTTTTGAAAAGTTTTTGTTTTACTTCGATTTAACCCTTGCTTCTGTCTTCAAGAGTGTTACGAAGTTGTTTTGAAAACTTTGTTTGAAAAGAGTGTATGTGTGAGAAATGTTTGTTTTGTTTGAGCAATACTTAAGAACTAATCTACCTACTCGAAAAGGAGAATGTTTTTATTCTTGTTTCCTTTAGACAGTGCTATCCCACTATTAGTGAGTAGGTAGTACCGTCGTTGGAGTTTTAAGGGTCAATTTGAAAGGGGCGTACGATCACTAAAGCAATGTTAGGATGTCTTAGTAATAACCCTAATGTCTTAAGATCATTATTCGAGGCAACGTATCTGAGGCAACCTTTCCGAGGCAACTTTTCCGAGACAACTTTTCCGAACGGCACTTTGATCTTTTTTTAGACAAGAGAGCGACCACTAAAATACCATATGCTTAATGATCGTTTACCGAAGGCAACCGAAGTGAGAGTATACCCTAGGAGTGCGCATGTGCGAATGATTCAATTTCCTATTATTATCTTTGCACATTTAGGGTTTGCTAACCGTTTTAAAGTTAATCATACATTCTTGTCATGCAACCCTAATATCATACATCTAACAGTTTAATATTTTGCGGAAATTAAAGTGCGGAAAGTAAAACTACGCTATTACAAGGCTTCGGGTATTAATTTACATAGCCAAAAACAACCCGTAAAAAAACGATAAATGAAAATAAAAAAAGACCTAATTAATCTATTACATCCTGTGAGCAATTACATCAATATTATAAAAATAAATAAGCGCAATGAGTCGAGAACGAGAGAGAAATAGGGTTTTGACCCAGTCTAACCTAATTGAAAGAAAAATTATTTTTGATTGTTTTTTTTATTATTTTAAGAAAAATAAGGTTTAAATTAAATATGAAACTAATTGCTAATTTAAATTAAATTAAGAAAAATATTGAATTTGACCTCTTTTTTTTGTGTGTTTTTGGTTATTTTTAAGAAAATAAAATAGAATTTAAATTAAACAAAACCCTAATTTTCTAATTGTTTTTTAGTTTATTTACAAAAGGAATTAAAATTACTTAATAAATTAAATAAAATAATTAAATTAATTTTTATAAAAAAACCTAAATCTAATTTTGATGAAAAAATGATTTTATGATTTATTAAAAAAAAGAATTAATTTTTGTTAGTAAAAATAATTTAAATAAATTAAATGAAAGAAATTATAAAAGAAAAGAGAAAAAGAGATATTGGGCCTGAAATCAGCAATTTTGGAGGGGTGTGAATAGCAAGCTCTTAGGCCTAAAAATCTGGCCCATGTTGACTTCCTGGATTCCATGATGTGCATTGACTGGGGTGTATCATGGTCCTCCAAACGACGACTTTCAGATCTGGCCTTCTGGAAATCCAAAGGTTGAATCTTGAGAATACATGATGATCCCCCTGCCTTGTTTACACGCCTGATTATCTGAATGAAAATAATATGAAATAATAGGGGGACCTGGGATTTGAACCCAGGCCCCATAGCCTTTTCCACACACCTTCACACCAACTGAGCTACGCGCTTGCTTTGTATATGGGATAATAATTAATCATTATATTGAAAATGAATAACATAACAAAGCATCACGCGCGAAATTTCAAACGGGGCAATCAGGGGCTGCCACGCCATCGTCCCTGTCCTCTCTCCGTTGGTAAAAGATCAATGACTTTTACCTACGGACAAATGTCCGTAGCTATAACCCCTGCATATCTCAAAATCAAACAGAAGCATGATAAACAAAATTTAGTGCCATGAATCGAACCGTCTTGGCCTGCTGAGCATGATGGTGCCCTTCTTGTGGCCCAATTTCACCTGTACCAAAAGATCCTAAAATGAGAAAACAAAACCTAGCAATGATAGATTCCAGTATAGCCAATAAAATGCAATTAATTGTTATGAGTAGCTTGCAAATGCTTCAAGGAACAAGAATATATAAATATTTTATGTTATAAGTTCCAAAATCATGTGATTTGATTTCAAGAGAGAGCCATGGTCGTGGATCACTTACAGTGAGTTCTAGCGCGTGCGGATCCTTGTTTCTGATTGCTATGGCTTCCTTGGAATCCCAGGAAGTGAATGGAATGGCTTATGAGTCTTGAAAACGCCTGGAAGTGCAAAATCAGTTTGTCACTTTCTTTGAATTTTTTCAAGTTTTGTTCCCTCTTTGTGCGCCTCCAAACCTTGTTGTTTCTGGCTGCAATTGTTCACTATTACCAAGGGATGAATTAGGTTTACAAATATGATCTCAATCCTTGCCAATTATGATTTGTGATCTTGATTTGATTCACTTGAAAATCTTTCCAAAATAGGCCAAAATAAATCTTTTTGTTCCCACCTATGCCTTGCAAGAATTGATTTACTTGCTAGCTGGATATAGGACCTGAAATATGCACAAGATTTTGAAGTTTGGATGATTTGGATTTTTTTATGATTTGTTTTGATTTAAATTGATTTAATTGCAATAAAAATCAAAATAAATAGAAAAAATAAGATAAAGACAAATGGGAAGAGCTAGGGGTCGTGGAACATGCTACCAACTCAAAACAAGTTCAAAAAGTTAGGCCCATTTAGCAAAAATTGCAATTTGAGGCATAGTTGACTTTTGACAATTTTGCAAAAAAGGTCAACTTCTCCAATGCATAACTTCCTCAATTATGACTCTTTGAAGGTGTTCTTAGACTTTTTAGAAAGCTTGGGATGTCCTATAAGCAACCCTTTTGGTCTCATCTCAATTGAGTCTTCCATGTTCATGTATGAAGCTTTGAAAAAAAGGTGTTTTTGTTGACTTTTCAAAATGACCTATAATGTCCAAATTCATAACTTCTTGTGAGTGCATATTTTGAAATTGGAATATGAATATGATTTGTAGGTAATTTCATCCTATTCAAAATTAGCTTTGTATGGGTCATTTCTCATAAAGTATGAGAAAGTTATGCTTGGTCAAAGTTGAGTCGACTTTTCCTACAAAACCCTAATTTAGCAACTTTTGGTTTTTGATGAATTATGAGCAACCCTCGGGGAATCATGATCAACCATTTATCAAATGATGAATAATACTTCAAAATGAGAATGTTGACCAAAAATCTTAAGGTTTGACTGTATGTGGGCCACAGTTGACTTTTGCCCTTGCATAGTCGATTTTTAGGCTTTTGAACAATTGACTGAGCAAACTTCCTCTGCAAGGCTTGAAACTTGACATGGATGATCTTGAGAACATATTAGGACAATGGTGAGCATTTGGGATCCCTTGGAATCAAGTATCTTGATGCAAAATGTGATCGGTGGATCTGGAACTGACTGTTTAACGCTGGTTCGCGAAATGTCGCGGAAGCAAGAGTCGCCACCGTCTTTTATTTTCTCCAAATGGAAAGGACAAAAGCACCGAAAAATTCCTTATAGAGATTGCTCTCGGTTCGGGAGGTAGATTTATAGAAAGGGAAGGTGTTAGCACCCTTTCTATCCATGGTTATCCATGGGCTCTTAGATACTTGCTCATTTGTGTTTTCAAAATTGTTTGTTTGCTTTTCAACTGTGGGTTTTTAAAAAAGTTTCTTTGAAAATTTCAGTTCGACTCTTGTATCGGTCCTCAAGAGTGTTTGAAAAATTGCTTTTGAAAGCTTTTTGAAAGGTGTCGGTGTGAAAAGAAGTTTTTGATTTGTTTTGAAATTAGAGCAAGTATCTACGAGTTCTCTACCTACCCTAAGGAATTCGTCTGTGTAAATGTCCTTAAAGTAGTGCCATCCCACCATTGAGAGGTAGGTAGCACCACCGTTGGAGGTGTTCGGGTCAATTCGAGGGTTCGGGACATGGTGATCACCAGAGCAATAGGAAGACACCTTAGAAGCTACCCTGATGCCATGTTCATGGACATGAGGACTTACTAAAACATCCTCTACTCGACGACCACCTTTCGAGGGGCAAGGCAACAATGAGGCGTACCCTAGGGGTGGTGTGTGATTTGTGTGTCATTTTCAATTATGTTTGTCTTGTTCATGCATTGGTGATCTACGCGTTGCTTTTATTTTGGCATTCATTCTTTCATGCAAGTTATTAACAGTTTAAAAGATGCGGAATTTAAAAGTCCTACGCTATTACAAAGGTGCGGGTCTACATCGCCAAATTAGTCCAAGACCCGATTTGAAATAAAATAAAATGCGGAAAGATAAATGTCTAATTAATCTATTACACGGCTTTGGGATAAATACCTTATATTCACAAAAAGAAATAAAAGTAAAATGCGAGAAGAAGTAAAGTCGGGAATGCGAGGGCGTTGGACCCTTTTAAGGAAATTAAATTACAATTAATAAATTAATTAAGTTAAATGAGAAAAGGAAATTATTTTTGAGTTTTTTGTATTTATGGATTTTTAGTAAGAAAATTAAATGAAATTAAAACCCTAATTCTAAACTATTTTTAATTTATTAAAAAAATGTTAAAATTAAACCTAGAATTAACCTAATTATTTAATGGCAAATTTATTTACAAAATAAATAATTAATTATTAATAATGGTAAAAGAAAAGAAAAAAAAGGATAAAAGTATTTAAAACCCTAATTCTACATTTTTTAGTTTATTAAAAAACATTGAAATTAAATCTAGAATTAAAACTAAATTAATTAATAAAATTTATTTACAAAAATGTTAGTGAATTAAACATTAAAACATATTTTTATTTTTATATAGTTTCTGATTTTTTTGTTATTTTTGGTATTTTTATAAAATTTATTTTGATGAATTAAAAGAAAATAATTAAATTAAAACAAATAATAAAAAAAAAATAGAAAAAAGAAAAGAGAAAGAAATACAAACACTAGGGGGGTTCTGCCCCAATCTGGAGGTTATGTTGTGAGCAATTAGGCCCAAGAAGCTTGGCCCTTTCTGACTTTTCAATGATCATGTGCGTATGCGTTGACTAAAGCATTCCATAGACTTTGGATCCTGGCCACTGGATGGACGTTGTGGGACGTGTGGCAAGCCAAGATATGAGGCTGCATGGTAGACCTTAGGAAGCACGCTACATAGAACCATGTTAGAAAGAAAAATATGGAATAAAGTGGGGGGACCTGGGATTCGAACCCAGGTCCCAATGTTTACCAAGCCTTTTGTCCACCAACTGAGCTATTTGAGCGCGCTGTACATAGAATAAAGAACAAATAATATAAAAGAAAATTGACGTTAGTGATATAGAAATAAAAAAACGCGCGCTGGAATTCAAACCATCCAATCAGATCTCGCCACATGATCTTCTTCTCCGTTCGTCCCTGAAATAAAAAGAGGTAGCGGGGGTTTTAAACCCCCCCAAAACACAGCCTTTTTGAAAATAGCGAATAGCTCGTATGGTCATATAAATAGGGCGCGACTAGTGTATTGAATTCGTCCAGATGTGCTGATTCTAACCATGGTGATTGGATGTCTTGATTTTACAGTGTGTGCAAACGCCCAATTTGAAGCTTGAGAAACCCTAAAACATTTTAATGGCAACTTTGCGCACAGGCCATATTAATTCAATTAGATAACACCATTAGCTTTAGAATGATTAGATTAGTATAAATCAATATCAAAAACACATGAAAAATGCATGGAATTCAGGATGCGATTATGAATATTTTACAGAAAAGTGGGACTCCTATCTACCAATTCTTTGTGCTTGGAGAGTTGATTTTGATTGGGGTAGCTTCCTGAATGTATCAAGAATGCAATGGAACAACTCTTTTGCTTTGAAACGACCTGCAACTATGAAAACAGTTTCAAAAAATTTATGGAAAAATGCAAGTTTTGTTTTTGTTCTTAGGCGCAGCTCCAAGGTTCTTCTCATTAGGTTTAGGTTCTGGCTTATGTATGGGACGAATTAGGGTAAGAATTTGAGTCAAAAAGCCTTTGCATTGATGAACCAAATATTTGATTTCCATGGAATCTTTTCAAATCTTTTTCATATGCTTTTGATACCAATCATGGCCAAATCTTTCCAAATTGAGTATGCACGAAATCCTGAGGTTTTATGGAGAGAATATGCTGCAAAAAGGGATAAAAAAACATGGTTTTCTATTTTTGTCATATTTTATTTCATTAAATGAATTAATAGTGATAAAAATTCAAATAAATAATAAAAAATGATGAAATAAATCCCCTTTGGGTCAAATGGTCGTGCATAGCGTTTGGATAATGATTCTTGGAAGAAAATGTGGCCCATTAGCAATTTTGAGGCATTTGAAGTAAAGTTGACTTTTCAAAATTCCCAAAAATTGCTCAACTTCCACAAGGCATATCTTGCTCAATGTTTAAGCTTTGATCATGTTCTTGGACATTTTGGAAAGGTATTGAAGTCCTCTAACCAATGCCTTTGGTCCCATGTCATTTTGATTTACCAATCTCATGTTATGGTCTTTGACTTAAAGTCCCTTTTTGTTGACTTTTGAAAATGACCTATAATGTTGAAATTGATAACTTTTTGTGAGAGCATTTCTTGGACTTGAAGTGTGAAGAGGAGTTGTATTAAATGTCTTTCTCTTTAAAATGAGCTTTGGATGGAATTTTTCTAATAAACCATGTGGAAGTTATGCCTTGGTCAAGTTACAGTTGACTTTTTCAACTGTCCAAATATGGAAACTTTTGCATCTTGAGACTTTTTGAGCCATTCCTTGAAAATCATGATCAAGAATTGATCAAATGATGTTTGTGGCTTCAAAATAAGATGTTGACCAAAAATTTGGACTTTTGACTGTCAAATGACCATTTTGCCCCTGCAGTTGACTGTGAAGCAATTAGGGTTTTTGACTGTGCAATTTTGTGCTGTAAGTCTTGAAACTTGGCATGAGGATGCTTGACAATGTTTATAGGCATGTGGGACTTGATTGGACCCTTGAAAACTTCAATTTCTTTGACAGAACCAAAACCCTAGTTTTTGACTGTTAGGAGGCCCTTGAACTGTGCAACCCTTGGGGAGATTTTGAAGCATGCTCTTTGCAAATCTTGAAGAATATGGGAGGGCAAATTTTGGGGTGCAACAGTTGCCCCTGTTCAATCTTCTTAAACCTGAGGATGCAGATTGGCTGACGTGCCTTTCGTAATCCAAAGGTGGAAGATGATTGAACACTAGAGTGCCCAGAAAGTTGCGCTCACATAGTAGTGTGATGTGGGGAATGGGCTTACAGATGCCATTTGGAGATTGATGGATAGGATGATGGGCTTATAGATTCCATCTGGACGTCGATCGCGTAAGAGATTACTTAGCGAGAGCTTGCGTACCTGAAAAAGAAAATGATTACCTGGCCTGTTACAGGAGCTGGTCTTCAAACTCTTATGTAGATGCGCCCTGACTAGTTACAGGAATTGAATCTGGAGCTTCAAACAGTGATGAATGAACCAGGGATGGTTACTACCTCAACATGAACGCTGAGAGAACCTTGGGTGATTACTACCTCAACAGGGATGCTGAGAGAATCTTTAGGCGACTTCAACCTCAACAGTAACGATGAGAGAATCTTGGGAGACTTCAACCTCAACAGTAACGATGAGAGAATCTTGGGCGACTTCAACCTCAACAGTAACACTGAGAGAATCTTGGATGACTTCAACCTCAACAGTAACGCTGAGAGAATCTTGGATGTCTTCTACTGGGATAAGAATCAGGGAGATCTTAGGGTCGATCTGACTGAACCGGAGAAGGCCTTTGACTGGATAGGAATCGGGAAAATCTTAGGGTCGATTTAGCTGAACCGGGCAAGGTCTTGAAATATCTTCAGCTGGATAGGAATCAGGGAGATCTTAGGGTCGATCTGACTGAACCAGAGAAGGCCTTTGACTGGATAAGAATCAGGAAAATCTTAGGGTCGATTTAACTGAACCGGACAAGGTCTTGAAATATCTTCAACTGGATAAGAATCAGGGAGATCTTAGGGTCGATCTGACTGAACCAGAGAAGGCCTTTGACTGGATAAGAATCAGGAAAATCTTAGGGTCGATTTAACTGAACCGGACAAGGTCTTGAAATATCTTCAACTGGATAAGAATCAGGGAGATCTTAGGGTCGATCTGACTGAACCAGAGAAGGCCTTTAACTGGATAAGAATCAGGAAAATCTTAGGGTCGATTTAACTGAACCAGACTAAAGTCTTTGAAATATAGCTGAGAACTTGACTGGATTTTTCCTGAAAGGTAAAGGTCAGTCATACGCAATACATGATATGGATCAAGTAATGATGTTCTCAACATAAATGAGATTTGTAAGATATGATGCGTATATGCATGCTATAATGTATGAAAATGTGATGTTTATGAATGTATCTTTTTGTCTAGGAAAATGAATCCTTGACGGGTGCCGGGAAGTTAACTCCTGGGCTGATGCTGGAGAATAGTGTTTTGTTGTCTCCGCTGGGGATGATAGTTGCAAGAATACCGGTAGGAGAAGATAACTCCGTTGGGGAATAAACTTGGCGAATGGATTACTCTGCAGGGAGAAAAGTACTCTAGTGATCTTGCTGGGGAATAATACTCTGTAGGAAGAGAGGTACTCGTTGGGATATTGATGGTAACTCCGCTGGGGATACCGTTGTTATGTTGGAAGTGTTAATGGACTTCGCTGGAGATAAGAAGACTTCGCCGAGGACGATCTTTCCGTGGCTTTTGGCTGAGGATAACCCAGTTATATCCTGGTAGGGAAATAACCTTTGAATAAAGCCGGGAGACGCGTTCGTACTCTGCGAGGGATAAGCTTCCAGAATCTACTGGGGATGAGCTTACTGCTTGGGGAGATGGATCCCAACTTTCCTGGGGAAACTGGATTGGATTCTCCTGGGGGAGTTTTGAACTGTATTGGGGAAGTGACTTCATTGAATGTTTGATATGCCGCCGGGGAACAATCTTTAGGTCAAGACTGTCGGGGATGCTTGTTAAGAATGCATGTATATTGCTGGGGAATGTTGAGATCTGCTGGAGGATACCCAACTTCCCTAAGGTTGACTGTAACTTTGCTTGGGGAGAGTGTATTGACTTGCTGGCTCACTCTCTGGGGAATTAAGATGTCCTGGTTATGTTCTTCAGCTGAACCTACCTTGCTACCTTGGAGAACATAACAATTAGGTTTCCTAGACAACTCTTTATTGCCCCTGTTTCTAATGTTACCTGTAATTAATCCTTTGTTTCGTATGCAAATATTCATGAGTTAGCAAATTATTGTCAATGCATATGTCACAAATTGAACCTTGGACGTTCTTCGCAAAACAAAACAGAAAAGGAAAAACAATTGGCAATTTTAACTGAAAAGTGATTTTTGTATTGATTTTTGAATTTGCCTGTAAAATAGGCGTTTATGTACAAGAGGCTGACGTCCTAGTAAGAGAACGCCGCCGAACAAAAGAGTTTATACAAATTTGTACAAAAGAAAATAAAACAGTTGTGTGAAAAGCATGATCCCACTGGGTTTCAACTCTGCTATCGCCTTTATATCTTCGAGCGTCTCATCACTTGATGACCTAGCTGAAGATGTAGCTGATTGATCGATGCCGTCTGAACTTGATGCTGATACCGGATTCTGGATGCAAGGTGATCCAATGAGACATAGTATTGCGCTTTATCCCTAACTTTTGCCTGGACCGCCCTTTCGGGTTTTCGATCCACCGGGATACCCATTTTTGCCCAAGCCGCCTTTTCAGGTTTTCGACTTGTCGGGTGTACAGATTTTTTTTCATTTCATCCCTTCATTTTTCCCGAACCCTTTTGGTTCGCCGGGAAGCCCTAATTTTTGCCTAGGTATGTCAACCTAGCGGGTCTTTTTCATGCGTAGTATCTTTTTACTATGTCTGCATTGGCGGGGTGAGGAAGGTCGTCACCATCCATGTTGGTTAGAATCATGGCTCCTCCTGAGAACACATGTTTAACCACAAATGGCCCTTCGTACGTAAGGGTCCATTTGCCCCTTGGATCACTCTGAGGAAGGATGATGCGTTTGATTACCAGATCCCCGACTTGATATTCTTGTGGTCTGACCTTTTTGTTAAATGCCCTGATCATTCGTTTTTGGTACGTCTGACCATGACAGATAGCAGCAAGTCTCTTCTCGTCAATCAGGTTTAGCTGATCAAGTTGTGTCTGGATCCAATCATCTTCATTCAGATCTGCATCTTTCATTATCCGGAGAGAAGGTATCTGCACTTCGATCGGTAAGACTGCCTCCATACCGTAGACCAAGGAGAAAGGAGTTGCCCCGGTTGACGTCCTCGCTGAGGTACGGTACCCATGTAGAGCGAACGGTAACATCTCGTGCCAATCTTTATAAGTCACTGTCATCTTCTGCACGATTTTCTTAATGTTCTTATTTGTTGCTTCTACAGCCCCATTCATGTTCGGTCTGTAAGGAGAAGAGTTGTGGTGCTGTATCTTAAACTGCTCGCAGAGCTCAGTGATCATCTTTTTATTAAGATTGGTACCGTTGTCTGTAATGATTCTCTCTAGGACGCCGTATCGACAAATCAGATTGTGCCGAATGAACCGTGCCACCACGTTCTTGGTTACCGTAGCGTAGGAAGCTGCTTCAACCCACTTCGTGAAGTAATTAATCGCTACCAGGATGAAGCGATGCCCATTGGATGCTGTAGGTTTAATCTCACCGATCATATCCATGCCCCACATTGCAAACGGCCAAGGTGTTGTCAAGACATTCAGAGGAACTGGAGGAACATGCACCTTGTCTGCATATATCTGGCATTTGTGGCATGTCTGAGAGTGTTGGTAACAGTCGGCTTCCATTGTGGACCAGAAATACCCTGCCCGAAGGATCTTCTTTTCCATAGTGTGTCCACTGGAATGTGTTCCGAAGGTCCCTTCATGTAGCTCTTCCATGATCCTTTCTGCTTCTGTCTTATCCACACAACGCAGTAAGGTCGAATCATGATTTCGCTTGTACAGGATGTCGTTGCTAAAGAAGAACTTCGCTACGAACCTTCTCAGAAACTTCTTATCATTGACAGAGGCACCTTCAGGGTATTCCTGAGCTTCCAAGTATCTCTTCACTTCATGGTACCAAGGCTTCTTAGTCACCAATTCAGTTTCAAGATCACAACAGTATGCCGGTTCGTCCAGTTTCCAGATAGTGACTTGGGGAGCCTTATTGTCCCATTTGAACTTGAACATAGAAGACATCGTAGCTAACGCGTCCGCCGGCTGATTCTCCTCTCTTGGGAAATGTTCAAAGGTTATCTCTGTGAAGTGGGGGATCAAGGTCAACACACATTCTGTAAGGAATAAGATTTGGATGTTTCGTGTCCCACTCCCCTTTGATCTGATTGATCACGAGAGCGGAATCTCTGAAGACACTCAGAAACTTGATCCTTAGGTCGATCGCAGCTTGGAGACCCATGATGCATGCCTCATACTCCGCCATGTTGTTGGTGCAGTTGAAACATAGCCGGGCAGTGAGTGGAGTATGAGTGCCTTGGGGGGATATGATCACAGCACCGATGCCGTTACCCAAAGCGTTGGAGGCTCCGTCAAAGTGCATAGACCATCGGGATCCTTCCTCAGGTCCTTCATCCGGTCCAGGTACTTCACAATCAGTCACTATCATGATGCTCTCGTCTGGAAACTCGAAGTTCATTGACTGATAGTCGTCTACTGCCTGATGTGCCAAGTGGTCTGCCAATACACTTCCTTTGATGGCTTTCTGGGTCGTGTACTGGCTGTCGTATTCTGTCAAGATCATTTGCCATCTTGCTATTCTCCCAGACAGAGCAGGCTTTTCAAATATGTAATTTATAGGATCCATCTTTGAGATCAACAAGGTAGTGTGAGTCAGCATGTACTGTCTCAGCCGGCGAGCAGCCCATACAAAAGCGCAGCAAGTTTTCTCGAGCAGTGAGTATCGGGTCTCACAGTCGGTAAACTTTTTGCTAAGGTAATAAATGGCATGCTCTTTTCGGCCAGACTCGTCATGCTGCCCCAGCACACACCCCCATTGAGTTGTCAAGTACTGTCAGGTATAATATCAGAGGTCTCCCTTCAACAGGTGGCATAAAAATGGGTGGTTCTTGGAGATACTCCTTGATTCTGTCAAAAGCGGCCTGACATTCATCATTCCAACGTACTACCTGATCTTTCTTCAGCAGCTTGAAGATTGGCTCACAGGTAGCAGTTAGGTGTGAGATGAATCGAGCAATGTAATTCAGGCGTCCTAAAAAGCCTCTGACCTCTTTCTCTGTCTTAGGAACTGGCATCTCTTGAATGGCTTTAACCTTGGCAGGGTCCACTTGAATACCCTTATCACTTACGATGAAGCCTAGCAACTTTCCAGATCTTACCCCGAAGGTGCACTTGTTCGGGTTCAACCTTAGCTTGTACAGTTTCAGACGGTCAAACAGCTTCTGTAGATGATCAAGGTGCTCTTCCTCAGTTTGGGACCATGCGATCATGTCTTCAACATATACTTCTATCTCATGATGGATCATGTCATGAAATAAAGCAACCATGGCACGTTGGTAGGTTGCCCCAACATTTTTCAGTCCAAAAGGCATGACCTTGTAGCAGAAGGTGCCCCACTGAGTAACAAAGGTAGTCTTTTCCATGTCTTCAAGAGCCATCTTGATCTGATTGTAACCTGAGAAGCCATCCATGAAGGAGAACACCTTATGCTGAGCTGTATTGTCAACAAGGACATCAATGTGAGGTAGGGGAAATTCATCTTTGGGGCTAGCCCTGTTCAGATCCCTGTAGTCAACACACATTCTGACTTTACCATCTTTCTTCGGTACCGGCACCACATTAGCAACCCATTGAGGGTAAGAAGTCACTGCAAGAAACCCGGTGTCAAACTGTTTCATAACCTCGGCTTTGATCTTCTCAGACATCTCTGGACGCATACGGCGGACCTTTTGCTTGACCGGAGGGCAGTCTTCCTTGGTAGGAAAATGATGGACCACAATATTGGTATCCAACCCAGGCATGTCTTCATAGGACCAGGCAAAGATCTCCACATAATCATGTAACATCTGAGTCAACCGTTGTTTCACGCTAAGCTCCAGATTAGCACCAATCTTGACCTCCTTTCTATCTGTATCAGTACCCAGATTTATTATTTCCACCGGCTCTTCATGTGGTTGAATTGCCCTCTCCTCCTGGAGTAACAGTCTTGCAAGCTCGCTAGGCACTTCGCAATCATCTTCACCTTCGTCTTTGGCTAAGTTGATCGGATTTTCGAAGTCATAACTGGCAGTAGCAGAGTCGTTACCAGTGAGATCCAGAGTGGATTGAAACCTGTATGGGTGAGTGTGTGTAAATACAGCTGTTTTGCAATATATAAAGAACGGAAAGAAAGAAAAGGAGCATAAGATTTGAAATGCGAGAAAACGTCCAAGGTCTTTATTCATGATATATGAAATGACAATTAATATGCCCTCACAAATGAAACCACGGTGCCCCGGGTAAGACACCGGACCATAGAGTTTTAATTCATTGTTTATTACAAATAACAAAAACAAAAGAATTCATTACTCAGTAACAAGAGAAACAAGTAGGTTGTCCTTTGCAATCCAATTGCTAGGTTCACTGTCGGTTACCGGGTAAATCCAGCTGTCGAACTCAGCTTCATCCACTTCATCATCCTCCCTGATAGCATTTACTCCATGGTTAGGCATGCGAGCAGTCACCATATTGGGCTTCTCAGGTGCCTCAAACTGTACCTCCTTGGCGTCAATAAGATCCTGCACTTTGTTCCTTAAGGCCCAGCCGTCATCAGTGGAATGCCCCGGGCTATCAGAGTGATAAGCACAGCGGGCATTTGGATTGTACTTGGGAGAGGCAGTATTCACAACCTTCGGGGCCTCCCTGACGGTCACCAAATTGGTGGATAGCAACTGCGGCAAGATTTGTGATAGAGTCATACTCAGCCGGGTAAACTCTCTTCTGGGTCTTTCACCCCTTTGTGGATTGGTTTGCCGAGGAGCGGCAGCAGGCTTGGCAATCATCACCGCGTTGACAGATTGGCGGCGTTCAGGTTTCTCTTGTCTTCTAGACCCATACACAGCACTAGCCTCCTTTTTAAAGGGTTTCTTCTCAGAGCTTGCAGATGCACCCTTCTGGATTTTTCCGGACTTCATTCCAGCCTCTATTCTCTCTCCAGTCAGAATAAGATCAGTGAACCCTGCGGACGAATTACCGATAAGATGATTGAAAAACGGCCCAGATAGGGTCCCCAAGAACATATCCACCAGCTCACGGTCAGTTAACAGAGGCTGCACCCTGCCAGCCAGATCCCTCCACTTCTGTGCATACTTTTTAAAACCTTCGCTTGACCCTAGCGACATACCCTGGAGTTGGGTACGTGTAGGGGCAAGGTCGGCATTATATTGATACTGCTTATAAAAAGCAGTAGCCAACTCCTCCCAGTTACGAACTTTGGTCCCATCCAGTTGATAGAACCATTCGAGATGAGTCCCTGAAAGACTCTCCTGGAAGAAGTGGATCCACAAGATCTTGTCCACTGAGTACGGTTGAATCTTCCGCACATAAGATCTGAGGTGTAGCTTGGGACAAGACGCCCCGTCATACTTGGTGAAAGATGGTGCCTTAAACTTGTGAGGAATAATCACACCAATAGATAAGCCCAAATCTCCGAAATCCAGCCCAGGCACTTGTTAGATCTCCATGGCATTCAATCTGTCTTCCAACTGCTTATACCGGTCTTCAGCCGAAGGATACTGTTCCTCATTGAAGTCAGTCTCGTTGTCAGAGACTACCGGACTAGGACCTTTTCCCCCTTGGGGACTGCTTTTGCCTACAGAATAACCAGCCTCTTCATTCTGCAGAGTGTTGCCAAACCTTCGGCCCGAGTTGAAAAGAACAGTTCTCTTCTTCTTCTTCTTCTCTTTCTTCAGGAGTAAAGCCTTCAGCTCTTCTTGGCCTTGGGCCAAACCCATGATCAGCTCCTGAAATTGCGCGTTCTGCGCCTGAAGGGCCTTGATAGACATCTCGGTTGATGATGAGTCAGGGTTCATGATGCTGAAATAAACAGCGAAGAACAGTAAGCAACCTGAAAAGAAGAAAACCTGCTATGCATATGATGAATGATATGTGTTTATGCAATGCATTCAAAGGTTCGAAAGTTCAAATTTGTTGTAGACAAAAAAGGAACACACGTTATCATTAAGGAAATAATTGTTCAGTACATCAAAGCCTCATGGGCACATATTACAAAGCAAATCAATCCCAAAATACACCACGCATCCTCTTTGGAGCTATGTAGGTGTTGAGATTCCTCTCCTCGTGCAATAGGCGGGTGAGCTCTAAGACCTTCTTTTCACAAGCATGTAGACTGGTCTCAAGAGAATTTCGTTCTTCCTTAAGCTGGATCCAGCTCTTCTGCATCTCTTCCCAGGATGTGGGCATGTCAGGATGTTGAACAGTGTAGGACACTTCTCCTTCCAAGACTGGCTCTTTGATCACAGGGAGCACATAAGGATAAGGCATTACTAACTTCTGGGAGCGGGCTCTTACCCACTTGAGATAAGGTTCCAATGGGATGGAATTCTTGTGCCCCAGTGTCTTGCTGTCTATCTTATTGGGCATCCTCCAAGCTCTGATAAATCTCTGGCGAAGTCCTTGTGCATCATTGTCGAAGTCAAAAACTATGTCAGGAATTAACATGTCATGAGGGCCATCCCTCCGAGCATAACCAAACTGTCTCCAAGCCAAGCATGGGTTGTAAGTAATACCTCCTCTGATTGCAAGTAAAGGAACATTAGGGTACTCCCCGCAACGATCAATGATAGTGACATCCTCTCTGGACCGAGGGCACCAATGTATATCTGCATGTGTAAGAGTCATCAACCGTTGTGACCATCTCAAACCCCGCTCGTTCTTCAAAGCTGATTGTGGAAGGTGCGAAATAAACCACCTTCCCAGGAGAGGAGTGCAGCACATAAGGACGCCTCTTTTCCTCATGGTTCGAGTGTAACATGAGTGAAGGATGTCCCCCAGCAACGTAGGTATAGGATTCCTGGACATGAAGATCTGGACAACACTGATATCTATAAGCTGATCTGGGTTAGGGAACAACACCAAACCATAGACAAGGAGGGCCACAACTTCTTCAAAAGCTTGTAAGTCAAGGGAGTTCCAACATTCATGGGCTTTTTCAAACAGAAACCTGGCTAAGAATCCTTTGATGCCACTTCTAACCTCCCAATGTCCCTTGAGGTCAGATGATTGTAGGTGTAAGGCTTTAGCAATCTCTTCAAGCTTGGGTTCCTTTTCCGTACCGTTGTAGGGTAGTTGATCAAGGATAGGGATCTTCAGAAGCCGGGAGAACTCCTCCAATGTAGGTACCAGCTGATAATCCAGGAAAGTGAAACAGTGATGCAGAGGGTCAAAGAACTGGAACAGGACCTTTATCATATCTTCCTCAATGTTGGTATTGACCAAGCTGATGAGTCTTCCATGTCTTTCACTGAATGAAGAGCTCTCGAGAATCCTGGATATAAGCTCCTTAAGCTGAGGAGGGATCCTTACAAGGCTGATTTGAATTGTCATTATGCGAACAGTTTCCATGTCCTACAAAACAAGAACAAAGATGAAGATTCGAACCCCTGAAATGGTTAGTCAATGCATATGATGCTGGATGATGTCATGATGCTATGATTAAACACACCACAAATATTTACAAAGGCAAACATGTAAGGCACACAAGTCACACAGGACAAGCCCTTAGAGTTTAGGCCAGCATGGGGTCTGGGTATTACCCTCTTGAAGTTGGTGGGTTCAACCTGTCCTATTAGAAGTAACCGGGTTCTAAGGGTCCCAATATCACTGGATTGCTTTCATTGTTCATCGTTTCGATTTAGCCACTGAACTGGCGACCGAAATATTCCAGGAAAGCAACCCTCAATTGAGTGTAGTATCGAGTATCAACCAACCTCGGACTGCACCAAAGTCAGTTATCTCACTACCCTAAAGAGGCCAAGATAGTTCAATTAAGGTTCCTAAGGTCAGTTGATGCTTCACGACACCACGCGAAGGCCCCGTACTCTCCTTGACTGAACTCAAGGGTTACCGGTACACACCAAAGCGCCACATCAACGTAGCAGACTGTTTCAACCATGTTGGTATACCCCGCACAGTTCCCTCACAGCCTTGTTGCTACTTTCTAAGAAGGTATCCCCAGATCCGGGTTAGGATCTATAGAACTCCCAAGACAGTACCCACAATTTAAAGCAAACAATTCAGACAATTGAAAATACAAGTGATCTTAGTCCTAAGGTACACCTCACTTTAAAATAATTCCCCAGCAGAGTCGCCAGTTCTGTGATCGGTGGATCTGGAACTGACTGTTTAACGCTGGTTCGCGAAATGTCGCGGAAGCAAGAGTCGTCACCGTCTTTTATTTTCTCCAAATGGAAAGGACAAAAGCACAGAAAAATTCCTTATAGAGATTGCTCTCGGTTCGGGAGGTAGATTTATAGAAAGGGAAGGTGTTAGCACCCTTTCTATCCATGGTTATCCATGGGCTCTTAGATACTTGCTCATTTGTGTTTTCAAAATTGTTTGTTTGCTTTTCAACTGTGGGTTTTTAAAAAAGTTTCTTTGAAAATTTCAGTTCGACTCTTGTATCGGTCCTCAAGAGTGTTTGAAAAATTGCTTTTGAAAGCTTTTTGAAAGGTGTCGGTGTGAAAAGAAGTTTTTGATTTGTTTTGAAATTAGAGCAAGTATCTACGAGTTCTCTACCTACCCTAAGGAATCCGTCTGTGTAAATGTCCTTAAAGTAGTGCCATCCCACCATTGAGAGGTAGGTAGCACCACCGTTGGAGGTGTTCGGATCAATTCGAGGGTTCGGGACATGGTGATCACCAGAGCAATAGGAAGACACCTTAGAAGCTACCCTCATGCCATGTTCATGGACATGAGGACTTACTAAAACATCCTCTACTCGACGACCACCTTTCGAGGGGCAAGGCAACAATGAGGCGTACCCTAGGGGTGGTGTGTGATTTGTGTGTCATTTTCAATTATGTTTGTCTTGTTCATGCATTGTTGATCTACGCGTTGCTTTTATTTTGGCATTCATTCTTTCATGCAAGTTATTAACAGTTTAAAAGATGCGGAATTTAAAAGTCCTACGCTATTACAAAGGCGCGGGTCTACATCGCCAAATTAGTCCAAGACCCGATTTGAAATAAAATAAAATGCGGAAAGATAAATGTCTAATTAATCTATTACACGGCTTTGGGATAAATACCTTATATTCACAAAAAGAAATAAAAGTAAAATGCGAGAAGAAGTAAAGTCGGGAATGCGAGGGCGTTGGACCCTTTTAAGGAAATTAAATTACAATTAATAAATTAATTAAGTTAAATGAGAAAAGGAAATTATTTTTGAGTTTTTTGTATTTATGGATTTTTAGTAAGAAAATTAAATGAAATTAAAACCCTAATTCTAAAATATTTTTAATTTATTAAAAAAATGTTAAAATTAAACCTAGAATTAACCTAATTATTTAATGGAAAATTTATTTACAAAATAAATAATTAATTATTAATAATGGTAAAAGAAAAGAAAAAAAAAGGATAAAAGTATTTAAAACCCTAATTCTACATTTTTTAGTTTATTAAAAAACATTGAAATTAAATCTAAAATTAAAACTAAATTAATTAATAAAATTTATTTACAAAAATGTTAGTGAATTAAACATTAAAACATATTTTTATTTTTATATAGTTTCTGATTTTTTTGTTATTTTTGGTATTTTTATAAAATTTATTTTGATGAATTAAAAGAAAATAATTAAATTAAAACAAATAATAAAAAAATAGAAAAAAGAAAAGAGAAAGAAATACAAACACTAGGGGGGTTCTGCCCCAATCTGGAGGTTATGTTGTGAGCAATTAGGCCCAAGAAGCTTGGCCCTTTCTGACTTTTCAATGATCATGTGCGTATGCGTTGACTAAAGCATTCCATAGACTTTGGATCCTGGCCACTGGATGGACGTTGTGGGACGTGTGGCAAGCCAAGATATGAGGCTGCATGGTAGACCTTAGGAAGCACGCTACATAGAACCATGTTAGAAAGAAAAATATGGAATAAAGTGGGGGGACCTGGGATTCGAACCCAGGTCCCAATGTTTACCAAGCCTTTTGTCCACCAACTGAGCTATTTGAGCGCGCTGTACATAGAATAAAGAACAAATAATATAAAAGAAAATTGACGTTAGTGATATAGAAATAAAAAAGCGCGCGCTGGAATTCAAACCATCCAATCAGATCTCGCCACATGATCTTCTTCTCCGTTCGTCCCTGAAATAAAAAGAGGTAGCGGGGGTTTTAAACCCCCCCAAAACACAGCCTTTTTGAAAATAGCGAATAGCTCGTATGGTCATATAAATAGGGCGCGACTAGTGTATTGAATTCGTCCAGATGTGTTGATTCTAACCATGGTGATTGGATGTCCTGATTTTACAGTGTGTGCAAACGCCCAATTTGAAGCTTGAGAAACCCTAAAACATTTTAATGGCAACTTTGCGCACATGCCATATTAATTCAATTAGATAACACCATTAGCTTTAGAATGATTAGATTAGTATAAATCAATATCAAAAACACATGAAAAATGCATGGAATTCAGGATGCGATTATGAATATTTTACAGAAAAGTGGGACTCCTATCTACCAATTCTTTGTGCTTGGAGAGTTGATTTTGATTGGGGTAGCTTCCTGAATGTGTCAAGAATGCAATGGAACAACTCTTTTGCTTTGAAACGACCTGCAACTATGAAAACAGTTTCAAAAAATTTATGGAAAAATGCAAGTTTTGTTTTTGTTCTTAGGCGCAGCTCCAAGGTTCTTCTCATTAGGTTTAGGTTCTGGCTTATGTATGGGACGAATTAGGGTAAGAATTTGAGTCAAAAAGCCTTTGCATTGATGAACCAAATATTTGATTTCCATGGAATTTTTCAAATCTTTTTCATATGCTTTTGATACCAATCATGGCCAAATCTTTCCAAATTGAGTATGCACGAAATCCTGAGGTTTTATGGAGAGAATATGCTGCAAAAAGGGATCAAAAAAACATGGTTTTCTATTTTTGTCATATTTTATTTCATTAAATGAATTAATAGTGATAAAAATTCAAATAAATAATAAAAAATGATGAAATAAATCCCCTTTGGGTAAAATGGTCGTGCATAGCCTTTGGATAATGATTCTTGGAAGAAAATGTGGCCCATTAGCAATTTTGAGGCATTTGAAGTAAAGTTGACTTTTCAAAATTCCCAAATATTGCTCAACTTCCACAAGGCATATCTTGCTCAATTTTTAAGCTTTGATCATGTTCTTGGACATTTTGGAAAGGTCTTGTAGTCCTCTAACCAATGACTTTGGTCCCATGTCATTTTGATTTACCAATCTCAAGTTATGGTCTTTGACTTAAAGTCCCTTTTTGTTGACTTTTGAAAATGACCTATAATGTTGAAATTGATAACTTTTTGTGAGAGCATTTCTTGGACTTAAAGTGTGAATAGGAGTTGTAGGAAATTTCTTTCTGTTAAAAATGAGCTTTAGATGGAATTTTTCTGATAAACCATGTGGAAGTTATGCCTTGGTTAAGTTACAGTTGACTTTTTCAACTGTCCAAATATGGAAACTTTTGCATCTTGAGACTTTTTGAGCCATGCCTTGAAAATCATGATCAAGAATTGATCAAATGATGTTTGTGGCTTCAAAATAAGATGTTGACCAAAAATTTGGACTTTTGACTGTCAAATGACCATTTTGCCCCTATAGTTGACTGTGAAGCAATTAGGGTTTTTGATTGTGCAATTTTGTGCTGTAAGTCTTGAAACTTGGCATGAGGATGCTTGACAATGTTTATAGGCACGTGGGACTTAATTGGACCCTTGAAAACTTCAATTTCTTTGACAGAACCAAAACCCTAGTTTTTGACTGTTAGGAGGCCCTTGAACTGTGCAACCCTTGGGGAGATTTTGAAGCATGCTCTTTGCAAATCTTGAAGAATATGGGAGGGCAAATTTTGGGGTGCAACACAAAATGAAACCCTAATTTGAGGTAGACTGCCTTAGGAGAGAGCTTGTTTGGTCAACCCTTGGACTTCCTTGAGCAACTTGAGGATCTTTCTTGAAATGTTTTGAGAAATATGGGAGGTCAAATTTTGGGGTACAACAGCTTCCTCTGTTCAACCTTCTTAAACTTGAGGATGTAGATTGGCTTGCGTTCCTTTCGTGATCCGAAGGTGGAAGATGATTGAACACTAGATTGCCCAGAAATTTGCACTCGCATGAAGTGGTACTTGTCTTGTGATGTCGGGAATGAGCTTACAGATGCCATTCCGAAATTGATTGACGGGAGATGGGCTTACATATGCCATCTGAAGGAGTTTCGATCGCCTAAGATATTCCTTAGCGAGAGTCAGTATACCTGTTGTTGAGGAAGACTACGCTGGGGGGTGCTGATCTCTGTCTTGAGAGAAATAGAATTTTAGGAGCTTCGGTCGTCCGTTATTCTTTTGGGAAATCGTCTCTTAGTTAAGGAGGTGAAAATGAACTAATATATGGTCGTAATCCAGGCTTCATAGTGATAAGACCGACTGCTATCTGGTCGTAATACAGGCTTTACAGTGACTTACTGGGGAGATGAGATTAAACTTGCTATCCAGTCGTGATCCAGGCTTCGCAATTTCTCGATTCTTATCCGGTCGTAATCCAGGCTTCAGAAGGAATTAAGTTGTTATCTGGTCGCATCCAGGCTTCAAGTTGAATTTAGGGCACACTAATATCTGGTCGACTCCGGCTTCTTAGTAATTGTCCAGGTAAACTGCTATTTGGTCGAAATCCAAGCTTCGCAGTGTCTCGTACTGTTATCTGGTCGTAATCCAGGCTTCAGTCCTTTACCGCTATCTGGTTGTAATCCAGGCTTCACGATGTTTTATACCATTATTCGGTCGTAATCCATGCTTCATGGTGTTCTATATTGCTATCTGGTCGTAATCCAGGCTTAACAATACCTTACTTCTTATCTGGTCGTAATCCAGGCTTCAAAAGAAATCAAGTGGTTATCCAGTCGCATCCGGGCTTTCCATTTGACTTTTAGGCCTACTAATATCCGGTCGAATCTGGGCTTCATAGTAATTGGCCAGGTAAACTGCTATTTGGTCGTAATCCAAGCTTCAGTGTCCCTCACTGTTATCTGGTCGTAATCCAGGCTTCAGTGTCTTTTACCGCTATTTGGTCGTAATCCAGGCTTCACGATGTCTCATACCACTATCTGGTCGAATCCAAGCTTCATGGTGTCTTTGGAGAAATCAAGATACTATCCGGTCAAATCCGGGCTTCATAACTTATTTTAAAGATATACCACTATTTGGTCGTAATCCAGGCTTCGTGGTGTCTTTGGCTGCTATCTGGTCGTAACCCAGGCTTCACAGAAACTTGTATTGCTATCTGGTTATAATCCAGGCTTCATAATAACTTGCTGAGCTGTTATCCGGTCGTAATCCGAGCTTCACGGCTTATGTTTATGATATACCACTATCTGGTCGAATCCAGGCTTCATGGTGTCTTGCACTGCTATCTGGTCGTAATCCAGGCTTCACAGTAACTGGCTGAGCTGTTATCCAGTCATAATCCGGGCTTCACGGCTTGCTGGGGATTAAACTATTATCTGGTCGAATCTGGGTTTCATAACTTAAAAATAAACCACTATCTGGTCGAATTTAGGCTTCGCGGTGTTTGATACTGTTATCAGGTCGTTCTCTGGGCTTCAAATATGATGTAGAAATCAAGATACTATCCGGTCAGATCCGGGCTTCATAGCTTGAACTTTGTGAGAATTTGATTGTACTTTCCCTGAAAAGTAAAGGGTTAGTCGTATGTAATGCATGATATGTATCAAGCAATGATGTTCTCAAAATAAATGAGATTGTGTTGTATGATGCGTATGTGCACGTCATGATGTATGGACATGCAATGTTTTTAATGATATTCTCTAACTGGGGAAGATAAATCCCGAACTACTGCTAGAGAAAAAAAGTTGAATTCTTCGCTCTCGCTGGGAATAACGACCAAAGATGATTGTGAGAATAATCCAGCTGGAGAATAAACTGACGAGAAAAATGACTCTGTGGGGAAGAGATGCTCTACTAGAGGATCTGTTGATTTGGAGGAATAACCTCGGTTGGGGATGAATTACTGCTTCTGGCGATAATGAAACTTGTTGGGGATTGAGTTTCTGCTTATGGAAGAAATAAACTCCACTGGGGATAACCTTCTAGTGCTGGTGATAGATAAACATTTCTTGGGGAGAATCACTTTTTTTAGATACCTTTTGCTCCGCGGGGAGTGAATGTACCTTTATTCGTATTCTCCAGCTAGGTCTATCCCTATACCTGGTGGACAGAGCAACTGTAAGGTTTGGACATTTTCGTTTTCCCCTGTTCCTGATATTACGAGTAATCATCTTTTGTTTCACATGTAAATATTTATGAGCAGCAATTATTGTCAAATGCATATATCAAAATAGAACCATTGGACGTTCTTGCAAAACAAAACAGAAAAAGAAAAACAATTTGAAATTTCTTTGTGAAAATGAATTGTATTGATTTTGAAGTTGGCCTGTAAATAGGCGTTTTTGTATAAGAGGCTGACGTCCTAGTAAGAGAACTCCGCTGAATGATAGAAATTATACAATTTGTGTAAAACAAAGAAAAACAACTATGTGAACAATCCCATTGGGTTCTGTGATACGGTGGGAGAACTGACTTGAGTTTTGCGTTTGTTTTCGCAAATGTTTCGGTTGAGCAAGAGTCGCCACCGACTTTTTATTTTATCCTAAGGAAAGGTTAAAAAGCACAGCAAAAACCTTTGAGATGTTTTCTTGGGTTCGGGGAGTAGATTATAGAAAGGGAAGGTATTAACACCCTTTCTACCCATGGTTATCCATGGGCTCTTAGCTACTTGCTTAGATCAACTTGCCTTGATTTTCAATTGTTTGAAATGGTGCTTTGTGTGTGTGGTTTTGAAAATGTTTTGAAAAGAGGCCAATGTGGTGGCAACCTTTGTAATGATCCATGTTGGGATGTATATAAAGGTGTATGTCATTTGAAAAGGTTTTCAATGTTTTTGAAAGTGTGTTGTGATGTGTGTTTTGAAAATGTTTTGAAAAAGACGCCTTGTTTTAGGCAACCAATGTAATGACTCGTGTTTGAGTGTTTGACAAAGGTGTGTATCTTTTCGAAAAGATGTTTCAAATGTTTTTGGAAGTTTGTTTTGAAAGTGTTTGTGGAAGTGTGGTTTTGAAAAGTAGGCAAGTGTTTTTGCAAGTTTGATCCAAGTAACTAAGAGTTTTGTCTACCCCTAAATTTACTCAAAGGTTTTTCTTATGTTTTAACCCTTTCAACAATTTTATTCCACCATTGAATTTGGTGGACAATCTTGCGTTTAGGATGTAAACGGGACAGGCGCGGGTCATCGTATGGATCATGAATGCAATGGTGCCAAGTGTCTTTGGCAATTTGCTTGAAGGGACTATGATCATTCCGTTTAGGCAACTTTCGAAAGCGTCATCGAGGGACTTATGATCATTTGAATTGTTTTGCCAAAGAAACTCGACGTGCAAGCATGGCCCATTTTGGAAGGCAACAAGGGGGATTACCCTAGGGGTGCAAATGTGATTATGTATTGATTTCATGTATTTGTCTTGTATTAGGTTATCTAGTGTTGGATTTTATTTACATACAACCCTAGGTCTAACCATGGTATAATTCAAAAGCGGTAAATTGCGGGAATTTAAAGTCCTAAACTATTACAAATGAGTATCCGGGGATGGGGGTACAATTATTTACAAATGGGGGATGAGACTTATAGGAGGGTAATATCCAAATAATTACAACCCAATCGAACCAATCGCCATCTCAAATGTAAAGCAATAGCAATGTAAAAATGGGACAAGCAAATGTATCGATGTATAAAAAAGATAAAATGCGTATTGTAAATATGTACGTGTATGTATTATGAAGTATTGTTAACTTAATGAAAAATTAAGTGTTTGTTATGTATTTAGTATTCTTATATTTTGTTTAATATGTACAAATAAAGTATTTTAAGAAAAGAAAATGTTCAAATTCTAAATATCAATGTCTTATATTAAAGAAAAGTGTTTCTTATGTATTTATAAATTAATGTATTTTAATTAATATTTTTATGAAAGTTTTAATTAAAAGAAAATGTTTTAAATTTGAGAAAAGTATTATGTTCATGTTTTTTTTTAGTTAATTATGTACAAAGCTTCTTTTTATTAATTTAAGAAAAAGGTTCAAAAAGTATAAAAAAAGTTGTTTAAACCTAATAATCTAATATTTATATATTAGTAAGATTTTTTACAAGAAAAGAAATCAATGTATTATTTTACTTATAAACAAAAATAGTATATATTAGTTTAAATTATGAAAATAGAAAAGATGTTAGTTTATAAATATTTATAAAGGATAAAAAAATGAAGGGAAAGATAGAATGGGCTTTAAGGATTTTAGGCCAAAGCTGAAACAAGGGAAACAGAAAGGGGGGTGTGTCCCAAATCCGGGTGGGCTTAGGCATTGTAATGGGCGAGGCCCAAATGGTTACACATTTTTTGTTTAGGGTTGTTAGAATTGTTTTCATTTGGGAATGGATTAGGGTTTGAGTCACAGAAGCCGCGCTCATCTTTGTCTTCATCCTTCGTTTCCTTCGCCTCTGAACGCCCCTCGATGCTTGGTCGTCATGTGCCATCATCCATTCCTCTTCCCTCCATGGGGCATCCAGGAGACATTTAAAAAGGTAGATTTCTTGCTTCTGTCACGTTAGGGTTTCAAACTTTCATGTCTTGCATGTTTTTATTTCTCGTTTATTGACTCTGTTTCTTGTGTATTGTGGTTCACGTGAGGTTTTGAAAAGAGGGGAAAAGAAGTACTACCTTTTGGAGACGGAGGAGGAGGGAATTAGGAGGCGCGTAGGATGGCCAAGGGTGGAGGACGCGTGATGCACCTTTTGCTGGAAAATGGTATCTATATCTCGCTTCTTTAGGTTTTATGATGAGCAACTGAAAACCTAGATTTTATCACTTTTTCCTCTTCTGTCTCTTTGCCTCGTACGCTTTGACTCTGAAACAAACTTGCTTTTGCAATCTTCTTTTTCTCTTCTTCCTGTCTCTTTGTTGCCTTGTATGTTTGCCTATGATGAAAGTTTTCTGAGGCTATTTGCTTGCTGAGTATAGTTATTGACGTTGGTTTGAGTTGCCTTGATGATGTTGGTTTGAGTTTCCTTGATGATGTTGGTTTGAGTTGCCTTGATGATGTTGGCTATACTGAATATGCTTGTGATTGTATGCTTGATGGTATGTTTGGTTTCCTGTGTACCCTGAGATATTTGTTGATGATATGCTTGAATGTTTTGATATCTTGAATGTTTTGATGATGTTGTTGTTAACCCAGTGATGAAGCAATTCTGAGGGCTTGGGTTTTGGTTGGATTTTGTTGATTGTTTCTGGTTTTTGGAAAGGGCTTTGATGTTTTTGGTTCTGGACAAAGGCTTCAAGGTTTATGGTTTAAGGTTTTTTAGCTTGACAGGGTTGGTGTTTTGAATGGTAAGACTTTGGTGAGGGTTTTAGCTTCTTTTACTTGGTTGAAAACTTTACAGGTTTTTGCTTGAGGCTTGGAGGCTTTGAATGTTTGCAGGCTTGACAGTTCAGGTTTTGGCCTCAGTTCACAGGTTAGGGGCTTGGCAGGTTAAGTTTAGCGTGACGTTTGGAGTTTAAAAGGGTTTCAGCAGGTTGATTGTTTAAGCTTTTTCTTGAAGCCTGATGCTTCAGGTTCAACAGGTTATGTGTTGTTAAGCTTGGGCTTCAGGCTTATGGCTTTGACACAGGGTTTTTTTTAGCCTGGTGTCTGAAGGTTTTTTTTGTTTGATGAGTTTTTAGGCTTTTTGCTTTGAATGCAGGTAAGGCTTTGGGAACTGTCTTGGAGAGTTTTGCAATCTCCTTTTTTGACAGTTTTGTTGTATTCTGCTTTTGTAATATCTCTGCCTCTTATCCACTGTGTTATTAACAATCTTTGTTTTTATCTCTTTTCTTGCCTAAAGCCTGAGCCCTGTAAGCCTCCTTCTTTTACTCTCCCTCTCTCATCTCTCTTGACTTTAAGCATATTATATTGCTTAGATGTACTTATCCTGAAAAGGCACTGGCTTAGAAAATGATGAAATGGACCTTGCTTGCTTGCATATGTAGTTTAGCTCTGCATACTTTATGTACTGCTTCCATATTTTCTGCTTCTTTGTGACAGTATTTTGATACTTTGATATCTTGAGATATCTTTTGGGCAGCTTGGACAGTTTTAAATGTGAACTCAGTTTGGACTTTGTTGGCCTAGTCCAGTTTGCCTTGTATCCTTGGTTTAGAACTTTTGGAATTATGCAGTATGTAACTTTTGTGCATTTTCAAACTTAAATTGCAAGACGTTCCATCCCTCCTTGTGAACCGGGAGAAATCCCGTGATTTGCAGAGAGGGCAAACTGATTCCGGCCAGTCGCCTTTAATGATGAACCCAGATTAACTGTTTGTCTTCTATTCATTTTATCTGCAATTGACTTTTCTTTCTTTTCTTATTTTTTTGCAGATAAAATCAAATGAAGCAGAGGGAGCAATGGATGGAAAATGAAGACTTATGAATTAGGATAGTTTTTATTTCATTTTAAATATTTGTAAAATTATCATTGTAAATACTTTGTAAAAAAAATACTATATTTAAATAATAATTGTAACAAATAAATTAAAGATGAATAAAATCTATTTTTTATCAGTTAATTCCTTTTCTTCTTTTCAATTGTTTATTTTATTATTTATAATTCTCAAATTATAATAATTGGAAATAAATTCCAACCATTTTAACTCAGAATAATAAATAATCCATAAACGTCCGACATCTTGAATAATCAAAGTAATGCACCGTCAAATCACACATGCCCAAATGTCTTTTCTTTTTACTGATTTAATCAAACACTGCAAACTCAATCCAAACGCCTCTTTCCAAATTTCAGAGTAAACTGAAAAGAACTAAGAATTAATTCTTTCCGAGAAATGTGCACGCAAAACCCTAGTTCTTGATTAAAATGCCAAAGAAGCGTTCGCCTGATTAAAACCTGAGCCAAACTCAAACAAACCCTAACAACCTGCTTGAACCGCTTCAAAATCAAAGAAAACCCTAATTTTGTCTGATTGATAAGAAAAGTCTGTTTGACTGAATCTCACGCCAATATGAAAAATCAGTAAAAGCCCGAAACTGTGATTTCTTGTGGAAAAATACGAGGGCAAATTTTGGGGTACAACAGGTTCCAACTCTGCTATTGCCTTTATATCTTCGAGTGTCTCATCACTTTGCTACTTGGTTGAAGGTAGATCAGATTGATTAGCACCGTCCAAGCTTGATAGTCGATACCGAAGTCTGGTTGCAAGGCGATCCAATGGGACATAGTGTTACACTTTGATCCCTAATTTTTGCCTGGACCGCCCTTTCGGGTTTTCAGGCCACCGGGATACCCTTTTTTTCCCAAGCCTCCATTTCAGGTTTTCAACTTGCCGGGTGTACAGATTTTTTCATTTTCATCCCTTATTTTTGCCCGAACCCTTTTGGTTCGCCGAGAAGCCCTTATTTTTGCCTAGGCCATTCAGCTTAGCGGGTCTTTGATTAGGCATAGTATTTTTTCATTATGTCTACATTGACAGGGTAAGGAAGGTCGTCACCATCCATGGTGGTTAGAATCATAGATCCTCCTGAGAAAATGTTCTTAACCACAAATCTCCCTTCGTACGTAAGGGTCTATTTGCCCGTGGGATCACCTTGCGGTAGTATGATGCGTTTGATCACCAGATCCCCAACTTGATACTCTTGTCGTCTGACTTTCTTGTTAAATGCCTTGATCATTCGCTTTTGATACGTCTAATCATGAAAAATAACAACAAGTCTCTTTTCGTCGATCAAGTTCGATTGATCAAGCCGGGTCTGGATCTAATCGTCCTCGCTCAAACCGACATCCTTCATAATCCGAAGAAAGGGTATCTGGACTTCAATGGGTAAGACTGCCTCCATGCCATACACCAAAGAGTAAGGTGTTGCCCCTGTTGACGTCCGTGCTGAGGTACGGTACCTGTGAAGGGCGAATAGTAACATCTCGTGCCAATCTTTGTATGTCGCTGTCATCTTCTGCACAATCTTCTTGACGTTCTTATCCGGGAACTCGAAATTCATGGATTGGTAATCATCCACGGCCTAATGTGCCAAATGATCCGCCAACACACTCTCCTTGACTTCTTTTTGGGTTGTGTTATGGATATCATACTCGGTTAAAATCATCTGCAATCTTACTATTCTTCCGGACAAGGCAGACTTTTCAAAGATATGCTTGATTGGATCCATTTTTTATATCAATAGGGTAGTGCGAGTCAGCATATACTGTCTCAGCCGGAGAGCAGCCCATGCCAAAGCGTGATAAGTTTTCTCGAGCAACGAGTATCGGGTCTCGCAGTCGGTAAACTTTTTGCTAAGGTAGTAAATAGCATGCTCTTTTCGGCCAGACTCGTCATGCTGCCCCAACACGCACCCCATTGAATTATCCAACACTATCAAGTATAAGATCAAAGGTCTTCCTTCAACTGGAGGCATCAGAATTGGTGGCTTTTGGTGGCTATATGGCCCTCTCTTCCTATAGTAACATTCTAGCAAGTTCCCCAGGAACTTCGCAATCATCCTCACCTTCGTCCTCGACTTGGTTGATCGGACTTTCGAAGTCATAACGGGAAGTAGCAGAGTCGTTATCAGTGGGATCCCGAGTGGATGTGGATTTGCATTATGATATTTGAGTGTGTGTAAGACAATAGCTGTTTTGATAAAGTGCAAGATAGAAAAGAAAAAACAAGGAGCGTAAAATTTGTAATGCAAGAAAACGTCCAATGCTTTATTGATGATATATGAAAATGACAAATGTTAAGCCCTCACAAAGAAAGCCAAGGTGCCTCGGGCAGGGCACCGGGCCATAATGTTTTAAACTGTCTGTTACAAATTTCAAAACAAAAGTCTATTATTGTGTAATAAAAGAAACGGGCATGAAGCCCTTTGCCGTCCAATTATTCAATCCACCGTCGGTAGTCCGGTAAATCCAGCTGTCAATATCTGACTGTTCTTCATCATCCTTAATTGCATTCACTCCCGGATCATGTTTGGGCATATGAGCAGTTATGATGTTGGGTTTCTCTGGAGCGTCAAACTCGATCTCTTTAGCTTCAATCAAATCTTGCACCTTATTCCTCAAGGCCCAGCAGTTGTTTGTACCATGACCTGGGCTATCAGAATGATAGGCATAGCGGGCATTCGGATTATACATCGGAGATGTGGTGCTGGGATTCTTCGGGGCTTCCCTCAAAGTTACCAGGTTGGTTTTTAATAACTGCGGTAGAATATGAGATATGGTCATACTGAGCCGAGTGTACTGTCTTTGCGGTCTTTCTATTCTTTGCTGATTATTGCATTATGGGGAAACAATGGGTATTGATATTACTACCACAATTATTGCTTGGCGGCGTTCAGGTTGGTTTTGGCTCCTCGAGCTGTAAACTGCACTAGCTTCTTTTTTGAAAGGCTTCTTTTCTATACTTGATGAAGCACCTTTCTGTATCTTGCCACTTCTGATACCAGCTTCTACCCTCTCCCCAGTCAAAATCAATTCATTAAACCCCGATGATGAACTACCGATCAAATGATTGAAAAACGGACCAGACAAAGTCCCAAGAAACATATCCACCAACTCCCTATCAGACAGAGGGGGTTGGACTCTTCCAGCCATATCTCTCCACTTCTGAGCATAGTCCTTAAAACCTTCACCTGTACCCATAGACATACCCTGAAGCTGAGTACGCATGGGAGCAAGGTCGGCATTATACTGGTATTGCTTGTAAAAAGCAGCAGCAAGGTCCTCCCATTTGCGGACATTAGCTCCTTCCAATTGATAAAATCATTCAAGATGAGTCCCTGACAGACTATCTTGAAAGAAATGAACCCACAGATTTCTATCAGCAGTATTGGGTTGGATTTTTCTGACGTATGAGCAGAGATGGAGCTTTGGACAGGATACTCCATCGTATTTAGCAAAAATATGAGCTTTAAACTTGGGAGGGATCACTACCCCAGATGCTAATCCCAGATCTCCGAAGTCCAACCCAGGGATCTTCTAAATCTCCATTGCACTCAGACGGTCTTCGAGTTACTTTTACCTATCTTCAGCAGGAGGATACTGTTCTTCATCAAAATTAGTGTCATTATCAGAGACCGCAGGACTAGGGCCCTTTTCTTCCTCTTGATTCTCTCCTCCTTTAGATGAATGAGACAAATCAGCTTCCTGTCGCAACCTATTCCCAAATTTGTGACCCATATTCAGAAGAACCACCTTCTTCTTCTTATTTTTCTTCTCCTTCATGATGAGAGTCTTCAAATCTTCATGCCCTTTAGCCAAGTTCAGGAACATCTCTTTGAATTGAGCAATATGTGCTTGAAGAGCTTTGATGGCTTGATCGGTAGGTGTTTCAGAAGACATTCTATGCTGAAATAAACAACGAAGAAGATGATAAACCTGTAATGATACCTGTAATGAGGTACATGATAATGGAATGCGTATGAAATGATTTCAAAGACTTTGGGAGATTTAAATTTGCAAACCAAAAGATAAACAAACTTTAATAGATTCAAGCTTGTAAAATGTTTAACAATGCCTTTAAGGCGTTACAAAAGAAATAAACTAAAAACAAATCTAAGCTAGAAAAAAGCAAAAATCAGAAATCCCATGGTCGCTTTCCCTTTATGCTGACGTAGTCATTGATCGTACTTTCATTCTCAAGTTTCCTCGTGAGCTTCAAGATCTTCCTCTCTTGCTCATGATACTTCTCCCTGTGGGTGTCCCTCTCCTCTTTTAGCTGAATCCAGGATCTCTTCAATGCTCCAAGATCAGTAGGCATGTAGGGATAAAGGACTGTGTAAGGAACACCTTCTTCATCAGTATGCTCTACAATCATTGGCAGCATAGCTTCATAAGGCATCCCAAGCTTCTGGGCTCGAGCTCGGACCCACTAGAGATATGGTTGCATAGGGAGAGAAGTCTTTGGTCCTAGCTCGTGGGGGTAAGACCTGTTCACCATGCCCCAAGCTCGTATAAACCTGCAGCGATGCTCACCAACGTCCTCCTTATAGTCAAATGCAATATATGTAAGAAGCAATTCATTAGGAACGCCTCTCCGAGAATGACCAAACTATCGTAAAGCCAAGCAAGGACTGTAGGTTATACCCCATCTAATTCCAAGCAACGGGACATTAGGGTATTCCCCACATCGATCAATGATAGAAACACCTTCCATATCCTTAGAACTCCAAAGAATGTCCGTATGGGCAAGGGACATTATCCTGTAAGACCATCCTAACCCTTCCTCATTCTTCAAAACAGACTTGGGGAGGTGCGAAATAAACCACCTCGCCAACAGCGGCATGCAACACATGAGGGTCCCTCTTATATGCGTCGTACAAGTCTAGAGGGCATGCAAAATATCACCCAAGAGGGTAGGAACAGGGTTACGAGACAAGAAGACCTTAACTTCATTCACATCTATGAAGGAATCTGGATTCGGGAAAAGAACCAAACCATAGATAAGGAGAGCCAAGATATCTTCAAAAGCCTGAAAGTCCAAGTTGTCCCAAAATAGTTGAGCTTGATCCATAAGAAACTTGGCTAAGAAACCTTTAACCCCGCTTCATGTCTCCCAATTAGACACTACATCAGCCTTTTTCAAGTGTAAAGCTGAAGCAATGTCTTCTGGCCTAGGAGTCTCTTCCAAACCTGTAAAGGGAATCTGCTCGAGGATGGATATACCCAACAAATGAGAAAACTCCTCCAAAGTGGGAAATAGCTGATAATCCGAGAAAGTGAAACAATGATGCACTGGATTAAAGAACCGGAATAGCACACTCATCATTTTCTCATCAAACCTGGAGGTAACCAAACTAAGAAACTGACCATGTCTTCTAATGATTGAAGAAGTATTGGAAACTCTCGAGGCCAAATCTTTGAGTTGAGCAGGTATTTGCACAAAGTTAACTCGGATGGTGTATCTGCGCATGGAAGTCATGATCTGTAAAATAGAACAAAGATAAATCCCCTCGGTCTTTGAAATGGTTATTCTAATAAAATATGCATGCTATGTCATGATGCATAATGTCATGATAGAACACACAACAGGTATAACAGATAACAGACATGGTAAAGGCAAACAAGTCACACAATAGCCCTTAAGTTTCAGGCTTGCATGGGGTCTAGGTATTACCCTCTTGTGTAGTCTTGAATCAATGGAGATCTTATGAGAGATTTCTTTCAGAAATGAGAGGGAAAATTTTGGGGTACAACAGCTGCCCCTGTTCAATCTTCTTAAACTTGAAGAGTTAGATTGGCGGATCCTCCATTCGTGACTTGAAGGTGGAAGATGATTAAATACTAGAGTGCCCATAAATTTGCACTCGAAGATGTATTGGGAATGGGCTTATAGATGAAATTTGGAGGAATGATGATAAATACTGGAAGAAGTATCAACACAAATCTTTGGTCGATTTATACTAAAACTTAATGTTTTGCCTGTGGGAAAAAGGGTTAGTTAAATGCATATGTATGCATGGCGTTCTCAAGATGAATGAGATTATGCTAAATGCGTTTACTATGCATATGCTATTATGTATGAATGTGGGATTTTATTTAGATGCATATTTGTCCAGGAAAATAAATCCATGACTACTGTTGAGGAGTTCTGGGAAGTTGAATCCCAGATTGCTGTTGGGGATGAAGAATATATATATCTTCAAATTTTGTTAAAAGAATGCTCCTCCCGGGGATTATCTCTTGAATGTCAGTTGTTATCTGGTCGGATCCAGGCTTCACAGTAACTTGTTGAGGATGAAGAAGTCAACTTCTATCTGGTCGGATTCCAGGCTTCACAGTAACTTATTGGGGAAGAATAAATTAACTGTTATCTGGTCGTATTCCAGGCTTTGCAAAAATTTTTTTGAAGTTGAACTGATATCTGGTCAGATCCAAGCTTCACAGTAACTTGCTTGAAACTAGTTGCTATCTGGTCGGATTCCAGGCTTCTCAACAAATTTCTGAGGGAATAAAGTTAGTTACTATCTGGTAGGATCCAGGCTTCACAATAACTTACTTGAAAAGATGAAGTTGAATTGATATCTGGTCGGATCCAGGCTTCACAGTAACTTGCTTGAAGAGATAAAGTTGAACTGATATTTGGTTAGATCTAAGCTTCACAGTAACTTGTTGGGGTAGAGGAAAACTCTATTGGGGAAAAGAAGTTAAACCCTTGTCTGGTTGAGTCTAGGTTCTTCAATATCTCAAAGAATTAAACTATTATATGGTCGGGTCCAGGCTTCATAGTGTTTTGAGAAGTTAAATATTATCTAGCCGGGTCCAGGGTTCATAGTAATTGAAAATTATACTATTATGTGGTCGCGTCCAGGCTTCATAGTATCTGAAAAGTTACACTATTATCTGGTCGGGTCCAGGCTTCATAGTGACTGGAAGTTATACTATTATCTGGTCGGGGCCAGGCTTCATAGTAACTGAAAATTATACTATTATCTGGTCGGGTCCAGGCTTCATAGTGATTGAAAGTTGTACTATTATCTGGTCGAGGCCAGACTTCATAGTATTTGAAAAGTTTCATTATTATATGGTCGGGTCCAGGATTCATAATGATCGAAAGTTGTACTATTATCTGGTCGGGTCCAGGATTCATAGTGTTTGAAAAGTTACACTATTATCTGGTCGGGTCCAAGCTTCATAGTATTGAAAGTTGTACTATTATCTTGTCGGGTTCAGGCTTCATAGTATTTTGAACGAATGACGTTGACTATTATCTGGTCGGATGTAGGCTTCACAATAACTTACCAGAGTTAAAACTGTTATCTGGTTGGATTTCAGGCTTCACAGCAATTTCTGGAGATATCAATGACTTTGTTGGCGACTTCACTGGGGAATAGGGGTTTTGGCCCTCTTATTTGTAATAGTCTGAAAGGCAAAATCAAGTTGGAGAGGATAGACTCAACTGAGGCAGACAAATTTAGCTGGGGAAATAAACCCTGCTGGGGAAATAAACCTTGTTGAAGAAATAAACCTTGTTGAGGAATACTTGACGAACTACTGACGAGGTGAGTTGTTTTAGGAAGATATCCACAAGGCTTCTTCTTTTAGGACCAACTTAGCTGGGGAGAGAGCTATCAAGAGATTGAGACTCTGGATGGGGATCAACCTATGCAAAGAGACTTTGTGGGCAACTCTGTTGGCGATTGGTTTATTGTAGCTGATCTTGTGGGGATAATTCTAATGAAATAACTCTATGGGGATATTCCATATACATTAAAGAGGTGCTTGTTGCTGCTTAGCAGGACACATGTGCCAAATAGTTTTAATCATGTTCACATGCATATGTTCGTTCAATTTTAGTCATTGGACATTTTTGCATTCAAAATAAAAACAGAAAGTTTGCACTTCAAGGTATATTTGTATTGATATTTTGCCCATGAATAGGCGTTTTTGTACAAAGAGACGGAGATCCTAGTAAGAGGAAATCGTCGAAAGGAAAACAAATTTGAAAACAAAGATAATAGCCATGTGGGAGTGATCTCATTGTGTTCCAACTCTACTATTGCCCCAATGTCTTTGAATGCCCGTTGTCGTTGACAGAAGTTGATTGGATTGATCTTGGACTGTTTGAACTTGGACTTTGGTAATAAAGTTGACGGTGATGATCCTGCGGGACATAGTCATATGCTTTTTATCCTTAAATTTTGCCTGGACCGCCCTTTCGGGTTTTCAGCCCACCAGGATACCCATTTTTTCCCAAGTCGCCCTTTTGGGTTTTCAACTTGTCGGGTGTACATCTTTTGCATATATCCCTAATTTGTTCCCAAACCTTTCGGTTTGTCGGGATGCCCTTATCTTGTCTAGGTGTGTCAACCTAGCGAGTCTCTTATGCGTAGTATTTTTTTAACTATGCCTGCATTCACAGGATGTGGGAAGTCTTCACCGTCCATGGTAGTCAGTATCATGGCACCACCATAGAATACTCTCTTGACAACAAATGGCCCTTCGTAGGTGGGAATCCATTTGCCCCCGGGGTCGCCTTGTGGAAGAATAATGTTCTTTATTACCAAGTCACCAGCTTGATATACTCGAGGTTTGATCTTCTTATTGAAAGCCTTGATCATACGTTTTTGGTACATCTGACCATGACAAACGGCAACCAGTCGCTTTTCGTTGATCAACTTCAACTAATCCAATCTTGTCTGAATCCATTCATTTTCGCCTAGGCCTTCTTCATTCATAATCCTTAGTCAGGGAATCTGAACTTCCACTGGTAGAACAACTTCCATGCCATAGACCAAAGAAAAGGGAGTTGCCTCAGTTGATGTCCGAGCTGAAGTACAATAGCCATGAAGAGAAAACGGTAACATCTCATGCCAGTATTTGTAGGTTACTACCATCTTCTGCAAAATCTTCTTAATGTTTTTGTTGGCCGCTTCCACTGCGCCATTCATTTAAGGTCTATAAGGAGAAGAATTATAATTCTTGATTTTGAACTAAGTGCAAAGTTCTGTAATCATTGCATTGTTGAGGTTAGTCCCATTGTCGGTGATAATCCTTTCGGGGATACCATAGCGGCAGATGAGGTTGTGTTTGATGAACCTGGCTACCACGCTCTTTGTGACTGAGGCAAATGAGGCGGCTTCGACCCATTTGGTGAAATAATCGATAGCGACAAGAATGAAGCGATATCCATTAGAAGTAGTGGGTTTGATCTCTCCAATCATGTCAATGCCCCACATTGCAAATGAGCACGAAGAGGTCATGACGTTCAGAGGGATAGGAGGCACATAGACCTTGTCAGCATAGATTTGGCATTTGTGCCAAGTTCTTGAGTGGTGATGGAAATCAATCTCCATTGTTGACCAATAGTAACCAGCTCTCAGGATTTTCTTGGTCATGGTATGTCCGCTAGAGTGAGTCCCAAAGAGACCATCATGTATGTCTTCCATAATTCCTTCTGCCTCCTTCTTGTCCACACATAGGAGTAGAGTAGAGTCATGGCTGCATTTGTATAGGATCCCATTACTTAGGAAGAATTTGGCTGAAAATCTTCGTAAGAACTTTCTGTCATTGATGGATGCTCCTTCAGGGTACTCTTGTGCTCCAAGGTATCTCTTCACCTCATGGTACCATGGCTTCTCGGCGTCAGTGTCAAGCTCGTAGTAGTGCGCAGGTTCATAAAATCTTTTAAATGTAATCATAGGAGCTTCTTTGTCCCGTTTTACTTTGAACATAGAAGACATTATGGCCAAAGCATTAGCTAACTAATTTTCTTCCCTAGGGGAGTGTTCAAAGGTGATCTCTTCAAAGTAAGGAATCAGAGACAGCACATGTTCCTTGTAAGTATGAGATTAGGGTGCTTAGTGTCCCAATCTCCTTTTACTTGGCTAATCACTAGAGTGGAATCCCAAAACACATTCAAATGCTTGACCCTTAAATCAATGGCAGCCTTCAAACCCAAAATGCATGCTTCGTACTCAGCCATGTTGTTCGTACAATCGAAGCATAGTCTGGCAGTGAAAGAAGTGTGGAAACCTTCAAGGGAGATGATCACAACACCAATTATGTTACCCAAGGCGTTGGAAGCCCCATCAAAGACCATATGATTTATATTGAATGCAAAAGTCCAATGATTTATATTGAATGATCATATGATAAAATCACATGAATAAAACCCTTGACAAAATGGACCAAAGTTCCTCGGGACAGGCACATGGCTTAAAAGTCATTGTTTAATATTACAGACAAAATGTTCTTGAATTAATAGAAAGAAATAAACAATTAATTACTCCTCAATTAAGGAGATGGGAGAGAAGTCCTTTAGGTGCCAATTGTTGAGCTCTATTGTAGTAGGGTATACCCAATCTTCAAATACAACCTCATCTTCAGAATCACCTACAGTGTTAACTTCATGACTTCCAATACGGAGAGGGGGCTTCCCTGCACGAGCGCACCTCACTTCTTTCTGAGCCTTGATAGTGAAACCCAAACCACATTTGTCTACTTTGAATGGGATCTTAGGGAGTTTCCCTCAAGTATCATAGCTTCCTTCTTCAACTACGGCACGAGCATCTCTAAACGAAACCATCTTTGGCACGACCTTAACAGCTTTGGACACATCAGAGGAAAATTTGGCAGTAGCAACCATTGGTGGAACAACTTCAAAAGCCTGACACAAGGTGTCTATATATTCGCCATCCATATCCATATATTTTAAAGAGTTGAGGTTGCTTAACATGAACTCCTCCTCACCACTGACAGTGAAAATCCTTCCTTTGACCGGATACTTGAGCTTTTGATGAAGGGTTGACGTTACTACCCCTTCTCTGTTGATCCAAGGGTGACCCAGCAAACATGAGTAATCAGGACAGATATCCATGATGTAGAAATTAGAGTTGAAAATCTGTGGTCCCACCTTGATCGGAAGATCCATCTCTCCATGAACTGTCCTTTTGGATCCATCGAAAGCCCTCACAATAATATCACTTGGTTTCAAAACTAGTCCTTCACAGTCTAAACAGTCCAAAGCCCCCTTGGGTAGCACGTTTAAAGAAGAACCAGTGTCAACCAGAACATGTGCTAGGGTAGTCCCCTTACATTCAACAGAAACATGCAGAGCTTTATTATGGTTCTTTCCAAGTGGTGTCAGATCAGCATCCGAGAACCACAAACCATTGTCGGCCGTCAAGCTTGCCACACAATTTTCAAACTAGTCAGTTGTGGTCTCATGAGGGACATGAGCCTTCTTCAAGAATTTGATTAACTCCCGAGCATGAGCATCGGAATAGAGTAGAAAAGATGACATAAAAATCTTGGAAGGGGTTTGCCCCAACTGCTCCACTATCTTGAAATCACTCATTTTTATAATTTTCAAGATCTCATCCATTTCTTGAGAAAGGTTCCTCGGCAGTAATGTCTTTTGCGGGTATTCCTGTCTCTACAGGCTCATCTAACTTCTCTTTTCCCCTTGTGTCAGTACTAGGCTTAGCAGTGGTGATGTGGACAGGCGCCTTTGTAGCAGTTTGTGGTGAGATGTTGGGTGAAAATATTCTCCCAGTTCTGGTCACCTTACTAGAGCTAGTAATGTTACCAATGTCATCAGCTTTGCTTTCTTCAATCTAAGCATCTTGCTTTATCCCATGGTAAAACACCTCAGCACCATAGTTTCATGGAACTACTTTGTTGGAAGAGTACGAAATTGGCCTGGGGCGGTAATTATCAGAGGAGCAACAGTCAGTTCATTTGAAATCTTGATAGGACCCTTGAAGGAGATCCTAAGAGGCTTGTTTGAGATTGTTATGAAGGATAGGTCTTCAAACTTATTGGTCAAACTTTTGGCGGATGAAGTCTTCTTAAATAGGATCTCATGGCTATTTATCAGGCGTTGAATGCCTTCCTTCAGCCCTTTGCACCCATTGAGTTATGTGGCGCAGCAATCTCAATCCTTCAAACAGCCAGGAAAAATCCTGCCTTTTAGTAGATTCTTTTTGATAATGTTTAACGGAGTAGTCAAGTCTTCGACAGAGGAAACAAAAATGGTGTCTTCAACAACATTGACACCCTTGCCATGATTTGGCATAGGCGTGGTGATTACATTCGGAGTTGGAGGAGGATCAAATTCAATGGTCTCGTTGTCTATTAAGTCTTGAATTTTATTCTTCAGTGCCCAGCATTGGTCAGTCTCATGCTCGGGACTATTTGAGTAATATGCACACCTGGTATTTGGATTGTATTTAGGAGAATAGGCATCTGGATTAGCCGGAGGATCATGCAGTGTCACCAAATTAGCCTTTAACAGGTGTTGTAAGGCTTGGGATAGAGACATGCATATCCTTGTGAATTGTCTTCGTGGAGCTTCAAACCATTGATGATTGGAAGATTGTCTTTGAACAGCTGGTGGGTTGGAAATCCGAACAACATTAATGGACGAACGATCATCCTTCTTGGTACGGGCCCTTTCCCCATACACAAAATTGATTTCTTTCTTCCCAGTGAAGGGTTTCTTTACGATATTGGAGGTGGAAGCAGATGCTAAGGAGATCTTCCCACTTTTGATATAACTTTCAACTCTTTCACGGGTTAAGATCAGTTCGGTGAAACTGGACGAAGAACAACCAACCAAGAAGTTGAAAAATGGACCAGATAAAGTGCCCATAAACATATCAATGTGTTCCCTATCAGTCAAAGGTGGTTGAACCCTACTTGAAAGGTCTCTCCACTTTTGGGCGTACTCTTTGAACCCTTCACTCTTACCCATTGTCATGTCTTGCAGTTAAACTCTTGTCGGTGCCAGGTCGGCATTGTATAGGTATTGGTGGTAGAAAGCGGTGGCTAAGTCTTCCCATGTATGGATACGGGAACCTTCCAATTGGTAAAACCACTCTAGTTGTGTCCCAACCAAGCTTTCTTGAAAGATGTGAACCCTGAGTTTATTGTCGGCGGTGTGCGGTTGAATTTTTTGCACATAAGACTTTAGGTGAAGTTTTGGGCAGGAAACCCCATTGTATTTAACGAAGACTGGTATCTTGAATTTGTGGGGAATGACAACCCCAGATATTAAACCTAAATCATCAAAATTCAAACCGTGGACGGCTTGAATCTCAAAGGCCTTCAGTCAGTCTTCTAGATGCTTGTACTTAACATCGGCAGGAGGATACTGCTCGTCAAAAAAATCTTCATCATCAGACGCTTGATCATTAATACACCTAGCCTGGGTACTTCTTGCTTCTACAATTTGATTTTCGTCTTCCTCAGACGAATCTTCCACTACCGGTATCTGACGAATCGACTCTCTGAATCTCTTACCCATATTGACTAGGGATTTCCTCTTTGGTTTAATTTTGTCTGCTAGCAACGCCATCAACTCTTGTTTCCCCTTGGCCTGGGTCAGCAGAGTCTCTTGAAACTGAGAGTTTTGTGCTTGTAGGTCCTTCACTGTTTTCTCGATATCTATCTTGCTGAAATAAACAACAGAGAGATAAGGAAACCTGTCGTAGAAAACCTGTTATGTTATGATGCATGGAAGATGTGTATGCAAATGATTTCAAGGATTTATGAAATTTAAATTTGTATAGACAAAAAATGAACAAACGTCAAATTTCATTAATTAGTTCAAAATGACTACATCGTGCCTCTTGGGCTTACAAAATAAATCTCTAAGATAAAAAGGTCGAACGCATCCTCTTCAGCGCAAGGAAGGCATTCAAGATTTGTTCTTCATAAAGTTTCTTTGTAAGCTCCAAAACCCTTTTCTCACTCGCATAGAACTGATCTTCGAAAGTGTCTCGTTCTTCCTTTAGTTGAATCTAACATTTTTGTAATTCTTCAAGAGAAGTAGGCAGGTTGGGATGGAGGACAGTATACAAGACTTCTTCTTCAGCAACAGGCTCCACGATAACTGGTAGGATGGAGGGGTAAGGCATCATGAGTTTCTGAGCATGAGCTCGCACCCACCTAAGATAAGGCTCAAAGGGAATAGAATTCTTGCGTCCTAGTGTCCCACTATATGCTTTGTTTACCATTAACCAAGCTCTCGCAAACCTCTGACGGTAGCCTTGATCATTGCTCTCGTAGTCAAATACCACTCCTCGAATGAGCATATCATGAGGACCATCTCTTCTGGCGTAACCAAACTGTCGCTAGGCTAAGAAAGGGTTGTAAGTGATACCCCCTTAATGCCAAGCAGAGGGACATTAGGGAATTCTTCATAACGGTCAATGATAGAAGTATCCGCCAAGGATCTCGAACACCAATGGATATCAGAGTGGGCGAGGGACATTATCCTTTGAGACCATGTCAATCTTTGCTTGTTCTTCAATGTTGATCGAGGTAAGTGCAAAGTGAACCACTTGGTAAGTAGGGGAATACAACACAAGATAGTACCTCTTATCTTCATGGTATGGGTATGGAAGCAATGTAAAATGTCTCCCAGCAAGGTAGGTATAGGATTACGAGACAGAAAGACTGTGATGGCATTCACATCTATGAATTGGTCCGAGTTGGGAAATAGAACTAAACCATATATGAGAAGGGCCAGGACATCCTCAAAGGCTTGAAAATCCAAATCTTCCCAAAATGAACGAGCCCTCTCCAATAAGAACTTGGCTAGGAACCCCCTTGAACTCCGCTTCTTGTCTCCCAATTTGCTACAATGTCGGCTCTCTTCAGATGCAGGGCTTCGACAATGACTTCGGGTTTTGGAATCCCTTCTAAACCGGTGAACGGTGCTTGATCAAGCAAGGGAACTCCTAATAGAAAAGAGAATTCTTCTAGTGTTGGAACTAACTGATAGTCAGGGAAAGTGAAGCAATGACGCATGGGATCAAAGAATTGGAAGAGCACGATGTTGTACCCCCAAATTTTCCCTCCCATATTTCTCAATACATGTCAAGTGAGGTCCTCAAATTGCCCAAGGAGGTCCAAGAGTTGACCAGACAAACTCTCTCCTAAGGCAGTCTACCTCAAATTAGGATTTCATTTTGCATCAAGATGCTTGACTCCAAAGGATACCAAATGCTCACAATTGTCCTAATATGTTCTCAAGATCATCCATGTCAAGTTTCAAGCCTTGCAGAGGAAGTTTGCTCAGTCAATTGCTCAAATACCTAGAAATCGACTATGCTAGGTCAAAAGTCAACTGTGGCCCCCATACAATCAAACTCCAAGATTTTTGGTCAACATCCTCATGTTGAAGTATTATTCATCATTTGATCAAGGGTTGATCATGACTCATCAAGGATTTCCCATGATTCATCAAAACCCAAAAGTTGCTAAATTAGGGTTTTATAGGAAAAGTCAACTCAACTTTGACCAAGCATAACTTTCTCATACTTCATCAAAAATAACCCATCCAAAGCTCATTGTGAAGAGGATACAATTATATACAATACATCTTCATACCTCAAGTTCAAATTATGCACTCACAAAAGATATGGATTTTGACATTATAGGTCATTTTGAAAAGTCAACAAAAACACCTTTTGGGTCAAAGCTTCATAACATGAGTATGGCAGACTCAATTGAGATGAGACAAAAAAGGTTGCTTAGGGGACATACTAAGCTTTCTAAAACGTCCAAGAGAACCATCATAGGGTCAAAATTGAAAGAGATATGCCTTGTCAAAGTTGACCGTTTTTGCAAAATTGCCAAAGTTAAAGGTGTCCGAAATTGTATTTTTTGCTAAATGGGCCTAACTTTTTATGCTTGCACTGAGCTTGTGATGTGGTCCACGACCCATGAGCCCTTCCACTTGTCATTCTTTTATTTTTATTATTTATTTTGATTTTTTATTTCATTTAAATCAAATAAAATCAATATAAAATAATGAAAATATCAAAAATCAATTAAACCTTGAGATTTTTTGCATAATTAGAGTCATTATACAGCTGGTGGCAAGATCAAATCGTTCAAGGCTTCATATGGACAGAAAAAGATTGAAAATGCTTGTTTTGGAAAGATTTAGTGCAAGGAATAAATCAATGGTCAATCTTCATAAATGGCAAAGATTTGATGCAAATTTTAACCCTAATGCACTCTATTATAGATAGTGAACAAAGGAAGACCAAAAAAGAGGTTAGAGGAAGCCGTGCAGAGGTGAAAGAAAAACTCAAAAAATTGCAAGAAAAGTGGTGATCCAATTCCTGTACTAGAGGCTAATTCGTGCCGTTCTTAGATTACCAATTGATTGTTGGACATCTCCAGAAGGAATCTCACCCATTTGCAAGCTCCCTCACGCTTGGAATTGCGAGATACAGGTATCACGACATGCTTCCAATTTCGAATTCGGTTTCATTGATTCACTCATCCATTGCATATTCTAATGATATATTTGCGTTTGTCTTTGAGTTTGCAAGCTTTTGATACCATTTAATTATATTTCTAATACTTATATGAACATCTTCCATAGATAGGTTTTGTTTTGTTGTTTTGGGACTTTTAAATGCAGGAACAATTGGCCCTAATGAAGGATACCATTATGATCAAAGGGTCTAACCCAGTTGATCCATGGTCTTGAAACTTATTTATATTGCTTGTATGCAATTTTGGAAATACACAGGGTTATAGCTACAGCGCCATGTCTGTAGGTAAAGGTTCAGAGCTTTAAACGACGGTTCCAGGGAAGAAGACGATAGCGTGTCACAGCCTGATTGGCTGATTCAAATTCTGGCGCATTATTCTGGCCATAAACCTGTAAATCTGATATATATTATTTGTTTCTATTATATTAATAAACTAACATCCAGCGCAGTTGGTCAGAAGAAGGAAGTCATAAGCTCATTGTTTCGGGTTCGATCCGAGGCGTGAGCTTTTGGTATTTTCTCCTTTATTTTCGCCAGAGCCAGCACGTGCATCTTCTGAGGATCATCACCTTTTGGATCCACTAGCCAGCATCAGATCCAGTGCACCATATTTCTGATCCATTAGCCAGGACCAGATCCAGCGTATTATCTTCTGGATCCCAGTCAAAACCAGATCCAGCACGTGCAGGCCATCATCTTCTGGATCCAATTCAGAACTAGATCCAGCGCACCCCATCTTCTGAGTGTCGTCATCTACTGGATCCACCAGCCAGGAGCAGGCCCAGTGTCCCCATCTTCTGGACCATCATCCTCTGATCAGAGCTGCTGACAGCGGGCCCTTGGTTATTTCTTATTTTTCTTTAATTTTCTTTTCTTTAATTATTCTGCTTTTTTTATCAACACCAAAATTATTTTTTTGTTCTAAAATTAACCAACCAAAAATCACAGAAAGAAGACTTGTTTGCTTAATAAATGTTTTTTTTAATTAATTAGTTTAATTAATTTCAGGAAATTCTAATTTCTTTCACAATTAAAATTAATTAGAATTTAGGATTTTCTTTTTTAATTCAGTATTTCATTACTTTCTTAAATAACAAAAAAATGACAAAAAACATGTTTACTTTAATCAATTACAATTAGGTTCTGTCAAGGGTCAAAACCCTATTCGCTTCGTATTTAATTCGCCACGCGCTGATTATTTATTTTTTGGACAATATTGTTGTAACTGCTCACTGGTATGTAATAGTTTAATTTAGGGCTTTTACTTATGGCTTATTTTTCCGGGTTTTTGGCTATGTAATTAATCCCCCTCCCCGAAGCCTTGTAATAGCGTAGATTTACTTTCTCGCATTTTAATTCTCGCAAATATTTAATTGTCTAGATGTATGCTAATAGGATTGAATGATAAGATTGCATGATAATTTAATACAGTTAGAAAACCCTAATGTGCAAAGATAAATAACTGAAAACAAATCATTCGCACATATCACTCTTAGGGTATAATCTCACTTTGGTTGCCTTCAGTAAAACGATCATTAAGTATATGGTGTCTTAGTGGTTACCCTTCTGTCAAACAAAGCTCAAATGTCCCGCTCGGAAATGTTGCCTCGGAAATGTTGCCTCAAAAATCTTGCCTCGAATATTATCTTAAGACTTTAGGGTTATTAGTAAGATGTCCTAAACATTGCTTTAGTGATCGTACATCCCTTCCGAATTGACCCTCACAACTCCAACGACGGTGCTACCCACTTCTTAATAGTAGGATAGCACTGTCTAAAGGAAACAAGAATAGAAACTATCTTTTTTTGAGTAGGTAGATGCTAGTAGGTACTTGCTCAAAACAAATCTTTTCACACTTACACCTTTCAAAACAATTCTCAAAACAAACTTCATCACACCCTTGAGGACTGATACAAGGGTTATCACGAAGTTAAAACTCTTTTCAAAACAAAGCACGTACACAAGCAATTTTAAAAGATGAGCAAGTACCCAAGAGCCCATGGAAAACCATGGATAGAAAAGGTGCTAACACCTTCCCTTTCTATAATCTACCCCCCGTACTCAAAATCTCGAAAAATGATTTTTTCTGTACTTTTTTCCTTTCCGGTTGGATAAAATAAAAGTCGGTGGCGACTCTTGCTTACCGCGACATTTTGCAAACAAAAAAACGCAAAACGCAAACCAGCATTTCAAAACAGTTGGTTCTGCCACCGTATCACAAAACTGGCGACTCTACTGAGGATTATAATAAGTGGGGTATACCTTAGGATCTAGTTCATCATAATTGCTTCTCTTGATTGTTTTGATTGCTTTACTTTTAAGGGTTTTGTTTGGGAGTTACTATAGATCCTAAACCCGGATCTGGGGACACCTTTTAGGTAAGTAGCAATAAATTGTGAGGGAATTGTACAGCGTAGACCGATACGGTTGAAGCAGTAGCTACGTTGATATGGAACATTGGTTGATACTGGTATCCCTTGTGGAGAAACAAGGAGAATACAGGGCCGCTGCATGGTGTCATTAAGCATCAACTGACCTTAGAACCTTTAATTGACCAACTTGGCCATTAGAAAGTAGTGAGATAGCCGGCCTCGGTGTAAAGATGAGAACTGGTTGATACTCGATGCTACAATCATTGAGACCATACTCTCGAGATAGTTCTGGCCGCAAGAAAAGATTGCGTGAGCTAAACCATGACCGATGGAGGATGGTCAGTGATATTGATATCCTCTAGAACCCGGTTACTTTTTCTAGGACAAGTTAAAACCAACTTAACTTCAAGAGGGTATTACCTTTGACCTCATGCAAGCCTTAAACTTAAGGGCTTTATGTTACTTGTTTGTCATTGCCATGCCGGTTATCTACTATACCTGTTTTTTTTTATCATGACATCATGCATCATAACATAGCATACATGCTTCATTACACTAACCATTTCAAAGACCAAGGGAATTTATCTTTGTTCTGTTTTGCAGATTATGGCTTCCGTGCGCAGAAATACCATCCGAGTTAACTTTGTGCGAATACCTGCCCAACTTAAAGAGCTAGCCTCGAGATTTTCTGAGACTTCTATGTTCATTAAGAGACATGGTCAGATTCTTAGCCTGGTCACCTCAAATCTTGATGAGCAGATGATGAGTGTACTTTTCCAGTTATTCGATCATGTGCATCATTGCTTCACCTTTCCAGACTACCAGCTGGTTCCCACCTTGGAAGAGTTCTCTCACCTATTGGGCATATCCATCCTTGAACAGGTACCCTTCACAGGCATGGAAGAAGTTCCTAGACCAGAAGACATTGCCTTAGCTCTGCATCTGAAATGGGCTGATGTAGCATCCAATTGAGAAACGCGAAGCGGGGTCGAAGGTTTCTTAGCCAAATTTATGATAGACCAGGCTCAGCTATTCTGGGATAGTTTGGATTTTCAGGCTTTCAAAGATATCTTGGCTCTCCTTATCTATGGTTTGGTTCTCTTCCCGAATCCGGATTCCTTTGTAGATGTGAATACTGTCAAGATTTTCCTTTCTCGCAATCTTGTGCCTACCCTGCTGGGTGATATCTTGCATGCCCTTTACACTCGTACCGTGCGAAGAAGATGGACTCTTTTGTGTTGCATGCCACTGCTGTCGAGGTGGTTTATTTCACACCTCCCTAAGTCTGTGCTGAAGAACGAAGAAGGTTTGGGTTGGTCCTACAGGATAATGTCGCTTGCCCATACAGATATTCTTTGGAGTTCCCGGGCTATGGAAGACACTGCTGTTATTGACAGTTGTGGGGGATACCCTAATGTCCCATTGCTTGGAATCAGAGGGGGTATAACCTACAATCCTTGTATAGATTTACGAAAATTTGGTCGTGCTCGGAGAGATGGTACCCATGAGCTACTTCTTGAGGATATTGCATTTGACTACAAGGAGGACGTTAAGGAGCACCGCCGGAGGTTTATACGAGCTTGGGGCATGGTGAACAGATCTGACCCGCAAGAGCTAGGACCAAGGACTTTCCTTCCTATGCAGCCTTACCTCCAATGGGCCCGAGCTCGTGCCCAGAAGCTAGGGATGCCCTATGAAGCCATATTGCCAGTGATTATGGAGCCCACCAATGAAGAGGGCATCCCTTACACGGTTCTTTATCCTTACATTCCCACTGATCTCGGGGAGTTGCAGAGGTCTTGGATTCAACTGAAGGATGAGCGGGATACTTACCGGGAAAAGTACCATGAGCAAGAAAGGAAGATTTTGAAGCTCACCAGGCAGCTCGAGGAGGAAAGAGTGATCAATGACTATGTCAGCACAAAGAGGAAGCTTCCATGGGACTTTTGAAATTGTTTTTCTAGTTTTTTAGAGTGTGTTTTATTTACTTCCTTGTAACGCCTTAAAGGCATCGTTGAACCTTTCAAAGTTAATCTAATAAAGTTTGTTTATTTTTGGTTTGCAAATTTAAATCTCCCAAAGTCTTTGAAAACATTACATGCATCCCATTATCATGCACACCATTACAGGTTTCTCATCTTATTCACTTTTTATTTCAGCAGAAATGTCTTCCGATCAAGCCATCAAAGATCTTCAGGTACATAATGCCCAATTCCAACAGATGTTCTTAAGTTTGGCTAAAGGGCAAGAGGACCTGAAGACCCTTATTCTGAAAGAGAAGAAGAAGAAGAAGAAGGTCGGTATTCTGAACATGGCTAGAAGATTCAGAGAAAGGATAAGACAATCAACTGATCTGACCTCCTCATCCAAAGACGGGAAGAACCAAGAAAGCACAAAGGACCCTAGTCTTGCAGTTTCTGATAACGATACGGATTACGATGATGAGCAATATCCTCCTTCTGAGGATAGGTACAAGTAGCTACAAGACCGTCTGAGTGCTATGGAGATTCAGAAGATCCCTGGTTTGGATTTCGGAGAACTAGGACTGGTATCGGGAGTGATGATCCCTCATAATTTCAAAGCTCCGGTTTTTGCCAAGTACGATGGAGTATCCTGTCCAAAACTCCATCTCTGCTCTTACGTAAGAAAAATCCAACCCCACACTGCTGATAAATATTTGTGGGTACACTTCTTTCAAGATAGTCTGTCAGGGACTCAACTTGAATGGTTTTATCAGTTGGAAGGAGCCAGTGTCTAAAACTGGGAAGACCTTGCTGCTGCTTTTTACAGGCAGTATCGGTATAACGCCGACCTTGCTCCCACTCATACTCAGCTCCAGGGTATGTCTATGGGTGCAAGTGAAGGCTTTAAGGATTATGCTCAGAAGTGGAGAGACTTGGCTGGAAGAGTCCAACCCCCTTTGTCTGATAGGGAGTTGGTTGACATGTTACTAGGGACGTTATCTGGTCCATTTTTCAATCACCTGATCGGTAGTTCGTCATCTGGGTTTACTGAATTAATTTTGACTAGAGAGAGAGTGGAAGCTGGTATCCGAAGTGGTAAAATACATAAGGATGCTTCATCAAGTGTAGTAAAGAAGCATTTCACCGGTAAGAAGGAAGCTAATGCAGTCTACGGCCCGAGGGGCCAAAGCAGACCTAAACACCGTCAAGCAGTAAATGCTGTAGTGATATCAAGACCTGCAGTTACTCCACAACACAACAATCAGCAAAGGACGGAAAGACCACAATGACAGTTTACCCGCATCAACATAACTTTGGATGAAGTCTTGCCTCATCTATTAAAATCCAATTTGGCAACCTTGAAAGAGGCTCCCAAGAATCCAAACACTGCTTCTCCCAGATACAATCCCAATGCGCGGTGCACCTACCATTCAGAGAGTCTTGGCCATGACACAAACGATTGCTCGGCTCTGAGCAATAAAGTGCAAGATTTTCTGGAAGCTAAAGAGATTGAGTTTGATGCTCCAGAGAAGCCAAAATTTATAACTTCTCCTATGCCCAAACATGGACGTGGAGTCAATGCTGTGGACACCAATTTCTTTATGACCTCCGTGGAAGAAATATCTACTCCTTTGATGACGGTTAATAGGAATTTGTTGTTGGCCGGTTTATTTCTGGGTCGTGGTGAAGTTTGCCACATGTGTTCAATTCTACCTTTCGGTTGCTGTTTGTTGAAGTCAGGTGTTCAACGCCTGATGGATAATAACGAAATTTTGTTTGAGAAGACTATGATTCCGTTTGAAGATGTTGCCATTATCACCATTTCCGCCAACCCTTCCAAGGTTTCCTTGAGAAAACCAGTTAGGGTTACACCCGTTCCAAAAATTTCTCCGTTAATAATCATCGCTCCGGGTCCCATCCCATATACCTCAGATAAGGTTATCTCATGGCATTACAGTGCTGATGTATATTACCATGGTGTCAAACAAGATCTGAGGACTGAAGAAGCCAATATGGATATCAGTAATATTATTGGGACAAGCAAGGTCACCAGAAGTGGAAAACTCTTTTCTCCTGAGATTTCCCCTCTGACTGTCCACAAACCTGTTGTCATTCTGTCTTCCAGTAAATCAACTACTGTCCCAGTTCCTACTCTAATTATCACCCCTGTCACCGAGCCATCTGGGACTCGAGGCAAAGAAATCATAGGTGAGCCTTCACGGAAAGAGGCACCTAAAGTGATCATTGTAGATACCCCGAAACAAGAGATAGAGGAAATTTTGAAGATTATCAAGAGGAGCGACTACAATGTAGTCAAGCAGTTGGGGCAGACCCCGTCAAAGATCTCCATGTTGTCCTTGTTGTTGTGTTCTGAAGCCCATACAAAGGCTTTAATTGCATTCCTCAAAACTGTGCATGTGCCGCAGGAAACTTCAGCCGATCAATTCAAAGATTGTGTAGCTAGCCTGACTACCGACAATGGGTTGGGTTTGTCAGATGCAGATCTGACTGCTAAAGGAAGGAACCATAATGATGCTCTGCACGTCTCGATCGAGTGCAGGGGCACCACTACGGCCCATGTACTGGTAGATACCGGGTCCTCATTGAATGTTCTGCCAAAGAAAGTGTTAGACCATCTGGATTGTGAAGGTTTGATTCTAAAGCCGAGTAATATTGTGGTAAGGGCTTTTGATGGGTCAAAAAGAATGGTGCACGGGGAGGTGGACATCCCTGTCAAGGTGGGTTCTCAGACCTTTGGGTCCACTTTCTATGTAATGGATATCATACCATCATATTCTTGCTTGCTGGGTCGTCCTTGGATTCATAAGGCTGGGGCAGTGACTTCCACGCTCCATCAAATGCTGAAATACCCAGTGAAGGGAAAGATTGTCACGGTACGAGGTGAGGAAGAGTATATGGTGAGCCATCTCAATTCTTTTCGTTACGTATAGATGGATGTGGAATTCATTGCAACCCCTTGTCAGAACTTTGAAGAGGTCCCTCAGACTTTGGCATCAACTGAAGTTGCTACCAACAAACCTCCGCTGAAGATGGCTTCTCTCAAGGACGTCAGGGCTGTAATTGAAGAAGGTGGGTGTACCAATTGGGGTCATCTCCCTGATTTCACTCACAAAACTGACAAATTTGGTTTTGGCTTTACTACAGGGGCTCAAAGGGCTGTTAGGCGCGCATGGATTGGAAGACCTCCTCTGCACATCAGCAATTGGGGAGTTAGTGCAATTGAAGATAATGAAGAAGATTCAGACATCGACAACTGGATATACCCTACAACCAATGGTGGACTGAACAATTGGACGACAAAGGACTCCATACCTGTTTCTTTTATTCCGCAGTAATTGACTTTTTGTTTTAAACATTTTGAAACTTTACGGCCCGATGCCTTGCCCGGGGCACCTTGGCTTTGCTTGTGAGGGATTATTATTTGTCATTTCATATATCATTAATGAAACATTGGACGTTTCTTGCATTATAAATTTTGCGCTCCTTGTTTTTCTTTTCTGCCTCTCACTTTATCAAAACAGCTATTCTCTTACACACACTCACGTATCATAATGCAGATCCACATCCACTTTGGATCCCATTGATAACAACTCTGCTACTGCCAGTTATGACTTCAAAAATACGATCAAACAAGTTGAGGACGAAGGTGAGGGTGATTGTGAGGTGCCTGGAGAACTTGCTAGACTGTTACACCAGGAAGAGAGGGTCATACAGCCTCATGAAGAGCCAGTTGAGTCAGTGAATTTAGGTACACAAGAAGACAGGAAAGAAGTCAAGATAGGTACGAATCTGGAGCCTAGTGTCAAGCAACAGTTGATACAAATGCTAGGGACTATGTTGAGATCTTTGCCTGGTCCTACGAAGATATGTCTAGTTTGGACACTGATATTGTGGTACATTGCCTGCCAACCAAATAAGATTGACCTCCGATAAAGCAGAAGGTCCATCGTATGTGCCCTGAAATGTCAGAGAAAATCAAAGCAAAGGTCATCAAACAGTTCGACGCAGGATTCTTAGTTGTCACTTCTTATCCGCGGTGGGTTGCCAACATTGTTCCGGTACCTAAGAAGGACGGTAAGGTATAAATGTGTGTGTACTATAGAGATCTGAACAGGGCAAGCCCCAAGGATGACTTCCCGCTTCCTCATATTGATGTTCTGGTCGACAACACCGCGCAGCATAAAATCTTCTCCTTCATGGATGGTTTTTCTGGCTATAATTAGATCAAGATGGCTCCTGAAGACATGGAGAAGACAACCTTCATTACACAGTGGGGCACCTTCTGTTACAAAGTAATGCCTTTCGGGTTGAAGAATGCTGGGGCAACTTATCAGCGTGCCATGGTCGCTTTGTTCCATGACATGATTCACCATGAGATCGAGGTTTATGTTGATGACATGATAGCTAGGTCCCATACTGAGGGACAGCACCTTGATCATCTTCAGAAACTTATTGACAGGTTGAAAACGTACAAGCTGAGGTTGAATCCGAACAAGTGTACCTTCGGGGTGAGGTCTGGTAAGCTTCTAGGCTTCATCGTCAGTGAAAAAGGTATTCAGGCGGACCCTGCAAAGGTAAAAGCCATATAGGATATGTCGGCTCCCCGCACAGAAAAAGAGGTTATAGGTTTCTTGGGACGGCTAAATTACATCGCCCGGTTCATTTCACATCTGACTGCTACTTGTGAGCCAATCTTCAAGCTGTTAAAGAAAGATCAAGTGGTAAAGTGGAATGAGGAATGCCAGACCGCTTTCGAAAGAATCAAGGAATACCTTCAAGAGCCACCAATTCCGATGCCTCTAGTGTAAGGAAGACCTTTGATTTTATACTTGACAGTGCTAGACGGTTCAATGAGGTGTGTGTTGGGACATCATGACGATTCTAGCCGAAAAGAGCATGCTATTTACTACCTTAGCAAAAAGTTTACCGACTGTGAGACCCGATACTCATTGCTCGAGAAAACTTGCTGCTCTTTGGTATGGGCTGCTTGCCGGCTAAGACAGTATATGCTGACTCACACCACTTTATTGATATCAAAAATGGATCCGATCAAGTATATTTTTTAGAATCTTGCCTTGTCCGAAAGAATAGCCAGATGGAAGATGATCCTAACCGAGTACGATATCCAATACACAACCAAAAAAGTAATCATGGGGAGTATATTTGCAGATCATTTGGCACATCAGGTCGTGGATGACTACCAGTCCATGAATTTCGAGTTCCCGGATGAGAACATTATGTTGGTAACCGACTATGAAGAACCTGAACCGAATGAAGGACCTGCGGAAGGATCCCGATGGTCTATGTATTTTGATGGAGCATCAAACACTTTGGGTAACGGCATTGGCGCCGTAATTATATCTCCTGAGGGCTGTCATATTCCATTCACCGCCCGATCATGTTTTAACTGCACCAACAATATGGCGGAGTATGAAGTGTGTATCCTGGGTCTTCGAGCTGCCATTGACCTGAGGATTAAGTTCTTTAGTGTATTCGGAGATTCTGTTCTGGTGATCAGTCAGATCAAAGGCGAGTGGGATACGAAGCACCCAAATCTTGTTCCTTACAAAGAATATGTACTGACATTGCTCCCACACTTTGAGGAGATAACCTTTAAACACTTCCCCAGAGAAGAGAACCAATTAGCGGACGCGCTAGCTACCATGTCTTATATGTTCAAAGTAAGGTGGGATAATGAAGCTCCCCAGATTACCATTGAGAGGTTGGACGAACTCGCACATTGTTGTGACATTGAGACTGAAGAGGTAGCAGATAAACCCTGGTTTCACGAGGTAAAGAGGTATATTGAGGCTCAAGAATACCCTGAGGGGGAATCCGTTAATGATAAGAAATTTTTGAGAAGGTTCGCTGTGATATTTGTCATCAGTAGTGGAATTATTTACAAGTGTAACCATGATTCAACCTTACTACGGTGTGTAGACAAGAGCGAGGCAGAAAGGATCATGGCAGAGTTACATGAAGGTACCTTCGAAACTCATTCCAGTGGATATAACATGGCGAAGAAAATCCTATGGGAAGGGTATTACTGGTCTACTATGGAGGCCGATTGTTATCAGCATTCTCGAACCGGTCATAAGTGCCAAGTCTATGCTGATAAGGTGCATGTACCTCCGGTTCCCCTGAATGTTTTGACAGCTCCTTGGCCCTTTGCAATGTGGGGCATCGACATGATCAGCGAGATTAGACCTACTGCGTCCAACGGGCATCGTTTCATTCTGGTGGCTATTGATTACTTTACAAAGTGGGTTGAAGCAACTTCCTTTGCTACAGTAACCAAGAACATCGTGGCGCAGTTTATCCGACACAATTTGATCTGTCGATATGGTGTACCAGAGAGGATCATTACAGATAATTGTACAAATCTAAAAAATACAATGATCCCCGAGCTCTGCAAACAGTTCAAGATTCAGCATCATAACTTTTCTCCCTACCGGCCGAAGATGAATGGGGTTGTTGAACCAGCTAACAAGAACATCAAGAAGATTGTGCAGAAGATGACGGTTCCCTACAAATACTGGCATGAGATGTTACCATTCGCTCTTCATGGATACCGTACCTCGGAAAGGATATCGACAGGGGAAACACCCTACTCTTTGGTATATGGCATGGAGGCAGTCCTACCCATCGAAGTCCAGATACCCTCTCTCAGGATTATGAAGGATGCAGGTTTGAACGAGGACGACTGGATCCAAACCCGGCTTGATCAGCTGAACCTAATCGATGAAAAAAGACTTACTGCTATTTGTTATGGTCAGACGTATCAAAAACGAATGATCAAACCTTTTAACAAGAAATTCAGACGTCAAGAACATCAAGTCGGGGATCTAGTGATCAAGCGCATCATATTGCCGCAAGGTGGTCCCAGGGGAAAATAAACCCCCACATATGAAGGGCCATTTGTGGTTACGAACATTTTCTCGGGAGGAGCTATGATTCTAACCACCATGGATGGCGACGACCTTCCTCACCCCGTCAATGCGGACATAGGGAAAAATACTATGCATAATCAAGGACCCGCTAGGTTTACTGGCCTAGGCAAAAATAAGGGCTTCCCGGTGAACCAAAAGGGTTCGGGGAAAATTAAAGGATGAAAATGAAAAAACTGTACACCCGGCAAGTCAAAAACCTGAAAAGGCGGCTTGGGCAAAAAAGGGTATCCCGGTGGATTGAAAACCCGAAAGGGTGGTCCAGGAAAAAATTAGGGATTGAAGCATAACACTATGTCTCATTGGATCATTTTGTAACCAGACTTCGGTATCGACTATCAAGCTCAGACGGTGCCAATCAATCTGATCCACCTTCAACACAACAGCAAAGTGATGAGATGCTTGAAGATATAAAGGCAATAGCATAGTAGGAACCCAATGGGGTCGTTTCACATAGCTGTTTTTCTTTCCTTTACACAAATTGTAATATCTATCTTTCAGCGGCGTTCTCTTACTGGGACTTCAGCCTCTTTGTACAAAACGCCTATTATGGGCCAACTTCAAAATCAATACAATCCATTTTCACAAAAAAAATTCAGTTTGTTTTTCTTTTGTTGTGTTGTTTTGCTAGAACGTCCAATGAATCAATTTTTATATATGCATTTGAGAATAATTACTGCTTATAAAAATTTTCATAAGAAACAAAAAACAATTACTCGTAATTCCAGGAACAGGGGAAAACAAGAAGTGTCCAAACCTTACAGTTACTCTACCCACCAGGTACAGGGACATAACCAGTTGGAGAACATGAGAAGCGGTAGATACACTCCCCACATAGTAAAAATTACCCAAAGACGGTGATGTCAGCTTCCCCAAGCAAGACGTGGATCTCCCCAGCTAAGGTTCACAATTGCGAACAAGTTAGTAAATGTTTCCCCAAGCAGAGTTTATTTCTCTCACAAGCAGGAATTCAGTCTCTAACAAAATTCATTATCACTCGCAACAGAAGTTCATCCCTAGCTTATTTATTCCTCCAAGTCGGCAGATCTATCAACAAGATATCTCCTCTCTAACAGAGTTATCCCCCGCAGAGTTATCCTCAGATATAGTCTAGTTCGGCAGAATTTTTACTAGCCAAGGGGAAAATCCCCGGCACGGTCATCTTTGTTCACCATCCCCAACAGAAGTGGAGGAACTATGGTTTTCATAGCAATCAGGGATTTATTTTCCCAATTCAGATTATCACGTCAGCATTTCATGTTCATACATCATGACATATACATACATCACATATAACATAGTCTCATTTATTTTGGGAACATCATTATACAATGCATCTCATGCATCACATATAACTAATCTTGTATTTCTTTTAGGAAAGATTGTTATTACCAACAATTTCCAGCAGGTACATGATCCACACTCGAAGCTAAATAGAGTGATCATCAACAACAAATGCAACCTATCCAGGTTCCTTCTCACAGCCCTACTATCCAGGCTTTCATCTCGAAGTAACCCTACTATCCAAGTTCCTTCTCACAACCCTACTATCCAGGCTTTCATATCGAAGTAACCCTACTATCCAGGTTCCTTCTCATATCCCTACTATCCAGGCTTTCATATTGAAGTAACCCTACTATACAGGTTCCTTATCACACCCCTACTATCCAAGCTTTCATATCGAAGTAACCCTACTATCCAGGTTCCTTCTCACAGTCCTACTATCCAGGCTTTCATATCGAAGTAACCCTACTATCCAGGTTCCTTCTCACAACCCTATTATCCAGGCTTTCATCTCGAAGTAACCCTACTATCCAGGTTCCTTCTCATAGCCCTACTATTGAGGCTTTCACATCAAAGTAAGCCTACTATCCAGGTTCCTTATCACAGCCCTACTGTTGTACCCCAAAATTTTCCCTCCCATATTTGTCAATACATTTCAAATGAGGTCCTTAAATTGCTCAAGGAAATCCAAGGATTGACCAGACAAACTCTCTCCTAAGGCAGTCTACCTCAAATTAAGGTTTTAGTTTGCATCAAGATGCTTGAGTTCAAAGGATCCCAGATGCTCACCATTGTCCTAATATGTTCACAAGATCATTCATGTTAATTTTTAAGCCTTGCAGAGGAAGTTTGCTCAGTCAACTGCTCAAAGGCCTGAAAATCGAATGTGTTAGGGCAAAAGTCAACTGTGGCCCACATACAGTCAAACTTCAATATTTTTTGTCAACATCCTCATTTTGAAATATTATTCATCATATGATCAAGGTTTGATCATGGTTCCTCAAGGATTTGTCACAATTCATCAAAATCCAAAAGTTGCCTAATTAGGGTTTTGTAGGAAAAGTCAACTCAACTTTGACCAAGCATAACTTTATCATACTTTATCAAAAATGACCCATCCCAATATCATTTTGAATAGCATGAAATTCCCTACAATTCATATTCATCTCCCAAGTTCAAAATATGCACTCACAAGAAGATATGAATTTGGACATTATAGGTCATTTTGGAAAGTCAACAAAAACACCTTTTGGGTCAAAGCTTCATACATGACCATGGAAGAATCAATTTAGATGAGACCAAAAGGGTTGCTTAGAGGACATCTTAAGATTTCTAAAAAGTCAAAGAACACCTCTCTAGGGTCAAAATTGAGAGAGTTATGCATTAGCAAAGTTGACATTTTTTTGCAAAATTGCCAAAAGTCAAATGTGGCAAAAATTGCAATTTTTGCTAAATGGACCCAACCTTTTATGCTTGCACTGAATTTGTAATGTGACCCACGACCCATGATCCCTTCCACTTGTCACTTTATTATTTTTGTCATTTATTTTGATTTTATTTCAATTAAATTGAATAAAATCATGAAAATATCAAAAACTAATCAAAGCTTGAGATTTTGTGAATGTTTAGGTCTATTATACAGCTGGAGATGGAATCAAATCGTGCAAGGTTTATTTGGACACAAAAAGATTGGATTTGCTTGATTTGGAAAGATTTTGTACAATGATCAAATCATGAATCAACAGTCATAATTGGAGAAGATTCGAAACCAAATTGCAACCCTAATTCATTCTTGGATACATAAGGAAGGATTTCAGACCAAAAACAAAGAGATTGGAGGCGTGTAAACAAGAAAGCAAGTTTCAAAAAATTGAAAAAAAGTGGCACACTGATTTCCAAGTTGCAGACCAATTCAAAGCATTCTAAGCATCCCAAACGTTTGCTGGATATCCCAGGATTCAACCATTAACAAGCTTCTCCACACCTTAAAACGCACTGTAAGTACCACACGATTCTCACATTTTCTTGAAATCGAATACCATCATTCTGGCATCTTTAGCATGTTTTATTGACATATTCTTAATCTTTGAGTTATTTGTAAGCTAATGGTTGTACTTGATTGCATTTTCATTGACTATACATCAAGATGCCATTGTTAGGTTTCTTGTTTCGTTTTTAGGGTTTTTCTGTACAGGGACAATCGGCCATGGATAGTGGTACCATGATGCTCGTGAGGTTGCAACGAGTTGATTGGTACCACTGATATTGATTTATCATGCAGGGACAAGATTTTGGAAAGGACAATGGTTTTAACTACGCCCAGTGTCCGTAGGTAAAAGTTCTTGTCTAAAACGACAGAAGCCATGAGGACGATGATGGCGTGGCAGGTGGTGAATGGGCCATTTGAATTTCGGGCATTTTTGAATACAGCCATTTGTTTTATCATATTATATTTCTTTTTTATTATTCATACAAATAACCAAGACAGCTCAGCTGGCCAGCGCATAGTGGAAAGATGTCTAAGGGCCTGGGTTCGATCCCCATGTCCCCTTATTGTTGCATATTATTTTTCTTTGTGTAATCAGGTATACAGGCGTCCCATAAGTCCACCATATATCCTCAATATCCAGCCAGTAGATCTTCAACAAGCCAGATCTAACGCTTTATCCATGAGGGTCTACAATACACCCTAGTCAAGCATGTGCATAGGATCAGGAAAAGTCAAACAGGGCCAGGCGCTATTGGGCCCAGAATTGCAATTCATACCCCCCTTTCTTGCTACAAAACCAGGCCCATTTTCTTCCCTTTTATTTTTTTGGTTTTAATTTGTTTAAATTATTTTCTAACAAAATTAATTCCTTTTTTACAAAAAATCATAAAATCAATTTCACAAATTTAGAATTAGGTTTTATTTTATTTTACCAAATTTAATTTAATAATTAGTTTAATTTAATTTAGGATTAATTCTAACCCTTTTATAATTAAAATCAATTAGACAAATTAGGGTTTAACTTTTGACTTAATTTTATTCTTCTTCCTTAAAATATAAAAAAATACAAAAATAGCTTGATTTAATTATTTTTCTTAAATTTTTAAATTAATTAGTAATTAGGTTTTTTATTTATTTAATTAAATCTTATTTTCCCAAAATAATACAAAAAACACAAAAAATGATTTTTCTTTTAATTAGGTTTAGTCGGGGTCAAAACCCTAATTCTCTCATCTTCGTTTCATCGCACGCGTTTTATTATTTTTGCAATATTAATGTAACTGCTCACGGTATGTAATAGTTTTAATTACGATCTCCTTTTTATTTATCGTTTACGTTTTTTTTTCTTTTTGGCTATGTAATTAATCCCCTCCCCGAAGCCTTGTAATAGCGTAGGTTTTATTTTCTCGCATTTTAATTCTCGCAAATATTAATTGTTTAGATGTATGATTATAGGATTGTATGACAAGATTGCGTGATAATTTAAAATGGCTAGCAAACCCTAAATGTGCAAAGATAATAACTGAAATCAAATCACTCGCGTATGCGCACTCCTAGGGTATACTCTCACTTCGGTTGCCTTCGGTAAACGATCATTAATTATAGGGTGTCTTAGTGGTTGCCCTCCTGTCTAAACAAAGATCAAAAGTCCCGTTCGGAAATGTTGCCTCAGAAAGATTGCCTTGGAAATGTTGCCTCGAATATGATCTTAAGACATTAGGGTTATTACTAAGACGTCCTAACATTGCTTTAGTGATCGTATGTCCCTTTCAAATTGACCCTTACAACTCCAACGACGGTGCTACCTATTTCTCAATAGTAGGATAGAACTGTCTAAAGGAAATGAGAATGGAAATAATCTTTTTCAAGTAGGTAGATGCTAGTAGGTACTTGCTCAAAACAAAATCAAACTTTTCACACCAAACACTTTTCAAACAAAGTTTTCAATAACACTTCGTAACACTCTTGAAGACAGAAGCAAGGGTTAAAACGAAGTAAAACAAAAACTCTTCAAAACAAACACACACAAGCAACTTTAAAATATGAGCAAGTACCTAAGAGCCCATGGAAAACCATGGATAGAAAGGGTGCTAACACCTTCCCTTTCTATAATCTACCCCCCCGTACTCAAAATCTCGAAAAAGGAATTTTTCTGTGCTTTTTTCCTTTCCTGTTGGATAAAATAAAAGTCGATGGCGACTCTTGCTTACCGCGACATTTTGTGAACACAAATGCAAAACGTAAACCAGCATTTTCAAAACAGTCGGTTCTGCCACCGTATCACAGAACTGGCGACTCTGTTGGGGACTAATAAGTGGGGTATACCTTAGGATTTAGGTTATCATAAATTGCTTCTCTTTTTTGTTTTGGTTTCTTTAATTTTAAGGGTTTTGTTTGGGAGTTACTATAGATCCTAACCCGGATCTGGGGACCTTTTAGGTAAGTAGCAATAAACTGTGAGGGAATTGCACGGCGTAGACCGATAAGGTTGAAGTAGTAGCTACATTCATATGGCACATTGGTTGGTACCGGTATCCCTTATGGAGAAACGAGGAGAATGCGAGGCCGATGCATGGTGTCGTTAAGCATCAACTGACCTTAGAACCTTTAATAGACCAACTTGGCCATAGGAAGTAGTGATATAGCCGGCCTCGGTGTAAAGCTGAGAACTGGTTGATACTCGATGCTACACTCATTGAGACCATACTCTCGAGATAGTTTCGGCCGCAAGAAAAGATTGCGTGAGCTAAAACCATGACCGATGGAGGATGGTCAGTGATATTGAGAACCTCTAGAACCCGGTTACTTTTGCTAGGACTGGTTGAAACCAACTGAACTTCAAGAGGGTAATACCTTTGACCCCATGCAAGCCTTAAACTTAAGGGCTTTTGTGTGACTTGTTTGCCTTTGCCATGTCTGTTATCTGCTATGCCTGTGTTTTTTTTATCATGACATCATGCATCATAACATAGCATGCATACTTCATTATACTAACCATTTGAAAGACCGAGGGGATTTATCTTTGTTCTGTTTTGCAGATTATGGCTTCCGTGCGCAGAAACACCATCCGAGTTAGCTTTGTGCAAATACCCTCTCAACTCAAAGAGTTAGCCTCAAGAGTGTCTGAGACTTCTTCATTCATTAAGAGACATGGTCATCTTCTTAGCCTGGTCACTTCAAAGTTTAATTAGCAGATGATGAGTGTGCTTTTCCAGTTCTTCGTTGATGTGCATCATTGCTTCACTTTCCAAGATTATCAGTTGGTTCCCACTTTGGAAGAGTTTTCTCACTTATTGGGCATATCCATCCTTGAGAAGATGCCCTTCACAGGTATGGAAGTGACTCCTAGACCAGAAGACATCGCCTCAGCTCTGCATCTGAAATGGGATGATGTAGTATCCAATTGGGAAACACGAAGCGGGGTTGAAGGTTTCTTAGCCATGTTTCAGATAGATCAAGCTCAAATTTTCTAGGATATTTTGGACTTTCAGGCTTTCGAAGATATCTTGGCTCTCCTTATCTAAGGTTTGGTTCTCTTCTCGAATCCAGATTCCTTTATAGATGTGAATGCGGTTAAGATCTTCCTGTCTCGCAATCCAGTGCCTACTGTATTGGGTGATATCTTGCATGTCCTATACACTCGTACCATGCGAAGAAGAGGGACTCTTATGTGTTGTATGTTGTTGCTGTCGAGGTGGTTTATTTCACACCTCCCTAAGTCTGTGTTGAATAATGAAGAAGGTTTGAGGTGGTCTTACAGGATAATGTCACTTTCCCATACAGACATTCTTTGGAGCTCCTGGGTTATGGAAAGCACTGCTGTTATTGATCATTGTGGGGGATACCCTAATGCCCCATTGCTTGGAATCAAAGGGGGAATAACCTACAACCCTTGCCTAGCATTGCGACAGTTTGGTCGTGCTCAGAGAGACGGTCCCCATGAGCTACTTCTTATGTATATTGCATTTGACTACAAGGAAGATGTTGACGAACATCGCCGGAGGTTTATACGAGCCTGGGGCATGGTGAATAGATCTGATCCCCAAGAGCTAGGACCAAGGACTTCCCTTCCTATGCAGCCTTACCTACAATGGGTCTGAGCTCGTGCCCAGAAGCTTGGAATTCCCTATGAAGCTGTATTTCCAGTAACTATGGATCCCACCAATGAAGAAGGCATTCCTTATACAGTTCTTTATCCTTACATGCCCACTGATCCTGGGGCATTGCAGAGGTCTGGGATTCAACTGAAAGAGGAAAGGGATACTTACTAGGAGAATTACCATGAACAAGAAAGGAAGATTTTAAAGCTCACCAGGCAGCTCAAAGAAGAATTAACGATCAATGACTACGTCAGCACAAAGGGGAAGCGTCCATGGGATTTTTTATTTTGATTTTTCTAGTTTAGATCTGTTTTTCATTTACTTCTTTGTAACTCCTCAAAGGCATTGTTGAACCTTTTTACCAGTTAATCTAATAAAGTTTCGTTTTATTTTGCAAATTTAAATCTCCTAAAGTCTTGGAAATCATTAGATACACATCCCATTATCAGGCACACCATTACAGGTACCATTACAGGTTTCTCATCTTTTTCGCTGTTTATTTCAGCATGAAATGTCTTCTGATCAAGCCATCAAAGATCTTCAGGCACAAAATGCCCAATTCCAACAAATGTTCTTGAGCTTGGCTAAAGGGCAAGAGGATTTGAAAGCTCTCATTCTGAAATAGAAAGAGAAGAAGAAGAAAAAGAAGAAGAAGAAGAAGAAGGTCGTTCTTCTGAATATGGGCAAAAGGTTTGGGGATAGGTTGAGATAGCAAGCTGATCTGACCTCTTCATCCAAGGAAGGGGAGAACCAAGAAGAAGAAAAGGGCCCCAGTCCTGCAATCTCTGATAATGATACTGATTATGATGAGGAGCAATATCCTCCTGCCGAGGATAGGTACAAGAAACTAGAAGACCGTCTGAGTTCCATGGAGATTCAGAAGATCCCTGGTTTGGATTTTGGAGAGCTGGGACTAGTATCGGGAGTGGTGATCCCTCATAAGTTCAAAGCTCTAGTTTTTTCCAAGTACGACAGAGTATCCTGTCCAAAACTCCATCTCCGCTCGTATGTCAGGAAAATCCAACCCCACACTGCTGATAGAATTTTGTGGGTGCATTTCTTTCAAGATAGTCTATCAAGGACTCAACTTTAATGGTTTTATCAGTTGGAAGGAGCCAATGTCTGAAACTGGGAGGACCTTGCTGCTGCTTTCTACAGGAAGTATCAGTATAACGCCGACCTTACTCCCACTCGTACTCAGCTTCAGGGTATGTCTATGGGTGCAAGTGAAGGTTATAAGGACTATGATAAAAAGTGGAGAGATTTGGCTGGAAGAGTCCAACCCCATTTGTCTGATAGGGAGTTAGTGGACATGTTTCTAGGGACGTTATCTGATCCATTTTTCAACCATCTGATCGGCAGTTCGTCATCTAGGTTTACTGAGTTGATTTTGACTAGGGAGAGAGTAGAAGCTGGTATCCGAAGTGGTAAGACACAGAAAGATACTTCATCAAGTGCAGTAAAGAAACCTTTCAGCGGTAAGAAGGAAGCTAGTGCAGTCTACGGCCCAAGGGGCCAAAGCAGACCTGAACACTGTCAAGCAGTAAATGTGGTAGTGATATCAAGGCCCACAGTTGATCCACAACGCAATAATCAACAAAGGGTCGAAAGACCACAGAGGCAGTACACTTGGCTCAATATGACCTTGTCTCAAATTCTACCACAATTATTGAAGACCAATCTGGTAACTCTGAGGAAAGCCCCGAAGAACCCCAACACCACTTCTCCTCAATATAACCCGAATGCCCGCTGCGCCTATCATTCCGAAAGTCTAGGTCATGATACAAACAAATGTTGGGCCTTGAAGAATAGGGTGCAAGATTTGATTGAAGCCAAAGAGATTGAGTTTGACGCTCCGGAGAAGCCCAACATCATAACTGCTCCTATGCCCAAACATGGTCATGGAGTGAATGCTTTGGACGATGATTTATTTGTGACCTCCGTGGAAGAAATTTCTACTCCTTTGATGACAGTGAAGAAGAATTTGTTGTTAGCCGGTTTATTTCCGGGTTGTGGTGAAGGTTGCCACATATGTTCAATTCTTCCTGCTGGTTGCCACTTATTGAAATCAGGTGTTCAACGCCTGATGGATAACAAAGAGATCCTGTTCGAAAAGACTATGATTTTGTTAGTTCCAATTGAAGATGTTGCCATCATAACCATTTCCGCCAGTCCTTCCCAGGTTTCCTCGAGAAAGCCTGTTAGGATTACACCGTCCTAAGAGTTGCTCCGTTAATAATTATTGTCCCTGGTCCTATCCCATACACTTCGAATAAGGATGTCCCTTGGCACTACTGTGCTGATGTGTATTACCATGGAGTTAAATAAGACTTGAAAAGTGAGAAAGTTGATGTTGATATCAGCAATATTGTCGGGGCTAGCAAGGTCACCAGAAGCGGAAGACTCTTTTCTCCCGAGATTTCCCCTCCGACTGTTCACGAACCTGTTGTCATTCCATCCGCTAGTACGTCAGCTACTGTCCCAGTTTCTATTCTAGTTATCACCCATGTCGCCGAGCCATCTGGGACTCGGGGCAAAGAAATCATAGGTGAGCCTTCCCGGACGGAGGCACCTAAGAGCATCACCGTAGAAACCTCGAAGCAAGAGATAGAAGAAATACTGAAGATTATCAAGAAGAGTGACTACAACATAGTCGAGCAGTTGGGGAAGACCCCATCAAAAATCTCCATGTTTTCATTGTTGTTGTGTTATGAAGCCCATGCAAAGGCTTTAATTGCATTCCTCAAAACTGCGCATGTGTTGCAGGAAACTTCATCCGATCAATTCAAAGACTGCGTAGCTAGTTTGACTGCCGGCAATGGGTTGGGTTTCTCAGATGCAAATTTGACTGCTAAAGGAATAAATCACAATGACGCTCTGCATGTCTCAATCGAGTGCAGGGGAATTACTATGGCCCATGTACTGGTGGATACCGGGTCCTCATTGAATGTTTTGCCAAAGAAAGCATTAGACCGTCTAGACTGTGAAGGTTTGATTCTGAAGTCGAGCAATATTGTGGTCAGGGCTTTCGATGGGTCAAAAAGGATGGTGCACGGGGAGGTGGACGTCCCTGTTAAAGTTGGCTCTCAGGCTTTTTCATCCACTTTCTACGTGATGGATATCAGACCATCATATTCTTGCTTGTTGGGTCGCCCTTGGATTCATAAGGTTGGGGCAGTGACTTCTATGCTCCATCAAATGTTGAAATATCCAGTAAAGGGGAAGATTGTCACGGTACAAGGAGAAGAGGAGTACATGGTGAGTCATCTTAATTCCTTTTGCTACATGGAGATGGATGGGGAATTCATCGAAACCCCTTATCAGAACTTTGAAGAGGTTCCCCAGACTTTGGCGTCGATTGAAGTTGCTACTGATAAACCTCCGATGAAGATGGCTTCTCTCAAGGATGCCAGGGCTGCAATTGAAAAAGGTGGGTGTGCAAATTGGGGTCAGCTTACTGATTTCACACACAAAACTGAAAAATTTGGTTTGGGCTTTACTACAGGGGCTCAAAGGGTTGTTAGGCGCGCACGGATTGGAAGACCTCATCTGCATATCAGCAATCAGGGAGTTAATGTGATTGAGGACGGTGAAGAAGATTCAGATATAGACAATTGGATCTACCCTACAACCAATGGTGGATTGAACAACTGGACAGCAAAAGACTTCATACTTGTTTCTTTTATTACACAGTAATTGACTTTTATTTTAAGAGTTGTAATAAACAGTTTGAAACTTTATGGCCCGGTGCCTTGCCCGAGGCACCTTGGCTTTGCTTGTGAGGGTTTATTATTTGTCATTTTCATATATCATTAATAAAGCATTGGACGTTTCTTGCATTACAAATTTTGCGCTCCTTGTTTTTCTTTTTCTGTCTCTCGCTTTATCAAAAATAGCTATTCTCTTACACACACTCACGTATCATAATGCAGATCCATATCCACTCTGGATCCCATTGATAACGACTCTGCTACTGCCAGTTATAACTTCAAAAATCCGATCAACCAAGCCGAGGACGAAGGTGAGGATGATTGTGAGGTGCCTGGGGAACTTGCTAGATTGTTACTGCAGGAGGAGAGGGCCATACAGCCTCATGAAGAGCCAGTTGAATCAGTAAATTTGGGTACAGAGGAAGACAGGAAGGAGGTCAAGATAGGTGCGAATCTGGAGCCTAGTGTCAAACAACGGTTGATACAGATGCTACGCGACTAAGTTGAGATCTTCGCCTGTTCCTACAAAGACATACCTAGTTTGGACACTGATATTGTGGTTCATCGCTTTCCGACTAAAGAAGATTGTCCTCCGATAAAGCAGAAGTTTCACCGTATGCGCCTTGAGATGTCTGAGAAAATCAAAGCCGAGGTCATGAAACAGTTTGACGCCGGATTTCTAGCTGTCACTTCTTACCCGCAATGGGTTGCCAACGTTGTTCCGGTGCCTAAGAATGATGGTAAGGTACAGATGTGTGTGGACTATAGAGATCTAAATAGGGCGAGCCCCAAGAAAGATTTCCCACTCCCTCATATTGATTTTCTGGTCGACAACACCATGCAGCATAAGATCTTCTCCTTTATGGATGATTTTTCTGGCTATAACCAGATCAAGATGGCTCTTGTGGACATGGAGAAGATAACCTTTGTTACACAGTGGGGCACCTTCTGTTACAAGGTAATGATTTTCGGGTTGAAGAATGCTGGGGAAACTTATCAGCGCGCCATGGCCGTTTTGTTCCACGACATGATTCACCATGAGATTGAGGTTTATATTGATGACATGATCGCAAGGTCCCAGACTGAGGAAGAGCACCTTGACCAACTCCGAAAACTGTTTGACAGGTTGAAGATGTACAAGCTGAGGTTAAACCCGAACAAGTGCACCTTCGGGGTAAGGTCTGGTAAGCTGCTGGGTTTCATCGTCAGTGATAAGGGTATTAGGGTGGACCCTGCCAAGGTAAAAGCCATACAGGATATGTCGGCTCCCCGCATAGAAAAGGAAGTTAGAGGCTTTTTGGGACATCTGAACTACATTGCCCGATTCATTTCACATCTGACTGCTACTTGTGAGCCAATCTTCAAGCTGCTGAAGAAAGATCAAGTGGTAAAGTGGAATGACGAGTTCCAGACCGCTTTCGAAAGAATCAAGGAATTCCTCCAAGAGCCACCATTATGATGCCTCCAGTTGAAGGAAGACTTTTGATCTTATACTTGACAGTACTGGACAATTCAATGGGGTGTGTGTTGGGGCAGCATGACGAGTCTGGCCGAAAAGAGCATGCTATTTACTACCTTAGCAAAAGGTTTACCGAATGTGAGACCCGATACTCATTGCTCGAGAAAACTTGTTGCGCTTTGGCATGGGCTTCTCGTCGACTGAGATAGTATATGCTGACTCACACTACTTTATTGATCTCAAAGATGGATCCAATCAAGTATATCTTCAAAAAGCCTGCCTTGTCTGGAAGAATAGCAAGATGGAAGATGATCTTAACTGAGTATGACATCCAACACACAACCCAAAAGGAAATAAAGGGGAGTGTACTGGAGGATCATTTGGCGCATCAGGCCGTGGATGACTACCAGTCCATGAATTTCGAGTTCCCAGATGAGAACATCATGTTGGTGACCGACTGTGAAGAACCTGGACCAGATGAAGGACCTGAGGAAGGATCCCGATGGTCTATGTAATTTGACAGAGCCTCAAACGCGTTGGGTAATGGCATTGGTGCTGTGATCATATCTCCTGAGGGCTGTCATACTCCATTCACCGACCGATTATGTTTTAACTGCACCAACAATATGGCGGAGTATGAAGCATGTATCCTGGGTCTCCGAGCTGCTATTGACCTGAGGATTAAGTTCTTGAGTGTATTCGGAGATTCTGCTCTGGTGATAGTCAGATCAAAGGAGAGTGGGATACGAAGCACCCAAATCTTATTCCTTACAAAGAGTATGTACTGACATTGCTTCCACACTTTGAGGAGATAACCTTTGAACACTTCCCGAGAGAGGAGAATCAGTTAGCAGACGCACTAGCTACCATGTCTTCTATGTTCAAAGTAAGGTGGGACAATGAAGCTCCCCAGATTACCATTGAGAGGTTGGATGAACCCGCACATTGCTGTGACATCGAGACTGAAGAGGTAGCAGATAAACCCTGGTTCCATGAAGTAAAGAGGTATCTTGAGGCTCAAGAGTACCCCGAGGGTGCATTTGTTAATGACAAGAAATTCTTGAGAAGGTTCGCTGCGAAGTTCTTCATCAGTAATGGTTTCCTTTACAAGAGAAACCATGATTCATCCTTACTGTGATGTGTGGACAAGAGCGAGGCAGAAAGGATCATGGAAGAGTTACATGAAGGTACCTTCGGAACTCATTCCAGTGGACATACCATGGCGAAGAAGATCCTACGGGTAGGATATTACTGGTCTAACATGGAAGTTGATTGTTATCAGCACTCTCGGACCTGTCATAAGTGCCAAGTCTATGTTGATAAGGTGCATGTACCTCCAGTTCCTCTGAATGTTTTGACAGCTCCTTGGCCTTTTGCAATGTGGGGCATCTACATGATAGGCGAGATCAGACCTACTGCGTCCAACGGGCATCATTTCATCCTGGTAGCAATTGATTATTTCACGAAGTGGGTTAAGGAAGCTTCCTTTGATACAGTAACTAAGAATGTCGTGGCGCGGTTTATCTGACACAATCTGATCTGTCGATATGGTGTACCAGAGAGAATCATTACGGACAATGGTACAAATCTCAACAATACGATGATCACCGAGCTCTGCAAACAATTCAAGATACAACATCACAATTTTTCTCCCTACCGGCCGAAGATGAATGGGGCTGTTGAGGCAGTTAATAAGAACATCAAGAAGATTTTGCAGAAGATGACGGTGACATACAAAGACTGGCATGAGATGTTACCATTCGCTCTTCATTAGTACCGCACCTCAGCACGGACATCAACAAGGGAAACACCCTACTCTCTGGTGTATGGCATGGAGGCGGTCCTACCCATCGAAGTCCAGATACCCTCTCTCCGGATTATGAAAGATGCGGGTTTGAACGAAGATGATTGGATCCAGACCCGACTTGACCAGCTGAACCTAATCAACAAGAAGAGACTTACTTCTATTTGTCATGGTTAGGCGTATGAAAAGCGAATTATCAAGGCTTTTAACAAGAAAGTCAGACGTCAAGAATATCAGGTCGGGGATCTGGTGATCAAACGCATCATACTGCCGCAAGGTGATCCCAGGGGCAAATGGACCCCCACATACGAAGGGCCATTTGTGGTTAAGAACATTTTCTCGAGAGGAGCTAGGATTCTAACCACCATGGATGGTGACGACCTTCCTCACCCTGTTAATGCAAACATAGTGAAAAGATACTACGCGTAATCAAAGACCTTCTAGGTTGATTCGCCTAGGCAAAAATAAGGACTTCCCAGCGAACCAAAAGGGTTCGGGAAAAAATAAGGGATGGAAATGAAAAACATTGTACACTCGGCAAGTAGAAAACATGAAAAGGCGGCTTGGGCAAAAAAGGGTATCCCGGTGGACTGAAAACCCGAAAGGGTAGTCCAGGAAAAATTAAGGATCAAAGCGTAACACTGTGTCTCATAGGATCATCTTGCAACCAGACATCGGTATCGACTATCACGCTCGGACGGTGCCAATCAATTTGATCTACCTTCGACCAAGTAGCAAAGTGATGAGACGCTCGAAGATATAAAGGCAATAGCAGAGTTGGAACCCGATGGGATTGTTCATATAGGTGTTTTTCTTTCTTTTTCATAAATTGTATAATTTCCTTCGGCGGCGTTCTCTTACTAGGACGCCAGCCTCTTATACAAAATGCCTATTACAGGCCAACAACTTCAAAAATCAATACAATTCATTTTTCACAAGAAATTTAAACTTATTTTTCTTTTTCTGTTTTGTTTTGCAAGAACGTCCAATGATTCATTTTTTATATATGCATTTGAAGATAATTGCTACTCATAAGTGTTTACATAAGAAACAAAAGACAATTACTCGTAATTCCAGGAACAGGGGCAAACAAGAAATGTCCAAACCTTACAGTTGCTCTACCCACCAGGTACAGGGATAGAGCCAGCTTGAGAATATGACTAAAGGTACGTACACTCCCCGCAGAGTAGGAAGTATCCAAAAACAGTGGTGTTAGCTCTCCCCAGTCGTGGTTCATAATCACGAACAAGTCGGTAACATTCTCCCCAAGCAGAGTTTATCTATCACCAATAATAGAAGTTCACCATCAGTGGATTTTATTTCTTCCACGCACAGAAATTCAATCCACGACAGTGTTCATCATCGCCAGCAACGGTAATTCATCCCCGGCGGAGTTGTTTCTCCAAGTCAGCAGATCGTCCAACATAGTATCTCTCTTCCCCACAGAGTCATTCTCCCCACAGGGTTATTCTCAAACAAAGTCTATCCCGACGAGTTGTTCCCCAGCAGGACATACGCAAGTCTCTAGCCAATCATCTTCGGTCACTATCCCAAGCAATAACGGAGAACTTAACTCCATGTGCTCTTCAACAGCAATCCAGGATTCATCCTCCCCCATCGGAGAATATCACAAAAACATTACATATCCATACATCGTGGCATACGCATGTGCATCATACAGCACAATCTCATTTATTTTGAGAACATCATTACTCAATACATCCATACATCATGACATTACATACGACTAACTCTTTACCTTTCAGGGAAAGATGTAGTCAAGTTCTCACAAATTTTCTCTGGTTCAGTCAAGTCGATACTAAGATTTCTATTCCATTAAAAAAGCTATGAAGCCCGGAGATCGACCGGATAATAGTCAACCAATAATACATCATATTGTGAAGCCCAGAGAACGACTGGATAACAGTACCAAAATACTATGAAGCCTTGAATCGACCAGATAGTGGTATATCTCAAATTCAAGCTATGAAGCTCGGAAATCGACCAGAAAATAGCTTAACCCTCATCAATTTATTGTGAAGCCTTGAAATCGACCAGATAGCAATACAAGATACCATGAAGCCTGGACTCGACCAGATAATGGTTGTTGTACCCCACATTTTGACCTAAGATACCATCTCCCATCTGCATCATTACATTGCAAGTTGTTTTTGACGTATTTTATCAATTTTTCAAAGCAGATTTTAAATTCATTACTTTTTCAAGTCAAGAGCTGTTTATTTTTGAAACGCTAAATTTATTAATTGATCAATGCTAAAACAATGTTTATTTAATTATTTATTATTCTGAATTTAAATAATTGGAATTTATTTTCAGTTATTATATAATTTAAAGAATTATAAATAATAAAGTAGATATTTGAAAAGAAGTTTATTAATTGATCAAACAATGTTTATTTAATTATTTATTATTCTAAGTTTAAATAGTTGAAATTTTATTTTCAGTTATTATAATTTAGAAGAATTATAAATAATGAAGTAAATAATTGAAGAGAAGTTAATTGATCAATGATGTTTATTTAATTATTTATTATTCTGAATTTAAATAATTGGAATTTATTTTCAGTTATTATATAATTTAAAGAATTATAAATGATAAGGTAAATAATTGCAAAGAAGAAAAGAATTAATTGGTAAAATATTGGAGTTTTATTCATTTTATTCTAATTGTTACAATTGTTGTTTAAATACCGTATTTATTTACAACGTATTTACAATGATAATTTTTACAATGTTTAAAGTGAAATAAAAGCTATCCTAATTTTTTTTTCTAAGTTCTAAATCTTCATATTCTATCCAATACTTCTTTGATTCTCATTTGATTTTACCTGCAAAGAATTAAAAGAAAAGTCAGAAATAAATAGATAGTTAAAAGCAGACGATTAATTTAGCGTTCATCATTAAAAGCAAACGGCTGGAATCAGGTTTTTACCCTCTTTGCAAATCACAGGATTTCTCCCGGTTCACAAAAAGGGATGTTTATTTATTGATAAATACGAATGCACAAGTTAAAAATATGCACAAATTCAACATTTTCAAAAGCCAACTGCATATTTCAAAACCAATTGCACAAATCCAATTTTTATCAAAACTGCATATTTCAAAACCAATTGCACAAATCCAATTTTATCAAAACTGCATATTTCAGAACAAATTGCACATTGCATAGTCAAAGTTACATTTTCAACACAAAAGTCCAACGTAAACTACCCAATGTATGGGAAGAGGTCAAAAACACAAGGCTCCATACTGTACAATGCATATGGCAAAGAGAAACATGTGCAGATCAAAACCACATATGCAAGCAAATATATTCCTATTTTTCATCATTTTCCAGCTTTGCTTTTTCAGAACTTAAAGTACATACAACATTTTAATGTTTCAACTGTACTAAGGAGAGGGAAGAGAGAAAGAGTGTGGGTTTACAGGTTTTGGCCTTAGGCAGAAAAGGGATAGAAAACAAGACTGCAATAATACAGTAAAAAAGGAAGTATAGAAAAGGATATAGGCAAACTGAATGGAACAGTAGAGTGCAGAAGTATCAAAGGCAAGAAAATAGTTAAATATACAAAACCTGAGCCATCAAAAAAAGAAGTCAGCAAACTGTTATTATAACAACAAACCCTTCAAGAAGTTGAGAGTTCAAAAAAAAACCGGTGGGAAGCCTTAAGTCAAAAATTGTCAAACAAAATACCAAGACAATTCTCAAGACCAAAAGCCTCAAGAACCTGCTGTACAGCAAAAGCACCACTGTTGTACCCCAAAATTTTTCCTCCCATATTCTTCAAAATTTGCAAGGAGCATGCTTCAAATCTCCCCAAGGATTGCACAGTTCAAGGGCCTCCTAACAGTCAAAAACTAGGGTTTTGGTTCTGACAAAGAAAATGAAGTTTCCAAGGGTCCAATCAAGTCCCACATGCCTACAAACATGATCAAGCATCCTTATGTCAAGTTTCAAGACTTACAGCACAAAATTGCACAGTCAAAAACCCTAATTGCCCTACAGTCAACTGCAGGGGCAAAATGGTCATTTGACAGTCAAAATTTCAAATTTTTGGTCAACATCTTATTTTGAAGCCACAAACATCATTTGATCAATGCTTGATCATGATTCTCAAGGCATGGCTCAAAAAGTCTCAAGATGCAAAAGTTTCCATATTTGGACAGTTGAAAAAGTCAACTGTAACTTGACCAAGGCATAACTTCCACATGGTTTATCAGAAAAATTCCATCCAAAGCTCATCTTGAAGAGAAAGACATTTCCTACAACTCCTCTTCACACTTCAAGTCCAAGAAATGCTCTCACAAAAAGTTATCAATTTCAACATTATAGGTCATTTTCAAAAGTCAACAAAAAGGGACTTTACGTCAAAGGCCATAACTTGAGATTGGTAAATCAAAATGACATGGGACCAAAGGCATTGGTTAGAGGACTTCAAGACCTTTCCAAAATGTCAAAGAATATGATCAAAGCTTAAAAATTGAGCAAGATATGCCTTGTGGAAGTTGGGAAATTTTTGGGCATTTTGAAAAGTCAACTTTGCTTCAAATGCTTTAAAATTGCTAATGGGCCACATTTTCTTCCAAGATTCATCATCCAAAGCATATGCACGACCATTTGGCCCAAAGGGGATTTATTTCATCATTTTTATTTATTTATTTGAATTTTTAATTACAATTAATTCATTTAAATTAAATAAAATATGGAAAAATACTAAACCAAAGTTTTTAAATCTTTTTGTGCAGAATAAACTCTCCTTAAAGGCTCAAGATTCGTGCACAACTCAAATTGGAAAGATTGGCCATGATTGGAATCAAAAGCATGTGAAAAAGATTTGGAAAAATATGCATGAAAATCAAATATTCTTTCCATCAATGCAAAAGGTTTTGGATCAAAATTTCAACCCTAATCTGATCCCATACATATACTAATGCAAACCTAATGCTAAAAGACCTTTAAGCTGCGCCCAAAAGCCATAAACAACTTTGCACTTTTTCAAGAAAATTCAAAAACTGAAAACTCGATTCTAAGGTGTTTCAAGGCAAAACATTGACTCCATTACATTCTTGAAGCATCAGTGAACATTTCTGGATCAAAGCCACTAGTTCTAACGCAAGGAATTGGTAGAACGACTTCGTCCCGTTCATGATTTTTTTCATATTCGTGTATCATGATTCACACATTATTTCCAATTTTTAATGTTTGATTTATATTCATTTAATCATTCTAAAGCTAACCATATGTTTTAATTGAGTTTTTATGCATCATATGAGAATCCACCATTGGAGCATTTTAGGGTTGCAGAGGTTCAAATTTGGGGTTTCTCTGTTATGGAAAAATTGGGACGTAAGACTTGTACCATTAGAACGAGAAGCTTCGCACGAATCCAACTACCCTATCACGCCTAATTTCTGATCAAAGGATTTCTATTCGCTATTTTTTCATACGTCATATAGTGGGGGTTCAAAACCCCCGCAATCTTGTTTTATATTTTTCAGGCAAACGTAGACCAACGGAGAAGAAGGCATGATGTCTCCATGTGATTGGTCTATTTAAATTCAGCGCGTTTTTTTTATTGTTAGCATTAGCGTTTTGTTTTTTTTATAATAATTGCGTTCCAATAATATTACAAAGAACGCGTTTGGCACAAGTGGTGGATGTGCTGTCCTCTAAACACTGGGACCTGGGTTCGATTCCCAGGTCCCCCCATATTCTTAATATATTTTGTTTCAATATAATCCCATGCAGCTTCAACCCCAGGGTTCACCATACGCTCAATACTCAAGCACGCCACATGTCCCAGAACCTCAATCCAAGGGTTCTGATCTGATGAACACCATGGGCACCAGTCAACGCACACTCACGTGGCCCTGAAAAGTCAAAAAAAGGCCTCCAATGATGGGCCAGAATTGCTGGATCACACCTCCTAATTGGGGCAGAACCCCCCTAGTGTATTGTATTTCTTTCTCTTTTCTTTCTTCTATTTTTCTTTATTATTTGTTTTAATTCAATTGTTTTCTTTTTAATTCAATAAAAATTAATTTCACAAAAATATAAAAAAATCAGAAAAGACAAAAATAAAATATATTTTATTTAAATGTTATTTTGCAAATACATATTATTAATTAATTTAGTCTTAATTTTAGGGTTAAATTTTAATGTTTTTCTTAATAAACTCAAAAATTGTAGAATTAGGATTTTAAGCACTTTTCTCCTTTTTTCCTTTTTTTCACCATATTAATTATTAATTATTAATTATTATTTTTTGTAAATAAAATTGAATTAATTAATTAGGTTGATTTTAGGTGCAACTTTAACATATTTCTTAATAAATAAAAATAGTTAGAATTAGGGTTAATTAACTTTTTTAATTTCATTTAATTCTCTCATTAAAATCAATAAATACAAAAAACTCAAAAAAATCATTCCTTGTCTCATTTAATTTAATTAATTTCATAATTATAATTTAATTTCCGTAAAAGGGCCCAACGCCCTCGCATTCCCGATTTTTATTCTCTTCGTGCATTTTATTCTTATTCCTTTTTTTGTAAATATTCATGTAATTCTCCCAAAGCCATGTAATAGATCAATTAGGTTTTTTTATATTTCCCGCACTTTATTTTATTTTAAATCGGGTCCTGGATTTAATTTAGCGATGTGGACCCGCGCCTTTGTAATAGCGTAGGACTATTAATTCTGCATTTTTTAACTGTTAATAAATCGCATGAAAGAATGAATGTCAAAGTAAAAGCAACGCGTAGATCACCCATGACATGAACAAGATAAATGCTAATGAACATGACACACAAATCACACACCACCCCTAGGGTACGCCTCACTGTTGCCTTGCCCCTCGAAAGGTGATCGTCGAGTAGAGGATGTTTTAGTAAGTCCTCATGTCCATGAACATGGCATGAGGGTAGCTTCTAAGGTGTCTTCCTATTGCTCCGGTGATCACCATGTCCCGAACCTTCGAATTGACCCGAACACCTCCAACGGTGGTGCTACCTACCTCTCAATGGTGGGATGGCACTACTTCAAGGACATTTACACAGACGAATTCCTTAGGATAGGTAGACGACTCTAGATACTTTCTCTAATTTCAAAACAAATTCAAAAAATACTTTTCACACCGACACCTTTTCAAAAGCTTTCGAAAGCAATTTTTCAAACACTCTTGAGGACTGATACAAGAGTCGAACTGAAATTTTCAAAGAAACTTTTTTAAAACCCACAGTTGAAAAGCAAACAAACAATTTTGAAAACACAATGAGCAAGTACCTAAGAGCCCATGGATAACCATGGATAGAAAGGGTGCTAACACCTTCCCTTTCTATAAATCTACCTCCCGAACCGAGAGCAATCTCTATAAGGAATTTTTTTGTGCTTTTGTCCTTTCCATTTGGAGAAAATAAAAGACGGTGGCGACTCTTGCTTCCACGACATTTCACGAACCAGCGTTAAACAGTCAGTTCCAGATCCACCGATCACAGAACTGGCGACTCTGCTGGGGACTTAAACTTAAAGTGAGGTGTACCTTAGGACTAAGATCACTGTGTTTTCAATTGCTTTGACTTATTTGCTTTAAATTGTAGGACTGTCTTGGGAGTTCTATAGATCCTAACCCGGATCTGGGGGATACCTTCTTAGAAAGTAGCAACAAGGCTGTGAGGAAACTGTGCGGGGTATACCGACATGGTTGAAACAGTCTGCTACGTTGATGTGGCACTTTGGTGTGTACCAGTAACCCTTGAGTTCAGTCAAGGAGAGTACGGGGCCTCCGCGTGGTGTCGTGAAGCATCAACAGACCTTAGGAACCTTAATTGAACTATCTTGGCCTCTTTAGGGTAGTGAGATAACTGACTTTGGTGCAGTCCGAGGTTGGTTGATACTCGATACTACACTCAATTGAGGGTTGCTTTCCTGGAATATTTCGGTCGCCAGTTCAGTGGCTAAATCGAAACGATGAACAATGAAAGCAATCCCGTGATATTGGGACCCTTAGAACCCGGTTACTTCTAATAGGACAGGTTGAGCCCACCAACTTCAAGGGGGTAATACCCAAACCCCATGCTGGCCTAAACTCTAAGGGCTTGTCTTATGTGACTTGTGTGCCTTACATGTTTGCCTTTGTAAATATCTGTGGTGTGTTTAATCATGGCATCATGACATCATCCAGCATCATATGCATTGACTAACCATTTCAGGGGTTCGAATCGTCATCTTTGTTTTTGTTTTGTAGGACATGGAAACTGTTCGCAGAAAGACAATTCAAATCATCCTTGTAAGGATCCCTCCTCAGCTTAAGGAGCTTATATCCAGGATTCCCGAGAGCTCTTCATTCAGTGAAAGACATGGAAGACTCATCAGCTTGGTCAATACCAACATTGAGGAAGATATGATAAAGGTCCTGTTCCAGTTCTTTGACCCTCTGCATCATTGTTTCACCTTCTTGGATTATCAGCTGGTACCTATATTGGAGGAGTTCTCCCGGCTTCTGAAGATCCCTATCCTTGATCAACTACCCTACAACGGTACGGAAAAGGAACCCAAGCTTGAAGAGATTGCTAAAGCCTTACACCTACAATCATCTGACCTCAAGGGACATTGGGAAGTTAGAAGTGGTATCAAAGGGTTCTTAGCCAGGTTTCTGTTTGAAAAGGCCCATGAATGTTGGAACTCCCTTGACTTACAAGCTTTTGAAGAAGTTGTGGCCCTCCTTGTCTATGGTTTGGTGTTATTCCCTAACCCAGATCAGCTTATAGATATCAGTATTGTCCAGATCTTCATGTCCAGGAATCCTATACCTACGTTGCTGGGGGACATCCTTCACTCATGTTACACTCGAACCATGAGAAAAAGAGGTGTCCTTATGTGCTGCACTCCTCTCCTGGGAAGGTGGTTTATTTTGCACCTTCCACAATCAGTTTTGAAGAACGAGCGGGATTTGAGATGGTCACAACGATTGATGACTCTTACACATGCAGACATACATTGGTGCCCTCGGTCCAGAGAGGATGTCACTATCATTGATCGTTGAGGGGAATACCCTAATGTTCCTTTACTTGGAATCAGAGGAGGTATTACTTATAACCCGTGCCTGGCTTGGAGACAGTTTGGTTATGCTCGGAGGGATGGCCCTCATGACATGCTAATTCCTGACATAGTTTTTGACTTCGACAATGATGCACAAGGACTTCGCCAGAGATTTATCAGAGCTTGGAGGATGCCAAGTAGGATAGACAGCAAGACATTGGGGCACAGGAATTCCATCCCATTGGAACCTTATCTCAAGTGGGTACGGGTCCGCTCCCAGAAGTTAGTGATGCCATATCCTCATATGCTCCCTGTGATCAAAGAGCCAGTCTTGGAAGGAGAAGTGTCCTACACCATTCAGCATCCCGACATGCCCACATCCTGGGAAGAGATGCAGAAGAGCTGGATCCAGCTTAAGGAAGAACGAAATTCTCTTGAGACCAATCTACATGCTAGTGAGAAGAAGGTCTTGGAGCTCACCCGCCTATTGCATGAGGAGAGGAATCTCAACACCTATATAGCTCCAAAGAGGATGCGTAGTGTATTTTGGGATTGATTTGCTTTGTAATCTGTGCCCATGAGGCTTTGATGTACTGAACAATTATTTTCTTAATGATAATGTGTGTTCCTTTTTGTCTACAACAAATTTGAACTTTCGAACCCTTGAATGCATTGCATAAACACATATCATTCATCATGTGCATAGCAGGTTTTCTTCTTTTCAGGTTGCTTACCGTTTTTCGCTGTTTATTTCAGCATCATGAATCCTGACTCATCATCAACCGAGATGTCCATCAAGGCTCTTCAGGCGCAGAATGCGCAATTTCAGGAACTAATCATGGGTTTGGCTCAGGGCCAAGAAGAGCTGAAGGCTCTGCTCCTGAAGAAGGAGAAGAAGAAGAAGAAGAGAACTGTTCTTTTCAACTCGGGCCGAAGGTTTGGCAACACTCTGCAAAATGAAGAGGCTGGTTCTTCTATAGGCAAGAGTAGTCCCCAAGGGGGAAAAGGTCCTAGTCCAGTAGTCTCTGACAACGAGACTGATTTTGATGAGGAACAGTACCCTCCGGCTGAAGACCGGTATAAGCAGTTGGAGGACAGACTGAATGCTATGGAGATCCAACAAGTGCCTGGGCTGGATTTTGGAGATTTGGGCTTATCTACTAGTGTGATCATTCCTCATAAGTTCAAAGCACCATCTTTTACCAAGTATGACGGGGCGTCTTGTCCCAAGCTACACCTCAGGTCTTATGTGCGGAAGATTCAGCCGTACTCAGTGGACAAGAATTTGTGGATCCACTTCTTCCAGGAGAGTCTTTCAGGGACTCATCTCGAATGGTTCTATCAGCTGGATGGGACCAAGGTTCGTAACTGGGAGGAGTTGGCTACTGCTTTCTATAAGCAGTATCAATATAATGCCGACCTTGCCCCTACACGTACCCAACTCCAGGGTATGTCGCTAGGTTCAAGCGAAGGTTTTAAAGAGTACGCATAGAAGTGGAGGGATCTGGCTGGCAGGGTGCAGCCTCCGTTAACTGACCGGGAGTTGGTAGACATGTTCTTGGGGACCCTATCTGGGCCATTTTTCAACCATCTTATCGGGAACTCGTCTGCAGGGTTTACTGATCTTATTCTGACTGGAGAGAGAATAGAGGCTGGAATGAAGTCCGGTAAAATTCAGAAGGGTGCATCTGCAAGTTCGGAGAAGAAGCCCTTTAAGAAGGAGGCTAGTGCTGTATATGGGTCTAGGAGACAAGAGAAACCTGAGCGCCGCCAGCCTGTCAACGCGGTGATGATTGCTAAGCCTGTTGCCGCTCCTCGGCAAACCAATCCTCAAAGGGCTGAAAGACCCAGGAGAGAGTTTACCCGGCTAAGTATGACTCTATCACAAATCTTGCTGCAGTTGCTGTCCACCAACCTAGTGACTGTCAGAGAGGCCCCGAAGGTGGTGAATACGGCTTCTCCCAAATACAATCCAAATGCCCGCTGTGCTTACCACTCCGATAGCCCGGGGCATTCCACTGATGACTGTTGGGCCTTGAGGAATAAGCTGCAGGACCTTATTGATGCAAAGGAGGTACAATTTGAGGCATCTGAGAAGCCTAATGTAGTGACAGCTCCCCTGCCTGCTCATGGAGTGAATGCTATCAGGGAGGATGATGAAGTGGATGAAGCTGAGTTCGACAGCTGGATTTACCCGGCAACCGACAGTGAACCTAGAAATTGGATTGCAAAGGACAACCTACTTGTTTCTCTTGTTACTGAGTAATGAATTCTTCTGTTTTGGTATCTGTAATAAACAATAAATTGAACTCTATGGCCCGGTGTCTTACCCGGGGCACCGTGGCTTCATTTGTGAGGGCATATAAATTGTCATTTCATATATCATGAATAAAGACCTTGGACGTTTTCTCGCATTTCAAATCTTATGCTCCTTTTCTTTCTTTCCTTTCTATATATTTCAAAACAGCTGTATTTACACACACTCACTCATAAGGTTTCAATCCACTCTGGATCTCACTGGTAACAACTTTGCTACTGCCAGTTATGACTTCGAAAATCCGATCAACTTAGCCGAAGACGAAGGTGAAGATGATTGCGAAGTGCCTGGCGAGCTTGCAAGACTGTTACTCCAGGAAGAGAGGGCAATTCAACCATACGAAGAGCCAGTGGAAACAATAAATCTGGGTACTGAGACAGACAGGAAGGAGGTAAAGATTGGTGCCAACCTAGAGCTCAGCGTGAAGCAACGGTTGACTCAGATGTTACACGATTATGTGGAGATTTTTGCCTGGTCCTACGAAGACATGCCCGGGTTGGATACCGACATTGTGGTCCATCACTTGCCTACTAAGGAAGACTACCCTCCGGTCAAGCAAAAGGTCCGCCGTATGCGTCCAGAGATGTCTGAGAAGATCAAAGCCGAGGTTATGAAACAGTTTGATGCTGGGTTCCTTGCAGTGACTTCTTACCCTCAGTGGGTTGCTAATGTGGTGCCGGTACCTAAGAAGGACGGAAAGGTCAGAATGTGTGTTGATTACAGGGATCTGAACAGGGCCAGCCCCAAGGATGACTTCCCCCTACCTCACATTGATGTCCTTGTTGACAATACTGCTCAGCATAAGGTGTTTTCTTTCATGGATGGTTTTTTCAGGTTACAATCAGATCAAGATGGCTCCTGAAGACATGGAAAAGACTACCTTTGTTACTCAGTGGGGCACCTTCTGATACAAGGTCATGCCTTTTGGACTGAAGAACGCTGGGGCAACCTACCAACGTGCCATGGTTGCTTTATTTCATGACATGATCCATCATGAGATAGAAGTGTATGTTGACGACATGATCGCAAGGTCCCAGACTGAGGAAGAACACCTTGATCATCTGCAGAAATTGTTTGACCGCCTGAAATTGTACAAGCTGAGGTTAAACCCGAACAAGTGCACCTTCGGGGTAAGATCTGGAAAGTTGCCAGGCTTCGTTGTAAGTGACAAGGGTATTCAAGTGGACCCTGCCAAGGTTAAAGCCATTCAAGAGATGCCAGTTCCTAAGACAGAGAAAGAGGTCAGAGGTTTTTTAGGACGCCTGAATTACATTGCTCGATTCATCTCGCACCTAACTGCTACCTGTGAGCCAATCTTCAAGCTGCTGAAGAAAGATCAGGTAGTACGTTGGAATGATGAATGTCAGGCTTCTTTTGACAGAATCAAAGAGTATCTCCAAGAACCACCCATCCTTATGCCACCGGTTGAAGGGAGACCTCTGATACTGTACCTGACAGTGCTTGACAACTCAATGGGGTGTGTGCTGGGGCAGCATGACGAGTCTGGCCGAAAACAGCACGCCATTTATTACCTTAGCAAAAAGTTTACCGACTGTGAGACCCGATACTCACTGCTTGAGAAAACTTGCTGCGCTTTGGTATGGGCTGCTCGCCGGCTGAGACAGTATATGCTGACTCACACTACCTTGTTGATCTCAAAGATGGATCCTATAAAGTACATATTTGAAAAGCCTGCTTTGTCTGGGAGAATAGCAAGATGGCAAATGATCTTAACGGAATACGAAATTCAGTATACGACCCAGAAAGCCATCAAAGGAAGTGTATTGGCAGATCACTTGGCACATCAGGCAGTAGACGACTATCAGTCAATGAACTTCGAGTTTCCAGACGAGAGCATCATGATTGTGACTGATTGTGAAGTACCTGGACCGGATGAAGGACCTGAGGAAGGATCCCGATGGTCTATGCACTTTGACAGAGCCTCCAATGCTTTGGGTAACGGTATCGGCGCTGTGATAATATCCCCCCAAGGCACTCATACTCCACTCACTGCCCGGCTATGTTTCAACTGTACCAACAACATGGCGGAGTATGAGGCGTGCATCATGGGTCTTCAAGCTGCGATCGACTTAAGGATCAAGTTTCTGAGTGTCTTCGGAGATTTCGCTCTCGTGATCAATCAGATCAAAGGAGAGTGGGATACGAAACATCCGAATCTTATTCCTTACAGAGAATGTGTGTTGACCTTGATCCCCCACTTCACAGAGATAACCTTTGAACACTTTCCAAGAGAGGAGAATCAGTTAGCGGACACGTTAGCTACGATGTCTTCTATGTTCAAAGTCAAATGGGACAATGAGGCTCCCCGGATCATCATCTGGAAACTGGACGAACCGGCATACTGTTGTGATCTCGAGACTGAATTGGTGACTGAGAAGCCTTGGTACCATGAGGTGAAGAGATATTTGGAAGCTCAGGAATACCCTGAAGGTGCATCTGTCAACGACAAAAAGTTTCTGATAAGGTTCGCAGCGAAGTTCTTCTTCAGCAACGGCATCTTGTACAAGCGAAACCATGATTCGACCTTACTGCGTTGTATGGACAAGACTGAAGCAGAAAGGATCATGGAAGAGTTACATCAGGGGACCTTCGGAACACATTCCAGTGGACACACTATGGCGAAGAAAATCCTTCGGGCAGGGTATTTCTGGTCCACCATGGAAGCTGACTGCTACCAACATTCCCGGACATGCCATAAATGCCAGATATATGCAGACAAGGTGCATGTCCCTCCAGTTCCTCTAAATGTTCTGACTACGCTTTGGCCGTTTGCAATGTGGGGCATAGATATGATCGGTGAGATTAAACCAACGGCATCCAACGGGCACCGCTTCATCCTGGTAGCAATTGATTACTTCACGAAGTGGGTTGAAGCAGCTTCCTACGCTACGGTAACCAAGACTGTTGTGGCACGGTTCATTCAGCACAACCTGATCTGTCGATATGGCGTCCCAGAAAGAATTATTACAGACAACGGTACCAATCTCAATAACAAGATGATCACTGAGCTCTGCGAGCAGTTTAAGATACAACACCATAACTCTTCTCCTTACAGACCGAAGATGAATGGGGTTGTAGAAGCAGCAAATAAAAACATTAAGAAGATCGTGCAGAAGATGACAGTGACCTATAAAGATTGGCACGAGATGTTACCGTTCGCTCTACATGGATACCGTACCTCAGCCAGGACGTCAACCGGGGAAACTCCTTTCTCCTTGGTCTACGGCATGGAGGCAGTCTTACCGATCGAAGTGCAAATACCCTCCCTCCGGATAATGAAGGATGCAAATCTGAACGAAGATGATTGGATCCAGACGCGACTTGATCAGCTAAATCTTATTGATGAAAAGAGACTCGCTGCTATCTGTCATGGTCAGACGTACCAAAAACGGATGATCAGGGCATTTAACAAAAAGGTCAGACCACAGGAATATCAAGTTGGGGATCTGGTAATCAAGCGAATCATCCTTCCTCAGAGTGATCCAAGGGGCAAGTGGACCCCTACGTACGAAGGGCCATTTGTGGTTAAACATGTGTTCTCAGGAGGAGCCATGATCCTAACCAACATGGATGGTGACGACCTTCCTCACCCTGCCAATGCAGACATAGTAAAAAGATACTACGCATGAAAAAAGACCCGCTAGGTTGACATACCTAGGCAAAAATTAGGGCTTCCCGACGAACCAAAAGGGTTCGGGCAAAATGAAGGGATGAAATGAAAAAAAATCTGTACACCCGGCAAAGTCGAAAACCTGAAAAGGTGGCTTGGGCAAAAATGGGTATCCCGGTGGACTGAAAACCCGAAAGGGCGGTCCAGGCAAAAGTTAGGGATAAAGCGTAATACTATGTCTCATTGGATCACCTTGCATCCAGAATCCGGTATCTACATCAAGTTCAGACAGCATCGATCAGTCAGCTTCACTTTCAACTAAGGTCATCAAGTGATGAGACGCTCGGAGATATAAAGGCAATAGCAGAGTTGAAACCCAATGGGATCATTCATTTTACACAGCTGTTTTATTTTCTTTTGTACAAACTTGTATAAATTCTTTGGTTCGGCGGCGTTCTCTTACTAGGACGCCAGCCTCTTGTACATAAAACGCCTATTTTACAGGCAAATTCAAAAAAAAATCAATACAAATATACTTTTCAGTTAAAATTGCCAATTGTTTTTCCTTTTCTGTTTTGTTTTGCGAAGAACGTCCAAGGTTCAATTTGTGATATATGCATTGACAATAATTTGCTAACTCATGAATATTTGCATACAAAACAAAGGGTTAATTACAGGTAACATTAGAAACAGGGGAAATAAAGAGTTGTCTAAGCAATCTAACTGTTCTATCCACTAAAGGTACCAAGGTAGGTTCAGCTGAAGAACACAACCAGTATATCTTAATTCCCCAGAGAGTGAGCCAGCAAGTCAGTGCACTCTCCCCAAGCAAAGCTTTTATCAAACTTAAGGAAGTTGGGTATCCTCCCGCAGATCTTAACATTCCCCAGCAGTATACATGCATTCCTAACAAGCATCCCCGGCAGTCTCGGTCTAAAGATTGTTCCCCGGAGGTATATCAAACATTCAGTGGAGTCACTTCCCCGTTACAGCTCAAGACTTCCCCAGGATAGTCCAATCTAGTTCCCAAGGAAAGTTGGAATCCATCTCCCCAAGCAGTAAGCTTATCCCCAGTAGATTCTGGAAGCTTATCCTCGCAGAGCACGAACGCGTCTCCCGGCTTTATTCAAAGAGTTATTTCCCTACCAGGATATAACTGGGTTATCCTCAGCCAGAAGCCACGGAAAGATCGTCCTCGGCGAAGCCTTCTTATCCCCAGCGAAGTCTATTAACACAACAATGGTATCCCCAGCGAAGTTACCATCAACATCTCAACAACGTACCTCTCTTCCCACAGAGTATTGCTTCCCAGCAAGATCGTTATAGTACTTTTCTCCCCGCAAAGTAATCCATTCGCCAAGTTTATTCCCCAACAGAGTCATCTTCTCCTACCGGTATTCTTGCAACTATCATCCCCAGCGGAAGCAAAGATCTATTCTTCAACATCAGCCCAGGAGTGACTTCCCGGCACCCGTCAAGGTTTTATTTTCCTAAGACGAAAACATACATTCATAAATATCACATTTTCATACATTATAGCATACACATACGCATCGCATCTCACAAATCTCATTCATGTTGAGAACATCATCGCTTGATTCATATCATGCCTTGCATATGACTGACCTTTACCTTTCAGGAAGAATTCAGTTAAGTTCTCAGCTATATTCAAGACCTAGACCGGTTCAGTTAAATCGACCCTAAGATTTCTCTGTTTCTTATCCAGTCAAAGGCCTTCTCTGGTTCAGTCAGATCGACCCTAAGATCTCCCTGTTTCTTATCCAGTTGAAGATTTCAAGACCTAGACCGGTTCAGTTAAATCGACCCTAAGTTTTTCTGTTTCTTATCCAGTCAAAGGCCTTCTCTGGTTCAGTCAGATCGACCCTAAGATCTCCCTGTTTCTTATCCAGTTGAAGATTTCAAGACCTAGATCGGTTCAGTTAAATCGACCCTAAGATTTTTCTGTTTCTTATCCAGTCAAAGGCCTTCTCTGGTTCAGTCAGATCGACCCTAAGATCTCCCTGTTTCTTATCCAGTTGAAGATTTCAAGACCTAGACCGGTTCAGTTAAATCGACCCTAAGATTTTTCTGTTTCTTATCCAGTCAAAGGCCTTCTCTGGTTCAGTCAGATCGACTCTAAGATCTCCCTGTTTCTTATCCAGTTGAAGATTTCAAGACCTAGACTGGTTCAGTTAAATCGACCCTAAGATTTTTCTGTTTCTTATCCAGTCAAAGGCCTTCTCTGGTTCAGTCAGATCGACCCTAAGATCTCCCTGTTTCTTATCCAGTTGAAGATTTCAAGACCTTGACCAGTTCAGTTAAATCGACCCTAAGATTTTTCTGTTTCTTATCCAGTCAAAGGCCTTCTCTAGTCCAGTTAAATCGACCCCTAGAAGATTTTCCTGACAAAGACTCAGTAGAAGACATCCAAGATTCTCTCAGCGTTACTGTTGAGGTAGTAATCGACCAAGGTTCTCTCAGCGTTCCTGTTGAGGTAGTAATCGTCCAAGGTTCTCTCACCATCCCTGTTGAGGTAGTAACCATCCCTGGTTCATTCATCACCATTTGAAGCTCCAGATTCAATTCCTGTAACTAGTCAGGACGCATCTATACAAAGAATTTGAAGACCAGCTCCTGTAACAGGTCAGGTAATCATTTTCTTTTGCAGGTACGCAAGTTCTCGCTAAGGAATCTCTTACGCGCTCGACACCCAGATGGCATCTATAAGCCCATCCACCTTCCATCATCTCTCAGCATGGCATCTATAAGCCCATCATCCTATCCATCAATCTCCAAATGGCATCTATAAGCCCATTCCCATCATCACACTACTATGTGAGCGCAAATTTCTGGGCACTCTAGTGTTCAATCATCTTCCACCTTCGGATTACGAAAGGCACGTCAGCCAATCTGCATCCTCAGGTCTAAGAAGATTGAACAGGGGCAACTGTTGTACCCCAAAATTTGCCCTCCCATATTCTTCAAAATTTGCAAGGAGCATGCTTCAAATCTCCCCAAGGGTTGCACAGTTCAAGGGCCTCCTAACAGTCAAAAACTAGGGTTTTGGTTCTGACAAAGAAAATGAAGTTTCCAAGGGTCCAATCAAGTCCCACATGCCTACAAACATGATCAAGCATCCTTATGTCAAGTTTCAAGACTTACAGCACAAAATTGCACAGTCAAAAACCCTAATTGCCCTATAGTCAACTGCAGGGGCAAAATGGTCATTTGACAGTCAAAAGTTCAAATTTTTGGTCAACATCTTATTTTGAAGCCACAAACATCATTTGATCAATGCTTGATCATGATTCTCAAGGCATGGCTCAAAAAGTCTCAAGATGCAAAAGTTTCCATATTTGGACAGTTGAAAAAGTCAACTGTAACTTGACCAAGGCATAACTTCCACATGGTTTATCAGAAAAATTCCATCCAAAGCTCATTTTTAAGAGAAAGACATTTCCTACAACTCCTCTTCACACTTCAAGTCCAAGAAATGCTCTCACAAAAAGTTATCAATTTCAACATTATAGGTCATTTTCAAAAGTCAACAAAAAGGGACTTTAAGTCAAAGGCCATAACTTGAGCTTGGTAAATCAAAATGACATGGGACCAAAGGCATTGGTTAGAGGACTTCAAGACCTTTCCAAAATGTCAAAGAATATGATCAAAGCTTAAAAATTGAGCAAGATATGCCTTGTGGAAGTTGGGAAATTTTTGGGCATTTTGAAAAGTCAACTTTGCTTCAAATGCTTTAAAATTGCTAATGGGCCACATTTTCTTCCAAGATTCATCATCCAAAGCATATGCACGACCATTTGGCCCAAAGGGGATTTATTTCATCATTTTCATTTATTTATTTGAATTTTTAATTACAATTAATTCATTAAAATTAAATAAAATATGGAAAAATACTAAACCAAAGTTTTTAAATCTTTTTGTGCAGAATAAACTCTCCTTAAAGGCTCAAGATTCGTGCACAACTCAAATTGGAAAGATTGGCCATGATTGGAATCAAAAGCATGTGAAAAAGATTTGGAAAAATATGCATGAAAATCAAATATTCTTTCCATCAATGCAAAAGGTTTTGGATCAAAATTTCAACCCTAATCTGATCCCATACATATACTAATGCAAACCTAATGCTAAAAGACCTCTAAGCTGCGCCCAAAAGCCATAAACAACTTTGCACTTTTTCAAGAAAATTCAAAAACTGAAAACTCGATTCTAAGGCGTTTCAAGGCAAAACATTGACTCCATTACATTCCTGAAGCATCAGTGAACATTTCTGGATCAAAGCCACTAGTTCTAACGCAAGGAATTGGTAGAACGACTTCGTCCCGTTCATGATTTTTTTCATATTCGTGTATCATGATTCACGCATTATTTCCAATTTTTAATGTTTGATTTATATTCAGTTAATCATTCTAAAGCTAACCATATGTTTTAATTGAGTTTTATGCATCATATGAGAATCCACCATTGGAGCATTTTAGGGTTGCAGAGGTTCAAATTTGGGGTTTCTCTGTTATGGAAAAATTGGGACGTAAGACTTGTACCATTAGAACGAGAAGCTTCGCACGAATCCAACTACCCTATCACGCCTAATTTCTGATCAAAGGATTTCTATTCGCTATTTTTTCATACGTCATATAGTGGGGGTTCAAAACCCCCGCAATCTTGTTTTATATTTTTCAGGCAAACGCAGACCAACGGAGAAGAAGGCATGCTGCCTCCATGTGATTGGTCTATTTAAATTCAGCGCGTTTTTTTTTATTGTTAGCATTAGAGTTTTGTTTTTTTTATAATAATTGCGTTCCAATAATATTACAAAGAACGCGTTTGGCACAAGTGGTGGATGTGTTGTCCTCTAAACACTGGGACCTGGGTTCGATTCCCAGGTCCCCCCATATTCTTAATATATTTTGTTTCAATATAATCCCATGCAGCTTCAACCCCAGGGTTCACCATACGCTCAATACTCAAGCACGCCACATGTCCCAGAACCTCAATCCAAGGGTTCTGATCTGATGAACACCATGGGCACCAGTCAACGCACACTCACGTGGCCTTGAAAAGTCAAAAAAAGGCCTCCAATGATGGGCCAGAATTGCTGGATCACACCTCCTAATTGGGGCAGAACCCCCCTAGTGTATTGTATTTCTTTCTCTTTTCTTTCTTCTATTTTTCTTTATTATTTGTTTTAATTCAATTGTTTTCTTTTTAATTCAATAAAAATTAATTTCACAAAAATATAAAAAAATCAGAAAAGACAAAAATAAAATATATTTTATTTAAATGTTATTTTGCAAATACATATTGTTAATTAATTTAGTCTTAATTTTAGGGTTAAATTTTAATGTTTTTCTTAATAAACTTAAAAATTGTAGAATTAGGGTTTTAAGCACTTTTCTCCTTTTTTCCTTTTTTTCACCATATTAATTATTAATTATTAATTATTATTTTTTGTAAATAAAATTGAATTAATTAATTAGGTTGATTTTAGGTGCAACTTTAACATATTTCTTAATAAATAAAAATAGTTAGAATTAGGGTTAATTAACTTTTTTAATTTCATTTAATTCTCTCATTAAAATCAATAAATACAAAAAACTCAAAAAAATCATTCCTTGTCTCATTTAATTTAATTAATTTCATAATTATAATTTAATTTCCGTAAAAGGGCCCAACGCCCTCGCATTCCCGATTTTTATTCTCTTCGCGCATTTTATTCTTATTCCTTTTTTTGTAAATATTCATGTAATTCTCCCAAAGCCATGTAATAGATCAATTAGGTTTTTTTATATTTCTCGCACTTTATTTTATTTTAAATCGGGTCCTGGATTTAATTTGGCGATGTGGACCTGCGCCTTTGTAATAGCGTAGGACTTTTAATTCCGCACTTTTTAACTGTTAATAAATTGCATGAAAGAATGAATGTCAAAGTAAAAGCAACGCGTAGATCACCCATGACATGAACAAGATAAATGCTAATGAACATGACACACAAATCACACACCACCCCTAGGGTACGCCTCACTGTTGCCTTGCCCCTCGAAAGGTGATCGTCGAGTAGAGGATGTTTTAGTAAGTCCTCATGTCCATGAACATGGCATGAGGATAGCTTCTAAGGTGTCTTCCTATTGCTCCGGTGATCACCATGTCCCGAACCTTCGAATTGACCCGAACACCTCCAACGGTGGTGCTACCTACCTCTCAATGGTGGGATGGCACTACTTCAAGGACATTTACACAGACGAATTCCTTAGGATAGGTAGACGACTCTAGATACTTGCTCTAATTTCAAAACAAATTCAAAAAATACTTTTCACACCGACACCTTTTCAAAAGCTTTCGAAAGCAATTTTTCAAACACTCTTGAGGACTGATACAAGAGTCGAACTGAAATTTTCAAAGAAACTTTTTTAAAACCCACAGTTGAAAAGCAAACAAACAATTTTGAAAACACAATGAGCAAGTACCTAAGAGCCCATGGATAACCATGGATAGAAAGGGTGCTAACACCTTCCCTTTCTATAAATCTACCTCCCGAACCGAGAGCAATCTCTATAAGGAATTTTTCTGTGCTTTTGTCCTTTCCATTTGGAGAAAATAAAAGACGGTGGCGACTCTTGCTTCCGCGACATTTCGCGAACCAACGTTAAACAGTCAGTTCCAGATCCACCAATCACAACCACCCTTTCAAAACGATAACCTGTAACATCAAAGCCTCAGGCCTTAGTTCCAAAATACCATACAAACCATGGCCTGAAAAATCTGTCAAAACCTGCTGTCCAGCCAAAACCACCAAACAATACCCTGTCAAAAAAAAACCTTCAAGCCTCAAACTTAACAGCAATAACCATGGCCTGAAAAACCAGTAGAAACCTGCATTAAACCCGTTGAAGCCTCAAACATACAAAAACAGCATCAAGCCTAATAACTTGCTTAAGCTCTAAACCTGTAACATAGGCCTCAAGGCCACAAACCTGAAACCATAACCATTTCAAAGCCTAACCAGTAAACTCATCAAAAGGCCAAACCTGTAGAAACAAAAATCAGGCCAAACCTGAAGCAAACCCAGCCAAAAACACCATCAACCTTAAACCACTGTCAATCCAACCAAAGCCATCAAACCAAACGGTCTAAACTAGAAAAAGCCTACCATTTCAAAGCATCAACATTGTCAAGCAAAGTCAAACATCATAAGCCCTCAGAAAATATCATCACTGGGCGCAAAATCATCATTAAACCCTCAAATTCAAATCATACAGCGACCAACACAAGGCAACCAGAAGAGAAGAAGAAAAATCAAATGTATTCAAAGGGTTTTCAAGCTGTCATCATTAAACCCTAAAAGGAAAAGAAAGACAGAGTACCAGGTTCCAGTGAAAGCGAGCTAGCTTCAGTGTCTTTGCCTCTTCGCCATCCAGCCGCCTGAGCACCTCCACCACCATTCATCCCCCTCCTCCGTCAAGGTATAATTTCTTTCCCTCCATTTTGTGCATCTTGACAGAAACACCATATTGAAGCTAGAGTCAGAAAGAAGTGAACGCAAAATCATAACATACCAAGTCATAAACATGCAAAATCATAAAAAACTTAATGCGTTAAAGGACGAAATCGTCACCTTCACACCATCTCACTGAGCGACCCTTGGAGAAGAAGAGGCAGTTGGTGGCGCTGGCGGCTGTGAGGCAAAGGAGCTCTTTTCCTGGACATGTTTGGCTCGAGAGAAGAAGAAGAAAGACGAAGAAGACGAATCTGTAACGAGAAGAAGAGCGCCGCTCTGTATCTTTTGGCTTAACCGTAATCCTTTTTCCCCAAACTAAAACAAATATGCTTGACCCTAAACATTGTGAAAAAATTGGGCTCAACCCGTTTCCCTTAGCCAAAAACCCAACGAGTCCCATTATAACACCCCCCATTTCTGTTTGTTTTTGATTGGGCCCTTTAAAACCTTTTAGCCCATGCAATGGTTTGTTTATCTACCCCCTTTATTTCTTGGACACCTCTCCTTCTATTTTACTTTCTTTTAGCTTTTTTTAGAATTTTATTGATTTAGTTAATTAATGAACTTAATCAAATAGAGGTAATTTAATTAAACAAATTTTAAATAATGTGACCAATTTTTATTAAGTTTAACTTTAGGATTAATTTAGTAATTTTAGTATTCCTTTTTTTAATTAGATTTAAGTTAGTAATTTTTAAAGTTTTAATTCAGTTTAAAATTATTTAATAATTCTTAAAATAATACTTTATATTAATATTAAAAAACATATAAAAATAGAAACATATAAAAAAAACATTTTTATTTTCTTTAATTAATTCTCTTACTTTGTCCATATTAAAAATAAAAAATAAAAAATGCATGTTCACATCCTTTAGTTTGTTATTTAATCATTGTTGTGGTTATCTATCACTTAGCTATTTAATCATTATCTATCTACTTTTCTGTTTGATTATTTCATTGTTATTTGGTTATTCTGTTTACGTCTAAATCCAAGAGAAAAACTATTAAATTTGTTGACTTCATGTCCTCAAATCCAGTCACGCGAATATCTTCATTTCATTAAAACTTAAGACAATTTTTCCTCAAATATTCAATCTTTTCAAAACTTATACCTTTTAAGTCAAAACTTCGACATTAGGTCGTCGTACCTTCAAAAACCCGTCCGTACCCCTTTTCGGCCAAAACAATTTATTTTTAATCAAACGAGCATTTTCATAAACAGATATTTCAAAAGGTTCCTATAGAGTACTATAGATACATTGGGTGCTAATACCTTCCCACTGTATAACCAACCCCCGAACCATAGATCTCTTTTCAAAAACGCCTTGTATTTTTATTACTTTTAGAAAGTATTATTTTACATTGCATATTTTAGGGTTTTATTTCGCTCTTTCCCCTTTTCCCTTGGAAATAATAAAGCGCGGTGGCGACTCTTGCTTTTGTGAGACGAATTAATTAATAATTCGATCTCCGATTTACCCCGCTACATTTTTTATCGCTACAGAATTGGCGACTCTGCTGGGGACAGATTGACCTCTTGTTGGTCCATCCCTAAGTGGGTTAAGCCTAATTTGTCTTATCTGTTTTATTATTATTTTATTTATTTGATTATGTGTTTAAATTGGGGTTGTTTGGGTTTCTTGCAAAGGACGAATCCTATACCCGGATTAAGTTACACTTAAGAATAGGACGGGCGGTATAGTCATGTTAACTTTGAGGGAGTAATCCCGAAGAAGGAGGCATGAGATCCCCCACTCAATGGAAGGCCCTTTTGAACTTAATATTTGTTTACCGAGTAATCGGTAAGACATTATTATTTTTGACCTGGGAGCCAGAGAAATTGAGGACCGTAGAACCCTAACCCATCTTGGCCTTTTTAGGTGTAGCGCGGAGACTATAACGGAGTAATTCGGAAGTAGTTGTTACGCGATGCTACGCTCGGATGAGTTTCTCTTGAGAATATTGCTAATTATTGAGTAATCAAGACATTGGTAATATCCGAAGGAGGAATGTAGACTCTGGGAACTCTTAGAACCTTGTCTTACAGGTGTGATTGAACCGTTAGTATATACCTTGGGGTGGGCTTTACCCTCGACTCCATGCTGAAACGTTGAACCTTTGAACCCCATGTTTGTGAACTTGTGTGTAACTGTGGCATTATCATTCATTCATGCATTCATCAACATTTTTGTAAAAAACTTGTTTTTCAAGGAACTTAGGAATGATTTTTGCAGACATCTCAGGTACTATTATTATGGAATTTGGAAGGAGAAACACTCGAAGTTTTAGTTTTAAGGAGCCCGAGATTGAAGAACTGAAGAGTTTAATTCCTAAGATCAAGAACCCGACGGATTTTCAGAAAAAGTATGGGTCCATTATACCTCTCATGAAGCGCAAGATGAAGGAAGGCATCCTTAATACGTTAGTCCAATTTTACGATCCTTTGTATCGATGTTTCACCTTTCCGGATTGCCAGTTAATGCCCACCATAGAAGAATATTCCTACATACTTGGTTTGTCGATCACCGACTGTGCTCCTTTTTCTGGCTTAGAAGAGGAACCCAAATCTCACGAGATAGCGACCATCACCCACTTGAAGAAATCAGAGATAGAGGAGAACATGACTACAAAAGGGGGAATCCGAGGCTTGTCTGCGCAGTTTTTGTTGAGGAAAGCTCGTCATTTCGCTGAGACAAAAGATACTATTGCCTTTGAAGACGTCTTTTCTTTACTCGCTTATGGTCTATTCTTGTTCCCTAACGTTGATAAGTTTGTGGATATCAACGCCATCAGAATTTTCTTGATTGTAAATCTGGTCCCTACGCTGCTAGGAGATACCTACTATTCCATCCATCTTCAAAACTCTTATCAAGGAGGAATGATTATTTGTTGTGCACTGTTGTTGTATCAGTGGTATGTTTCTCATCTACCTGGGTCTGATGTTTTCTGGGATCTCGAGAAGGAGCCGCGATGGGCGCCAAAAATTATGGCTCTCACTCATTTCGACATTGATTGGTATAATCGAGTTTACTATGACGTGAAGATCATCGATAGCTGTGGTGCTTTTCCTAACGTGCCTCTTCTTGGTACGAAAGGTGGAATTAACTATAACCCGGTTCTCGCGCGCCATCAGTTTGGATACCCGATGAGGGACAAGCCAAACAACATCCTTGTGAGTGGTTTCTTTCTACAGGAAGGACAAGATCACCAGGCAGCTAAGAGGGAGATCGAAGGAGCTTGGCGCCACATCCATAGGAAAGGGAGAGACATGTTAGGACATAGGGGTGCCGTTTCTTTGTAGCCTTACCTACAATGGGTCCGCGCTAGGGCTTGTGCTCTCAAGATGCCCTATAAACCTGAGAAACCTTTATTCCCTACTGTTGCATCATCATCTGTTGATATCTCTATCGAGAATATGGGAGAATACCAAGGAAATCTGGCTAGGATGAAGTCCGAGAGAGATGCTTGGAAAGAAAAGTATAATATGTATGAATATGAGAATCGGGTCCTGGCTCGACAACTAAAGGAAAAGGAGGATTTGCTATTTATTCAAGACGGCTGGTTTATTGATCATGATGAGAAGCTTCGTCAAAAGGATGCTTTACTGAAGAAATATGCTAGTGAAAGGAAGAGAAAGAAGGAAGGTTCGGTAAGCGTTGCTCTCGTTCCTAATCCACAAAAGGAAATCATTGATCGACTGGTAGCTGAAAAGAAAGAGATGGAAGACTTTTATGAAGAGAAGATCAGGAAGCTCCGGTTACAGTTGGCATTTGGTCCTTCATCTGATGATTCTGAGTGATCTTTAGTTCTTAGTTTTATTTTACTGATGTCATTTTGTAAAACTCTGTAAAAGGGCTTCATGTTCCGAAGTTGTAATTTACTGCTTTTATTATGGGCTTCATGTTCCAAAGTTGTAATTTACTGTTTTATTATGGGCTTCATGTTCCAAAGTTGTAGTTTACTGCTTTTATTATTGGGTTGTTATCCCAGAGTGTAATTTATTGTTTTGATTGTTCCAAAGTTGTAAGTTGTGATTTACCGCTTTTGATTAATGAAAGGAGTTTTTGTTGTTCCAAATTCCTTTACCATTGATGTGTGCAAAATTATTGAAGTTCCTTGGAAAACTATTAAAATGAATTATCGTTTGCATCACATATCATGCATCATCCAACATTCCACTTCACATGTTTTCTAGAGTCTTATCCTTGTTTCTTTTTCCACTCCGATAGATTGTCAAGCTGTCTCATCGATACGATACTCGAGCCAATCGACAGAGGAAGATGGAAGATCTGGAACAGGAAAACCACGAGCTTCATGAGGAGGTCGCTACCCTTCGTGTCGGTATGGAAAAGTTAACTGCGCTAGTGGAAAGTTTGATGGCTGCTCAGAATCAGCCATCGACTACAGCTGCTGAGATTCAGACTTCAACTACTGTGGTTTCCGAGATTGTCACCGTTCCAACATTTGTGACTCAAATCAACTCTCCGCTTCAACATCAGATGCCAAAAGGTTTTCCGTGGGGAATTCCTTACAACTTTGTGCCAGAGGGGTATCAGCTTGTCGTACAACCTTTGTTTCAACCTACTTTGTCTCTTCCTCAACCAGAGACAACTGCCATGCTGCTGATAATCCCGTCTGTAACACCTTTCCCGCAACCAGTGATGACAACTGTCGCTCCTGTGGTTCACTCTGTGCCATACTTGAATGAACCTACTTATCCTGCCGAGCCTGCTGAAAGTCTGGGTCTTTTTGATAGAATGGAAGAATTTCAAGACCAATTCCAAGAAATGCAGAGGGAGCTCAGAGCGTTAAAGGGGAAGGATTTGTTTGGAAAGAACACGCATGACCTTTGTTTAGTTCCGAATGTCAAGATTCCAGCAAAATTCAAAGTGCCAGACTTTGAAAGATATAAGGGTGATTCGTGTCCTCGGAGTCACTTGACTATGTACGTGAGAAAGATGTCTACATATTCTGATGATCATGACTTGTTGATTCACTATTTTCAAGACAGTTTGACGGGTGCTGCTCTAAAGTGGTATATGGGTTTAGACAGCATTCGGATCCGCAACTTCAACAATCTTAGCGAAGCTTTTGTTCACCAGTATAAGTACAACGTTGACATGGCGCCGGACAGGGATCAACTCTGGGCGATGTCCCAGAGAGACAGAGAGTCTTTTAAGGAATACGCCCAGAGGTGGCGTGAAATTGCTGCTCAAATCTATCCTCCTCTTGAGGAGAAAGAGATGACGAAGATATTCTTGAAGACTTTAGGTTCCTTTTACTATGAAAGAATGATTGCCAGCGCACCCAGTGACTTCACCGAAATGGTAAGCATGGGCATGCGGTTGGAGGAAGGGATTCGTGAAGGGCGTTTGGTTAAAGAAGGAAGTCCGTCTAGCAGTACCAAGAAGTTTGGGAGTGTTTTCCCAAAAAGAAAAGAGCGGGATGTCAGCGCAATCTTCCCAGGGAGACCGAGGAGAGGTTACTCACACGTTGCGGCAGTCACTCCGGCTGTCCGCCCAGCTTTGATGACCCCAGCTCATCAAACCCCACCAACTCAACAACGGCCATTTCAGTAGCAGCCTCGACAACAGGCTTATCCATTCAACAACCAGAACCGTTCACCAAGAAAACCAAAATTCGATGCCATTCCTATGACTTATACTGAATTGTTCCCTGCTCTTATCAGAAAGAACCTCATAACGATAAAGCCTCCTCCTGTCGCACCGAATAGTACTTCTCCGTGGTACAAGGCGGATCAGTTTTGTGAATATCATCAAGGGTCGCCGGGGCACAACCTTGAAAATTGTTTTGCTTTAAAGGCGGACGTGCAGAGGTTGATTAAGAATGGTATCTTGTCTTTCAAGGATGTTAACCCAAATGTTAGAGATAATCCTTTGCCTAGACATGGGGCAGCATCAGTGAATATGGTGGAAGGTTGTCCGGGAAAGTTTCGAGTTTTTCAAGTTGAACACATAAGGGAGTCGTTGATCAGGCTACATCAGAGCTTAAGAAGACTTGCCTTTGTTAGGCATCAGCATGATTATGATGTTTGTGAATTTTGTTCAAGAGAGGTTGATTGCCCTATTGTGAAAGAGGATATTCAAAAGTTGTTAGACCAGAGGGTTATCACTATTACATATGACAGAGATCTGAAGAATGAAGTAAATGTTATAATACCATAATTCAATTTGCCTGAATCAGTAGAGATCGTTTACGACAGTCAGACTGCACCTGTTGCTCCTTTGATCATTTATCCACCTGGTCCTGTGCCTTACAACTCAGACCAAGCTATACCGTATAAGTATAATGCCACAATGATTGAGAATGGGGTAGAAGTCCCTATACCAACAAGGCCGTCTTTTGTTAACATCGCTGATGTGAGTAGAGTTACGAGAAGTGGACGTGTCTTTGCAACAGTACCTTTAAAGAGACCAGAAGTTCAAGTCAGGAGACCCATACCGGCATAAATTCCAGCGAGAAATGTTGAACCAAGGGTTGAGATAGGCCGATCCAATGAACCTATCCCTCATCCTGAGGATGATGAGATTCTGAAGCTTATCAAGAGAAGTGAATATAAGATTGTGTACCAACTATTGCAAACTCCTTCCAAGATTTCTTTGCTTGCTTTACTGAGAGATTCTGGTGCCCATAGAGAAGCTTTGATGAAGGTCTTGCACCAGGCATTCGTGGATCATGATGTGACGGTTGACCAATTTGATGGGATTGTGGGAAATATCACTTCGTGTAACAATCTTGGTTTCAGTGATGAAGAGCTTCCGGAGGAGGGAAGGAACCATAATATGGCTTTGCATATCTCAATAAGTTGTGGAAATGATACTTTATCAAGTGTGTTGGTAGATACAGGTTCGTCATTAAATGTAATGCCCAAAACTACATTATCTCGACTCTCATATCAAGGTGCTCCCATGAGACCTAGTGGAGTAATTGTTAAAGCGTTTGATGGTTCTAGGAAGACTGTCATTGGTGAAGTAGATCTTCCTATAGTAATTGGCCCTCATACTTTTCAGATCACTTTTCAAGTAATGGATATTCGTGCCGCCTACAGTTGCCTATTGGGTCGTCCATGGATCCATGATGCAGGGGCAGTCACTTCCACGCTCCATCGGAGATTGAAGTTTGTAAGTCATGGAAAGCTGGTAATGATTGGTGGAGAGCAGGCTATGGTGGTAAGCCATTTGTCATCTTTCTCTTTTATTGATGCTGATGAGGATGTTGGAACCCAATTCCAAGCTCTATCTGTTGCTAATAATGAAGTGAAGAGGAAAGGGACATCTATTTCTTCTTTTGAGGATGCGCGACGAGTGGTTGAAAGTGGTTCGGCTGAAGGTTGGGGCCAGGTGTTGACTCTGCCCGAGAACAAGTCTGGAGAAGGTCTTGGTTTTCATCCCGTGTCTACAAGAGTCAAGCAGGAAGTAGTTACTCGTCCGATACAAGAAGTTTTTCGAAGTGCAGGTTTTATCCATCTGACTCCTCCTGAAGTTGATGCTATAATAGGAGACGATTCTGAAGAGGATTTACCCGATTTTGTAACGCATGGAGTGGCTTGCCAGAACTGGATTGCTGTTGATGTTCCTGTTGTGATGCACATTTCTGAGTAATGTTTTGTTTTATTTTTGAAAAAAAAATTCGCTCTGCCCAAGGCGAAAAATATTTGTGTCGGGCTATGTTGAAAATAAATCCTTTTGCTCTGCCCAAGGCAAAAGAGAAAATGTCTGGGCTCTTTGTTTCAAGTATTTCCCTTCATGAATAAAAATGTTGTTTTGTCCACTACTGTTTTTACTTTTCACCTTTTCTGGGAAATAGTAATGAAAATTAATTGGTAGTAATAGGAAAATATAATAACTTTTTGTTTTATTTGTACAAATCGATTTCTAAAATAAAGCATAATCATATGTGCAGATTAATCCATGACTTAACCATTGAAAACAATGATCCTATGCCCCCTCCTAACTTTGAATTCCCTGTATTCAGAGCCGAAGAAGAGGATAGTGAAGAGATTCCTGATGAAATTTCCCGTTTGCTTGAGCACGATGAAAAGACTATTCAACCGTTTGAAGAACCTATAGAGATGATCAATTTGGGTGATGAAGAAGATAAAAAGGAAGTCAAGGTCGGAGCATTGCTTATCCCAGAGGTCAAAGAGAAAATGTTGGAGCTTCTCAAAGAATATGTTGATGCGTTTGCTTGGTTCTACCAAGATATGTCAGGTTTGGACAACAATATTGTGGAGCATCGTTTACCGTTGAGACCTGAATGTCCGCCGATTAAGCAGAAGTTGAGAAGGACTCGTCCCGATATGGCTGACAAAATCAAAGAAGAAGTTCAAAAACAAATTAATGCAGGTTTCCTTGTTACATCGGTCTATCCTCAATGGTTAGCCAATATAGTGCCTGTTGCTAAGAAAGATGGCAAGGTTCGAATGTGTGTAGACTATAGAGATCTGAATAGAGCTAGCCCAAAGGATGACTTCCCATTACCGCACATTGACGTATTGGTCGACAGTACCGCAAAGTTAAAAGTCTTTTCTTTCATGGATGGTTTCTCTGGTTACAATCAAATCAGGATGGCACCAGAAGATATGGAGAAGACAACTTTCATTACACCGTGGGGAACATTTTGTTATCGGGTTATGTCGTTTGGTTTGAGGAATGCTGGTGCAACATACCAAAGGGCCATGACTGCTTTGTTCCATGACATGATGCATAAAGAGATAGAAGTGTATGTAGATGACATGATTGCCAAATCACAAACTGAAGAAGATCATTTGGAACATTTATTGAAGTTATTCCAGCATTTGAGAAAGTATAAACTCCGTCTGAATCCCAACAAGTGCACTTTTGGTGTTCGTTCTGGAAGACTTCTGGGTTTCATTGTCAGTCAGAAGGGTATTGAGGTAGATCCTGATAAAGTCAAAGCTATTCGGGAAATGCCCGCACCCAAGACGGAAAAACAAGTAAGAGGATTCCTTGGGAGACTGAATTATATTTCTAGATTTATATCTCATATGACTGCTACCTGTGGGCCGATTTTCAAGCTTCTCCGAAAGAACCAAGGATGTGTGTGGACAAAAGATTGTCAGAGAGCTTTTGATAGCATCAAAGAATATTTGCTTGAACCTCCCATTTTGATTCCTCCAGTGGAAGGAAGACCTTTGATTATGTACCTGACTATATTGGAAGATGCCATGGGATGTGTGCTTGGTCAACAAGATGAGACTGGAAGAAAGGAACATGCCGTATATTATCTGAGTAAGAAATTCACAGACTGTGAGTCTCGATACTCATTGCTTGAGAAAACCTGTTGTGCTTTAGCTTGGGCTGCTCGCCGTCTGCGCCAGTATATGATTAACCACACCACTTGGTTGATCTCCAAAATGGATCCGATCAAGTATATCTTTGAGAAACCCGCCTTATCTGGAAGAATAGCCCGTTGGCAGATGTTGTTATCCGAATATGACATTGAGTATCACACTCAGAAAGCAATCAAAGGGAGTATTTTAGCCGACCATTTGGCTCACCAACCAATTGATGATTATCAACCTATCAAGTTTGATTTCCCAGATGAAGATGTTATGTACTTGAAGGCTAAAGATTATGAAGAGCCGTTACCCGAAGAAGGACCTGATCCCGAATCCCATTGGGGTTTAATTTTTGACGGAGCTGTGAACTCTTACGGAAATGGAATTGGGGCAATCATCGTCACTCCCCGAGGTACTCATATCCCGTTCACGGCGAGATTGAAGTTTGACTGCACGAACAACATGGCTGAATATGAGGCATGTATTTTGGGTCTCGAAGAAGCAGTGGATCTAAGGATTAAGATTCTTGATATTTACGGAGATTCGGCATTGGTAATTAATCAAATTAAAGGAGAATGGGAGACTCGTCATCCTGGTTTGATCCCTTACAGAGACTATGCTAGAAGATTGTTAACTTTCTTCAACAAAGTGAAATTACATCATATCCCTAGAGATGAAAACCAAATGGCTGATGCTTTAGCTACTTTGTCTTTAATGTTTCAAGTGAATGGTTGGAACGATGTGCCTACAATCCGGGTTATGCGCCTCGACAGACCTGCTCATGTGTTCTCAGTAGAAGAGGTCACCGACGACAAACCATGGTTCTATGACATTAAACGTGTTCTTCGAACTCAAGAGTACCCTCCTGGGGCATCCAATAAAGATAGGATGACATTGAGAAGATTGGCAAGTAGTTTCTTCCTCAATGAAGAAGTATTATATAAGAGGAATTACGACATGGTCTTGCTCAGATGTGTAGACAGACGTGAAGTGGACATGCTGATGCAAGAAGTACATGAAGGATCCTTTGGCACACATGCCAACGGACATGCAATGGCTAGAAAGATGTTGAGAGTTGGTTACTATTGGATGAAAATGGAATCTGATTGCTGCAAATATGTGAAGAAATGTCATAAATGCCAGATTTATGCGGACAAGATGCATGTGCCACCGACTCTCCTCAACATTATCTCTTCACCTTGGCCTTTCTCTATGTGGGGCATTGATATGATTGGAATGATTGAACCCAAAGCTTCAAATGGTCATCGTTTCATCTTGGTAGCGATCGATTATTTTACTAAATGGGTGGAAGCAGCATCTTATGCTAATGTAACCAGACAGGTGGTAGTCATATTTATCAAGAATCAGATCATTTGTCGATACGGTATCCCCAGCAAGATCATCACTGATAATGGTTCGAATTTGAATAACAAGATGATGAGAGAGCTTTGTGAAGAGTTCAAGATTGAACATCATAATTCTTCTCCTTACAGACCGAAGATGAATGGGGCTGTTGAGGCTGCTAACAAGAACATCAAAAAGATTGTCCAGAAGATGGTGGTAACTTATAAAGATTGGCATGAAATGCTTCCGTTTGCTCTGCATGGATACCATACTTCAGTTCGAACTTCAACAGGTGCAACCCCTTTTTCCCTAGTTTACGGTATGGAAGCAGTACTCCCCGTGGAGGTTGAGATTCCGTCTCTGAGAGTGTTGATGGAAGCTAAACTTTCTGAGGCTGAATGGTGTCAAAGTAGATATGATCAGTTGAATTTAATTGAAGAAAAGAGATTGACAGCATTGTGTCACGGTCAACTATATCAGCAGAGAATGAAGAAGGATTTCGATAAGAAGGTTCGACCACGCGAGTTCAGAGATGGTGATCTTCTACTCAAGAAGATATTATCTTTCCAACCTGATTCTAGGGGCAAGTGGGCTCCGAATTATGAAGGACCGTATGTCGTTAAGAAAGTTTTCTCTGGAGGTGCCTTGATTCTCACAAATATGGACGGTGAAGAGCTCCCGTGCTCCGTGAACGCCGATGCAGTCAAGAAGTATTTCACTTAGGTTTGAGTTGACAGTTTGCTAAGTTGAAAACCCGAAGGGGCGGCTTAGGCAAGCTTTTGGTCAGACCGGTCTTGGCATTTGAACACATTTTGGAAATTCGAAGTTGTTAGGGAGAATAGTGATCATTGTTTTTGTGTAACCCTTTCTTTCATGTACTATTTCCCAAACTTTTGTAAACCGTTGGAGTCGCATTGTTAGCGAACTACCATCTTATTAATGAAATTTGAGCATTTACCTTTTGTGGGCAAAATTTTAATTTTTACGAAAATATTTGAAACAAAGTTATTTAAAGTATTCTTATTTTAAAAAAAAATGTGTAATGAAAGGAATATTAACAGTTGTTCCGAGGATGGTCAAGCCATGAAATGCAAAACAATACAGTAACTTATCCTTGCATGATGGACATGTTTTATTTCAAAATCGTCATGAGGTGTTGGTTGTGTTAAACTTGCGTTTCTCGCGGTACTAAGTTTGGTGACTCCCCAGTTGTTCCAGTTAAGCGTTGTTTTGGCTACCTTTATTTGGGCGATTTCTAAAGTGTGGTATGCTTTATCTCATGCCAGTAGTCTATTGGTATTAGATGATTGGTTTTAAATACTTTTCTACTCAGAAGACTTGAGCCTTGTAGTGTGATACGCTCCGACGTTGCTTTGTGTTTCCAGTTCCAGTTATTTTCCATCTTTTCTAAGATTGGTCGAGTATCTATTATGTCGTGACATCTTATCGTCTTCAAGATATTCCATCTGTTTGTTTTGTCAGCATAACATTCATTTACTCATTTACACTTATATCACGCATGCATATTCACATTTGTCGTTGATTTTGGGTTGTATACTTTATTTATTAATACAATGTACAGTTTCTTTCCAAGTAGAAGGTTAGCTTAGGCAGAAAATGTGCTCCCTTTCTAAATTCCCCAACTGAGCTAATCCTCGTGGATGATTTTTTGATTTAGCCTACCTTGTCCATTTCTGTATAGGATGAATCCCCAATCAAGTTACTTTCTCATTGGGTGGAGTCTTGTTTGACTGTTTCCTTTCTGGTTTATTCCTAGAGGGAGTTGTTGTCTCTTGCATAGGCTATCTCATGATTTTTCCCTGTGAAGTCGCGACCTAGATGAATGGTGCATTTATTTTGCACCTTTAAGTATGTGATCTCCTCGGGAAGGATTGATTCATGGTTCTCTCTGACGAAGATTTTATTCTCTGCCAGTATCATTGCAACTTCCTTCTGAATCATCATTGGAAAACGGCAAGTGGCGGTATCTTCATGAGCAACTTGTACGTTATAGACATCGTTGGAAAACGGCAAGTGGCGGTCTCTTCATGAGCAACTTGTACGTTATAGACATCGTTGGAAAACGGCAAGTGGCGGTCTCTTCATGAGCAACTTGTACGTTATAGACATCGTTGGAAAACGGCAAGCGGCGTCTCTTCATGAGCAACTTGTGCGTTATTATTATTTTGGAAAACGGCAAGCGGCAGTCTCTTCATGAGCAACTTGTGCGTTATTATTATTTTGGAAAACGGCAAGCGGCGGTCTCTTCATGAGTAACTTGTACGTTATTATTTTTGAAAACGACAAGCGGCGGTCTCTTCATGAGCAACTTGTGCGTTATTATTATTTTGGAAAATGGCAAGTGGCGGTCTCTTCATGAGCAACTTGTACGTTATAGACATCGTTGGAAAACGGAAAGCAGCGGTCTCTTCACGAGCAACTTGTACGTTATTATTTTTCTGGAAGACAACAAGTGGCAGCTTCTTTATTTGAGCAGCTTGTATGTCATAGTATTTTTGGAAGACAGCAAGTGGCAGCTTCTTTATTTGAACAACTTGTATGTTATTGACATCCCTGAACGACAGCGAGTGGCAGCTTCTTTATTTGAGCAGCTTGTATGTCATAGTATTTTTGGAAGACAGCAAGTGGCAGCTTCTTTATTTGAGGCGACTTGTGTATCTACAATCTTATTATTATTTCAGCATTAATGAGTATATCTCCGAAAATCTCGCAGAGAAGTTTGTTATGAATCTTTACCTTCAGAAGTCGGTAATCCGTCGCCAGCAAATTTGATACTCTCTGTCTATCTTTGACCTTGAGTTGTGAGCTCACTGATATTTTTGGGTCAATAATCTGTTTTTATGGCCTATGCAAGATACCTTCTTTGTTAGGGTCAGAGTCCATATTCGCTCAAATTTTTATTCGCCGTCAAGAGTCTATTACTTGAAGTCGATGGTATTTCCCCAATATTGTATAATCTATGTTCCTGTGTTTTGTTGGTGTTTGGTTTCTCCAGCATTATCTTGTTTCATACAATATCTTTCTCTATGAATTCAATCACTACATTCATATCAAACATAATGGCGGTATCTTAGGGCAAAAATTTGCGTATTATGTATTTAAGTACCTTCAATCTCGTCGAGACGAAGATTTTAATCTTCATATCTCCGGATAGAAGAAACTTAAATAGGGGCAGCTGTTGTACCCCAAATTTTGACCTAAGATACCATCTCCCATCTGCATCATTACATTGCAAGTTGTTTTTGACCTATTTTATCAATTTTTCAAAGCAGATTTTAAATTCATAACTTTTTCAAGTCAAGAGTTGTTTATTTTTGAAACGCTAAATTTATTAATTGATCAATGCTAAAACAATGTTTATTTAATTATTTATTATTCTGAATTTAAATAATTGGAATTTATTTTCAGTTATTATATAATTTAAAGAATTATAAATAATAAAGTAAATATTTGAAAAGAAGTTTATTAATTGATAAAACAATGTTTATTTAATTATTTATTATTCTAAGTTTAAATAGTTGAAATTTTATTTTCAGTTATTATAATTTAGAAGAATTATAAATAATGAAGTAAATAATTGAAGAGAAGTTAATTGATCAATGATGTTTATTTAATTATTTATTATTCTGAATTTAAATAATTGGAATTTATTTTCAGTTATTATATAATTTAAAGAATTATAAATGATAAGGTAAATAATTGAAGAGAAGTTAATTGATCAATGATGTTTATTTAATTATTTATTATTCTGAATTTAAATAATTGGAATTTATTTTCAGTTATTATATAATTTAAAGAATTATAAATGATAAGGTAAATAATTGCAAAGAAGAAAAGAATTAACTGGTAAAATATTGGAGTTTTATTCATTTTATTCTAATTGTTACAATTGTTGTTTAAATACCCTATTTATTTACAACGTATTTACAATGATAATTTTTACAATGTTTAAAGTGAAATAAAAGCTATCCTAATTTTTTTTCTAAGTTCTAAATCTTCATCTTCTATCCAATACTTCTTTGATGCTCATTTGATTTTACCTGCAAAGAATTAAAATAAAAGTCAGAAATAAATAGATAGTTAAAAGCAGACGATTAATTTAGCGTTCATCATTAAAAGCAAACGGCTGGAATCAATTTTTTACCCTCTTTGCAAATCACGGGATTTCTCCCGGTTCACAAAAAGGGATGTTTATTTATTGATAAATATGAATGCACAAGTTAAAAATATGCACAAATTCAACATTTTCAAAAGCCAACTGCATATTTCAAAACCAATTGCACAAATCCAATTTTTATCAAAACTGCATATTTCAAAACCAATTGCACAAATCCAATTTTATCAAAACTGCATATTTCAGAACAAATTGCACATTGCATAGTCAAAGTTACATTTTCAACACAAAAGTCCAACGTAAACTACCCAATGTATGGGAAGAGGTCAAAAACACAAGGCTCTATACTGTACAATGCAGATGGCAAAGAGAAACATGTGCAGATCAAAACCACATATGCAAGCAAATATATTCCTATTTTTCATCATTTTCCAGCTTTGCTTTTTCAGAACTTAAAGTACATACAACATTTTAATGTTTCAACTGTACTAAGGAGAGGAAAGAGAGAAAGAGTGTGGGTTTACAGGTTTTGGCCTTAGGCAGAAAAGGGATAGAAAACAAGACTGCAATAATACAGTAAAAAAGGAAGTATAGAAAAGGATATAGGCAAACTGAATGGAACAGTAGAGTGCAGAAGTATCAAAGGCAAGAAAATAGTTAAATATACAAAACCTGAGCCATCAAAAAAAGAAGCCAGCAAACTGTTATTATAACAACAAACCCTTTAAGAAGTTGAGAGTTCAAAAAAAACCGGTGGGAAGCCTTAAGTCAAAAATTGTCAAACAAAATACCAAGCCAATTCTCAAGATCAAAAGCCTCAAGAACCTGCTGTCCAGCAAAAGCACCACCCTTTCAAAACGATAACCTGTAACATCAAAGCCCCAGGCCTTAGTTCCAAAATACCATACAAACCATGGCCTGAAAAATCTGTCAAAACCTGATGTCCAGCCAAAACCACCAAACAATACCCAGTCAAAAAAAAACCTTCAAGCCTCAAACTTAACAGCAATAACCATGGCCTTAAAAACCAGTAGAAACCTGCATTAAACCCGTTGAAGCCTCAAACATACAAAAACAACATCAAGCCTAATAACTTGCTTAAGCTCTAAACCTGTAACATAGGCCTCAAGGCCACAAACCTGAAACCATAACCATTTCAAAGCCTAACCAGTAAACTCATCAAAAGGCCAAACCTGTAGAAACAAAAACCAGGCCAAACCTGAAGCAAACCCAGCCAAAAACACCATCAACCTTAAACCACTGTCAATCCAACCAAAGCCAACAAACCAAACGGTCTAAACTAGAAAAAGCCTACCATTTCAAAGCATCAACATTATCAAACAAAGTCAAACATCATGAGCCCTCAGAAAATATCATCACTGGGCGCAAAATCATCATTAAACCCTCAGATTCAAATCATACAGCGACCAACACAAGGCAACCAGAAGAGAAGAAGAAAAATCAAATGTATTCAAAGGGTTTTCAAGCTGTCATCATTAAACCCTAAAAGGAAAAGAAAGACAGAGTACCAGGTTCCAGTGAAAGCGAGCTAGCTTCAGTGTCTTTGCCTCTTCGCCATCCAGCCGCCTGAGCACCTCCACCACCATTCATCCCCCTCCTCCGTCAAGGTATAATTTCTTTCCCTCCATTTTGCGCATCTTGACAGAAACACCATATTGAAGCTAGAGTCAGAAAGAAGTGAACGCAAAATCATAACATACCAAGTCATAAACATGCAAAATCATAAAAAACTTAATGCGTTAAAGGACGAAATCGTCACCTTCACACCGTCTCACTGAGCGACCCTTGGAGAAGAAGAGGCAGTTGGTGGCGCTGGCGGCTGTGAGGAAAAGGAGCTCTTTTCCTGGACATGTTTGGCTCGAGAGAAGAAGAAGAAAGACAAAGAAGACGAATCTGTAACGAGAAGAAGAGCGCCGCTCTGTATGTTTTGGCTTAACCGTAATCCTTTTTCCCCAAACTAAAACAAATATGCTTGACCCTAAACATTGTGAAAAAATTGGGCTCAACCCGTTTCCCTTAGCCAAAAACCCAACGAGTCCCATTATAACACCCCCCATTTCTGTTTGTTTTTGATTGGGCCCTTTAAAACCTTTTAGCCCATGCAATGGTTTGTTTATCTACCCCCTTTATTTCTTGGACACCTCTCTTTCTATTTTACTTTCTTTTAGCTTTTTTTAGAATTTTAATGATTTAGTTAATTAATGAACTTAATTAAATAGAGGTAATTTAATTAAACAAATTTTAAATAATGTGACCAATTTTTATTAAGTTTAACTTTAGGATTAATTTAGTAATTTTAGTATTCCTTTTTTTAATTAGATTTAAGTTAGTAACTTTTAAAGTTTTAATTCGGTTTAAAATTATTTAATAATTCTTAAAATAATACTTTATATTAATATTAAAAAACATATAGAAATAGAAACATATAAAAAAAAACATTTTTATTTTCTTTAATTAATTCTCTTGCTTTGTCCATATTAAAAATAAAAAATAAAAAATGCATGTTCACATCCTTTAGTTTTTTATTTAATCATTGTTGTGGTTATCTATCACTTAGCTATTTAATCATTATCTATCTACTTTTCTGTTTGATTATTTCATTGTTATTTGGTTATTCTGTTTACGTCTAAATCCAAGAGAAAAACGATTAAATTTGTTGACTTCATGTCCTCAAATCCAGTCACGCGAATATCTTCACTTCATGTCCTCGGATGCGACCAGATAACAACTTGATTCCTTCTGAAGCCTGGAGCACGACCAGATAAGAAGTGAGAAATTGCAAAGCCTAGAGCACGACCAGATAGCAAGTTTTTTCCCCAGTAAGTCACTGTAAAGCCTGGAGCACGACCAGATAGCAGTCGGTCTTATTTAACTCAGCAAATCACTGTAAAGCCTGGAGCACGACCAGATAGCAGTACATTTTCACCTCTTCGACTAAGAGATGATTCCCCGGCAGAGTAACGGACAACAGAAGTTCCTAAAGCTTTATTTCTCTCAAGACAGAGACTAGCATTCCCCAGCGTAGTCCTCTCCAACAACAGGTATGCGGGCTCTCGTAAAGGAATCTCTTATGCGATCGACACTTCTTTGGATGGAAATTTTAAGCCCATTTCCCGTCGTTAACTTCCAAATGGAATCTATAAGCCTATTCCCAATATCGCAAGACAAGTACTACTTCATGCGAGTGCAAATTTCTGGGCACTCTAGTGTTCAATCATCTTCTACCTTCGGATCACAAAAGGCAGACAAGCCAATCTACATCCTCGGGTTTAAGAAGATTGAACAGGGGCAGCTGTTGTACCCCAAAATTTGCCCTCCCATATTTTTCAATACATTTCAAATGAGGTCCTCAAATTTCTCAAGGAAATCCAAGGATTGACCAGACAAACTCTCTCATAAGGCAGTCTACCTCAAATTAGGGTTTCAGTTTGCATCAAGATGCTTGAGTCCAAAGGATCCCAGATGCTCACCATTTTCCTAATATGTTCACAAGATCATTCATGTCAAGTTTTAAGCCTTGTAGAGGAAGTTTGCTCAGTTAACTGCTCAAAGGTCTGAAAATCGACTATGCTAGGGCAAAAGTCAAATGTGGCCCACATACAATCAAACTTCAAGATTTTTTGTAACATCCTCATTTTGAAATATTATTCACCATTTGATCAAGGGTTGATCATGGTTCCTCAAGTATTGGTCACAATTCATCAAAACCCAAAAGTTGTCTAATTAGGGTTTTGTAGGAAAAGTCAACTCAACTTTGACCAAGCATAACTTTCTCATACTTTATAAAAAATGACTCATCCAAAGCTCATTTTGAATATGATGACATTCCCTACAATTCATCTTCAGCTCCCAAGTTCAAAATATGCACTCACAAGAAGATATGAATTTGGACATTATAGGTCATTTTGGAAAGTCAACAAAAACACCTTTTGGGTCAAAGCTTCATACATGAACGTGGAAGACTCAATTGAGATGAGACCAAAAGGGTTGCTTATAGGACATCTTAAGCTTTCTAAAAAGTCCAAGAACACCTATCTAGGGTCAAAATTGAGAGAGTTATGCATTGGCAAAGTTGACCATTTTTGCAAAATTGCCAAAAGTCAAATATGGCCAAAATTGCAATTTTTGCTAAATGGGCCCAACATTTTATGCTTGCACTGAGTTTGTAATGTCACCCACGACCCATGATCCCTTCCACTTGTCATTTTATTATTTTTGTCATTTATTTTGATTTTATTTCAATTAAATCAAATAAAATCAAAATAAAATCATGAAAATATCAAAAACTAATCAAAGCTTGAGATTTTGTGCATGTTTAGGTCTATTATACAGCTGGAGATGGAATCAAATAGTGCAAGGTTCATTTGGACACAAAAAGATTGGATTTTCTTGATTTGGAAAGATTTTGTACAATGATCAAATCATGAATCAACAATCATAATTGGAGAAGATTTGAAACCAAATTGCAACCCTAATTCATTCTTGGATACATAAGGAAGGATTGTAGACCAAAAACAAAGAGATTGGAGGCGTGTAAACAAGAAAGCAAGTTTTAAAAAATTGAAAAAAAGTGGCACACTGATTTCCAAGTTGCACACCAATTCAAAGCATTCTAAGCATCCCAAACGTTTGCTGGATATCCCAGGAACGTGTTTCAACCATTAACAAGCTTCTCCACGCCTTAAAACACACTGTAAGTACCACACGATTATCACATTTTCTTGAATCGAATACCATCATTCTGACATCTTTAGCAAGTTTTATTGACATATTCTTAATCCATGAGTTATTTGCAAGCTAATGGTTGTACTTGATTGCATTTTCATTGACTATACATCAAGATGCCATTGTTAGGGTTCTTGTTTTGTTTTTAGGGTTTTTCTGTACAGGGACAATCGGCCATGGATAGTGGTACCATGATGTTCGTGAGGTTGCAACAAGTTGATTGGTACCGCTGGTATATATTTATCATGCAGGGACAAGATTTTGGAGAGGACAGGGGTTATACTTACGCCCAGTGTCCGTAGGTAAAAGTTCTTGTCTAAAACGATAGAAGCCATGAGGACGATGATGGCATGGCAGGTGGTAAATGGGCCATTTGAATTTCGCTCATTTTTGAATTCAGCCATTTATTTTATCATATTATATTTCTTTATTATTATTCATACAAATAACCAAGCTAGCTCAGCTGGCCAGCGCGTGGGGGAAAGACGTCTAAGGGCCTGGGTTCGATCCCCAGGTCCCCATATTGTTACATATTATTTTTCTTTGTGTAATCAGGTATACAGGTGTCCCATAAGTCCACCATATGTCCTCAATATCCAGCCAGCAGATCTTCAACAAGCCAGATCTAACGCTTTATCCATGAGGGTCCACAATACACCCCAGTCAAGCATGTGCATAGGATCAGGAAAAGTAAAACAGGGCCAGGCGCTATTGGGCCCAGAATTGCAATTCATACCCCCCCGTCTTGCTACAAATCCAGGCCTATTTTCTTCCCTTTTATTTTTTGGATTTAATTTGTTTAAATTATTTACAAAATTAATTCCTTTTTTACAAAAAATCATAAAATCAATTTCACAAATTTAGAATTAGGTTTAATTTTATTTTACCAAATTTAATTTAATAATTAGTTTAATTTAATTTAGGATTAATTCTAACCCTTTTATAATTAAAATCAATTAGACAAATTAGGTTTTAACTTTTGACTTAATTTTTATCTTCTTCCTTAAAATATAAAAAAAAATACAAAAATAGGTTGATTTAATTATTTTTCTTAAATTTTTAAATTAATTAGTAATTAGGTTTTTTATTTATTTAATTAAATCTTATTTTCCCAAAATAATACAAAAAACACAAAAAATGATTTTTCTTTTAATTAGGTTTAGTCGGGGTCAAAACCCTAATTCTCTCGTCTTCGTTTCATCGCGCGTTTTATTATTTTTGCAATATTAATGTACTGCTCACGGTATGTAATAGTTTTAATTAGGATCTCGTTTTTATTTATCATTTACGGTTTTTTTTCTTTTTGGCTATGTAATTAATCCCCCTCCCCGAAGCCTTGTAATAGCGTAAGTTTTATTTTCTCGCATTTTAATTCTCGCAAATATTAACTGTTTAGATGTATGATTATAGGATTGTATGACAAGATTGCATGACAATTTAAAATGGCTAGCAAATCCTAAATGTGGAAAGATAATAACTGAAATCAAATCACTCGCACATGCGTACTCCTAGGGTATACTCTCACTTCGGTTGCCTTCGGTAAACGATCATTAAGTATAAGGTGTCTTAGTGGTTGCCCTCTTGTCTAAACAAAGATCAAAAGTCTCGTTCGGAAATGTTTCCTCGGAAAGGTTGCCTCAGAAATGTTGCCTCGAATATGATCTTAAGACATTACAGTTATTACTTAGACGTCCTAACATTGCGTTAATGATTGTACGTCCCTTTCGAATTGACCCTTACAACTCCAACGACGGTGCTACCTATTTCTCAATAGTGGGATCGCATTGTCTAAAGGAAACTAGAATGGAAATAATCTTTTTCGAGTAGGTAGATACTAGTAGGTACTTGCTCAAAACAAAATCAAACTTTTAACACCAAACACTTTTCAAACAAAGTTTTCAAAAACACTTCGTAACACTCTTGATGACAGAAGCAAGGGTTAAAACAAAGTAAAACAAAAACTCTTCAAAACAAACACACACAAGCAATTTTAAAAGATGAGCAAGTACCTAAGATCCCATGTAAAACGATGGATAGAAAGGGTGCTAACACCTTCCCTTTCTATAATCTACCCCACGTACTCAAAATATCGAAAAACGAATTTTTCTGTGCTTTTTTCCTTTCCTGTTGGATAAAATAAAAGTCGGTGGCGACTCTTGCTTACCGCGACATTTTGCAAACACAAACGCAAAATGCAAACCAGCATTTTCAAAACAGTCGGTTATGCCACCGTATCACACATATTATCCAAGCTTTCATATTGAAGTAACCCTACTATCCAGGTTCCTTCTCACAGCCCTACTATCCAGGCTTTTATATCGAAGTAACCCTATTATCCAGGTTCCATCTCATAGCCCTATTATCCAGGATTTCATATTGAAGTAACCCTACTATCCAGGTTCCTTCTCACAACCCTACTATCCAGGATTTCATATTGAAGTAACCCTACTATCCAGGTTCCTTCTCAAAGCCCTACTATCCAGGATTTCATATCAAAGTAACCCTACTATCCAGGTTTCTTTCTCATAGCCCTACTATCCAGGCTTTCATATCGAATCTAGGATTTCATACCGAAGTAACCCTACTATCCAGGTTCCTTCTCAACAGCCCTACTATCCAGGCTTTCATATCGAAGTAACCCTACTATCCAGGTTCCTTCTCACAACCCTACTATCCAGGCTTTCATCTCGAAGTAACCCTACTATCCATGTTCCTTCTCACAGCCCTACTATCCAGGCTTTCATCTCGAAGTAACCCCATATCCAGGTTCTTTCTCACATCCCTACTATCGATGCTTTCATATCGAAGTAACCCTACCATCCAAGTTCCTTCTCACAGCCCAACTATCCAGGCTTTCATATCGAAGTAACCCTACTATCCAGGTTCCTTCTCACAGCCCTATTATCCAGGCTTTCATATCGAAGTAACCCTACTATCCAGGTTCCTTCTCACGGCCCTACTATCAAGGCTTTCATATCGAAGTAACCCTACTATCCAGGTTCCTTCTCATAGCCCTACTATACAGGCTTTCATATCGAAGTAACCCTACTATCCAGGTTCCTTCTCACAACCCTACTATCCAGGCTTTCATATCGAAGTAACCCTACTATCCAGGTTCCTTCTCACAACCCTACTATCCAGGCTTTCAAATTGATGTAATCCTACTATCCAGGTTCCTTCTCACGGCCCTACTATCCAGGCTTTCATATCGAAGTAACCCTACTATCCAAGTTCCTTCTCACAACCCTATTATTCAGGCTTTCATATCGAAGTAACCCTACTATCCAGGTTCCTTCTCACGGCCCTACTATCCAGGCTTTCATATCAAAGTAACCCTACTATCCAGGTTTCTTCTCACATCCCTATTATCCAGGCTTTCATATCGAAGTAACCCTACTATCCAGGTTCCTTCTCAAAGCCCTACTACCCAGGCTTTCATGTCGAAGTAACCCTACTATCCAGGTTCCTTCTCATAACCTTACTATCCGAGTTTTTCCTCTATTATCCCCAGAACAGCAGTCCATATTACTGTAAGACCTGGACCAGATCAAACATAATTGATTTCACATTTCCCCAGTAAGTCGCGGTGCAACATATACCCCGACCAAACACAAGATCACTCCCGCTTCCCAAACCAGAATCATTCCCCGGTAGAGTGACGGACAACTGAAGCTCCTAAAACTCTATTCCTCTCAAGACAGAGACTAACATTCCCCAACGAAGTCCTCCTCAACAACAGGTACACGGGTTTTCGCAAAGGAATCTCATATGCGATCGACACTTCTTCTGATGGCATATTGAAGCTCATCTTCTGTCATTGACGTCCAAATGTAATCTATAATCCCATTCCCGATATCCTAGACAAGTATCACCTCATGCGAGTACAAATTTATGGGCACTCTAGTGTTCAATCATCTTCCACCTTCAGATCACGAAAGGCAAACAAGCCAATCTACATCCTCAGGTTTAAGAAGATTGAACAGGGGCAGCTGTTGTACCCCAAAATTTTCCCTCCCATATTTTTCAATACATGTCAAGTGAGGTCCTCAAATTGCCCAAGGAGGTCCAAAAGTTGACCAGACAAACTCTCTCCTAAGGCAGTCTACCTCAAATTAGGGTTTCATTTTTCATCAAGATGCTTGAGTCCAAAGGATCCCAAATGCTCACCATTGTCCTAATATGTTCTCAAGATCATCCATGTCAAGTTTCAAGCCTTGCAGAGGAAGTTTGCTCAGTCAATTGCTCATATACCTAGAAATCAATTGTGCTAGGTCAAAAGTCAATTGTGGCCCCCATACAGTCAAACTACAAGATTTTTGGTCAACATCCTCATTTTGAAGTATTATTCATCATTTTATCAAGTGTTGATCATGAATCATCAAGTATTGCCCATAATTCATCAAAACCCAAAAGTTGCTAAATTAGGGTTTTGCACGAAAAGTCAACTCAACTTTGACCAAGCATAACTTTCTCATACTTCATCAAAAATGACCCATCCAAAGCTCATTATTAAGAGGATGAAATTCCCTACAATCCATATTCATACCTAAAGTTCAAATTATGTACTCACAAAAAGATATGAATTTTGACATTATAGGTCATTTTGAAAAGTCAACAAAAACACCTTTTGGCTCAAAGCTTTATAACATGAGTATGGAAGACTCAATTGAGATGAGACCAAAAAGGTTGCTTAGGGGACATCCTAAGCTTTCTAAAAAGTCAAAAAGAACCCTCATAGGGTCAAAATTGAAAGATTTAAGCCCTGTCAAAGTTGACCATTTTTGAAAAATTGCCAAAGTCAAAGGTGTCCAAAATTGTATTTTTTTTGCTAAATTGGCCTAACTTTTTATACTTGCACTGAGCTTGTGATGTGGTCCCCGACCCATGAGCCCTTCCACTTGTCATTATTTTATTTTTATTATTTATTTTTATTTTATTTCATTTAAATCAAATAAAATCAATATAAAATAATGAAAATATTAAAAATCAATTAAACCTTGAGATTTTATGCATAATTAGAGTCATTATACAACTGGTGGCAAGATCAAATCGTGAAAGGCTTCATATGGACAGAAAAAGATTGAAATGCTTGTTTTGGAAAGATTTGGTGCAAGGAATAAATCAATGGTCAATCTTCATAAATGGCAAAGATTTGATGCAAATTTTAACCCCAATGCACTCTATTATAGATAGTGAACAAAGGCATACCAAAAGAGAGGTTAGAGGCAGCCGTGCCGAGGTGAAAGAAAAACTCAAAAAATTTCAAGAAAAGTGGTGATCTAATCCCTGTACTAGAGGCCAATTTGTACCGTTCTCAAATTACCAATTGATTGCTGGACATTTCCAGAAGGAATCTCACCCATTTGCAAGCTCCCTCACGCTTGGAATTGCGTGATACAGGTATCACGACATGCTTCCAATTTCAAATTCGGTTTCATTGATTCACTCATCCATTGCATATTCTAATGATATATTCGCGTTTGTCTTTGAGTTTGCAAGCTTTTGATACCATTTAATTATATTTCTAATACTTATATGAACATCTGCCATAGCTAGGTTTTGTTTTGTTGTTTTGGGGCTTTTAAATACAGGAACAATTGTCCCTAATGAAGGATACCGTTGTGATCAGAGGGTCAAACCCATTTGATCCATGGTCTTGAAACTTATTTATATTGCTTGTATGCAATTTTTGAAATACACAGGGTTATAGCTACAGCGCCATGTATGTAGGTAAAGGTTCAGAGCTTTAAACGAAGGTTCCAGGGAAGAAGATGATAGCTTGTCACAGCCTGATTGGCTGATTCAAATTCTGGCGCATTATTTTAGCCAGAAACCGGTAGATCTGATATATATTGTTTGTTTCTATTATATTAATAAACTAACATCCAGTGCAGTTGGTCAGAAGAAGGAAGTCAGAAGCTCATTGTTCCGGGTTCAATCCCAGGCATGAGCTTTTGGTATTTTCTCCTTTGTTTTCGCCAGAGCCAGCACGTGCATCTTCTGAGGATCATCACCTTCTAGATCCACTAGCCAGCATCAGATCCAGTGCACCATCTTTCTGATCCATTAGCCAGGACCAGATCCAGCACATTATCTTCTGGATCCCAGTCAGAACCAGATCCAGCACGTGCAGGCCATTATCTTCTAGAAACCATTCTGAACTAGATCCAGCGCACCCCATCTTCTGAGTGTCGTCATCTGCTGGATCCACCAACCAGGAGCAGGCCCAGTTTCCCCATCTTTTGAGGACCACCATCTTCTGGACCATCATCCTCTGGTCAGAGCCGCTGACAGTAGGACCTTGGTTATTTCTTATTTTCTTTAATTTTCTTTTCTTTAATTATTCTGCTTTTTTTTATCAACACCAAAATTATTTTTTTGTTCTAAAATTAACCAACCAAAAATCATAGAAAGAAGACTTGTTTTCTTAATAAATGTTTTTTTAATTAATTATTTTAATTAATTTCAGGCAATTATAATTTCTTTCACAATTAAAATTAAATTCGTCGTGCGCTGATTATTTATTTTTTGGACAATATTGTTGTAACTTCTCACTGGTATGTAATAGTTTAATTTAGGGCTTTTACTTATGGCTTATTTTTCCGGGTTTTTGGCTATGTAATTAATCCCCCTCCCCGAAGCCTTGTAATAGCGTAGATTTACTTTCTCGCATTTTAATTCTCGCAAATATTTAACTGTCTAGATGTATGCTAATAGGATTGAATGATAAGATTGCATGATAATTTAATACAGTTATAAAACCCTAATGTGCAAAGATAAATAACTGAAAACAAATCATTCGCGCATATCACTCTTAGGGTATACTCTCACTTCGGTTGCCTTTGGTAAAACGATCATTAAGTATAGGGTGTCTTAGTGGTTTCCCTCCTGTCTAACGAAGATCAAATGTCCCGCTCGGAAATGTTGCCTCGGAAATGTTTCCTCGAATATGATCTTAAGACTTTAGGGTTATTACTAAGACGTCCTATATTGCTTTAGTGATCGTACGTCCCTTCCGAATTGACCCTCACAACTTTAACGACGGTGTTACCCACTTCTCAATAGTAGGATATCGCTGTCTAAAGGAAACAAGAATAGAAACGATCTTTTTTCGAGTAGGTAGATGCTAGTAGGTACTTGCTCAAAACAAATCTTTTCATACTTACACCTTTAAAAACAATTCTCAAAACAAACTTCGTCACACCCTTGAGGACTGATACAAGGGTTGTCACGAAGTTAAAACTCTTTTCAAAACAAAGCACGTACACAAGCAATTTTAAAAGATGAGCAAGTAAAAAAAACGCAAAACACAAACCAGGATATCAAAATAGTCGGTTCTGCCACCGTATCACACACGCACATCATCTCTTCTTGGAAATTGGAGGTGGCCAAATTGAGGAGTCGACCATACTTCTTGGTGAAAGGAGAGTCTTCAAGTACCTTTGAAGCTAACTCTTGGAGTTGAGGGTGTGCTTTCACAAAGTTAATTTTAATGGTATTTCTTCGGACGGAGTTCATGGCCTACAAAACAAAAACAAAGATAAATTCCTAAATCCTTAAAATGGTTAGTGAGAATGCGTATGATTTTATGATGTTTATGATGTTATGTACAAGTAAGCAAGTTGTTATATACACACAAAGCAAACTAGTCCTTAGGTTTAGGCTTGTATGGAGTTTGTAGGTAAGTACTCTCTTGAAGTTTTAGTTTGCTCAAACCTGTCCTATTACTAATAGTAATCGGGTTCTAAAGGGTCTCAATATCACTGACCTTTATTTTAGGCATTGTCTCAGCATAATCAATCTTTTCTTGCAGACGAGATATCCCAAAAGTCCAATCTCAATGAGTTCAGTATCGAGAATCAACCAATTTTCATCTTTCCACCGAAACCGGTTATCTCACTATGTCCTAATGGTCAAGTTGTTAAATTAAGGTTCTAAGTTCGGTTAGTGCTTCATGACGCCACTAAACAACCCCTTATTCTCCTTGATTCAACATAAGGGATATTGGTACCCACAAATGTGTCACACTAACGTAGCCATTGTTTCAACCATATTGGTCTACGCCGTACAGTTTCCAGAATCTATTGCTACTTACCTAAAAAGGTGTCCCAGATCCGGGTAGAGGATCAAAGCAAGCCCAAACAAGGAACCATAATGTAAAGCAAGAAAATCAAACAAGGAAAGAAAGTAAAGGTGATCTATCCCTAAGGTAACCCCACTTTTAAATCTCCCCAGCAGAGTCGCCAGTTCTTTAATATGGTGGGAGAACTGACTTGGTTATTTTTGCGTTTGATCGCAATTGTTGTGGTTAGCAAGAGTCGCCACCGACTTTTCTTTTATCCAATAAGGAAAGGGTGAAAATAACAGGAAAAACTTTTGAGATTATTTCTTGAGTTCGGGGGGTAGATTATGAAAGGGGAAGGTGTTAGAACCCTTTTCATCCATAGTTATCTATGGGCTCTTAGTTGTTTGCTAGATCATTTTATTTTGTTTGAAAGTGTGCTTTGTGGTGGTTTTTGAAAGTATTTTTGAAAAGGCGCCTTCGTTTAGGAGAACTTTGTAATGATTCTCGTTTCAGCGAGAATGTATACAAAGTGTTGGACTTTTGAAAATATTTCATGTTTTGAAAGTGTTTGGTTTGTGTTTGTTTTGAAAGTTTTTTTGAAAATGGATGGTGAGCAAGCAAGAAACTAGGAGCAATCTACCTACTCAAAAGTCTTTGTTCATTTCTTCCTTCCTTTGATATTTCTATCTCACCATTGATTGGTAAAAAGCCTTATCTTTGGATGTAAAGGGGCGGGCGTGGGTCATCGTATAGTCATGATAGCAATGTTGTGAGATATCTTAGCATTTCTCTTAAGGGATTAAGATCATTTAAAAGGCAACATTCAAAGCGTCAACGAGGGACTATGATCTTGTATTTTTTATTGTTTTTGCTAAGACGTCTCACATGCATAACATGACCATTTTTAGGAAACAAGTGGAGCTTAACCTTAGGGGTGCATGTGTGGATAGTGTGTTTGATTTGCATGCATTTAATCTTTGATTAGGGTTATCTACTTGTTAATTTTTTCTTTCCGTACAAACCCTAATTTACTAGCATTTATATGAAAGTGATAAATTGCGGAAAGTAAATTTACTACGCTATTACATCATTCGGGAATGGGGTATACAAATTTACAAATGAGGATTGCAAGAAATTAAACCTAATTATCTATTACAACCAAATTGAAACTTGAATAGTATACAAGAATTGAAAGGAATATAATGTACAAGGATATAAATGGAAAAGAAATGGATTTTTGTGTGGATTTTGTTAAGAAAATGATTTTGATGTAATTAACTAAAAGGAGAGTAATCAATTAGAATGAGAAAAATTAAACCTAAGCTAATTAAGAAAAGAAATTAATTTGATTAAAGAAACAAGTTTTTAGGTTTTTTGTGAAAAGGTTTTAATTAAATTAAAATCCTAAGTTTCTAATTTAATTTTAATTAAAATAAAATAAAAATAATCAAAGTCTAATATTTATTTAATTAAGTAAAAGAATTAAATTTGATAAGAAAGTGTTTTTTTGTCTTTTTGGTCTTAAAGAAAATAAAAATAAAAATATATTATTACCTAAATAATAGATAAAATATTTTTGGATTTTTATTAATAAAAAGAATAATATTATTAATATTAATAATAAAAAAAGGGAAAATAAAATAAAATATGAAAACAAAGTCACAGGGTGAAAAGTTGAGTTGGGTGGTTTATTGGAAAAAAACAGTTTTTGTTTGCTAAGCCTGGCCCATTAGGTTTTTGTTAATCAGCAAAAGAAAAGAAAAATAAAAAACATTGGGCCTGCTGTAAAACCTGCAAAGAGGGGGGTTAGGAGTAGTAAAAATGTAAAGGCCCAGTTGGGGAGGCCCAAGGCGCTGGTTTCTTGCAAAAACAGAAGAAAAAGTTGAAAAATATGAGAAGAAAAAAGGCAGCGCTTGGGCTTGAACCCATGACCTTGACCATAAACGCACGCTGCCTTACCACTGAGGTGGCTATACATCCGTTAACTTAAACAAAACCATAAAATTATATTACAAAACAAGTTCTAAGCCTGAACTTCATCTTCTTCCTCGCGCCAGTTTACAGAGCAAATATTTGAAATTTGTAACTCAGCCATTTCTCAATCATTTTCAAAACTTCAAACACCAAACTTGTTAGAAATTTTACCACGATTCTAAATATGTAAATAACTTAAAATAATTCTCAAAGATGAGCATGAATTTATGTTGGTACCAAATCTAACCTAATATTTTCAGAAACTTCAACTTTAAAATTCTCCCTACTCAATCAATATAAATGAAAACTATGGACATGGGCAATTTCAGGGCAATGATATCTACATTTTATATTTGAAAATGCAAGCCTAACAATGCCTAAATGAAGAGATGAAAGTTCATAAAATTACCTCAAAAACTGGAAATAATGGAATGAGTTTGAGCTTGTTTCAAGTGGTGGTGATGATCAGGTTAGCTTCCTCAAGTTCCCAGGAAGCTAATGCAACCCTTACTTGGTGTTGGAAGTGCTTGAGTCGTGCTAGAGAAGTCAAGATGCAAGCTCTATTTTCTGGTTATGGAAGTTGATGAATATGGTGTTACAGTTGGATAACAGGTATTGGGATTATTTATATATGATGTTTAGAAGCTTTTGGAAGCAAAAGGCTAAGAAACGCACAAGTGATTTTTGATTTTGGGATTTTTGGCCAGAATATGCAACAATGGAGGTTTGTTATGCAATTCTGACTTTGGGGGTGTTTGAGGGCTTTTGCATTTGTGTGTTACCTTGCAAATAGTGTATGTATTTATAGGCAAGAGTTTTTGAGACTTTAAACAACTCAGAATTTGAATTTACATGTTTATGCTCAACATGTGATTTTTTGACAAAATAAGTTTTCATGTCTTGTACTTGGTTCATAGAGTTGTTAACCACTTTAAACACAATCCCTATGACTTTGTGCATGGAGTGTACTCAAAGAAAACAAGTTAGGAGCTCAAGAAGTTGACTTTGTGCATAAAGCTTGCTTTACAAGAATGGATATGTTACTCTCTCCCCAAAATGGAAAATTGGTTTGGACAAAGCTTGAAACACTTGGATAAGGGCATAATCAGTTGTGTAAACCATTAATTATGGAGTGAAAAACAAGTTTGAGGCCTGCAAAGTGAGGATTATGCAGCATGGCTATGGAATTGGTTCATGTTCATCACAAAATATGTCTTTCAAAACAAGTTTGAAACCCTAACTTCTTGCTTCGATTCTCTTAGCTCAAGTATGGTATTGATGAGTTCTTGGACATTTTTGAAAGCTTGTAACATCCTATAAAACCTTTATGTTGGACATTTTTGAAGAATCAACTTAGAACCATGGGAAAAGTTGCCATGAAGTTAGGTCAAATCCTGACTAAAATACTCAAAATTTCACTATGTATTTTTAGTTTCATGGACATGTCTTCATAAATTCATAACTAGAAATCCAAGAATTTCTAGAAAAAAGTTCTGCCCTACAATGTTTTAGATCTCATTGAGATCTATAACTTTCATGTTGGAAGTTTTCCTTGAATCATCTTGCATCATGGTGGAAATTTGGCATAAAGTTATGAAAAAATGTTAACTTTCCAACACTTAGAAAAAATTCTAAGTTCTAGAATTTTGACTTTTCAAAGATAACTTTGACTTTTCAATTTCTTGATAAACAAATTTCATGTTTTGACATGTCTTGATGAAATATGATTTTTGAAACTTGATTTTGATCAAAAGGTCAAAGTTTGACTTTTCAGTGTACAGTTGACTGAAATTCATCTGTCAATCCAATGATCTTGAGAGGTGATTTGAATTATGCAATTAGGTCAAGATGGTGCATTTGAATCCTTGAGATCATGTCTTAAACCAATAAGTCATTTTCTTGGTCAAAAGTCAAGAACTGAGCCTTCTCAATCAAAACCCAAATTTTGACCATTTTGCCCTTTTGGTGTTCTGATTTAATTTCTTTGAGGAATTGTGATCCAACTTGATCAATTGATATATATGAGTTCATAATTTTGATATGGATCCAAAATCTTGAAGTTTGATTGTAGGTTGACCACAGTTGACTTTTTATCCAATACAGTTGAGTTTAGGTCATCTGATCAAATGACTGAGCAATTTTATGATCCAAGACTTGAAACTTGGCATGAGAAGTATTAAGGGTTCCTAATGATCCATGAAAGTCATTTTAGGCATTATAAGTTCAATTGTACTTGTCAAAACTCAAACCCTAATTTTGAGTTGTCAGTGTTGAGGAGGTGTCTTGAGCTGATTAAACCTTGTGTAGTCTTGAACCAATGGAGATCTTATGAGAGATTTCTTTGAGAAATGAGAGGGAAAATTTTGGGGTACAACACTATGGTATGATGTCATGATGTTATGTACAAATAATCATATTCAAGCAAAGCAAACAAGTCCTTAAGTTTAGGCTTGCACGGGGTTTATAGGTAAGTACCCTCTTGAAGTTTAGTTGGTTCAACTTGTCCTAGAAAGTAATCAGGTTCTGGGGAATCTCAATATCATTGATATTTCTTCATTGGGCATTGTCTGAATACAATCAATCTTTTATTGTGGACGAAATATCCCAAAAGTCTGATCTAAATGAGTATAGTATTGAGTATCAACCAATCTCCAGCTTTCCACCGGAGTCGGCTATCTCACTACTTCCTAATAGCCAAGTTGTTCAACTAAAGGTTCTAATGTCAGTTAGTGCTTCATGGCACCACACAGCGGCCACGTATTCTCCTTGATTCAAAATAAAGGATACTGGTACCCACAAATGTTTCACACTAACATAGCTATTATTTCCATCATATCGGTCTAGGCTGTAAAGTCTCCACAATCTATTACTACTTACCTAATAATGTTCCTAGATCCGGGTAAAGGATCTATTTAAGACCCAAACATGGATCCAAAAATGTAAACTAAATAAGTCAAACAAATGAAAGCATTTAAAGGTGATTTAGTCTCTAAGGTAACCCTACTTTTAAGTATTTTCCCCAGCAGAGTCGCCAGTTCTGTAATGCGGTGGGAGAACTGACTCGGGTGTTTTGTGTTTTATCGCAATTGTTGCGGATAGCAAGAGTCCCCAGTGACTTTTCTTTTATCCAATAAAGGAAAGGGTGAAATGAACAGGAAAGACCTTTTGAGATTATTTTCTTGATTTCGGGGGGTAGGTTATGAAAAGGGAAGGTATTAACACCCTTTTAATATGTAGTTATCTACGGGCTCTTAGTTGCTAGATCACCTTAAAAATGCTTTGTGAAATGTGTTTGTGTTTGTTTGAAAGTATTTTTGAAATGTGCCTTTGTTTAGGAGAACTTTGTAATGATTCTCGTCTCTATAAGAATGTATACAAAGTGTTGAATTTTGAAAGTATTTCATGAAAGTGTTGGTGTGTTTGAAAGATGTTTTGTTTTGAAATGTTTGTGAGAAAGCAACTACGAGCGTTCTACCTACTCAAAAATTCTTTGTTCTTTTCCTCCTCCTTTAGATAGTGTTATCTTACCATTAGTTCGTAAGAAACCTTATCATTGGATGTGAAGGACAAGCGTCGGTCATCGTACAGTCATAGAAGGCAACTTTGTAGGATACCTTAGCAATTTTTCGTAAGGGACTAAGATCATTTACCGAAGGCAACATCGAAGGGTCATCGAGGGACTATAATCTTGTAATCTGGGGTCTTTGCTTAAAATATCCCATGTTCGAGGGACATGACTTTTTTATTCTAAGGCAATAAGTGTAGGTTAACCCTAGAGGTGTATGTGTGCAAAGTGTATTGATTTCATTTATTTATCTTAAATTAGGGTTATCTAATTGTTTGATTTTAAGTCTTGCCATACCAACCTTAATTACTAGCAATAATATGGAAAGCGGTAAATCACGGAAGTTAAAAGTTCTACGCTATTATAATACTTTAGGGGATGGGGATTACAAATTACAAATGGGGATGATGAAAAGTAAAATCTAGCTATTACAAGGCTTTGACAATTACATTATAATGTACAAAAATAATAGAACGTGCAAAGAAATTATAGAGAAAAGAAATTGGAAGGAAAGTTGTTTTTATATCTTTTGTATGAAAATGTTTTAAAGTTAATCTAACTAAACTAATAAAAACAAAGGAGTCAATTAATTAAATTCCTAAATTCTAAGTTAATTTAATTATAAAAGAAAATTAAAATAAACTAAGTCTAAATTAATTTTAATTAGTTAAATAAAGAACATATTTTTTAGGGTTTCATGTTTAAAGGAAATAAAATAAAAAAGAGATAAAAAAAATTAGTCTAAGTATTGAATAAAATATTTTTGGTATTTTTTGATTTAAATAAATAATAATAATAATAATAATAATAATAATAATAATAATCATAATAATAATAATAATAATAATAATAATAATAGTAATAATAGTAATAATAATAATATTTAAAATAAAAATAAAATATAATATAAATATAAACTAAGGGTCAGGGGGTTTGAAAAGTAGTGAGGGAGGTTTAATTGAAGAAAATGTTTTTGTTTAGGCCCAAGACCTGTTTTTGTAACCAGAAATAAATAATAAATAAAAAAAAATGATGGGCTGCGTGGTTTAGTGAACAAGGGGTGAGAGGGAGTAAAAATGCATGGCCCAATAGAGGAAGGCCCAAGCGCGTTTGTTCAAACAAAAAACAGAAAAAAGTGAAAATGCAAAAGGTCTCACTAGGGCTCGAATCCAGGATCTTCTATAGGTATGCCTTACACGCGTGCTCTCTACCACTAGGGTGGCTATAGATCTATTTATTTATATAAAAACATCACATTATATTATAAAATAAGTTCTAGTGGCAACTTCATCTTCTTCCTTGCTCCATAACCAGAGCTCTGTAACTTTCTCATCTCTTAACCATTTCAGAAATTATAAACATCAAACTTGTTAGAAATTTCACCACAATTTCAAATATGTAAATAACTTAAGCAATGGGTCAAAGATGAGCATGAATTTTAAATGGTATCAAATTTAACATAATTTTTTCAAAAAGTTCAGGCTAAAAATTCTTGCTACTCAGGAAACATAAATGAATTATAAGGACATGGTTATTTTCAGGGCTATGATGTCTATATTTTATCTTTTAAAATGAAAGTCAAATGATGCTTGTATGAAGAGTTAGATTTCAGAAAACTCACCTTGCAGATGGAGAACGTGTTTTGAGATTGAGCAACCTTCAAGGTGTTGTAATGATCTGGTTAGCTTCCTTGACCCTCCAGGAAGCTATTGTAATGCTTGCTTTGGATTGAGGATGGTTGAAATGTTCTAGAGAAGTCAACCTGCAAGCAACTGTTTTTGAAAATGGAAGATGAGGAAAATGGTTTTATAGTTGTGTTGCAGGTGTTTGGATTGTCTCTATATGTGTATTAGAAGCTTGGTGATTGATAAAAATGGAAAATGCACGAGGGGGTTGTGAGATGGATGTTCAAAGGCAGAAATGACACAACAATGGTGTTTTTAGAGAAACTTCTAGTTTGGGGGACTTTGGGAGAGTTTCAAGGCTTATAATTTTGTCCCCTAAGTTGCATAATAGTGTCTCAATTTATAGGAGAGTGTTTGGAGGCTTGAGGTGGTCAGAATCACAAGATCACATGTTTATGGATTTTGACTTGTTTTTGAATTAACCTTGACAAACATTGTTCCAATGCATAGTACAAGGCTTGTAGGGTGGATGAGAGATTTAAACATGTTGCTTCTGACCTTGTGTGTTGAGTGCATGCAGAGGGAACAAGTTAGAGGCTCCATACAAGTTGACTTTGTGATTAAAGTCACTTTTCCAAAATGGAAATGAGAACTTTCTTTCTTAAATGGCAAGATGTATTGGATAATGCTTAAATAAAGTGGTTCATAGCTCAAAAGCTTGTATAATATTATGAATAGAGATATATACACAAGTTAGAAGGCCTACAAAGTGAGATTATGTAGCATGGTTAGAGATTTGGTCAAGTGTTCATCACAAAAATGCCTTGTAATTCAAGAATGGATACCCAACTTCTTCTCTTCGATTCTCTTAGCTCAAAAATGATCTCTTCAATTTCTTGGACATTTGGAAAGATGAAGAATACTCTACAACTTTTATGTTTTCCACTTTCGCTAAATCAAATTGGAGCTATGTGAAAAATGTCCAAGAAGTTGGGACAAAAAATCTGCCTAAACTAGGTCAAAATTTCACTAAGTGTTTAAGAAAAAGTACATGACTTTATGGGCCTATAAATCAAAATCTAAGCATTTTTTGGACATGAGCCCTCACCTACAAAGTTTTATATTTCATCAAGATCTACAACTTTCATGTTAAAAGTTTTCTTTGAATCATCTTGCATCTTGGTGAAAAATTGGTATGAAGTAGTGAAATTATCATGTACAAAAACACAAAAAAATTTTAAGTCTTGAAAAGTTTGACTTTTTAAATTGACTTTTAAATTTCTTGATTTCTTTATGATCAATCTTCATATTTTTGAATGTCTTTATGAATCTTGACTTTTGAAACTCAATTTTGATCAAAAACTCTAAGTTTGACTTTTGGTGTATCAATTGACTTTTTCCTCAATTGACCAAATTTCAACCATCAATCAATTGATCTTGAGAGATGAATCGAGTCATGCAATTAGTTCAAGATGATGCACTTGAATTATTGAGATCATGTTTCAAATCAATAAGTTATTCATTAGGTCAAAAGTCAAGAATCAGTCATTCTAATCAAAAACCCTAATTTCGACCATTTTGCCCTTTTGAAGATTTGAACATTTTTCTTGGGGAATTGTAGTCCAAACTTGATCAATTGGTGACTATGACTTCAAAATGTTGATATTGGTCAAAAAATTCTGAAGTTTGACTGTAAGTTGACCACAATTGACTTTTCAACCAATACAGTTGATTTTTTAGTCAACTGGTCAATTGACTGAGAAAAATTGTAATTCAAGACTTGAAACTTGACATGAGTATTCTTAGAGGTCTATAATGATCCATGAATGTCACTTGAGGTATTAGAAGTCCAATTGTCTTTGTGAAAATCAAAACCCTAGTTTGAGGCATGAGTGTGTAGGAGGTGAGCTTATCTGGTCAAAAACTCTTGAGAACCCTTGAGCATTTGAGATCTTTGGTGAGAAATGTCTTGAGAAAAGAGAGGGAAAATTTTGGGGTACAACAAAATGCTTCGGGATGGGGGAATTACAAACTAAAAACGGGGGAAAGACAAAGTAAAAAGGTCTTAAGTTAAGCTATTACAATCCATATGCAATTACATAATTGTGAAAATAGTAATGCGAATAAAAAATGATTAAACGTGTGGAGAAGAGAGGAGAAATATGCGAAACCCTAAAATCTAAGTGATAAAAGAGAACATTTTTTCATTGTATTTTTGTTTTAGAAAAATATTTAAATTAAATTAATGAAACCTAAATCTAATTAATTAATTAATTAATTAATTTAAAAAAAGAAAGCGATTAAATATAATTAATTAAAAATTAATCTAATTAACAAAACCTAATTCTAATATTTTTGGTGATTTTAATTTTATGATTAAGAAATTAATTAATAAAAAAAAGAAATGAAGTAAATTAAACAAAACAAAAAATAAAATTAAAAAAATGACAATGGGCTAGGCTGCAACCAGTAATCATGGGGTGAAAATCTGAATCCTAGGGCCCAATCCAGAATTTCAAGCGCTGTAAAATAGAAAATGGGGGGTGGAAAGGCAAAAATCATTAGGCCCAATCCAAACAGCCCTGAACGTTTACGTTGGATCCAGTGTAGGCAGTTTAATGGAGCGCACCATGGGGTATTCATCCTCAGTCTCAGATCTGGGCTGATTTAGATCCAATGATTATGAGTTGAAGTTCATTATGCACGTGATGGGCATGTGCTGCATGGGATCTACAAGAATAACATGTGAAAAAACAAAATGCAGAACCTGGGGATCGAACCCAGTCTCTTAGACTCTCTAACACATGCGCTTTACCACTGGGCCAGTTAACTTATTCGTCATATACAATGAACAATAATAATATAATTCAAAAATAGTTGTATTCTCATTTTTCAAACATGCGCCAGATTGGATTTGAATGGACCAATCAGGATATGAATTTTTTCCATGCCAGTCTCGACCGGGGTCAAAAGAGTTCAGGGATGCTAGAGTTGACCTCCGGTCATCTTCTCCGATCGTATAAAATCTGGATCTGCAAAAACAAGCAAAATCAAAGTTCCAGATTCAAGCTACCCCCTTTAATTCGCATGCTACAAATCCAACCATGGGTACTGGTTTGGTATGAAACAGCTTGGATTATTGGAAACAGTTCTCGACTGAAATTTTGCCCTAAAAATTGCAAAACTCCATCCTCACGCAAAGCCTCACATGTAATGGTTCTAAACAGTGACAAACATTAGTATGAACACATGTATGTATATAATCCATTTATATTGCATGAGTAATGAATTTGGATTCATGAAAGGCTTACCCAATCGATGCACTTGGAGGTGAGGGTTCTGGTCACAATTTAGCTTGAGGAATGGTTGGAAACGAATCCTGGGAATCTCAGGATGATGATAGGGCCCCTGGAATGGATTGAATATGGCTAGAATTTGATTTTTGAATTTTGACAACCTTGATATTTTTTATGAATTTTTGTAAAGTTTCTCTAGGAAGATTTTGCATGTGTCTTTGAGTTTGCAAGGTTATGTATATATAGAGAGGACTGAGTGAGAGTGGAAACAAGGCAAGAGATCAAGGCATTAAACCATGGCTTCATGACAAAATAAAAATTTGAAAAATTGCTTAAATGGTGTGGTTCTTGCCACTTTTGTTTTGCAATGAACCTGAACATGTTTGCACGAATTTATGGGCCCAAAGTTGATCCAACAAGCTAGCCTAACATGTCTTAATCCATTATTATTATTTTATGTAATTTATTTTGTATTTATTTAAATAAAAACAAAATAAATATAAATAAAATAATTAGAAAATACAAGGTAAGGCAAGAGTGATTTTAGGAGCCTTTTTCAAAGTCATGGACATGTTTGAACCCAAAAAGTTAGGTCCATTAACCTAAAAATGCAATTTTGCTCAAAGTTGACTTTATGCATTTTCACAAGTTTACCTAACTTGTGTAACTCATAACTTGCTCAATTTTCACCTTTTTAAGATGATCTTGGAATTTTTGGAAAGCCCAAGATGTGCTCTACAATCTCTATGTTGACCATATTTGCTTTTGAAGATATTATATTGATGTAAGTTTCCTTGACAAAAAGTGTCTTTTGTTGAATTTTGAAAATGACCTATAATGTATGAGATCATATCTTTCAAATGAAGCATTTCTTGGACTTGAGAACAAAAGAAAAGTTTTAGAGAATTGGATTTTCTTCAAAATGGGCTTTGGTTGGGGGAAATTTGATGAAGCATGTGAAAGTTATGCCTGGTCAAAGTTCAGTTGACTTCTCCTAAGGAAACCCTAATTTGACAATTCTTGACTTTTGATGATTTGAGGACTTTCCTTGAGGAATCATGATAAACCCTTGATCAAATGATTAATATTACCTCAAAATGTTGATGTTGACCAAAAATCTTGAAGTTTGACTGTATGTTGACCATAATTGACTTTTTGACCAATATAGTTGATTTTCAAACATTTGAGCCATTAATTGAGCAAATTTGTGATGTATGGCTTGAAACTGGACATGAACCTTTTTAAGGACCTATGAAGAACCATGGAAGCCACTTGGGACCTTTGCAAACCAAATTTCCTTGAGAAACTCCAAACCCTAATTATAGGCCTTTGGTTTATGAGGTGTATTTTGAATAGTCAACCCTTGAGTGTCTTGACTATTTGAAGAGCCTCGAAAGAATGCTTTAAGAAAAATGTGAGGGAAAATTTTAGGGTACAACAGTTGCCCCTGTTCAATCTTCTTAAACTTTAAGAGTTAGATTGACATGTTCGCCATTCATGACTTGAAGGTAGAAGATGATTGAACACTCAAGTGCCCATAAATTTGCACTCGTCCGTGCAAGATGGTGACGTTGTTGGATGATTGCATCTGGAATGGGTTATAGATGCCATTTGGGGAAGTGACAGAGAGTCGTCGGAGATGGGCTGATAGATGCCATCCAAAATAACTGTTGACTTCAACTAGAATAAATATTTGGTTGACTTAAGTTGAACCAGCATAGGTCTTTTACCCGTTTTTAATTGAAAAGGTATTGGAATAAGTCTTCAAAAGAATTTTACTTTTAAGGTTTAGTCTTTAAAGGGGATATTTGTTAGATCTCTGAGGGAAAATCTTTTCAGAGTAAACTTCTGTTGGTTGGAATTCGGTCTCCGAAGAACTGCTTTATAAGAATTCAGCCTCCAAGGAAATGCTTTGTCGAAATTCAGTCTTCTAGGAAATGCTTTATCTGAATTCAGTCTCCAAGGAAATGTTTTATTGGAATTCAGTCTCCGAGGAAATGCTTTGTCGAAATTCAGTCTTAGAGGAAATGCTTTGTCAATATTCAATATTTGAGGAAATGCTTTATCAGAATTCAGTCTCCGAGGAAATGCTTTGTCGGATTTCAATCTCTAAGGAAATGCTTTGTCGAAATTCAGTCTCAGAGGAAATGCTTTATCGGAATTCAGTCTTTGAGGAAATGCTTTATCAGAATTCAGTCTCCTAGGAAATGCTTTGTCGAAATTCGATCTCCGAGGAAATGCTTTGTTGGAATTTTGTCTTCGAGGAAATGCTTTGTCAAAATTCAGTCTTCGAGGAAATAATTTATCGGAATTAAGTCTCCGAAGAAATTCTTTGTCGGAATTTAGTCTTCGAGGAAATGCTTTGTCAAAATTCAGTCTTCGAGGAAATGCTTTATTGGAATTCGGTCTCTGAGGAAATGCTTTATTGGAATTTAGTCTCTGAGGAAATGCTTTGTTAGATTTCAGTCTCTGAGGAAATGCTTTGTCAGATTTTAGTCTCCGAGGAAATGCTTTGTCGGGATTCAGTCTCTGAGGAAATGTTGTCTGGTCGTGTAGATAGTTGATGATATTCATCTGTCTGTAGACTTTACCTGAAAAGATAAAGAATTAATTGTATGCAATGTCATGATGTATGAAATGCATTGTGCAATTATGTCCTTAAAATAAATGAGATTGTGATGTATGCATTTTGTATGCATATACTGTGATGTTTTATAATTGATGTATGAATGTTCAATGTTTTTTAGGTGCATTTTTAAATCTTGAGCAACATCTTAGCCTAGGAAAATAAATCTCTTACCGTCTCTGGGGATGAAGAGTATGTGCAATCTTCAATCTTCTGGGAATTGTTTCCGCTGGAGATTCCTACTTTCTATATGAGGAAACTCTACTGGGGAACATTGATTTCTGCTTTCTAAGGGAAATCTGTTGGAGAGTGCTAACTCATGGTTGTGGAAAAAGAGTTCAAAATCTTTGGTTGTTATTTACTCTATTGGGGAGTTATAATTTTTTGTATACCCTGACTGAGGACAACATCGATAGATAACTTTCTGACTCGTCTGAGGAGGATATAGTTGACTAACATCTGATCCGATTTTAGATTCAGTAGCAACTCTCTGGGGATAGTGATGACTTCACTAGGGAAGGGAGTTTTGCCGGTGACTCATGGAAATCTGTGGAACAGACTCGAGCTGGGGAGATTGGACCTCACTGGGGAGACAGACCCTATTGGGGAAATAAACCTTGGTGATGGAGAAATATCCTGCTGAGGGAAACTCTTTGTTGAGGAGAATGAGCTCTGCTGGAGAGAAGTAATCTGCAGGGGTTTTTATAGCTTTGAAAACTCAATTGGGGAGAATAATTCCCATAAACTGTAATGATCGGGATTCTGTAGATAGGTAATATTATTGGGAAGAAGCTTGCACTCCTTTATCTGGCAGAGTGATCTGCTCGGAAGATTTTGGGGAATGTATGAACTTGCGAAGATCACCGTGTAGGGATAATCTCATGGAAGTTGCTCGGTGGGGATTAATGGGTGGCTTGGATGTCATCCCAACTCCTACAGTCTTGAGTAACTGCTCATTCCTGTTTTTATGCACATATTTGTTAACAGTCAATTGTGTTCATATGCATATGCTCGTTCAAAATTTTAGTTATTAGAAATTTTGCAAACAAAACAGAAAAAGTAAAAACATAATTTGGCTTTGAAATTGTTTTTGTATTGATAATTTTGCCCATAAACAGGCGATTTTGTACAAAGAGACGAAAATCCTTGTAAGAGGAAGTCGTCAAAGAAAAAATTACAAAGTGAAAACAAAACATATAGCTATGTGGAAATAATCTTATCAAGTTCCAACTCTGATATTGCCCCCTATGTCTTCAAGCATCTCATCTCTTGTTATTGGAAGAAGGCGATTGGATTGATCTGTACCGTTTGAAATTTCAGTGTTGGTAACAAGGCTTGCAGTGAATGATCCAATGGGACATAGTCGTACGCTTTTGATACCAAAATTTTTCTTGGGCTGCCCTTTCTAGCTTTTAGTTCACCAGGATACCCTTTTTTGTCCAAGCCGCCTTTTCAGGTTTTAGACTTGTCGGGTGTACAATCTTTTAATATAAATCCCTGATTTTTGCCCGAACCCTTTTGGTTCGCCGGGATGCCCTTATTTTTGCCTAGGCCAGTCAACTTAGCGGGTCATTTTTAGGCGTAGTATCTTTTGACTATGTTCGCATTCACAGGATGCGGGAAATCTTCATTGTCCATGGTGGTCAGTATCATAGCTCCACCAGAAAGTATCTTCTTGATTACAAATGGTCCTTCATAAGTGGGAGTTCATTTTCCCCTGGGATCACCATGCGGTAGAATGATGCACTTTATTACCAAGTCACCAGCCTGACATACTCGATGCTTAATCTTTTTGTTGAATGCCTTGATCATGCATTTCTGATACATCTGTCCGTTACAGACAGCTTCAAGCCTTTTCTTGTCAATTATATTTAACTGATCCAACCTGGTATGAATCCACTCGTCTTCATCCAAGTCTACATCTTTTATGATTCTTAGAGAGGGAATCTGGACCTCGACAACAGGTAGGACAACTTCCATACCAAAAACCAGAGAGAATGGGATTTCCCCAGTTGATGTTCTATCCGAGGTGCGATAGCCATAAAGAGAAAACGGTAACATCTCGTGCCAATCTTTGTATGTCAAAACCATCTTCTGTATAATCTTCTTCATATTCTTATTGGCGGCTTCCATTGCACCATTCATCTTAGGTCAATACGGAGAAGAGTTGTGATGCTTGATCTTGAACTACATGTAGAGCTCAGTGATCATTGTGTTGTTAATATTGGTATTGTTATCTGTGATAATCCTCTTGGGAATTCCATGCCGACAGATCAAGTTATGTTTGATGAACCAAGCAACCAAATTTTTGGTGACAAAGGAGAACGAGGCTGCTGCAACCCATTTTGTAACGTAATCAATGGCGATGAGGATGAAGCGGTGTCCATTAGAGGTTGTAGCCTTGATATCTCCAATCATATCAATGGCCCATATTGTAAATTTCCAAGGAGTGGTCATGAAATTAAATGGCACAGGAGGCACATGAACTTTATCAGCGCAGATTTGGCACATATGACAAGTTCTTGAGTGGTGGTGATAATCAGTTTCTATAGTCGGCCAATAGCAGCCAACTCTTAAGATCTTTTTAGTCATAGTGTGTCCACTTGAGTGAGTACCAAAGACACCCTCGTGCATGTCTTGCATAATTTCTTCTACTTCTTTCTTATCCATACAACGAAGCAGGGTTGAATCATGATTACGCTTGTACAAAATTCCATTGCTCAAGAAGAATTTTATCGAGAACCTTCGTAAGAATTTCCTGTCATTGATGGATTCCCCCTCAAGATATTCTTGAGTCTCAAGGTACCTTTTTACCTCATGAAACCAGGGTTTTTCATCTACTCCATCAGTATCGATTCCATACCAGTGTACAGGTTCATCGAATCTTTCAATGGTAATTCTGGGAGCCTCATTGTCCCATCTGACCTTGAACATGGATGACATGGTAGCCAGAGCATCCGCCAGCTGAATCTCTTCTCTTGGTATGTGCTCGAAAGGTAATCTCCTCGAAATATGAGATCAGGGTGATCAGGGTTAGTACATGCTCTTTATAAGGAATGATATTTGGGTGCTTTATATCCCAATCTCCCTTAACCTGACTGATTACCAAAGCTGAATCCCCATGCATGCTTAAGAATTTGATTCTTAGGTCATTAACAGCCTTAAGACCCATGATGCAAGCTTCATATTCGGTCATTTTAATGGTAAAGTCAAAGCATAGTCTGGCAGTAAAAGGTGTATGGTAACCTTCGGGGGAAATGATCACAGCACCAATTCCGTTTCTAAGAGCGTTGGAAGCTCCATCAAAAGCCATAGTCCATCGGGATCCTTGTTCAGGTCCTTCATACGGTCCAGGTTCCTCATAATCTGTTACTAGCATAATGTTCTCGTTCGGGAATCCAAAGTTCATAGACTAGTAGTCGTCTACAGCCTGATGCGCCAAATGGTCGGCCAATACACTTCCTTTGATGGCTTTTTGAGTGGTGTACTAGATATCATATTTTGTTAAGACCATCTGCCATCGAGCTATTCTTCTGGAGAGAGTTGGCTTCTCGAATATATACTTGATGGGATCCATTTTAGAGATCAACAATGTAGTATGGGTCAACATATACTGTCTCAGTCGGCGAGCAGCCCATGCCAAAGCGCAACAAGTTTTCTCAAGTAGTGAATATCTTGTTTCACAGTCGGTAAACTTTTTGCTAAGGTAGTATATTGTATGCTCTTTTTGACCAGACTCGTCATGCTTCCCCAGTACACACCCCATTGAGTTCTCTAGCACTGTTAAGTACATGATTAACAGTCTTCCTTCGATTGGTGGCATTAGAATGGGAGGTTCCTGTAGGTACTCCTTGATTTTATCAAAGGCTCTTTGACAATCTTCATATAATTTTACTACTTGATCTTTCTTCAGCATCTGGAAGATTGGCTCACAAGTAGCAGTCAAATGCAAAATGAAACAGGAAATGTAATTTAGCCGTCCTAAGAAACCTCTGACTTCCTTCTTGGTACGAGGAGTTGGCATCTCTTGAATGGATTTAAATTTTTAATGATCAACCTCAATACCCTTACCACTGAAGACGAAGCCCAAGAGCTTACCAGATCTCACCCCGAAGGTGCACTTGTTCGGGTTTAGTATTAGCTTGTACTTACTCAGTATTTCAAACAGTTTATGAAGGTGATCAAGATGCTCTTCTTCAGTTTGTGTCCTGGCTATCATGTCATCAACGTAGACCCCTATCTCGTGGTGAATCATATCATGAAATAAGGCTACCATGGTGTGCTGATAGGTTGCCCTGGCGTTCTTCAACCCAAAAGGCATAACCTTATAACAGAAAGTGCCCCACTGTGTGACAAAGGTAGTTTTCTCCATGTCTTCAGGTGCCATTTTGATCTGATTGTAACTTGAGAAACCATCCATGAAGGATAATACCTTATGTTGAGCGATATTGTCAACCAAAACATTGATATATGGTAGTGGGAAGTCATATTTGGGGCTTGCCCTGTTTAGATCCTTATAATCTACACACATACATTCCTTGTCATCTTTCTTTGGTACTGGAACAACATTAGCCACACATTGAGGATATGACGTCACTGCCAAGAACCCTACGTTGAATTGTTTCATAACCTCAGCCTTGATCTTTTCTGACATTTCAGGACGCGTGCGACAAACTTTCTGTTTTATCGAAGCACAACCCTATTTCATTGGCAGATGGTGAACCACAATATTGGTGTCGAGCCCTGGCATGTCTTCGTACGACCAGGCAAAGATTTCAACATATTCATGTAGCATATAGATTAAACTGCTCTTGGCACTATTGTCTAAGTCAGCGCCTATCTTGACCTCTTCCTTATCTGTCTCAGTACCCAGGTTCACCATCTTAACTGGATCTTCATGTGATTGGATAGTATTATCTTCCTGTATCAAAAGTCTGGCAAGTTCTCCAGGTATTTCACAATCATCCTCACCTTCATATTTTTCTTGGTAGATCGGATTTTCAAAGTAATATGAGGCAACAGAAGAATCATTATTGATGAGATCTAGAGTGGATGGGGATTTGCAATGTAGTGTGTGGGTGTGTGTAAGAACACATAGTTTTTTTTTAAAAATGCAATAAAAAAGAAATACATGGATCACAAAATTTGTATGCAAAACGTCCAATGTTTTTATTGAATGGGAAAATGTTTATGAATTAATCAACCCTTAAAAAATGAACCATTGTGCCCCGGGTAAGACACAGGGTTTTAAAGTCATTGTTCAAATTTTACATAACCAAAACTTTCAAAGTAATAAAAATAGGAATATATCCATTACTCCTGGATGAAAGAGATAGGGAACACGTCTTCTGCATTCCAGTTATCCAGTCCATCACCAATAGTAGGGAAAATTCAATTGTTGAAGTCACCATCCCTATTTGCATCCTCTATATCATTGACCCTATTGTTGCTGATGCAGAACAAAGGTCTTCCGGCACAAGTGTGTCAAACAACCCTCTAACCTTCTGTAGTAAAGCCCAGACCAAACTTGTTAGATTTATAAGGGATATCAGCAAGCTGACCCCAAATCGTACTATCACCTTCTTTAATAACGGCCTTAGCATCTTTCAAGGAAGATATCTTGTGCGGAGCTTTGGTGATTTTCAGGATGGATGAAACATCTTCAATAGTAACAGGGGAGAGCACTTCAAAGGTTTGACAGGGTGTTTTAATGAATTCTCCGTCCATTTACACGTATTGGAATGAGTTGAGGTGGCTGACCATATATTCCTCCTCTCTACAAACAGTAATAACTTTCCCTTTCACCGGGTATTTCAGCTTTTGGTGCAGGGTGGAAGTGACAGCACTTTCCCCATGGATCCAAGGGTGTCCCAATAAACAAGAGTAAGCAGACCCGATATCCATGACATAGAAAGTGGACTCAAAAATCTGTGAACCCACCTTGATCGGGAGGTCTACCTCTACATGTACCATTCGCTTTGATCTGTCGAAAGCTCGAACTATGATATTGCTGGGCTTTAGCACCAACCCTTCACAATCTAACCGGTCATGAGTATGTTTGAACTCTAAAAAGTTAGGCCCAATAACTTAAAATCACAAATTTGCTCAATTGAGATTTCATGCATTTCTTGAAAATTGCCCAACTTGTGAAACTCATTAATTGGTCAATTTTCATTTTTTGAAGATGATCTTGGAATTTTTGGAAAGCCCGAGATGTTTTATACAATCATTATGTTGATCATTTTTGCTTTTGGAGACATTATCTTGATTTAAGTTTCCTTGACAAAAAGTGTCTTTTGTTGACTTTTTGAAAATGACCTATGATGTATGAGATTATATCTTCCAAATGAAGCATTTTTTGGACTTGAGAGTAAAAACAAAGTTGTAGACAATGGAATTTTCTTCAAAATGGGCTTTGGTTGGGGAAAATTTGATGAAGCGTGTGAAATTATGTCTGGTCAAAGTTTAGCTGACTTCTTCTAAGGAAACCCTTATTTGGCAATTCTTGACCTTTGATGATCTGAGGACTTTCCTTGAGGAATCATGATCAATCCTTGATCAAATGATGAATATCACTTCAAAATGTTGATGTTGACCAAAAATCTTAAAGTTTGATTGTATATTGACCACAGTTGAGTTTTTTACCAATACATTTGATTTTCAAACATTTGAGCAATTGATTGAGCAAATTTGTGATGTAGGGCTTGAAACTTGACTTGAACCTTATTGAGGACCTATGAAGAACTATGGAAGCCATTTTAGACCTTTACAAACCAAATTTCCTTTAGAAATCCCAAACCCTAGTTGTGGGCCTTTGGCTTAGGAGGGGCACCTTGACTAATCAAACGTTGAGTGTTTCAACCATTTGAAGAGCCTTGAAAGAATGCTTTAAAGAAAAATGGAAGAGAAAACTTTGGGGTACAACAATTTCCCCTGTTCAATCTTCTTAAACCTGAAGAGTTAGATTGGCATGTCCGCCATTCGTGACTTAAAGGTAGAAGATGATTGAACACTTAAGTGCCCATAAATTTGCACTCGCCTGTGCAAGAAGTAACGCTGTTGGTTAAGTATATTGGGAATGGGCTTATAGATGCCATTTGGAGAAGTGACTAAGAGTTGTCAGAGATGGGCTTATAGGTGCCATCCTAAATAACTGTTGACTTCAATGGGAAGAAATATCAGAATAAATCTTTCGGCGACTTTAACTGAACCAGAGGAAGCGTCTACCATAAACTAATCAGGATAAATCATTGGTCGATTTAAACTAAACCAGTAGAGGAAGACTACCAGAAAACAAATCAGGATAAATCATTGATCGATCTAAACTGAAGCAGCGGAGGGAGTCTACCAGAAAACGAATCAGGATAAATCGTTGAATGATCTAAACTGAACTAGCAGGGGTCTCGAATTATCTTTAACTAGAAACAAAATCAGTAAAATCTTTGAGTCGATTTAATTGAACCAGAGAAAGAAGTCTACCGGAAAACAAATCAGGATAAATAGTTGATCGATTTAAAATGAACCAGTAGAGGTCTTAAATTACCTTTAACTTCTCAGGAAAATGCTGAAATAGCCCTTCATCAGATGCAGCTTTCGAGAAGACTGTCAGGTCATATACGTAGTTGATGATATTTGTTGTCTGATCTTTCTTGAAAAGGTAAAGAGTTAGTTGTATGCAATGTCATGATGGATGAAATTCATTTCGTAATGATGTTCTCAAAATAAATGAGATTGTGTTATATGAGTTTTGTATGCATATGCTATGACATTTGGTAAATGATTCACGGATGTGAAATGTTAATGAAGCGCATTCGCAAATTTGAGCATCATCTTAGTCTGGGGGAAATAAATCCTCGACGTTTGTTGTGGATGAAGAGTATGTTCATCTTCAATTTTGTCTTGAATACATCCACTGCGGATTCCTATTTGTTTTGAGGAAACTCTACAGAGGATGTTGATTACTTCTTGGGGAGTAGAGTTCAGGAACCTTTAGTTTGCCATCACTTTAATGGGGAATTTATTTCTTATTCACCCTAACTGGGGATAAAAGAGATGGTTGAAATTTCATCTTGGAGAGGATGGTTGTGATCGGTGGATCTGGAACTGACTGTTTAACGCTGGTTCGCGAAATGTCGCGGAAGCAGGAGTCGCCACCGTCTTTTATTTTCTCCAAATGGAAAGGACAAAAGCACAGAAAAATTCCTTATTGAGATTGCTCTCGGTCCGGGAGGTAGATTTATAGAAAGGGAAGGTGTTAGCACCCTTTCTATCCATGGTTATCCATGGGCTCTTAGATACTTGCTCATTTGTGTTTTCAAAAATGTTTGTTTGCTTTTCAACTGTGGGTTTAAAAAGTTTCTTTGAAAATTTCAGTTCGACTCTTGTATCAGTCCTCAAGAGTGTTTGAAAAGTTGCTTTCGAAAGCTTTTTGAAAAGTGTCGGTGTGAAAAGTATTTTTTGATTTGTTTTGAAATTAGAGCAAGTATCTAGAGTCGTCTACCTACCCTAAGGAATTTGTCTGTGTAAATGTCCTTGAAGTAGTGCCATCCCACCATTGAGAGGTAGGTAGCACCACCGTTGGAGGTGTTCGGGTCAATTCGAGGGTTCGGGACATGGTGATCACCGGAGCAATAGGAAGACACCTTAGAAGCTACCCTCATGCCATGTTCATGGACATGAGGACTTACTAAAACATCCTCTACTCGACGACCACCTTTCGAGGGGCAAGGCAACAGTGAGGCGTACCCTAGGGGTGGTGTGTGATTTGTGTGTCGTTTTCAGATATTTTTGTCTTGTTTATGCATTGGTGATCTATGCGTTGCTTTTATTTTTGGCATTCATTCTTTCATGCAAATTATTAACAGTTAAAAGATGCGGAATTAAAAGTCCTACGCTATTACAAAGGCACGGGTCTACATCGCCAAATTAATCCAAGACCCGATTTGAATAAAATAAAGTGCGAAAAAATAAATATCCTAATTAATCTATTACATGGCTTTGGGAGAATTACATGAAATTTATAAGAAGGAAATAAAATAAACGCTCGAAATAGAATTATGATCGAATGCGAGGGCGTTGGACCCTTTTAAGGAAATTAAGTTACAATTAATAAATTAATTAAGTTAAAATAAAAGGAAGAATTTTTTCTGGAGTTTTTGTATTTAAGGAGTTTAATGCGAAAATTAAATTGGAATTAAAAAAAAGTTAACTAACCCTAATTCTAAATTGTTTTTTTAATTTATTAAGAAAATATTCAAGTTTGACCTAATTTATATTAATTATTTACATGGCAAATTTTATTTACAAAATAATAACTAATAATTAAATAGGGTGAAAAAGAAAAAAGGAATAAAAGTATAAAACCCTAATTCTACATTTTTTAGTTTATTACAAAAAATATTAGAATTAAACCTAGAGATTAAAAAAACTAAATTAATTAATAAAGTTTATTTACAAAAAAAGAACATTAGTGAATTAAATAATAAAATATATTTTTTGTTTTTTGATTTTCTGGATTTTTTATGTGTTTTATGTTATTATTAAAATTAATTTTAAGGAATTAAAATAAAACAATTAAATTGAAACAAGTAAATAAATAAGAAAAGAAAAGGGATAGATATGCAAACAAGAGGGTGTTCCATAGACTTTAGATCCTGGCCATTGAGTGGATCTTCAAGGACATGTGGCGAGCTCAAGCATAGGCGTCCATGGTGGTCTTCAGATAAAGCGCTGCATGGGAAGATATTAGGAAAAATAATATTGAAGGAATGGGGGGACCTGGGAATCGAACCCAGGTCCCAGAGTTTACCAAATCAATGCCTTGCCACCTGAGCCATTTACGCGCTTGTAATATAATATGACAAACAAACAACATAATGCAAAACAATGGTTAGTGGTATATTTCACGCGAAATTCAAACGCGCCTATGAGCAACGGACACGTCCTCCATCTTCTTCATGCTGCCTGCAAAATAAAAAGAGATAGCGGGGGTTTTAAACCCCCACTAAATGGTAAACGTAAAAATAGCGAATAAGCCGTCGTTGCTCATAAATTAAGCGCGACATGTGTAATGGATTCGTATGAAGGTCGTGAGTTCAGTGGTCCAGGTCTTGTTGGCCAATTTTTCCTGAAGAGGAAAGCCTTAATTTCACAGTTTAGAAAACCTAATGAGCTCCAATGGCAACTTTGCATATAGGCTACAAAAACTCAATTAAACAATATCAATAGACTCAGAAGGTCCATGTTAGTACAAAACAACAATCAAAACGTATGGAAAATGCCCAGAAATTCAAATACGATTATGCATAAAGTATGAGGAATTTTGAGTTCTATATACCAATTCTTGATGCTGGAAGCATGGAAAAGGATTCAGTTAGGTTCCTTGATGCCTTAGAAAGCTTTTGGAATTGATATTTCGCTTTGAATTGCCCTCTAATGCAATTTTCAGTTTTGACTTTTTCACCAAAAATTGCAAAGTGTGTTCTTAGGTTTGGGCGCAGCTTGAAGGTTCTTAACATTAGGTTTTGCATATGTATATGTATGCCAATGGATTAGGGTAGAGATTTGAGTCAAGAGATCTTTGCATTGATGTATGAAATATTTGATTTTCAATGAATATTTTTTCAAATCTTTTCCATGAATAACATGCCAATTTGCACCAAATCTTCCCTTTTTTGATGTGCACGAATCTTGAGTAACCAATGAGGGCATATGCTGCATAAAAAGATTCAAACACATTTGTTTAGTATTTTTTCATATTTTAATTAATTAAATGAATTAATGTTGATAAAAATTCAAATAAATAATAAAAAATGATGAAATAAATCCCCTTTGGGCCAAATGGTCGTGCATAGCCTTTGGATAATGATTATTGGAAGAAAATGTGGCCCATTAGCAATTTTGAAGCATTTGAAGCAAATTTGACTTTTCAAAATTCCCAAAAATTTCCCAACTTCCACAAGGCATATCTTGCTCAATTTTTAAGCTTTGATCATGTTATATGACATTTTGGAAAGGTCTTGAAGTCATCTAACCAATGCCTTTGGTCCCATGTCATTTTGATCTACCAATCTCAAGTTATGGTCTTTGACCTAAAGTCCCTTTTTGTTGACTTTTGAAAATGACCTATAATGTTGAAATTGATAACTTTTTGTGAGAGCATTTCTTGGACTTGAAGTGTGAAGAGGAGTTGTAGGAAATGTCTTTCTCTTAAAAATGAGCTTTGGATGGAATTTTTCTGATAAACCATGTGGAAGTTATGACTTGGTCAAGTTATAGTTAACTTTTTCAACTGTCCAAATATGGAAACTTTTGCATCTTGAGACTTTTTGAGCCATGCCTTGAGAATCATGATCAAGAATTGATCAAATGATGTTTGTGGCTTCAAAATAAGACGTTGACCAAAAATTTGGACTTTTGACTGTCAAATGACCATTTTGCCCCTACAGTTGACTACTGAGCAATTAGGGTTTTTTGACTGTGCAATTTTGTGCTATAAGTCTTGAAACTTGGTATGAGGATGCTTGACCATGTTTATAGGCATGTGGGACTTGATTGGACCCTTGTAAACTTCAATTTCTTTGCCAGAACCAAAACCCTAGTTTTTTTACTGTTATGAGGCCCTTGAACTGTGCAACCCTTGGGGAGATTTTGAAGCATGTTCTTTGCAAATCTTGAAGAATATGGGAGGGCAAATTTTAGGGTACAACAGTTGCCCCTGTTCAATCTTCTTAAACCTGAGGATGTAGATTGGTTGGCGTGCCTTTCATAATCCGAGGGTGGAAGATGGTTGAACACTAGAGTGCCCAGAAATTTGTGCTCACATAGTAGTGTGATGGTGGGAATGGGCTTATAGATGCCATTTGGAGATTGATGGATAGGATGATGGGCTTATAGATGCCATCTGGATGTCGATCGCGTAAGAGATTCCTTAGCGAGAACTTGCGTACCTGAAAAAGAAAATGATTACCTGGCCTGTTACAGGAGCTGGTCTTCAAACTCTTTGTATAGATGCGCCCTGACTGGTTACAGGAATTGAATCTGGAGCTTCAAAAAGGTGATGAATGAATCAGGGATGGTTACTATCTCAACGGGACGGTGAGAGAACCTTGGATGATTACTACCTCAACAGGAACGCTGAGAGAACCTTAGATGATTACTACCTCAACAGGAACGCTGAGAGAATCATAGGCGACGTCAACCTCAACAGTAACGCTGAGAGAATCATAGGCGACCTCAACCTCAACAGTAACGATGAGAGAATCATAGGCGACTTCAACCTCAACAGTAACTCTGAGAGAATCTTGGGGCGATTACTACCTCCGCAGTAACAGGGAGAGAACCATAGGCGACTTCAACCTCAACAGTAACGCTGAGAGAATCTTGGGCGACTTCAACCTCAACAGTAACGCTGAGAGAATCTTGGGCGACTTCAACCTCAACAGTAACGCTGAGAGAATCTTGGGTGTCTTCTACTGAGTCTTCATCAGGAAAATCTTTAGGGATCGATTTAACTGGACTAGAGAAGGCCTTTGATTGGATAAGAATCAAGAAAAATATTAGGGTCGACTTAACTGAACCAAGCAAGGTCTTGGAATCTTCAACTGGATAAGAAACAGGGAGATCTTAGGGTCGATCTGACTGAACCAGAGAAGGCCTTTGACTGGATAAGAAACAGGAAAATCTTAGGGTCGATTTAACTGAACCAGGCAAGGTCTTGAAATCTTCAACTGGATAAGAAACAGGGAGATCTTAGGGTCGATCTGACTGAACCAGAGAAGGCCTTTGACTGGATAAAAATCAGGAAAATCTTAGGGTCGATTTAACTGAACCGGACAAGGTCTTGAAATATAGCTGAGAACTTAACTGGATCTTTCCTGAAAGGTAAGGGTCAGTCATATGCAAGGCATGATATGAATCAAGCGATGATGTTCTCAACATAAATGAGCTTTGTAAGATATGGTGCGTATATGCATGCTATAATGTATGGAAATGTTTTTGAATGTATGTTTTTTGTCTGGGAAAGTAAATCCTTGACGGGTGCCGGGAAGTCACTCCTGGGCTGATGTTGAAGAATAGATCTTTGCTTCCGCTGGGGATGATAGTTGCAAGAATACGGGTAGGAGAAGATAACTCCGTTGGGGAATAAACTTGGCTAATGGATTACTCTACGGGGAATAACTATTCTAGCGACCTTGTTGGGGAGCAATGCTCTGTGGGGAGAGAGGTACTTGCTGGAATGTTGATGGTAGCTTCGCTGGGGATACCGTTGTTATGTTGGAAGTGTTAATAGACTTCGCTGGGGATAAGAAGACTTCATCGAGGACGATCCTTCCGTGGCTTTTGGCTGAGGATAACCCAGTTATATCCTGGTAGGGAAATAACCTTTGAATAAAGCCGGGGGACGCGTTCGTGTTCTGCGGGGGAGAAGCTTCCAGAGTCTACTGGGGATAAGCTTACTGCTTGGGGAGATGGATTCCAACTTTCCTGGGGAAACTGGATTGGACTCTCCTGGAGAAGTTTTGAACTGTATCGGGGAAGTGACTCCATTGAATGTTTGATATACCGCCGGGGAATAATCTTTAGGCCAAGACTGTCGGGGATGCTTGTTAAAAATGCCTGTATAATGCTGGGGAATGTTGAGATCTACTGGAGGATACCCAACTTCCTTAAGGTTGACTGTAACTTTGCTTGGGGAGAGTGCACTGACTTGTTGGCTCACTCTCTGGGGAATTAAGGTATATTGGTTATGTTCTTCGACTGAACTTACCTTGGTACCTTGATGGACAGAACCATTAGACCGTTTGGACGACTCATTACTGCCCCTGTTTCTGAGGTGGGAGAGGCAGATCTGTGAGGTGCTGATAGTTGTTGATGGACAGACCTTCTTCTGGTAGGCAGGTGACAGGATGACAGGACATAGTCGTACGCTTTAATCCCTAAATTTTGCCTGGACCGCCCTTTCGGGTTTTCAGTCCACCGGGATACCCATTTTTGCCCAAGCCGCCTTTTCAGGTTTTCGACTTGCCGGGTGTACAAATTTTTTCATTTCATCCCTTATTTTTGCCCGAACCCTTTTGGTTCGCCGGGAAGCCCTAATTTTTGCCTAGGTACGTCAACCTAGTGGGTTTTTGATTATGCGTATTTTTTCCGACTAGGTTCGTGCTTTCAGAATGTAGGGAGTTGCCCCTGTTAGAAGTGTTTTGTCATGCTACCAGAAGGTGTTTGATTAGGCAAGATCCGTTGTTGGAATGCCCCAAGTGACTCAGGCGGAGATTTGCCCCAGGCTATTTGGACTCTTGAGAGATTCCTTGAATCTTGACTGGACTTCCCCAGATGATGGACAATGATCAGGCCATGCCCCTTGATTGGAGGTGCTTTTGTTCACTAGGTATTCATCGTGCGAATTTCCCTGCTGTTCAAACAATAGTCACATGCAAACAATGTTATATTAAAAATGCAAAGCTTATGTCTGTCTTGAAGATTTTGAAAATGCATTCTTTTTCATAAAACAAGTGAATGTTTGTAAAACGTGATATCAATTCCGTATTTACCGTAGGCCTTAAGGAGTCAGGATACCCTTCGTAACAATATGCTTTCGAACTAACCCATGCTTCAGCTAGGACTTTTGAGGGTTATAACGTGGCCTGGTTCATGGTTTAAGAAACAAAGGATAAAGGCTCAAATTATTTGTACCCACCCGTTCTTCGTGATGTTCTTCAAACCTAAGCTCAGTTGATCGTGCATTAGACTTTTATTGAATCCTTGTCCTGACGTTCCAATGATGGTTCAGATATTGATGATTTATTCTGAATAGGCAGTCATTCCTTTTTGTTATTGTTGAGGGTTTGTAGGACCTCTTTCTTTTTGATTTTGCTATCCCTAAATTTTGCCTGAACTGTTTCTTTCGTGATTACAGTCAACAGGATGCCCCAGTTTTGTAAGTCTCCTTCATAGGTTTTGACTTATTGGGTTTTTACTTCGAAAGATAATGACTGCCTTTCTTTATTGATTATTCGGAACCATCACTGTCTTTCTTTGTTTTGTAAGGACCTCTTCTGGTGCCATTCGTTGTGCACCTGGATCAACTGAGAAGACTACCCTGCCCCAGGTTACGATTAAGGGTTTAAAGATTTTTTTTTTGTGAAAAGCAAAACTCCTACTTCTTTGGCTCGAAGGGGTTGACGAGGGATTATCTTCCTTATAACTCCAGTGTTTAGGAATTGAAACAATGCATGTACCTCATCAGTTGGGTCTGTTAAAAAGCATACTGTAGACTATGGTATCGTTTTTGTCATCCTCTCTCAAGAGGCTTAGCATTATTAATCGAGCGTTGATCATCAGAAAAAATATGAAAATAATTTGCATATAGTGAATACGAATATATTGCTTCAAAACAGACGTATGCGATGCATTAATGGAATAACAACGTTTAACATGAGTAAATGTTTGAACAAAAGAAAGTTACAACTTGAAAATCCTAATGAACAAAAGTCTTTTCATCTTCAGGGCTTGTTACTTCAAATGGTGAGCCTTAGAGGGATGGTAGAAAAACTCAGCCTGACCATCTTGTGTGAACTCCAATGCTCCTTCATCAATCAGGTCCTGGATCTTGTTCTTCAGAGCCCAACACTCATTTGTATCATGTCCTGGACTGGCAGAGTGGTAGGCACACCTTTTATTGGGATGATAGGTAGGAGATGTTGTGTTGGGGTTCCGGGGATGAGCCCTTAATGTGATCAGATTCAATCTCAACAGGCGTTGTAAAGCTTGAAACAGCGACATGTTGAGCTGGGTGAATTGCCTCCTGGGCTTGTCTGACTGAAGCTGGTGAAGTTGCTGCTGAGTTTGTGACCCTGAAGCCACTTGAGGAGCTCTCCTCTTATCACCTTGTCTTAAAGGTGGTTGAACGATGACTGGCTCTTTACCCTTAGACGTTTGCCCCAGTTGGTTACTCTGAAGCAGTTGGTTGACGAGAACTCCGAGCTCTTCTTGTCTTTGAGCTAAACCTTGAATGATAGTCACCCGCCCCAGCATCTGGGCTTTCATTGCATCCACTTCAGCTTGCAGACGTTTCAGCCGTTCGTCCTCAGCGCTGTTCCTGACCAGAGTCCCCATGAGAAGTTCTCTCAACTCCTCCTGTCCCTTGGATAGATTCAGGAGGATTTCCCCGAACCGAGTCTCTTGAGCATGGGAGTCCTGGTTGTCTTGTTGGGAAGCCATTGCTGAAATAAACAGCGCAGATGGTAAGTGGCCTGTCAAAAGGGCACCTGTAATGCAATGATATGTATGATATGCATGCAATGTTTTCAAGGACCTCGCGGGGTAAATGAGAAATTTGTTAGAACTTGAATCCGGTGGCTTGATTGAAGGAACTTCATGTTATTGAGAGTCCTTCTTCAAAGGGTCAAAGGCTCACCATATCCAGTGGGTCATAGCCTCTGACTCAGATCCTCAACCTGGCTAGAGGAAAATAAATCCCCTTTTGCCCCTTGCTAGACATTCTGGTTCATCATGACCTGCATCACAAGCCCTTGAGATCCTTGAAATGGGTTAGGATGTATGCAATGGTATGATGTTATGGTATGCATGGAGTGATGTAAGTAAACCCTGTTATGAGTCCCCATTAAGGACTATAAACAAAACCTGCAAGAAACTCAGTACACTCTGTTATGAGTCCCAATTAAGGACTATAAACAAAACCTGCAAGAAACTTAGTAAACCCTATTATGAGTCCCAATTAAGGACTATAAACAAAACCTGCAAGAAACTTAACAAACCCTGTTATGAGTCCTAATTAAGGACTAAAAACAAAACCTGCAAGAAACTCAGGTGTCAGACAACAAGCATGCAAACAGTCAAGTACGAAGGCACACAAGTCACACAAAAGAGCCCTTAGAGTTTAGGCCAGCATGGGGTCTGGGTATTACCCTCTTTCAGTTTGTTGGTTCATACCTGTCCTATCAAAAGTAACCGGGTTCTTAGAGGATCCCAATATCATTGACTACCCTCAATCGGTCATAACTCCAGCATCGCAATCTTTTCTTGCAGCCAGAACCATCACGAGAGTTTAGCCTCAATGGGCGTAGCATACTGCTACTGTTCTAATGGCCAAGTTGTGTCATTTAAAGTTCTAAGGTCTGTTGGTGCTTAATGACTCCTCAGAAGACCCATATTCTCCTCGTTGCGACACAAGGGATATCGGTACAGACCAAGGTGCCACACCAACGTAGCCACTGCTTCACCCATGTCGGTCTACGCCGGACAGGTCCCTCACAGCTTATGCTACCTAACAGGGTATCCCCAGATCCGGGTTAGGATCTATGTAACTCCGATGCAGCCCACAATAATAAAGCAAACAAGCACAACAATTGAAAACACAAGTGATCTTAGTCCTAAGGTACACCTCACTTTATAAGAGTCCCCAGCAGAGTCGCCAGTTCTGTGATCGGTGGATCTGGAACTGACTGTTTAACGCTGGTTCACGAAATGTCGCAGAAGCAGGAGTCGCCACCGTCTTTTATTTTCTCCAAATGGAAAGGACAAAAGCACAGAAAAATTCCTTATTGAGATTGCTCTCGGTCCGGGAGGTAGATTTATAGAAAGGGAAGGTGTTAGCACCCTTTCTATCCATGGTTATCCATGGGCTCTTAGATACTTGCTCATTTGTGTTTTCAAAAATGTTTGTTTGCTTTTCAACTGTGGGTTTAAAAAGTTTCTTTGAAAATTTCAGTTCGACTCTTGTATCAGTCCTCAAGAGTGTTTGAAAAGTTGCTTTCGAAAGCTTTTTGAAAAGTGTCGGTGTGAAAAGTATTTTTTGATTTGTTTTGAAATTAGAGCAAGTATCTAGAGTCGTCTACCTACCCTAAGGAATTCGTCTGTGTAAATGTCCTTGAAGTAGTGCCATCCCACCATTGAGAGGTAGGTAGCACCACCGTTGGAGGTGTTCGGGTCAATTCGAGGGTTCGGGACATGGTGATCACCGGAGCAATAGGAAGACACCTTAGAAGCTACCCTCATGCCATGTTCATGGACATGAGGACTTACTAAAACATCCTCTACTCGACGACCACCTTTCGAGGGGCAAGGCAACAGTGAGGCGTACCCTAGGGGTGGTGTGTGATTTGTGTGTCATTTTCAGATATTTTTGTCTTGTTTATGCATTGGTGATCTACGCGTTGCTTTTATTTTTGGCATTCATTCTTTCATGCAAATTATTAACAGTTAAAAGATGCGGAATTAAAAGTCCTACGCTATTACAAAGGCACGGGTCTACATCGCCAAATTAATCCAAGACCCGATTTGAATAAAATAAAGTGCGAAAAAATAAATATCCTAATTAATCTATTACATGGCTTTGGGAGAATTACATGAAATTTATAAGAAGGAAATAAAATAAACGCGCGAAATAGAATTATGATCGAATGCGAGGGCGTTGGACCCTTTTAAGGAAATTAAGTTACAATTAATAAATTAATTAAGTTAAAATAAAAGGAAGAATTTTTTCTGGAGTTTTTGTATTTAAGGAGTTTAATGCGAAAATTAAATTGGAATTAAAAAAAAGTTAACTAACCCTAATTCTAAATTGTTTTTTTAATTTATTAAGAAAATATTCAAGTTTGACCTAATTTATATTAATTATTTACATGGCAAATTTTATTTACAAAATAATAACTAATAATTAAATAGGGTGAAAAATAAAAAAGGAATAAAAGTATAAAACCCTAATTCTACATTTTTTAGTTTATTACAAAAAATATTAGAATTAAACCTAGAGATTAAAAAAACTAAATTAATTAATAAAGTTTATTTACAAAAAAAGAACATTAGTGAATTAAATAATAAAATATATTTTTTGTTTTTTGATTTTCTGAATTTTTTATGTGTTTTATGTTATTATTAAAATTAATTTTAAGGAATTAAAATAAAACAATTAAATTGAAACAAGTAAATAAATAAGAAAAGAAAAGGGATAGATATGCAAACAAGAGGGTGTTCCATAGACTTTAGATCCTGGCCATTGAGTGGATCTTCAAGGACATGTGGCGAGCTCAAGCATAGGCGTCCATGGTGGTCTTCAGATAAAGCGCTGCATGGGAAGATATTAGGAAAAATAATATTGAAGGAATGGGGGGACCTAGGAATCGAACCCAGGTCCCGGAGTTTACCAAATCAATGCCTTGCCACCTGAGCCATTTAAGCGCTTGTAATATAATATGACAAACAAACAACATAATGCAAAACAATGGTTAGTGGTATATTTCGCGCGAAATTCAAACGCGCCTATGAGCAACGGACACGTCCTCCATCTTCTTCATGCTGCCTGCAAAATAAAAAGAGATAGCGGGGGTTTTAAACCCCCACTAAATGGTAAATGTAAAAATAGCGAATAGGCCGTCGTTGCTCATAAATTGAGCGTGACATGTGTAATGGATTCGTATGAAGGTCGTGAGTTCAGTGGTCCAGGTCTTGTTGGCCAATTTTTCCTGAAGAGGAAAGCCCTAATTTCACAGTTTAGAAAACCTAATGAGCTCCAATGGCAACTTTGCATATAGGCTACAAAAACTCAATTAAACAATATCAATAGACTCAGAAGGTCCATGTTAGTACAAAACAACAATCAAAACGTATGGAAAATGCCCAGAAATTCAAATACGATTATGCATAAAGTATGAGGAATTTTGAGTTCTATATACCAATTCTCGATGCTGGAAGCGTGGAAAAGGATTCAGTTAGGTTCCTTGATGCCTTAGAAAGCTTTTGGAATTGATATTTCGCTTTGAATTGCCCTCTAATGCAGTTTTCAGTTTTGACTTTTTCACCAAAAATTGCAAAGTGTGTTCTTAGGTTTGGGCGCAGCTTGAAGGTTCTTAGCATTAGGTTTTGCATCTGTATATGTATGCCAATGGATTAGGGTAGAGATTTGAGTCAAGAGATCTTTGCATTGATGTATGAAATATTTGATTTTCAATGAATATTTTTTCAAATCTTTTCCATGAATAACATGCCAATTTGCACCAAATCTTCCCTTTTTTGATGTGCACGAATCTTGAGTAACCAATGAGGGCATATGCTGCATAAAAAGATTCAAACACATTTGTTTAATATTTTTTTCATATTTTAATTAATTAAATGAATTAATGTTGATAAAAATTCAAATAAATAATAAAAAATGATGAAATAAATCCCCTTTGGGCCAAATGGTCGTGCATAGCCTTTGGATAATGATTCTTGGAAGAAAATGTGGCCCATTAGCAATTTTGAAGCATTTGAAGCAAAGTTGACTTTTCAAAATTCCCAAAACTTTCCCAACTTCCACAAGGCATATCTTGCTCAATTATTAAGCTTTGATCATGTTCTTGGACATTTTGGAAAGGTCTTGAAGTCCTCTAACCAATGCCTTTGGTCCCATGTCATTTTGATTTACCAATTACAAGTTATGGTCTTTGACTTAAAGTCCCTTTTTGTTGACTTTTGAAAATGACCTATGATGTTGAAATTGATAACTTTTTGTGAGAGTATTTCTTGGACTTGAAGTGTGAAGAGGAGTTATAGCAAATGTCTTTCTCTTCAAAATGAGCTTTGGATGGAATTTTTCTGATAAACCATGTGGAAGTTATGCCTTGGTCAAGTTATAGTTGACTTTTTCAACTGTCCAAATATGGAAACTTTTGCATCTTGAGACTTTTGGAGCCATGCCTTGAGAATCATGATCAAGAATTGATCAAATGATGTTTGTGGCTTCAAAATAAGATGTTGACAAAAAATTTGGACTTTTGACTGTCAAATGACCATTTTGCCCCTGCAGTTGACTGCTGAGCAATTAGGGTTTTTTGATTGTGCAATTTTGTGCTATAAGTCTTGAAACTTGGTATGAGGATGCTTGACCATGTTTATAGGCATGTGGGACTTGATTGGACCCTTGGAAACTTCAATTTGTTTTCCAGAACCAAAACCCTAGTTTTTTGACTGTTAGGAGGCCCTTGAACTGTGCAACCCTTGGGGAGATTTTGAAGCATGTTCTTTGCAAATCTTGAAGAATATGGGAGGGCAAATTTTGGGGTACAACAATGGTTGACTAGTATTTGGTCGAAATCCAGGCTATGCAACAAATTTCTGGGGAGGATGAAGTTAACTATTATCTTGTTGGGTTCTAGGCTCGCACCAAATTTCTGAGGAGGATGAAGTTAACTATTATCTTGTCGGATTGCAGGCTTCGCAACAACTTTCTGGGGAGGATGAGGTTGACTGTTATCTGGTCGGATTCCAGGCTTTGTAGCAACTTTATGAGGAGGATGAAGTTAACTGTTATCTGGTCGGATTCCAAGCTTTGCAACAACTTTCTAGGAGGATGAAGTTAAACTATAATCTGGTCAGATTCCAAGCTTCGCAGCAACTTTCTAGGAGGATGAAGTTAAACTGTTATCTGGTCAAATTCCATGCTTCGCGGCAACTTTCTAGGAGGATGAAGTTAAAATGTTATCTTGTCGGATTCCAGGCTTCGCATAAACTTACTAGGGAGAATGAAGTTAAATTGTTATCTGGTCGGATTCCATGCTTCGTAGCAACTTTCTGAGGAGGATGAAGTTAACTGTTATATGGTCGAATTCCAGGCTTCGCAACAACTTTCTGAGGAGGATGAAGCTAACTGTTATTTGGTCGGATTCCGGGCTTCGCATCAACTTTCTAGGAGAATAAAGTTAAACTGTTATCTGGTCGAATTTCAGGCTTCTAGGCAACTTACTAGGGAGAATGAAGTTAACTTTTATCTGGTCGGATTCCAGGCTTGGCAACAACTTTCTAGGAGGATGAAGTTAAACTATTATCTGATCAGATTCCAGGCTTCGCCACAACTTTATAGGAGGATGGAGTTAAACTGTTATCTGGTCGGATTCCAGGCTTCGCAACAACTTTCTGAGGATGAAGTTAAACTGTTATCTGGTCGGATTCCAGGCTTCGCAACAACTTTCTAGGAGGATGAACTTAAACTGTTATCTGGTCGAATTTCAGGCTTCACAACAACTTTCTAGGAGGATGAAGTTAAACTGTTATCTGGTGGGATTCCAAGCTTCGCAACAACTTTCTAGGAGGATGGAGTTAAATTGTTATCTGGTAGGATTCCAAGCTTCACGACAACATTCTGAGAATGAAGTTAAATAGTTATTTGGTCAGATTCCAGGCTTCGTAGAAACTTTCTAGGAATGAAGTTAAACTGTTATCTAGTCGGATTCCAGGCTTCACAGCAACTTTCTAGGAGGATGAATTTAAATTGTTATCTGGTCAGATTCCAGGCTTCGCAATAACTTTCTAGGAGGATGAAATTAAACTGTTATCTGGTCGAATTCCAGGCTTCACAAAAACTTTCTGAGGATGAAGTTAAACTGTTATCTGGTCGGGTTCCAGGCTTCGTAGAAACTTACTGGGAATAGTATCAACTCTGTTGGGGACAAGGGGTTTTGTCTATTGATTTGTAATAGTCTGAGAAAAGACTCGTGGTGGGGAATCTGGAGCTTGTTGGGGAAATAAACCCAGGCAATGGAGGAATATCCTGCTGAGGGAAGCTGTTTGTCGAGGAGAATACGCTCTGCTTGAGAGAAGTAATCTGCAGGGGCTTTTATAATCTTAAAAACTCAGTCGGGGAGAGGAATTCTCGTGGACTGTAATGTTTAGGATCGAGTATGTTGGTGACATTGCCAGGGAGAAGATCATAATCCTTTATCAGCTAGAGTGAACTGCCGGAGAATTTGTAGGGAATGTATGAACTTGTGAAGATTACCTTGTATGGATAATCTCATGGCAGTGGCTCTGTGGGGATTCGTGAAGACTTGAACATATCTCAACTTCTAAAGCCTTTGGTGAATGTTGATCAGAGTGATAAGTTTTCTACTGATAGTTAAGTGACGAGATCACGGGACATATTCGTACGCTTTAATCCCTAACTTTTTCCTGGATTGTCCTTTCATATTTTCAGTCCATCGGGATATCATTTTTGCCCAAGTCTCCTTTTCAGGTTATCGACTTGCAGGGTGTGCAGTTTTATATATCCCTAATTTCTTCCTGAACTTTTTTTCGCTTGGATGCCCTTATTTTGCCTAGGTCAGTCGACTTAGCGGGTCTTTTTTTCATGCGTAGTATTTTCTGACTATGTCTGTGTTCACAGGGTGCAGAGAATTATCAATGTCCATAGTAGTAAGTGTTGTAGCACTGCCAGAAAATGTTTGCTTGATCGTACGTGATCCTTTGCTGGAATTCATGTTCAATGCCCCAAGTGATTCAGATGGAGATTTTCCCCTGGCTATTCAGGACTTTTGAGAGATTCCATGAATCTTGACTCGACTGCCCCAGATTAGTTAGACACCATGTCATGCCCCTTGATTGTGAAAGGCCTGTTACTAGAAATATCTTTCCATCTGAAGTGATTCTGTTCGTTAAGAAGAATTTTGTTCATTGAATATCCGTCGTGCAAATTTCTCTGCCGTCAAACAATTAGTCATATGCAAACAATGGCATTTTAAAAAATGAAAATCTTATGTCTGTCTTGAAGTTTTGAAAATTCATTTTTTAGTAAAATAAAATTTGCAAGAATGTGATATCAACTCAGGATTTATAGTAAGCCTTACAGGAGTCGGGATACCTTTTGTAACAGTATGCTTTCGAACTAACCCATGCTTCAGTTAGGACTTTCAAGGGTTGTGTTGTACCCCAAAATTTTCCCTCCCATTTTCACTCAAGACATGCCTCTAAAAGGTCCTCAATTGCTCAAGGATGACAAAGAATTGACCAGACAATTTCTCCTCCTAAGGCAATAAACCTCAAACTAGGGTTTCAATTTTAAGCAAGATGTGTAAGTCTCAAGGATCCAAAATGTTATACATTGTCCTAATAGGTCCTCAAGATCATCCATGCCAAATTTCATGCCTTGAACAACAAGTTTGCTCAGTCAACTACTCAAATGCCCAGAAATCAACTCTACTAGGTCAAAAGTCAATTGTGGCCCAAATACAGTCAAACTTCAAGATTTTTAGTCAACATCAAAAGTTTGAAGTAATATCCATCATTTGATTAAGGGTTGATCATGATTCCTCAATAAATGCTCTTAACTCATCAAAAGTCAAAAATTGCAAATTAGGGTTTCTATAGGAAAAGTCAACCAAACTTTGACCAAGCATAACTTTCTCATACTTTATCAAAAAAAAATCCACAAAGGCTCATTTTGAATAGAATCCAATTCCCTACAACTTCTCTTCAACCCTCAAGTTCAAGAAATGCACCATTGGAAAGATACAAGTTCATACATTATAGGTCATTTCAAAAAGTCAACAAAAACACCTTTTGGGTCAAAGCTCCTTACATGAACATGGAAGATTCAATTGAGATGAAACCAAAAGGGTTGTTTATAGGATATCCTAAGATCTCTAAAAAGACAAATAACACCCTCTTAGGGTTAAAAATTAGAGAGATATGCATTGCTAAAGTTGACCAATTTTTGGAAATGTGCTTGAAGCCAATATTGACCTAACTTGAACTTTTTCCAAAAGGGCCCATGTTTTCATGCTTGAAACTTGTTCTTAACATGGCCCACGACCCTTGAGATCATTTATACATTATTTTATTATTTATACTATTTATTTTCGATATTTTATCCATTAAAATGCAAAATTAAATAAAGTAAATAATAGAAAAAATGGAAGATTTGATTGAGAATCTTTTTCTATTCAAATGATGGACAAAACATGCTGGCAAATCAAAGAAGAAACGTGGAGAGAAGGAAGATTAGATTTGTTCCAAAACAAGCCAAAAATCAAATATTTGGAAAGAATATATTTCTCATCAAGGCATGAATATTTTGCTACAAATATAAACCTAATGAGATTCACTACATATAGAGAACAACCCTAGACCTAATACACACGTGAAAGTTGCCTCCAAACCAAGAACAAAGTTGCAAAAGTATTCAAGTGTGGTGCAATTCAAAAGCTCATGTTCCAGCCAATCTCAATCAGATCCAGGCGTGCCATCATCCTTCTGAGGATACCAGGGGTAGAACCAACCCCTTTTTGAAGGCTAAAGCATCCAGAACCACCCCCATACGATAACTCACAGTTTACAACACTTTAAAACTTCAAACTTTCAATTCATGACATATAAATAATATATTTTCCCATGTTTGAGTTTAACATCATATTTGCGCATGTTTTGAACCATTATATGCAAGCTTTGGTGCCAGAAACAAAAAGTGCCATTTTTAGGGCACGAGTTTTCTGTTTCTTCGCATCTGTGTTTACAGGCCGTTTCAGCCAACAAGAATACCACTACCATGACCGCAGCCTATAATTTAGGGGGGGTAGGCAAAATTTCAGGCTTCAAATCTCCCTATTTTGCAGATTAGGTTTTTGGTTGGTCGGAGAAGATGACCGGAACCACCATCCAGGGTGGTTTGACTAGCCAGGGACCTTACATGGCGTATTAGGATGTTCTAGTTGGACCATTTGAAATACAGGGACCCCACTTGTTGCCGCGTGTTTGATAACTCAGCAGTTGTCCTTGTTTTATATTTATATATTTTTATTTTGATTATAAGCATGAATTATCCATCAGCGCAGATGGCAAAGGCATAAGGGTGCAAAGGGAGGGACCAAGGTTCGATTCCCAAGTCTTGTGGTTTATTTTTTCTAATGATTTTCTTACAGATTCAGTGGTTCCACACTAGGCGTGCCTACCATATGTCCTATCATCATCACCATCAGATCTCAGCTGAACCAGATCCAACGCTCCTGGTGACTGGAGACCATGGTGAACATCCCAGCAGGCCTCCCACTGGATCAGTGCAGCTATGGGCCAGCAGATCTGGGCCCTTAGCACAAATTCCAGCCTACACCCTCCAGTTTGGGTTTTCACCCCCTCAGGCCCATTTTTTCAATTCTTTTATTTTCTTGTTTTAATTAGTTTATTTTTCTATTTATTCTTTTTTTTAATCATAAAATCAGAAAAGATAAAAAATTAGGACTTAGTTTTTTTCTTAATAAATTAATTTTGTGCAAATTAATTAATTAAATTAAATTTAAATTATTTTCTTTAATTTAAAATTGGTTAGAAATTAGGTTAAACTTCTAATTTTTTTCATAAAATACTAAAAAATATTTTTAATAGGCAATTATATTTTTTAGGGTTTAGAATCTATTTCAGTCTTAATTTTCGCGCTTTATTATTTTTCCATACGATTATTTTTTATTATTTATGTAACTGCGCCCAGTTTGTAATAGTTAATTATGGTTTTCAATTTCCGCATTTTACTTTCGTCCATCATTTATGTATCTACACCAAATCCTTGTAATAGTTGTAGGAATTTTATTTCCCGCTTTATATTTCTTGTATGCTTGTATATAAATTATTAGTAATTAGGCGTGTATGACAAGAATCAAATAATCAATAGCTAACCCTAATTGTAAGATAAATGAACTGAAAACAGCACACTGTTGCACACTTGCACCCCTAGGGTATGTCTCACTTGTTGCCTTTGGAAATGGTCATGTCCCTCGAACGTAGGGATATCTTAGCAATGACCCTCAACTCAAAAGTCATCATAAAGATCATGGTCCCTTAACGTCCCTCGAGTTTCTTACGAGAAATGATCTTATCCCTCGATGTTGCCTATATGATGACATTCCCTTCGAAATGCTAAGGTATCCTTACATGTTGCCTTCAATGACCATAATGTCCCTTTTGATAGTCCCTCAACATCCGACGATAGGGATACTGTGATGCGGTGGGAGAACTGACTTGAGGTTTTGCGTTTGTGTTTGCAAATGTTGCGGTTTAGCAAGAGTCGCCATCGACTTTTATTTTATCCAAAAGGAAAGGTAAAAAAGCACAGGAAAGACCTTTGAGATTGTTTTTGGGTTCGGGGGGTAGATTATGAAAAGGGAAGGTGCTAGCACCCTTTTCATCCATGGTTTTCCATGGGCTCTTAGTTACTTGTTCTAGATCACTTGCTTTTTCTTTTCAATTGTTTGAAATGGTTCAAGAAAAAACGCACGAGCCAAATTGGTTTTGGAAGTGGTTCTGCAGAGATGGCCCTGTTTTGGGCAGAAGTTGGTGTTTTGTATTTTAGGTGTTTGGAATCTTGGCAATTCGTGTTTTCTAGCTTGGTACAATATGCTGAGGTTGTTTGAAAATGTTACAAGACTTGGTTTTTACAGATGTACAAGTTGTGGACTTTTGCAAGCCTACTTGCTTTTGAAGTAAAAGTTGAAATGACAAAGGCCAAGGTTGTACAAGCTAGCTCAAGGTCTGTATAGGGTTGGTGAGCTTTTCCTGAAGTTTGTGGATGTTGTTTGTATCAAGAGATCAGGTCCAATGCTCAAGATAAAGAAAAATGCAAAAGTATGATTTATGGAAATGGTATTGTCACCTTTATGCCATTTTTGGATTAAACCTTTGTACAAAGTTTCAAAGATCAAAACAATGCCATTAACTAATGTATTTGCATTCAATTCATGAGTGTAGAAAGGATTAGAACCTGTAAACCAAGTAAAAGCATGATCCAAACTGATTTGCAACTTGTATCAATGTGAAAAATACCATGGACAAAAGTGAGAAATGGCCATTTTCTTTCCTTCGATTCTCCATAACCATAAATGATCTTGGATAGTTCTTGGACATTTTGGAAAGCTTGTAACATGCTCTAAAATCCATATTTGAAATGAATTTTTAGATTACACTTGGAACTATTTGAAAAGTTTCCATGAAGATAGGTCAAAATCCTGCCTAAAATAGGGCAAAACTTCACTAAGTTAAAAAGTTTTTAGACCCTTATTCACAAAATCATAACTTGAGATACAAGCATCTTTTGGGAACACTTTGTGATTCAAAGTTGTATATTTTGTGGAGGACTACAACTTTAATGTTGGAAGTTTTCTTAAAATCCAATTTCATCATGGTGAAAAAGTTGGGGAAAAATAAGAAATTTTCATAACTTAGAAAATTTCTAAGTTATGAAAATTTTCCATTTTAAACCCTAATTTCCAAAATTAGGTTTCTTGGTGAACAAGTTACATGTTTTTACACATCTTGATGAAAAATGACCCTTGGCACTTGATTTTGACCAAAAAGTCAAAGTTTGACTTTTCAGTGTACAATTGATTTTTGATCAATTGACTGGAAAATTCATCTGTCAATCCAATGCTTTTGAGATCTTTTGAACCTTGTGATTAGGTCAAGATGATGTCATTGGATCCTTGAAACCTTGATGGAACCCAATTTTCCATTGGCTAGGTCAAAAATCAGAAATTGCCCTTCTACAGTCAAAACCCTAAAAATGACCATTTTGCCCTTTTGATGATCTGATCAAATTTCTTTAGGAGTTGTGGTCCAAACTTGATCAAATGGTTCGTATGAGTTTATAATGTTGATGTGGATCAAAAATTATGAGGATTGACTGTAAATTGGCCACAATTGACTTTTTCCCCAATACAGTTGATTTTTAGGTCAACTGTCCAATTGACTGGGCAAAAAAGTGATTCAAGGCTTGAAACTTGGTATGAGCTATCTTATAGGTCCAACATGAAGTATGAAAGTCAGATGAGGCATTGGAAGTCCAAAATCCTTGTGCAAACTCAAACCCTAATTTCAGGTCAACAATGCAAGGAGATGTCTTGAGTTGAGCAAACCCTAATCTGGTCTTGAGTCCAAGAAGTCTTGTGAGGAGAATCTTGATAAAATGAGAGGGCAAATTTTGGGGTACAACAGCTTCCCCTGTTCAATCTTCTTGAACCTGAAGAGTTAGATTGGCAAATTTTGCCGTTCGTGACTCGAAGGTAAAAGATGATTGGACACTATAGTGCCCGTAAATTTGCACTCGTAAAAATGTAGTTGAGGAAATGGGCTTAAAGATGCCATTTGGAGAGGTGACAGAATCTTGTCGGAGATGGTCTTGAAGATTCCATCTAAGGATGTTTGTTGAATTGTATGTTGTAAGTCAGAAGAATAAGTATCAGAATAGTGTCCGCGTTTGGAACGTATCTGAACTGTATCTGGAAACTTGTAATGAGAAACAAAATATCATCCGTGTCTGGAGCGTCTCTGAACTGTATCTGGGCTTTGAATCTGAATAAGCAATAGAATAGCATCCGTGTCTGGAGCATCTCTAAGCGGTATCTGAATTCTGTATCTGAATAAGCAATAGAATAGCATCCGTGTCTGGAGCATCTCTAAGCTGTATCCGAATTCTGTATTTGAATAAGCAATAGAATAGCATCTGTGTCTGGAGCATCTTTGAGCTGTATACGAATTCTATATTTGAATAAGCAATAGAATAGCATCCGTGTTTGGAGCATCTCTAAGTTTTATCTGAGCTTTGAATCTGAATAAGCAATAGAATAGCATCCGTGTCTGGAGCATGTTTGAGTTGTATCTGAGCTTTGAATCTGAATAAACAATAGAATAGCATCCGTGTCTGGAGCATCTCTGAGCTGTATCTGAGCTTTGAATCTGAATAAGCAATAGAATAGCATCCGTGTCTGGAGCATCTCTGAGCTGTATCTGAGCTTTGAATCTGAATAAGCATTAGAATAGCATCCGTGTCTGGAGCATCTCTGAGTTGTATCTGAGCTTTGAATCTGAATAAGAAATAGAATAGCATCCGTGTCTGGAGCATCTCTAAGCTGTATCTGATAGTTGAATATTTGTTAAAGATAGCTGTTAATTTTATCCTGAAAAGGGTAAAATGTTAGTTGAAACACAAAGTTATGTTGCATGAAATGTATGATGCAATAAATGTGTTTTATCAATGTTTATGATATATGAATGTAATGTAAGCGCATGTAAGCTGATTAGCTGTCTTGCTGAGGAAAATAAATCCTTGATAGCTGGAGATAATAAAATATTTGACTGCTGCCGGGGAAAAATAAATCCTTGACGGCTGCTGGAGATTAAAAACCTTTGACAACTTTTGTGGGGATGTGAGAATCTTTCACGACTTTCCTGGGGATATAGGGATCCTTCAAGTCTTTGGAGTTGGAATATGATAATCATTTCGGTTGGGGAATAGGGAAAACTCTGGCGATCTCTACCGGGGATCAAACAAAGGAAAGCCTTGATCTACTGGAGAATAAGAAAGACTCTGATGGCTTCTGGGGGGTATTAAGAATGAGAATCCTCAATCTGTTAGGGAATTTAAATCCTTGGGGACTTCATGTCGGGGAGTCAAGAATGAGAATCTCCGATCTGTAGGGGATTAAAAATTCTGACAAATTCATGCTGGGGAGTAATGAAGACTCTAGAAACTTCACTGAGAATCTTCATTCTGTTGGGGAGTAAAAAACTCTGTGAGGAAGTAGGCTTTACTATTGGAGAGTAAGTTCAAGATTATGGGGGGAAAAGCTATACTTCTAGGGAGTAGCCATCCTGCTGGGGAGATCAGGAGTTTGGGTTGTATGCCAATCTACTGGGGAACTAACCTAGGTTGGGGATAAAAAGTTAACTGTTATCTGGTTGATTCTCAGATTTTTAGACAACTTGCTGGGGAAATTGGGGAAAACTGAATGGTTCCCATTGAGGATTGATAGTTGGAAACTTTGACTTGACTGGGGAAGAAGGTTTTATCTCCGCTAAGGGTCTGTGGTTCAAAGTTTTAGCTCCGCTGGGGACTGGGAGTTTGAAGTTTTAACTTTGATGGGAATCAGAGATTTGAAATAATAACTCCGCCTGGGATATGTATTTCAAGGTTTTAGCTCCGCTAGGGATCTAGATGATGTACTGCAGGGGATTTCTCTTGGAATAGCCTAAAGACGTTTTCCTATACTTTTAACCTGTCAGTAATTATTCTTTTCCATTTCGTTTATTTGTAAATAGTGATTATATTCAAATGCATATGCTCATTTAATAAATCATTGGACGTTTTCAAATAAAACACAATTGTGAAAAAAGAAGAAAAGGAAAATAGTTTTTCTGCACTTTGAAGTATCTTTGTATTAACTTTGTGTAAGTATTTTGTACAAAGGAGACAGACATCCTAGTAAGAGAACGTTGTCATAAAAAATGAGAAAAATTTATACAAAGAAAGATGGCTATGTGTAAAAATTCCATGGGGTTCCCATTCTGCTATAGCCTTCGTAACTCTGAATATCTTGTCCATTCGTTGCTTCGTCCGAAGATGATTGAGTTGATCAGAAGCCAGGAGCTTGTCTGTGAAGAGATTGTCCTTAAAGTGATCCGATGAGACATAGTCATATGCTTTAATTCCCTAACTTTTGCCTGGACTGCCCTTTCGGGTTTTCGATCCACCGAGAAACCCTTTTTTGCCCAAGTCGCCCTTTCGGGTTTTCAACTTGCCGGGTGTACAAATTTTTTTGTTTATCCCTAATTTTTGCCTGAACCGCCCTTTCGGGTTTTCGATTCACTGGGATGCCTTTTTTTTCCTAGGTGTGTCAACCTAGTGGGTCATTTATGCGTAGTATCTTTTGACTATGTCTGCGTTCGCAGGGTGCGGCAGGTCGTCACCGTCCATGGTGGTTAATATCATTGCCCCACCAGAAAAGATGTTTTTGATCACAAATGGTCCTTCGTAGGTAGGAGTCCATTTTCCCCTGGGATCACTTTGCGGAAAAATGATGCGCTTGATTACCAGATCCCCAACTTGATATACTTGTCGTCTTACTTTCTTGTTGAAAGCCTTGATCATCCGTTTTTGATACGTCTGACCATGGCAAACAACAGTAAGTCGCTTCTCGTCAATCAAGTTAAGTTGATCAAGCCGGGTCTGAATCCAATTGTCTTCACTCAAACCAGCATCCTTCATGATTCTCAAGGAGGGAATCTGAATTTCGATAGGCAAAACAACTTCCATGCCATATACCAAAGAATAGGGTGTTGCCCCAGTTGATGTACGTGTCGTGGTACGGTACCCGTGCAGAGCAAACGGTAACATCTCATGCCAATCCTTGTAGGTGACTGTCATCTTTTGTATGATCTTCTTGATATTTTTGTTCGCAACTTCGACAACACCGTTCATCTTTGGCTGATAGGGAGATGAATTGTGATGTTGAATCTGGAACTGCTCGCACAAGGCGGTGATCATAGTATTGTTAAGGTTTGTACCGTTGTCAGTGATGATCCTTTCGGGGATGTCGTACCGACAAATGAGGTTTTTCTTGATGAAGCGGGCAACAACATTCTTTGTGACAGATGCGAAGGAAGCTGCTTCGACCCATTTGGTAAAGTAATCAATGGCTACCAAAATGAAATGGTGTCCGTTAGATGCTGTAGGCTTGATCTCTCGAATCATGTCGATTCCCCACATAGCGAATGGCCAAGGAGCTATTAAGACATTGAGAGGAACTGGAGGTATATGTACCTTGTCTGCATAAGTTTGACATTTGTGACAAGTCCTAGAATGTTGATGGCAGTCAGCTTCCATGGTAGACCAGTAATAGCCTTCCCGTAGAATCTTCTTAGCCATCGTATGTCCGCTAGAGTGAGTGCCAAAGGTACCATTGTGCAGTTCAGCCATGATCTGTTCAGCTTCAACCTTGTCCACACAACGGAGTAGAATGCAATCATGATTGCGCTTGTACAGGATACCATTTCTCAGGAAGAACTTAGCTGAGAATCTCCTCAAGAAGTTTTTGCCGTTGACTGAAGCTCCTTCAGGGTATTCTTGTGCCTCGAGATACCTTTTGACTTCATGAAACCAAGGTCGGTCCACTACTTCTTCATTATTAATCTTGTGACAATGTGCAGGTTCGTCCATCCGTTCAATGGTGATTTGGGAAGCCTCGTTATCCCAGTTAAGTTTAAACATGGATGACATTGTAGCTAGAGCATCTGCTAGCTGATTTTATTCTCGCGGGAAGTGCTCGAAGGTAATCTGCTCGAAATGTGGTAACAACGTCAAGACATGTTCTTTTTAAGGGATGAGGTTTGGATGTTTAGTATCCCACTCTCCTTTGATCTGACTGATGACCAAAGTCGAGTCCCCAAACACAATCAAGGATTTGATTCCCAAGTCAATGGAGGCCTTGAGACCAAAGATACAAGCTTCATACTTGGCCATGTTGTTGGTGTAGTTAAAGCAAAATCTAGCGGTGAAAGGTGTATGGCAACCTTTTGGAGAGATGAGTACCGCGCCGATACCGTTGCCAAGTGCATTGGAGGCCCCATCAAAGTACAGGGTCCATCGGGATCCTTGTTCGGGTCTGTCATATGGTCTAAGATCTTCAATGTTATCCAATGTCATGATATCCTCGTCGGGGAAGTCAAACCTCATGGATTGGTAATCTTCGACAGCTTGATGGGCCAGATGATCGGCTAGCACACTCCCCTTTATAGCTTTTTGGGTCGTGTACTTTATATCGTATTTCGTTAGGATCATCTTCCATCTAGTGATTCTTCCAGATAAAGCAGGCTTCTCAAAGATGTACTTGATCGGATCCATCTTAGATATCAGCAAAGTGGTATGAGTCAACATATACTGCCTTAGCCAGCGAGCAGCCCATACCAAAGTGCAGCAAGTTTTCTCGAGCAGTTAGTATCGGGTCTCACAGTCAGTAAACTTTTTGCTAAGGTAATAAATGGCATGCTCTTTTCGGCCAGACTCGTCATGTTGGCCCAGTACGCACCCCGTTGAATTCTCTAGGACAGTCAGATACATGATTAGCGGTCTTCCTTCGACGGGAGGCATCAAGATAGGAGGTTCTAGAAAATATTCCTTGATTTTATCGAAAGCAACTTGACAGTCATCATTCCATTTAATCACCTGATCTTTCTTCAACAGCTTGAAGATAGGTTCACAGGTAGATGTTAGGTGAGAAATGAACCTTGCAATGTAGTTTAGGCGTCCCAAGAAACCTCTGACCTCCTTCTCAGTGCGGGGAGCGAGCATTTCTTGTATAGCTTTGACTTTGGCGGGATCAACCTCGATGCCCTTGTTGCTGATAATGAAACCCAAGAGTTTACCGGACCTGACTCTGAAAGTGCACTTGTTAGGGTTCAGTCTGAGCTTGTACTCTTTCAACCTGACAAACAGCTTTTGCAGATGGTCGAGGAGTTCTTCTTCAATTTGTGATCGGGCTATCATGTCATCTACGTAGACCTCTATCTCATGATGTATCATATCATGAAACAAAGCTACCGTGGTGCGTTGATAGGTTACCCCGACATTCTTCAATCCGAATGGCATCACTTTGTAGCAGAACGTACCCCACTGTGTAACAAAAGTAGTTTTCTCCATGTCCTTAGGGGCCATTTTGATCTGGCTATAGCCTGAGAATCCGTCCATGAAAGAAAATACATTGTGCTGAGCTGTATTGTCAACCAAGATGTCATTGTGCGGAAGTGGAAAGTCATCTTTAGGGTTGGCCCTATTTAAGTCTCTGTAATCCATGCACATTCTCACTTGGCCGTCCTTCTTAGGCACGGGCACAATGTTAGCAACCCATTGTGGATAGGAAGTAACAGCGAGAAATCCAGCATTGAACTGCTTCATAACTTCTGCTTTGATCTTTTCAGACATGTCGGGCCTCATGCGGCAGACCTTCTGTTTAACTGGTGGATAGTCTTCTCTTGTGGGTAGACGGTGTACAACAATATCTGTATCAAGTCCCGGCATGTCTTCGTATGACCAGACGAAGATCTCAACATATTCATTCAACAGTTGAATTAAGCGCTCTTTGATACTTGGCTCTAGGTTGGCACTCACTCTAACTTCTTTTCTGTCTTCCTCAGTACCCAAGTTGATTGTATCTAACAACTCCTCATGAGGTAGAATAGCCCTTTCTTCCTGTTGTAGCAGTCTATCCAATTCTCCTGGCACCTCACAATCTTCCTCACCTTCGTATTCGGCATGGTAGACCAGATCTTTAGAGTCACTAAAGGCCATAACAGAATTGTTACCCATGAAATCCGGAATGGAAGGGTACCTGCATTTGTGAGTGTGGGTGTTTGTAAGGGATAGCCACCTTTAAACAAATAAAATGTAAAAAGAAAGACAATGAACACAAAAGTTTATATGTGAAAACGTCCATGATTCATTAAAATGGCATATGAAGATGAAAAATCAAACCCTTACAAATGGACCTATGTGCCTCGGGTAAGGCACAAGGTTAAAAGTGTACGAATTGTTTGAGAATTATTACAAACCAACAAAAATGTTTGAAAGATAAATTACTAATTTATGAAAGTAATCAGAATAAAGTCGTTTGCCTCCCAGTTACACAGTCCTCCATCAACAGTAGGGAAAATCTAGTCTTCTAAGTTGCTCTCCTCTTCACTATCCTCCAAAGCATTGATTCCATGATGGGTGATCTTCACTGGTGGCCCCCCAGCACGGAAGCGACGCACAGCCTTCTGACTAGCCGAAGTGAAACCCAAGCCGAATTTATCTGATTTAAAGGGAAAGTCGGGAAGCTTCCCCCAGATTGTGCTTCCTCCTTCTTCAATCACAGCCTTTGCTTCTTTGAGAGACGACATCCGAGGCGGAGGTCTGGTAATCATGGGTACAGATGACACTGTCTTAGTCACTGCAATCTCCTGAGCTACCTCTTTAAAATGTTGAAAGGGGGTTTCGATGAATTCACCATCCAATTCTACATAGAGGAAAGAATTTAGATGGCTTATCCTGTATTCCTCTTTGCCGTGAACAGTTATAATTTTTCCCCGGACAGGGTACTTGAGCTTTTGATGCAGAGTAGAAGTGACGGCACTAGCATGGTGAATCTAGGGTCTTCCCAACAAGCAAGAATAGGAAGGACGGATGTCCATCACATAGAATATGGAGTTGAAGGTTTCAGTTCCCACTTTAATCGGGATATCTACCTCCCCGTGGACCATCCTTTTAGAACCATCAAAGGCTCTGACAATGATGTTGCTGGGCTTCAAAGTCAGGCCTTCACAATCCAACCTATCCAATGCTTTCTTCGACAAGACATTCAGCAAAGAACCAGTGTTTACCAGTACGTGTGCTAGAGTAGTCCCTCTGTATTCCACCGAGACATGCAAAGCATCATTATGTTTTCTCCCTTTGATTGTTATATCAACATAGGAGAATCCTAGACCATTGTCGTCTGTTAGGCTAGCTACACATTCCTAGAACTGATCCGCGGAGGTTTCCTGTGGCACATGGGCCATCTTCAAAAATCTGATCAGGGCTTTAGCATGAGCTTATGAACAAAGCAGCAAGGCCAACATAGAGATATTTGAGGGGGTTTGCCCCAGTTGTTCAACGACATTATAATCGCTGTTGTGCCCCAAAATTTGCCCTCCCATATTCTTCATGAAATTGCCAAGCCAAAGCTTCAAAATCTCCCTAAGGGTTGCACAGTCAAAGATCTCCTATACAGTCAAAATTAGGGTTTTGAGTCTGATCAATAAAATGAAGTTTCTAAAGGTCCAATCAAGTCTCACATGCCCATAAATATGGTCAAGCATCCTCATATCAAGTTTCAAGGCATTCAGCTCAAAATTGCACAGTCAAAAACCCTAATTGCACTACAGTCAACTGTAGGGGCAAAATGGTCATTTGACAGTCAAAAGTTCAAATTTTTGGTCAACATATCATTTTTAAGCCACAAACATCATTTGATCAATGCTTGATCATGATTCTCAAAATTTGGCTCAGAAATCATCAAGATGCAAAAGTTTCCTTATTTGGACAGCTGAAAAAGTCAACTGAAATTGACCAGGGCATAACTTTCACATGGATTATCAGAAAAATTCCATCCAAAGCTCATTTTGAAGAGAAAGACATTTCCTACAACTCATCTTCATACTTCAAGTCCAAGAAATGCTCTCACAAGAAGTTATCAATTTCAACATTATAGGTCATTTTCAAAAGTCAACAAAAAGGGACTTTAAGTCAAAGGCCATAACTTGAGATTGGTAAATCAAAATGACATGGGACCAAAGACATTGGTTAGAGGACTCAAAGACCTTTCTAAAATGTCCAAGAACATGAGAAAAGCTTAAACATTGAGCAAGTTATGCCTTGTGGAAGTTGGGAAATTTTTGGATATTTTGAAAAGTCAACATTACTTCAAATGACCTAAAATTGCTAATGGGCCCATTTTTCTTCCATGATTAATCATCCATGACATATGCACGACCACTTGGCCCAAAGGGAAGTATTCTCTCATTTTTTATTTATTTATTTGAATTTTTATTTATATTAATTCACTTAAATCAATTAAATGTGTGAAAAATACTTAACTTAACCTAACAAATCTTTTTGTACATGTTTTAGACTCAATAATTCGTGCACATTCAAATATGGGAAGATTTGGTTTGATTGGATCCTAATTGATACAAAATTATATGGAAAAGATTGAAAAAACAAAGCTTGAAAATCCAATCTTCAAAACCATGATTGCAAGAGATTTGGAGCAAGTTTTTTGACCTAATGCACTCAGTACATAAGCCTAAAGAAAACCCTAATGAGAATACACGCACAGCTGCTCCAAAGGTCATTATCAAACTTGGAAAAATTTGCAAGAAACTCAAAACTGAAAGTTCACTTCCAGGGCGATTCAGGTCTCAATTCTTGTTCCATTAGCTTCCTTGGAGATTACTGAACATATTCCAATCAAAAGCATTCACTCAAACTCCAAGAATCGGTATACAGGATTCAAACTGTTTCAAAAAAAATTGCATAATCGTGTTTCATGTTTAAGGCATTTTCATTGCGTTTTTGTTACGCATTTATACTAATTGACTTGTTCTAATGCTAATCATATAACTTAATTGAGTTTTTGCAAGCTGTAGGCAATTTCACCATTGTTGATATTTAGGGTTCAAGAAGCTTGGAATTAGGGCTTTTGTAATGGGGAAAAATTAGCCCTCAAGACCACCACCATTAGATTGAGCGCATCTGGACGATCTCAAACCAACCCTCGCGCTCAATTTATGAGTGCCTGAGGGCTAATCGCTATTTTTCAATAGCTGGCCTAAGAAAACGCATAAGAAACCGTTGCCTAATGTTTTATATTACAGGGATGATGAAGAAGATGAGTCCGTGGCAAGACCTGATTGGTTGATTTGAAATCTTCGCGCGCGTTACAAAGCCATTAACCAACTTTCTTTTATATTATTTGATTATTATTATATGTTAACAGCGCGAATTTGGTTCAGTTGGCAAGTGACAGTGGTGGCAAAGCACATGACCTGGGTTCGAGCCCCAGGTCTTCAATAATTTCTATGTTATTTTTCCTTTAACGTTCACATGCGCTTCAAGGCTGCAGACGCACCATACTCCTCTTAATCAAGCCAGCCACGCGTACGTTGGGAGAGATCCAAGGGCACTGATTGAACGAACATCATAGGCTTGGGTCAACGCCTCTGCACATGTCCAGAAAAAAGTCCAAATAGGCCAAAACAAATGGGCCAGATTACTGAATCTATACCTCCACTTTGGGGACTACCACCCCCTAGGTTTGCATAATTTTTGCTTTCTTTATTTTTAATTCTATTTTTATTTTAATTATCACTTGTTTAATTAATTAAATATTTTTTTACAAAATACAAAAACATCCTAAAAAAATCAGAAAAAAGGCAAAATATAATAAGTATTTTATTTTAATTATTTTCATAAACAAATTGTATATAATTGAATTTAGTACAAATTAGGGTTTAATTTCAATACTTTTAATAAAAAATCTAAAAAGAAGTAGAATTAGGTTTAATTAATGTTTTTATTCCTTTTTAATTTTTCTTTCTTATAATAATATTTATTTATTTTATTTATTTTTATAATTAAATTTGCATGAAAATAACTTAGGGTTAATTTAGGTTAAATTCTAATGTTTTCTTAATAAATTAAAATAACTAGAATTAGGGTTTGCGTCGTATTTTGATTAATTCTTTTCCTATTAAATCTTAAAATATTAAAAATACCAAAAACATCTTTTTTTAATTAATTAACTTCATCATTAATTTAATTTTTGCAAAAAAAGGGTCCAACGCCCTCGTTCGTAAATTCCTATTTCTTTGCACATTTATTTTATGTCATTTAAATAATTATGTACCTCTCCCGAAGCCATGTAAATTACTTCTCGCACTTTTACTTTATTTATTTTCCGTCAAATCGGGTCCTGGTTAATTTTGGCGATGTGGACCCGCGCCTTTTGTAATAGCTTTAGATCTTTACTTTCCCGCAACTTTTTAACTGTTAATCAAAAGCATGAAAGAATGTATGGACAAAAATAAAAACAAGCGTAGAACACCAATAACATGACAAGATAAAATATCTGAATCTGATACACAAATCACACACCACCCCTAGGGTACGCCTCACTGTTGCCTTGCCTCGAAAGGTGATCGTCGAGTAGAGGATGTCTTAGTAAGTCCTCATGATCCGGGAACCTGGCATGAGGGTAGCTTCTAAGGTGTCTTCCCATTGCTCTGGTGATCACCATGTCCCGAACCTCGAATTGACCCGAACACCTCCAATGGTGGTGCTACCTACCTCTCAATGGTGGGATGGCACTACTTTAAAGGACATTTACACAGACGAATTCCTTAGGGTAGGTAGACGACTCTAGATATTTGCTCTAATTTCAAAACAAAATTCAAAAAAACTTTTCACACCGACACCTTTTCAAAAAGCTTTCGAAAGCAATTTTTCAAACACTCTTGAGGACCGATATAAGAGTCGAACTGGAATTTTCAAAGAAACTTTTTAAAACCCACAATTGAAAAGCAAACAAACCATTTTTGAAAACACAAATGAGCAAGTATCTAAGAGCCCATGGATAACCATGGATAGAAAGGGTGCTAACACCTTCCCTTTCTATAATCTACCTCCCGAACCGAGAGCAATCTCTTTAAGGAATTTTTCTGTGCTTTTGTCCTTTCCATTTGGAGAAAATAAAAGACGGTGGCGACTCTTGCTTCCGCGACATTTCGCGAACCAGCGTTAAACAGTCAGTTCCAGATCCACCGATCACAGAACTGGCGACTCTGCTGGGGACATCTTTAGTGAGGTGTACCTTAGGGCTAGTTCATAACTATGTTTTCAATTGTTTTCCTTGTGTGCTTTAAATTGTGGGTTGCTTGGGAGTTCTATAGATCCTAACCCGGTTCTGGGGGATACCTTTTTAGAAAGTAGCAACAAGGCTGTGAGGGAACTGTGCGGGGTATACCGACATGGTTGAAACAGTCTGCTACGTTGATGTGGCACTTTGGTGTGTACCGGTAACCCTTGAGTTCAGTCAAGGAGAGTACGGGGCCTCCGCGTGGTGTCATGAAGCATCAACAGACCTTAGGAACCTTAATTGAACTATCTTGGCCTCTTTAGGGTAGTGAGATAACTGACTTTGGTGCAGTCCGAGGTTGGTTGATACTCGATACTACACTCAATTAAGGGCTGCTTTCCTGGAATATTTCGGTCGCCAGTCCAGTGGCTAAATCGAAACGATGAACAATGAAAGCAATCCCGTGATATTGGGAACCTTAGAACCCGGTTACTTTGATTAGGACAGGTTGAACCCACCAACTTCAAGAGGGTACTACCCAGACCCCATGCTGGCCTTAAACCTTAAGGGCTTGTCTTGTGTGCCTTGTGTGCCTTACATGTTTGTCTTTGTAAATATCTGTGGTGTGTTTAATCATAGCATCATGACATCATCCAACATCATATGCATTGACTAACCATTTCAGGGGTTCGAATTTTCATCTTTGTCCTTGTTTTGTAGGACATGGAAATTGTTCGTAGAAAGACAATTCAAGTCAGTCTTGTAAGGATCCCTCCTCAGCTTAAGGAGCTTATATCCAGGATTCCCGAGAACTCTTCATTCAGTGAAAGACATGGAAGCCTCATCAGCTTGGTCAACACCAATATTGAGGAAGATATGATAAAGGTCTTGTTCCAGTTCTTTGACCCTCTGCATCACTGTTTCACCTTCTTGGACTATCAGTTGGTACCTACCTTGGAAGAGTTCTCCCGGCTCCTGAAAATCCCTATCCTTGATCAGCTACCCTTTAACGGTACAGAAAAGGAACCTAAGCTTGAAGAGATTGCTAAAGCCTTGCACCTACAGTCGTCTGACCTCAAAGGACATTGGGAAGTTAGAAGTGGTATCAAAGGGTTCTTAGCCAGGTTTCTGTTTGAAAAGGCCCTTGAATGTTGGAACTCCCTTGACTTGCAAGCTTTTGAAGAGGCTGTGGCCCTCCTTGTCTATGGTTTGGTGTTGTTCCCTAATCCAGATCAGCTTATTGATATCAGTGCTGTTCAGATCTTTATGTCCAGGAATCCCATACCTACATTGCTGGGGGACATCCTTCACTCATGTTACACTCGAACCATGAGAAAAAGAGGTGTCCTTATGTGCTGCACTCCTCTCCTGGGAAGGTGGTTTATTTCGCACCTTCCACAATCAGTCTTGAAGAATGAGCGGGGTTTGAGATGGTCACAACGGTTGATGACTCTTACACTTGCAGATATACATTGGTGCCCTAGGTCCAGAGAAGATGTCACTATCATTGATCGTTGCGGGGAGTACCCTAATGTTCCTTTACTTGGAATCAGAGGAGGTATTACTTATAGCCCATGCCTGGCTTGGAGACAGTTTGGTTATGCTCGGAGGGATGGTCCTCATGACATGTTAATTCCTGACATAGTTTTTGACTTCGACAATGATACTCAAGGACTTCGCCAGAGATTTATCAGAGCCTGGAGGATGCCGAGTAGGATAGACAGCAAGACACTGGGGCACAGGAACTCCATCCCGTTGGAACCTTATCTCAAGTGGGTACGCGCCCGCTCCCAGAAGTTGGTAATGCCTATCCCCATATGCTCCCAGTAATAAAAGAACCAGTCTTGGAAGGAGAAGTATCCTATACTATTCAGCACCCTGATATGCCCACATCCTGGGAGGAGATGCAGAAGAGCTGGATCCAGCTTAAGGAGGAAAGGAATTCTCTTGAGACTAGTCTGCATGCCAGTGAAAAGAAGGTCTTGGAGCTCACCCGCCTGTTGCATGAGGAGAGGAATCTCAACACCTACATAGCTCCAAAGAGGATGCGCAGTGTATTTTGGGATTGATTTGATTTTGTACTTTTGCCCATGAGGCCTTAATGTATTAAACAATGATTTCCTTAATGATAACGGGTGTTCCTTTTTTGTCTACAACAAATTTGAACTTTCAAACCCTTGAATGCATTGCATAAACACATCTCATTCATCATGTGCATAGCAGGTTTTTCCTATTTTCAGGTTGCTTACAGTTCTTCGCTGTTTATTTCAGCATCATGAATCCCGAATCTGCATCAACTGAGACATCAATCAAGGCTCTTCAGGTGCAGAATGCACAGTTTCAGGAATTAATCAAGGGTCTGGCTCAAGGCCAAGAAGAACTGAAGGCTATGCTCCTGAAGAAGGAGAAGAAGAAGAAGAGAAGAACTGTTCTGTTCAACTCGGGCCGAAGGTTTGGCAATACTCTGCAACAGGAAGAGGCTGGTTCTTCTGTTGGCAAGAGTAGTCCTCAGGCAGAAGCAAGGGTTCCTAGTCCGGTAGTCTCCGACAACGAGACAGATTTTGATGAAGAGCAGTACCCTCCGGCCGACGACAAATACAAGCAACTGGAGGATAGGTTGAAGGCTATGGAGATTCAACAGGTACCGGGACTGGATTTCGGAGATCTGGGTTTGTCAACTGGTGTGATCATCCCTCACAAGTTCAAAGCACCATCCTTCTCTAAGTATGACGGGGCGTCTTGTCCCAAGCTGCATCTAAGGTCCTATGTTCGGAAAATTCAGCCGTACTCTGCGGATAAGAATTTATGGATCCACTTCTTCCAGGAGAGTCTTTCAGGGACTCATCTCGAATGGTTCTATCAGCTGGATGGGACCAAGGTTCGTAACTGGGAGGAGTTGGCTACTGCTTTCTACAAGCAGTATCAATATAATGCCGACCTTGCCCCTACACGTACCCAGCTCCAGGGTATGTCGTTAGGTGAAAGCGAAGGTTTTAAGGAGTACGCTCAGAAGTGGAGAGACCTGGCTGGCAGGGTGCAGCCACCATTGACTGATCGGGAGTTGGTAGACATGTTCTTGGGGACCCTATCTGGGCCATTTTTTAACCATCTCATTGGGAATTCTTCTGCTGGGTTCACTGATTTGATTCTGACTGGAGAGAGAATTGAAGCTGGGTTGAAGTCTGGAAAGATTGCGAAGGGTGCATCGTCTAGTTCAGAAAAGAAACCATTCAAGAAGGAGTCTAGTGCCGTGTATGGTTCCAGGAAATCAGAGAGACCTGAGCGCCGCCAATCTGTCAGTGCGGTAATGATTGCTAAGCCTGCTGCCGCTCCTCGGCCGACCAACACTCAAAGGGCTGAAAGACCCCGAAGAGAGTTTACCCGGTTAAGCATGACCCTATCGCAGATCCTGCCACAGTTGCTATCCACTAACTTAGTGACTGTCAGGGAGGCTCCGAAGTTCCCCAATACTGCATCTCCTAAGTACAACCCGAATGCTCGTTGTGCTTACCATTCAGATAGCCCGGGGCACTCTACTGACGACTGTTGGGCATTAAGGAACAAGCTACAGGACCTTATTGACGCCAAGGAGGTACAGTTTGAGGCATATGAGAAGCCTAATGTAGTGACAGCTCCCCTGCCTGCTCATGGAGTGAATGCTATTGGGGACGAAGAGGAAGTTGATGAAGCTGAGTTTGATAGCTGGATCTACCCGGCAACCGACGGTGGACTTAACAATTGGAGCGCAAAAGACAATCTCCTTGTTTCTCTTGTTACTGAGTAATGAATTCCTATGTTTTGTTATTTTGTAATAAACAATAAATAAACTCTATGGCCCGGTGTCTTACCCGAGGCACCGTGGTATCATTTGTGAGGGCATATAAATTGTCATTTCATATATCATGAATGAAAATCTTGGACGTATTTTCGCATTACAAATATTGTGCTCCTTTTCTGTCTTTCTTTCCTTTACATATATTTCAAAACAGCTGTATTTACACACACACTCACTCATACAGGTTCCTATCCACTCTGGATCTTACTGGTAACGACTCTGCTACTACCAGTTATGACTTTGAAAATCCGATCAACTTAGCCGAAGACGAAGGTGAAGATGATTGCGAAGTGCCTGGTGAGCTTGCAAGACTGTTACTTCAGGAAGAGAGGGCAATTCAACCCCATGAAGAGCCAGTGGAAACAATAAACTTGGGTACTGAGGCAGACAGGAAAGAGGTAAAGATTGGTGCCAACCTAGAGCTCAGCGTGAAGCAACGGTTAACCAAGATGCTGCATGATTATATGGAGATCTTTGCCTGGTCCTACGAAGACATGCCCGGGTTGGATACCGATATTGTGGTCCATCACTTGCCAACTAAGGAAGACTGCCCTCCAGTTAAGCAAAAGGTCCGTCGGATGCGTCCAGAGATGTCTGAGAAGATCAAGGCCGAGGTGATGAAACAGTTTGATGTCGGGTTTCTTGCAGTGACTTCTTACCCTCAGTGGGTTGCTAATGTGGTGCCGGTACCGAAGAAGGACGGTAAGGTCAGAATGTGTGTCGACTACAGGGATCTAAACAGGGCCAGCCCCAAGGATGACTTCCCCTTACCTCACATTGATGTCCTTGTTGATAATACGGCTCAGCACAAAGTGTTCTCTTTCATGGATGGCTTTTCAGGTTACAATCAGATCAAGATGGCACCTGAAGACATGGAAAAGACTACGTTTGTTACTCAGTGGGGCACCTTCTGTTACAAGGTTATGCCATTCGGACTAAAGAACGCTGGGGCAACCTACCAACGTGCCATGGTTGCCTTATTTCATGATATGATCCATCACGAGATAGAAGTGTATGTGGATGACATGATCGCAAGGTCCCAGACGGAGGAAGAGCACCTAGATCATCTGCAGAAGTTGTTTGACCGGTTGAAAAAGTATAAGCTGAGATTGAACCCGAACAAGTGCACCTTCGGGGTAAGATCTGGAAAGTTGCTAGGCTTCATGGTCAGTGATAAGGGAATTCAAGTGGACCCTGCTAAGGTCAAAGCTATTCAAGAGATGCCAGTTCCTAAGACAGAGAAAGAGGTCAGAGGCTTTTTAGGACGCCTGAATTACATCGCTCGGTTCATCTCACACCTGACTGCTACCTGTGAGCCAATCTTCAAGCTGCTGAAGAAAAATCAGGTAGTACGTTGGAATGATGAATGTCAGGCTGCTTTTGACAAAATCAAAGAGTATCTCCAAGAACCACCTATCCTTATGCCACCGGTTGAAGGGAGACCTCTAATACTATATCTGACAGTGCTGGAAAACTCAATGGGGTGTGTGCTGGGGCAGCATGACGAGTCTGGCCGAAAAGAGCATGCCATTTATTACCTTAGCAAAAAGTTTACCGACTGTGAGACCCGATACTCACTGCTTGAGAAAACTTGCTGCGCTTTGGTATGGGCTGCTCGCCGGCTGAGACAGTATATGCTGACTCACACTACCTTGTTGATCTCAAAAATGGATCCTATAAAGTACATATTCGAAAAGCCTGCTCTGTCTGGAAGGATTGCAAGATGGCAGATGATCTTGACGGAATACGACATTCAGTACACAACCCAGAAAGCCATCAAGGGAAGTGTATTGGCAGACCACTTGGCACATCAGGCCGTAGATGACTATCAGTCTATGAACTTTGAATTCCCGGATGAAAGCATCATGATTGTGACTGATTGTGAAGTACCTGGACCGGATGAAGGACCTGAACCAGGATCCTGATGGTCTATGCACTTTGACGGAGCCTCCAATGCTTTGGGAAATGGTATCGGCGCCATCATCATATCTCCTCAAGGTACTCATACTCCACTCACTTCCCGGCTATGTTTCAACTATACCAACAACATGGCAGAATATGAGGCGTGCATCATGGGTCTTCAAGCTGCGATTGACCTAAGGATTAAGTTTCTAAGTGTTTTCGGAGATTCCGCTCTTGTGATCAATCAGATCAAAGGAGAGTGGGATACGAAACATCCGAACCTTATTCCTTACAGAGAATGTGTGTTGACCATGATTCCCCACTTCACAGAGATAACCTTTGAACACTTTCCAAGAGAAGAAAATCAGTTGGCGGACGCGTTAGCTACAATGGCTTCTATGTTCAAGGTCAAATGGGATAATGAGGCTCCTCGGATCATCATCTGGAAACTGGACGAACCGGCATACTGTTGTGATCTCGAGACTGAATTGGTGACTGAGAAGCCTTGGTACCATGAGGTGAAGAGATACCTAGAAGCTCAAGAATACCCTGAAGGTGCCTCTGTCAATGATAAGAAGTTCCTGAGAAGGTTCGCAGCCAAGTTCTTCCTTAGCAACGGCATCTTGTACAAGCGAAACCATGATTCAACCTTACTGCGTTGCGTGGATAAGACTGAAGCAGAAAGGATCATGGAAGAGCTACATGAAGGGACCTTTGGTACGCATTCCAGTGGACACACTATGGCTAAGAAAATCCTACGGGCAGGATATTACTGGTCCACAATGGAAGCTGACTGCTACCAACATTCCAGGACATGCCACAAGTGCCAGATTTATGCAGACAAGGTGCATGTTCCTCCAGTTCCCCTGAATGTTCTGACTGCGCCTTGGCCGTTTGCAATGTGGGGCATAGACATGATCGGTGAGATTAAACCTACGGCATCCAATGGACATCGCTTAATCCTAGTGGCGATTGATTATTTTACGAAGTGGGTTGAGGCAGCATCCTATGCTACGGTAACCAAGACTGTTGTGGCACGGTTCATTTGACACAATCTGATCTGTCGGTACGGGGTCCCAGAGAGAATAATTACAGACAACGGTACCAATCTGAACAATAAGATGATTGCTGAGCTCTGCGAACAGTTCGAGATACAGCACCACAATTCTTCTCCTTACAGACCGAAGATGAATGGGGCTGTAGAAGCAGCAAATAAGAACATCAAGAAAATCGTGCAGAAGATGACAGTGACTTATAAAGATTGGCACGAGATGTTACCGTTCGCTCTACATGGGTACCGTACCTCAGCTAGGACGTCAACCGGGGCAACTCCTTTCTCTCTGGTTTATGGCATGGAGGCAGTATTGCCGATCGAAGTGCAAATACCCTCTCTCCGGATAATGACGGATGCAAATCTGAACGAAGATGATTGGATCCAGACACGACTTGATCAGCTCAACCTCATTGATGAAAAGAGACTTGCTGCTATCTGTCATGGTCAGACGTATCAGAAACGGATGATCAGGGCATTTAACAAAAAGGTCAGACCACAGGAATATCAAGTCGGGGATCTGGTGATCAAGAGAATCATCCTTCCCCAGAGTGATCCAAGGGGCAAATGGACCCCTACGTACGAAGGGCCATTTGTGGTTAAACATGTGTTCTCAGGAGGAGCCATGATTCTAACCAACATGGATGGTGACGACCTTCCTCACCCCGCCAATGCAGACATAGTAAAAAAATACTACGCATGAAAAAAGACCCGCTAGGCTGACATGCCTAGGCAAAAATTAGGGCTTCCCGTCGAACCAAAAGGGTTCGGGCAAAATGAAGGGATGAAATGAAAAAATCTGTACACCCGGCAAGTCGAAAACCTGAAAAGGCGGCTTGGGCAAAAATGGGTATCCCGGTGGACTGAAAACCCGAAAGGGCGGTCCAGGCAAAAATTAGGGATAAAGCGTAATACTATGTCTCATTGGATCACTTTGCATCCAGAATCCGGTATCTACATCAAGTTCAGACGGCATTGATCAGTCAACTTCACCTTCAACCAAGGTCATCAAGTGATGAGACGCTCGGAGTTATAAAGGCAATAGCAGAGTTGAAACCCAGTGGATCATTCATTTCACACAGCTGTTTTATTTTCTCTTGTACAAAATTTGTATAAACTCTTTTGTTCGGCGGCGTTCTCTTACTAGGACGTCAGCCTCTTGTATACAAAACGTCTATTCACAGGCCATTCAAAATCAATACAAATATATTTTCAGTTAAACGTGCCAAGTGTTTTTCTTTTTCCGTTTTGTTTTGCGAAGAACGTCCAAGGTTCAATTTGAGATATATGCATTGACGATAATTTGCTAACTCATAAATATTTGCATACGAAATAAAGGAATTAATTACAGGTGACACTAGAAACAGGGGCAATAAAAGAGTTGTCTAAACAATCCAATGGTTCTATCCTCCAAGGTACCAAGGTAGGTTCAGCTAAGAACATGACCAGTACATCTCAATTCCCCAGAGAGTAAGTCAACAAGCAGTGCATTCGTCTCCAAGCAGAGTTATCCAATCTCAAGGAAGTTGAATATCCCCCAGCAGATCTCAATACTCCCCAGCAGCACATGTACACACATTCTTAACAAACATCCCCGGCAGTCTTGGTCTAAAGATTGTTCCCCGGCAATATATCAACATCCAAAGGAATCACTCCCCCAATACAGCTCAAAACTTCCCCAGGAAAGCCCAATCCAGTTCCCCAGGAAGGTTGGAATTTATATCCCCAAGCAATAAGCTTATCCCCAGTAGATTCTGGAAGCTTATCCCTCGCAGAGCACGAACGCGTCGTTCGGCTTTATTTAAAGAGTTATTTCCTTAACAGGATATAACTGGGTTATCCTCAGCCAAAAGCCACAGAAAGAGCGTCCTCGACGAAGTCTCCTTATCCCCAGCGAAGTCTATCAACACTTCCAGCACAACAGGGATACCCTCAGCAAGTTATCAACAATTCAGCAAAGCATCTCTATCCCCACAGAGTATTGCTTCCCAGCATGGTCGCTAGAGTATCTTTTCCCCCCGCAAAATCTTCCATTCGCCAAGTTTATTCCGCAACAGAGTCATCTTCTCCTACCGGTATTCTTGCAGTCATCATCCCCAGTGGAAGCAAAATCTATTCTTCAACATCAGCCCAGGATGTGACCTCCCGACACCCGTCAAGGATTTAATTTCCTAGACAAAAACATACATAAAACATCACATACATCATTATAGCATGCATAGACGCATCATATCATACAAATCTCATTTATGTTGAGAACATCATTGCTTGATCCATATCATGCATTGCATATGACTGACCTTTACCTTTCAGGAAAGATGCAGTTGAAATTCTCAATCATATTTCAAGACCTAGACCGGTTCAGTTAATCGACTCCAAAGATTTCTTATCCAGTCCCAGGCCTTCTCTAGTCCAGCTAAATCGACTCCCAACAGATTTTTCTGATAAAGACTCAGTAGAAGTTATCCCAGATTATAAATTCATATGGTTCCCTCTCCGACGGTGAGTGAGGTGATAATTCCTTTTCAGATGTTTCCCTCTCCGACGGTGAGTGAGGTGATAGTCTCCTATGGTTCCCTCTCCGACGGTGAGTGAGGTGGTAGGTCCTTTTCAGATGTTTCCCTCTCCGACGGTGAGTGAGGTGATAGTCTCCTATGGTTCCCTCTCCGACGGTGAGTGAGGTGATAATTCCTTTTCAGATGTTTCCCTCTCCGACGGTGAGTGAGGTGATAGTCTCCTATGGTTCCCTCTCAGACGGTGAGTGAGGTGGTAGGTCCTTTTCAGATGTTTCCCTCTCCGACGGTGAGTGAGGTGATAGTCTCCTATGGTTCCCTCTCCGACGGTGAGTGAGGTGGTAAGTCCTTTTCAGATGTTTCCCTCTCCGACGGTGAGTGAGGTGATAGTCTCCTATGGTTCCCTCTCTGACGGTGAGTGAGGTGGTAAGTCCTTTTCAGATGTTTCCCTCTCCGACGGTGAGTGAGGTGATAGTCTCCTATGGTTCCCTCTCCGACGGTGAGTGAGGTGGTAAGTCCTTTTCAGATGTTTCCCTCTCCGACGGTGAGTGAGGTGATAGTCTCCTATGGTTCCCTCTCCGACGGTGAGTGAGGTGGTAAGTCCTTTTCAGATGTTTCCCTCTCCGATGGTGAGTGAGGTGATAGTCTCCTATGGTTCCCTCTCCGACGGTGAGTGAGGTGGTAAGTCCTTTTCAGATGTTTCCCTCTCCGACGGTGAGTGAGGTGATAGTCTCCTATGGTTCCCTCTCCGACGGTGAGTGAGGTGGTAATTCCTTTTCAGATGATTCCCTCTCCAACGGTGAGTGAGGTGATAATCTCCTATGGTTCCCTCTCCGACGGTGAGTGAGGTGATAATTCCTTTCCTTATGGTTCCCTCTCCGACGGTGAGTGAGGTGATAATTCCTTTCAGATTATAATTGTCTATGGTTCTCTTCCCGATACTGCAAAAATGGTAATTCCCGCCAAGATTTTCTCAACAAGCGTTGTTGAAGTTAAAGTCACCCAAGGTTCTCTTACCATTCATGCTAAGGTGGTAACCATCCCTGGTTCATTCATCATCTTGTGAAGCTCCAGACTCAGCTCCTGTAACCAGTCAGGACATATCTATACCAAGCATCTTAAAACCAGCTCCTGCAACGTGTCAGGTACTCATGTCTCTTTTGCAGGTATGCAGGTTCTCGCTAAGGAATCTCTTACGCGATCAACATCCAGATGGCATCTATAAGCCCATCATCCTATTCAGCAACATCTAAATGGCATCTATAAGCCCATTCCACCATCACTGCTACTATGTGAGCGCAAATTTCTGGGCACTCTAGTGTTCAATCATCTTCTACCCTCGGATTACGAAAGGCACGTCCGCCAATCTGCATCCTCAGGTCTAAGAAGATTGAACAGGGGCAACTGTTGTACCCCAAAATTTGCCCTCCCATATTCTTCAAGAAATTGCCAAGCCAAAGCTTCAAAATCTCCCTAAGGGTTGCACAGTCAAAGATCTCCTATACAGTCAAAATTAGGGTTTTGAGTCTGATCAATAAAATGAAGTTTCTAAAGGTCCAATCAAGACTCACATGCCCATAAATATGGTCAAGCATCCTCATATCAAGTTTCAAGGCATTCAGCTCAAAATTGCACAGTCAAAAACCCTAATTGCACTACAGTCAACTGTAGGGGCAAAATGGTCATTTGACAGTCAAAAGTTCAAATTTTTGGTCAACATATCATTTTGAAGCCACAAACATCATTTGATCAATGCTTGATCATGATTCTCAAAATTTGGCTCAGAAATCATCAAGATGCAAAAGTTTCCTTATTTGGACAGCTGAAAAAGTCAACTGAAATTGACCAGGGCATAACTTTCACATGGATTATCAGAAAAATTCCATCCAAAGCTCATTTTGAAGAGAAAGACATTTCCTACAACTCATCTTCATACTTCAAGTCCAAGAAATGCTCTCACAAGAAGTTATCAATTTCAACATTATAGGTCATTTTCAAAAGTCAACAAAAAGGGACTTTAAGTCAAAGGCCATAACTTGAGATTGGTAAATCAAAATGACATGGGACCAAAGACATTGGTTAGAGGACTCAAAGACCTTTCTAAAATGTCCAAGAACATGAGAAAAGCTTAAAAATTGAGCAAGTTATGCCTTGTGGAAGTTGGGAAATTTTTGGATATTTTGAAAAGTCAACATTACTTCAAATGACCTAAAATTGCTAATGGGCCCATTTTTCTTCCATGATTCATCATCCATGACATATGCACGACCACTTGGCCCAAAGGGAAGTATTCTCTCATTTTTTATTTATTTATTTGAATTTTTATTTATATTAATTCACTTAAATCAATTAAATGTGTGAAAAATACTTAACTTAACCTAACAAATCTTTTTGTACATGTTTTAGACTCAATAATTCGTGCACATTCAAATATGGGAAGATTTGGTTTGATTGGATCCTAATTGATACAAAATTATATGGAAAAGATTGAAAAAACAAAGCTTGAAAATCCAATCTTCAAAACCATGATTGCAAGAGATTTGGAGCAAGTTTTTTGACCTAATGCACTCAGTACATAAGCCTAAAGAAAACCCTAATGAGAATACACGCACAGCTGCTCCAAAGGTCATTATCAAACTTGGAAAAATTTGCAAGAAACTCAAAACTGAAAGTTCACTTCCAGGGCGATTCAGGTCTCAATTCTTGTTCCATTAGCTTCCTTGGAGATTACTGAACATATTCCAATCAAAAGCATTCACTCAAACTCCAAGAATCGGTATACAGGATTCAAACTGTTTCAAAAAAAATTGCATAATCGTGTTTCATGTTTAAGGCATTTTCATTGCGTTTTTGTTACGCATTTATACTAATTGACTTGTTCTAATGCTAATCATATAACTTAATTGAGTTTTTGCAAGCTGTAGGCAATTTCACCATTGTTGATATTTAGGGTTCAAGAAGCTTGGAATTAGGGCTTTTGTAATGGGGAAAAATTAGCCCTCAAGACCACCACCATTAGATTGAGCGCATCTGGACGATCTCAAACCAACCCTCGCGCTCAATTTATGAGTGCCTGAGGGCTAATCGCTATTTTTCAATAGCTGGCCTAAGAAAACGCATAAGAAACCGTTGCCTAATGTTTTATATTACAGGGATGATGAAGAAGATGAGTCCGTGGCAAGACCTGATTGGTTGATTTGAAATCTTCGCGCGCGTTACAAAGCCATTAACCAACTTTCTTTTATATTATTTGATTATTATTATTATATGTTAACAGCGCGAATTTGGTTCAGTTGGCAAGTGACAGTGGTGGCAAAGCACATGACCTGGGTTCGAGCCCCAGGTCTTCAATAATTTCTATGTTATTTTTCCTTTAACGTTCACATGCGCTTCAAGGCTGCAGACGCACCATACTCCTCTTAATCAAGCCAGCCACGCGTACGTTGGGAGAGATCCAAGGGCACTGATTGAACGAACATCATAGGCTTGGGTCAACGCCTCTGCACGTGTCCAGAAAAAAGTCCAAATAGGCCAAAACAAATGGGCCAGATTACTGAATCTATACCTCCACTTTGGGGACTACCACCCCCTAGGTTTGCATAATTTTTGCTTTCTTTATTTTTAATTCTATTTTTATTTTAATTATCACTTGTTTAATTAATTAAATATTTTTTTACAAAATACAAAAACATCCTAAAAAAATCAGAAAAAAGGCAAAATATAATAAGTATTTTATTTTAATTATTTTCATAAACAAATTGTATATAATTGAATTTAGTACAAATTAGGGTTTAATTTCAATACTTTTAATAAAAAATCTAAAAAGAAGTAGAATTAGGTTTAATTAATGTTTTTATTCCTTTTTAATTTTTCTTTCTTATAATAATATTTATTTATTTTATTTATTTTTATAATTAAATTTGCATGAAAATAACTTAGGGTTAATTTAGGTTAAATTCTAATGTTTTCTTAATAAATTAAAATAACTAGAATTAGGGTTTGCGTCGTATTTTGATTAATTCTTTTCCTATTAAATCTTAAAATATTAAAAATACCAAAAACATCTTTTTTTAATTAATTAACTTCATCATTAATTTAATTTTTGCAAAAAAAGGGTCCAACGCCCTCGTTCGTAAATTCCTATTTCTTTGCACATTTATTTTATGTCATTTAAATAATTATGTACCTCTCCCGAAGCCATGTAAATTACTTCTCGCACTTTTACTTTATTTATTTTCCGTCAAATCGGGTCCTGGTTAATTTTGGCGATGTGGACCCGCGCCTTTTGTAATAGCTTTAGATCTTTACTTTCCCGCAACTTTTTAACTGTTAATCAAAAGCATGAAAGAATGTATGGACAAAAATAAAAACAAGCGTAGAACACCAATAACATGACAAGATAAAATATCTGAATCTGATACACAAATCACACACCACCCCTAGGGTACGCCTCACTGTTGCCTTGCCTCGAAAGGTGATCGTCGAGTAGAGGATGTCTTAGTAAGTCCTCATGATCCGGGAACCTGGCATGAGGGTAGCTTCTAAGGTGTCTTCCCATTGCTCTGGTGATCACCATGTCCCGAACCTCGAATTGACCCGAACACCTCCAACGGTGGTGCTACCTACCTCTCAATGGTGGGATGGCACTACTTTAAAGGACATTTACACAGACGAATTCCTTAGGGTAGGTAGACGACTCTAGATATTTGCTCTAATTTCAAAACAAAATTCAAAAAAACTTTTCACACCGACACCTTTTCAAAAAGCTTTCGAAAGCAATTTTTCAAACACTCTTGAGGACCGATACAAGAGTCGAACTGGAATTTTCAAAGAAACTTTTTAAAACCCACAATTGAAAAGAAAACAAACCATTTTTGAAAACACAAATGAGCAAGTATCTAAGATCCCATGGATAACCATGGATAGAAAGGGTGCTAAAACCTTCCCTTTCTATAATCTACCTCCCGAACCGAGAGCAATCTCTTTAAGGAATTTTTCTGTGCTTTTGTCCTTTCCATTTGGAGAAAATAAAAGACGGTGGCGACTCTTGCTTCTGCGACATTTCGCGAACCAGCGTTAAACAGTCAGTTCCAGATCCACCGATCACAATCGCTTTTCTTGATTATTTTTAAAATCGCTTCCATTTCTTTTTGAGAGGTTTCAGGGATGATCAACGGCTGAGCCCTCATCCTGACGGGCTCTTCTTGGATCCCTTTCCCTTTATCATCAGCAGCAGCAGAGGGGACAACCATAGGGGTTACAACTTCTTCAATAATTGGAGTTCTCGCAGATATATTTACCGGTACAGGGGTAACCTTAGGAGAAGCTGAGGGTCCGAAGATTTCCTTTGGAGGGGAAATCTCCGGAGATAAAATTCTTCCACTGCGGGTGATTTTGCTCGTTCCAGCAATGTTTCCAATGTTGGAAGTCTCTTCATCAGAACTCTCTTCAGTTGATTCAATTTGTTTAACACCGTGGTAATAGATCTCTCCACCATAGTTCCACGGTATTGATTTGTCGGACTTGTACGGGACGGGCCCGGGCATGGTTATCTTTAAAGGTGCAATCTTCGGAGTGTATGTAATCTTAACAGGTCTTTTGGAGACCTTGGAAAGATTGGCGGATATGGTAGTTATTGAAACATCATTGATAGGAGTCGGTGTAACAGGAGCCTTCTCAAAAAGGATTTCTTGGTTATCCATTAGGCGTTGGATGCCTAACTTCAATAATGGACAGTCGGTTGGTAAGGATGAACAAAGGCAGCAATCTTCTTCACAACCTGGGAAAATCCCAGCCTTCAGCAAATTCAACTTGATTATCAGTAGCGGAGTTATCAAATCATCAATAGTAGCCACAAAAAGATCCTCTTCAACAACATGGGCATTGTGACCATGCTTTGGCATTGGAGCAGAGATTACATTCGGATTTTTAGGGGCGTCGAATTCAACTTCTTTAGCATCTATCAAATCCTGAATCTTATTCTTGAGGGCCCAACAATTGTTGTGTCGTGCCCCATGCTGTCTGAATGATAAGCACACTTGGCGTTGGGATTTTAGTGTGGTGACGAAGTGTTAGGTTTTTTAGGGGCCTCCCTTAGCATGGCCAGGTTCAACTTCAAGAGGTGAGGTAAAACTTGAGCAGGAGTCATGTTGATCCGGGTGAATTATCGTGCAGGCCTTTCCACCCTTGCTTGGTTGGTTCTGGGTTGATTATTTCTAGGCTGATCAGCTGCAGACTTCTAAATCATTACGGCCCCCACCGCTGGCCGGCGCTCAACTCTTCCTTGACCTCTTTGAGAGTAGACAGCTGATACTTCCTTCTTTGCTGGAAAATTCTTTTTGATGGTAGTGGAAGCAGATGTATCTTTTTGAATTTTTCCGCTCTTTATGCCGGCTTCAACTCTCTCACCAGTTAGAATCAACTCGGTGAACCCTGCAGACAAACTTCCAATCAGGTGATTGAAGAAAGGACCTAACAGAGTCCCCAAGAACATATCAACTAGCTCCCTCTCAAATAGAGGTGGTTGTACTCTTCCCGCTAAGTCTCTCCATTTCTGGGCATACTCTTTGAAGCCTTCATTTGAGACCATGCCCATACTCTGTAATTGAGTACGGGTTGATGCTAAGTCCGCATTATATTGATACTGTTTGTAGAAGGCGGCCGCCAAATCCTCCCAATTACGCACATCAGACCTCTCCAACTGTTAAAACCAATCCAGCTGCGTCCCCGATAAACTGTCCTGGAAGAAATGTACCCATAGGTCTTTTTCAGAAGAATGTGGTTGGATTTTCCTGACGTAAGATCACAGGTGCATCTTGGGACAAGACAAACCATCGTACTTAGTAAATATAGGCACCTTAAACTTGGGGGGAATTACAATGCCAGAAACCAGCCCTAACTCTTCAAAGTCCAGCCCAGGCACCCTCTGTATCTCCATGGCAGCTAGACACTCTTCCAGATTCTTGTATTTGTCATCTGTAGGAGGGTACTGCTGTTCAGAATAGTCTTCATCCTCTTCTTCTTCTTCTTCCTCAGAGTCAGATGGAACTGCAGTCTCTTTACCCTTTCTCACCCCTTCATCAGATGTTGAGGGGAAATCCAGGACCCTTCTAGCTTGACCTTTAAATCTTCTACCCATGGTAGCCACATCATCCCTCTTCTTTTTCTTTTTCTCTTTTTCCTTTTCTAGTAGAGTCTTGAGCTCCTCTTGCCCCTTTGCCAAGGTCAGAAGTAGCTGTTGAAACTATGAATTATGTGCTTGTAAGTCTTTGACCGTCTGCTCAATATCCATCTTGCGGAAATAAACAGCAGAGAGATAAGGAAACCTGGTGTGAAGACCTGCTTATGCATATGATGAATGACATGTCTTCATGTAATGCATTCAAGGATTCAGAAATTAAAATTTGTTTTAAACAAAAAAGGAACACACGTTATATTAATAAGATAAAATTTGTTAGAACATCAATGCCCCATGGGAAAAATAATACAAAATTCTAAGGTAAAAAGACGTTGCGCATCCTCTTTGGTGCAATGTAGGTGTTGAGAGTCTGCTCTTCGTGAAGTTGACGAGTGAGTTCCAAAACCTTCTTCTCGCTTGCGTAGAATTAGGCTTTGAAAGTATCGCGCTCTCCCTTGAGCTGTATCCAACTCCTTTGTAGATCTTCAAGTGATGTTGGCATGTCAGGATATAGGAGGGTGTATGGAACCTCTCCTTCCATAACAGGCTCTATAATCATAGGGAGAATGTAGGGGTAAGGCATCATAAGACTTTGGGTGTGGGTTCGTACCCACTTGAGGTAAGGCTCAAGAGGGATGGAATTATTGCGTCCCAAGGTCTTACTGTCTACCATGTTGGGCATCCTCCACGCTCGGATGAACCTTTGTCGAAGTCCTTAATCGTCGTTGTCGAAGTCAAAAACCAAGTCTAGAATCAGCATGTCATGTGGGCCATCCCTTCGGGCATACCCAAACTGTCTCAGAGCCAAGCAGGGGTTGTAGGTAATGCCCCCCTAATGCCTAGTAGAGGGACATTAGGGAATTCCCCATAACGATCAATGGTGATAACATTCTCTTTTGATCGAGAACACCAATGAATATCTTAATGTATAAGGGTCATCAACTGTTGTGACCACCTTAAACCTTGCTCATTCTTCAAAACTGATTGGGGAAGATGAGAAATAAGCCATCTTTCCAGTAGAGGAGTGCAACACATGAGAACACCTCTTTTCCTTATTGTTCGAGTGTGAAAAGAGTGGAGGATATCCCCAAGCAATATAGGCACCGGGTTGCGAGCCATGAAGATTTTGACAGCACTTATATCTATAAGTTGGTCAGGGTTTGGGAACAAGACCAACCCATAGATGAGAAGAGCTAAAATCTCCTCAAAAGCTTGTAAGTCCAATGAATCCCAGCAGCTTTGGGCCTTCTCAAATAGAAACTTTGACAAAAAACCTTTGACACCACTTCTAGTTTCCCAATGGCCTATGATATCAGATGGTTGCAAGTGTAGGGCTTGAGCAACATCTTCAGGCTTTGGATCTCTTTCCGTACCGTTGAAAGGTAGTTAATGGAGAATAGTAATCCTCAAGAGTTGAGAAAATTCCTCCAAAGTAGGCACAAGTTGGTAGTCAGGAAATGTAAAGCAATGATGCAAAGGGTCAAAGAACTGGAAGAGAACTTCCAGCATATCCTCCTCAGTGTTGACAATGACTAAGTTGAGAAGACGACCATGCCTCTCGGTGAATGGAGAATTCTCAGGAATCCTTGAAGCTAGCTCCTTTAGTTGAGGAGGAATTCTTACAAGGTTGACTTGGATGGTTTTCCTGCAAAGTGAATCCATTGCCTACAAAACTGGAACAAAGATGAAAATCCAAATCCTTGAAATGGTTAGTGGATGCATACGATGCTTCACGATGTCCATGATGTTATGCACAAGTATATGTACAAGCAAATCACACAAGTTCCTAGTTTCAGGCTTGCATGGGGTTTCATAGGTAAGTACCCTCTTGAAGTTTAGTTGGCTCAACCTGGTCTAGAAATAGTAACCGGGTTCTAAGGAGCTCAACATCACTGGATTATTTTCTGTGTTCATTGTTTCAGTTTAGTCACTTTACTGGTGACCGAAATATTCCAAGAAAACAACCCTCAATGAGTGTAGTATCGAGTATCTACCAACTTTGGACTGCACCAAAGCCGGTCATCTCACAACATCCTAAAAGGCCAAGTTGGTCAAGTAAAGGTTCTAAAAGTCCATTACTGCTTCATGACATCACTCAGAGGCCCCGTATTCTCTTTGATTGACTCAAAGGCTACCGGTACCCACAAATATGTTGCACTAATATAGCTATTACTTCAACCATGTCGGTATACCCCGCACAGTTTCCACAACGTATTGCTATTTACCTATGAATGTTTCCCAAATCCGGGTAGAGGATTCAAACCCAAACAATAGAACCAAAGTGTAAAGCAATCAAGTAAAGCAAGATAAGCATGTAAAGGTGATCTAAAACCCTAAGGTAACCCCACTTTTAGAACATATCCCCAATAGAGTCGTCAGTTCTGTGATGCGGTGGGAGAACTGACTTGAGGTTTTACGTTTGTGTTTGCAAATATTGCGGTTTAGCAAGAGTCGCCACCGACTTTTATTTTATCCAAAAGGAAAGGTAAAAAAGCACAGGAAAGACCTTTGAGATTGTTTTTGGGTTCGGGGGGTAGATTATGAAAAGGGAAGGTGCTAGCACCCTTTTCATCCATGGTTTTCCATGGGCTCTTAGTTACTTGTTTTAGATCACTTGCTTTTTCTTTTCAATTGTTTGAAATGGTTCAAGAAAAAACGCACGAGCCAAATTGGTTTTGGAAGTGGTTCTATAGAGATGGCCCTGTTTTGGGCAGAAGTTAGTGTTTTTGTGTTTTAGGTGTTTGGAAGCTTGGCAATTCGTGTTTTCTGGCTTGGTACAATATGTTGAGGTTGTTTGAAAATGTTACAAGACTTGGTTTTTACAGATGTACAAGTTGTGGACTTTTTGCAAGCTTACTTGCTTTTGAAGCAAAAGTTGAAATGACAAAGGCCAAGGTTGTACAAGCTAGCTCAAGGTCTGCATAGGGTTGGTGAGCTTTCCTGAAGTTTGTGGATGTTGTTTGTATCAAGAGATCGGGTCCAATGCTCAAGATAAACAAAAATGCAAAAAAGTATGCTTTATGGAAATGGTATTGTCACCTTTATGCCATTTTTGGATTAAACCTTTGTACAAAGTTTCAAAGATCAAAACAATGCCATTAACCAATGTATTTGCATTTAATTTATGAGGGTAGAAAGGATTAGAACCTGTAAACCAAGTACAAGCATGATCCAAACTGATTTGCAACTTGTATCAATGTGAAAAATGCCATGGATAAAAGTGAAATGGCCATTTTCTTTCCTTCGATTCTCCCTAACCATAAATGATCTTGGAGATTTCTTGGACATTTTGAAAAGCTTGTAACATGCTCTACAATCCATATTTGAAATGCATTTTGAGGTTCAACTTGGAACTATGTGAAAAGTTTCCATGAAGATAGGTCAAAATCCTGCCTAAACTAGGGCAAAATTTCACTAAGTTAAAAAGTTTTTGGACCCTTATTCACGAAATCATAACTTGAGATCCAAGCATCTTTTGGGAAAACTTTGTGAATCAAAGTTGTAGATTTTGTGGAGGAATACAACTTTCATGTTTGGAGTTTTCTTTGAATCCAATTGCATCATGGTGCAAAAGTTGGGAAAAGTTGGGGAAAAATAAGAAATTTTCATAACCTAGAAAATTTCTAAGTTATGAAAATTTTCCATTTTAAACCCTAATTTCAAAAATTAGGTTTCTTGGTGAACAAGTTACATGTTTTGACACATCTTGATAAAAAATGACCCTTGGCACTTGATTTTAACCAAAAAGTCAAAGTTTGACTTTTCAGTGTACAGTTGATTTTTGATCAGTTGACTGGAAAATTCATCTGTCAATCCAATGCTTTTGAAATCTTTTGAACCTTGTGATTAGGTCAAGATGTTACCATTGAGTCCTTGAAACCTTTCTTGAACCCAATTTTCCATTGGCTAGGTCAAAAATTAGAAATTGCCCTTCTACAGTCAAAACCCTAAAAATGACCATTTTGCCCTTTTGATGATCTGATCAAATTTCTTGAGGAGTTGTGGTCCAAACTTGATCAAATGGTTAATATGAGTTTATAATGTTTATGTGAATCAAACATTATGAGGTTTGACTGTAAATTCGCCACAGTTGACTTTTTCCCCAATACAACTGATTTTTAGGTCAACTGTCCAATTGACTGGGCAAAAAAAGTTATTCAAGGCTTGAAACTTGGTATGAGCAATCTTATAGGTCCAACATGAAGTATGAAAGTCACATGAGGCATTGGAAGTCCAAAAATCCTTGTGCAAACTCAAACCCTAATTTCAAGTCAGCAGTGCAAGGAGATGTCTTGAGCTGAGTAAACCCTAATCTAGTCTTGAGTCCAAGAAGTCTTGTGAGGAGAATCTTGATAAAATGAGAGGGAAAATTTTGGGGTACAACAGATACCTACTCACTAATAGTAGGATAGCACTATCTAAAGGAAAGGAGGAAAAGAACGCCTTTTTTTCGAGTAGGTAGACAGTTCTTAAGTACTTGCTCAAAACCAATTTCTTTTTACACTTACACACTTTCAAACTTCTTTTCAAAAATGCTTTATCACACTGTAATACGTTGGAAGAACCGACTGTTTAATACTGGTTTACGTTTTGTGTTCGCAAAATGTCGCGGTAAGCAAGAGTCGCCACCGACTTTTATTTCATCCAATCGGAAAGGATAAAAGTACAGAAAAAAATTCCTTTTTCGAGATATTTTGAGTACGGGGGGTAGATTATAGAAAGGGAATGTGTTAGCACCCTTTCTATTCATGGTTTTCCATGGGCTCTTAGGTACTTTCTCATTTTTAAATTGCTTGTGTATATGTGCTTTGTTTTGAAAAAAGTTTTACTTCGTGATAACCCTTGTATCAGTCCTCAAAGGTGTGACGAAGTTGTTTTGAAAATTTGTTTGAAAAGTGTAAGTGTGAAAAGTTTTGATTTGAGCAAGTACCTACTAGCATCTACCTACTCGAAAAAAGATTGTTTCTATTCTTGCTTCCTTTAGACAGTGCTATCCCACTATTGAGAAATAGGTAGCACCGTCGTTGGAGTTTGTAAGGGTCAATTCGAAAGGGATGTACAATCACTAAAGCAATATCAGGACACCTTAGTAATAACCCTAAAGTCTTAAGATCTTTCGAGGCAACATTTCCGAGGCAATGTTTCCGAGGCAACATTTCCGAGGCAACATTTGAATTAGACATTTTGATCTTTTTATACTGGAGGGAAACCACTAAGACACCCTATGCTTAATGATCGTTTACGGAAGGCAACCGGAGTGAGAGTATACCCTAAGAGTGATATGCGCGAGTGATTTGTTTCAGGTATTTATCTTTGCACATTAGGGTTTTCTAACTGTATTAATTTATCATGCATTCTTGCCATACAATCCTATTAGCATACATCTAGACAGTTAAATTTTTGCGAGAATTAAAAATGCGAGAAAATAAACCTAGATATTACAAAGCTTCGGGGAGGGGGATTAATTACATAGCCAAAAACTCAGGGATTTAAACAGTAAATAAAAAACCCTAAATTAACTATTATAAACCATGAACAGTTACAAAATATTGGCAAAATAAAAAACAAGCGCGGGGCGAATTAAACACGAGGCGATTAGGGTTTTGACCCTTAACTAAACCTAAGTGTAATTGATTAAAAAAATGTTTTTGTCATGTTTTTTTATTTGAGAAAATAATGAAATAATTAAATTAAAAGAAAATCCTAAGTTCTAATTAACATTAATTAAGAAAAATTTAATTCATTCTAAAAAACCTATTTTTATTTTATTTGAGAAAGAAAGATAAATTAAATCAAGTGTTTAAACCTAATTTGCTAATTAGTTTTAATTAAAAAACAAGTTAAAATTTCCCTAAATTAAATTAAACTAAATTATATTAAATTTGATTAAAAAAACCTAATTCTAATTTTTGTGAATTCTTGATTTTATGATTTTATGAAAAAAAAAGTGATTAATTTTGTGAATTAAAATAATTAAGAAAATTAATTAAATAAAAGAAATAAATAGAGAAAAGAAAAAAAATGGGCCTGATTGGTAGCAAAAAAGGTGGTGCAGATCTGAATTTTCTTGGCCCAAATAATCCCAGCCTGTTTGACCACGCTTGACTTGGTGTGGGGGTTGACTTGAGGACTATGGTGGACTTTCAATGTTGGCACGTTGGATCTGGCTTGCTGATGAGTCTGATGGCCAGATCTTTGAGTTGCATGGTGGACACATGGGACAGTAGCACACCTGATCATATGAAGAAAAATAACATGAAACAAATGTTGGGACCCGGGGATCGAACCCAGGTCCTTATGCTCACTTCCACTAATCCGTTGCCATCTGTTCTACGCGCTTCGTTTGCTCATATAATAACAACAAATTAATGTAAACCAAAACAAATAATATATTCAGAAAATGCGTGAAAATTCAAACGGGCCAACCACGGAATGCCACGCCTCATCTTCTTCCCTAGACTGTCGCCTTAGATAACAAGACCTTTACCTATAGATGTTCTATGTAGGTACAAACCTGTTCATCTCAAGAATGGCACACGAGCAAGATAAATGAAAAGTGATGGTACCAATCAACTCGTATCATCCTCACGAGCATCATGGTACCAGATTCAATGCCTAATTTTGCCTGCATTGAAAATCCCTAAACAAGAACACAAAACCCTAACCATGGCAATATCATGCACAGGCATCAAAAATGCAATTAAATGGCATGGTTAGCTTGCAAACATGATGACAAACATGAATATAACAATCAAAAGTACTAATGATGTGTAAATTGCAATAATCGAATCTGAAAAATATACCAAACCCAGTGAGGTATAGAGCAAGTTTCTGAGTGTTTCAGGCCCTGGGAGTGATTGGAATAGCTTCCTGGGATATCTAGCAAGCGATTGGAATGGCTAGCACACCTTGAATGGGCCTGTGGAAGGAGATTCGTCTCACACTTTTCTTGGAATTTTTCAAGTTTTGTTCTGGTTCTTGGAGGCAGGTTGTGCACGAAAATTCTTATGTTTAGGGTTCCACAAACTTCAGTATATGTATTGAATCCAATTAGGTTAACCAACTTTGATCCAATATTGAGAATTCATGAATGGAATATTTGATTTTTAAGCCATATGATATCTTTCTATTTTCATGCCAATCATGCTCTTTTTGTACCAATTGCCATTGATTCGAATTGATCATGCAAGCTCAGCATATCTTGATTGCCAATCTGTAAAAAAACAAATCAAATCATATCTTTGATAATTTTCATCATTTATTTGATTTAATTCACTTTTTAATTAATGAAAAATCAAAATAAATTGAAAAATGAAGCAACTAATATGTGGATAAGTATTTGAGTCGTGGACCACATTATAATTGAAGTGCAGGCATAAAAAGTTGGGCCCATTTAGCAAAAAATGCAAATTTGAGCACATTTGACTTTTGGCAATTTTGCAAAAATGGTCAACTTGGCCAATGCATAACTCTTTCAATTTTGACCCTAGAGAGGTGTTCTTTGACTTTTTAGAAAGCTTAGGATGTCCTCTAAGCAACCCTTTTGGTCTCATCTCAATTTATTCTTCCATGTTCATGTATGAAGCTTTGACCCATAATGTGTTTTTGTTGACTTTTCAAAAGGACCTATAATGTCAAAATTCATATCTTTTTGTGAGTGCATATTCTGAACTTGGGAGATGAAGATGAATTGTAGGGAATTGCATCCTATTCAAAATAAGCTTTGGATGGGTCATTTATGATAAAGTATGAGAAAGTTATGCTTGGTCAAAATTTAGTTGACTTTTCCTATAAAACTCTAATTTAGAAACTTTTGGGTTTTGATGGATTGTGAGAAATACTTGAGGAATCATGATCAAACCTTGATCAAATGATGAATAATACTTCAAAATGAGGATGTTGACCAAAAATATTGAAGTTTGACTGTATGTGGGCCACAGTTGACTTTTGACCTTGTATAGTTGATTTTCAGGCATTCGAGCAATTGACTGAGCAAACTTCTTCTGCAAGGCTTGAAACTTGTCATGGATGATCTTGAGAACATATTAGGATAATGTTGAGCATTTGAGTCCTTTGTGTTTCACACATATTGAAAAATAGAAACCCTAATTTGAGATAGACTGCCTTAGGAGAGAGTTTGTCTGGTCAACTCTTGAACTTCCTTGAGCAATTTGGGAACCTCAGTTGACATTTGTTGAGAAATATGGGAGGGAAAATTTTGGGGTACAATAGTTGCGCCTGTTCAATCTTCTTAAACTTGAGGATGTAAATTGGCTCGTCTGCCTTTCGTGATCTGAAGGTGGAAGATGATTTAACACTAGAGTGCCCAGAAATTTGCACTCGCATGAAGTTATACTTGATTTGTGATATCGGGAATGGGCTTATAGATGCCATTTGGTAGTTTCTAGATAATTGTCGGAGATGGGCTTAAAGATGCCATCCGAAAAAAGTGTCGATCGCATCAGAGATTCCTTTGCGAGAACCTGTATACTTGTTGTTGAGGAGGACTTCGCTGGGGAATGCTGGTCTCTGTCTTGAGAGAAATAGAGATTTAGGAGCTTCAGTTGTCTGTTACTCTACTGGGGAATAATTCTGGTTTAGGAAGCGGAAGTGAACTGCGTATCAGGTTGGGGTATATACTGCACCGCGACTTTCTGGGTAAATGTGAAATAAATCGTGTTTGATCGGGTCTCAGTCTTACAGTGTTGTGGATTGCTGTCTGGGGATAAGAGAGGAAGAACCCGGATAGTAAGGTTATGAGAAGGAACCTGGATGGTAGGGTTACTTCGATATGAAAGCCTGGGTAGTAGGGCTATGAGAAAGAACCTGGATGGTATGGTTACTTCGATATGAAAGCCTGGGTACTAGGGCTGTGAGAAGGAACCTGGATAGTAGGGTTACTTTGATATGAAAGCCTGGATGGTAGAGCTGTGAGAAGGAACCTGGATAGTAGGGTTACTTCGACATGAAAGCCGGGATAGTAGGGTTGTGAGAAGGAACCTGGATAGTAAGGTTACTTCAATATGGAAGCCGGGATAGTAGGGTTGTGAGAAGGAACCTGGATAGTAGGGTTACTTCGATATGAAAGCCTGGATAGTAGGGCTTGTGAGAAGGAACCTGGATAGTAGGGTTACTTCGATATGAAAGCCTTGATAGTAGGGTTGTGAGAAGGAACCTGGATGGTAGGGTTACATCGGTATGAAAGCCTGGGTAGTAGGGCTATGAGAAGGAACCTGGATAGTAGGGTTACTTCGATATGAAAGCCTGGGTAGTAGGGTTGTGAGAAGGAACCTGGATAGTAGGGTTACTTCGATATGAAAGTCTGGGTAGTAGGGCTGTGAGAAGGAACCTGGATAGTAGGGTTACTTCAATATGAAAGCCTGGGTAGTAAGGATGTGAGAAGGAACCTGGATGGTAGGGTTACTTCGATATGAAAGCCTGGGTAGTAGGGCTGTGAGAAGGAACCTGGATAGTAGGGTTACTTCGATATGAAAGCCTAGATAGTAGGGTTGTGAGAAGGAACCGGGATGGTAGGGTTACTTCGATATGAAAGCCTGGATAGTAGGGCTTGTGAGAAGGAACCTGGATAGTAGGGTTACTTCGATATGAAAGCCTGGATAGTAGGGCTTGTGAGAAGGAACCTGGATAGTAGGGTTACTTCGATATGAAATCCTGGATAGTAGGGCTTGTGAGAAGGAACCTGGATAGTAGGGTTACTTCTATATGAAAGCCTGGATAGTAGGGCTTGTGAGAAGGAACCTGGATAGTAGGGTTACTTCGATATGAAAGCCTGGATAGTAGGGCTGCTTCAGAATGAGTTTGGGTAAAACTGTAGAGGGGACCTGGGTAAGGTTGTTCTTGTCGCACCGATGATTACTCTGTTTAGCTTCGAGTGTTGATCATGGACCTGCTGGAAATTGTTGATAATAATTGTCTTTTCTAAAAGGAATACAAGGTTAGTTATATGTGATGCATGAGATGCATTGTGATGAGGTTCTCAAAATAACTGAGATTATGTTATATGTAATTTATGCACATTTCATGATGTATGAACATGAAATGCCGACATAATAATGTGAGTCCGGGAAAATAAATCCCTGACTGTTGTTTGGAGAGTATGAGAAATGGTATTATTGACTGTTGTAACAAAAACATAGTTCCTCTACTTCTGTTGGGGATGGTGAACAAAGATGACTATGTTGGGGATTTGCCCCTCGTTTACGGATATTCTGCGAGAGGAGAGACTCTATTTGAGGATAACTTTACGGGGAATAACCCTGTTGGAGAGGAGCTATTCTGCTAATAGATCTGCTGACTTGGAGAAATAAACTCAGTTGGGGATGAATTTTTGTTGCTGGTGATAATGAATTCTGTTGGAGATTGAATTTCTGCTTGTGAGAGAAATAAACTCTGCTTGGGGAAAAATAATTACTGACTCATTCGCGATTGTAAACCTCAGTTGGGGAGAGTTATGTCCTGTTCGATAAAGCTAACATCACTGTCTTTGTATAATTTCTACTCTGTGGGGAGTGTACGTACCACTACTTATGTTCTCAAGTTGGCTATATCCCTGCTCCTGATGGGCAGAGTAACTACAAGGTTTGGGCCCTTCTTGTTTTTCCCAGTTCCTTGAATTACGAGTAATTGCCTTTTGTTTCTTATGTAAATATTTGTGAGCAGTCATTATTTTCAAATGCATATATCAAAAATAAATCATTGGACGTTCTTGTAAAACAAAACAGAAAAAGAAAAACAAATTGAAATTTCTTGTGAAAATGAATTGCATTGATTTTTGAAGTTGGCCTGTAACATGCGTTTTGTACAAAGAGGCTGACGTCCTAGTAAGAGAACGCTGCTGAAAGACAAAAATTATACAATTTGTGTAAAAGAAAGAAAAACAACTATGTGAAACGACCCCATCGGGTTTCAACTCTGCTATTGCCTTTATATCTTCAAGCGTCTCATCACCTTGCTACTTGGTCAAAGGTTGATCAGATTGATAGGAGTTGTCCAAGCTTGATAGTGGATACCGAAGTCTGGTTGCAAGATGATCCAATGAGACATAGTGTTACGCTTCAATCCCTAATTTTTCCTGGACCTCCCTTTCGGGTTTTCAGTCCACCGGGATACCCTTTTTTGCCCAAGCCTCCTTTTCAGGTTTTCAACTTGTTGGGTGTACATTTTTTCATTTTCATCCCTTACTTTTGCCCGAACCCTTTTGGTTTGCCGGGAAGCCCTTATTTTTGCCTAGGCCAGTCAACCTAGCGGGTCTTTGATTATGCGTAGTATATTTTCACTATGTCTACATTGACGGGGTGAAGAAGGTCGTCACCATCCATGGTGGTTAGAATCATAGCTCCTCCCGAGAAAATGTTCTTAATCACAAATGGCCCTTCGTACGTGGGGGTCCATTTTCCCCTGGGATCACCTTGCGGTAGTATGATGCGTTTGATCACTAGATCCCCGGCTTGATATTCTTGACGTCTGGCTTTCTTGTTAAAAGTTTTGATCATTCGTTTTTGATACGTCTGACCATGACAGATAGCAGTAAGTCTCTTTTCATTGATTAGATTCAGCTGATCAAGTCGGGTTTGGATCCAGTCGTCTTCGTTCAAACCCGCATCCTTCATAATCCTGAGAGAGGGTATCTGGACTTCGATGGGTAGGACTGCCTCCATGCCATACACCAGAGAGTAGGGTGTTTCCCCTGTCAATGTCCGTGGTGAGGTACGGTACCCATGAAGAGCGAATGGTAACATCTTGTGCCAGTCTCTGTATGTCACCGTCATCTTTTGCACCATTTTCTTGATGTTTTTGTTAGCTGCTTCAACAGCCCCATTCATCTTCGGCCGGTAGGGAGAAGAGTTATGATGTTGTATCTTGAACTGTTTGCAGAGCTCGGTGATCATTGTGTTGTTGAGATTTGTACCATTGTCAGTAATAATCCTCTCGGGTACACCATATCGACAGATCAGATTGTGTTGGATAAACTGCGCCACGACGTTCTTGGTTACTATAGCAAAGAAAGTTGCCTCAACATACTTTGTGAAGTAATCAATTGCTACCAGAATGAAACGATGCCCATTAGACGCAGTAGGTCTGATCTCGCCGATCATGTCAATGCCCCACATTGCAAAGGGACAAGGGGCCATCAAAACATTTAGAGAACCGGAGGTACATGCACCTTATTAGCATAGACTTGGCACTTATGACAGGTTCGAGAGTGCTGATAACAATCGGCTTCCATAGTGGACCAGTAATATCCTGCCCGTAGGATTTTCTTTCCCATGGTATGTCCACTGGAGTGAGTTCTGAAGGTGCCTTCATGTAACTCTGCCATGATCCTTTCTGCCTCGCTCTTGTCTACACACTGCAGTAAGGTTGAATCATGGTTACACTTATAGAGGATTCCATTACTGATGAAGAACTTCGCAGCGGACCTTCTTAATAACTTCTTATCATTAACAGATTCCCCCTGGGGGTATTCTTGAGCCTCAAGATACCTCCTTACCTCGTGAAACCAGGGTTTATCTGCTACCTCTTCAGTCTCAATGTCACAGCAATGTGCGGGTTCATCCAACCTCTCAATGGTAATCTGGGGAGCTTCATTGTCCCACCTAACTTTGAACATAGAAGAGATAGTAGCTAGCGCGTCCGCCAACTAGTTCTCTTCTCGTGGGAAATGTTCAAAGGTTATCTCCTCAAAGTGTGGGAGCAATGTCAGTACATACTCTTTGTAAGGAATGAGATTCGGGTGCTTCGTATCCCACTCGCCTTTGATATGACTTATTACCATAGTGGAATCTTCGAATACACTCAAGAACTTAATCCTCAGATCAATAGTAGCTCAGAGACCCAAGATACACGCTTCATACTCCGCCATATTGTTGGTGCAGTTAAAACATAATCGGGCGGTGAACGGAGTATGACATCCCTCAGGAGATATAATTACAGTGCCAATGCCATTACCCAATGCGTTCGAGGCTCCACCAAAATACTAGACCATCAGGATCCCTCCTCGGATCCTTCATCCAGTCCAGGTTCTTCACAGTCCGTTACCAACATGATATTCTCATTTGGGAACTCGAAATTCATGGACTGGTAGTCATCCACGGCCTGATGCGCCAAATGATCCGCCAATACACTCCCCTTGATTGCTTTTTGGGTTTTGTATTGGATGTCGTACTCGGTTAACATCATCTGCCATCTTGCTATTCTTCCGGATAAGGCGGGCTTCTCAAAGATATATTTGATCGGATCCATCTTTGATATCAACAAAGTAGTGTGAGTCATCATATATTGTCTCAGTCGGCAAGAAGCCCATGCCAAAGCACAGCAAGTTTTCTCGATCAATGAGTATCGGGTCTCACAGTCGGTAAACATTTTGCTAAGGTAGTAAATTGCATGCTCTTTTCGACCAGACTCGTCATGCTGCCCTAACACACACCCCATTGAATTGTCTAGCACTGTCAGGTATAATGTCAAAGATCTTTCTTTAACTGGAGGCATCAAAATTGGTGGTTCTTGAAGGTATTCCTTGATTCTTTCGAAAGCGGTATGGCATTTATCATTCCACTTTACCACTTGATCTTTCTTCAACAGCTTGAATATTGGCTCACAAGTAGAAGTCAGATGTGAAATGAACCTGGCGATGTAATTCAGACGTCCCAAGAAACCTCTAACCTCTTTCTCCGTGCGGGGAGCTGGCATCTCTTGTATGGCCTTTATATTTGCAGGGTCCACCTGAATACCCTTATTACTGACGACGAAACCTAGAAGCTTACCAGATCTTACCCCGAAGGTGCACTTGTTCGAATTCAACCTCAGCTTGTACGTCTTCAACCTGTCAAACAGTTTCTGGAGATGATCAAGGTGCTCTTCCTCAGTCTGGGACCTGGCTATCATGTCATCGACATAAACCTCGATCTCGTGGTGAATCATATCATGGAAAAAAGCGACCATGGCGCGCTGATAAGTTGCCCCAACATTCTTCAACCCAAAAGGCATTACCTTTTAACAGAAGGTGCCCCACTGTGTAACAAAGGTAGTCTTCTCTGTATCCTCGGGAGCCATCTTGATCTGGTTATAGCCAGAAAAACCATCCATGAAGGAGAAGATCTTATGTTGTACGGTGTTGATGACTAGAACATCAATGTGAGGAAGTGGGAAGTCATCCTTGGGGCTTGCCCTGTTTAGATCTCTGTTTTCCACACACATCCGTACCTTACCTTCCTTCTTAGGTACCGGAATGATGTTGGCAACCCACTGCGGATAAGAAGTTACAACTAAGAATCCTACGTCGAACTGTTTCATGACCTCTGCCTTGATTTTCTCTGACATTTCAGGGCGCATACGGCGGACCTTCTGCTTTACCGGAGGGCAGTCTTCTTTAGTCGGCAGGCGATGTACCACAATATCAGTGTCCAAACCAGGCATGTCTTCACAAGACCAAGTGAAGATCTCAACATAGTCGTGTAGCATTTGTACCAACCTCTATTTCACACTAAGCTTCATATTTGCGCCTATTTTAACCACTTTCCTGTCTTCCTCTGTACCCAAATTCACTACCTCAACTGGCTCTTCATGAGGCTGTATGTCCCTTTCTTCCTGCTGTAGTAGTATAGCAAGTTCTCTAGGAACCTCACAATCATCCTCACCTTCGTCCTCGGCTTGGTTGATCGGATTTTTGAAGTCATAACTGGCAGCAGCAGAGCTGTTATCAATGGGATCCAGAGTGGATATGGATCTGCAGTATGATACGTGAGTATGTGTAAGAGAATAGTTGTTTTAAAGTGAGACAGAAAAGAAAAACAAGGAGCGTAAAATTTGTTATGCAAGAAACGTCTAGTTCTTTATTAATAATATATGAAATGAAAAATAATAAGCCCTCACAAGCAAAGCCAAGGTGCCTCAGGCAAGGCACCGGGCCGTAAAGTTCCAAATTGTTTATTACAAATCTTAAAACAAATGAGTCAATTACTGCGGAATAAAAGAAACAGGTATGAAGTCCCTAGCCGTCCAGTTATTCGGTCCACCGTTGGTTGTAGGGTAGATCCATCTGTCGATGTCTGAATCCTCTTCATTGTCTTCAATTGCATTAATTCCCCGATTGCTGATGTGTAGAGGAGGTATTCCAGCCCGAGCACGGCTAATAGCCCTTTGATCCCCCGTAGTAAAGCCCAAACCAAATTTGTCAGTTTTGTGAGTGAAATCAGGGAGCTGACCCCAATTGGTACACCCACCTTATTCAACTACAGCCTTGGCGTCCTTGAGGGAATCCATCTTCAACAGAGGTTTGTTAGTAGTAACTTCGGTTGATGCCAAGACCTGGGGGACCTCTTCGAAATTCTGACAAGGAGTTTCTATGAATTCCCCGTCCATCTCTACGTAGCGGAAGGAACTGAGGTGACTCACCATATATTCTTCTTCACCTCATACTGTGACAATCTTTCCCTTCACTGGGTACTTCCGCATTTGATGGAGCGTGTAAGTAACTGCCCCAGCCTCGTGGATCCAAGGACGACCCAGCAAGCAAGAATACGAAGGCCTGATATCCATCATGTAGAAGATGGACCCAAAAGTATGAGAACCCACTTTGACAGGGATGTCTACCTCCCCGTGCACCATTCTCTTTGATCTGTCAAAAGCGCTTACCACAATGTTGCTAGGCTTTAGAGTCAAACCCTCACAATCCAAACGGTCTAACGCTTTCTTTGGTAGAACATTCAGTGAAGACCCGATATCTACCAGCACATGGGCCATAGTGGTTCCCCTGCACTTAATCGAGACATGCAGAGCATCATTATGCTTCCTTCCTTTCGGTGTCAGATTCGCATCTCAAAAACCCAGCCCATTGTCAGCAGTCAGGCTGGCCACACAATCTTTGAACTGATCTGCTGAAGTTTCCTACGGCACATGCGCAGTCTTGAGAAATTCGATCAAATCCTTTGCATGGGCTTCAGAACACAACATCAGAGACAACATGGATATCTTTGATGGGGTCTGCCCCAGCTGCTCGACCACATTGTAGTCGCTCTTCTTAATAATCTTCAATATTTCCTCTATTTCTTGTTTAGAGGCTTCCACAATGATTTTTCTAGGGGCCTCCGTCCGGGAAGGCTCGCCTATAATTTCCTTGCCCCGAGTCCCAGATGGCTCAGCAGAAGGGGTAATAACTGGAGTGGGAACAGGAGAAATGTTAGGAGTGATGGTTGGAGCAGTAGTTGGAATAACAGTAGGCTTCTTGACAGTCTCAGGGGAAATCTCGGGAGAGAAGACCCTTCCACTTCGGGTAACCTTACTAGCCCCGACAATATTACTATCATCAGTATCAGCTTCTTCATTCTTCAGATCTTGCTTAATGCCGTGATAATACACATCAGCACCATAATGCCATGGGACAACCTTGTCTGAGGTGTACGGGATGGGACCAGGAATAGTGATTATTAGCAGAGCAATTCTTTGAACAGGTGTAATCCTAACATGTCTTCTCGAGGAAATCTTGGAAGGATTGGCGGAAATGGTTATAATGGCAACGTCTTCATTTAGAACAACAGCAATCATAGTCTTCTCAAACAAAATTTCTTTATTATCCATCAGGTGCTGGACACCTGACTTCAACAAACGGCAACCAGAAGGTAAGATTGAACACATGTGGCAACTTCACCACAACCCGGAAATAAACCAGCCAACAACAAATTTTTCTTAACAGTCATAAGAGGAGTAGAAATTTCTTCAACAGAGGTCACAAACAAATCAGTGTCAACAGCATTAACTCCACGACCATGTTTGGGCATGGGAGAAGTTATAACATTCGGCTTTTCTAGAGCATCGAACTCTATCTCATTGGCTTCAAGCAAGTCTTGTACTTTGTTTCTCATTGCCCAACAATCGTTTGTATCGTGGCTAGAACTCTCAGAATGGTAGGCGCACCGCGCATTGGGATTATATTTGGGAGAGGTAGTGTTTGGATTCTTGGGAGCCTCTCTCAAGGTTGCCAAGTTGGATTTTAACAGATGAGGTAGCACTTCATCCAATGTCATGCTAATGTGGGTAAACTGTCGCTGTGGTCTTTCCACCCTTTGTTGATTGTTGTATTGTGGAGCAACTGCGGGTCTTGGTATCACTACAGCATTTATCATTTGACGGTGTTCAGATCTGCTTTAGCCCCTTGGGCTATAGACTGCACTGGCTTCCTTCTTACCAGCGAAAGGCTTCTTTGCTGAACTCGAGGTGGCATCCTTCTGTATTTTACCACTCTGAATTCCAGCTTCTACTCTTTCTCCAGTTAAAATCATCTCGGTGAAACCAGATGACGAGCTGCCGATTAAGTGATTGAAAAATGGACCAGATAGCATCCCCAAAAACATGTCAACCAACTCCCTATCAGACAATGGGGGTTTAACTCTCCCAGCCAAGTCTCTCCATTTTTGAGCATAATCTTTAAAACCTTCACTTGCACCTATGGACATACTCTGGAGTTGAGTATGAGTAGGATCAAGGTCGGCATTATATTGATACTGCTTGTAGAAAGCAGTAGCAAGATCTTCCCAGTTTCGTACACTGGCTCCCTCTATATGGTAGAACCATTCAAGCTGATTCCCTGACAGACTATCTTGAAAGAAGTGTACCCAAAATTTCTATCAGCGGTGTGGGGATGGATCTTCCTGACATACGAGTGGAGATGGAGTTTTGGGCAGGCAACTCCATCATACTTGGTAAAAACCGGATCTTTGAACTTATGAGGGATGACCACTCTTGATACCAATCCCAATTCTCCGAAATCCAAACCAGGTATCTTTTGAAATTCCATAGCACTCAAACGGTCCTCTAGCTGCTTGTATTTATCCTCAGCAGGAGGATATTTCTCATCTTTGTAATCAATATCGTCGTCAGAAACTGTAGGACTAGGGTCTTTTTCCCCTTCTTGGTTCTCTCCTTCCTTGGATGAAGAGGTCAGATCAGTTTGATGCTTCAACCTTTCTCCAAATCTTCTGCCCATATTCAGAATACCGATCTTCTTCTTTCTCTTCTTTTCTTTCAGAATGAGGGCTTTTAGATCCTCTTTCCCTTTAGCCAGACTGATGAACATGTGTTGGAACTGGGTGTTCTGTGCCTGAAGATCTTTGATGACTTGATCGGAAGACATTTCTATTGAAATAAACAGCGAAGAAGATGAGAAACCTGTAGTGGTACCTGTAATGATGTGTATGATAATGGGATGCGTATGTAATGATTTCAAAGACTTTGGGAAATTTAAATTTGCAAACCAAAAATAACCAAAAACTTTATTAGCTTAAATTTGAAGGTTCAACATGCCTTTAAGGCGTTACAAAGGAGTAAATAAAACAAATCTAAAACTAGAAAAGAAAAATCAAAAGTCCCATGGACGCTTTCTCTTTGTGCTGATATATTCATTGAGCACTCTTTCTTCCTCGAGCTGCCTGATGAGCTTTAAAACCTTCCTCTCTTGATCATGGAACTGTTCCCTGTAAGTATCCCGCTCATTCTTCAGCTGAATCCAAGACCTCTGTAACTCCCCAAGATCAGTGGGCATGTAAGGATAGAGAACCGTGTAAGGAATTTCGTCTTCAGTAGTGGGCTCCACAATCACTAGTAATACGTCCATATAAGGCATCATAAGCTTCTGGGCATGAGCTCGGACACATTGGAGGTAAGGCTGCTTAGGAAGGGAAGTCTTCGGTCCCAATTCTTTGGGGTCAGATCTGTTTACCATGACCCAAGCTCGTATGAACCTCCAGCGGTGCTCCTTAACATCATCCTTATAGTCGAATACAATGTCCTCGAGAAGTAACTCATGGGGACCATCCCTTCGAGCACGACCAAATTGTCGCAAAGCTAGACAAGGATTGTAAGTTATACCCCCTCTGATACCAAGTAATGGGACATTAGGGTACCCCCCCACAGCGGTCAATAACAGCAGTGTCTTCCATATCTCGGGAACACCAAAGAATATCCATATGAGCGAGTGACATTATTCTGTGCGACTAACCCAAACCTTCTTCATTCTTCAGTACAAACTTAGGAAGGTGAGAAATAAACCACCTCGACAGAAACGGCATGCAGCACATAAGAGTTCCTCTTCTCTTCATGGTACGAGTATGTAGAGCGTGCAAAATATCTCCAACCAAGGTAGGCACAGGGTTGCGAGAAAGGAAAATTTTGATAGCATTCACATCTACGTAGGAGTACGGATTAGGGAAGAGAAATAAACCATAGATAAGAAGAGCCAAGACATCCTCAAAATCCTGAAACTCCATATCATCCCAAAATAGTTGAGCCAGGTCTATCAGAAATTTGGCTAGAAAACCCTCGACTCCGCTTCGAGTTTCCCAATTGGATACCATGTCGGCCCGTTTCAAATGTAAAGTTGAGGCAATGACTTCTGGTTTAGGAACTTCTTCCATACTTGTGAAGGGTACCTGTTCAAGAATGGATATGCCCAATACATGAGAGAATTCTTCCAAGGTGGGTACCAATTGATAATCTGGAAAGGTGAAGCAGTGATGCTTGGGATCGAAGAACTGAAAAAGTATGCTCATCATCTGTTCATCAAGGTTTGAAGTAACTAGGTTGATAAGTTGACCGTGTCTCTTAATGAAAGTAGAAGTTTCAGAAAATCTTGATGCTAGCTCTTTAAGTTGGGCAGGTATCTGCACAAAGCTAATTCGGATGGTATTTCTACGCACGGAAGCCATGATCTGCAAAACAGAACAAAGATAAATTCCCTTGGTCTTTGAAATGGTTAGTGTAATGAAGCATGGATGCCATGTTATTATGCATGATGTCATGATAAATCACAGGTATAGCAAACACAGGTAATGCAAGCACAGTCAAATCACACAAAACCCTTAGGTTTAAGGCTTGCATGAGGTCAAAGGTAATACCCTCTTGAAGTTAAGTTGGTTTCAAACCTGTCCTAGAAAATTAACTGGATTCTAGAGGATCTCAATATCACTGACCATCCTCCATAGGTCATGGTTTCAGCTCACGCAATCTTTTCTTGCAGCCAAAATATTCCGAAAGTCTGGTCTCAATGAGTGTAGTATCGAGTATCAACCAGTTCTCAGCTCTACACTGAGGCCGGCTATCTCGCTACTTTCTAATGGCCAAGTTGGGAAATTAAAGGTTTTAAGGTCAGTTGATGCTTCACGACACCATGCAGTGGCCCCGTATTCTCCTCGTTTCTCCACAAGGGATATCGATACCAACCAAAGTGCCACATCAACATAGCTACTGCTTCAACCGTATCGGTTTACACCGTACAGTTCCCTCACAGTCTATTGCTACTTACCTAAAAGGTATTCCCCTGATCCGGGTGTAGGATCTATAGTAACCCCAAACAAAACCCTCAAAAATAAAGCAAACAAAGCAATCAAGAGAAACAATTATGATGATCCTAAGGTATACCCCACTTATAAACATCCCCAGCAGAGTCGCCAATTCTGTAATACGGTGGCAGAATTGACTGTTTAATACTGGTTTGCGTTTGGCGTTTTGTGTTTGCAAAATGTCGCGGTAAGCAAGAGTCTCCACCGACTTTTATTTCATCCAATCGGAAAGGAAAAAAGTACAGAAAAAATCCTTTTCGAGATATTCTGAGTACGGGGGGTAGATTATAGAAAGGGAATGTGTTAGCACCCTTTCTATCCATGGTTTTCCATGGGCTCTTAGGTACTTGCTCATTTTTAAATTGCTTGTGTATATGTGCTTTGTTTTGAAAAAAGTTTTACTTCGTGATAACCCTTGTATCAGTCCTCAAAGGTGTGACGAAGTTGTTTTGAAAATTTGTTTGAAAAGTGTAAGCGTGAAAAGTTTTGATTTGAGCAAGTACCTACTAGCATCTACCTACTCGAAAAAATATCGTTTCTATTATTGCTTCCTTTAGACAGTGCTATCCCACTATTGAGAAATAGGTAGCACCGTCGTTGGAGTTTGTAAGGGTCAATTCGAAAGGGACGTACGATCACAAAAGCAATATTAGGACACCTTAGTAATAACCCTAGAGTCTTAAGATCTTTCGAGGCAACATTTCCGAGGCAACATTTGAATGGGACATTTTGATCTTTTTAGATTGGAGGGCAACCACTAAGACACCCTATGCTTAATGATCGTTTACCGAAGGCAACCGAAGTGAGAGTACACCCTAAGAGTGATATGTGCAAGTGATTTGTTTCAGTTATTTATCTTTGCACATTAGGGTTTTCTAACTGTATTAATTTATCATGCATTCTTGCCATACAATCCTATTAGCATACATCTAGACAGTTAAATTTTTGTGAGAATTAAAAATGCGAGAAAATAAACCTAGCTATTACAAGGCTTCGGGGAGGGGGATTAATTACATAGCCAAAAACTCGGGGATTTAAACAGTAAATAAAAAACCCTAAATTAACTATTACAAACCATGAACAGTTACAAAATATTGGCAAAATAAAAAACAAGCGCGCGGCGAATTAAACACGAGGTGATTAGGGTTTTGACCCGTGACTAAACCTAAGTGTAATTGATTAAAAAAAATGTTTTTGTCATGTTTTGTTATTTGAGAAAATAATGAAATAATTAAATTAAAAGAAAATCCTAAGTTCTAATTAATATTAATTAAGAAAAATAAATTAATTTATTCTAAAAAACCTATTTTTATATTTTTATTTTATTTGAGAAAGAAAGAAAAATTAAATCAAGAATTTAAACCTAATTTGCTAATTAGTTTTAATTAAAAAACAAGTTAGAATTTCCCTAAATTAAATTAAACTAAATTAAATTAAATTTGATTAAAAAAAACCTAATTCTAATTCTTGTGAATTCTTGATTTTATGATTTTATGAAAAAAAAAAGTGATTAATTTTGTGAATTAAAATAATTAAGCAAATTAATTAAATAAAAGAAATAAATAGAGAAAAGAAAAAAATGGGCCTGAATTGTAGCAAAAAAGGAGGTGCAGATCTGAATTTTCTTGGCCCAAATAATCCCAACCTGTTTGACCATGCTTGACTTGGTGTGGGGGTTGACTTGAGGACTATTGTGGACTTTCAATGCTGGCACGTTGGATCTGGCTTGCTGATGAGTCTTATGGCCAGATCTTTGAGTTGCATGGTGGACACATGGGACAGTAGCGCACCTGATCATATGAATAAAAATAACATGAAACAAATGTTGGGACCTGGGGATCGAACCCAGGTCCTTATCCTCACTTCCACTAATCCCTTACCATTTGTGCTACGCGCTCTGTTTGTTCATATAATAATAACAAAGTAATGTAAACCAAAACAAATAATATATTCAGAAAATGTGCAAAAATTCAAACGGGCCAACCATGGACTGCCACGCCTCATCTTCTTCCCTGGACCGTCGCCTTAGAAAACAAGACCTTTACCTACAGACGTTCTCTGTAGGTACAAACTTGTTCATCTCAAGAATGCCACACGAGCAAGATAAATGAAAAGTGATGGTACCAATCAACTCATCTCATCCTCAGGAGCATCATGGTACTCAATTCAAGGCCTAATTTTTCCTGCATTGAAAATCCATAAACAAGAACACAAAACCCTAACCATGGCAATATCACGCACAAGCATCAAAAATGTAATTAAATGGCATGGTTAGCTTACAAACATGATGACAAACATGAATATAACAATCAAAAGTGCTAATGATGCGTAAATTGCAATAATCGAATCTGAAAAATATACCAAACCACGTGAGGTGTAGAGCGAGTTTCTGAGTGTTTCAGGCCCTGGAAGTGATTGGAATAGCTTCCTGGGATGTCTAGCAAGCGATTGGAATGGCTAGCACACCTTGTATTGGCCTGTGGAAGGATATTCGTCTCACACTTTTCTTGGAATTTTTCAAGTTTTGTTCTGGTTCTTGGAGGCAGGTTGTGCATGAAAATTCTTGTGTTTAGGGTTCCACAAACTTCAGTATATGTATTGAATCCAATTAGGTTAACCAACTTGGATCCAATATTATGAATTCATGAATGGAATATTTGATTTTTAAGCCATATGCTATCTTTCTATTTTCATGCCAATCATGCTCTTTTTGTACCAATTGCCATTAATTCAAATTGATCATGCAAGCGTAGCATATCTGTAAAAAAACAAATCAAATCATATCTTTGATGATTTTCATCATTTATTTGATTTAATTCACTTTTTAATTATTGAAAAATCAAAATAAATTGAAAAATGAAGCAAATAATGTGTGGATAAGTATTTGAGTCGTGGACCACATTATAATTGAAGGGCGAGCATAAAAAGTTGGGCCCATTTAGCAAAAAAATGCAAATTTGAGCACATTTGACTTTTGGCAATTTTACAAAAATGGTCAACTTGGCCAATGCATAACTCTCTAAATTTTGACCCTAGAGAGGTGTTCTTGGACTTTTTAGAAAGCTTAGGATGTCGTATAAGCAACCCTTTTGGTCTCATCTCAATTGAGTCTTTCGTGTTCATGTATGAAGCTTTGACCCAAAAGGTGTTTTTGTTGACTTTTCAAAAGGACCTATAATGTCAAAATTCATATCTTTTCGTGAGTGCATATTCTGAACTTGGGAGCTGAAGATGAATTGTATGGAATTTAATCCTCTTCAAAATGAGCTTTGGATGGGTCATATCTAATAAAATATGATAAAGTTATGCTTGGTCAAAGTTGAGTTGACTTTTCCTACAAAACCCTAATTTAGCAACTATTGGGTTTTGATGGATTGTTAGCAATCCTTGAGGAATCATGATCAACTCTTGATCAAATGATGAATAATACTTCAAAATGAGGATGTTGACAAAAAATCTTGAAGTTTGACTGTATGTGGGCCATAGTTAACTTTTGACCTAGTACAATTGATTTTCAGGCATTTGAGAAATTGACTGAGCAAACTTCTTCTGCAAGGCTTGAAACTTGCCATGGATGATCTTGAGAACATATTAGGACAATGGTGAGAATTTGAGTCCTTTTTGGTTCACACATCTTGGAAAATAGAAACCCTAATTTGAGATAGATTGCCTTAGGAGAGAGTTTGTCTGGTCAACTCTTAAACTTCCTTGAGCAATTTGGGGACCTCACTTGACATTTGTTGAGAAATATGGGAGGGAAAATTTTGGGGTACAACACACACTCTTGAGGACTGATACAAGAGTTACCATAAAGCAAACAAAATCTTTCAAAACAAACAAACACGAAAACAGTTTTCAAAAATGAGCAAGTACCTAAGAGCCCGTGAAAAACCACGGATGGAAAGGGTTCTAACACCTTCCCTTTCCATAATTTACCCCCCTTACTCAGAAAATCTAGAAAAAAGGTATTTTTCTGTTCTTTTCACCCTTTCCTTTGTTGGATAAAAGAAAAGTCGGTGGCGACTCTTGATTACCGCAACATTTACAAACAAAAAATGCAAACCAGTATAACAGTCAGTTTTGCCACCGTATCACAGAACTGGAGACTCTTCTGGGGAATTTTATAAAGTGGGTTTACCTTAGGGTCTAGATCATTTTGCTTCTTTGACTGTTTGTTTGCTTTAATTTTAAGGGTATTGTTTGGGTTACTATAGATCCTACACCCGGATCTGGGGAAACCTTTTGGGTAAGTAGCAATAGATCGTGGAAACTGTGCGGGGTATACCGACACGGTTGAAGTGATGGCTACGTTGATGCGACACTTTTGTTGGTATCGGTAGCCCTTGAGTTAATCAAGCAGAATACGGGACTGATGTGTGGTGTCATAAAGCGTCAACTGACCTTAGAAACTTTAATTGAACAACTTGTCCATTAGGAGGTAGTGAGATGGTCGTCTTTGGTGTATTCCCAAAGTCGGCAGATACTCGATGCTACACTCCTTGAGATTTGACTCCCGAGTTTTGTTTGGTTGCAAGTCAGTTTCCTATCAAAACGAAACTTGTGGGAAAGATCAGTGATATTGAGATCCATTATAACCCGGTTACTATTTATAAGACAAGTTGAACCAATCCAAACTTCAAGAGGGTATTACCTTAAAACCCATGCAAGCCTTAAACCTAAGGTCTTGGTGTGATTTTCTTGTGCTTGCTATATATGTGATTCCTTAGCATAATCATGACATCATAACATGGCATATCATACTAACCATTTCAAGGATTTTCCATGGCTTATCTTTGTCTTGTTTTGTAGGATATGACATCCGCTCGCAGGAACACTATCCAAGTCAACCTTGTGAAAGTACCTCCTCAACTCAAGGACTTAGCATCAATGATTCCTAAAATATCTCCCTTCACTGAAAAACATGGTCGACTTCTCAACTTGGTCACTTCAAACCCTGATGAAGAAATGTTAAAGGTGCTCTTTCAGTTCTTTGACCCGTTGCACCACTGCTTCACTTTTCCTGATTACCAGTTAGTGCCTACTATGGAGGAGTTTTCTCAGTTATTGGGGGTACCTATCCTTAATCAGTTACCATTCAACGGTAAGGAAAGAGACCCAAAGCCTGAAGAGATTGCTCAAGCTCTGTCTTTACAACAGTCTGATGTAGTGGCAAATTGGGAAACCAGAAGAGGTGTCCAAGGATTTCCAGTTAAGTTTTTATTTGAGAATGCTCACTATTTTTGGGATAACCTGGATTTACAAGCTTTTGAAGAAGTGTTGGCCCTTCTCATCTACGGGATAGTACTATTCCCTAACATGGACCAACTCATAGATGTGAATGCGGTTAAAGTTTTTTTGTCTCATAATTTGGTGCCTACTTTACTTGGGGATATTCTACACTCTCTTCATACTCGCACTCTACAGAGAATAGGGAACCTTCTGCGTTGCACTCCTCTATTGGCTAGGTGGTTTATTTCGCACCTACCTCGGTCTGTTTTGAGAAATGAGCAGGGTATGAGATGGTCTTATAGGTTGATGTCCCTTACACATTCGGATATTCATTGGTGTTCCCGATCCTTGGAGAGTGTCACTATCATTGATCGCTGTGGGGAATTCCCTAATGTTCCTCTCTTAGGCATTAGGGGAAGAATCACTTATAATCCTTGTTTGGCGTTGCGACAGTTTGGTTATGCTAGAAGGGATGGTCCTCACAACACGCTCGTCCAAGGAATCACATTTGCCTATGAGAATGACGTTCAGGGTTATCGTAAGAGGTTCATTCGAGCTTGGGGCATGATAAACAGAGTTGATAGCAAGACACTAGAGCGCAAGAATTCCATCCCTCTCGAGCCTTACCTAAAATGGGTGAGGGCTCATGCTCAATGTCTTATGATGCGTTACCCCGCCATCTTACCTGTGATTATGGAACCAATTGTCGAGGGAGACACTCCTTACATTGTGCTTTATCCTGACATGCCAACTGATTTTGAGGAGCTACGGAAATCCTGGGTCCAACTCAAAGAAGAATGAGATACCTTCGAAACCCAATTCTACGCCAGCGATAAGAAGGTTTTAGAGATCACCAGGTTACTTCAAGAAGAGAAGAGTATAAATGCTTACATTTCACCAAAGAGGATGCTCCTGTGGGAAGCTTGAGTTTTCTTTTGCTTGGAGAGTTTTATTTTTGCTTTGTTCCCTTGTGAGCCCAAGAGGAATTATTATTATCAATAAAAAATATTAATACAATTAATGTTTATTCTCTTTCTATTTAAGCAAATTTAAGCTTTGGAAATACTTGAAAACATTGCATAAATATATCATACATAGCATTGCATAAGCAGGTCTCACAGCAGGTTTCTCATCATCTTCACTGTTTATTTCAGCAATGGCTCTAGAACAAAAAGTGAAGGATCTACAGACTCATAATGCTCAGTTTCAACAAATGATCATGACTCTGGCCAAGGGGAAAGAGGAACTAAAAGCCCTGATTGTTAAAGAGAAGACTAAGAATCCAAGGAAGACAGTTGGTGCGGTGAACTTGGGAAGGAGGTTTAAAGGACCTCTAAGGCAAGTGGTTGAGCTGACATCTTCATCAAAAGAAGGAGATAATCAAGAAGGGGAGACAAGAGAGGAAGACCCCAGTCCAAGGGAATCTGATAATGAGACTGACTACAATGAAGAGCAGTACCCTCCGGCCTACGAAAAATACAAACAGCTGGAAGAACGTCTGAGTGCAATGGAAATCCAAAAGGTGCATGGGCTGGATTTTGAAGAGTTAGGTTTTTTTTCTGGGGTTGTTATCCGACAAAAGTTCAAGGTGCCGGTATTCGCCAAATATGATGGGGTTTCATGTCCCAAGATGCACCTCTGATCTTATGTGAGGAAGATCCAGCCTCACACTGCTGATAAGGACTTATGGGTCCACTTCTTTCAGAATAGTCTATCCGGAACTCAACTAGAATGGTTCTACCAGCTGGAAAGGGCCAACATTCATAATTGGGAAGACCTGGTTGCTGCTTTCTACAAGCAGTATCAGTATAACGCATACCTTGCTCCCACCCGTACACAACTCCGAAGTATGTCTGTCGGTTCGAGCGAAGGCTTTAAAGACTATGCTCAGAAGTGGAGGGACATAGCAGGAAGAGTCCAACCCCCCCCCCCCCCCCCCCCTGTCTGATAGGGAGCTAGTGGATATGTTTCTGGGTACCCTGTCTGGTCCGTTTTTCAATCATCTTATTGGAAGTTCCTCAGCTGGCTTTACTGAATTGATTTTGACTGAAGAAAGAGTGGAAGCCGAGATTAGAAGTGGAAAGATTCAGAAGGATGCCTCTTCAAGTGCGGAAAGAGACCCTTTTTTGGGAAGAAGGAAGTCAATGCCACTTATAGCCCAAGGAATCAGGGCAGAACTGAACACCGTCCATTGGTAGGGGCTGTTATGATCTCTAAACCTGCACCTACTCAACAAAGGAACAATCAGCTTAGGGCAGAAAGACTTGTAAGATAGTTTACTCGGATAAATATGACGTTATCTCAAGTTTTGCCTCATTTGCTGAAATCTAATCTGGTAAATTTACGGGAAGCTCTGAAGAATCCCAACACCGCCTCTCCTCGCTACAATCCTAATGCTCGTTGTGCTTACCACTCAGAAAGTCCAGGTCATAATACAAACAACTACTAGGCTTTGAAAAACAAGGTGCAAGACCTTATTGAAGCAAAGGAGATTGAATTTGACGCTCCCAAAATTCCCAATGATATCATTACTCTTATGCCCAAGCACGGCCGTGGTGTCAATGCTATTGAAGACGATATGTTTATTACTGTTGTTGAGGAACTTGTTACTCCTCTCATGGCCATTAAGTGGAACTTGTTGAAAGCCGGTTTATTTTTGGGTTGTGGCGAAAGTTTCCACTTATGTTTATCTCTACCGACTGGTTGTCATTTGTTGAAGGAAGGTGTTCAGCGCCTGATGGGTGATAGAGAGATTTTTTTTAAGAAGACTCCCGCTCCGACTGTTTCTTGCAAGGATGTTTCAATGATAACCATTTCCACTAATCCTCTCAGGGTCTCCACCAAAAGACCCGTCAGGATTACATCTGCTTCGAAGTTGGCTCCTCTGATTATCACTATGTCAGGGCCAATCCCATACTCCTCGGACAAAGTTGTTCCCTGGAACTATGGGGATGATGTCTACTACCACGGTGTCAAGCAAGACTTGCTGGCTGTTGAAGACCAGGTTTTTGAAAATGCTGATCCCGAAATTGGCAACATTGTTGGAACCAGCAAAATAACAAGATATGGAAGAGTGTTCTCCCCTGATATTTCTCCTCCAAAAGTCGTTACAAGTCCTGTGATCATTCCTACTTTTGTTCCTGTTGATACTACCACCACAATTCCTGTGATTACCCCTATTGCCACCCCTATCACCGAGTCGGCCGAGACTCAGGGAAAAGACGTATTGATTAAGCCTGCCCAGACGAAGGCGTATTTAGAATCTATCCCAGAGGCTTCCAAGAAGGAAATGGAAGAAATTTTGAAGATTATAAAGAAGAGCAACTACAATATGGTCGAACAGTTGGGGAAGACCCCTTCTAAGATTTCAATGCTAGCCTTATTGTTGTGCTCTGAAGCTCATGCAAAGGCTTTGGTGAAGTTCCTTAAAACTTTTCATGTGCCACAAGAAACCTCCACTGACCAATTTGAATATTGTGTGGCCAGTTTACGGCTGATAACAGTTTGAGTTTTTCTGATGCTGATCTGACACCCAGAGGGAGAAAACACAATGATGCGCTACATGTCTCTGTCGAATGCAAGGGCACTACTTTGGCCCATGTTCTAGTAGATATTGGTTCGTCATTGAACGTTGTGATCGGTGGATCTGGAACTGACTGTTTAAAGCTGGTTCGCGAAATGTCGCGGAAGCAAGAGTCACCACCGTCTTTTATTTTCTCCAAATGGAAAGGACAAAAGCACAGAAAAATTCCTTATAGAGATTGCTCTCGGTTCGGGAGGTAGGTTATAGAAAGGGAAGGTGTTAGCACCCTTTCTATCCATGGTTATCCATGGGCTCTTAGATACTTGCTCACTTTTGTTTTCAAAATAGTTTGTTTGCTTTTCAACTGTGGGTTTTAAAAAGTTTCTTTGAAAGTTTCAGATCGACTCTTGTGTCAGAGTGTTTGAAAAATTGTTTTGAAAGCTTTTGAAAAGTGTCGGTGTGAAAAGATTTTTGTTTGTTTTGAAGAGAGAAAGTATCCATGAGTCGTCTACCTACCCTAAGGAATTCGTCTGTGTAAATGTCCTTTAAAGTAGTGCCATCCCACCATTGAGAGGTAGGTAGCACCACCGTTGGAGGTGTTCGGGTCAATTCAAGTTTGTAGGGACATGGTGATCACCGGAGCAATGGGAAGACACCTTAGAAGCTACCCTCATGCCAGGTTCCCGGATCATGAGGACTTACTAAGACATCCTCTACTCGACGATCACCTTTCGAGGCAAGGCAACAGTGAGGCGTACCCTAGGGGTGGTGTGTGCGATTCGTGTGTCGTTTTCATTGATATTTGTCTTATCATGTTCATTGGTGTTCTACGCTTGATTTTATTTAAGGCCATACATTCTTTCATGTTTTTTGTTAACAGTTTAAAAATATTTGCGGAAAAGTAAATCTAAAACTATTACAAATGGCGCGGGTCCACATCGCCAAAATTAAACCGGACCCGATTTGACAGAAAATAAATAAAGCAAAGTAAATAACGAAATTGAAAAGTGCGAGAAGTTTAAGTTACAACGCTTTGGGAGAGATACATAATTATTTAAGCAATAAAATAAATATGCGAAATTAGATAAATTACGAACGAGGGCGTTGGACCCTTTTGCAAAAAATTAAAGTTAATGAATTTAATTAACAACAAAAAGATTAAATTAATGAGGAATCAAAATTAAAAATTAAAAGAAATTGTTTTTGGGTATTTTTATGTTTTTTAAGATTTAATAGAAAAAAGAATTAATTAAAATTAACTAACCCTAATTCTAATGTTTTTTAAGTTTGTTATGAAAATATTAAAATATAACCTAAATTAAACCTAAATTCTTTTATGTACAATTTAATTATGAAAATAAAATGAGTAATATTATTATTATAAAAAAAAGAAAAATTGAGAGGAATAAAATTAACAATTAAACCTAATTCTATGTTTTTTTGTATTTTTGTTATTAAAAGAAATTAAAATCACAATCTAATTTAAAACTAAATAACTACATATTAATTTATTTATGAAAATATTGGAATAAAATAATTTATTATGTTTTTATCTTTTTCTGATTTTTTAGGCATTTTTTGTATATTTGTATTTTATAAAAAATATAATTAATTAACTTAAACAAATAAAGAAAATAAAATCATAATTGAAAATAAAATAAAAAAAATATAGAGAAGGAAAACCAGGGGGGGTTCAGGCCCCAATTGTGAGATATGGACTTAGGAATTCAGGCCCAATGCTTCAGGTCCATTGACTTTCCCAGGATCATGTGTGATGCGTTGACTGGCGTTTATGGTCTTCTTTAATCTCAGCCCTTGGATTGATTCCACTAGGCATGTGGCTGGCTTGATGGTGATGGAATATGGTATGCTTCAACCTGGAAATTGCACATGAACCTATATGGCAAAATAACATGGAAAATTATACAGACCTGGGGTTCGAACCCAGGTCTTGGATGTCAATACAATCAATGCCTGCCAACTGAGCCACTGAACCTTTTTGTTAAATAAATAAATAACAAATAACATAACGTGAAACTACGCATTAGTGGGAAAACGCGCGCGATATTCAAAATGGCCAACCATCTTTCGCCACCACATCATCGTCCTCGCGTGTTTTTTTCTTTTTTCTGAAACAAGCACATATGGCAACGGTTTCAGACGCGTTCCACTAGATGGCTTTAGAAAAAATAGCGAATAGCGCTATACGGCTCATAAATTGATCGCGAGGCTTGGTCCATGTTCGTCCCAATGCGTTGAATCCAATGGTCTTAGTCCCAGCCTCTAATTTTGCCCTATTTGAGAAGCCCTAATTCTGAATCCTGTAAACCCTAAAAATCAAGTATGGCATATTTGTATATAACGCGTAAAAACGTAATTAAATCACATGGTAAGCATCAGAAAGCATCATTGAATAAGAATATATAAACCAAATGTCATGGAAATGCCTTAAAATCAAGATGCGAGTATGCAATTTTGTGAGAAAATTTTGGGTTCTGTACAGCGATTCTTGAGGTTTGGATGATCGTTCTTGATTGGAGTATGTCCAATGACCTTTTAGCAAGCTATTGAAACACAAATCCTGCTTTGAATCGCCCTCCAAAGTGGTTTTCAGATTTTTGCTTTTTGACAAAAATTGGCAAGTTTGTTAATGGCTTCTGCGCAGCTTTTTGGTCCCCCTGCATTAGGTTTTGATTCATGCTTATGTACTGAAGGCATTAGGTTAACAAAAGTAGAATAAATCCATGGCATTGATAGTTTTTGCAAATTTGATTTCATAAGATCTTTTCATATCTTTTTCACATGTATTTTTGTGTCAATTAGCCTAAATCAAACCAAATCTTTCCATGTTGGGATGTGCACAAAATATTGAGGCTGAAATGTGTACAAAAAGATTTGTTAAGGCAAGTTTGATATTTTTCATGTATTTAAATAATTTAAATGAATTTATATAAATAATAATTCAAATAAATAAATAAAAAATGAGAAAATACTTCCCTTTGGGCCAAGTGGTCGTGCACATGCTTGGAATGATGAATCATGGAAGAAAAATGGGCCCATTAGCATTTTTAGACCATTTGAATCAAAGTTGACTTTTCAAAATATCCAAAAATTTCCCAACTTCCACAAGGCATAACTTGCTCAATTTTTAATCTTTTCTCATGTTCTTGGACATTTTGGAAAGGTCTTTGAGTCCTCTAACCAATGCTTTTGGTCCCATGTCATTTTGATTTACCAATCTCAAGTTATGGCCTTTGACTTAAAGTCCCTTTTTGTTGACTTTTGAAAATGACCTATAATGTTGAAATTGATAACTTTTTGTGAGAGCATTTCTTGGACTTGAAGTATGAAGATGAGTTGTAGGAAATGTCTTTCTCTTCAAAATGAGCTTTGGATGGAATTTTTCTAATAAACCCTGTGAAAGTTATGCCCTGGTCAATTTCAGTTGACTTTTTCAACTGTCCAAATAAGGAAACTTTTGCATCTTGATGATTTTCTGAGCCAAATTTTGAGAATCATGATCAAGCATTGATCAAATGATGTTTGTGGCTTCAAAATGATATGTTGACCAAAATTTTGAACTTTTGACTGTCAAATGACCATTTTGCCCCTACAGTTGACTGTAGTGCAATTTAGGGTTTTGACTGTGCAATTTTGAGCTGAATGCCTTAAAACTTGATATGAGGATGCTTGACCATCTTTGTAGGCATGTGAGACTTGGTTGGGCCTTTGAAAACTTCATTTCTTTGATCAGAACACAAACCCTAATTTTGACTGTATAGGGGATCTTTGACTGTGCAACCCTTGGGGAATTTTGTGACTTGACTTGGCAATTTCTTGGAGAATATGGGAGGGCAAATTTTGGGGTACAACAGTTGCCCCTGTTCAATCTTCTTAGACCCGAGGATGCAGATTGGCTGACGTGCCTTTCGTAATCCGAGGGTAGAAGATGATTGGACACTAAAGTGCCCAGAAATTTGCGCTCACATGTTAGCCGTGTGATGGGAATGGGCTTATAGATGCCATTTGGAGATTGTTGGGTAGGATGATGGGCTTATAGATGCCATCTGGATGTTGATCGCGTAAGAGATTCCTTAGCGAGAACCTGCATACCTGCAAAAGAGAAAATGAGTACCTGACACGCTGCAGGAACTGGTTTTCAGATGCTTGGTATAGATGTGTCCTGACTGGTTACAGGAGCTGGATCTGGAGCTTCAAAAGATGATGAATGAACCAGGTATGGTTACTGCCTTAGCATGAATGGTAAGAGAACCTTGGGTGATTTTAACTTCAACAACGCTCGTTGAGAAAATCTTGGCGGGAAATACCATCTTCGCAGGATCGGAACGAGAACCATAGGCTATTATAATCTGAAAGGGAATCACCTCACTCAACGTCGGAGAGGGAATCGTAGGAAACGGGATTGTCATCTCACTCACCGTCGGAGAGGGAACCATAAGAGACTATCACCTCACACTCACCGTCGGAGAGGGAAACATCTTGAAAAAGGAATTACCACCTCACTCACCGTTGGAGAGGGGACCATAGGAGACTATCACCTCACACTCACCGTCGGAGAGGGAAACATCTGAAAAGGACTTACCGCCTCACACACCGTCGGAGAGGGAACCATAGGAGACTGCTGAGTCTTTATCAGAAAAATCTGTTGGGAGTCGATTTAGCTGGACTAGAGAAGGCCTTTGACTGGATAAGCATCAGGAAAATCTTAGGGTCGATTTAACTGAACCGGACAAGGTCTTGAAATATCTTCAACTGGAGTAAGTGTCAGAACGTCGCCATATCTGGTTCTTATCTGGACTATATCTGGAAGGAAATCTGGAAGCAGCATCAAAACGTCACCATATCTGGTTTACATCTGAAACTATATCTGGAAGGAAATCTGGAAGCAGTATCAGAACGTCACCATCTCTGGGTCATATCTGAAACTATATCTGAAGGGTACCTGGAAGCAGTATCAGAACGTCACCATATCTGGATCATATCTGAAACTATATCTAGAAGGAAATCTGGAAGCAGTATCAGAACGTCACCATATCTGGGTCATATCTGAAACTATATCTAGAAGGATATCTGGAAACAGCATCAGAACGTCACCGTCTCTGGTTTACATCTGAAACTATATCTAGAAGGAACTCTGGAAGCAGCATCAGAACGTCACCATATCTGGGTCATATCCGAAACTATATCTAGAAGGAAATCTGGAAGCAGCATCAGAACGTCACCATATCTGGTTTACATCTGAAACTATATCTAGCAGGAATTCTGGAAGCAGCATCGGAACGTCACCATATCTGGGTCATATCTGAAACTATATCTAGAAGGAAATCTGGAAGCAGCATCAGAACGTCACCATATCTGGGTCATATCTGAAACTATATCTAGAAAGAATTGCAATAGTTGGTAGTAATCATTTTTGTATTGATCTTTTTCCTGAAAAGGCAAAACATAATTGTATGCAAAATCATGATGCATGAACTGTATGTCTTCAAAATTAATGAGATTCGTGTAGCATGATGCATATGCATGAAGATGTGATGTTTATGAATGTATTTTTGTCTAAGAAAATAAATCCTTGACGGGTGCCGGGAAGTCACTCCTGGGCTACTGTTTGAAGAATAGATTTTTGCCTCCGCTGGGGATGATAGTTGCAAGAATACCGGTAGGAGAAGATAACTCCGTTGGGGAATGAACTTGGCGAATGGGTTACTCTGCAGGGAGACAAATACTCTAGTAATCCTGCTGGGAAGCAATACTCTGTGGGAAGAGGGATGCCTTGCTGATTGGTGATAGTAACTTGTTGAGGATATCCTTGTTGTTGGAAGTATTGATGGACTTCGCTGGGGTAAGAAGACTGTGTCGACAACGATCTTTCCGTGGCTTTTGGCTGAGGATAACCCAGTTATATCCTATTGAGGAAATAACTCTTTAAATCAAGCCGGACGACGCGTTCGTGCTCTGTGAGGAGGGTAAGCTTCCAGAATCTACTGGGGATAAGCTTACTGCTTGGAGAGATGGATTCCAACTTTCCTGGGGGAGCTGGATTTGGACTCTCCTGGGGAAGTATCGAACTGTGTTGGTTATATTCTTCCACGGAACCTACCTTGATACCTTGGAGGACAGAGCGGCTAGATTGCTTAGACCACTCTTTATTGCCCCTGTTTCTATGGGGGAGACACATGTGGGATGCTGATAATTGTTGAGGGTCAAACCTTCTTCTGGTAGGCAGGTGACAAGATAACAGGACATAGTCGTACGCTTTAATCCCTAATTTTGCCTGGACCGCCCTTTCGGGTTTTCAGTCCACCGGGATACCCATTTTTGCTCAAGCCGCCTTTTCAGGTTTTCAACTTGCCGGGTGTACAGATTATTTTCATTTCATCCCTTCATTTTGCCCGAACCCTTTTGGTTCGCCGGGAAGCCCTAATTTTTGCCTAGGTGTGTCAACCTAGCGGGTCTTTGATTATGCGTAGCATTTTTTCCGACTATGTCCACGCTCTTAGAATGCAGGGGGGTGCCCCTGGCTGCTTGTGTTGCCATATTACCAGATCGTGCAAGATTCGTTGCTGGAGTGCCCCAAGTGACTCAGGCAGAGATTTGCCCCAGGCTTTTTGGCCTTTTGAGAGATTCTCTGGATCTTGACTTAACTGCCCCAGATGATGAACAATAGTCATGCCATGCCCCTTGATTGGAGATACCCTTGTTCATTGAACTTTCGTCATGCGAATTTCTATGCTGTTCAAACAAAAAGTCATATGCAAACAAAGTTATGTTAAAAATGCAACGCTTATGTCTGTTTCAAAGATTTTGAAAATGCATTCTTTTTCATAAAATAAGTGAATGTTTGTAAAACGTGATGTCAACTCCATATTTTACCGTAGGCCTTCAGGAGTCAGGATACCTTTCGTGACAGTATGCTTTCGAACTAACCCATGCTTCAGCTAGGACTTTTAAGGGTTATGACGTGGCCTGGTTCACGGTTTAAGAAACAAAGGATAAAGGCTCAAATTATTTGTACCCACCCGCTCTTCGTGATGTTCTCCAAACCTAAGCTCAGTTGATCGTGCGTTAGACCTTGCTTGAGTCTTTGCTTTGATGTTCCAATAATGGTTCAGATGTTGATAACTTATTTTGAATAGGCAGTCATCCCTTTTTTTTTGTTGAGGAGGTGTAGGACCTCTTTCTTGATTTTTGTTATCCCTTTCTTTTTGCCTGAACTGTTTCCTTTTTGGAATTACAGTCAGCGGGATGCCCCAGTTTCATAAGTCCCTTTTACAGGTTTTGACTTCATGGGCTGTTCATTGATGATTTTTTTTGATAATGACTGCCCGTCCTTATGATTGTTCTGAACCATCACTGTCTTTCTTCGTTTTGTAAAGACTCCTTTGGTGCCATTCGTTATGCACTTGGATCAACTGAGAGAACTACCCTGCCCCAGGTTATGATAAAGGGTTTTAAATTTCAAAAAGAAAAACTCCTACTTCTTTGGCTCAGAGGGGTTGACGAGGGATTATCATCCTTATAACTCCAGTGTTTAGGGATTGAAACAATGCATGTACCTCATCAGTGGGGTCTGTTCAAAAGCATACTGTAAAGATAGCGGTATCGTTTTCGTCATCCTCCCTCAAGAGGTTCAGAATTATTAACCAAGAGTTGATCATCAGAAAAAATATGAAAAGAATTTTGAATATAATGAAAACAATTGTATTAATTCCCAAAACAGACATATGCGATGCATTAATAGAATAAAAGAGTTTGCCATGACATTAATTGTTTATATAAGCAAAGAAAAACACAACTCAGAAATTCAAATAAACAAAAGGTCTTCAATGGTTGGGTAACGGAGCAGTGATTATGTTCGGAGTCTCAGGAACTTCAAACTGAATCTCCCCGGCGTTGATCATGTCTTGAATTTTGTTCTTGAGAGGCCAGCAGTTGTCCGTAGTATGCCCCGGGCTATCAGAATGGTATGCGCACCTATCGTTGGGATGATAGTTGGGAGCAGAAGTGTTCGGATTCCGAAGAGGAGCCCTTAAGGTGATCAGCCCTGCCTTCAACATTTGTTGCAGTGCTTGATCCAGCGACATGTTGATTTTGGTGTACTGTCGTTTCTCCTTTCGCTGCTGCCCCTGTCCTTGTTGAGCAGGTCCGGGATTGGAGATCTGGATTGCCCCTACCTCATGACGGCTCTTTTTACCGTGCACAACATTGGATTCTTTCTTTCCATGATGAGGTTTTTTATCAGAAGGTGCAGCCTCTTGAATTTTCCCAGACCGGATGCCAGCTTCTATTCGCTCTCCAGTCAAGATAAGATCTGTGAATCCAGCAGACAAATTCCCAATTAGGTGGTTGTAGAACGGACCAGACAGAGTTCCCAAGAACATATCGACAAGTTCCCAATCAGTCAGAGGTGGTTGTACCCTTCCAGCAAGATCCCTCCATTTCTGCGCATATTCTTTAAAACCTTCACTTGGTCCTAACGACATACCCTGGAGTTGGGTACGCGTAGGAGCAAGGTCGGCATTATATTGATACTGCTTGTAGAAAGCAGTAGCCAACTCCTCCCAGTTACGAACCTTGGTCCCATCTAGCTGATAGAACCATTCGAGATGAGTCCCTGAAAGACTCTCCTGAAAGAAGTGGATCCACAAATTCTTGTCCACCGTATATGGTTGAATCTTCCGAACATAGGACCTGAGATGTAACTTGGGACAAGACGCCCCGTCATACTTGGTAAAGGATGGTGCTTTGAACTTCCGGGGAATAATCACACCAGTTGACAAACCCAGATCTCCAAAATCCAGCCCAGGTACTTGTTGGATCTCCATAGCATTCAGCCTATCCTCCAACTGTTTGTACTTGTCTTCGGCAGGAGGGTATTGTTCGTCGTTGAAATCTGTCTCATTGTCAGAGACCACTGGGCTGGGAATCCTTTCCTCTTGATGACTGCTTTTCCCCACAAATGGAGTTGTCCTCTCAGTTTCATCCTGCAGTGCGTTCCCAGATCTGCGTCTAGGGTTGAACAAAACAGTCCTCTTCTTCTTCTTTTCTTTCTTCAAGAGCAAAGCTTTCAGATCTTGTTGCCCCTGGGTCAAATTCATGATCAGCCCTTGGAACTGGGCATTCTGAGCCTGGAGGGCCTTGATAGTCTGCTCGGCTGATGATTCAGGATTCATGACGATCGGCTGAAATAAACAGCGAAGAAGGGTAAGCAACCTGTCCAAGGGATACCTGCAATGCAATGAGATGTATGACATGCATGTAATGTTTTCAAGGATCTCGCGGGGTAAACAGAGAAACTTGTTAGAGTTGAAAACCGGTAACCTGATTGAAGGTACTTCATGTTGTTGAGAGTCCTTCTTCAAGGGTTAAAGGCTCACCATATCCAGTGGGTCATAGCCCCTGACAACCTTAGCTAGAGGAAAATAAATCCTCTTTGCCCCTTGCTAGATGTTTGATTTATCATGACCTGCATCACAAGCCCTTGAGATCCTTGAAATGGGTTAGGATGTATGCAATGGTATGCAATGGTATGATGTCATGCTATGCATGGGGTGATGTAGGTAAACCCTGTTATGAGTCCCTATTAAGGACTATAAACCAAAACCTGCAAGAAACTCAAGTAAAACCTGTCATGAGCCCTAATTAAGGACTATAAACAAACCCTGCAAGAAACTTAGTAAACCCTGTTATGAGTCCTAATTAAGGACTATAAACAAAACCTGCAAGAAAACTTAGTAACCCTGTTATGAGTCCCAATTAAGGACTATAAACAAGACCTGCAAGAAAACTCAGTAGCCCTGTTATGAGTCCCAGTTAAGGACTATAAACAAAACCTGTAAGAAACCTAGTATACCCTGCTATGAGTCCCTATTAAGGACTATAAACAAAACCTGCAAGTAGCTTATGTGTTAGATAACACGCATGCAATTAGTCAAGTACGAAGGCACACAAGTCACACAAGAGAAAACCCTTAGAGTTTAGGCCAGCATGAGGTCTAGGTATTACCCTCTTGAAGTTGGTGGGTTTATACATGTCCTATCAAAGTAACCGGGTTCTTAGAGGATCCCAATATCATTGACTACCCTCAATCGGTCATAACTCCAGCATCGCAATCTTTTCTTGCGGCCAGAACCATCACGAGAGTTTAGCCTCAATGGGCGTAGCATACTGCTACTATTCTATTGGCCAAGTTGGGTCATTTAAGGTTCTAAGGTCGGTTGGTGCTTAATGACTCCTTGGAAGACCCATATTCTCCCCGTTTCAACACGAGGGATATCGATACAGACCAAGGCGCCACACCAACGTAGCCACTGCTTCACCCATGTCGGTATAAGCCGGACAGGTCCCTCACAGCTTATGCTACCTAAATAGGGTATCCCCAGATCCGGGTTAGGATCTATGTAACTCCGATACAACCCACAATAATAAAGCAAGCAAAGAAGACAATTGAAAACACAGTGATCTTAATCCTAAGGTACACCCCACTTTATAAGATAGTCCCCAGCAGAGTCGCCAGTTCTGTGATCGGTGGATCTGGAACTGACTGTTTAAAGCTGGTTCGCGAAATGTCGCGGAAGCAAGAGTCGCCACCGTCTTTTATTTTCTCCAAATGGAAAGGACAAAAGCACAGAAAAATTCCTTATAGAGATTGCTCTCGGTTCGGGAGGTAGGTTATAGAAAGGGAAGGTGTTAGCACCCTTTCTATCCATGGTTATCCATGGGCTCTTAGATACTTGCTCACTTGTGTTTTCAAAATAGTTTGTTTGCTTTTCAACTGTGGGTTTTAAAAAGTTTCTTTGAAAGTTTCAGATCGACTCTTGTGTCAGAGTGTTTGAAAAATTGTTTTGAAAGATTTTGAAAAGTGTCGGTGTGAAAAGATTTTTGTTTGTTTTGAAGAGAGCAAGTATCCATGAGTCGTCTACCTACCCTAAGGAATTCGTCTGTGTAAATGTCCTTTAAAGTAGTGCCATCCCACCATTGAGAGGTAGGTAGCACCACCGTTGGAGGTGTTCGGGTCAATTCGAGTTTGTAGGGACATGGTGATCACCGGAGCAATGGGAAGACACCTTAGAAGCTACCCTCATGCCAGGTTCCCGGATCATGAGGACTTACTAAGACATCCTCTACTCGACGATCACCTTTCGAGGCAAGGCAACAGTGAGGCGTACCCTAGGGGTGGTGTGTGCGATTCGTGTGTCGTTTTCATTGATATTTGTCTTATCATGTTCATTGGTGTTCTACGCTTGATTTTATTTAAGGCCATACATTCTTTCATGTTTTTTGTTAACAGTTTAAAAATATTTGCGGAAAAGTAAATCTAAAACTATTACAAATGGCGCGGGTCCACATCGCCAAAATTAAACCGGACCCGATTTGACAGAAAATAAATAAAGCAAAGTAAATAACGAAATTGAAAAGTGCGAGAAGTTTAAGTTACAACGCTTTGGGAGAGATACATAATTATTTAAGCAATAAAATAAATATGCGAAATTAGATAAATTACGAACGAGGGCGTTGGACCCTTTTGCAAAAAATTAAAGTTAATGAATTTAATTAACAACAAAAAGATTAAATTAATGAGGAATCAAAATTAAAAATTAAAAGAAATTGTTTTTGGGTATTTTTATGTTTTTTAAGATTTAATAGAAAAAAGAATTAATTAAAATTAACTAACCCTAATTCTAATGTTTTTTAAGTTTGTTATGAAAATATTAAAATATAACCTAAATTAAACCTAAATTCTTTTATGTACAATTTAATTATGAAAATAAAATGAGTAATATTATTATTATAAAAAAAATAAAAATTGAGAGGAATAAAATTAACAATTAAACCTAATTCTATGTTTTTTTGTATTTTTGTTATTAAAAGAAATTAAAATCACAATCTAATTTAAAACTAAATAACTACATATTAATTTATTTATGAAAATATTGGAATAAAATAATTTATTATGTTTTTATCTTTTTCTGATTTTTTAGGCATTTTTTGTATATTTGTATTTTATAAAAAATATAATTAATTAACTTAAACAAATAAAGAAAATAAAATCATAATTGAAAATAAAATAAAAAAAATATAGAGAAGGCAAACCAGGGGGGGTTCAGGCCCCAATTGTGAGATATGGACTTAGGAATCCAGGCCCAATGCTTCAGGTCCATTGACTTTCCCAGGATCATGTGTGATGCGTTGACTGGCGTTTATGGTCTTCTTTAATCTCAGCCCTTGGATTGATTCCACTAGGCACGTGGCTGGCTTGATGGTGATGGAATATGGTATGCTTCAACCTGGAAATTGCACATGAACCTATATGGCAAAATAACATGGAAAATTATACAGACCTGGGGTTCGAACCCAGGTCTTGGATGTCAATACAATCAATGTCTGCCAACTGAGCCACTGAACCTTTTTGTTAAATAAATAAATAACAAATAACATAACGTGAAACTACGCATTAGTGGGAAAACGCGCGCGATATTCAAAATGGCCAACCATCTTTCGCCACCACATCATCGTCCTCGCGTGTTTTTTTCTTTTTTCTGAAACAAGCACATATGGCAACGGTTTCAGACGCGTTCCACTAGATGGCTTTAGAAAAAATAGCGAATAGCGCTATACGGCTCATAAATTGATCGCGAGGCTTGGTCCATGTTCGTCCCAATGCGTTGAATCCAATGGTCTTAGTCCTAGCCTCTAATTTTGCCCTATTTGAGAAGCCCTAATTCTGAATCCTGTAAACCCTAAAAATCAAGTATGGCATATTTGTATATAACGCGTAAAAACGTAATTAAATCACATGGTAAGCATCAGAAAGCATCATTGAATAAGAATATATAAACCAAATGTCATGGAAATGCCTTAAAATCAAGATGCGAGTATGCAATTTTGTGAGAAAATTTTGGGTTCTGTACAGCGATTCTTGAGGTTTGGATGATCGTTCTTGATTGGAGTATGTCCAATGACCTTTTAGCAAGCTATTGAAACACAAATCCTGCTTTGAATCGCCCTCCAAAGTGGTTTTCAGATTTTTGCTTTTTGACAAAAATTGGCAAGTTTGTTAATGGCTTCTGCGCAGCTTTTTGGTCCCCCTGCATTAGGTTTTGATTCATGCTTATGTACTGAAGGCATTAGGTTAACAAAAGTAGAATAAATCCATGGCATTGATAGTTTTTGCAAATTTGATTTCATAAGATCTTTCCATATCTTTTTCACATGTATTTTTGTGTCAATTAGCCTAAATCAAACCAAATCTTTCCATGTTGGGATGTGCACGAAATATTGAGGCTGAAATGTGTACAAAAAGATTTGTTAAGGCAAGTTTGATATTTTTCATGTATTTAAATAATTTAAATGAATTAATATAAATAATAATTCAAATAAATAAATAAAAAATGAGAAAATACTTCCCTTTGGGCCAAGTGGTCGTGCACATGCTTGGAATGATGAATCATGGAAGAAAAATGGGCCCATTAGCATTTTTAGACCATTTGAATCAAAGTTGACTTTTCAAAATATCCAAAAATTTCCCAACTTCCACAAGGCATAACTTGCTCAATTTTTAATCTTTTCTCATGTTCTTTGACATTTTGGAAAGGTCTTTGATTCCTCTAACCAATGCTTTTGGTCCCATGTCATTTTGATTTACCAATCTCAAGTTATGGCCTTTGACTTAAAGTCCCTTTTTGTTGACTTTTGAAAATGACCTATAATGTTGAAATTGATAACTTTTTGTGAGAGCATTTCTTGGACTTGAAGTATGAAGATGAGTTGTAGGAAATGTCTTTCTCTTCAAAATGAGATTTGGATGGAATTTTTCTGATAATCCCTGTGAAAGTTATGCCCTGGTCAATTTCAGTTGACTTTTTCAGCTGTCCAAATAAGGAAACTTTTGCATCTTGATGATTTTCTGAGCCAAATTTTGAGAATCATGATCAAGCATTGATCAAATGATGTTTGTGGCTTCAAAATGATATGTTGACCAAAATTTTGAACTTTTGACTGTCAAATGACCATTTTGCCCCTATAGTTGACTGTAGTGCAATTTAGGGTTTTGACTATGCAATTTTGAGCTGAATGCCTTAAAACTTGATATGAGGATGCTTGACCATCTTTGTAGGCATGTGAGACTTGGTTGGGCCTTTGAAAACTTCATTTCTTTGATCAGAACACAAACCCTAATTTTGACTGTATAGGGGATCTTTGACTGTGCAACCCTTGGGGAATTTTGTGACTTGACTTGGCAATTTCTTGGAGAATATGGGAGGGCAAATTTTGGGGTACAACAAACGTGCTGCCTAAGAAGGCTCTGGATAGATTGGACTGTGAAGGTTTGACCCTGAATCCCAGTAACATTGTAGTGAGGGCTTTCGATGGTTCGAAAAGAATGGTGCACGGGGAGGTGGACATCCCCATCAAAGTTGGTTCTTAGACCTTTGACTCCACCTTCTATGTAATGGATATAAGACCATCTTATTCTTGTTTGTTGGGTCGCCCTTAGATCCATGGGGCAGGAGCGGTCACATCCACTCTGCATCGGATGATGAAGTACCCGGTGAAAGGAAGAATTGTTATAGTACACGATGAAGAGGAGTACATGGTAAGCCATTTGAATTCCTTCAGGTATGTGGAAATGGATGGAGAATTCATCGAGACTCCATGTTAGAACTTCGAAGAGGTGCCTCAGACTATGGATGCAACTGAAACTGTCACCAATATGCCGAAGATCACCAAACCTCCTTTGAAGATGGCTTCTCTCAAGGATGCCAAAGTAGTTATCGAAGAAGATGGGTGTACCATTTGGGGTCAACTCCCTGACATTCTGTATAAATTTGATAAATTTGGTTTGGGTTTCTCTTCAGGGGCTCAAAGTGTTGTTCGTCATGCTCGTGCTGGAGGACCTCCCTTACGCATCAGCAATCATGGGGTCAATGCTCTAGAAGACAATGATGGTGACTATGACATGGATAGTTGGATCTTCCATACTAATAATGGTGGACCGAGTAACTGGGCGGAAAAACACTTTGCACCAATTACTTTTATTCATAAGTAATTGTATTTCTTGTTTTTGGATATGCAATAAACAATATAAACTTTATGGATGTGTGTCTTACCCGGGGCACAATGGTTTATTTGTGAGGGTTATAATATTTCAATTTCATATGGCATTAATAAAGCATTGGACATTTATGCATACAAATCTTGTGCTCTATGTTTTTCTTTTCTGCTTTTTACCGTGTCTATACAGCTATGCTCTTACACACACTCAAATATCAAACTGCAGATCCATATCCACTCTGGATCCCATTGATAACAGTTCTACTATTTCTGGTTATGACTTTGAAAATTCGATCAATAAAGCCGAGGACGAAGGTGAGGAAGATTATGAGGTACCCGGAGAACTTGCTAGGCTGTTACAGCAGGAAGAGAGGGCTATACAGCCTCATGAAGAGCCCGTTGAGACAATAAACTTGGGCACAAAAGAGGACAGGAAAGAAGTCAAGATAGGTGCAAATTTGGAGCTTAGTGTCAAACATCGGTTGATACAAATGTTGCATGATTATGTCGAGATCTTTGCCTGGTCATATGAATACATGCCAGGACTGGACACAGATATAGTGGTTCATCATTTGCCAACTAAAGAAGATTTTCCTCTGGTAAAGCAGAAGGTTCGTCGTATGCGCCTTGAAATGTTAGAGAATATCAAAGCGGAAGTGATGAAGCAGTTCAACACTGGGTTCTTAGTTGTCACCTCTTATCCCCAATGGGTTGCTAATGTAGTCTTGGTGCCTAAAAAGGACGGAAAGGTACGGATGTGTGTGGATTACTGAGATTTGAACAGGGAAAGTCCCAAGGATGACTTCCCGCTCCCCCATATTGACATTCTAGTTGACAACACTGTGCAGCACAAGATCTTTTCCTTCATGGATGGTTTCTCTTGTTACAATCAGATCAAGATGGCACCCGAAGACATGGAGAATACAACCTTCGTCATACAATGGAGCACTTTCTGCTACAAAGTGATGCCGTTTGGATTGAAGAATGTTGGGGCAACCTATCAGCGAGCCATGGTAGCTCTGTTTCATGACATGATTCACCATGAGATAGAAGTCTACGTTGATGACATGATAGCCAGGTCTCAAACTAAGGAAGAGCACCTTGATCATCTACAAAAGTTGTTTGATTGGTTAAAAATGTACAAGCTGGAAGGTGAAGGCTATACAAGAGATGTCGACTCCTCGTACTGAGAAGGAGGTCAGAGGTTTCTTGGGATGCCTAAATTACATTTCCAGATTCATTTCCCATTTAACTTATACTTGTGAGCCGATCCTCAAACTCCTGAAGAAAGATCAAGTGGTAAAGTGGAATGACGAATGCCAGACTGCCTTCGAGAGAATCAAAGAATACCTTCAAGAGCCTCCAATCCTGATGCCTCCAATTGAAGGAAGACCTTTGATAATGTACTTAACAGTGTTAGATAATTCAATAAGGTGTGTGTTGGGGAAGCATGACAAGTCCGGTCGAAAAGAGCATGTGATATACTATGTTAGCAAAAAATTTATCGACTGTGAAACAAGATACTCACTGCTCGAGAAAACTTATTATGCTTTGGCATGGTTTGCTTGCCGACTGAGATAGTATATGTTGACCCACACTACTTTGTTGATATCTAAGATGGATTCGATTAAGTACATATTTGAGAAGCCTGCTCTCTCCGGAAGAATAGAAAGATGGCAAATGATCTTGACTGAATATGATATCCAATACACAGCCCAAAAGGCAATCAAGGGAAGTGTAATAGCTGATCATTTGGCTCATCAGGCTGTCGATGACTACCAATCCATAAATTTTGAGTTCCCATATGAGAATATTATATTAGTGAATGACTGTGAAGAACCTAGACCTAATGAAGGACCTGGGGAAGGATCCTGATGGACTATGGTTTTTGGTGGAGCCTTCAATGCACTCAACAATGGCATCAATGCTGTAACCATATCCCCCGAGGGCTGTCATACTCCTTTCACCGCCAGATTATGTTTCAATTGTACCAATAATATGGCAGAGTATGAAGCATGTATCATGGGTCTCAAAGCTGCTATTGACCTGAGGATCAAGTTCTTGAGCGTTTTCATGGATTCATCCTTGGTAATAAGTCAAATCAAAGGAGAGTGGGACATGAAGCACCCGAACCTTATCCCTTACAAAGAACATGTGCTAACATTTCTTCCACACTTGGAAGAAGTCACCATTGAACATTTTCCACGAGAAGAGAATCAGTTAGCGGACGCGCTAGCCACTATGTCATTTATGTTCAAGGTCAAGTGGGACACTGAGGCTCCTCGGATCACGATTAAGAGGTTGGATGAACCAGCATACTGCTATGAGATTGAAACTGAAGAAGTAGCATACAAACCTTGGTTCCATGAAGTGAATAGGTATCTCGAGGCTCAAGAATATCCTGAGGGGGCGAATGTCAATGACAAGAAGTTTCTAAGAAGGTTCTCCGCAAAGTTATTCCTCGGTAATGGAATCCTCTACAAGCGCAACCATGACTCTATTTTATTTTGGTGTATAGACAAGAGCGAAGCAGGGAGGATCATGGCAGATTTACACTAAGGTACCTTTGGCACCCACTCTAGTGGACACACCATGGCTAAAAAGATCATACGATTAGGATACTATTGATCCACTATGGAAGCAGACTATTATCAATGTTCTCAAACTTCTCACAAATGCCAGATCTATGCTGATAAAGTACACGTGCCTCTGGTTCCTTTGAACATCTTGACGGCTTCCTGGCCATTTGCAATGTGGGGCATTGACATGATCGTAGAAATTAGATCTACCGCTTCCAATGGGCATCGCTTCATCCTACTGGCCATTGATTACTTCACAAAGTGGGTTGAGGCAGCTTCTTTTGCTACTGTTACCAAGAGTGTAGTGGTGCGGTTTATCAAGCATAACCCGATTTGTCGGTATGGTGTGCTAGAGAGAATCATCACAGACAATGGTACAAATCTCAACAATACAATGATCACCAAACTCTGTAAACAATTCAAGATCCAGCATCATAATTCTTTCCCTTACCGGCCAAACATGAATGGCATTGTGGAGGCTGCTAACAAGAATATTAAGAAAATTATACAGAAGATGATGGTGACATACAAAGAATGGCACGAGATGTTACCATTTGCTCTTCATGGTTACTGCACGTCAGCACATATGTCAACAAGGGCAACACCTTATTCTTTGGTGTATGGTATGGAGGTTGTCCTACCCATTGAGGTCCAGATCCCTTCTTTGAGGATCATGAAGGATACGAGTTTGAACGAAGATGATTGGATCCAGACTCAACTTGATCAACTAAATCTGATTGATGAGCAAAGGCTTGGTGCTATCTGTGATGGTCAGATATACCAAAAACGGATGATCAAGGATTTCAACAAAAAGGTTAGACGTCAAGTATATCAAGTGGGTGATCTAGTAATCAAGCGCATCATACTTCCACAAGGTGATCCCAAGGGAAAATGGACTCCCACATACGAAGGGCCATTTGTAATCAAAATCATATTTTCTGGTGGAGCCATGATTCTGACCATCATGGATGGTGACGACCTTCCTCACCTTGTGAATGCGGACATAGTGAAAAGATACTGCGTGTAAATAAAGACCCGCTAGGTTGACTGGCCTAGGCAAAAATAAGGGCATCTCGGTGAACCAAAATGGTTCGGGAAAAATTAGGGATATACATATAAAAAAATTGTACACCCGGCAAGTCGAAAACCTGAAAAGGCGGCTTGGGCAAAAAAGGGTATCCCGGTGGACTGAAAACCCGAAAGGGCGGTCCAGGAAAAAGTTAGGGATTTGAAGCGTATAACTATGTCCCATTGGATCACCTTGCAGCCAGACTTCAGTATCAACTATCAAGCTCAAACGGTACCGATCAATCCAGTCAACTTCGGACGAGTAGCAAAGTGATGAGGCGCTTAAGGACATAGGGGCAATAGCAGAATTGAAACTCAATGGGATTATGACACATAGTTGTTTTCTCTTTATACACTATTTTGTGTAGTTTTCATTTTTTACGATGATGTTCTCCTACTAGAACGTCAGTCTCTTTGTACAAAATGCTTGTTATAAGCGAACTTCAGAAATCAATACAAATCATTTCTTTGAAAATATAAAACTATTTATTTTTCTTTTTCCATTTTGTTTTGCAAAAACGTCCAATGATTATTTTTGAAATATGCATTTAAATATGATCACTTTTCATAAATACTTGCATAAAAAATAGAAAGACGGTTGCTAATGACTTTAAGAAATAGGGAAAAGTCTAAAAAACAACTTGCAGTCCCGACAGTTACTCTTTCCAACATGGTACATGGGCAGATACAGTTCGAGACAAAGTCATCATTACATACGACCCCGTGACATCTATGTTCCCCCACGGAGTAGAAACAACCAAGGTGTTGATCTCTCTATCCCCAAGCAGGAATTATCTCCTCCAGCAAAGTTCCTTCAAAGAACTGAAATTTGTATTCCCCAGCCAATTTTTATAAATTCAAAAAAGTTTATAAGACCTCCTCCTGGGTAGAGTTTATTTCTATAACTGCGGAAGTTCATTCCCCAACAGAGTTTGTTTCTCTACATCAACAAAACCTTCCAACAAGCATCATCTCTCTCCATAGAGTCAATCCCCGACAGAATATCCTCAAACAGAAAGAGGAAATCCCCGACGAATCATCTCCATTCATCATCCCCAGTGGAAATGAAGGATTCAGCTTTCCAATACTCTCCAGCAGCAGTTAGGGATTTATTTTCCCATACTGGGAAATATCACAACAGCGTCTCATATTCATACATCATAGCATGCGCATACACATCGCATACAACATAATATCATTTATTTTGAGAACATTATCATCATAATGCATTTCATACATCATGACATTGCATATGACTAACTCTTTACCGTTTGCAGGAAAGATCAAATCAACAAACACTGTTGACTACGTACGTGACCTGGTAGTCTTCTCAAAAGCTACATCTAACAAAGGGATGTTTCAGAATTTTCCTCAGAAAAACGTTCTCAATACCTTCTTTGGTTCAGTTAGATCGATACTAAGATCTCTCTGATTTCTATTCCGGTTGAAGATATTCCAAAACTTTTGTATGGTTCAGTTGAATCGATACTAAGATTCTTTTGATTTCCATTCCAGTCAAAGTTAATCCAAGACCTCTCTGGTTCAGTTAGATCGATACTAAGATCTCTCTGATTTCTATTCCAGTTGAAGATATTCTAAGACTTTTGTCTGGTTCAGTTGAATCGATACTAAGATTCTTCTGATTTCCATTCCAGTCAAAGTTAATTCAAGACCTTCTCTGGTTCAGTTAGATCGATACTAAGATCTCTCTAATTCCTATTCCAGATGAAGATATTCCAAGACTTTTGTCTGGTTTAGTTGAATCGATACTAAGATTCTTCTGATTTCCATTCCAGTCAAAGTTCATCCAAGACCTTCTCTGGTTCAGTCAGATCGACACTAAGACTCTCGGATTTCTATTCCAGTTGAAGACAATTAAAGACCTTTCTCTGGTTCAGTTAGATCGGTACTAAGATTTTTCTGATTTCTATTCCAGTTAAAGAAACTGCAAAGCCTGGAATTCGACCAGATAGAAGTTCACCATACTGTGAAGCCTGGACCCGACCAGATAACAGTTAACATCATGGCTGAAGCCCGTAATCCGACTGGATAATAGTCAATCAACAATTCAAGAAACTGCAAAGCCTGAAAACCGACCAGATAGCAGTTTAGTCTGTCAATTACTATGAAGCCTGGACTCGACCAGATAGTAGTATACCTCAAAATCAAGTTGAAGCCCGGATCCGACCGAATAACATCTTAATTTCTTCAAATCGCTTATGTATGGATTCTGACCAGATAACAGTTTAATCTCATTTCCCCAGTATATCGCTGTGAAGCCTGGAATACGACCAGATAACAGTCAGCCTTATTATCCTCAGCAAGTCACTGAAGCCTGGATCCGGACCAGATAGTAGTTCACTTTCGTCTCTTCAATCAAGATATGACTCCCCATTAGAGTAATGGACAACTGAAGCTCTTAAACTCTAGTTCCTAAGACAAAAACCAACAATCCTCAGCGGAGTCCTCCCCAATAACAAGCATAGGAATTCCCACAAAGGAATATCTCATGAAGTCAACATTGTTCTAGATGGCATATTTAAGCCCATCTCTGACGATCTTACGTCATCTTCTCCAAATGGCATATATAATCCCATTCCCGATATTATCTACACAATCAAGTATCATTTCAGACGAGTGCAAATTTCTGGGCACTCTAGTGTTCAATCATCTTCCACCTTCAGATCACGGAAGGCAGACTAGCCAATCTACATCCTCAGGTTTAAGAAGATTGAACAGGGGTAGTTGTTGTACCCCAAAATTTTGCCTCCCATTTTCACTCAAGACATTCCTCTAAAAGGTCCTCAATTGCTCAAGGATGACTAAGAATTGACCAGACAAATTCTCCTCATAAGGAAATAAACCTCAAACTAGGGTTTAAATTTTAAGCAAGATGTGTGAGTCCCAAGGATCCCAAATGTTTCCCATTGTCCTAATAGGTCCTCAATATCATCCATGCCAAATTTCATGCATTGAATAACAAGTTTGGTCAACCAACTGCTCAAATGCCTGAAAATCAACTGTAATAGGTCAAAAGTCAATTGTGGCCCAAATACAGTCAAACTTCAAGATTTTTGGTCAACATCAACATTTTGAAGTAATATCCATCATTTGATCAAGGGTTGATTATGATTCCTCAAGAAATGCTCCTAACTCATCAAAAGTCAAAAATGGCAAATTAGGGTTTCTATAGGAAAAGTCAACCAAACTTTGACCAAGCATAACTTTCTCATACTTTATCAAAAAAAATTCCATAAAGGCTCATTTTTAATAGAATCCAATTCCCTACAACTTCTCTTCAGCCCTCAAGTTCAAGAAATGCACCATTGGAAAGATACAAGCTCATACGTTATAGGTCCTTTCAAAAAGTCAACAAAAACACCTTTTGGGTCAAAGCTCCTTACATGAATATGGAAGATTCAATTGAGATGAAACCAAAAGGGTTGTTTAGAGGACATCCTAAGATCTCTAAAAAGTCAAAGAACACCCTCTTAGGGTTAAAAGTGAGAGAGATATCCATTGCTAAAGTTGACCATTTTTGGAAATGTGCATGAAGCCAATATTGACCTAACTTGAATTTTTTTCCAAAAGGGCCCATGTTTTCATGCTTGAAACTTGTTCTTAACATGGCCCACGACCCTTGAGCTCAGCATACATTATTTTATTATTTATACTCTTTATTTTTTATATTTTATCCATTAAAATGCAAAATTAAATGAAGTAAATAATAGAAATAATGGAAGATTTGATTGAGAATGTTTTTCTATTCAAATGATGGACAAAACATGCTGGAAAATCAAAGAAGAATCGTGGAGAGAAGGAAGATTGGATTTGTTCCAAAACAAGCCAAAAATCAAATATTTGGAAAGAATATATTTCTCATCAAGGCATGGATATTTTGCTACAAATATAAACCTAATGAGATTCACTACATATGGAGAACAACCCTAGACCTAATACACACGTGAAAGCTGCCTCCAAACCAAGAACAAAGTTGCAAAAATATTCAAGTGTGGTGTAATTCAAAAGCTCACGTTCTAGCCAATCTCAATCAGATCCAAGCGTGCCATCATTCTTCTGAAGATCCAAGGGGTAGCATCAACCCCTTTTTGAAGGCCAAAGCATCCAAAACCACCTCCTACGATAACTCACGGTTTGCAAAACTTTCAAACTTCAAACTTTCGATTCATGACATATAAATAATATATTTGCACATGTGTGAGTTTAAATTCATATTTGCGCATGTTTTGAAGCATTACATGCAAGCTTTGGTGCCAGACACAAGAAGTGCCATTGTTAGGGAACAAGTTTTTTATTTCTTCACATTTGTGTTTACAGGCTATTTCAGGCAACAAGAATACCACTATCGTGATCGCAGCCTATGATTTTGGGGGGTAGGCAAAATTTCAGGCTTCAAATCTCACTATTTTGCATATTAGGTTTTTGGCTGGTTGAAGAAGATGACCGGAACCACCATCCAGGGTGGTTTGACCGGCCAAGGACCTTGCGTGGCATTTTAGGATGTTCTGATTGAACCATTTGAAATATAGGGACCCCACTTGTTGGCGCGTGTTTGACAACTCAGCAGTTGTCCTTGTTTTATATAATATATTTTTGTTTTGATTATATGCATGAATAATCCAGCATCGTAGATGGCAAAGGCATAAAGGTGCAATAGGCAATTATATTTTTTAGGGTTTAGAATCTATTTCAGTCTTAATTTTCGCGCTTTATTATTTTTCCATACGATTATTTTTTATTATTTATGTAACTGCGCCCAGTTTGTAATAGTTAATTAGGGTTTTCAATTTCCGCATTTTACTTTCGTCCATCATTTATGTATCTACACCAAAGCCTTGTAATAGTTGTAGGTGTTTTATTTACCGCTTTATATTTCTTGTATGCTTGTATATAAATTGTTAGTAATTAGGCGTGTGACAAGAATTAAATAATCAATAGCTAACCCTAATTGTAAGATAAATGAACTTAAAAACTCACATTGTTGCACACTTGCATCCCTAGGGTATATCTCACTTGTTGCCTTCGGAAATGGTCATGTCCCTCGAACGTAGGGATATCTTAGCAATGACCCTCAACTCAAAAGTCATCATAAAGATCATGGTCCCTTAACGTGCCTCGAGTTGCCTACGAGAAATGATCTTGTCCCTCGATGTTGCCTATATGATGACAGTCCCTTTGAAATGCTAAGGTATTCTTACATGTTGTCTTCAATGACCATAACGTCTCTTTCGATAGTCCCTCAACATCCGACGATAGGGATACCTACTCACTAATAATAAGATAGAACTATCTAAAGGAAAGGAGGAAAATAATGCCTTTTTTCAAGTAGGTAGACAGATCTTAAGTACTTGCTCAAAACCAATTTCTTTTTACACTTACACACTTTCAAACTTCTTTTCAAAAATGATTTATCACACTCTTGAGGACTGATACAAGAGTTACCATAAAGCAAACAAAATCTTTCAAAACACACAAACACGAAAATATTTTTCAAAAATGAGCAAGTACCTAAGAGCCCATAGAAAATCACGGATGGAAAAGATGCTAACACCTTCCCTTTCCATAATCTACCCCCTTACTCAAAATCTCGAAAAAGGTCTTTTTCTATTCTTTTCACCCTTTCCTTTATTGGATAAAATAAAAGTCAATGGAGACTCTTTCTTACCGTAACATTTACGAACAAAAAACGCAAACCAGTATAACATTCGGTCCCGCCACCGTATCACAGGTTTTAGCGTGGCCTGGTTCACGGTTTAAGAAACAAAAAATAATGGCTCAAACTTTATTTGTACCCAACTCGTTCTTTATAATGTTCTTCAGTCCTATACTCAATTAACTGTGTGTTTAGATCCTAATTGAGTCTGGAATCTTTGCCCTGATATTCAGGTGATGCTTCGGATACTGAAAGTTTATTTTGAGGAGGAAGTCATTTTTTTGTAACATTTTTTCCTTTTGTTGAGGATTTATAGTGACCTCATTTTTTGAATTTATTATCCCTACTGTGATACGGTGGGAGAACTAACTTGGATGTTTTGTGTTTTATCACAAATGTTGCGGTTAGCAAGAGTCGCCACCGACTTTTCTTTTATCTAAAAGGAAAGGTGGAAAAGAATAGGAAACACCTTCGAGATTATTCCTTGAGTTCGGGGGGTAGATTATGAAAAGGGAAGGTGTTAGCACCCTTTTCATCCATAGTTATCTATGGGCTCTTAGTTTCTTGCTAGATCACTTGCTTTTGTTTGAAAATGTGCTTTGTTTGAAAGTGTGTATTATGGTGGTTTTGAAAGTATTTTGAAAAGGCGTCTTCATTTAGGCAAACTTTGTAATAATTCTCGTTCGTAAGAACGTATACAAAGTGTTGAGCTTTTGAAAATATTTCATGTTTGGAAAATGTTTTGAAAGTGTTTTTGAAAGTGTTGGTGTTTGTTTTTTAAAATAAGCAAGGATGTTTGATTTGAAAATGAGCAAGCAACTAGGAATAATCTACCTACTCAAAAGTCTTAATTCATTTCTTCCTTTCCTTTGATATTGCTATCTTACCATTGATTGGGTAAGAAGCCTTATCTTTTGATGTAAAGGGACGAGTGTGGGTCATCGTATAGTCATGATAGCAATGTTGTAAGATGTCTTAGCATTTCCCTTTGAGGGACTAAGATCATTTTGAAAGGCAACATTTATAGCGTCATTGAGGAACTATGATCTTGTATTTTTGATTGCTTTTTGCTAAGACATCTCACATGCATAACATGGCAATTTTTGTAAGGCAACAAAGTGGAATTACCCTAAGGGTGCAAGTGTGAAAATGTGTTTGATTTACATGCATTGTTTTGTCTTGAATTAGGGTTTGCTAACTTGTTGATTTTAGTCTTTCCATACAAACCCTAATTAATAGCATTTATATAAAGCGATAAATTGCGGAAAGTAAAAAAAATACTAAGCTATTACATCATTAGTGGAGGGGGTTTACAAATTTACAAATGGGGATTTGCAAGAAAACTAAACCTAATTATTTATTACAACCATATTGAATAATGTACAAGAATTAAATAAATATACAAAAAGATAAATGGAAAAGAAATGATTTTTGTTTGTTTTTTATGAAAGGGTTTTAACCTAATATCTAAGAAGGAAAAATAATTAATTAAAAATAATAAAATTAAACCTAAATTAGTTAAGAAAAGAAAATTAGGTTAAAAAAGTATTTCTTAGGGTTTTTTATATGGAAGGTTTTAAGTTAATAAAAATGAAATGAAAATTAATTAATTAAAAGAAACCTAAGTTCTAAGTTGATTTTAATTTAAAAGAAAATAATATAATAAATAAAACCTAAGTCTAAATACTTACTAATTAAAAAGAAATTAATTTGTTTAAGAAAATATTTTTAGTCTTTTTGTTTTATAAAGAAAAATAAGATATATAAGTATAAATAATAAAAAAAATGTATTTTTATATTTTTTCATTAATAATAATAATAATAATAATAATAACAATGATAATAATAATAAAATTATAATAAAGAAAAAAAGAAATAAAATTAGAATAAGAAAAAATAATAATTAAAAAAAAATGGGCCAGGGTTGCAAAAGTAGTCAGGGAGTTAGAAAAAACAAAAAAAAAGGTGGAAAGCCCAAAGTGGAGGCTCAAGCGCCTGGATGCAAACAAAAACAAACAGAAAAATGTGAAAAATCATAAAACGAACGCTAGGGCTCGAACCCAGGTCCTAAAGGTGAAAGGCACGCGCTTTAACTGCTGGGGTGGTGATACCTCCGTTGATATAAACAAAACAATAAATATATATAATCTAAGTTATGCCCTGAATACAACTTCATCTTCAACCTTCAGCCATGGATCTTGTAACTTCACCATTTCTCAACAAAAATGAAATATGCAAACATGAAAGTTGCTCCATTTTTCCATACGAATCCAACCATATAAATATCATAAGCTATAAATCAAAGATGAATGAGAATTTCTAAAAGTACCAAAATCTGACCTAATTATTTTAGCAAGTTCAAACTCAAAATTCTCCTAACTCAATCAATGAAAATTAAATCTATGGACATGTATAGTTTCAGGGCAATGATGTCTACATTTTATCTTCACAAATGCAAGCCTAACAATGCCTAAATAATGAAATGAAAAGTCAGAAAATGTACCTCAAAAATGGAAATCGTGAAATGTATTTGAGCTTAATTCAAGATGCTGCAATGATCAGGTTAGCTTCCTTGAGTCTCTAGGAAGATAATGCAATGGTTAGCTTGAGTAGTGGATGGCTGGAATGTCTTGGAGAAGTCAATATGCAATGCTTTGTTTTTGGTTATGGGAGTTGATAAAGTTGATGTTACAGTCGTGTAACAGGGTGTGGGATGGTTTTTATTTGATGTAAGGAAGCTTTAGGAACTAAAAGGCTAAAGAACGCACGAGGGAAATATGAGTTTGGAGTTCAAGGTCAGAAACTGTGCAACAATGGAGTTTTTGGGACATTTCTGATTTTAGGGAGTTTGGATGTGTTTCAGGGTGTCAATGCTCGTATGTTAGTTACAAATAGTGCTTCTATTTATAAGTAACAAGTTTGGAGACTTGTTGTTGATCAGAATTAAAAAACAAAAGTTTAAACTCAACATGTGATTTTTGAGAAATCCAAGTTTCAAAGTCTTGTGTACTTGCTAAGATAGAGTGGTTATGCTTTAAACACAATTTCTTCTGACTTTGTAGATGGAGTGTGATCAGACGGAACAAGTTAGAGGCTCAAGAATTGATTTTGTGCATAAAGCTTGCTTTTCAAGAATGACATTCTTCACTTTCTTCCCAAAATGGCAATGTGAATTGGATAAAGCTTAAACCACTTGGAGTATAGCTCAAAGGTTTGTGTAATCCATTAATTATGGAGTTACAAACGAGTTTGAGGCCTCCAAAGCAAAGATTATGCAGCCTAGCAATGAAATTGCATTATGTGTTCATCAAGAAATGAATTGTAATTCAAGAATGAAACCCTAACTTCTTGCTTTCGATTCTCCTTGCTCAAGAATGATCTCAATGAGTTCTTGGACATTTTGGAAATCTTGTAACATCCTATAAAACCTATATGTTGGACATTTTTGGAAATTCATCTTGGAACTATGTGAAAAATTTCCATGAAGTTAGGTCAAAATCCTGCCTAAACTAGGGCAAAATTTCACTAAGTTTCCAAGTTTCATGAACATGTATTCACAAAATCATAACTTGAAATACGTGCATTTATAGGAGAAGTTGTGTTCTACATTCTTTTAATATCATTGATATCTAAAACTTTCATGTTGGAAGTTTCCTTTAAATCATCTTGCATCATGGTGTAAATTTGGCTCAAAGTTATGAAAAAATATGAATTTTCCAACACTTAGAAAAATTTCTAAGTTAAGAAATTTTGACTTTTCAAAATGAAATCTTGAATTTTTGATTTATTGATGAAAAAGTTTCCTATTTTAACATGTTTTGATGAATTGTGATCGTTGATACTTGATTTTGACAAAAAAGTCAAAGTTTGACTTTTCAGTGTACAGTTGACTTTTCATTAGTTGACTGAAATTCATTTGTCAATCAATTAATCTTGAGAGATGTTTTGAGTCATGCCATTAGGTAAAAATGAAGCATTTGAAACCTTGAGATCATGTCTCAAACCAACAAGTCATTTTCTAGGTCAAAAATTAGAAATTGCACCTTCTCAGTCAAAACCCTAATTTTGACCATTTTGCCCTTTTGATGATTTGATCAAAATTCTTCAGGATTTGTGGTACAAACTTGATCAAATGACATATATGAGTTCATGATGTTGATATGGATCAAAAATTATGAAGTTTGACTGTAAATTGACCATAATTGACTTTTTCCCCAATATAGTTGATTTTAGGTCAACTGGTCAATTGACTGAGCAAAAATGTGATCCAAGACTTGAAACTTGACATGAGCAATCTTGAGGGTCCAAAATGATCCATGAAAGTCATATGGGTGATTAAAATTCCATTTGTCCTTGTGCAAACTCAAACCCTAATTTTCAGTCATCAGTGCTTGAGGAGGTGTCTTGAGCTGATCAACTCTTGTGCAGTCTTGAACCAAAGGAGATCTTGTGAGAGATTACCTGAGAAATGAGAGGGAAAATTTTGGGGTACAACAGCTACCCCTGTTCAATCTTCTTAAACCTGAAAAGTTAGATTGGCGGATCCGTCATTCGTGACTTGAAGGTGGAAGATGATTAAACACTAGAGTGCCCAGAAATTTGCACTCGAAGATGGATTGGGAATGGGATTATAGATTCCATTAGGAGGAATGATGGTAAACACTGGAAGCAGTATTAGCACAAACCTTTGGTCGATTTATACTAAAACTTGATGTTTCACCTGTGGGGAAAAAAGGTTAGTTAAATGCAGATGAATGCATGATATTCATAACATGAATGAGATCATATGAAATGCATTTTGTATATATGTGCCATGATGTATGAATGTGAGATGTATGTTTGTCCGGGAAAATAAATCCCTGACTATTGTTGGGGAGTTTTGAATCCCGGATTGCTGTTGAGGATTAATTCTTGAATGTTAGCTGCTATTTGGTCGGGTCCATGTTTTACAACTTGCTGAGGATGAGGAAGTCAACTACTATCTGGTCGGATCCAGGCTTTGTGGTAACTTACTGGGGAAGAATAAATTAACTATTATCTGGTCAGATCCAGACTTCACAAAAAATTTCTTGAAACTAAACTGTTATCTGGTCGGGTTCCAAGCTTCACATATCTTTGAGATGGGTAAAATTAATTGTTATCTGGTTGGGTCCAAGCTTCACAATAAACTTGTCTGAAGAGATTGAACTGATATCTGGTTGGATCCAGGCTTCACAGTGTCTTGAAGTGGTAATTAATTATCTGGTCAGGTCCAGGCTTCATAGTTTTTGCTGGGGATTAGTTGTTATCTGGTCGGACTCCAGGCTTCACAACGAATTTTTGAGGGAATGAAGTTAATTGTTATCTGGTCGAGTCCAGGCTTTACAATAACTTGCTTGAAAAGATGAAGTTAAATTGATATCTGGTCGGGTCCAGGCTTTATAGTAACTTGATGGGGTAGAGGCAAACTCTACTGGGGAAAAGGAACCAATCCCTTGTCTGGTTGAATCCAGGTACTCGAAGAGTTTAAACTTTTATTTGGTCGGGTCTAGGCTTCAAAGTACTTAGAGAAATTACACTATTATATGGTCGGGTCCAGGATTCAAAGTGATTGAAAGTGGTACTATTATCTGGCCGGGTCCAGTCTTCATAGTATCTGAAAAATTACATTAATATCTGGTCGGGTCCAGGCTTCACAGTGTTTTAAATGAATGGAGTTGATTGTTATCTGGTCGGATCTAGGCTTCACAACAACTTTTGGAGATAGTAAAGACTTTGTTGATGACTTTACCGGGGATTAGGGGTTGTGGCCCTTTGATTTGTAATAGTTTGAGTGGAAAACTCTGGCTGGAGAGGTTTGACTCAACTGGGGAGGATAGACTCATCTTAGGGATTTCTGACTCAGTTGGGGAAAAGAGGCTCAGTTGGGGATAACAGGCTTAGCTGGGAAAGATAGGCTATGCTGGGGAATTCTGTAATTTGTTGGGGAAATAAACCTTGTTGGGGAAATAAACCTTGTTGATGAGTATTTGATGAACTGCTGACAAAGTGAGTTCTTCTTCTTGTAAGATCAACTTAGCTGGGAGAGAGCTGCTAAGAGATTGAGATTTTTACTGGAGATCAAATCTATGCAAAGAGACTTTGTGGGCAACTCCGTTGAAGATAGGTTTGTGGTAGCCATCCTTGTGGGGGATAATGCTAATGAAATAACATTGTGGGGATATTCCAAATACATTAAAGAGATGCTTGCTACTTCTTATAAGGACACATGTACCAAATAGTTTTAATCATGTTCATATGCATATGTTCATTCAATTTTAGCCATTGGACAATTTTGCATTCAAAACAAAAGAGTTTTCACTTTGAAGTATGTTTATATTGATATTTTGCCCATGAATAGGCGTTTTTGTACAAAGATACGAAGATCTTAGTAAGAGGAAATCGTCGAAAGGAAAACAAAATTTTGAAAACAAAAACAAATAGCCATGTGGAAATGATCTCATTGCATTCCAACTCTTCTATTGCCCCCAATGTCTTCAAATGCCCCTTGTCGTTGAAAGATGTTGATTGGATTGATCTTGGACCATTTGAACTTAGACCTTGGTAATAAAGTCGACTGTGGTGATTCCACGGGACATAATCATACGCTTTCAATCCTTAATTTTTTCCTGGACCGCTTTTTCGGGTTTTCGGGTTTTCAGGCCACCAGGATACCCATTTTTGCGCAAGTCGCCCTTTCAGGTTTTCAACTTATCGGGTGTACAATCTTTTGCATATATCCCTAATTTTTACCCAAACCTTTTGGTTTGCTAGGATGCCCTTATTTTGCCTAGGTGTGTCAACCTAGCGGTTGCGTAGTATTTTTTAACTATGTTCGCGTTCACAGGATGCGGGAAGTCTTCACCATCCATGGTAGTCAGCATCATGGCACCACCAGAGAACATTGTCTTGACAACAAATGGCCCTTCGTAGGTGGGAGTCCATTTGCCTCTAGGGTAGCCTTGTGGCAGAATGATGCACTTTATCACCAGGTCACCAGCTTGATATACTCGAGGCTTGATCTTTTTTTTGAAAACCTTGATCATACGTTTTTGGTACGTCTGACCATGACAAACAGCAGCCAGTCTTTTTTTGTCGATTAAGTTCAGCTGATCCAATCTGGTCTGAATCCACTCGTCTTCTCCTAAGCCTGCCTCATTCATAATCCTTAGTGAGGGAATCTGAACTTCCACTGGTAGAACAGCTTTCATGCCATAGACTAGAGAAAAGGGAGTTACCCCAGTTGATGTCATAGCTGAAGTACGATATCCTGTAGAGCAAACGGTAACATCTCATGCCAGTCCTTGTAGGTTACTACCATCTTCTGCACAATCTTTTTAATGTTTTTGTTGGCCGCTTCGACTGCGCCATTCATTTTAGGTCTATAAGGAGAAGAATTGTGATGCTGGATTTTGAACTGAGTGCAAAGCTCGGTAATCATAACATTGTTGAGGTTAGTCCCATTATCGATGATGATCCTCTCGGGGATACCATAGTGGCAGATGAGGTTGTGTTTGATGAATCTGGTTACCACACTCTTGGTGACTGAGGCAAACGAGGCGGCTTCGACCCATTTGATGAAATAGTCGATAGAGACAAGAATAAAGAGATGTTCATTGGAAGCGGTGGGCTTGATTTCTCCAATCATGTTAATGTATGTTGTACCCCAAAATTTTCCCTCTCATTTTACCAAGATTTCCCCTCACAAGACTCTTTGAAATCCAGACAGGATTAGGGTTTTGCTCTGCTCAAGACATCTCCTTGCACGGATGACCTAAATTAGGGTTTGAGTTTTCACAAGAATTTTTGGACTTTCAATGCTCAAAGTGACTTTCATACTTCATGTTGGACTTATAAGATTGCATCTACCAAATTTCAAGCTTTGAATCAAATGTTTGCCCAGTCAATTGGACAATTGACCTAGAAAGCAGCTGTATGGGGGGAAAAGCCAATTGTGGCCAATTTACATTCAAATCTCATAATTTTTTATCCACATCAACATTATGGACTCATATGGACCATTTGATCAAGTTTGGACCAGAACTCCTCAAGAAATTTGATCAGATCATCAAAAGGGCAAAATGGTCATTTTTAGGGTTTTGACTGCACAAGGGCAATTTCTGATTTTTAACCTAGCCAATGGAAAATTGGGCTCAAGCATGGATTCAAGGACTCAATGGCATCATATTTACCTACTCACAAGGTTCAAAAGATCTCAAATTCATTGGATTGACAGAGGAATTTTCCAGTCAACTGATCAAAATTTGACTGTACACTAAAAAGTCAAACTTTGACTTTTTGGTCAAAATTAAGTGCCAAGGGTTATTTTTCATCAAGATGTGTCAAAACATGAAACTTTTTCATCAAGAAACCTAATTTTGCAAATTAGGGTTTAAAATTGAAAATTTCATAACTTAGAATTTTTCTAAGTTATGGAATTTTCTTATTTTTTCCCAACTTTGCCCTACATTTTCACCGTGATGCATTTGGATTCAAACAAAACTTCCAACATGAAAGTTGTAGTCCTCAACAAAGTCTAAAACTTTTATTCACAAAGTTTTCCCAAAAGAAGCTTGGATCTCAAGTTATTATTTTTGGAACAAGGGTCCATGAAACTTTTAACTTAGTGGAATTTTGCCCTAATTTAGGCAGGATTTTGACCTATCTTCATGACCATTTTTAACATAGTTCCAATTGGAATCTCAAGATTCATTTCAAAGATGGATTGTATAGAATGTTACCAGCTTTCCAAAATGTTCAAGAACTCTCCAAAATTATTTGTGGTTAGGGAGAATCGAAGGCTTGAAGTTGGCAAAAACTCACTTTTGATCCATGGCATTTTCATATTGATACAAGTTGCAAACTCTAATCAGCCTTGTTTGTACTTGATTACAGGTCCCAAAACCCTTCCATAATTAATAATTAAATGCAAATCCATTGGTTTGAGGCTTTGTTCTGGTCATGGGAGGATTACACAAAGAATTAACCCTAAAATAGCAAAAAGGCAACATTGCCATTTTTGTCAAAATTGCTTTATGTCAAATAGAATCCTTGAGCCTTGAACAAGATCTGGTACAGAACACAATATCCACAAACTGAGGGGGCCAAGATCACAAATTGTAGGCTGATAGATAGCCTGTACAGGCCTGTCTTGCATCATAACTTACTTTTGCTTAAAATACAAGAAACTTGCCAAAATCAAGAGAACTTTCACATCTGTTATAACCAAGCTTAGCAAGCATTTAAAACAAGTTCTTGACATTGCATTGAGCCTGAAACACGAGCCTTTGATCCCTCAAACACTCTAGAATATCAAATTACCTTCCTCTTGCAAAAACAGGGTAGTTCCTGCACTTGGAGTTCCATAGCAAAAACCCCTCGTGCGTTTTGCCCCAAACCTGTTCAAACACATTCCATATAGCCTATCCAAGCTATCCCAACCATTGGCCTTGAACTGTAACTCCATTTGCAAGCTTCATTATTTCTGTTTTCAGCTTGTGCAGGTTGACTTCTACATGCTTGTTCAAGCACATCTAAAGCAAACTAAGCATTGGGGAAGGTCAGAGGAAGTTCAAGAATGCTCCCAAACATCTCAGGCCTCACTGAAAAGCTTCACATTGCCATACACGAGTTCAACTAAAACAGGTTTTTGTCAACTTCCTATCTCTCTATTTAGGAATCATTAGGCTTAAGTTTGTGAATAAAAAATGTAGTACTCATATCCATGAAGCTGTACATATGCTCAGTTTTCATTTAAGTTAAACGGGTTAAGAGAATTTGATTCATGAACTTCCTGAAAAAGTTAGGTTAGAAATTAGGGCCATAGAAATTCTCTCTGGTCTTTGAGAGTTAGATTAAGTTTCTTATATGGTTGAATTCGTCTTGAAAAATGCTACAACTTTGATGTTATGAGTTTTTGCATTAGAGCACGTATGCAGGATCTGGACATTTGTACAGGGCGCGCGTTTTTGTTTTGACAAAGGTTGAAGATGAAATTCAGTGGGCTGGGCTTGGTTCTGGCTCACTTTTTTCACCCATCTGCCTTGCTGACTGCACCCCTCTGGCCCATCTCTTTATATTTTTGTATTTTTTACATTTATTTCTCATTTCTGATTTTATTTTATTATTTTCTAAACATAAAAAAATACCAAAAATATTTTTATAAATTTTTACATTTATTTTTATTTTTCTAATATAAAAATAATTATTAATTAGCATATAATTTTATTTTATTTAATGAAAACTTGAAAATAATACATGAAAATATTATACCTTTATTTTTTATTATTCATACTTAAATAATATTTTTCTAAATATATTTTTATTTTGTGTATATTTTATTTTATTTTATTGTACATAAATAATATATTTAATATATATTTACTTTCTTAAAAGAAAATTAGGGTTTTTACCCTTATTAAAAAAAATAATAATCTTTTATTTCTTTTTTATATATACATTAAGTATTTTATTTTTACATACATAAAAATAAACAAAAATATTTTTTGCATATTCATCAATATTTTACATATTTATTTAATTGACCATTTAAATACTTGTCTATTTATTATTTATACCATTCATTCAATTTGGATGTAATAGTAAATATTAGGGTTTTATTTTCTTGCAAATATCCCCCATTCAAAAATTGTATCCCTCTCCCATATCAATGTTGTAATAGCTTAGATTTTTTTTGCACACTTTATGCTTTCAAATATGTCATGATTAGATATTAGGGTTTGTATGCAATATCCAAAATCAAAACAAATAGCTTGACTAATACAAAGACAAAAAAGGATGTAAATTGACAACACAATGCACACATGCACCCCTAGGGTTTCATCCACTTGTTGCCTTTAAAAATGGCCATGTTATGCATGTTGAGTATCTTGGAAAAACAAAAATAAAACAAAAGATCATAGTCCCTCGATGACGCTATCTTGGTTGCCTATACAAAATGATCTAGACCCTCAAAAATTTTCTAAAGATACTTAGCACAATAGCTATCATGGTCAATACGATGACCCACGCCTGTCCCGTTTAACATCCTAATACAAGGTTGTTTACCAAATGCAATGGTAAAACAACACTGTCAAAAGGGTTAAAAATGTGTAGGAAAGATCTTTGAGTAGATAGGGTAGACAACTCTTAGTTACTTAATCAAAACTTGCAAAACATCCTTGCTATTTTCAAACACACCTCACAACACAATTTCAAAACATTTCCCAAAACAAACTTTCAAACATTGAAACATCTTTTCAAAAGACAAATACACCTTTGTATACATTCTAACAAGAATCATTACAAAGGTTGCTACAACGATGTCCTCTTTTTCAAAACATTTTCAAAACCACACACAAAGCACCATTTCAAACAATTGGAAAAGCAAAGCAAGTGATCTAAACAAGTAACTAAGAGCCCATGGATAACCATGGATGAAAAGGGTGCTTGCACCTTCCCTTTTCATAATCTACCCCCCGAACCCAAGAAAACATCTCAAAGGTCTTTCCTGTGCTTTTTTACCTTTCCTTTGGATAAAATAAAAAGTCGGTGGTGACTCTTGCTAAACCAAAACATTTACGAACACAAACGCAAAACCTCAAGTCAGTTCTCCCACCGCATCACAATGTCCCACATTGCAAATGGCCATAGAGCGGTCATAACATTCAAAGGGATAGGAGGCACATGGAACTTGTCAGCATATATTTGGCATTTGTGACAAGTTCTTGAGTGTTGATGGAAATCAGTCTCCATTGTTGACCAATAGTAACCATCTCTTAAGATTTTCTTGGCCATCATATGTCCGCTAGAGTGAGTGCTAAAGAGACCATCGTGCATGTCTTCCATAATTTCCTCTGCTCTTTCTTGTCTATACATCGGAGTAGATTAGAGTGATGGTTTCGTTTGCACAAGATTCTGTTACTTAGGAAGAATTTGGCTGCAAATCTTAATAAGAACTTTCTGTCATTGATGGATGCTCCCTCGGGATACTCTTGTGCTTCAAGGTATCTCCTCACCTCATGGTACCAAGGCTTTTCGGTGTCAACATCAAGTTCGTAACAGTGTGCAGGCTCGTCAAACCTTTCAATTATGATCAAAGGAGCCTCGCTGTCCCATTTGACTTTGAACATAGAATACATGGTGGCCAAAGCATTGGCTATCTGATTTTCCTCCTTAGGGAAGTGTTCAAAGGTGATCTCTTCAAAGTAAGGAATCAGGGATAGCACAAGTTCCTTGTAAGGGATGATATTAGGGTGTTTAGTGTCCCAATCTCCTTTTACTTGGCTAATCACTAGAGCGGAATCTCCAAACACATTCAAATGCTTGATCCTCAAATCAATGGCAACCTTCAGACCCAAAATACACGCTTCGTACTCAGCCATGTTGTTTGTGCAATCGAAGCATAACCTGACAGTGAAAGGAGTGTGGCAACCTTCAGGAGAGATGATCATAACACCAATTTTGTTACCCCAAGGTGTTGGAAGCCCCGTCGAAGACCATAGTCCATCGGGATCCTTGTCCAGGTCCGTCATAGGGTCCAGGTTTCACAAAGTCGGTTACTAGCATGATTTTCTCACCAGGGAAGTCGAAGTTCATGGACTGATAATCATCAATAGCTTGATGGTACAAATGATCTGCTAGTATGCTTCCTTTGATGGCCTTTTGTGTTGTGTATTGAATGTCATACTCAGTCAAGATCATTTTCCATCTGGCTATTCGTCTGGAAAGAACAGGTTTCTCGAAGATATACTTGATTGGGTCCATCTTAGAAATCAACAGAGTGGTATGAGTCAACATATATTGTCTTAGCCGGTGAGCAGCCCATGCCAGAGCGCAACAAGTTTTCTCGAGTAGTGAATATCTGGTTTTACAGTCGGTAAACTTTTTGCTCAAGTAATAAATAGCATGCTCTTTTCGGCCAGACTCGTCATGTTGGCCCAAAACACACCCCATAGAGTTCTCTAGTACTGTCAAGTACATGATCAAGGGTCTTCCTTCAACTATAGGCATGAGAATAGGAGGTTCTTGTAGATACCCTTTGATTGTGTCGAAGGAAGCTTAGCATTCATCATTCCATCTGACTACTTGATCTTTCTTGAAGAGTTTGAAGATTGGCTCACAAGTAGCAGTCAAGTGAGATATGAAGCGAGCGATATAGTTGAGACGACCCAAGAATCCTCTAACTTCTTTTTCAGAATGAGGGACTGGGATTTCTTGGATGGGCTTTACCTTGGCAGGATCAACTTTAATGCCTTTATTGCTGACAACAAAACCTATAAGCTTTCCATACCGTACTCCAAATGTGCATTTGTTAGGGTTCAACCTCAACTTGTACTTTTCAACCTCTCGAATAGCTTGTACAGGTGATCAAGATGTTCCTCTTCAGTTTGTGATATGGCAATCATATCATCCACATATACCTCTATTTCATGATGAATCATGTCATGAAACAAAGCTACTGTAGTTCTTTGATATGTTTCCCTTGCATTCTTCAATCCGAACGGCATGACCTTGTAGCAAAATGTGCCCCATTGCATGATGAAAGTGGTCTTCTCCATGTCTTCAGGAGCCATCCTGATTTGATTATAGTCAGAGAAACCATCCATGAAAGAGAAGATTTTATACTGAGCAGTGTTATCGACCAAGACGTCAATGTATGGTAGAAGGAAGTCATCTTTGGGGCTTGCCCTACTCAGATCCCTATAGTCTACGCACATGCGAACTTTTCCGTCTTTCTTTGGCACTGGCACCACATTTGAAACCCATTGGGGATAGGATGTCACGGCTAGGAACCCTACATCAAATTGTTTCATCACTTCAGCTTTTGTCTTCTCAGACATATCAGGCCTCATGCGACAAACCTTTTGTTTGACGGGAGGACAGTCTTCTTTTGTCGGCACATGATGAACTATGATGTTGGTATCCAACCCTTGCATATCTTCATAAGACCAAGCAAATACTTCCATATAATCATGCAACATCTGAACCAACCTGCTCTTGACACTGTCTTCTAAGTTAGCCCTGATCTTAACCTCTCTCTTATCTGTCTCGGTACCCAGATTGATGACTTCAACTGACTCTTCATGCGGCTGAATAGATTTTTCCTCTTGTAATAGAAGTCTGGCTAGTTCTCCTGGTACTTAACAATCTTCCTCGCCTTCGTCTTCGGCTTGGTTAATTGGACATTCAAAGTCATAGTCGACAATAGTAAAGTCATTGGCAATAAGATCCAGAGTGGATGAGGACCTGCAAGAGTGTGTGTGTGTGTGTGCATGTAAGATACATGGCTATTTTGAAAAAATGTATTTCAAGGAAAAGAAAGACAATGAACACAAAGATTTGAATGTAAAAGAGTCCAATGATTTGTATTGAATGATCATATGATTAGATGAACATAAATAAAACCCTTGACAAATGGACCAAAGTACCCTGGGCCAGGCACATGGCTTAAAAGTCATTGTTAAATATTACAGACAAAATGTTCTTGAATTGAAATAAAGCAATAAACAAGTAGGTTACTCCTCAATGAAGGAGATGGGCACGAAGTCCTTTGCATGCCAATTCTTGAGCTCCGTTGTAGTGGGATACACCCAATCTTCAAATGTAACTTCCTCATCAGAATCACCTACAACATTGACCTCATGGATTCCAATACGGAGAGGTGGCTTTCCTGCACGAGCATGCCTCACTTCCTTCTGAGCCTTGATGGTGAAACCCAAACCAAATTTGTCCGCTTTAAATGGGATATCGAGGAGTTGCCCCCAAGTATCACAGCTTCCTTCTTCAATTGCAGCACGAGCATCTTTGACTGAAACCATCTTCGGTATGACTTTAACAGCTTTGGGCTCATCAGAGGAATATTTGGTAGCAGTAACCATCGGTGGCACGACTTCAAAGGCTTGACATGAGGTCTCAATGAATTCTCCATCCATCTCTACGTACTTGAAAGAGTTAAGGTGGCTTACCATGAACTCTTCCTCTCCACAGACGGTGAAAATTCTTCCCTTGACCAGATATTTGAGTTTTTGATGGAGAGTTGAGGTTACTGCCCCAGCTTTATGGATCCACGGGCGACCCAACAGACAAGAATAGGCAAGACGGATATCCATGATGTAGAAGGTGGAGTTGAAGATTTGTGAGCCTACCTTGATTGGAAGATCTACTTCCCATGAACTGTCCTTTTTGATCCATCGAATACCCTCACGATGATATCACTTGGCTTCAAGACTAAACCTTCATAGTCTAGACGGTCTAACGCCCCCTTGGATAGTACGTTTAGAGAAGAACCGGTGTCGACTAGAACATGTGCTAGGGTGGTCCCCTTGCACTTGACAGAAACATATAGAGCTTTATTGTGGTTCTTCCCAAGCGGTGTTAGGTCAGCATCTGAAAATCCCAAACCATTATCAGCCGTCAGGCTAGCCACGCAATTCTCAAATTGGTCCGTTGTGGTCTCATGGGGGACATGAGCCTTTTTAAGGAATTTGATCAATGTCCGAGCATGGGCATCTGAACAGAGTAGCAAAAACAACATAGAAATCTTAGAAGGGGTTTGCCTCAATTGTTCCACAATCTTGAAGTCGCTCCTTTTAATGATTTTCAAGATCTCGTCCATCTCACGAGCGGAAGGTTCTTCATCAGCAACGTCCTTTGTGGGTGTTTCTGTTACAACAGGATCAACAACCTTCTCCTTCCCTCTGGTATCAGTACTTGGCTTAGCAGCAGTAATGCGGACGGGTGCCTTTGTAACAACTAGTGGTGAGATATTGGGTGAAAATATTATCCCGGTTCGGGTTACCTTACTTGAACCAGCTATGTTACCAACATCCTCAGCTTTCTCTTCTTCGATCCAAGCATCTTGTTTAATCCCATGATAAAACACCTCAGCGCCATAGTTCCATGGCACTGCCTTGTTTGAAGAGTAGGGAATTGGTCCAGGATTAGTAATTATTAAGAGAGCAACAGTTGGTTCATTTAAAATCCTGATAGGACCCTTGGAGGAGATCCTAAGAGGTTTGTTTGAGATGGTGATAATGGAGAGATCTTCACAATTATCAGTCAAACTTTTGGCAGACGGAGTCTTCTCAAATAGGATCTCGTGGCTATCCATCAGGCATTGAATTCCTTCCTTCATCCCTTCATATCAATTGAGTTGTTTGGTACAACAAACACAGTCTTTCACACAACCAGGAAAAATCCCGGCTTTCAACAGATTATCTTTGATGATGATTAACGGAGTAGTCAATTCTTCGACAGAGGAAATGAAAATTGTATCTTTATGGAATTGACACCCTTGTCTTACTTTGGCATAGGCGCGGTGATTACATTTGGAGTTGGAGGAGGATCAAACTCAATAGTCTTGTTATCAATCAAATCCTGGATTTTATTCTTCAAGGCCCAACATTGGTCAGTCTCATGCTCGGGGCTACTTGAGTGGGAAGCACACTTAGCATTTGGATTGTACTTTGGTGAAGAGGTATCTGGATTAGAAGGAGGATCGCGCAATGTCACCAAATTATCCTTTAGTAAGTGTTATAAGGATTGAGATAATGACATGCCTAACCTTGTGAATTATCTTCTCGGAGTTTCAAACCGTTGGTGATTAGCACATGGTCTTTGAGTAGGAGTTGGATTGGAGATTCAGACAACATTAACAGACGGATGATCATTCTTCTTGGTACAAGCCCTTGCCCCATACACAACATTGACTTCTTTCTTTGCAGCAAAAGTTTTTTTCACAGGGTTGGAAGTGGAAGCAAATGCCATGGAAATCTTCCCACTTTTGATGCCGCTTTCAACTCTTTCACCGGTTAAGATTAGTTTGGTGAAACCGGTAGACGAATAACCAACCAACAACTTAAAGAAAGGACCAAATAAAGTGCCCATAAACATGTCAATATGCTCCCTATCAGTCAAAGGTGGTTGAACCCTACTGGTCAGGTCCCTCCACTTTTGTGCATATTCTTTAAATCCTTCATTCTTCCCCATTATCATATCTTGCAACTGAACTCTTGTTTGTGCCAAGTCGGTGTTATACTGATACTGGTGATAGAAGGTTGTAGCTAAATCTTACCATGTATTGATGCAGGAACCATCTAACTGGTAAAACCATTCTAGTTGTGTTTCGGCCAAGCTTTCTTGAAAGAAGTGAATCCAAAGCTTCTTATCAGAGGTGTGCGGTTGGATCTTGCGCACATAAGATTTCAGGTGAAGTTTTGGACAAGAAACTCCATCGTACTTTGAAAACACTAGTATTTTGAATTTGTGGGGTGGGTGGATACTTCTCATCAAAATAATCATCACCAGACGCTTGATCATTAACTCAGTCATCCTGGGTGCTCTTAACCTCACCAATCTGATTCTCGTCTTCTTCAGATGAGTCCTCCATTACTGGGATCTGACGAACCGACTCCTTGAACCTTCTTCCCATGTTGACCAGGGCTCTCTTCTTGGGTTTCTTCTTAACTGCCAGCAATGGCATCATATCTTGCTGCCCCTTGGCTACGGCCAGTAGTGTCTCTTGGAATTGAGAGTTTTGTGCCTGAAGATCCTTCACAGTTTTCTCTAGATCCATCTTGATGAAATAAACAGCAGAAAGATAAGGAAACCTATTGTATGAAAACCTGTCATGTTATGATACATGGAAGATGTGTATGAAAATGATTTCAAGGATTAATGGGATTTAAATTTGTATAGACAAAAGAATTAACAAACGTCAATTTTCATTAATTCAAAAAGATTACATCATGCCTCTTGGGCTTACAAAATAAATCACTAAGATAAAAAGACCGAACGCGTCCTCTTTGGTGCAATGTAGGCATTCACACTTTGCTCCTTATATAGCTGCTTTGTAAGCTCCAAGACCCTATTCTCACTAGTGTAGAATTGAGCTTCGAAGATATCTCGTTCCTTCTTTAGCTGAATCCAACCCTTTTGCAAGTCTTAAAGGGAGGTAGGCATGTCGGGATGGAGGACAGTGTGCGGGACATCTCCTTCAACTACGGGCTCCATGAAAACTGGTAAGATGGAAGGATAAGGCATCTCAAGCTTCTGAGCACGAGCTCGTACCCACCTAAGATAAGGCTCAAGTGGAATAGAATTCTTGTGTCCTAGTGTATTGCTATCCACCTTGTTTACCATCCTCCACGCCCGTATAAACCTTTGGTGGTAACCTTGATCTTCGCTCTCGTAGTCGAAAACCACTCCTTGGATGAGCATATCATACGGACCATCTCTTCGAGCATACCCAAACTGGCGTAAGGCTAAGAAAGGGTTGTAAGTGATACCTCCTCTAATGCCAAGAAAATGGACATTAGGAAATTCCCCACAACAGTCGGTGATAGTAACATTCTCCAAGGATTGAGAACACTAATGAATGTCTGAATGTCTGAGCGCCATTAACCTATGGGACCACCTCAAACCTTGCTCATTCTTCAACACAGATCGGGGAAGATGCGAAATAAACCATCTGGCCAAGAGAGGAGTGCAAAACATGAGGGCTCATCTCTTCCTCATAGTGCTAGTATGGAGAGAATGTAGGATATCTCTCAACAAAGTAGGCACCAGATTGCGAGACATGAAGATTTTGACAGCATTTACATCTATGAGTTGGTCAGGGTTTGGAAACAAAACCATCCCATAGATGAGAAGGGCCAAGATCTCTTCAAAAGCTTGTAAGTCCAAAGATTTCCAACAATCTTGAGCTTTATTAAACAAGAACTTGGCTAAGAAACCTTTGAAACCACTCATCATTTCCCAATTAGTCGTGACATCAGATTGTTGCAAGTGTAGTGCTCGGGCAATCTCTTTAGGCCTTGGATCTCTTTCCGTACCGTTGAAGGGTAGTTGATTGAGAATAGGAATCCTCAAGATTTTGGAGAATTCTTCCAATGTTGGCACAAGTTGATAATCAGGAAAAGTGAAGCAATGGTGTAGAGGATCAAAGAACTGGAACAACACCTTCATCATATCTTCGTTTGTGCTAGAGGTAACCAAGTTTAGGAGGCAACCATGTCTCTCGATGAATGAATAATTCTCAGGGACCCTTGATGCTAGCTCTTTGAGTTGAGAAGGAATTCTTACGAGGTTAACTTGAATGGTTTTCCTGCGGATAGAAGCCATGTCCTACAAAATAGAACAAAGATAAATCCCATAAATCCTTGAAATGGTTAGCGAGAATGCTCATGATGTTATGATGTTTATGATGTTATGTAAAAGTAAGCAAATACACACAAGACAAACAAGTCCTTAGGTTTAAGCTTGCATGGAGTCTCATAAGTAAGTACCCTCTTGAAGTTTAGTTGGCTTAAAGCCTGTCCTAAAAATAGTAATCGGGTTCTAAGGGATCTCAATATCACTGATCTTTCTTATCGGGAATTGTTTCAGCGTGAGCCTCTTTAATGGCGATCGAAATATCCCAATAAGTAAAATTTCAATGAGTGTAGTATCGAGTATCAACCAACTTCGGACTGCACCAAAGTCGGTTATCTCACTACGTCCTAATGGAAAAGTTGGTCAAGTAAAGGTTCTAAAAGTCAATTAGTGCTTCATGACACCACACAGTGGACCCATATTCTCCTTGACTACTCAAGGGCTATCGGTACCCACAAATGTGTCACACTAATGTAGTTATTTCTTATACCATGTCGGTATACCCTGCACAGTTTCCACAATGTATTACTACTTACCTATAAGGTATCCCAAATCCGGGTAGAGGATTTAAATAAGCCCAAATAAGGAACCAAAATGTAAAGCATACAAGTCAAACAATGAAAGCAAATAAATGTGATCTTAGCCCTAACATAACCCCACTTTTAAGTTTCTCCCCAGAAGAGTCGCCAGTTCTGGTGTACGGTAGGAGATCTGACTTGGATGTTTTGCGTTTTATCGCAAATGTTGCGGTTAGCAAGAGTCGCCACCGACTTTTCTTTTATCCAAAAGGAAAGGTGGAAAAGAACAGGAAAGACCTTTGAGATTATTTCTTGAGTTCGGGGGGTAGATTATGAAAAGGGGAGGTGTTAGCATCCTTTTCATCCATAGTTATCTATGGGCTCTTAGTTGCTTGCTAGATCACTTGATTTTGTTTGAAAATGTGCTTTGTTTGAAAGTGTGTATTGTGGTTGTTTTGAAAGTATTTTGAAAAGGCGCCTTTGTTTAGGCAAACTTTGTAATAGTTCTCGTTCGTAAGAACGTATACAAAGTGTTAAGCTTTTCAAAATATTTCATGTTTGGAAAATGTTTTGAAAGTGTTTTGAAAGTGTTTTTGAAAGTGCTGGTGTTTGTTTTTGAAAATAAGAAAGGATGTTTGATTTGAAAATAAGCAAGCAACTAGGAACAATCTACCTACTCAAAAGTCTTAATTAATTTCTTCATTTCCTTTGATATTGCTATCTTACCATTGATTGGGTAAGAAGCCTTATCTTTGGATGTAAAGGGACGGGCGTGGGTCATCGTATAGTCATGATAGCAATGTTGTAAGATGTCTTAGCATTTATCTTTGAGGGACTAAGATCATTTTGAAAGGCAAAATTTATAGCGTCAACGAGGGACTATGATCTTGTATTTTTTATTGCTTTTTGCTAAGACATCTCACATGCATAACATGACCATTTTTGTAAGGCAACAAAGTGGAATCACCCTAAGGGTGCAAGTGTGCAAATGTGTTCAATTTAAATGCATTGTTTTGTCTTGAATTAGGGTTTTCTAACTTGTTGATTTTAGTCTTTCCATACAAACCCTAATTACTTGCATTTATATAAAGCGATAAATTGCGGAAAGTAAAAAAAATACTAAGCTATTACATCATTAGGGGAGAGGGTTTACAAATTTACAAATGGGGATTTGCAAGAAAATTAAACCTAATTATCTATTACAACCATATTGAATAATGTACAAGAATTAAATAAATGTACAAAAAGATAAATGGAGAAGAAATGATTTTTGTTTGTTTTTTATGAAAGGGTTTTAACCTAATGTCTAAGAAGGAAAAATAATAAAATTAAACCTAAATTAGTTAAGAAAAGAAAATTAGGTTAAAAAAAGTATTTCTTAGGGTTTTTTTATATGGAAGGTTTTAAGTTAATAAAAATGAAATGAAAATTAATTAATTAAAAGAAACCTAAGTTCTAAGTTGGTTTTAGTTTAAAAGAAAATAATATAATAAATAAACCTAAGTCTAAATATCTATTAATTAAAAAGAAATTAATTTGTTTAAGAAAATGTTTTTAGTCTTTTTGTTTTATAAAGAAAAATAAAATATATAAGTATAAATAATAAATAAAAGTATTTTTATATTTTTTTCATTAATAATAATAATAATAATAATAATGATAATAATAATAAAAGTATAATAAAGAAAAAAAGAAATAAAATTAGAATAAGAAATAAAAGAAAATAATAAAAGAAAATGGGCCAGGGGTGCAAAAGTAGTCAGGGAGTTAGAAAAAGAAAAAAAAAGGTGGAAAGCCCAAAGTGGAGGCCCAGGCGCCTGGCTGCAAACAAAAAACAAATAGAAAAATGTGAAAACATCACAAAACGGACGATGGGGCTTGAACCCAGGTCCTAAAGATGAAAGGTGCGCGCTTTAACCGCTGGGGTGGTGATACATCTGTTGATATAAACAAAAAAATAAATATATAATCTAAGTTATGTCCTGAATACAACTTCATCTTCAACTTCCTGCCATGGATCCTGTAACTTCACCATTTCTCATCAAAAATGAAATATGCAAACATGAAAGTTGCTCTATTTTTCCATACGAATCCAACCATATAAATATCATAAGCTATAAATCAAAGATGAATGAGAATTTCTAAAAGTACCAAAGCCTGGCCTAATTATTTCATCAAGTTCAAACTCAAAATTCTCCTAGCTCAAGAAATGAAAATGAAATCTATTGACATGTATAGTTTCAAGGCAATGATGTCTACATTTTATCTTCACAAATGCAAGCCTAACAATGCCTAAATAATGAAATGAAAAGTCAGAAAATGTACCTCAAAAATGGAAATCGTGAAATGGATTTGAGCTTGATTCAAGGTGTTACAATGATCAGGCTAGCTTCCTTGAGTCTCTAGGAAGCTAATGCAATGGTTAGCTTGAGCAATGGATGGCTGGAATTTCTTGGAGAAGTCAATGTGAAATACTCTGTTTTTGGTTATGGAAGTTGATGAAGATGATGTTACAGTCGTGTAACAGGGTGTGGGATGGTTTGTATTTTATGTAAGGAAGCTTTAGGAACTAAAAGTTCAAAGAACGCACGAGGGAAATATGAGTTTGGAGTTCAAGGTCAGAAACTGTGCAACAATGGAGTTTTTGGGCAATTTCTGATTTGAGGGAGTTTGGGTGTGTTTCAGGGTGTCAATGCTCGTGTGTTAGCTCACAAATAGTGCTTCTATTTATAGGCAACAAGTTTGGAGACTTGTTGTTGATTAGAATTCAAAAATAAAAGTTTAAACTCAACATGTGATTTTTGAGAAATCCAAGTTTCAAAGTCTTGTGTACTTGCTAAGATAGAGTGGTTATACTTTAAACACACTTGCTTCTGAATTTGTAGATGGAGTGTGATCAGAGGGAACAAGTTAGAGGCTCAAGAATTGACTTTGTGAATAAAGCTTTCTTTTCAAGAATGACATTCTTCACTTTCTTCCCAAAATGGCAATGTGAATTGGATAAAGCTTAAACCACTTGGATTATACCTCAAAAGTTTGTGTAATCCATTAATTATGGAGTGACAAACAAGTTTGAGGCCTCCAAAGCAAATATTATGCAGCCTAGCAATGAAATTGCATTATGTGTTCATCAAGAAATGAATTGTAATTCAAGAATGAAAGCCTAACTTCTTGCCTTCGATTCTCCTTGCTCAAGTATGATCTCAATGAGTTCTTGGACATTTTGGAAATATTGTAACATCCTATACAACCTCTATGTTGGACATTTTTGAAAATTAATCTTGGAAATATGTGAAAAATTTCCATGAAGTTAGGTCAAAATTCTGCCTAAACTAGGGCAAAATTTCACTAAGTTTCCAAGTTTCATGAACATGTATTCAAAAAATCATAACTTGAAATACATGAATTTCTAGGAGAAGTTGTATTCTACATTATTTTAGATCTCATTGAGATCTAAAACTTTCATGTTGGAAGTTTTCTTTAAATCATCTTACATCATGGTGTAAATTTAGCTCAAAGTTATGAAAAATATGAATTTTCCAATACTTAGAAAAATTTCTAAGTTTAGAAATTTTGACTTTTCAAAATGAAATCTTGAACTTTTCGATTTCTTGATGAACAAGTTTCATATTTTGACATTTTTTGATGAATTGTGATCTTTGATACTTGATTTTGACCAAAAAGTCAAAGTTTGACTTTTCAGTTTACAGTTGACTTTTCATCAGTTGACTGAAATTCATCTGTCAATCAATTGATCTTGAGAGATGTTTTGACCCATGCCATTAGGTCAAAATGAAGCATTTGAAACCTTGAGATCATGTCTCAAACCAACAAGTCATTTGCTAGGTCAAAAATCAGAAATTGCACCTTCTCGGTCAAAACCCTAATTTTGACCATTTTGTCCTTTTGATGATCTGATCAAAATGCTTGAGGAATTAAGGTCCAAACATGATAAAATGACATATATGAGTTCATGATGTTGATATGGATAAAAAATTATGAAGTTTGACTGTAAATTGACCACATTTGACTTTTTCCCCAATACAGTTGATTTAGGTCAACTGGTCAATTGACTGAGCAAAAATGTGATCCAAGACTTGAAACTTGACATGAGAAATCTTGAGGGTCCAAAAGGATCCATGAAAGCTATATGGGGCATTAAAAGTCCATTTTTCCTTGTGCAAACTCAAACCCTAATTTTCAGCCATCAGTGCTTAAGGAGGTGTCTTGAGTTGATCAACTCTTGTGCAGTCTTGAAACAAAGGAGATCTTATGAGAGATTACCTGAGAAATGAGAGGGAAAATTTTAGGATAAAACACCTACCTTTTGCTTGAACTATTTCCTATGTGGTTATAGTCATCGGGATGCCCCCATTTTTTCTTAAGTCTCCTTCATAGGTTTTGACTTAGCGGGCTTTTCTTTTGAGAGATAATGACTGCCTGTTTTAATGATTATGCGGAACCATCACCATCTTTTGTTTTGGAATGATACCTCTAATACTACTTGTCGTATACGAAGGGAAAGCTTGCGATTGAATGCACCATTGAATTAACTTAGAAACTACCCTACCTCAAGTTATGATTAAAGGTTTCAATTTGTGTGAAAAAGAAAACTCCTACTTCTTAGCCTCAAAGAGGTTGACTAGGGATTATCTTCCTTATAACTCCACTATTTAGGATTTGAAACAACGTCTGTACATCGTCAGCCAGGTCTATTCAAAAGTATATTGTAGAGATTGTGGTCTATTTTTCGTTATCCTCCTTCTAAAGGCTTACAACTTTTAACCGAGAGTTGAATATCACAAAAAGGAAGTAAAAACATAGTTTCATTATAGTGACAACGAATGGATTAATTCAAGACAAACATATGCAATTCATTAATGGAATAACAAAGTTTGACATGAAATAAGTGTTTGAACAATTAAAAGAAATTACAATTTGAAAATTATAATGAACAAAAAGCCTCTATGTCTGAATTTGTCACTTCAGATGGTGTGCCTTTAAGGGATGGCAGAAGAATTTAGTCTAACCATCTTCTGTGAACTCCAGCACTCCTTCATCGGCTAAGTCTTGAATCTTATTTCTCAACGTCCAATCGCTATTAGTGTCATGTCCGGACTATTGGAGTGGTACACACACCTTGCATTTGGATTGTACATTGGAGAGGCGGTGTTGGGATTCTGAGGAGGATCCTTCAATGTAACCAGCTTGGCCTCCAACACGTGTTGCAATGCTTTATCCAATGACACATTAATTTCGGTAAAGCGTCTTTTAGATGTATTCTGCTTATGCTGATTACCCTGTTGTCATTGTTGTTGCACTGGTGTTGGATTAGAGATCCACATTGCCCCCACAGATTGGTTGAGATTGCTCTTATTACAATCCTTCTAGTCGTACACAGTACTGGAATCCTTCTTTCCGATGTATAATCTCTTGAGTAATTGAATATGCAGTCCCGTGAATTTCACCGCTCTTGAGTTTATTCTCAACAAGTCCGCACATGAACATGTCACCCAATTCCCTGTCTACCAAGAGAGGTTGATCATTGACTAAGCCCCAAGCTCTAGCAGATAGCACCAGACGGTCGTATCTATCTTACCGAAGCTTTCTGATGAGAATCCTCAACTCTTCTTGTCCCCGAGCTAAATTTTGGATAAGATCCATCTGACTACTCATCTGGATTCTCATCATTTCCATCTCAGCTTGTAGTTGTTCCAACTGGTCATCCTTGTTGTCTTCGGGATTTTTCTTGGTCATGTTCCCAACGAGGAGTGTTTTCAATTCTTCTTGCCCCTTGGATAGACTTAGGAACATTTCCTTGAACCGAGCATCTTGAGTTTTGAGATCTCTGTCGTTCTGTTCGAGAGCCATTTTCCCTGCTAAAATAAACAGCAAGAAAATGAGAAACATATCTTGAGAATACCTGTTATTTAATGATATGCATGCCATGTTTTCAAGGAACTCGTGGGGTAAACACAAGAAGATATTTGAATTGGATTTGACTGCAGCCTTGATTGAAGAACTTTGTCTCATTGAATGTCCTTCTACGAGAATCAAGTTCACCATGTCGAGTGGGTCATAGTATCTGACTCAAGTTATCGTGCTTTGGTCTTTTGACGGCATTGGCTAGAGGAAAATAAATCCCCTTGCTAGACGTCTGGTTCATAATAACCTGCATCACAGGCCCTATAGATCCTTGAAATGGTTAACAAAATGCTATGGCATGATGTCATGATGTTTATGCTATACACCAAGCAAAAGTGTAAGGTGATGAAGACAAGTGAGTCTTGCAAGAAGTCCAGGTTATTGGATAATGACTACAAACAAGTTCTGCAATGAACTCACATCGTTAGATAAGGAATACAAACAAAACCCTGCAAGGAGTTCAAGTTGTTAGATAATGAAAGAAAATAAATCACACGAGTAGCCTTAGGTTCAAGCTTGCATGGAATTTGTAGGTAACTACCCTCTTGAAGTTTTAGTTAGATTAACCTGTCATAGGAATAGTAACTGGGTTCTAGGGATCTCAAATCATTGATCTTTCTCTCAGGCATTGTTTCAGCTCAAGCATCTAAATTACAGCCGAAATATCCCGAAAGTCCAATCTCAATGAGTGTAGTATCGAGTATCAACTAACTTCAGTCTGCACCAAAGTCGGCCATCTCACTACTTTCTAATGGCTAAGATGAGTAACTTTAAGGTTCTAAAGGTAAGTTAGTGCGTAATGACACTATGTGGAAGCCTAATATTATCCTTGACTGACTCAAGGAACATTAGTACAAGCCAGACTATTGCACTAACGTAGCTATCATATCATCCATATCGATATATGCCGTACAACCTCCGTGATTTATTGCTACTTACCTAAAAGGTGCCCCAGATCCGGGTATAGGATCTTTAATAATAACCCAAACATAAACCCAAAAAATAAAGCACACAAATCAAACAAGTAAAGCATTTTTATATGATCTAGCTCTAAGGTAACCCTACTTTTAGTTTATGTTCCCCAGCAGAGTCGCCAGTTCTGTAATACAGTGGGAGAACTGAATTTACTGGTTTTGCATTTTATCGCAATGTTGCGGTTAGCAAGAGTCGCCACCGACTTTTCTTTTATCCAACAAAGGAAAGGGTTAAAATAACAGGAAAAACCTTTCGAGATAATTTTCTGAGTAAGGGGGTAGGTTATGGAAAGGGAAGGTGTTAGCACCCTTTCCATCTGTAGTTATCTACGGGATCTTAGTTGCTAGCTCACTTTGAAAATGCTTTTTTGTGTAAGTGTGTTTTGAAGATATTTTGAAAAGACGCCTTAGTGCGGCGAACTTTATAATGTTTCTCGTTTCGGAGAGAACGTATATAAAGTGTTTTTTGTATTTGAAAATATTTAGAAAAGAGTTTGTGTATGTGTGAAAAAATTGTTTTTTATTTTTTTTATGAGCAAGCAACTAGGAGCTATCTACCTACTTGAAAGTTTTATTCTTTTTCTATTTTCATTTAGACATTTTTATCCTACTATTAGTGAGAAGGTAGCTCTATCGTTGGATTTTTGAGGGACGGGAAAGGGTCATCGTACAGTCACGAAAGAAACTAGTAAGATACTTTAGTAATTACCATAAGGTTTTAAGATCATATACTGAGGCAATGTCGAAAGAGTCATTGAGATACTTATGATCTTTAAACCAAAGGGTCACCACTAAAATCTCTTACGTTCGAGAGTCGTGACTGTTTATTTTGAAGGCAACAAGTGGAGGTACCTTAGAGGTGTACATGTGCGAGTGTGTTGTGTTTCAGTTATTTATCTTCGGATGCTAGGTTTGCTAGTGTTTGTTTTTAGTCTTTTCATATAAGCCTATTAGCATTCATCTAATAGTTAATATTAGTACGAAAATAAAGACGTGGGAATTTAAATCTACACTATTACAAGGCTTCGGGGTGGGAGAATTACAAACCAAAACGGGGGAAAAGAAAATTGTAAAAGTCCTAATTAAAACTATTACATCCTTTATACAGTTACATAATTATGAAAAATAATGCGAATAAATAAATAGACGTGCGGGGGAAGAAAGAAAGAAAAATGAAAGGATAGAGAAAAAACCTAAGAAAAATTTCTAAGTGATAAAAGGAATGTTTTTGTTGTTTTTATTTGTTTTAGTAAAATATTTAAATTAAATTAAGAAAAAGAAAACCTAATTCTAATTGATTAATTAATTTTTTTAAATAAGTGATTACAAATGATTAATTAAAATTAATTTAATTAATGAAAATCTAAGTCTAATTATTTTTGTGATTTTGATTTTATGATTTTTAGGGAGAAGAAATTAATTGAAATAAAAGAAAACAAATAATAAAAGAAAAAGAAAAAAAATTAAATTGGGCCAAGCTGCAAAACAAGTAATTAGGGGGTGCAGAGATTTGAAATCCCCTAAGCCCAATAACATTGGCCTAGGCGTTGTAGCAAGACATGGAAGAGAAACACCATCTTCTCCGATGATGTATTTTTTTTAAACCTGCAAAACAAAACAAAACAGCTTGAATCCTTGGACCTAAATCGCATGTTGCGAGTTCAAATATGGCATTAGTTTGGCCTGAAACGGCATGTAGAGTGAGATTCGAAACTCAATTATTCTTGAGCCCTAACATTGAAATTTTAGTGTTTACGCACCAAACCTTACATGTGACACGTTAGATCCATTTTAAATATTGATAACAACATGGATGTATGCATAAAATTACTTTAAATCACTTGATTAGAGAGTTCGAGGAATTAAAACCTTACTAAACCGGTATGATCGGATGTGGGAGTTTTGTACGTGGAAGGGCTCGGTTATCGGCCTGGTTCAACTCCTGGGAGTCTCAGGGATATGATTTGATCATTGGTTTGGACTGATCAAGCCTGGGAATACAGTTGTGAATTTTGCAACTTTGAGAATTTTTTCTTGAAAATTTTGTGAAGCTTTCTTTGCAATGTTTTTCTCCGTCCCCTTTAAGCTTGCAATGTTGTGTATTTATAGAGGAGTAGAAGGCTAGATCAATATGGTAAAGAATCACACCATTAAAGCCACCAACATGGCAAGGAATCACACCATTAAACCATGGTTTAAAACAAAATTCAAGTTTTGAAAAGTTTCCAAACTTCATGATCCCTTGCCACTTTCGTTTGCTTCATGAACCAGGTCATTTGTGATGTACCTTGCACGAATTTAGGCCTCTTGAATAATCCAAATGAAGCCCACTTAAGCCTTGATCCATTTGTTTGATATTTCACTTGATTTCTTTTATACATAAATGAAAAAATTCAAATAAATAGAAATCAAAATCAAAATAATGCATGGATAGTTTTAGAGGCTCTTGGATATGTCATGAGTATGTTTGAACTCTAAAAAGTTAGGCCCAATAACTTAAAATCATAAATTTGCTCAATTGAGATTTCATGCATTTCTTGAAAATTACCCAACTTGTGAAACTCATAAATTGCTCAAATTTAGTTTTTTGAAGATGATCTTTGACTTTTTGGAAAACCCAATATATCTTATACAATCTCTATGTTGATCAATTTTTCTTTTGGAGACATTATCTTGATGTAAGTTGCCTTGACAAAAAGTGTCTTTTGTTGACTTTTTGAATATGACCTATGATGTATGAGATCATATCTTCCAAATGAAGCATTTTTTAGACTTGAGAATAAAATCAAAGTTGTAGATAATGTAATTTTTTTCAAAATGGAATTTGGTTGGGGAAAATTTGATGAAGCGTATGAAAGTTATGTCTAGTCAAAGTTCAACTGACTTCTCCTAAGTAAACCCTTATTTGGAAAATCTTGACCTTTGATGATCCGAGGACTTTCCTTGAGGAATCATGATCGATGATAACACTGAATCACACTGCATATTTGACTCGATTCGCACATGTTTATTAGGTTTTTATTGTTATTTTCTTGTGTTATGTTTTCATTTTGTTTTGTTTTCAGTTTTTTGTCTTTCCTAAGCCTTGCTTGAAGAAATGAAGAAAAACGAGCTAAAAATCAAGATTTTGGAGTTTTTGCACTTGTGGCTTCCACCATGGCGCCTGCCATAGGGTTAGCCATGAGGTGGAAAACTTCATCCAACTACCAACTGTCACGTTCTCCACTACTTCTTCATTTTTGGAGCATGGCTTCCGCCACAACCCCATGGCAGGCGCCACCTTTGCAAATCTGTTTCCCGCTCAAAAGAAGTTAGAGGTAATTCTTGTGATTTCTAAAATCCTCCTCGGCATATAAATAGAAGTGATTTCAGTTCTTCTTCTTCATCCAAGCTTAGTTGCACTGACTTAAGCCATATATTGTCCAATTGTAAGTCGTAATCTCTTCACATCGAAGAGTTATCACACGAGTCATTGAGTCTGTAATCAAGTTTGGAGCACTTTACAATCTTGCCGCTATTTTAATTCAACTTTCCTTAATTTCAGTCAAATTTATCTTCCAGTCAAGTTGCTTTAAAGCCCTCTGTTTGGAGCAGGTTTCTATTTAAGTTTCCTCATTTATCGCACTTATTTCCTTGCACTTGCTTTACTTTGTTTATTTTATCGCATCGCACTTGCTTTACTTTGTTTATTTTCTCGTGTCGCATTTACTTATCTTTTAACCTTTTTACTTTCTGCTTAAACATGATTTTCTTTAATAAGTTCATTTTCAAGTCTGGCTAATTTCCTTTAGGGTTAGAATGTAATGATCAAGGTTAAGGTAATTGTCTAAACATTACATTTGTAGGAATACTTTAGGGGCTATTTTGGTTTTTAACACAAGTTTTCTGCACTTTATTTTCTGTTGGGTAAGATCAAAAGCCATCCAACCATTTATAAACTTGGTTAGTCTTAATTTCTCAAAGAGAGCGAAAGCGTTTTGTTAAATTAAGTAAGAACCTCTAACTTTTTAGAAGAAATGATTTCAGAACCTTTTTCGGACGCATTTATAGGTTTAGAAGTCTAATCATCTCTTGGTTAGAAGTTCTGAGTCAAAATCACTTTTCAACTTAGTCAAGCAACTATATTTCTTAAAAATAGGTTTATTACTTTAACACAATATGCACCTTTTATCCGTGACAATAAAAAGGCATTATTTAAAGAATAAACTCGGTTTTGAATACGCGAAAGCGACAGTTCCTGTTAAATTAGTTCTTTTCAAAGTAGGAAATATTGCCCCATAAGTAGTTATATTAGAAGCATTTTAGAGTATTATCTGACTATTATGATTTGCATTTGAACCCGTTGCTTTTATCTAAATTGAACATCTTTTATTTTATTTACTCTTCCTGCTATAAAACCTTGATTTTATCTACCTTAGATAAACATAGTGACAATTACGTCAAATTCTGTACGTTGTTGTTACACCATCTAGACTAAGGCTTAACTAGCTGGTCAATGCAAAAAACTCGTAGTACCGGGAGTTTATTAAACCCTTTAGCAGAACCTGAATGTTATGCTCACACTCGCCTCTTACTCCAAAGAGTTAGGAAAGCTATGGCCGAAAATCGTGACCAAAGACCCCTTAAGGAGTTCGCCCAACCCTCCAACGAAGAACCTAGTTCTAGTATAGTTAACCCTGTTATTCTTGCCAACAATTTCAAACTAAAACCCTCTCTATTACAAGTAGTACAACAAAACCAATTTGTGGGTCTTGCTACAGAGAACCCAAATCAACATTTAAAAGTCTTCATTCAACTAGATGATACCTTTAAAACCAACGGTGCTACATCCGAGGCGATTCGTTTAAGACTATTTCCTTTCTCCCACAGAGATAAAGCCCGTTGTTGGTTAGATTCCCTTCCGGTCAATTCAATAACAACTTGGGAAGACCTTAGGAGAGTGTTCCTTTCCAGATATTTTCCCCCTATTAAGACTTCCATTCTTAGAAACCAAATAACCAAATTTACTCAAGGCCAAGGAGAATCATTATTTGAGGCCTGGGAAAGGTATAAGGAATTATTAAGAGTTTTCCCCCGCCATGGCCTAGAACAATGGTTGATCATACATACCTTCTATAATGGACTCCAATATAACACCAAGATGACCATCGACATTGTCATCGGTGGCGCTCTGATGAACAAACTTTACCCTGAAGCTTGTGCTCTCATTGAAGATATGGCTCAAAACCGTTGCCAATGGGGAACAGAGCGAGCAATAGTGGAGAAGATGGAGCCTCAAGGAGGAATACATGAGATAAGCTCTATGGACATGATGCAAGCCAAAATGGATGCTCTAGCCCTAAAAGTCGAGCATATGTCCAATACCCTAGCCATTGTAGCAGCAGTCACCCAAGAATGCGAGATATATGGAACCCAAGGACACCAATCAGCAGAATGCAACCTGTTGAACAAAACAACCATTGAACAAATCAACTACACCCAAGGAAACCCCTTTTTGAACACTTATAACCCTAGATGGAGGAATCATCCAAACTTATCCTATAAGAACAATAACCCTATCCAAAACTCTACAACCCTAAGACCACCAGGTTTTCAAGCTCCAAGACAAGTCAACCTATGCAAGTTGTGCCCCCAAAACCAAACCTTGAGAAAATCATGGAAAATTTTATCTCGTCCCAAACTCAATAAAACAAGGATTCATGAACCAGAACATTCATGTAAATAAATTAATCACACAATTAGGAACTAAGGTTGACCAGATAGTAACTCATAACAAGATGCTTGAAACCCAAATCTCGTAAGTAGCCCAAACACAAGCTCCCTAGATTACGCCTGGAGGATAATTTCCTGGACAACTTCAACCAAACCCTAGAGGTCAAGCCAATGCAATTACCTTACGAAGTGGGACTGTTTACGATGAACCTTTTACCCAACCTTGAGTGTGAAGAAGTGAAAAACATAAGAAGGGGGGTTGAATTGTAAAACTTGAAATCAAATGCAGACAACACGTTATTTTTATCCTGGTTCGTTTGATCTCAAACTACTCCAGTCCACCCGTCAAGGTGATTTCGCCTCTCTCCAACGAGGTCTTAATCCACTATATTCAACTGAATATTACAACTGCTTTAACAACTGCTAAAGCCTTCTTGAGTCTAAACCACAGACCGGTTTCTCAAGGAATTCTTTCTTACAGATAACTGAAAACTATGTGTGTTGAATGTTTTCTACAAAAACTTTATATCACAACTGTGATAATACACAAATTAAGCTTATGTGAAACTAGGATGCTATAACAATGGAGTAAGCAATTTGAGAGATATAGCAAGCTGTATGAGTGAGGATGAAGATGATTAGCTTTATGCGTGTAAAGAGTTGTAGAGCATTAGCCAATTCATTTCTCACTGACTTCTTTATATAGCCTTGGAAAAGATACGTTGTAGTCAATTATTCCATTTCAATGCCCATTACGTTCTTTCCATATTGAGAAGATCTTTGTCTTGGAATACAACTGTTGGTAATAAAGTGTCTTGAATGCACAGTATCGTTGTCAATTAAGCGTGTTGATTGTCTTTGGCTTATTCTGTCGCTTCTAGGTGCTGATGATATTGTTTTGATCTTGATCAGAGTTTAGAGTATGTTACGCGCAGATCTGTTCATCAAGCTTCAGCGTAAGCACATGCTTTGATCTTCTGATGCTGTCATATGATATTTCATCTTCTGATGCTGGCATATGATATTTCATCTTCTGATGCTGATGTTGACATTCATATGCTAATATCCATCAGAGTTTCTGCAAATGCATAATGTAATTTTTAGGTAGCACATATGTCTCATATGAATTATACAATTTATTTAATCTAGCATTTTGTTATCATCAAAACTTTAACTTAGGGTAGTAGATTCAAACTTTGTTCTAACAATCTCCCCCTTTTTGATGATGACAAAAACCGGATATTTTCAATTGAAATTTAAAGAAGAAAAAAATATCAGAGATAACCAGATAATAAATTTGTATCAGCGATAAACAGAAAGGTATCAAAGATAAGAAGATAGGGAATAAACAGGTATCAGAGTTAAGAAGATAAAAAGAACTGTCAGAGATATGATTAGAAAAACTCCCCCTGAGTTTATTACTTCCCTTTAATTCCATGAGTTCTTTAGCATCAGATCTTTATTGAACTTTCTTTGAGCATCAAATCTTTCCTTTACTAGAGCAGAGCTTCAGTGTATCAGAGATAATTAAATTCTTGTACCTGTAAGCTTATGCAGAACAAAGAAACATTCAAGTATGTCAGAGTGTTAGAATGTTTGAGACTTTTGTCTCAGTTATCCGTTATTGAAAAATATCATTCTTTCTCCCCCTTTTTGTCAGCAATCAAAAAGTGCAAATAATTGAAGTTAAAAACGATCAGTGCAGAAAAACGATTGTATTCAGTTCAGAGCTCAGAAAATATTACAGATAACATGTAAAGAAAACAATGAAAACATCAAGAAACAAAATCTAAGGTTGGGGAGGAAGGCGTGTGAACAGAGCTTCTAGCATGTTCTTAATCTGATCAGTGGTTTCCTTCTGCTGATGCACCATGCTGACTACAGAGTCAATCTTACTATCCTGAACATCCATCCTTTCCTTCATTCGTTGATCATTCTCATCCATTCTCTCCTGCAGTCGAAGATCATTTTGCTTCAGCTCTTCAAGAGTTTGCCTGTCCAAAGCAGCTTGAGATGTGTCAGAATCAGGGTGCTTCTGAGAGCTTTCTGCAATAACTTCTTCTTGACTTAAATCTTCAGCTGGAATCGTCTGTTCTTCTGCTGGTTGAACTGTTGAAGCTGGACGCTTTTCAGACCAAGGCTCACTATCCAGAAGAAGCACTTCCTCCTTCAGCAGTTGACTCAAAACTGGACCTTCAATTTCTTTCAGCAGATTGCTGAAGTTCTGTTGAGCCTGTTCATAGTTTAGGTCTTACAACTTAAAGGTTTCAGTGCATACCCATCCTCTGAATTGTGTCCAGAGTAGGTCTGAAACAGCAGGATCAATCACTCCCGGACTAGCCTGTTTTAGAGAAGAAATCCACTTCTGCATGTCTGTTTCAAAATTCAGGACGCTAGAACCAACATCTGGTTTTTTGGGTTTGGGAATGGCGGTTTTATTTTTAAGGGCAGCAAGGCGGTCAAGGATTGTTAGATCAATGAAGGTCTTGTTGTGGTCATCTGGATTTTACTTGGGTGAGGGAGTAGGAGAATCAGGAATGATTATTGGAGTGGATGGGGTATTAGGTGGAGTAATTTCTGGTGAGGATGGTAGTTGAGGGAGACGCATGTATCCAGAATTCTTTAAACAAGATGGGGAATGTTGGACCCACCAACCTATCAAAATACCTTTCTCATTCTTGTGCCTTAATTTCTTCAGACAAATCAAAGTCGTTTTCCTTCAAAATGTTGAAATCAACAATCAATTCTGACAGAACTTCCAAGTTCTTGACCGGAGTAAGGAGCGTTCTGAGAGGAATCTGATACTGTTCAGAAGAAGCATCTTGCTGGGAACCTGCAGAAGGAGTGCTAGAGGATGCCATGTTCACACACAAGGGTTTTTTGAGAAAAAGCTTGAAAAAGGGTTTCTTTGAGGGAAAAAATATGAACACACTGTAAGAAGTGGAAAAAAACGCAGAAATGTTTTGAAGATTGTAAGTGACGGTAAAAAGTGAATAAATGATGTTTAAGGTGTTTAAATAGGTTTCAAAAATGTTTTGAAAACATAAACATAAACGTTTCAAAAATTAAATCATGATTACTCGCATTTAATGTTGGCTGATTTTGGGGGATTTAGAAAGATATTAGGAACGGTTACCCATGACATGTGTCTCAATGCATCCAATCAGCGCTTTGCCTTCTCAGAAGCATGCACGCGTGTTCTGCCTCAGGAATTAGCTGATGATTGGATGACACTTGTTTGATTTCGTGAACAGCACATCTATCCTTGAAATGAAATGCTCAGATCTTTATGGATAGAATCTGATATAATTTGCATGTCTAAATTTCTGAAAGAAGATTGATCAGAAGTTCACAGTAAAATAAAACAAATTCTGAAGGTTAATGTATAAAATTAAAACATTTTCACTCTGGGCAGAGCTTCATGCTGAGATGTTTCAGAATGAAGTTGAACCTATCTTCAGAAAGTGGTTTTGTGAAGATATCAGCCCATTGATGGTCTGTATCAATAAATTTTAAGTTTAAAATTCCTTTCTGAATGTAGCCCCTAATGAAATGATGTTTTATTTCTATATGCTTAGCCCTAGAATGCAAAATTGGATTTTTACTTAAGCAAATGGCAGAAGTGTTGTCACAGAGTATAGGAATGTTACTCTCAAATATCTGGAAGTCTTCAAGCTGACTTTTCATCCAGAGCATTTGTGTGCTGCATCCTGCTGCTGCTATGTATTCAGCTTCTGTTGTTGATAGCGCAATTGTGGATTGCCTTTTGCTGGACCAAGAGATCAGATTTTCTCCCAGAAACTGGCAGCTTCCAGAAGTACTTTTACGCTCTACTCTGTCTCCAGCAAAGTCAGCATCACACTAACCTACTAAGTTGTAATCACTAGATTTTCTATAAAATAAACCCATATTAGTAGTACCTTTCAGATACTTGAAAATTCGCTTAACAGCTGTTAAGTGAGATTCTCTAGGATCTGATTGGAATCTTGCACAAATGCATACACTGAACAAAATATCAGGCCTTGAAGCCATCAGATAAAGAAGAGAACCAATCATACCTCTGTAGACCTTCTGTTCTACCTTTTTGCTTACCTCTTCTCTTTCCAGAATGCACGTGGGATGCATTGGAATCTTTGATGACTTACATTCTGAGAGATCAAATTTCTTCAGAAGTTCTCTGACATATTTGCTCTGATGAAAGTAAGTTCCCTCTGGAGTTTGATTGATCTGAATTCCCAGAAAGAATTTCAGTTCCCCCATGAGGCTCATCTCAAATTCTGCCTGCATACACTTAGCAAATTTTCTTCCAAGAGAAGGATTAGTAGATCCAAATATAATATCATCAACATAAATCTGACACACTAAGATGTCATTCTTAATTGTCTTACAGAATAAGGTTGTGTCCACTTTCCCTCTGGTGAATTCCTTTTCTAACAGAAAATTACTTAGTCTTTCATACCAAGCTCTGGGAGCTTGTTTCAGACCATACAGTGACTTCTTTAGTTTGAAAACATATTCTGGATTTTTTGTACTTTCAAAAGCAGGGGGTTGGTGCACATAAACCTCTTCTTCTATATAGCCATTTAAGAATGCACTCTTGACATCCATCTGATATAGAGTGATGCCTTTATTAACACCAAAAGAAATTAAAAGTCTGATAGATTCTAACCTGACGACTGGAGCAAAGGTTTCTGTATAGTCTATCCCCTCTTGCTGACTATAACCTTGTGCTAACAGTCGTGCCTTGTTTCTGATGACTTCACCTTGTTCGTTCAGTTTGTTTCTGAACACCCATTTTGTTCCAATGACGTTGAATCCTTTTGGTCTGGGAACTAGATCCCACACGTCATTTCTGGTGAATTGATTCAGCTCTTCTTGCATTGCTAGAATCCAGTCGTTGTCCAGAAGTGATTCATCAATTGAAGAAGGTTCAATCAGAGAAACAAGTCCCATGAGGGATTCTTCAGAGTTTCTGAAGTTAGCTCTTGTTCTGATTGGATCTTCCTTTCTTCCTAAGATTGTTTCTTCTGGGTGATCCATGCTGCTTCTGGGCAGTCTTTTCCGAGGTTGATCAATAGATGTTGCTGGATTGCTTGCAGTGCCTCTTTCTGATGTTGAAGGAGTGTCTTTGTTGGGAGCTTCTGATGACTTGTCTTCAGAACCTGTGAATTCAACTTCCATACCTGCAAAGACTTCATTCTGCTTTGACTTTTCAGAGTCAAGCTTATCATCAAAACGAACACTGATTGATTCTTCCACAATCTGTGTTTCTGTATTGTATACTTTGTACCCTCTTGAGCGTTCAGAGTATCCTAACATAATACACTTCTGTGCTTTAGAGTCAAACTTGTTCAAATAATTTTTTGTGTTTAGCATAAAACAAGTACATCCAAATGGATGAAAATATGAAATGTTGGGCTTTCTGTTCTTCCACAATTCATATGGAGTCTTTTCCAGAATAGGTCTAATGGAGATTCTATTCTGAATGTAGCACGCTGTGTTTATTGCCTCTTCCCAAAAGATCTTAGCAACGTTTGTCTCATTGATCATGGTTCTAACCATTTCTTGCAATGTTCTGTTCTTTCATTCTACAACTCCATTTTGCTGGGGAGTTCTAGGACAAGAGAAATCATGCAGAATGCCTCTGTCATTAAAGAATGACTCAAAATCTTTGTTTTCAAATTCTCCACCATGATCACTTCTGACTTTAACGATTCTAAGATCCTTTTCATTCTGAAATTGGTTACAGAAGGTGACAAACACAGAGTGTGACTCATCCTTGTGTCTTAAGAACTTTACCCATGTCCATCTGCTATAGTCATCTACGATTACTAACCCATACTTCTTGCCATTGACTGAAGCAGTTTTAACTGGTCCAAATAAGTCAATGTCCAGAAGTTCTAATGGCTTAGAGGTGGAAACAACGTTTTTAGATTTGAAAGCAGGTTTTGCAAACTTGCCTTTCTGACATGCTTCACACAGAGCATCTGAATTAAACTTCAGATTAGGAAGTCCTCTGACCAGATTGAGTTTGTTAATCTGAGATATTCTTCTCATACTAACATGCCCCAATCTTCTGTGCCAGATCCATTGCTCGTTGTTAACACACAGAAGACACTTTACGTTCTGACTTTTCAGTTCAGAAAGTTTGATTTTATAAATGTTATTTTTCCTCTTTCCATTAAATAGGATAGTCCCATCTTTCTTACTAACAGCTTTACATGATTTTTGATTAAAGATTATATCATAACCGTTATCACTTAATTGACTTATGGATAACAGATTATGCATTAATCCATCTACTAATAGAACATTATTTATAGAGGGAATATTTCCATTACCTACTGTTCCAGAGCCAGTGATCTTTCCCCTCTGATTGCCTCCAAAGCCTACGTGGCCTCCAGGCTTAAGTTCCAGGCTTTGGAACATATGCCTTCTTCCCGTCATGTGTCGTCAGCAGCCAGAGTCCAGGTACCATGACTGGAGTTTCTGATTTGCTGCTAAAGATATCTGCAACATGTATTATTTTATCCTTAGGTACCCATATTTTCTTGGGTCCTGATTTATTAGCTTTACCAAAACTCTGGTTGAATTTTGGTTTCACAGAATAATTATTACTAGTATATTTAATGTCATGTGTGTGACCATACACAAAGTGTGAATTCAAAGGAGTGCGTTTAATAACTAGATCCATGGCATTCTTTGGTGTAGGTACCTTACCTTGGTATCCTATTCCCTTTCTGTCGTCTCTGCTAACTCCATAGATCATTGAAGCCATTTTGCTTCTATATATGCTTTTAGCAAGGAACTTCTGAAAGTTGTGATCATACTCCTTGATGATCTCATCAGCGCTGCTGGGAGTTTCAGAAATTGTTTCCTTCTGAGAGTTTTGTAAAAGATTTTCTAATTTTGAAATTTTATTTTTCAACTCAGAATTTTCCAATTTAAGACTCTCAGTTTTATCAGAGTCAGAATCAATATTCCTTTTCAGGTTTCTGAATTTAACTCTGATCTGCTGATATCTTTCCAGAATTTCATTGAGGCTTTCAGCAAGTTCAGCCTTAGTAAAATTAATTGCGAAGTTAGGGAATACCTCTTCGGTGTCTGATTCAGAGTCTGATTCAGAAGCTTCACTGTCTTCTGATATGTTAGTAATGAGAGCTATGTTTTCTCTCTCATCATCTGATTCTGAGTCAGCTTCAGACGAGTCAGAGTCATCCCATGTAGCCATGAGACTCTTCTTCTTTTCCCTTCCAAACTTCTTTTTGGGCTTTTCCCTCTGAAGCTTTGGACAGTCACTCTTGTAGTGTCCTTGCTCGTTGCACTCATAGCAGATGATGTCCTTTGTGTTTGGCTTTCTGCTTCCTGAGGAGCCTTCAGATCTTCTGAATCCAGAGGAGGAGTCTGATCTTCTGTATCTGGAGGAGGACTCATTCTGATCGGATCTTCTGGTATTCCTGAACTTTCTTTGCCTCTGCTTCCATAGTTGATTCACTCTTCTGGAGAGGAGGGAAAGTTCGTCTTCTTCTAATGAGGACCCATCAGAGGTTTCTTCAACAGCCTGCAAAACTTTAGAGTCAGATTTTCTGTTAGATTTTAACACTAAAGGCTTACCTTGCTTCTGAGGTTCATCAGCTTCTAGCTCTATCTCATGACTTCTGAGGGAGCTGATAAGTTCCTCCAGAGAGATTTTGTTGAGATCTTTAGCTAGCTTCAGCGCTATAACCATTGGTCTCCACTGTTTTGGCAAGCTTCTGATGATCTTCTTGACATGATCAGCAGTAGAATACCCTTTGTCCAGAACTTTGAGACCAGCCACCAGAATTTGGAATCTTGAGAACATCGTTTCAATTGATTCACTTTCTTCCATTTTGAATGCCTCATACTTCTGAATGAGCGCAAGAGCTTTAGTTTCTTTGACCTGAATATTGCCTTCATGCGTCATTCTGAGAGAGTCAAACATACTCTTTGCAGTGTCTCTATTAGATGTCTTTTCATATTCAGCGTAAGAGATGGCACTGAGAAGAATAGTTCTGGCCTTGTGGTGATTTTTGAAGTCACGCTTTTGTTGATCAGATATTGCCTTCCTGTCAATCTTCTAACCACTTGCATTCACTGGGTGCGTGTATCCATCTGTCACCATGTCCCACAGATCAACATCATGTGCCAGAAAGAAGCTTTCTATTCTGTCTTTCCAGTAATCAAAATTCTCTCCATCAAAGACTGGAGGTTTGCCGCTGAATCTGTCTCTATCTTCATTGTTGTCATTGCTGGTGTGTTGATATGTTCCTGCCATTGTGTTTTTCTGACGCTGTATCTTGTACTGACATGATTAAGTGTTTTAGCTCAGAACCAGGCGCTCTGATGCCAATTGAAGAAGTGAAAAACACAAGAAGGGGGGTTGAATTGTAAAACTTGAAATCAAATGCAGACAACACGTTATTTTTATCCTGGTTCATTTGATCTCAAACTACTCCAGTCCACCCGTCAAGGTGATTTCACCTCTCTCTAACGAGGTCTTAATCCACTATATTCAACTGAATATTACAACTGCTTTAACAACTGCTAAAGCCTTCTTGAGTCTAAACCACAGACCGGTTTCTCAAGGAATTCTTTCTTACAGATAACTGAAAACTATGTGTGTTGAATGTTTTCTACAAAAACTTTATATCACAACTGTGATAATACGGAAATTAAGCTTATGTGAAACTAGGATGCTATAACAATGGAGTAAGAAATTTGAGAGATATAGCAAGCTGTATGAGTGAGGATGAAGATGATTAGCTTTATGCGTGTAAAGAGTTGTAGAGCATTAGCCAATTCATTTCTCACTGACTTGTTTATATAGCCTTGGAAAAGATACGTTGTATTCAATTATTCCATTTCAATTCCCATTACGTTCTTTCCATATTGAGAAGATCTTTGTCTTGGAATACAGCCGTTGGTAATAAAGTGTCTTGAATGCACAGTACCGTTGTCAATTAAGTGTGTTGATTTTCTTTGGCTTATTATGTCGCTTCTAGGTGCTGATGATATTGTTTTGATCTTGATCAGAGTTTAGAGTATGTTACGCACAGATCTGTTCATCAAGCTTCAGCGTAAGCACATGCTTTGATCTTCTGATGCTGTCATATGATATTTCATCTTCTGATGCTGGCATATGATATTTCATCTTCTGATGATGATGTTGACATTCATATGCTAATATCCATCAGAGTTTCTGCAAATGCATAATGTAATTTTTAGGTAGCACATATGTCTCATATGAATTATACAATTTATTTAATCTAGCATTTTGTTATCATCAAAACTTTAACTTAGGGTAGTAGATTCAAACTTTATTCTAACAGAGTGAACCTAAAATCCCTAAGGAAAGTGGAGTAGAAAAACCAGTGGAACCTGAAAAGGATAAAGACCAAGATAAGGAAGAGACTAGAGACAAAGATTATGTACCACCTCCGCCATACAAACCTCTGATACCGTATCTGCAAAGACTAAAGCAAACCAAAATCAACAACCAATATCAAAAATTCTTAAATATAATAGAGAAACTTAATGTAGAGATTCCTTTTACCTAATCCATCACCCAAATACCATCATATGCAAAATTTCTTAAAGACATCCTGACCAACAAACGAAGACTTGACGATCCCAAACCCTTAGAATACAATTCTATCTCTGAAAACAGATTTGCCAAGAAAGAGAAAGACCCTGGAAACTTTTCCGTACCTTGTTTATTAGGGGACCATGTGATCGATAAGGCGTTTCTGGATTTAGGAGCTAGCGTTAGCCTAATGCCTCTAGCAGTTTGTGAAAGATTGAACTTAGGATAATTGCAACCTACTAAGATGTCTCTTCAATTAGCCGATAGATCTGTCAAATATCACATTGGTATATTAGAAGACATCCCAGTTAGAATCAGACAGTTATATATCCCTACCGACTTTATTGTCATGGACATCAAAGAAGAAGATGATATCTCAATCCACCTAGGAAGACCCTTCTTATCTACAGCCGGAGCAATAATAGATGTCAAGAGAGGAAAACTGACCTTTGAAGTGGGCAATGAAAAGATAGAGCTTATTCTTTCAAAGTTCCTTATGGCACCAGTAATAGGAGACACATGTTATGCCATAGACATTATTGATGAGTGCGTAAGAGAATTAAACAAGGAAGGACCTATCGAATCAATTAAACTACCTTCGACCACCATATGGAAAGACGATGGATTCGAGAAGATGGAACCCTACATTATTGATAACCTCTATGAATGTTTAGACCTTACCCCAGATCATATACCTAGCCCTAAGCAAACCACTTTAGAACTTAAAGAATTACCCAAGAATCTAAGATATGAGTTTCTTGACGAGGAGATGAAGCACCCAGTTATCGTGAGTGCTACCTTAAACTAAGCTGAAACAAACCAACTCTTAGAAGTTTTGCAAAAATATCCCTCATCCTTAGGGTATAACATTTCTGATCTGAAAGGAATAAGTTCGTCTATATGTATGCATCGAATTTTACTAGAGGAAGATTCTAAACCCTCCAGAGAGCACCAAAGAAGGATAAACTCTATAATGAGTGATGTTGTAAAGAAAGAAGTCCTTAAGTTACTAGAAACTGGTATCATTTATCAAATCTCATATAGTAGATGGGTAAGCCATGTGCATGTAGTACCCAAAAAGGGAGGCATCACTGTCGTGCAAAACAAAAAAGGAGAGCATGTAGCCAAGCGTTTGGAAGGCGGTTGGCGTATGTGCATAGATTATAGAAAGCTAAACAAAGCGACTAGGAAAGAACATTTCCCTTTACCATTTATAGACCAAATGCTTGAACGTTTAGCTAGACACTCTTATTTTTGCTACCTATATGGATATTCTAGATTTTTCCAAATCCCTATTCATCTTGAAGATCAAGAGAAAACAACTTTTACATGCCCTTACGGAACTTTTTCCTATAGACGAATGTCATTTGGACTCTGTAATGCTCCTGTCACTTTCCAATGTTTTATGATGTCAATCATCGCAGATTATCTCAATGGAATTATGGAAGTTTTTATGGATAATTTCTCGGTATGCGGGTTTGATTTTAAAAATTGCCTCGCTAACCTTGAGAAAATTCTGGAAAGATGCGTAGAAGTAAACCTCGTATTGAACTGGGAGAAATGTCATTTCATGGTGACCGGAGGTATAGTTTTAGGACACATAGTCTCTAAGAAAGGTATTGAAGTTGATAAAGCCAAAATAGAAGTTATAGAAAACCTTAAGCCACCTAAGACCATTAGGGAAGTCCTAAGTTTTCTTGGTCATGCCGGTTTTTACCGATGCTTTATCAAGGATTTCTCTAAAATAACAAAACCTTTAACTGGCATGTTGATGAAAGATGATGTGTTTATTTTCGATGAAAAGTGTCCTAATTTCCGCACCAATTATGCAACCCCCGGATTGGACCGAACATTTTGAAATCATGTGTGACGCTAGCGATTATGCTGTTGGAGTTGTTATAGGTCAAAGAAAAGATAAGAAGCTGCATGTGATTTACTATGCTAGCGGAACCCTAGATACTGCCCAACTTAACTACGCTACCACTGAAAAAGAACTTTTAGTTGTAGTGTTTGTTATTGATAAATTCTGATCTTATCTAGTAGGAGCTAAAACTATAGTTTACACAGGCCATGCAGCTATCTACTACCTATTAAGTAAAAAAGATGCTAAACCTAGGCTACTCCGATGGATCCTTTTACTACAAGAATTTAATCTAGATATTCGAGATAAGAAAGGCATAGAAAATGTAGTTGCTGACCACCTTTCTAGGCTCGAATACCTGAAACCAGAGTTAGTTCCTATAAATGATGACTTTGCTTATGATAGACTGGTATCCAAAATAGACACCTTTGAGAAAGATGACCTAAATCGTTACGAGATCCCTGAGAAAGCCCTAGCAGTTAGTAATATGCCCTAGTATGCTGACTTTGTTAATTATTTAGCTGCTGATATAGTACCCCCAGATCTTAGCTATCACCAGAAAAAGAAGTTCTTTAATGATGTGAAACACTTTTATTGGGATGAACCACTTTTGTTCAAAAGAGGCACCGACGGTATTTTTCGTTGTTGTGTCCCTGAAGAAGAGGTAAGGAATATCATAGAACATTGTCACTTTGCACCTTATGGTGGACATACGAGCACCTCTAAAACATACGCTAAAATCCTCAAAGCCGGACTTTTTTGGCCCACACTTTGGCGTGATTTCCATGCTTACATTGTACAATGCGATCGGTGCCAACGCACTGGGAACATCTCAAGACGTGACGAAATACCCTTAAGGAACATTCAAGAACTGGAACTTTTCGATGTATGGGGTATATATTTTATGGGTTCTTTTCCATCCTCCTTAGCCAATAAATACATCTTAGTGGCTGTTGACTACGTGTCTAAATGGATTGAAGTTATAGTTGCACACACAAACGACACACGGGTAGTACTCAAACTATTCAAAAATTACATATTCCCCAGGTTTGGAATACCCCGTCTTGTCATAAGCGATGGTGGATCACATTTTATATCAAGAATTTTTTACAAACTTTTAAGTAAGTATGGAGTTAGACATAAAGTAGCAACATCTTACCATACGCAAACTAGTGGACAAGTGGAAGTATTTAATAGGGAGATTAAACGGATCCTAGAGAAAACTGTTTCAATATCTAGAAAAGATTGGTCTCAAAAGTTACAAGAAGCATTGTGGGCCTATAGGACAACTTATAAAACCCCTATTCGAACTACCCCCTATCAATTGGTCTATGGAAAGTCATGTTATTTACCCTTTGAGATAGAACACAAAGCCTATTGGGCCATCAAAACCATAAATCTAGATTATTTGGCTGCTGGTGAGAAAAGAATCCTTGACATTCATAAACTAGAAGAACTCCGCCAGAATGCATATGAAAATGCCATAATATACAAAGAAAGAACTAAGGCATGGCATGACAAGAGGATTATAAAAAAGGAATTCAACATAGGTGATCATGTTCTCCTTTTTAATTGCAGGTTGAGACATTTTCCAGGTAAGTTATGCTCCAGATGGACTGGTCCTTATGAAGTTTCTAAGATCTTAAAGTCAGGTGTCGTGGAAATCAGAAATAGCTCTTGTAATCCATTCACAGTAAATGGACAAAGACTCAAGCTTTATAAAGGAGGTGACATTCCTATTGACTACTCCAGCCATACTTTGATCGACCCTCCAGTACCCATTTCCGAGATATAAAGTCTATTTCGTCGAGCTAATGATGTTAAACAAGCGCTACATGGGAGGCAACCCATGGGTTTTATTTTATTTCCTTTTTCTTTACTTGCATTTATTTATTTATTTTATAATTTTATCGCCTTATGTTTCCCTATTTTTCGACTAACAGTTTTAATGTTTGTATTTTTCAGGACAACATTCTCGTCTAGCCATACCTTTTCAGGATGCCGCCTTTTGATAACATGCATGTCAACTTCAGAAATGAGATTCAGAAACAGTGCTATGAGGCCTTGTCCCTTCGCCCGATGGCTCCTACCCGGTATCCATACGAAGGTTGGTTGGAAGTCTTAGGCTTGGAGCCTAGTATCAGATTCCTATGCCACCAACTCAACTGGGAGGAGTATGCTGACAGTAAAAACAAGACTTACCGGAACCTCACTTTAGAGTTCCTCAGCTTATTGGACTATGATCCATATGTTGATCCATATGGCCACATCAGTTTTAGATTGTTAGGGACAAAGCATGTTTTCAACCACAAGGAGGTCGGTGATCTTTTAGGTTTTTGGACTTATCCTGATGTTATTCCAGAGTTACCCTTGGGTTACTTCATGACTAGAGACGTGGAGAAGTTTTGGGATGACATCATTGCTGAGAGTAGCCATGATCCTGACCACATGATGTCAAATGTCATCCATAATCCGGCCCTCCACTATTTTCAGATGATTTTGGCCCATACCTTCTTAGGAAGGAGTGATGCTGACCACCGTGTAGGTGATGAGGAGGTATTCTTCTTGTTTTGTATTAATCAGTCATGTTCAGTTGCCAATGGTAACTTCTTGATATGGAATTTTCACACAACTGCCCTTCCCTCTGAGAGTATCATACATGTGGGAGGGACAGTGACGCACATTGCTATTGCTTTGGGTCTTGAGAGGCAGTTACGTTACTTGACCCTTTAATATGGATACACGCTGTTGGATATCGAGTATTGCTTGGATCATGGATTGATGAGGCGAGTCTCCTTCAGCTCAGACTCTTTCAGGCTCCTGATCAAGAATGAGATGATACACTACTTCACTTTGCCAAATCCTATGATGACCAGTGTACATGATCTGGCTAACTGGACCTATGTTTTGGAAGGCCAGGGAGAGACCATTGATGCACCTAGATTTCCACCTATGGCAGAGTACATCTCTGCACCACTTTCACCTAGGTTCACCGTACTTTCTAATAATTTCTCTTTGCAGCAGCTGGATATGCATACGCAGCTAGCTGAGTTGCGTATGGAGGTGTCCCAACTTCGATAGGAGATTACTGACCTCACCTTACAGCATGAGGTCTCTAATTTGGCTCATGCGTCAGAGGCCGACCTTCTTTACTAGGAGATTGCTAAGTTGCACCGACAGATAGTAGGAGGCTCACAAGCCCCAGAAGGCTCTGACTCTGACCTTGATGACGACCCCTTTGCCGGTGTTGATGGTGTTCCTCCCATCTGAGACAGAGATGTTATTTATATGCTTTATCGTTATTTTTATTTCCAGAATTATCATTATCTATATTTGATTTCTGCTTGGATTTGTTTTCATTTTATGAATCTATCTCTAACAATCGTATTGTATATCTACATATATATTAATATATTGCATGTTGATGTTTTTCATTATTTACTTTTCTCTTATTTTTGTATTTTGTTGTATTTTATTTTATTTGATTTTATTTTATGAATTTTCATTTTGATTTTTATCAAGCTATGTCATCCAAGATTCAAATTATGAAGAAAACACGTGAAAGATGTTGTCCATACCCCCCCCCCTTCCCCCCCCCCCCGCGCAAAAAGTACAAGGCCCATGACCAAAAATTCAAAATCTGGCCCATCCAGATTTTGCACACATGGCGCCCGCCATAACCCTCATGGCGCCTGCCATGGGTTTTGTGCCTTTTACGGGGCAGAACCACTAAAAACCACCATTTTTCATCTTCCAACCCCAAAAACTCCATTTTTGCCACTCCAAAACCTCCATCAAAACCCACTAAAAGTTCATAACTTTCCCATTTATTCATAATCCCACTAACATTTCCTATTCCACCACTTCATTTCCCTCATTAAAAATCTACAAACCACCATTTTCACCTTCTTTCCATAAAAACCCATTTTTATCCTCTTTCACCAACAATGGCAATAATGGAGTTTGATGGATTTTTGCTTCGTGATGGAAAACCAGGGTCGAGGCAGAGAAAAATTCTCAAGAAGTTGCAGACACAAGAAATTGCTCCGACAAGGTATATCGATACTGACTGTCTATACACTTTAGGAATTTATCAAAGTGTTTTCCACATGTTAGACACTATAGGATTGCACGATATTTTTTCTAGGAGAGAACCTACCTATGAGAGTCTGGCCAAAGAATTTTTAAGTTCATTGATTTATACTATTAGTCCCAACACTGCTAGCACGATCGATACGGTAAAATTTAGAATGTTTAATGTTGAATATGAGCACACTACTGATGCTTTAGCAGAGTTGTTGGACATGCCTCATGGGGAAGGTTTTATCTGTGAGACCCCTTTGGAATCTGATTGGTCGATTGAGGCATTTTATTTTTGGGCTAGATTGTCTAGTTCCACCATTTCCTCTTTTGAGGGTATTCTTGCCTCAATGATCCGTAACCCGGCCAATCGTGTTATCCTTTATTTATTGGCTTGTACTATTTTTTCCCGGGAAAATCCAAACAAGGTCAATGCAAAAGAACTTATGTTTTTGCAAGGAAGCCTCATTGGTTTAAAAATTAATATTGTCCCATTTATGATTGCACACATGTCTTCCGCTTTGAGAAAGGGGGTGTTATTTCTTTTGGAGGATTGATTACCTCCATTGCTCGGGCTTTGAACTTGGACGCTGAGTTAGCCACTTTGGTACCTCTACCTAACCGCATAATTAATTTAAAGTTTTTGAAAGATATGAAATTATGCAAGGCTAGGAAAGAGGGAGGTTTTAAACTTATGATCCATGATACGGCTACTCCCAGTGTCGTTTTACCTTGCTCCTGGAGGATTGATGTGCTGCTTGAAAGAAACTGGACTTATGATTTGTCCGCTCCACCTATTAGTGGACCATTACTCCCTAATGTTCCTCTTGGGGACGGATATGAGACTGATGAGGAGTAGGAATGGAGAGACCAGTCTCTCATTTCACATATATCCCCCAACCATGATTCACCAGGACACACTGCACCATCTTCTTCACATCATTTTGTAGGTGCTGCCCCTGGATTTTACATCACTGAGGAAATGTGGCGAGAGCATCTTGCTCGAGAGGAGAGGCGAGATGAAATTCTCACCACATTGCAACAGCAACTGACTGACAACATGAGCTTCATGCAAACTTCTCAGAAACATATTGATCAGTGTCTTCAGAATATCATGCAATCTCAACTCGCGATCAGTACCGAGCAGCAGCGTCAGTAGGGCTATTTTGAGAGGAATTTTACACTCATAGAGGCCACTCAGGGTTCCCTATTAGGGAACCTTCACAGGTTTGGAGTTCTCAGGCCGCTCTATCATCCAGAGTGGGGCAGCTAGCCTCTTCCCAGAGCGATCATCGTCGCAGTAGGTCTCGTCACCCTAGGCATCAGTAGGATGGCGAGGGCACCAGTGGTTACCCCTAGATACATCCAGGTTACTCTTTCCATATTTTATTTCGAAACATTGGGGACAATGTTCGGTTTAAGTGTGGGAGAAGATTTTATTGCTTTTCCTTTTCTTTATTTTTAAGTATTTATTTCTTTTTCAGTTTATTTACCTTGATTTGTTTTTTTCAATAAAATTCATGTGCTTGCCGAGTCATTTGTGTGGTGTATTTCTATTTTCCCCCATTTCTTAGCCCTGCCAAAAAAATTTGACAAAAGAAAACAATATCCTTTGAAAAATTTTGGGCTTTAAGACAGGTTTAAGATAGGATGTAGATGACTTAGGAAGTCCTTTTGAAAAATATGTATCGTTCCAACACCATAAGCTTCGTAATTATAGGAACGGTTCTGATAACCTTATGTTATGGCCTTAACCTTCATCTTTAGTAGTTTATTCTAGCAGTCAACTCTGGCTTAAGCATGCTCTATATAGGAAACCGATGAATATAAGTGAGTGATCCAAATTATTTTTGTTGTGCTTTCATGATTCATATGCTACAACTCCGGATAGGTGACCCTCACAAAGTCACTTAACCTAAAAAGGGGTTATGAGAAATTGCAAAAAGAATAAAAGAAAATAATTTTTGCTCATTGTTGGTTGGTCCAAAGGTTTCTGGTGCTGGACTTGGTAGGGCGGGTTACGACTCGATCCCCCACAACCACAATTGGGTCATTTGAGGGGTTACTGTTACCTTAAAAAATATTAAGGTATTTAAGCATAGTTTTCAAAGGATGTGATCCTATAAGTTAGGGGTTATCTTCTGAAGGTGAGAATGTCAGAAGCTAGAGACCAAGATAATTACAAGTATGGTGTCATTTAATTAGGCTTTATAAAATAAGGATATTGCACCAAGAGTTAAAGGTAAACTGTGTTGGTTGGAAAAAGGGAAAAAAGAGTCCATAACGAACCATGGCAATTTTTGGTTGATTTGACCAAATGATGAAGAGTAAGGAAAAATGGTCGAAATGCGTATGGTCGACTAAAAAGAGTATTATGGAATTTAAGGGAAGTAATAGGAGCTGCTTGTGATGCGCTAAGGTCGAAAACAAAGTGGTCGAAGTTAGTTTTTGTCGACCAAGAAGAAAGTTTTTGGACTTAGGAAAATATTCAGCAAAAGATGCCCTCCTCAAACAAAAAGAGAGCGTCAAATCCATGAACAAAGGCAGCTACTTTTGAAGCCAGGAGCAGTTATTTCCTTAAAACTAGGAGCAGTTATCTGTAGTGGCCATGAGCGGGAGAAGTCAAACGCACAACTTCCAAGCACGATTGCATGATTATTTGGGCGCCAAACAGGTGGCAGCATCCAGTGGAGCAGTTACCATTGGGGGTCGAATCTGACCCGTAGATTTTATCTTAGGCAGTTATGGTAATGTAGAACCTGATTTTGGAATGTCGTATTCCATGATGCCAGGGTATCAGTCAACGTCAAATGCAGCAATGGTGTCAGAAAATGTTCAAACTTTGAATGCCTCTTTACAAGGCTCTGCACTAGGAGGAAATAATCGAGGTAACCAAGGTAGGGGAGGGCCTCTTACTAACACTTCCGTAGCAGTGTTAAGACAACAGATGGATGATAGTAACCATAAGTTGGTAAATCTATTAACTAACCAAATTGGAAATGTGTTTAATCCCATAGTTCTAGAATCAGCGGAGACTAATAGACAGTCTGCTGAAACAAATCGACAGGTAATTGCCCAATTAACATGTTTGTATAATTTTTGGGTGCTCCTCCAGCGCTTAATCGACAGGTGCTACCTGGTCGAAATAATTCCCCTGGCTAAGCCGACATGGGGGCATTAGAAAACAAAGTGGTCCGTAAAGGAAAAATAGTAGTTCCTCAAAGGGATGTGGTTGTCGACCCACCTAGGGTATTGTACAATGACATCAAGATGTTGATCAGATGGTTGATCAAATTCGACAAGAAGATCTAGACATCGAAAATAATTTAACCACTATTGTCGAAAGGATTATGGCTAGAAATGGTATGAATACCACCCTTCAGAGGCCAACATACACTTCCCCGTTGTCTGAATATATTTTGCAGACAGAAAACCCTAGTGGGTGGAAAATACCCAAGTACACAAAATTTGGGGGGGAATCTAGGGAATCGACAGTCGAACATATTACTAGATATTTAACTGAATCTGGCGATATGGTGAATAATGAACGTTTAAGGGTGAAACATTTTCCCTATTCCCTTACTAAGGCTGCCTTTACGTGGTTTACCACGCTGCCTCCAAATTCGATTGACTCTTGGACTATATTGGAAAAACTTTTCCACGAACAATTTTATGAGGGTCATTCGAAAATTAGTTTGGTCGAGTTATCAAATATTAAAAGGAGGTTTGTTGAAACTATCGATGATTATTTAAATAGGTTTAGATCATTGAAGGCAAGGTGTTTTACCCAAGTGCCAGAACACGAATTGGTTCAAATGGCTGCTGGAGGTTTAGACTACTCCATTAGGAAAAAAATAGATCCTACCTTTGTGAAAAGTATGTCACAGTTAGCCGATATGGTTAATTTAGAACGGCTTCAACTAGAAAAGGTTAGACATACTAAGGCTAAGTCGAAAAAAGAAAAAGTAGCCTTTATAGATTATCATGATACATACCCCATTTGTGAGGCCGACTATGCCTCACCAATTGAGGTAGATGTTGACTTGGATGAAATGAAGCCAGGTCCAGCATATGAATGTAAATTATTATTCCCTACCAAAGGAAAAAAATCTTGTCGAAAACAATCCAAAATTTCCAGCGAAAACTTATACATTTGATGTGTCGAAATGTGAAGAAATTTTTGATTTATTAGTTAAAGATGGTCAAGTTATAGTTCCTCTGGGTGCTAAATTATCACCATTGGAACAACGACAAAAAAGAGGTTTTTGTAAATATCATAACTATCTTGGTCACACAACTTCTCAATGTTATATTTTCAGGGATCTTGTGCAAAAGTCAATTCAAGAGGGAAGACTGAAGTTTGCCACCAGGAAGATGAAGATTGATACCGACCCTCTCAGACAATAGGAAGCATTATTCGTAGACCCTGTAGATATCAACATGGTCGAAATTGCTGAGCTACCAAATGATGATATGGTCGAAGGTATGGGGCAAAGCCCAAATGTCAATTTGGATGATGTTTGCCCTAGGCTAGAAGAGGATTTGCTGGATTTCCTCTTCAGATGCAAGAAAAAAGGATCACAAGTGTGTTTGTGTCCAAGGTGTGGCGCTGTAACTGACAAGTTGGTTGCTGAAAACTTCTAAAAATTGCAGCTAAAGAATAGTAAAGGAAAGCAGCACTATGAACCAAGGTTTCCTGCACAAAGGAGTCCCAAGATGGCCGTGGGAAATCCCCATGCTAAACCCAGAAGTTTCATCCCTTCATCAAAAGCTCCAGAAGGGATTTGGATTAAACCCCAAGGGCGTAAGGGGGCACCAACTGATGGTGCCACAGTTGGGAATTCAAGATAAAAGTCGGCTATTAACTACCGACACGAGTTCAGGTCAAAAAGAAAGAGTCGTGTTTCTGAAAATTACATGGGGAAGAATCCCATGACAAGAACTCAGTGGAGATGCTTCCAGCGTTGAAAGCAAGCAGAAAGACAAGCTTTTTCCAGTCAGGCTACTACAACCCAAGCCGGGTCCCAAAAGCAGTATGATGCAAAGGTTGATACTGCTGTAAAGGAAAACATTAAAGAATTTGTCTGTCGGCCGACTCCTGTCCCCAAATGTTCTGAGGAAGCCACTGACAATTTTGAATCTGATTTTGAGGCGAGTTTGGACATTTTGGTTACTATGGTGTCAATCTTGCCATCAGAATATGATTTCCCAACTAAAGTTGAAGAGTTTGTTGATGTTGATGATGAAGAAATGGCTTTGCATAAGCCAACATGCTATTTCGTGATGATTAATGGTTCCATAGAGAAACAAGATGCTTTTTTCGAGAAGCTCGATATGGCTATGAAGAGCCATTTAAAACCTCTTTTGATCAGAGCGAAGTCGAAGGAGTGGCTATCAACAATGTGTTGGTAGATTATGGTGCAACTGTTAACATTATGCCACACCATCTGTTACACAAAATCAGTAAATTTGATACCGATGTTAGATCCCATAACATGGTCTTGGAAGACTATGAAGGCAGCACCAAGCACACTATGGGGGTGATACAGGTTGATGTCATTGTCGGTTCTGTGACTAGACCGACAATATTTATGGTGATACAAGGGAAGCCAAGCTACAATCTCTTAGTGGAAAGAGAGTGGCTGCATGGCGTAGGAGCCGTGTTATCATCCATGCACCAACGCTTGGTGATTTAGAGGGAAGATGGTATTATCGAAAACATCGAGGCCGTTCAAGGTTACTTCACGGCTGACGTCAACAATGTCAGTAAGAAGAATTTTGATAAAAAGTTGGCAAACATTTCACCTTGCCAACCAGCAGAAGATGTCTATTCTGACCTCAATGAAGCGTTCGTTTCATTGAAATTGCATGAGACACATGGTTTCATATGGGATGTCGAACATTTAGAAGACCCAAATGATGAAAATCGGTCAACTGGTTGGGAAGACATTGCCAATGATGTCTGAGCTACGTGCTCTTGAAAATATTTTGGCATACATCACTGAATGTAGAATAAATTCGGCATTAGAAGCTGAAGAAAACATGGTTGTTGAGGACAATGATATACAAGTTGATTTGGATATTAAGCCAAGGCTACGTGAAGAAGACGTCGATACGTAGCGTTTTGACTGCATATATGATGAAGAACCTCTAGGTTTCGAAAAGGATCCAATGGAACCATCGAAGATGAAGCCACAAGACCCTTTAGAGGAAGTCAACCTTGGCGAGAACGGGGATAAAAGACCAACTTATGTCAGCGCCAACATCGACTCAGAGTTAAAACTTGAGGTAATTTCTTTATTAAAAGAATTTAAAGACTGTTTTGCTTGGGATTATAATGAAATTCCAGGCTTAAGCATGGATTTGGTGGAATTAAAGCTACCAATAAAAGCTGGAAAAAAACCAGTAAAGCAGACTCCAAGACCCTTTGCTCCAGCAGTAATGTCAAAAATCAAAGAGGAGATAGAAAGACTCCTCAAAAGCAAGTTCATAAGAACTGCAAGGTACGTCGATTGGTTGGAAAATATAGTTCCAGTCATTAAGAAAAACGGTAAACTTAGAGTGTGTATCGATTTTAGAGATTTAACTGCCGCCACTCCTAAAGATGCATATGCCATGCCTGTGGCAGAGATGTTGGTCGATTCTGCTGCTGGTTTTGAATATCTAAGCATGCTTGATGGTTACTCTAGTTATAACCAAATTTTTATTGCATTTGAAGATGTGTCAAAGACGGTGTTTCGCTGTCCAGGAGCATTGGGAACCTACGAATGGGTTATTATGCCATTTGGCTTGAAAAATGCTGGAGCAACATATCAAAGGGGAATGAACTCTATGTTCCATGATTTCATTGAAGATTTTATGCAGGTTTATATCGACGATATTGTAATAAACTCAAATAGTAAGTCGACCCATCTGCATCATCTTCGAAAATCCTTTGAAAGGATGAGAAAATATAGGTTAAAGATGAATCCGTTAAAATGTGCTTTTTGTGTACATGCAGGTGATTTTCTTGGCTTTGTGGTGCATAAAAAGGGCATAGAAGTGAATCAAAGCAAGACCAAAGCCATTATAGATGTCAAACTCCGGCGACCAAAAAAGAACTTCAGTCTTTGTTGGGGAAAATAAATTTTTTTCCAACTTAAGTGGCAAGACTAAGGTGTTCTCACCACTACTTCGACTGAAGAATGAAGATTTCATCTGGAAAGAGGAACACCAAGAGGATTTCGACAAGATCAAGGAATACTTGGTGAAACCTCCAATCTTGGTGCCTCCTGTCAGGAATAGACCCATGAGGTTCTACATAGCAGCCTCAGATTTGACTATAGGAAGTATGTTAGTCCAAGAGGATGAGAGAAGCGTTGAAAGACCTGTATATTACCTTAGTCGAATGCTTAATGATCCTGAAACTAGGTATAGTGATATAGAAAAACTATGCCTTTGCTTTTATTTTTCTTGTATCAAACTAAAGCAATACATAAAGCCCGTTAATGTGTATGTCTCTTCTCATTTTGATATTATTAAACATATGTTGTCTAAACCAATTTTGCATAGTCGAATTGGTAAATGGGAGTTAGCATTGACAAAATATTCCTTAACATACGTGCCTTTAAGGGAAATGAAAGGACAAGTAGTGGCAGATTTCTTAGTCGACCATTCTATGGTCGATATTCCCCAGAATTATGTCGATTTAATGTCGTGGAAGTTATTCTTTGATGGCTCTAGCCATAAAAATGGCGTTGGAATAGGTGGAGTGTTAATTTCTCCAGATGGAATTTCAACAGAGTTCAAGTATAAAATCGACGACCCATGTACGGATAATGAAGCAGAGTATGAGTCTTTGATAACAGGACTCAAACTTCTGCTGGAATTGGGGGCAAGGAATGTCGAAATTATGGGAGATTCAGAATTGGTAATCAAACAAGTTACAAAGGAATACAAATGTATCAAGGAAAATTTGATCATGTATTTTGTGATTACCATTAGATTGCTAAAGCAGTTTGAGCAAATAAGTTTTCGACACATACCTCAACGAGAGAATGAGAAGGCAAATGATTTAGCACAAGAAGCTTCAGGATACAAGAAAGATCAGAATGAAGAAAGTGAATAACCCATTCGAATAAGAGAAAAGGTTCGAACGACTCTGTTAGCTTCTTCAGGTTTGGCGATATTAAAACTGGGAGTTGTAGACGCTGAAAATCTTCAAATTTTTTCTATTGATAGTGGGCAAGGAAATGATTGGCGAAAACCTTTGGTCGAATATTTGTGCACCCCTACAGGGTCGATAGATTGTAAGATCAAATACTGTTCCCTAAGTTATGTTTTGATTGGGAACGAATTATTTAAGAAGACTGCTGAAGGGGCAGTGCTTAAGTGTCTTGGGGAAAGTGAGGCCTACATAGCGGTGTCGAATGTGCATAATGGAGCATGTGGTGCGCATCAAGATGGACACAAGATGAAATGGCTATTAGTACGATCAGGCGTATATTGGCCTTCAATGCTAAAAGATTGTGTCGAATTTGCCAAGGGGTGTCAAGAATGCCAAATGCATGGGGGCATATAACATGTTCCTGCAAGTGAGTTGCACGCAATTGTAAAACCTTGGCCATTTAGAGGATGGGCTTTGGATGTGATTGGCGAGATAAAACCAGCTTCATCCAAACAGCAAAGGTATATTTCAGTTGGGATCGACTACTTTACTAAATGGGTCGAAGATGTGGCTTTAAAAAATGTCGATCAAGAAGATGTTATTGATTTTATTCAAGACCATATGATGTGTCGGTTTGGGGTTCCATGAAACGATTATGACCGATCAAGGATCAACGTTTACTGGTCGAAAAATGCAAGAGTTTGCGCAAGAAGTTGAAATCAAATTGCTAACTTCTACTCCTTATTATGCTCAGGCGAATAGCCAAGCCGAAGATGCCAACAAAGTAATCATTAGCCTAATTAAGAAGCATGTGGGAAAGAAACCAAAGAAATGGCATAAGACGTTGGACCAAGCCTTATGGGCATGTCGAACGTCCCCTAAGGAGGCAACATGGACTACCCTATTTCGACTTACGTATGGACACGATGTTGTTCTACCAGTAGAAATTCATGTTCAATCAGTAAGAATCCAGAGACAAAATGAAATACCATCTGAGAATTACTGGAATATGATGATTGATGAACTTGTCGATTTGGACGAAGAAAGGATGTTGGCTCTTGACTCATTAAGAAGACAGAAAGAAAAAGTTGCCAGAGCATACAATAAAAAGGTAAAAGACAAGTTATTTGTTGTTGATGAGTTGGTGTGGAAAGTAATATTACCTATGGACAGAAATAATAAAGTCTTAGGAAAATGGTCCCCAAATTGGGAAGGCCTTTTAAAGTGATTCAGGTGTTTTCTAATAATGCCTATGAAATTGAGGAATTAGCCCCAGATCGACAGATCTTAAGGGTAAATGGTAAGTACTTGAAGAAGTATAAGCCTATTCTTCAAGAAGTAAGAATTTCGACAGAATAATTATGTCGAATCAATGAGCTGGTAGATTTGTGATTGTCCACCAGTAAATTCAAACATATATTAAAAATGGTGTTAACCATTGTTCAAATATCACACAGTGAAATCACAAAATTACAGATGATTAAAAATATTAAAAAAATTTCTGGAATGACCAGAGTTCGCCATTAAGATGTGTAGCTCGACATTCAAAATCTTCTGCCTTAAGTTTAAGCATTTCAAGTTTTAACTCGACAGAAGAAATGGCATCACTCACCGCTACCGCATCCATGGCCATCTGGTCAGCTTTTGCTTGAGCTAGACTAATAGTATTATTAATCTCTTCTTCTTGTTTGGAAAGCAATTCCAGTTCTTGAGTGAGAGCAGAAATCTGAGCGCGAATTTCAGCATCTATTTTTTTATTAGGACTCAGTTCATGCGTCTGGCTTTCAATCATTGTTAGTAATTTCGTGATTTCTCCGGTGGTTTGGACCATCATGCCCAGATGTTCTTTGACAAAAGCCTTCTTCGACTCAACTGCTTCTTCGTTTGCTTTTATGTCATCGACATTTTTGAGAAGAAGAGTGAAAAACATCTCAAATGTTGCAATCATATCTTTGGCTGACTCAGTAATGCTAAGTGTTTTCAATTGAGCAACAACATCTAAGAGTTCTGGGCCAAGTGTAAAATCAGCATGGAACAGAGATGACAACTCAGGATTTAAAGCATGGGTCCTGATTTTATTAAGCAGATTTCTCATTTTAGAAGTGCCAAGACCTATCTTGTCATCATACGCCTGAGAATGGTCAGATTTAGAAAAAAGTGCGCGAGAACTCACAAAGCTACGCAGTCTGGAAATCGCTGCTAAAGCAGAAGGTTTAATGCATGCGGGTTTTGTGATTGAAGGGGAATCAACCTTTTTAATTTCAGAAGCAGAAGGAAGCGAGCTTTGTGTATCCTCAGGGGGAGGTATAATCTGAGGAGTGGTGGTAACATGTTTATTTGCTACTGAACCTTGCAGGGAATCTGAAAGGCTAGAGTCAGAGCTAGTCGAACTGTAACTCTTATTGGCAGGACTAGTGACTAAATCAGAGTCACTAAGAGTAGCCTGAGTAGAAAAGTCAATAAACTCACCATCATCAATGTTAGGGTTTTCCTGATGGTAAGGAGAGGAGGCTTCTGATAAAGGAGTATAATCAGGTATATTCTGTTGTTGGTTAGAAACATCATCCTGAAGGAACCAAGAAAAGATGTTAGCAAATGCATTAAACAAAGAATACTAGAGGTAATTATTTAAATACCTGTGTCGACGGATCCAGGTCGAATGATTTATCCCCCTTTCCTGAGTCATCAATAAGAGTACTGCTTGGAGTGACAACAGCAGTGTCAACCACTATAGGGTCGACAGTTGAGCCCAAGCCGGTCTTAGGATTTTCAGTCGAAGGTACCCTCCTCCTCCTTGTAACCAGAGGAACTTCGACGTCCTTTGATTCCTCCATCTCACCAGCAGAAGTAGGGATAATGATTATGTCCTTAGGTAGTGACACAGGTGTTGATGTTGTCCTTTTCTTCTTAGCTGCTTTGTCTTCAAAGGAAGACTCCTTTCTCCTTTTGTGGCTTTTGGATTTCCGGGAATGTTGAGGAGACTTGACATCAAGTGATGGCTAAATATCGGAGAAAGATATAAGTCACAGTAAATTATCGAAATAGAATCTACAGGATTTAGATTGACAAAGGTACCTCAGTCTTCTCAGTAGTGTGTTGTTTGTCCTTCTTGGACTTTTTGAATTTGTTGGAGGGACCAGTCAAATCTGTTGAGCATTTTTTACTATGGTAAACAAGAAAAATATTAGTACAAGTTAAGGTGCAAAAGACATGTAGTAGGGAGCACATGAGTATACGTATAGAAGAAACCTTCTTTAATGAAGAAGAAATTGGTTCATCATCAGAAGGCGTGTGCTCAGGAGCAGCCTGTAAGAGATTGGCTAGGTTAAAAATGTCGAATCAAAGATGGTAGGTAATTGAGGATTAAATATGAACCTTTTTTGATGAAGACTTTGGTTGGCTAACAGAAGTTGTGCCTGCTTGCCCTATTGGAACCGCTATAAGTCAAACATAAGGAAATCAAATAAGCTGTTAAGACGAAAGAAGCAGGGGGTGAGCTTTCCAGGAGGTGTTACCAGTTTGTGTGGTCGACAGTACCCTGGCATTTTGGAGACCATAATGAAGATGCCCTGAATAGTCAGGTAGATAATGTTTCGTCGGTACCACCCTGTCGGTTTTTTTCTTATAAGAGTTTTGTATGTCCAACAACGAGGTATACCACCAATCAGGAATAGGTGGGCCGAAGGACAAGGCCAAGGGGCTAGATGGCAAAGGAGGAAATTTGATATTTCCAAAATAAAGAGCGTAAAGATATTTGTCTTTCGCTTAACCAGGGATTTTAAGTTTTGGGATTTTACTGGTTACCTTCTCCTTTAATTCGCCGGAAGCCTCAGAAATGGTCTGACGAAGATCATTAGATCGATACACAACTTGGAAGTAATCCTGGAAAGCTTGAATCTGTTTGGCACGAGTGAGCTTACACTTTGTCGGTTTCGCCTGCAAAGAGGGAAAAGCTATCATTAGTTCATCTAATTTGGAATCAGGATTGCCAACAAAAGTTACAAAATACGCCTGCCACCAAGTCTCAAACTCTTTGGTGCAGTAAAATGATGGCTGGAAAGGAGTAAGGGTAAGTTTGTCTCTTTTATGCCAGATAAGTTCGACATCGGCCTTGATGGCTCCATAAGGTTGGTCGGTAATAACATCGACTAGAAGCTCATGAGAATGAAATAAAGATTTAGGTACAAGTTGACAAAGGCCAAATTATCGAGCCACTAGGTTGGGTTGGTAAGCCACCAAGCCCGGATTTGAACCTACAATCACAGTCGACATAAACTGAGGAGTTAAATAACGTCTCCAATATGCTAAAGATTGTTGTTTGTTTTCTTTTGCCGTAAGAGGAAATGTTCTAACAAACCACTCTGGGCCATCCTTTCCAGTATGAAAAGGAGCCATGGAAGACGTGAAGTCGACCCTGGTCAACATAATATTGAATATTATGCTGAAAACCTCAGGGTGAGGAAAAGTTTTATCAATAGGAGTCATTGGCAGAAGACGCTGCCAAACAATATGGCGTTGGGATGGATCACAGGCTACTTTCCTATTCTTGAAAGGTTTTATTTCTTCAGAGAAAGTAGTGTTCAACCATAGTTGCAAGAGCCAGAAAGGGCCATGAAGCAAGACGTTCTTTTTATTTGGATTGTTGGGGTCGTAATGTTTGATTTGGTCGACCGCATCAGTTAAGGAGGAATAAAGAGATGCTAGAATCAGCTGGCCCAAAGCAACATTTGTGCCCAGGTGTATTTGGGTAGCTAGATAGGAGAATTGCTTGGCTACCTGCATCGACCTAGAGCAAAAAATGAATCTAGAGAGCCACAAAGTCAGGAACGCCACATGTTCTTCATACGTAATAGGGCCAGAGGTTTTGGCATGGTGATCAATGAAATTATTGTAGGTGGGCTTGCCAGATTCACCTACGTAGAAATTTAGCAGTATGGGTTAAGCATCTCTGTAATTGAAAACTGTACCAGCTGGAGATAACCCAGTGATGGCAGCAACGTCGAATAAGGTGGGAGTGATCATGCCGTATCTAGTGTGAAAGGTATTTGTCGACCCTTCCCAAAAATAGATGGTATCCGAAAGCATGCCACAAGAGTAAGGTTGTCCACAAAGAGAGAGCTCCAGCAAGGAATAGATACCCATGTGTCTCCAATGTTCTCCTTAAACAGCTTCTAAACGTGCCATCCAAGCACGAAATTTGGGGCAGTTTAGAGGAGGGGCGGTTCTGAAATTTCTATCAACATAGTTAAGGGACATGGGAATGGAGGAAGAGATTAAGGGTCTGGTGAGGCTACTGGTGGGGAAGAAGGATTCATTGTCATCAACATATATTTCGGAGGGAGTATCTGTGGGAAGTGGCCCAGAGAAAGCTAAAGTTTTTTCTTCAAAGGAAAAAGGAATTAGTACCTGGGATTGCCAAATCTTGGTTTTTTCTGCAGAAAAAGGGGGTTCTGGTACGTAGGGTTTGCCATCAATCAGACGTGGTTGGAGAACGAGAGGTGAGGAAGAAGAAGAGGGATTCTCAGAGTGAGCCATTGAAAGGATTTTTGAAGAAAGGTTGAAAATGGCGGACGATGAGAAAAGGTTGCAGATTTTTTGTGTTTGCTAAAAAAATTAGGATTTTGGAGGCACAAAGAAGGAAAAGAGAAAAATGTAAAAGGGAAAGTATTTATAAACCCAAAGGAAGGTGAAGAAGTGAGGGAGAAATCTTTGTTATTTCCCAAGTCTAGATCGTGTCAGTTGAAGTAGGACACATGGTGGAGGATCTGCGTCGGATGGATAGACACATCGCCCACTAAAAGTGCAATGATAGTAAGCATTTATTGTCCCACGTCTCGAAAATGAAGGTGTGATACGTTACCATAATGATGGTAATGTCATTTTTGAAACAGTAACAACAAAATCTCAGGGAAAGAAAGGGTTTTATAATAAACTCAAGCCGACGCTTCAGAGATGCCATTCTCTCATAGAAATCGACAAGTCGAAAATGGCATCTATGGGGGGCATTTTGTTACCTTAAAAAATCTTAAGGTATTTAAGCATAGTTTTCAAAGGATATGATCCTATAAGTTAGGGGTTATCTTCTGAAGGTGAGAATGTCAGAAGCTAGAGACCAAGATAGTTACAAGTATGGTGTCATTTAATTAGACTTTATAAAAGAAGGATATTGCACCAAGAGTTAAAGGTAAGCCGTGTTGATTGGAAAAAGGGAAAAAAGAGTCCATAACGAACCATGGCAAATTTTGGTTGATTTGACCAAATGATGAAGAGTAAGGAAAAATGGTCGAAATGCATCTGGTCGAATAAGAAGAGTATTATGGGATTTAAGGGAAGTAATAGGAGCTGCTTGTGATGTGCTAAGGTCGAAAGCAAAGTGGTCGAAGTTAGTTTTTGTCGACCAAGAAGAAAGTTTCTGGACTCAGGAAAATATTCAGTAAAAGATGCCCTCCTCAAACAAAAAGAGAGCGTCGAATCTATGAACAAAGGCAGCTACTTTTGAAGCCAGGAGCAGTTATTTCCTTAAAACTAGGATTAGTTATATGTAGTGGCCATGAGCGGAAGAAGTCAAATGCACAACTTCCAAACATGATTGCATGATTATTTGGGCGCCAAACAGGTGGCAGCATCCAGTGGAGCAGTTACCATTGGGGGTCAAATCTGACCCGTAGATTTTATTTTAGGCAGTTATGATGTAAATACTATAAATAGGTCATTTTATTGTCAATTTTGGGTGTTCACTTGTACTATCAAATCACTCATCAAAACTCTCATCTCCGAGTGTTAGGAATGAAGAGTTCAGAAAGTATTTGATGTACGTGAATCACCACCTTTACTTTAAATGCGAATATTTTATCTTTCAATAGTCTTTCGTGATTATTCTGTATGTTTTATATTCGTCGTCGAACACGGGTTCTACGTCATTGTTGATTTTCCCTAAATTGTTCAATACTTCTTGTCGGTCACGACTCACCAGGCATTTAGTGTTTTAAATCTTAAAAGATCTTTTGTCGGTCACGAGTCACCAGTCAGTCGATTTAACTATTGTTTGGAAAGCCGTTATTGTACTTGTTCCCTTAATCATAAGGAAGTCGTCCCTTTAATAAGGATTTCGACAGAATAGGTATAATAATCAAGAAATCTTAGCACGTGTCTTAAGATCAACTGGTCGTTCTTGCATGTAACCCTCAGTTTCAGGACTTTGGGAGGACCAGCGGTTGTTTACCAATTTCCATAGTAAACAGTTACCAACTTATGTACCGGAACCCCGTGCTTGAGATCAGAGTCACTAACTATTCATTCTTCCATGAGTATATGTGAGATAACGGGCTTAATGTGATTGCGCCTGAATGAAAAAGATTTGAAAATTAGGCCTAAGTGTGATGGTTTTGAATGGATCAGTTTGTATAGGATCGATGTTTGTGTTTGTATTCTTATAGAATGTGTTGTCACGATACCCTTGGTTCACCTGGCTAGTACCTATCATTACATCTTGCTTTAAACTTAGAAGCCCTATTTGCCTAAACTGTTTGATAATATTGTTTCTCTTTGCTGAGCTATATAGAGTTTTTGCTTAAGGACAAGAAAAGGTCTAAGTGTGGGAGAATTTGATAACACTGAAATGCACTGCATATTTGACTCGATTCACACATGTTTATTAGGTTTTTAGTTTTATTTTCTTGTGTTATGTTTGCATTTTGTTTTGTTTTTAGTTTTTTTTTGTCTTTCCTAAGCCTTGCTTGAAGAAATGAAGGAAAATGAGCTAAAAATCAAGATTTTGGAGTTTTTGCACTTGTGGCTTCCACCATAGCGCCCGCCATAGGGTCAACCATGAGGTGGCCAACTTTAGCCAACTACCAACTGCCACGTTCTCCACTACTTCTTCATTTTTGGAGCATGGTGGCCACCACACCCCCATGGTGGGCGCCACCTTTGCAAATTCGTTTCCCGCTCAAAAGAAGTTGGAGGGCATTCTTGTGATTTCCAAAATCCTCCTAGGCCTATAAATAGAAGTGATTTCAGTTCTTCTTCTTCATCCAAGCTTAGTTTCACTAACTTAAGCCATATATTGTCTAATTGTAAGCGGTAATCTCTTTACATCGAAGACTTATCGCACGAGTCATTGAGTCTGTAATCAAGTTTGGAGCACTTTACAATCTTTCCGCCATTTTAATTCAAGTTTCCTTTATTTTAGTCAAAGTTACCTTCTAGTAAATTTGCTTTAAAGCCCTCCGTTTGGAGCAGGTTTCTATTTAAGTTTCCGCATTTATCGCACTTATTTCCCCGCACTTGCTTTACTTTGTTTATTTTCTCGCATCGCACTTGATTTACTTTGTTTATTTTCTCGCATCGCATTTACTTATCTTTTAACCTGTTTACTTTCTGCTTAAACATGATTTGCTTTAATAAGTTTATTTCCATGTCTGGCTAATTTTCTTTAGGGTTAGAATGTAACGATCATGGTTAAGGTAACTGTCTAAACATTGCATCTGTAGGAATACTTTAGGGGTTGTTTTAGTTTTAACACAAGTTTTCTGCACTTTATTTTCTGTTGGGTAAGATAGAAAGTCGGCCAACCATTGATAAACTTGGTTAGTCTTAATTGCTCAAAGAGAGTGAAAGAGTTTTATTCAATTAAGTAAGAACTTTTAACTTTTTAGAAGAAATGATTTTAAAACCTTTTTCGGACGTGTTTATAGGTTTAAAAGTATAATCATCTCTTGGTTAGAAGTTTTGAGTCAAAATCACTTTTCAACTTAGTCAAGTAACTATATTTCTTAAAAATAGGTTTATTACTTTAATGAAATATGCACCTTTTATCGGTGACAATAAAAAGGCATTATTTAAAGAATATACTCGGTTATGAATACGCGAAAGCGATTGTTCTTGTTAAATTAGTTCTTTTAAAAGTAGGAAATATTTCCCCATAAGTAGTTCTATTAGAAGCATTTTAGAGTATTATCATACTATTGTGATTTGCATTCGACCCCGTTGCTTTTATCTGAATTGAACATCTTTTATTTTATTTACTCTGCCTGCTATAAATCCCTGATTTGATTTGCCTTAGATAAACATCGTGAAAATAGAATTTGATAGATTGACATTTTGGTCTCTATGGGATCGATAATCTTTTATATTACTCTAATGCGATTCGTATACTTGTGAATACCACGCATCAATCAATCCTTGATCAAATGATGAATATCACTTCAAAATATTGATGTTGACCAAAAATCTTGAAGTTTGACTGTATATTGACCATAATTGACTTTTTGACCAATACAGTTGATTTTAAAACATGTGAGTCATTGACCGAGCAAATTTGTGATGTAGGGCTTGAAACTTGACATAAACCTTATTGAGGAGCTATGAAGAACTATGGAAGCCATTTGAGACCTTTACAAACCAAATTTCCTTGAGAAATTCCAAACCCTAGTTGTGGGCCTTTGGCTTAGGATGAGCACCTTGACTAATCAAACCTTGAGTGTTTCAACCATTTAAAGATCCTTAAAAGAATGCTTTAAAGAAAAATGGGAGGGAAAATTTTGGGGTACAACATTGGGACATCAGTATTAACATGTGTTGCAAGTGCCAGAAGATTTCAATTGGCATCAGAGCAGGCATCCTGGTCTATTGGGTGAGCTTCAGGGAGGTATATTTCTGGTACTATTTGTCTTTTGGAAAGCTAGAGTGATATTCTTATGGTAATCAATGGACAGTAGAACTGTGAAGTTTATTAGGTTGGAAGAGTCCTTGTGTTTAGAAGACAGAAGGGAAAATTATGAGTTAGGTCTCTGAAAATTTGAAGTCATCAATACCATAATCAATGGAATTGATAAGTGTTTTGTTCCAGACATTTTATCACTTGTATTATAGCCAAATATACATGGGAAATTCTAAAGTCTACTCATAAATGCACATCTAAGGGTGTTTGAAAGAAAAGAGTTCATATGTGAGGCTGATCAAGAAGAAGATACATAAGTCTCTACTTAAGAGGTTTGACATGAAAGTGACAAGTCATTGAAGAAGGACAAGAGCATTTTTTTTCTTTTCTCAATTCTATAGGAGCTTGTGTTTTGGTCTCAAATGAAGGGTTTCTTATTTCTATTATGTTTCTTGAAAGGAAATCCAATCATTTTTAAGGAGAATGGATAATATGTTTATGCTAAATGTTCAAAACATTTGTACTAGCATTAACAAGTCTATAATACTCAAGAAAAGGCTAGAGCTAGAGTAAAAAATCAATCATGTCAAAGAATTTAGTAAAATAAGTGTGAAGACCTTGGATCTTTTTGGAGCAGAATGCCCTACCTATCTCAAAGAGCAAGTGTATGGGTTTTTTATTTCTTAGTTTAATAAGGAAAGTATTCTTGATTATGTATTTGCCAAGGATGTTACTAGTTTGACTGGAAGATGGACTTTTGATGTAGATTTATGTATTGAAGATTTATTTCATGATGAGCTGGATGTTTTATTTAAAGATCTGTATGTCTAGAATAAAAAGGGTTGTCAACTATGAACAAAAGAGGAGGTGACTCTTATCTTATTTAATAAGTGTTGTCCACTATGACATTATTAATTCAAATTGTAGCATAAAAAACTTTGTCATTTACATTTGATAGGTATGAAGAATATTGTATATAAAGAAGATATCAGAGGCATCCCTAAACTCAAAATTAAGGAAGGAAAAATCTGTGGAGAATGTCAAATTGGAAAGCAAACCAAGATGTCACACCTAAAGCTTCAACATCAGACCACTTCAAAAGTTATGGAACTTATTCATATGGATTTGATATGCAAGTTAAAATTCTTGGTGGAAAAAGGTATGCTTATGTTGTTGTTGATGATTTCTCAAGATTCACTTACGTAAATTTCATTAGGGAAAAATCAGAAGTCTTTTATGTCTTCAAGGAATTCTGTCAAAAGCTTCAAAGAGAGAAGGAAAGCAACATTGTTAGGGACAAAAGTGATCATGGTAGGGAATTTGAAAATAACAAGTTTGCTGAATTTTGTGCCTCTGAAGGTATTAGTCATGTTTTCTTCACCTATCACCCCTCAATAGAATGAAGTTGTAGAGAGAAAGAGTACAACTCTATAAGAATCAGCAAGAGTTATGTTTCATACAAAGAAGTTGTTATATCATTTCTGGGCAAAAGCTATGAATATTACTTTTTATATTCATAATAGTCACTTTAAGGACTAGTGCAACAAATAATCTATATGAGTTATGGAAAGGAGAAAAGCCTACAGTCAAATACTTTCATGTTTTTGGAAGTAAATGCTACATATTGGTTGATCGTGAGAAAAGAAGAAAAATGGATCCCAAAAGTGATGAAGGGATATTTCTGGGCTACTCTACAAACAACAGAGGCTATAGAGTTTTCAACACCAGAATTTGGGTCATGATGGAATCTATAAATGTTGTGGTTGATGACTCAAGCACAAATAGTGAGCATAACGTTAAAGACAATGTTGGAACATCATTCCAGATGAATGATGATTCAGAAGATGTGGAAGAGGATAACATCAATCCTAATGTTTATGTTGAACCTGGTGACAATCAGGTCAATAAGGGTCCTTCAATCAAAATTCATAAAGATCATCCCAAAGAACTCATTCACTACTACAAAAAACACATTTAACGTTAGACACGAAATGCGTTTGATGTTGGTAACGAAAACGAGGTAAGTAAGGTTGTCATAAAAGGTTACATCTTATCACCTCATATATTAAAACGTGAAGGGACAAGTTAACTTCATGTGGGTTCGATTCCCATCATCATCATTTTTATTATTTTCAAAACTGAATGGCGCGCCCTATATTAGCACTTGGTGTTTTGTAGAACCGAGGTAACATATCAATATTCTTACCTCGATTTATTATAGAAATAGAAGGGTTAAGATTTATTTATTTTTCTACTGTTACTGCACCTGAATTACAGAACCATATTAATAAATACATAACCATATTTTACAGATTCCTGAAACAGAGACATTGTACATTTTGCCAATTCCTCAATCTGAAATAGAAATATTCATTGATTACACCAAAATGCAAACCCGAAATGGCACACACTTTATAATTTTACATCAAAACTAAAACAAATGATTAAGAAACAAAAGCAATAAACTGTTTACTTACTAGTTTTCCCATATGTCCTATTCATGATAATGGCGAATATCATGCACATCATGTAAATCATTTTCTTCAGATGATTGACGTACACATATTGCTAAAAAAGGAGTCTCATAGTGAAAATCTTGTTTTTCATCAGTACTATCGGGAAGATGTTTTCCTTGAAGAACAATTGACAATCTAGTGTTAGCTGGATCAGTGACATAAAAACTTGTTTTGCATGGTTTTCCATGATGAATTGTTCGTTCTTGTAAGTTGCCTTTCAAAAATAAATCCTTGTGAATCCTAATTCATCGGTTTCTACTCCAATTTTACTGTCAATCCATATGCACTTAAATAAAGTCAATTTAAAATAAACATATTCAATCTCCAAAATCTCCTCAATGATCCCAAAGTACGCTTTAGATGCTAGTACTAAATTGTTATCTTTGGAACTAGAAAAGTACAAGAATTCAACCTCAACCATAACACCACTATTTTTCATAGTGCTATGATCATCCTTTGATTTTGTGTAAAACAAATACTTACTAATGTCGTATGCACTCCAAGTAATCACATTAAACTTACACAAACGTGATAACCCTTTGCAATTATCTGATGCACCACTCTTTTTAGAAATACTTTCATTAAACCAATTTATGAAAGTTTTGTTATGCTTCATCAACGACCATTTTCATTCATCCGGGGGTATTTTTCCTTTATAAGCGCTTTGTGCAAGGACAAGTAAGGATCAACTTCACTAAGGTTATTCAATATATACAAACATGTTTAAAGAACTACTTGTCGATTAAGTGTCTTAAACTTTAAAACTTTAATACCTCTACCATCATAAAATCCATCATGATGAGACTCAGAGACTCTTATACTGTTCGCATCTGACAAACAGTTTTTACAAAACTCAATAGCTTCTTCTGTGATGTACCTTTCTACGATCGAAGCTTCTGGATGGTGATGATTCTTTGTATACCCTTTTAAAATCTTCATGTAACGCTCTACCGAATACATCCACCACAAATAAACTGAACCATAAATTCTAATCTCCTTTACTAGATAAACAACTAAGTGAACCATAATGTCAAAGAATAATGGAGGGAAAACATCTCTAATTGGCACAAGATAATTGCATCTTCGTGTTCCAATTCATCTAAATTTCTAGAATCTATAACTTTACTACATATAACATTAAAGAATAAGCACAGTCTCGTTATAGTCACCTTTACGTTTCTTAGTAAGATGTCACGGATAGCCACTGGTAGAAGTTGTTGTATCAACACATGACAATCATGAGATTTTAATACAATTAATTTGTGATTATTCTCTGACACACGTTTTTTCACATTTGATGAGTACCATCGTGGAACTTTGATACCCTGCAAACAATTGTAAAAACTTTTTTATCTCTTTTAGATAGAGTGTAACATGCTGGGGGAAATAGGTTTTATTTCCTACTTCTTCTGGGGATAATTCTTTCCGTATACCCATCACAACCATATCTTCACGGGATTTCTTAGTATTTTTGTCTTGTATTTAATGTTGAGAAGTGTTCCAATCAAACTATCACATACATTTTTCTCCACGTGCATCAAGACAATGTCTTACATCAAGACTGACCCGATATGGAGTATCAATGAACACCGACCTCTTTTTCCAAGAATTTTCCTCCATGGAATTTTTTTGTTTCTTTCCAAAGAGAACTTTAATGTGTCGTTGTCTTCTATAAACTTCTTTCCCGGTTAAGGGTTTTGGAGTGATACCAAACTCTTGCTCTCTATTAAAAGCCTTGCGCAATCTACGATATGAATGATTAGGTCTTACAAATCTTTGATGCCCAAGATAAACTGTCTTTTTCCTTTTTGTAATTTGTGGTGACATGTATCAACTTCACATATAGGACACTATGATCTTTGACGTTGTACCCGGGAAAACTACCGTATGCAGGAAAGTCATTGATTATGAAAAACAACATCGCACACAACTTAAAGTTATCACCTGCATACGCATCATCACATCAACACCTTCCTCCTACAAAGTCTAAAATCTTCAATAAATGGTGATAAATAAACATCTATGACATTCCCTAGTTGTTTTAGAATCGAAATCATCATCGATAACATCATATACTTACGCTTCATGCACAACCATGGATATAGGTTGTAAATTAAGAGAAGAACAAACCATGAGATATAATTAGTACTCAAATTACCAAAATGGTTCATTCCATCGGTGGAAAGTCTAAGCCTAAGGTTCCTTGGTTCAAGGGAAAAATCTGGAAACAAGGAATCAATTTTCTTCCATTGCAATGAATCATCTACATGGAAAATTTTTCCATCACACACGATTTCATATGCATGACATCTAGTATTCTTTGTGTCACTAACATTAGAAAACAATCTCTTGAACCTTGGAATTATCGGTAGGCACCACATCACCTTGACAGGAACACCCTTGCTAATTGCACCATCGTTGTCATCAACATCATTGTCCTTCTATTTGTAGCACGACACCCCACACCTCGACACTCGTTCAAATTTTCAAACTATTTCCTATATAAGATGCAATCATTATGACAAGCATGCATTTTTACATATTCCAAACCCATTGAACAGAATATCTTCTTGGCCTCATAAGTATGGTTTGGAAACGTGTTACCTTCAGAAAGCCTTTCTTTCAACAATTCAAAAAATTCAATGAAACATTTATCCATCCACCCACATCTTACCTTAAGATTAAATAGTCTTAGCACAACTGGAAATCTTGTAAAACCTTTACATCCATGGTACATCGAATCTTCCATGTCTTTTTTCAAAGTATCTACCATACCAGGTTTATTGAAAGCATCTACTCTAATATCATGAATGATATCTTCTAGATTATCAGTCATACATTCATCATCTTCAATTGTTTGTGACAAAGGTCTATTTTTTGTTCCTTCACCATGCCATACCCATTTCGTGTAATTTTGAATAATTTCATCACAACCACAATGATTGAATATAACATTCATTGGGTGTTTATTCATATTATAGCATTTCATACAAGGACACCAAAAAGTCCCATCGTTGTCAAGAGGTTTTTTTTGTTGCAAAATCAAGAAATTATAACAACCAATTCCCATACTCGCTATTTAATCTATTGACTTTCATCCAACTACGATCCATAATCATATAAAGCTTCTGAAAATAAAATAAAAATAATACACATTATTACATCAAACTATGTGTAAGAAGTGAAAAATAAATTGGAAAATGTATAGGTATTTCCAACTTCCAAGAGAAGAAAACATAGAGAATTAAAGAACTAATAATGAACAAACTTGACATCTTTTGGCTGTTATACTTTCAAGGATTAGAGAAGATGAAAGATCAGAAGAAATAATATAAATTCGAAACTCTTTGAACCAAAGCACCAAAATAACTTCATCCAAAGAAATTATAGAAGAAGAAAAATCAAAATGAGTACTTCTGCTGAAGCTTTGAATAATGTTGTTATGCAAAACCATACTCAAAATCAAGAAGTGGAAAGAATTCTCTCTTGTGCAACCGAACTATTGAGACTCATGAGAGCTCCCAGGAAGAGGAGTTCAAGAAGAAAAAGAAAGGTTAAAAGGCCAGTCATCATCTATTCTAACGATGAGGATGAAGCAGTTTATACTTGGTCAAACTATCTCTCAGCCAGAGGATTTAGATATGATTATTAGCTTTTTTGTAAGGATTATCTAATGAAAGTTTTATTCAGCTTAACTCTTAGTATAATGTACACTCTATGGTTATATGAATAAAACCAAAACGAAATAATCCACAATAATGATTCGCAATAACAAGAACAATAGTAATGAATAACAATAGTAATAACATATCAGAGAACAATGGTGAGATATTTTTTTCGCTTGCTATGGCTCCTTGGAGAAGAAGTATTCTTTTGTTGGCTGGAGAAGAAGTGTTCTTTCGCTAGGGCTCGAAAATAAAATGAAAGAGACACTGAGGGGATAAAAATTATAAAGAGTATTTATCTCGGTTTCACTTAAAGCCGAGGTAACATATCCGATATAAAATCTATACAAAATAAAGGCTCCTTTTTGTTTGCAAAAAAAATAAAAAAATAGAGTTTTTATCTCGGATTTACTGAAAACCGAGGTAACATATCTGACGTAAAATCTTTAAAAAATAAATTCTCCTTTTTGGTTCCATATAAAACATTAAATAGCAGGAGCTGGGAATCAAACTTCAAACCTTGAGTATATATTTATGTCAGTTTTTTAAATATTCGAGGTAACATATTTATCATTATTTTTTAAAATAAAACAATGCGCTCCCTTCCCATGTTCTTGCGGTTTTGTTTTGTACATTGTGAAAGCTTTGTCATGAAAAGCGTTATTTGTTGTAGGGATTATAGAAAATCTTAATCAAGTGATTACTACTAGATCAAGGGAAGTTGTTTCTAACTCTTGCTTTGTGTCTAAGATTGAACACAAGAATGTGAAAATTGCCTTTTTGAATGGATACTTGCATGAAGAGTTTTATGTTAAACAACCCAAGGGGTTCATTGATCATACTTATCCAGATCATGTGTTTAAACTAAAGAAATCACTCTATGAATTGAAGCAAGCTCCTAGGGCTTGGTATAAGAGGTTGATAGAATTTATTGTTAATAATGACTACAAGAAAGGAGGAATAGACAAAATATTGTTTGTAAAAGAAAAGGATTGTAAATTCATGATTGATCAAATATATGTTGATGACATTGTGTTTGGAGGCATGTCATACCAGATGGTTCAACATTTTGTCAAACAAATACAATCAGAATTTGAGATGAGTCTTGTTAGTAAATTGACATATTTTCTTGGAGTTCAAGTGAAATAGATGGACGACTCTATCTTCATCTCTCAAAGTAAGTATGCCAAGAATATAATACTTACTTTAAATGAAAAACCCAAGAAATAAAAAACCATACAATTGCTCTTTGAGATAAAATACTATCAATCATGACGAAGAACATGTGGGTGGGGATTTAGGGTTTTCATTTGCAAAATTTGATCTAGGAAAAGGAAGAAGAAGACAACGTATAATAGGTAAGTGAAATTTGATTAATTGTGTGATTCAATTAATATTCTATTGGCTAATTAAAGTGACTTCACCAAAGAAGTCAATTGTGTGACTTCATCATAAAAGCTCTCATATTATCCTTCATAAAATATTATCAATCAATTAATATTCTCATATTATATTATATTTAAGACAAATACTACTCCGACTATTATTATAAGTAAAAATTCTCTTTTTAGGTTCATTGAATAATGAATGTATCTGTTCTACATAAAAGATCGGATACATTCATTATTCAATGAACCTAAAAAAATAATCTTTGCTTATAATTAAGGTCGGAGGGAGTATATTTTAAAGGATATTTAAGACAAATATTGAATAAAAGAATATATTTATTGGAAAAATTTTAGATACCAATTTGAATATGAGTACTTTTACTATAAATTAATTAAAAATTTTAATTTATTTTAAAATATGACATGACAATAAATAACCTTATTTAATTGGATAAGAGTATCCCTAATCAAGTACGAGAGTGCTCACCTATTTTAATTTTCAATTGTTAGAAGTAATTCATATTCAGAAGATGTTGTTGCTCAGAAGTAGTTGAGCTTCTGAGGTTATTAGCCAGAAGTTGTAAGCTTCTGAGACTGCTTAATTAGAAGCAGTAGTTTGATATAACCATAAGTTCTTATTAATCAAAATCATAAGCTTCTGAGGTTACGCCCAGAAGTATGCTTAACTTCCGGGGTTCTGGGTTCTGAGTTTGTTAGCGTAGCTATTAAGTTTAGTACTTCTTAGTTTATACCTTTTAACTTAGTCATTAAATTTACTTTTATTAGGGTCTACGTGGCAATTTACTGTGTATAAATAGGCTAGTAATATCAATCATTTGTATCATTCCTTTTGTAAGCTTTACAACTGACATTGCAATAATATATTCTCTCTTACCTTTCCTTCATTTATTAACCTTGTGCACCAACAACTTGGTATCTAGAGTTCTGGTTGGATTCACGGGAAACATGAGTGAAATAGTGAGGCATTATGTGGTTGATTTTGGTTCTTGAATTCGTGTTGAATCTTGAACAAAATCTGAACAGAACCATATTTTTCTAATTCTGTAGGATTGGGAAACATTGTGTTTGTGATATCTGAGTGTTATGTACAAGGTTGAAGATGACCGAAAATGGTAGTCTAAGCACCAAGATTCTAGTATTTAATGGTAAAAATTAGAATCGTTGGATGATTCAAATGTGTGTGATGTTTGGTGCTCATGATGTTCTTGAGCTTGTTACAAATGGTTATGTTCTAGTTGTAGTATATGCAATGAAGGAACAGAGAAATATGCAGAGAGATACAAGGAAGAAAGATCATAAGGCATTGTTCTTCATCCATCAGTGTATAGATGAGAACGTGTTTGAGAAAATTGTTGATTCAACGACAACAAAGGTTGCGTGGGACACACTGAGTAGGTGTTACAGTGGTGACACATCAGTGAAGAATGTGAAGCTTCAGTCTCTCAGAAAGTAGTATGAGAATCTGAACATGAAGGACAACAAGAAGGTTTATGAGTACATCTCTAGAGTGATTCTGATCACTAATGAGATGAAAGCTTGTGGAGAAACCCTTTCTAAACAAGTAATCATAAAGAAGGTATTGAGGTCACTTACTCCTCAATTTGATTACATTGTTGTAGCAATTGAACTTTCTAAAGATCTGGACATCATGAGAATAGAAGAGCTGCAAAGCAGTCTAGAGGCGCAAGAGTTGCGTCTGACTGAAAGAGCTTCTGAGAGGGAAGTTGAGCAGACTTTGAAGGTTTCTTTTGTTAAGAAGGAACATAAGCATTCTTGGTCAGAATTCAATGATAGACATGGTGATAGATTCTAGAAGTCAACAACCTCTACTTCTGATGAGAAGAAACATCAGAAGGGAAAAGAGAAGTATGATAAGAGAATGGTTCGGTGTTACTGTTGTAATAGGTTTGACCACTTTGCTAAAGATTGTTGGTCAAACAAAGAAGAAGCAAAAATAGCCAAAGGAGATTCTGATGATGAACATGTGCTATTAATGGCTTATGAATCTGATGAGGAACCTGCGAAATTGTCATTTTCTGATTTTGAAGGGGAAAAAGATGACTCTGAATATTTTGACTCTTAAGGAGTGTTTGAATATGAGTCAGAATCAGAAGATGACGTTGAAGATTTTGAAGATGAGTCAGAGTTAGAAGATGACTCTGAAGCTGAAGACAAGTCAGAATCCGAAGGTGATTCTGAGTCTGAAGAAGAACCAGAAGATGAGTCAGAATTTGAAGAAGATTCTACTTCTGAAGATGAGTCAAAACTTGAAAGTTCTGAAGGCGAGTCAGAGTCAGAGGATGAAGAATCTCCTGGAGACTCTAAAGATGAGTCAGATGGTGAATCTAATTCTGATCCAGTTTTTGAATCTGGTCGTGGTCATGCTTCTAAAAGGGAAAACTATGAAGACGTAGGTTCTGAAGGACAAGCTTCTAAAGATGATCATGTTTCTAGTGGAAATCATGACTCTAAGGATGGACCTTCTGAAGGAGGAGCTTCTGAAGGAAATCCAGCCTTTGACGGTGATCATGATTCTGAAAGTGGAACTTTTGAAGGTGGTCCAACTTTTAAAGATGATATTTTTGAAGGTAGTGGTTCTGAACGAGGTATAGAAGCTAACAAAGGTGGAGCTTCTGGTGGTAGTCAAACTTCTGAAGAAAGTCCAGAAGGAGATATTGTTCAAGAATCAGGAGATTATGGACAAGTTCAGAGGCCACATAGAGTCAGAAATATACCAAGGAGATTTGTAGAGTTTGACAAGCTGCAAGATACTAAAGGGACTCTGAGAGTGTTATTTCCTTCTAGTATTAGATCAGATGCAGAGTTGATATACTATTCAAACTCTGATTTGTATGAAGACAGAGTTGACAGAAGAAATACTTCTGGATATTTTTGTTTGTATCTTGAAAGTCCTATTTCTTGGTGTTCCAAGAAGCAACCAGTGGTTGCATTGTCAACTTGTGGAGCTCTCAAGAAGAAAGTGTGGCCGAAGGCCATGAAAGAAGAGCTTGATGCTATTGAAAGAAACAAGACTTGGGAGTTAACTGAGCTTTTGAAGGAGATGAAAAATATCAGCGTCAAACGGGTCTTCAAGCTGAAATCTGTTTTTTGAATGGAATTACACACTGTAGCAATCAGAAGCAACTAGCAGATGTTCTGATGAAGGATGTCAAGACTGAACACTTTATCCGTTTGAGGGATGAAATTGGTGTTGCAGAGTTTTGGTTAACTGAATATGAATTAAGGGATGGTGTTAGAAGTAATTCATATTCAGAAGATGTTGTTGCTCAAAAACAGTTGAGCTTTTTAGGTTGTTAGCCAAGAACTCTAAGCTTCTGAGACTGCTTAGTTAGAAGCAAAATTGATGTAATCAGAAGTTGTTATTAATCATAAGCAGAAGCTTCTGAGGTTACGCTCAAAAGTATGCTTAGCTTTTGGAGTTCTGGGTTCTGAGTTTGCTAGCGTAGCGGTTAAGTTTAATATTTCATAATTTGTAACTTTTAACTTAGTCATTAAATTTATTTTTATTAGAGTTTACGTGACAATTTACTTTGTATATAAATAAACTAATAATAACAATAATTTATATCATTCTTTTTATAAGCTTTATAACCTTCAACAAATATATTCTCTTTTATCTTTTCTTTATTTATTAACTTTGTCTACCAATATTAATAGACTAAAATAGAAAACATATTTATCATAAAAACATTCTAGAATAACTCATGATATATTTGCATGCATTCAAGCACATGACTCATGAGTCCTCGAAATTGGTTCGCAATAAATTAAAATAGGCCAATTCCCGAGAATAGGTCAAAAGCATCCAATAGGTTGATTAACTTGGACATTCGCAAAACTGCAATTAATTTCCATGCACGAGTCACACAAACAAACCCCAATTGAAAAAACAAGTAAGAGCATCTTTCATTCCCGAAGCTATAACAAACTTCACCAATAGCCTCGGAGGGCATTTCCGTCATCTCACACCACCCTTCATTTCAACCCTCTTCTTCCTTCTTGATCAAAAACTGAAACAAACATACATACTCACCCTCTCTCTCGTTTTTCATTCTTCTTAGATGCGAAACCAAAAACCGTTATAGAGAGAGAAAACCATTATAGAGAGAGAAATGGCAGCTTCCGATGGAAGCGAGTTCTTCGAAATAGGATCCAACGGTAGCGAGAGTTTTACGAGAGCGTCCAACGCGGAGGCGCTGGAGGAGGACGAGGCGGAGCTTCAGTGGGCGGCGCTTTCTCGTTTACCATCTCAGAAACGAATCAACTACGCCGTCCTCCGCGCTTCCTCTTCCAATCGTAAACCTTTGCCGGCGAAAGCCAGCACCGATGATTTAGTCGATGTCAGGAAACTGAATCGCACTACTCGTGAACTCGTCGTTAAGAAGGCGTTCGCTACCAATGCTCAAGACAACTACGCTCTTCTCTCCGCCATCAAAGAACGCATCGATAGGTTCTTTCCGGTTTCTATTATCGCTATTTTAATTTTCTATATTTTCGTAGTTCAAAATTATGGATCTGTTTTGTTATTTCTGGTTCTGATAGGGTTGGAATTCAGATACCGAAGATTGAAGTTAGGTATTCGAATTTGACTGTTAGTGCTGATGTTCTAATCGGTTCACGAGCTATTCCAACTCTGCTTAATTACACTCGCGATGCGTTAGAGGTTATTTTTTTGTATATATTTCATTTCATATTTGTTTAGTTTACGCGTGCATGTGATTCTGAATACGTTATGCGGTTGAACACAGGGAATCCTAACGAAGTTGGGGTGTTTTCGACCTAAACGGCATTCACTTACTATTTTAGATAATGTGAGTGGAGTCATCAAACCTGGAAGGTGATTCAATATTCCTTCTTCTTCTTAGTATAGTATTTCCTTTGCTGGCTAGTTGTAGTTATTGTGATTGTTACGCAACTATAAACTCATGTGTTTATGAACTTTTTTTAGTATATATTATTTTCTCTTTATGGCCATTCGGTTGAATAAAGTTACTTTTTGTGGTTGATATAATAGCGGCATTGTATTGAAACGGCGTGATAGTAATGATATTATCAAGGGTAAAGAGGTTATGAATTTGACAGGTTCAGGACTTCATGTGTGCTACGTGGTGATTAATCGGGTAGTTCACTTTTTGTTGTGCAGGATGACTTTGCTACTTGGACCTCCAGGTTCTGGCAAGTCCTCTTTACTTATGGCTCTCGCGGGCAAGCTTGACTCTAATCTGAAGGTGCACTCAGTTTTCCCTTTAAAGAGTGCTCTTGAATTATTTGTCCATTAACTTTTCATCCTTTCATGTCAAATTATAACTTATAAGTACCCTGAGCTATTTCACACAGTTTAGAATATTGAATGAATAATATAATAAATTATAAAATGTAAGAAAATATTTTATTAAATTTTAAAACGTCTAACAATTTAATACAATTTATTTGTAAAGCATCTCATACATTAGAATTAATACAGTATTATATACAGTTTAATATACATTTACGAACATAATACTGAGATTGCCTCCTTTTTGCCTAATTAAAAAATCTTTCATTTTTTTATTATATTCAATTATAAGCAAGAAATGGTTCTTATTTGATTGGACCAAAGTATATGTGAACTCAACATATTTAATGCTCATAGTCATTCAAGGTACCTCAAGTGTCTTAAAAACCATCGAGATAAAGGAGTTAGAAGTCTAAGATTTAACTGGTTAATGAAAGATTTGAGTTTGATTTCTGATAGAATTAATGTTTGGCCAATTTATACTTAATTTTCGGTCAAATTTTGAATTATTAGAACCCCCATTCCATGGGAATTGGATGATGAAAAATAAAAAAATAGAAATTTTAGTGAATGTGTAAATATATATAGTAATAATTAATTATTAATAATTTTTTATTAAAAAAATTATGATACAAAATAAAATATAAAAAATTGTAGTTTAGAGAATGCAATTGTTTTTTAATTACATCATGCTAAATCAACTGGAATTAATTTCTATTCTTAATCAGTTTGCAATTAGCAATTATTAGTTGCTTTTATTTATAATTGGGTTCTAAAGTTAGGAAAATAATTATACTACTATAAATGAGATTTACTCTGATCAAAAGTTATTAGGCTTAATATTCTAATTATTTCAAGTGTAAAATTATATTATCTTTAAAATTGGATGTCTCACTATCGACTTTGATATATCCCATATTCCCATAATTGATCATTAGAGTCAAGCAAGCCACGAGATGCTTTGGATTAAAAAATAACTGGAGGTCAACTTGAACATAATTATGGTGGATTAAAAAAAATACCCTTCTCATCATAAAATAATTGTCATACTTGCTTATTTACACAATTCAAAAAAACTTATAAAGAAAATAATAATATTCATTATTATCATAAATATAATTACAACACTTTAACTGAGAATCATATATGTAATATTAATAAGAATTATAATTGGAAAAATAATTAATATTATATTAAAATTGAATGATAATATAAAATTTTAAATTTTATTAAATTTTTATATTATTCTATTTAAATAAAATACATTTGTTTAAAATATTTATAATTTTCAATTTCAAATTTCAAATTTATTTTTAAATTATTTATCATATATATTTAATGTTTCCATATTATTTTTATTAATTGAGACAATATAATAAAAATAAAATCAAGAATTTTAAATTTTCATTTATTTTATATTTTCACATACATTTTATTTTTCAATTTGAATTAAAGGATTTGGTTGGTTTGAGGAAAATAAGTGTAGTTTTAAAGTTAGATATTTTTCAATATTTTCGAAAAAATAAATCAAAATTCACCCTGAATCAATTTTAGCAGCATAAATTAGGGGATTTCGATGACAAGTACTGGTTGTTATCAATCTCCTAAAACAATGAGACCATCTCCAAATATAGAATGGAGTGAAAGCGGGGGGAGTATTATTTTAGTGATGAGGATAGTAATATTCAAAACGTACATAATTATTACGTAATTAAAATAAGTTACCCAAAAATCATCAAGTATTTATGGTTAAAATAAAAATCATAAGTTTTGAGTAAAATATATTGACAAATGTCAATAATATTTAATAAAATGATTTTTTGTCATTAAAACTTTAAAAATATTATCGTATAAGATTACATATTTATCCTACTATTACAATCATATCACTCATTTATATTGTTTCGGAAGGGCCTAACACAACTTTCTTTGTTATGTTGTTATGTGTCGAGTTAATAAAACGAATTTGATAAGATATATTATATTTTAAAAGAAATAGAGATGTATTGATAGTGTAAATTTTTTTTATTATATCAATTAATTTTAGATTATAATTTAAAAAAGAAATTTAATAATATATTATATTTTTATTGAATGATAGTATAATTTTTATGTAATATCGGTTATCTCTTTTAAACTCTATATTTTATAAATTTATTTAATACAATTTTAAATGTTATAAGTGATTAATAATTATGTACGGATGAATGTTATAAAATATTCATATTTTATTCAATCAAATTATATGAGAAGTAAATATTTGTTAAATATTTTTAGAACAAACCTAAAAGAAAGTAACATCACAAATAGTTTTATTTGATATATGTGTAAACAAAATTTATAATATTATTATTAATATAGAAATGTTAATATAATATTATAATAGTATAAAATATAAAAATATACTAATGAATGCTATTTTAGTTAGAAATACCATTAATATTTATAACGGTATAAGTGTATTTTTCATTTAGTATTTGAAAAAGTCAAAAGTAATTTTAAAATTGTTGAATTGATTTTTAAATTATTTAACATATTTAGTTATTCTAAATTATAATTATTTTGTCTTCAAAATTGATTAGTTGAATTTGTCTTTAATATTTATCATTGCATAAATATGTAAACAAATCAAGTTCTCAAAGTCTAAAGTAATCATACACAACTCAATTATATATGTTATCACATTAAATTTTAATAAAATATATGAAAAATATAATATAAATTAAAAAATAAATAGAATTGAAAAAATATTAATGAAAAAGGAAATGAAATATTATGTCAAATTAAATTAAGAGATAATTTAAATTTAAAATGTGAAAGCGAAAAAGCATAAACAAAAATTTAAGAGATAAAAATAATAGAGAGAAGAGAAATGAAAAGATAAAAAAAAAAAATAGAATTGAAAAAATATTAATGAAAAAGGAAATGAAATATTATGTCAAATTAAATTAAGAGATAATTTAAATTTAAAATGTGAAAGCGAAAAAGCATAAACAAAAATTTAAGAGATAAAAATAATAGAGAGAAGAAAAATGAAAAGATAAAAAAAATTAAGAAAGAGAATAGAAATAGAAAAACATAATAATATAAAGAATGAAAATGTAAAATATTAGAAAGACTTATTTGCCTTTAAAAAAATGATTTTAATTATTTGAGTGAAAGTAAATGATATATTATCTTTAAATTAACTAATAATAACCATAAATATATCATTTCATACATTAATTAGTTTATCTAGTATGTTGACATAGAAAATTGAATTTGAGCTCTAATAGTGACAAAAGAGAATAAATTGATTCAAAAATTGAATTTGAGCTCTAATAGTGACAAAAGAGAATAAATTGATTCAAAAATTGAATTTGAGCTCTAATAGTGACAAAAGAGAATAAATTGATTCAAGTTAAGTTTTAAAAGTTTATGTTTGGATCTTCATTCTCTCTGATTATTTCTTTTATATTGTTGATCCTTCTTCGATTTTTCTCTCACATTGTTAATCCTTCTCTCATCTCTACGATTCATTTTTATTAAAGATAATATTTTTATTTTATTTCAAAAAAAATCTAGCCATTAATTTAAGGGCAATGGATGGCATAAGCCATTTCGCAAGAGAGGATCCATGCTCTTCAAACATATTCAGTGAGATAATATGTTGGATCAATTTAGGTTTTGCAAAGACCAACCATGATTTGGTAAAAAAACTTCAAGGTCTATGTATATTAAAAGAATAGTTAAATATGCTTTTGTTGTTTATAAGTTATTAAATTTTATTTTTTTTGTTTATATAAGAAAATATGACATATTTTAGTCTTTGCAAAATTATTATTTAGAATATTATAAAAAGTTATTAAAAAAAAAGAAATTCAAATTTTGATTTTTAAATCGAGATTTTAATTACTTTTATTAATATCTTTTGAAATTTAAAAAATTTATATTTAATTCTTCTCATTCTAAAAAATTTTAAAATTTGATAAAGAAATTTTTTATTATATTCTAAATACGTAAGAAAAAACTTATTCAAAAATTTAAAAGTTCAAATATAATTAAACAGTTTTTAAAATTTTAAAAAATAACAATGATTAAATCTGCATTAACAAAAAATATTTAAGAACCAAAATTTATGATTTTTTAATAAGTTCTAAGAAATAAAACTTAAAATATTTATAAAAACTATTAATATATTAAAAACTATAAATAAATTGCCTCAAAAACAAAAAACCATAAATTATTAAGAAAAACTTGTTTACAAAACATATTTCATTTGATCAAGCAAGCAGATACACCAGTTGAATAAACTATTAACTGGTTTATTTGTATTACCAAACAGAATCCATTACTCTGTTTTTTTTTTTTGGGTGAGTGATTGGGTGCAAATCCCTATTCTCCACGTGTGATCTAACAAATGAAAAAGATTTGTCCTTCTAAATCAGAATACCAAGATATGTATGATTATGGGATGGGATTTGGGAGTGTATACGAAGCAATAATTTCTTGGTGTTTGGATGTGTTACCTAGCATTGCGGGTTTTTGTTGTTTGTGTGTAATTCTGGTACTTCTCTCATGTAACACTTTCACAATTCATATATAAGTCATTATGGAAAGCCAACAATCTTGAAAACTCGTGTTGATAATGATATGAGATTATGTACCTCTCACTCAGTTTATTTTTACTGTTTCCCTCCTCACAGAAAACTGGTAGTATAACATACAACGGCCATGAGATAGATGAGTTTTATGTTAGAAGGACTTCTGCATATATTAGTCAAACAGACAATCACATTCCAGAACTGACAGTGCGAGAAACTATGGACTTTGGTGCTAGATGTCAAGGCGCACAAGAAGGTTTTGCAGGTATACTTAGGCTGTTATTCTAAAAAAGAATTTTACATATATTTTTTATAATAGATTTTCTACCAAAATGCTTTTAAGAAAGTTCCCTTCCTTTTAATCTTTCAACTTTTTCTGCAGCATACACAAAAGATCTGGGCCGTCTAGAGAATGAAATGAACATACGGCCTAGTCCAGAAATTGACGCATTTATGAAGGTTATCATCTTTAATGTGTAATACTGTATTGTATTGTATGTATGATAGTATTCATTCTCCTATATATTCAGGCCTTCCCTAATATTGTCTTGTGTGAAACTATTAACTCTGCAGGCATCCTCTGTTGGGGGTAAAAAGCACAGTGTGAACACTGATTACATTTTGAAGGTTCTTGGTCTCGATATATGTTCAGATACAATAGTTGGTAATGACATGGTCAGGGGAGTCTCGGGGGGCCAAAGAAAGAGAGTTACAACAGGTTTGCTACCCTTCTGAAATTAAGTTTATTTGTTTTCAACATCTAATGTATGTCCCTATCTGATATACTCCTTTTTTCCCCTTTGGATAAAGTTAATGATTCTAATCAACAAATGCATAATGAATATATATGGTAGGCGAGTCAAAAGAAGTGTTTAGTTATCATTTATTATAATTTTTCTACATTGGTTAGAAGTATAGAAATAGTGGAAGATGCATTTCCCTGTAAAGGTTATTCAATTGTTGCTCATACTGAGACAAGTTTCTAGGGAAGGTGCTCTTATATTACTTTCGGATTTGTAAAGCATAGCTGAAGACAAAAATCAGTATATTTTATATTCTTGTTAACTTCATCTGAACTAGAAGACTTGAAATACTGTGATGAGTGATGACTCTGATTTAAGTCGTGTGGTTGCAGCAACCAATGACATCTCATATTGTATCTTTTAGGAGAAATGATCGTTGGACCTAGAAAAACACTATTTATGGACGAAATATCAACTGGGCTTGATAGCTCTACTACATACCAGATTGTGAAATGCATAAAGAATTTTGTTCATCAGATGGAGGCAACAGTACTCATGGCTCTCCTTCAGCCTGCTCCTGAAACATTTGATCTCTTTGATGACCTGGTGCTTCTGTCGGAAGGGCATGTAATATATGAAGGCCCCCGAGAAGATGTGCTTGAATTTTTTGGGTCAATAGGTTTTCAACTTCCACCACGGAAGGGAATTGCAGACTTCCTTCAGGAGGTATACATATAAATATATATCGTCTAAACATACTGTTAGGGTCAAGAGATTCATATGATTCTTGTTTAACTTCTTCTCTTTTGTCAGGTCACCTCTAAAAAGGATCAAGCACAATACTGGGCTGATCCTTCTAAACCATATGAATTTATCTCGGTTCGTGAGATTGCAGAAGTCTTTAAAAAATCTAGATTTGGAAGGTATATTGACTCCTTACAGGCTCATCCATATGATAAATCAAAGTGCCACCCTTCAGCTTTGGCTCAAAAAAAATATGCTGTGTCAAAATTGGAGGTCACAAAAGCTTGCTTTAATCGAGAAATCCTTTTGATCAAAAGACATAGTTTCCTTTATGTTTTTAGAACCTTCCAGGTATTTTTTATTAGATATGGTATTTAAACTTGTTCTTTGAACTATTTTTTCTTATTTATCTGAAAATTGAAAAGATCCTGTTATTATTATCTTTATGAAGTCTATATTATCAACTTATTTTGTAAGTTGTTTACTTATATATATATATATATATATATATTATCATGTTGCCGTAGGTTGCTTTTGTTGGATTCGTTACATGTACAATATTCCTACGAACAAGGCTGCATCCCACAGATGAGATTTTTGGGAATCTTTATCTTTCTGCTCTATTTTTTGGGCTTGTTCACATGATGTTTAATGGGTTCTCTGAGTTGCCTTTGATGATAAGCCGGCTTCCAATATTTTACAAGCAAAGAGATAATTTGTTCTATCCTGCATGGGCATGGTCTCTTACCAGTTGGATTCTCCGCGTACCTTACTCCGTTATTGAGGCTTTTATATGGAGTGCTGTTGTATATTACACTGTTGGATTTGCCCCTGCTGCGGGAAGGTATCTTAAATTTATTGCATCTTTCTATTAAATTTTTATTTTTTACCTTCTTAGTCATTGCATTTTTTAATGTTTCAGGTTTTTTCGCTACATGTTTATACTTTTTGTAGTGCACCAAATGGCATTAGGTCTTTTCGGGATGATGGCTGCTATTGCACGAGATATGGTTCTTGCCAATACATTTGGCTCAGCTGCACTGCTGACTATATTTTTGCTTGGAGGATTTATTGTACCTAAAGGTAGGCACAGACCCACATACTGCTAGAGAAATGCAAACCACATTGCTGTTAGTTATTTGGTTGTTATTTCTTCAGGAATGATTAAGCCATGGTGGATTTGGGGCTACTATTTGTCCCCTCTTACCTATGGACAAACTGCAATTACAGTTAATGAATTTACTGCTACCAGATGGATGAAGGTATTATATTTGGCATACATAACTTATTAATTTTCTGCCAATGAATTCATGTGTTAATAATGTACTGTCAATGACCAACTCCACTGAGAAAACTTTGTGAGTAATTTCCAATACCTTTTCACTTGATTGCCTTTTGGTCATTAAGCATGGCCAAAGTTTAGGCCCGCTATAATTTGGGCTGAAACCTGATATTTGTATTATAAAGAATATAAGTTTGACACGGACTAAAATTTTAATCATCTGATTATGGAGACTTCATTGCCATGCAAACAATCATCTAATCAAAATCTTAAGATGAAGAATGAATATTATAATTTATAAGTGACTTTTATTTTGAATGGTTTTATAGAATATTTATGAAATATAATATTAATTATTGTTTGCAGAAATCAGCAATTGGGAACAACACAGTTGGTTACAACATTCTCATTTCACACAACATACCAGTTGATGATTACTGGTATTGGGCTAGTGCTGGAATTTTAATACTCTATGCAGTTTTTTTCCAGAGCATGGTCACTTTGTCCTTGGCCTATTTGAATCGTAAGTTTTGAATATTATTTTCCCCATTTTTTTTTTCCATTTAAGAACATGCACTCCTTCCATATATGTCATTATGATATCTGGCTTTTTTTCTTACTTTTAATACAGCACTTCAAAAGGCACGCACAGTTATTCCTCTGGATGATGGCTCAGGAAATAATTCTTCTGGAGATGGTAATGAGCTTGACATTATTTTGCATGAATAAATGTCTATAATCTACTTCACTTCGATGGACCATGCATATTTAAAGATAATGTATTGACCAAAAATGTGCACAATATATGAATTGGCTATGCAGTTAGTAATCAGGTCTATGAAATGAGTACCGATTCCAGGACTACGAGAGATAACAGTGTTACAAAGGGAATGATTCTTCCATTTAAACCATTGACAATGACATTCCATAATGTCAATTATTATGTTGATATGCCAAAGGTGAGGGGATTTGTAATTTCTGATTGCATAAAATACTGTCTATATATGCAATGCTATAAGCACCATAAAAATTAGTAGATGTATTTTTCATTAACTAGTTCAGAAGGTTGTTTTCACAGGAAATAAGAAAGCAAGGCATACCTGAAACAAGGTTGCAACTCTTAACAGATGTGAGCGGAGTTTTCTCACCAGGTGTCCTTACAGCATTAGTGGGGTCTAGTGGGGCTGGAAAGACCACACTGATGGATGTACTTGCTGGCAGGAAAACTGGAGGGTATATCGAAGGGAACATCAAAATATCAGGTTACCCAAAAGAGCAACGGACATTTGCCAGAATATCCGGATATGTTGAACAAAACGATATACATTCTCCTCAAGTTACAATTGAGGAGTCTTTGTGGTTTTCTGCATCTCTTCGTCTTCCCAAGGAAATCAGCATTGATAAAAGACGTGTAATTTGTTTTCATAATACATTGTATATCTGATTGTATTGAGTATTGAATTTTACAGACTCTAACTAGCTGAAATATTTTACAGGAATTTGTTGAACAAGTAATGAAACTAGTTGAGCTTGATTCTTTGAGACATGCTTTGGTTGGTATGCCAGGTAATTCAGGCTTATCAACAGAGCAGAGAAAGAGATTAACAATTGCAGTGGAGCTTGTAGCAAACCCTTCTATTATTTTTATGGACGAGCCTACATCTGGACTTGATGCACGTGCAGCAGCTATTGTTATGCGAACTGTTCGCAACACAGTTGATACTGGAAGGACAGTGGTTTGCACCATACATCAACCAAGTATTGATATTTTTGAAGCATTTGATGAAGTAAGTTCAATCATGTCTTCTGTCAGTTTACTGTTTTGATATCTAATGGTGAACTTATTTCTGTCAACGAGTCTAAGCATCCGCTTTTGCTGCCCAGTTACTTCTTATGAAACGTGGGGGACAAGTTATTTATGGAGGAAAGATTGGTGCACATTCACGGATATTGATAGACTATTTTCAGGTGATGACCTTAGAATTTATTACTGTTATTATTAGTACTACTACTATTGCAATTATTGTTCCCACTGTCATCAGTGATTTTTACTCATTGATCGTTATTACACAATCTTTTCTTTAGCAAACAATGAAAATGACACCATTCAGTGCTACATGCTGCGAATAATTTACTCCTTAGACTTTGTTTGCGAGTTTTGAGGGAAGAGAATGTGAGCTTTGGAGGAAGGGGAGTAGAGGGAAATAAAAAAGAAAATTTACACATTTTTTTTGAAAGAGTGCTTTTGTAGAGTGGGAAAAGAATGTTAACCATTAATATATTTTTAATTTTAAGAGTATTATAATAATATAGATTGAATTTGAAGAATTTATCAAACCATCAAAAACTCTCGAAAATTCTCTTTCTATACAATATTTGAGTTCCCCCATTTTAAGGGGACTTTGTAGTATAAAGAAAAGCAAACTCCCAAAGCCCTCCACTCCCAAAACCCTTCACTCTTTCCACTTCTCCTTCCTTTATTTCAAAATGCTCCCTTTCCCTCCCCTCCTAAACTCTCAAACAAAGCGTTAGTGTCTCTCCTAAATCAAAATGGATCGTCTCCTGTTTTCTCTCTTCAGCTTTCAATGCTGCCCCAAATTTAATGGTCAATATGAAATAATGAAATAATAATGTAGCAGATATATAGATATAAAACATGATCTAAAGGATAAAATTAGTGCTGAATAGAAGCAGCAGAGTAAAAGTTGCAGACAATCCAGATCCCTCCTAAATGTATTTCTTGCGCACACAACTTGTCTGTTGTCTACACAACTGCATGAAAACATTCAATTTTTCTTTATATCTAATTTTATTCTCCGACTTCTTTCTAGTTTGTGAAATATTAGGCTTGAATAATGATTATCCTTTTCTAGAAGTTAGATATTTATAACCTAGTTCAATTTTTACTTTAGTCCTAAGTTTAAAGATTTGAAGATTCTCAAAACTTTAAGCTTTTACTTAAAGGAGCTGATCATAAAAAGACAAATGGGGTTCCCAAATGAGGTAATGGACCAGGATCCAATGGCGTACTCCGGTGTGTAGTTTTGTGTCATGGTGCTCCAGTCTAGTAGCGGAGGTACCTGCAAACACTCCAACGCCAAGTAGATGTCGGTCGAAGGTGAGAGGTATTTTGGATTAGAATAGTGCGTACCTAAATATGAGGCCTTTATTAGGCATTGTATCTGTCTTAGGAGACAGGTGTCCTTGGAACTTGATTTACTTTGATCTGGCGGTCCTCATTGCTTTGTGGAGCATTGGGCTATTTGCCACCTGGATTGATCCCTTTTTGAGCCTTTCTGGAAAAAGCATCGGCTTAGACCGGAACAGGAGCCATGAGCAGAGTAGTTCAGACTATACATAGTGGGATTAGGTCCATAAAACATGATTCGGGAGTTGTGTGGAAAAGGAGAAAATACTTACGACTGAACAAAGAGTGAGAAAGGGAATAGAAAGAGAATCAAGATACTGATGAATGACGTAGGAGTCATCGTTTATCAAAGAAAACATTCTTTTATAGTCTAGATTTATATTCTCATCTTCTATTTGTTTTTTCTAACAAGTATGACCCAGAAATGCCTCTGCTTCATTGTCTTTCTGTTTTTTGTTTTTTTGGATTTCTTTTTCTGAAACAAATGTCAGAATACATGTGCGAGTTCCTGAGTTTATATTTCTTGTTGTTTTCCTATCTGCTTGGCAGGGAATCGGCGGTATCCCCCCTATTCCAAGTGGCTACAATCCAGCTACCTGGGTGCTTGAGGTCACTACACCTGCTGTTGAAGAGAAAATTGATTCAGATTTTGCAGCAATTTACAAGAATTCAGCGCAATTCAGGTGTTTCTAATTTGATGTTTATTAGCTGCTACTGCCAAAGTCTTTTTGTTCTTGTTTTTTAGTTAATGTTGGAGTGATATGATATGAATATAGAAAAAACTAATAATCCAAGATGATACAGCCATTAAGCTATAGGTGGTAGAATAGAAATATTGTTTTTCAGATAAATTGCTAAACTGCTTAGTCAATGTTTTTATCAGAGGGGTGGAGGCTTCTATTTTGGAATTTGAGCATCCTCCTGCTGGATCCGAACCACTGAAGTTTGACACAATGTATTCACAAAATTCGTTGTCCCAATTTTTTCTGTGCTTATGGAAACAAAATCTTGTGTACTGGAGAACCCCAGCGTATAATGCTATGAGGCTATACTTCACCACAATCAGTGCTTTGATATTTGGTAGTGTATTTTGGGATGTTGGTTCAAAAAGGTAATATTTCATTGTTTTCATTTATTGTAAACTAGTTATTTCATGAATGTAACTTTAAATCAAATAAGAAAGGGTAACAGGCTTTATTCAGTTCGACTGACTTAGTAACTATCAATAATATTATATAGAGCAACAACTCAAGAGCTGTTTGTGCTTATGGGCGCTCTTTACTCTGCGTGCTTGTTTCTTGGGGTAAACAATGCTTCGTCTGTACAGCCGATTGTTTCAATAGAAAGGACAGTATTTTATAGAGAGAAAGCAGCAGGAATGTACTCTCCATTGCCATATGCAGCAGCCCAGGTAGGTCTCATCACAATACTGAAAATTATTACATGGCTAATTTTTCAATTTAATTATTTACTTATAAGGATTGTTTAATCTGACATTCAGGGACTTATAGAGATCCCATACATTGCTGTTCAGACATTGGTGTTTGGCTTGATAACATATTTTATGGTCAACTTTGAGAAGACACCGGGTAACATATCAACTTTCCATATATATTCATATATTGGTTGTTCTATATATGGTTGGATTCCAATTTTAATGTATAATTGTATTTATTGCAGGGAAGTTTTTTCTCTACCTATTGTTCATGTTCCTAACCTTTACTTACTTCACCTTTTACGGAATGATGGCGGTTGGTTTTACAGCTTCACAACAGTTAGCTGCTGTTATTTCTTCAGCTTTTTACTCCCTGTGGAATCTTCTTTCCGGTTTTCTTATCCCAAAAGCGGTGAGTAATGTTATACTTAGAAATTTTTGAACCAAAAGTCACTTTTCTATCGGCTTCTAAAAACTAATAATGTGACTATGATTATGGTTGTCTCAGAGTATTCCGGGGTGGTGGATTTGGTTCTATTATATCTGCCCCGTTCAATGGACGTTACGCGGTATTATAACATCTCAGCTTGGTGATGTGGAAACAACAATTGTGGGACCAGGATTCAAAGGCACTGTGAAAGAGTATATATCTGCAACTCTTGGATACGATCAGAAAATCAATGGAATATCGTCTGTGGGTCTTTCAGTGACAGTCCTTCTTGCATTTAATGTCCTATTCTTTGGTAGTTTTGCTACATCTGTTAAGGTTTTTAATTTCCAGAAGAGATAAAAAAATTCACATTGTTAGGTTTTCACATCATAGTAGTAGTAGATGATTTATGCATTGGATAAGATTTTGTATGCCACACAATTCATGAGGAAGGTGCTCCATAGAATTGTCATTGTACCAGGTGGTCTGCTTATTGTAGATGACCGAGACCCAGCTGTTTATGTTTTGTTTTTGGGTCCGGCCGATTACAAAAGCCGAAGAGAATTCTTTTTGATATTTCATATCTTATTAGTGGAAACTAATATAGATCCCACCACTTTGTAAATGAAATCTGCAGTAAAATAACTTCAGTTTCTACGAGAGACGTGATTATCAAACACCTTTTTTTTATTCTACAAACTTATCTGTATAAAGAAGTGAACAAAAACTATAAGAAAGATTCATCACCACAATTTTCATCTTTTATTGAAACTCTTATTTAATTTAACATCCGACACAATAGAAAATACTTGTAATGTTAAACACTGGAACATGAAAATGGGGTATACATGAAATAAGTCCATGGATAATGTAAGTACATATAGAGCAATAACCAAAATGATATTGTTAAGTCTTATTATCGAGAAAGAGCGCAAGCATTGAAATATCTACTTCGGACATATGATTGATTTCACAGCCTCATGTCACTAGCAGAAATCCCACTTGGTATTTGGAGTGAAGAATTTCATTCGTTTGTAGGGTCAGGTTGTTTTAATCACCCTGGGAAACCAAGTTATTCAATCGGGGATGGCTTCACAGGGTGGTCTGCTCCGAAATCGATCATGCCATATTGGTCTGTAACAAATAAAAAGTTGAATGTTTAATCAAGCACATCTTTTTTCTATAACTCTGATTTACTATTTGTGATACAACAGCAAAATTTGAGATTAATTAAAATATATGAACAAATTAAAGTTTTACTATTTGTGATAACAAACTAGCTATACTTACTGATATCTGGAGCTTTGAGAACAAAAAAACATGCAGAAATAATAACGTAACAGAAAGTAAGAATGACTCCTTTCATGTAGTGTGAAGTTCCATCCTACAGAAGATTCAATAAAATCACATTATTAGTAACTTAAAAATAAAATAAATAATAATAATAATAATGATAATGTAATAATAATAATAATGATAATGATAATGTAATAATAATAATAATGATAATGATAATAATGATAATAATAATAATAATAAAGGCATTGTGCAGACCTGCAAAGTGAAGGCTGTAACAATAATTGCGAAACCAAGACATCCAGTTTCAAGAAGATTGAAGTCTAGATCCATTCGTATACCCATTATCCACGCAACAATCACACTAAATGGAACCTGAAATTGATTATTGGATATCCAGGTTTCTCGGTGTTAAGCCATCATTGAAAAAAAAAAACTGTTTAACAAAATATTTATCAGACTTACCACAAACATAGAAATTTGAGTAGCAGATCCCATAGCAACACCTAATGATATATCCTGCAAGATAATAAACTCAAGCTTATTGTACTAGTAAAGAAATTGCAATGTCTAATATAAATATTATGTTTATGGTTTATCCTGCAAGATAATAAACTCAAGCTTATTGTACTAGTAAAGAAATTGCAATGTCTAATATAAATATTATGTTTATTAAAACCATACCAACTTGTTCTTGAAAGCAAATATGACTGATCCAGCATGTTCCGCCGCGTTACCAACAATTGGTAGCAAAATTATGCTAATAAAGCTCACAGAAATTCCCCAAGAATCTGAAGCAGCCTAGTTATTATGCGTAAAAGTATAGACAATTAACCCATCAAATCTAATTATGTATTTAGTTCAAATGACCTAAATCATCAAAAAGTACCTCAATGGTTCCCACAACATACTCCGAAAGCACAGATATGACCAATGTCATACCTACCAACCAACTGAATGCACTCCAAAATCCAATCACTGCTTTTTCTTCATCCTCCTCATCTTCCACCTGAAAATCGAACCTCACACCTAATTCAAGTGGCTACGGCTAAAATGAAGCGTATATAAGTTAACTAAATTGTGCTAATTAGTATTAATCACCTCTTGTGCATCAAATATTTTTCGATGAGTTTTCAATTGGAAGAAGATATATGCAACATATGCAATAAGCATGACAATGCTACTCGCTCTCGACAATTGAAGAGTACAATTGGCGATAGAATGATTTCCTCCCGCCAATGCGTATTTGAAAATTAACGGCAGCAAATGGCATAGAAATCCCAACAACAAAAGCAATGAGTTCACATCCGCTTGTTTCTGTTCATTTAATAATTAAACAACATATAAATTGATTAGTAGCATGAATGCACAATGCTACGAAGCACGGACATCAGAGACACAACATCAACAGAACTTACTCTGTCATATCTTTGTTCCCTTTTGAGATTTGCTAAGCCACCACAAAGGAGTGAGCTTCCTAGGACCAAAAGAAGGTTTGAGAGAATGGAACCAAGCAAGGAGAACTTGACAACATGGATTTTGTTCTGATGAAGTGCTAATATTGCTATGATCATCTCAGTTGCATTGCCACAAGTTGCATTTAGAAGTCCTCCAACTGAAACATTCACACAAATTGGTTTACTTAAAGTAATTTATGTTAATCTATTCAAATGTTTATCAGCTATCGATCATGTCATCATCATGTATACAACTTTGTAGTGTTTATTATATCCGTAAAAGAGTTAAAACATACCTGTTGGGCCAGTGAAATATGCAATTTGCCTTGAAGTTTATGCAGTCCAGATAAAGATATTCAGTAAAAAATAAAATAGAAAATATTAGAAAACATGAAATTTGAATGATAATAATAATAAACCATTTTATATAATGTGAAATGCAAACTTACTCAGTGAGGAAGCTGACACGTTCAGCCAGGGGAGCAAGTCCAAGTAGGCTCAAAGCAAAAATCCAAGGCTATATATATCACAGAAAAGCAATTATATTATTTGCCAAAAAGTAATATTATATCATATTTCTTACATATATAAGATAAGGAACTATAATTGTTTTTCCAAATGTAAAATGAAATATAAATAATGATAAATCTCTTTCTTTTTCTTTTAAGAGAGGACCACGTTTTATAAATCAAAATTCTCGATTTTACGGCAAAATTTATGTTTGTGAGTTAGTTATAAACGCGATTAAAATTTCTGATTTTAGTGTAAGATTTAAATTCGTGACTGAAGTATGATTTATGTTATTTAATTTGATTTTTCCTATTTTACATGAATGTTAAACATTTTTACGATTTCTTCTCGTCAATATTTTTAAAATATATATTTTGTCTTCATGATTATACAATTATACAATTTGGATATATAAAAAACAATCTCTTTTATAATTTTGAATCGGGTAATTTGGATAATATATTTTCGAAAAACACCAAGATGATTTATATATATATATATATATATATATATATATATATATATATATATATATATATATATATATATATATATATATATATATATATATATATATATATATATATATATATATATATATATATATATATATATATATATATATATATATATATATATATATATATATATATATATATATATATATATATATATATATATATATGTGTGTGTGTGTAAAAAGAAGAAAATACTAGGATGATATATTATAAAAACTTCTTTTTTATTATAAAATATGAAATAAAAAAAATACATATTTTGTATCATTCCCAAATATTTTTCACACAACTCATTTTAAACCGCGTTTTTTTAAAGTGTGTCATACTAGTTAACAAATAAAATTGTGACATTGTTGATTTGAAGAAAAAAAAACAATATTTCATAAAAGTAAACTTACATTTGAAGAGTAAAACTGAAAGGAAAAATGTTGTAATAAAGTTTTTTATTCAAATTATCATAAGAATTTATTTGATAATGTTTTACAGAAAGGATCTCTATCATAATCATAATCATGACAATTAAAATAGGATTAGATCAGGCGATTTAATCAGAAACCAAAATTTTAATCGGTCTATTTAGATTTAAAAATCGGCATGCAGAAGAACTAGAATTTAAACTGAAAAATCGGTCAAAAATCGGTTAGAAATAAAAAAATCAACAATTTAGATGATTTTTAAAATCTGATATAATTTTATTTTTGATTTATAAAAATATGATAAAAAAAATTTTATTTTGAATCAAAATAATACATTATTTAATATTCATTTTCTTTCTCCAATCACTGTGATACACATTATCGTAGAACAATTAAAATAAAATTGTTTTAAATTCTTTTATTATTCTCTATTTATTTAATGAATGAAATTGAATTTTATATAATAAGATATAATAAATAAATACGATAAAATGAAATTCAACGCATAGAAAATGACCAGACAATATCGTGAATAAATAATTAATAAAGTTATTAAATTATTATTATTATTATTATTATTATTATTATTGTTATTATTATTATTATTAAAATAAAAGTTTTAAATTTATCTATCTAATCTATTAAAAATATAAAAGGCTATAAAATATTTAAAAAACTAATAAATATTAATTATTAAGAAATTATTAATAAATCGTTTTATTATTTAAGAAATATAATTATTTTTGTGCATTATTATTCTTATATATAATAAAAAATATTTATTTATATATAATTGATTCAACCCGGATTAAATCTCGACCAAACCTTAAAATCGTAAACTTATAAATACACCGGTTTGAATTCGCTTCAATTTTAATTACTTTAATATAATGTATTTCGAGAACTCTTTTGATAGTAAATTTTAACATTTAAATTTATAGAGGGATTTGTATAGCTTAACTTCCAATCTTAAGTCTTGATTTTTTTTTAACCATACATATAATTTTGCAAAATGTATAACTTGATCCATAATATATTTCAAAGCTCAAAACTCAAAACAAAGAACAACTAAAGATTGAATTGAATTCTCATGTAATTATCGCATAACATTTGCTCAAATTTTCATAGATTATGAATTAATAGTGCTAAGTACTTACCCTTCCAATGCTATAAAAATCAGCAGCAACAGCCAAAGGAACCGCCGGAAAAAGCACAACAAGCTTAGTACCCAACATCACCTCTCTCACATTTCCCATCACATTTCTAACTATCTGAAACCGATCATTATTCGTCACCAAAGCTATATCCGATTTCTTTCTCACAATCGAATTCGATGAAATGTTCTCTACTGAATCAACCTTATTCTCCAAATCTTCATTCACATTCATGCTAGGAAATATCGGTCGCGAATTAGTCTCAGAGAAAAAACTCATTGTATCAAAACTAATTAAGACTTGTAAAGGTGAAGAATATTTATAATAGTGTAATGAGATTACTAAACATTTGAGATAAAAGGAAACTCGTTGAGATGGAACTAGAATGAGGTTGTGAAAAAAATTGGGTGGTTGCATTGTATACATTACCATTGTGCTATTGTGGCAATTTCCAAATCTAGTACCATGAAGCTTCGTGGAATTTTCCAAACTCATGTTTACATAACCCACGTACATATTTTTATTGTTTTGGATGGATATATTGTTGGGTGAATATTTGGAATAGGTGAACTATAAATTTTGCATGCTTGAGCTCATACGAATTAGTTTCTATGAGGTATAGATGATAAAACATGAATCTTCCTATACGTTGTACATAATATGTTCGCTATAGTTTTTACTTTTTGGGTGGTTTGTTTCATTGTTTGTCATTTTCATCTTCCATTTTCGTGTTTATAAGTATATATAAATATAAAGGTAATGATTGGTTGAAATTAAATAAAGATAAATAGTTTTAAATTGTCTAATTATAATGAATAAGATAATATTAGAATCCACTAAATTTTACAAATAATATTGGTATTTAAATAATACTAGAACATTGGTAATAAAATTCTTTGAATTTAGTATTTGTACTTCGATAGAGAATGTTAATATATGTTTCTTAGAGATATTTAATTATAGGTTAGAGATGAAGTTTCCTCTCTACGATGTTTACATTTGCTTTTTATAAACAAGAGATTATTTTAAAGCGAGCATAAGGGATATTCAACTCAAATACAAAAAAAAAAAGGATTGAATTATATCAACACATCTAACACATTAGCCATCCAAGTAACTTTAGACGAATTAAACTGACCAAAAGATCTCACACAAAGTCAATCCCAAACTAAAGATAGCCCGCACGCACAGATAGTCAAATAAGAATTCTACAATTACTTTTCCTAACCCTTCTCCTTAAAACAGACTCAAACAACAGAAAATGATCAAGAATATCAGAATAAGTACTAAAAACATTTCTACCTACCCAGTCCAAAACAGAAATCCAAACCTCAGCAGCAACGCTACAAGAAATGAACCGATGAAAGTGAGTCTCTTCTGGTCTGAGGTATAACGGACAAACAAGATTATGCACGTCTGAGATGACTTCTCTCTTAGCAAGCCCATCCCTTGTTTGAAGCCTATGATAAAGTAACCTCCACGGAAACAATTGAACATTAGAGGGTGCCTTTAATTTCCAAATAAACTTCAAAGCATCCAACAATCTTGTGTTGAATTCCGTATTCTGACCCAGGCCTACATATAACCTATCAAAAGTTTACTATACCAAAAAACATGATGTAGAAAACCACTAAATAAATTGATTCGAATGGGTTGGAATAGGAACTATGTGATGTAGAATAGAGTGCATATTGACGCACTCTACAACCTCCAAAGCAGGCAAACTGTTGTGATTTTTGCCAAAAGACCAAGCCTACAAATTTTGAACCAAAAAACCAGCATAAAAAATTATCACCTTCGATTCCTGCAGGGCCTTAAATAACAAGGGAAATTGCTTGCACAATGGCTCCTTATCAATCCGACAATCCCCCCAAAAATCAATATCAACACTATACCCGACTTTGCACGAAAGGCTCATACGAAACCAGTTGGTTTCAGCTTACCAAGCACCTAACAAGATACGTAAATACCTCCACCAAAATGAATGGTTTTGAATTAACACAAGACAAAGGATTATCTCGAATCACAATCTTGATATCTCCATACTTGAAAGAAAGAACTTTGTGCCATAAGGAGTCCTTCTCAACCAAAATCCTCCAACCTTATTTGCTCATCAAAGCTCTATTAAATAAATCACAATGCTTCACACCAAGACCACCTTTCACATTTGACATATAAATAGTCTACCAAGCCACCCAATTGATCCTTCTAAACTTTTCTTTTACCATTCCATAAAATTAATCCTTGGATGTATATAAGCTCTTGAATTACTAGTTTAGGCGTTTTGTAAAATGAGAAGGTAAAAAGGGTATTGCGTTTAAAACCGAATTGAGCAAAGTTACTCTCCCACCTAGAGTTAGATTTTTCCCTTTCCAAGACACCAATCTACTCCTCACATTAGCTAAAACCAAAGACCATGAGGATCACGTCCTTACATTACAACCAATTTGAATCCCAAGAAACTAAAAAGTTGAAGATCTCACAATTCAAATAATCAAAAGTTGCCTTCAAGAAATTAGTCTCAACATTAATCCTAATTAGTCTACTCTTGCTGAAATTAACGGATAAACCTAAACAAAGCTCAAAACCACGGAGCAATGCTGTAATAGTTCCTAAATTCTCCCAAGAAGGCAGTCCCACGAGTATGGTATCATTAGAAAATTGAAGAAGTTCAACATGAAAGTTCTCTCCCAAAGCAAAAAGATGATAGGGCCGGATTGCTAACACGTCCCATAAAAGACCCATCATTCCCTCTGTTGTAAGAATGAAAAGAAATGGAGAGATAGGATCCCCTTGACGAAGACCCCTTCTATCTTGGAAATTGATAGCATGACTACCGTTGATCATCACTGAGAAAGAAGAGGAACAAAAAAAAGCCTTGATCCACTTTAACCATTTGGAACCAAAATTCATTCTTTTCAGGACATAAAGAAGATAATCTCAAGAAACTGAATTAAAAGCCTTTTTGAATTCTACTTTAAAAAGAAATAACCCATTCTTATTTCACTTTGCATAGTTGATCATGACACTTTGTTATTACATATATTTCATCGAGAAATCAGAGCAAAATCAGTCAAATATGAGCAAATATGAAGCATAAAAGCCAAAAAAAAAGCAAAAATCATTAAGTATGAAGAAATATGGACTTGGTGAAAATTGGAGCAAAGTGCAAAAGTTACGGGAATGATCACGCAGTGTATCGCACAACATCACGTGCGTGACTAATCATTGCACATGGCATCACGCGCATGTTTACCCTGAATTTTGGTAAACAACCGCTGATCTTCCAAATCATCTCACGGATCCAGTTACTTGCGAGATCGATTAGATTAATCTCAGGTCACAAGTGTCTTTATTAATCTTTTAACTTGATTGTTGTATTTAACATGTTTTGTATATGAAGACAAATGGCTTCAAATGTCGAATTAAAATGCATATAAAGTGAAAGTAAAATTCCTTCTAAACTTGAAATGGTAAAAGACTTAAGTGAATGTTACTGGAAATTCTGCAGAAAATAAATGCATTTATATTAAATGGGTGTATCATACGTACATCTTCAATAAACTCATTTCTCTTTAACACTTGGTACTTTGAGTAATTTTTGAGTAACTTGTACAAAGATGTTCACCCCTACTCTAATCGAAATACTAAGGCCAGTATTTATACTACTTCGACCCTAACGGTCTTCTACACGAATTAATGCCACGTTTCTGTTTGCATGTCTTCGACGAATTCAGAGCCTTCCACGTGTCCTTTCGGATAAGATTAAAATATTTGAATTCGAATCTTCTTCTTATCGTGAGTGCCAATCACTGAAGACGGTCGAAAAATGTTTGAAACCTTAGCCACATTTCGAATAACAATCTTTATTCAATAATTCGAAATGGTAAACCTTTCCAACGAATTTTACTCAATTCGAATCTCAACCTTTATGGCTTCACATAAATAAAGTAGTGGAATATTCTGAAGTATATTCGAGTTTAACTTAAAAACCTTTAGTCGAAATTTCCAGCTAACAAGTTGCCCCCAAGAAATATTCATTTCGAAACAAGAAATGCATATTTTTTGCAACCTCTTCAAAATTTCGACTCCCTGAACATGCTGTCAATCTTTCAACTACTCTGACGCCATCTTCATGATGATCTTTAATCTTAAAATGTCAAATCACAACATGGGTATCTATAAATTCCATCATTAGCTACAATGACTAGTTCCTGTCTTGGAACTCACAAAACTGTCCATCATCACGCAGGATCATGCTACACGTGTCCCACTAACCTGAGAAATTTAATTTCTCTTTCATCAAAACGGTTCACTTTCTTCCATATAAGTAATATTTTTAATCTCTTTTTCCTTTTTTAATCTCATTCAACCTTCAAGCTTCTTCTTTCTCAAATCTTCAGCAAACTTTCTTAACAAATTTCTTTTCTTGTCTGCATCAATGGCATCTCAAAGAAAAACTAAATATGAAAAGGGTAAACGAAACAAAGACAATGTTGCCTCTCAACCTCTTCTTCAAATATCAGCACCATTAATGATTGGGAACCAGGAATTCGTTCCAACACCATCTTTGAAGAATGAACAGATAGCCATATATTCTTCACAAGTATTAATTCCTTTTACTCTTGCCTCTAAAACATTAGGGTTTATGGGTCCAGTCCTTGATATAGAGAAATTACCTAAACTAAAAAAGTTTTTTCCAACTCACCATTCCACCAAACCCATTGCTAGCAAGACTAATATAGTCATAAAAACTAAGGCAGGTGATGAACAGGATGTTCAAAAGAACCTTCCCCTGGAAGAAAAAGAACTAATAAGAATTCCTTTAAATTTAGACTTTGTTATTGAAGTATCACGCCCCTTTAGATCAGGTCCGTTGAAAGACGGCCAAAAGTATTTAGGTTGGTTAGATAGGGTAGAAAAATTAAAGCTAACTATCTGGAAGGAATTAGGGATTTTCGACTTGATTCATCTGTTAAAGTATGGTCCTAAATATTGTCAATTGATGTTGACAACTTCGTTGTACTCCTGGGACAATACTTTTAACACGTTCCACCTTCCTTGTGGTATGGTTACCCCAACCCTTTTCGACGTTGCTGCCATCATTGGGCTTCGACCCACTGGAGAGACTTTCAATCCAATAATCGATAGTGAGGATACCATTGATTTCAAAAAAACTTCTCCCACATATAACAATTATATGGATCATTACATAGGAACCACATATGAAGTCAATGATCAAGAGCACATTGCTTTCCTTGTGTTGTGGCTCTCAAGGTGTGTTTTCTGCTGCAAGTCTCTCCAAGTCGCTAGGAGATTCTTGACCCTTGCTAATCAATTGCATGCCGGTCGAAACATTTGCTTGAGCGAATTGGTTCTCCCTGGACTCTATGAAAGTCTTGGGGAGGCTTCTTCGAGACTGAAAGAATTCGAACCCCAAACCAACATCCTCCTAGCTGGACCTTATTGACTGTTGCAATTGTGGTTGAACACCACATTCGAACCTTCTCTTTCAACGCATAATACTATTAACGAAGCTGATCCTGAGGTCAAGAATAGGACTATTGAAGGAACCAGACTAGTTCGACTGACCCCTGACGAAGGAGGGAAAAACTTGCAAGGGTGCTTCACCAGACACCTTATGATGTTTGTGAGGAGGCACAAATACACTCCTTCGATGGCTCCTTTTGCTACGAGAAGTCATGGCCCAGATTGGTTTACCAGACCATTATTGAATCTTTCGACTGAGCAACAGGTGGAATCCCTTCAAATCTGGGAAGCCTTTCTTACTTCTAGACTTCTCCTTACCAGGATTATGCCTAAGAAAACCCAGAATATTCTGCTCACCTACCAGCCAAACTTCGTAGCAAGACAATTTGGCCTTTGCCAGATTCTACCAGAACCATTATATCATAACAAGAGTAGTATTTTCCACAGAGGGATGAACTTTAATAATGTTGAAGCCCAAAGCATCATTATAAAATTCACATGCCTCTTCCACATCACTCTTGTGCCCTTTACTCCTTCATACTACTGCACTAAGAACTTTGAAGACTGGTGGCAAGAATATTATTCTTCCAGCATGTGCGGCATCAAAGACTTTCAGAAACATCTAAAAAAAGCCTTTGCTTTCGTGCATGACAAGAAGAAGAAAGGTACGTGTGATACGGTGGCAGAACTGACTGTTTTTACTGGTTTACGTTTTGTGTCTTTTGTTCGCAAAATGTCGCGGTAAGAAAGAGTCGCCACCGACTTTTATTTCATCCAATTATAGAAAAGGAAAAAGAACAGAAAAAATATTTTTTTCGAGATATTCTGAGTACGGGGTAGACTATAGAAAGGGAAGGTGTTAGCACCCTTTCTATCCGTAGTTATCTACGGGCTCTTAGGTACTTGCTCATTTTTCCAAATTTGCTTGTGTGTGTTTTGTCTTGAAAATGTTTTACTTTGTGATAACCCTTGTATCAGTCCTGAAGAATGTGACGAAGTTTGTTTTGAAAATTTGTTTTGAAAGGTGTTTGTGTGAAAAGTTTTTATTGAGCAAGTACTTAAGATTCTACCTACTCGAAAAAAGATTGTTCATTCTATTTCCTTTAGACAGCGTTATCCCACTATTAAGGAGTAGGTAGCACCGTCGTTGGAGTTGTAAGGGACATTCGAAAGGTACAAATACAATCACTAAAGCAATAGTTAGAAAACCTTAGTAGTAACCCTAGAGTCTTAAGATCTTTTCGAGGCAACGTTTCCGAGGAAAAATTTCTGAGGCAACATTCGAATGGGACATTTGATCTTTTAGACAGGAGGGAGACCAATAAAACTTCCTATGCTTAATGACTGTTTATCGAAGGCAACCGTAGTGAGGCAAACCCTAGGAGTGAACATGTGCACGTGAACTTTTTTAGTTATGTAGTCTTTGCACATTAGGGGATCTACCGTTTTAAATATCAAGCATTATTTTCATACAATCCTATTAGCCATGCATCTAGAAAGTTAAAGATTGCGGGAATTTAAAGTGCGAAAAAATAAACCTAGCTATTATAAGGTTTCGGGGAGGGGAGTTAATTACATGACCAAAAATCGGGGATTTAAACAGTAAATAAAAACCCTAGGTTAACTATTACAAACCCTGAACAGTTACAAAATAATGGACAAATAATTAACAAGTGCGCGGAAAATTAAATGCGAGGACGATTGAAATAACCTAAAACCCTAATCGAGAGAAAAAAGATTTTTTTTGGATTTTTATTTGAGAAAATTTTTAATTGCAAATTAATTAAACCTAATTTATAATTGTTTTTAAATTATGAAAGAAATTAAACTAACCTAATTCTCTAACTAAATTTATTAATTAAAGAAATAGATATTTATGAAAAAAATGATCTTTGATGTATTTTTGAAGAAAATTAATTATGTATGATTTAAAACCCTAATTCTAATTATTTTTAATTATAAAAATAAGATTACATTACCCTAAATTAATTAAACTAATTAATTCAAAAATATTTATTAAGAAAAAAGAGATCTTTTTGTGATTTTGGATTTGTTAATTTAAAAAAAAAATAATTAATTTAGTGAAAAAGTAATTAAACAAAACAATTAAAATAAAAGAAATAAATAGAGAAAAGAGAAAATGGGCATGTGTTGTTAGCAATTATGGGGGGTGAGAATCTGAATTTCCAAGCCCATTAAGCTCCAAGCCCAGTCAACCACGCTAGATCTTGTGCAAGCGTTGACTTGAGGAGCACCAAGGATATTCAGGTAGGAAGCGTTAGATCTGGCCAGCAGTGCATCCAGTGGTCATGAATTTCTAGCGCATGGTGGATGGTTGAGAGCGTGATACATCAGATTACAGAAGAAAAATTAATACAAGGAAATCATTGGGACCTGGGATCGAACCCAGGTCCTTATACTCGCCTCTAACAATGCATTGCCAGCTGCGCTACGTTGTTAACTTGTTTGTATAATGAGAACAAAATGTAATAAATAAAATAAGGCAATAGATTCCGAAAGGCGCACAAGTTTCAAATGAACCAATGGTGGGCTGCCACATACTATCTTCTTCGCTGCAACCGTTTATTAGGTGAAAGGCTTTTACCTACAGACACAAGTCTGTAGCTATAACCCCTGTAAATTTCCAAAATGCACAATATGTATGATAAATAATTTCTAATTACATAGTTTCATTCGTGGTGATCTCGTGAACACCCTAGTATCCTTCTTTTTTGGCTAATTTCACCTGTGTAAGAAAGCCCCAAATTGCAAACGTAAACCCTAACAATGGCAACAACATGTATAGACTTCAAAAACGCAATTAAATAATACAGTTAGTTTGCAAACATGATGAGGATTACAGATATATGACTTAAACATGCTAAAGATGCCAGGAATACAGTAATCGATTTTGAGTTTAAGGGCAAACCGTGAGAGCAATTACGCACGTTTCTGGGTGTTTCAAGCCTTGCAAATGATCCAATTGGCTTCTGGGAAGGTCCAAGAATCGATTAGCAGCGTTGGAATGGTCTGAATTGATCTCTAAATGCAAAAACGACCCAACACTTTTTGTCACTTTTTTGGAATTTGGCTTGGTGTTTTCACGACTGCCCTCCCCCTCCTTTTGATCTGCAATTGTTGTATACATATAATAGACTGAATTAGGTCAATAAAATTGTATCATATCTTTGAGAATTATGAAAATGTAATTTGATTTAATTCATGTATGATATCTTTCTAAAACAAGCTTCAATCCAATCTTTTCCAACCCTAATGAGTCTTGCACGAATTGATCATCATGCTAGCCGTACATAGACTCCAAATGTGCACAAAAATCCCAAGATTTGATTTGCTTTTATTATTTTACCATTTAATTTGATTTATTTTGATTTAAATGAATAAAAAATAAAAATAAATGATAAAAGTAATAAAATAATAGGTGGAAAATCTCAGGGGTCGTGGGTCTTATTAGAAACATGTTTCAAGCAATAAAACATGTTTCAAGCAATAAAACATGGGCCCCTTTGGAAAAAATGTCAATTTGATCAATGTTGACTTTTGACAATTTTCCAAAAATTGTCAACTTTAACAATGCATATCTCTCTCAATTTTGATCCTATAGAGGTGTTCTTGGACTTTTTAGAAAGCTTAGGATGTCCCCTAACCAACGCTTTTGGTTTCATCTCAATTGGATCTTCCATGTTCATGTATGAAGCTTTGACCCAAAAGGTGTGTTTGTTAACTTTTCAAAAGGACCTATAATGTATAAATTCATATCTTTTGATGAGTGCATATTTTGAACTTGAGGATTGAAGATGAATTGTAGGGAATTGCATCCTCTTCAAAATGAGCCTTGGATGGAAATTTTTGATAAAGACAGAAGAAGTTATGCTTGGTCAGAGTTGGGTTGACTTTTCCTACAAAACCCTAATTTAGCAACTTTTAGGTTTTGATGAATTTGGAGCATTCTTTGGGGAATCATGGTCAACCCTTGATCAAATGATGTAAGTCACTTCAAAATGTTGATGTTGACCAAAAATCTTGAGGTTTGACTGTATGTGGGCCATAGTTGACTTTTGACTTAATACAGTCGATTCTTAAGCATCTGAGCAGTTGACTGAGCAAACTTCTTGTGCAAGGCATGAAACTTGACATGTAGGGTATTAAGAACATATTAAGACCATGGATAGCATACGAGGCCTTTGTGGTTCTCCCATCTTGATGAAAATAGAAACCCTAATTGGAGGTACACTGCCTTAGGAGAGAGCTTGTCTGGTCAACTCTTGGGCAACCTTGAGCAAATTGAGAATCTTAATGGACACGTATTGAATAAAATGAGAGGGAAGATTTTGGGGTAGAACAGTTGCCCCTGTTCAATCTTCTTAAACTTGAGGATGTAGATTGGCTAGCCTGCCTTTCGTGATCTGAAGGTGGGAGATGATTGAACACTATAGTGCCCAGAAATTTGCACTCGCATGAAGTGGCACTTGACTTGTGATATCGGGAATGGGCTTATAGATGCCATTTGGAGGTTGATGATAGAGAGTCGTCAGAGATGGGCTTAAAGATGTCATCTAGATAGTGTTGATTTCCTGAGATATTCTTTTGACGAGAGTCCATGTTGCTGTTGTTGAGGAGGAATCTGTTGAGGAACATTGGTATCTATCTTGGGAGAAATATAATTTTAGGAGCTTTAGTTGTCCGTTACTCTACTGGGGAGATGCGAAACCAATCGTGTTGGATCAGGTTCTAGTCTTACAGTGTTATGGACTGCTGTTTGGAGATAAGAGAGAAGGAACATAGATAGTAAGGTTATGAGAATGAACCTGGATAGTAGGGTTACTTCGATATGAAAGCCTAGATAATAGGGATGTGAGAAGGAACCTGGATAATAGGGTTACTTTGACATGAAAGCCTGGATAGTAGGGTTGTGAGAAGGAACCTGGATAGTAGGGTTACTTTGATATGAAAGCCTGGATAGTAGGGCTGTGAGAAGGAACCTGGATAGTAGGGTTACTTCGACATGAAAGCCTGGATAGTAGGGCTGTGAGAAGGAACCTGGATAGTAGGGTTACTTTGACATGAAATTCTGGATAGTAGGGCTGTGAGAAGGAACCTGGATAGTAGGGTTACTTCGATATGAAAGCCTGGATAGTAGGGCTGTGAGAAGGAACCTGGACAGTAGGGTTACTTTGACATGAAAGCCTGGATAGTAGGGCTGTGAGAAGGAACCTGGATAGTAGGGTTACTTTGACATGAAATCCTGGATAGTAGGGATGTGAGAAGGAACTTGGGTAGTAGGGTTACTTCGATATGAAATCCTGGATAGTAGGGCTGTGAGAAGGAACCTGGATAGTAGGGTTACTTTGACATGAAAGCCTGGATAGTAGGGCTGTGAGAAGGAACCTGGATAGTAGGGTTACTTCGATATGAAAGCCTGGATAGTAGGGCTGTGAGAAGGAACCTGGGTAGTAGGGTTACTTTGTGATAAGCTCGTGTAAAACTTCAGAATGAACCGGGGTAAGGTTATAAGTTTGTGTAAAACTTCAGGAGGAACCGGGGTAAGGTTACTTTTGGATAAGTTCGTGTAAAACTTCAGAATGAACCAGGGTAAGATTATAAGTTTGTGTAAAACTTCAGGAGGAACCGGGGTAAGGTTACTTTGGGATAAGTTCGTGTAAAACTTCAGGAGGAACCTGGGTAAGATTACTTCGATATGATAATGTAGATTAGTTGACCCGTTTGATTTCTGGAACTGAGTTTCCATTAGTTGTCTATAGATGTGATCTGTATAACTGCTGGATTCATTGAAGCTAATCGTATTTTCCTAAAAAGATATCAGGGTTAGTTATATGCGATGCATGAAATGCAGGGTGAGATGATGTTCTCAAAATAAATGAGATTATGCTGTATATGATATGTATGCGTATGTCATGATGTATGTTCATGAAATGCTATCGGGGTATGCTCGTGTATGGGAAAATAAATCCCTGACGGTTGTTGGAGATTTGCGAATATTCTGCCGAGAAGAGATGCTGGAGAATAACTCTGCAGGGACCAGACTTTGGGGGAAGAGATACTCTGTTGGTAGACCTGCTGTTCTGAAGGAACAAAATTAGCTGGGGATGAAATTTTATGGCTGGAAGTGATGAGCTCTGTTGAAGATTGAGCTTCTATATCTGTAGAAATAAACTCCACTTGGGGGATAAGATTTATTGGCTCGCCTGCGATTACGAACCTCGATTGGGGATAGTTATGTCCTGTTTCAGGGAAGCTGGCATCAGCCTTTGGATACTTTTACTCTATGGGGAGTGTATGTACCAATAATCATGTTCCAAAGCTGGCTCTATCCCGATACCTGCTGGACAGAGGAACCGTCGGGTTTGGTACTTCTTGTTTTTTCCTGTTTCTGGAATTACGAGTAATTGTCTTTTGTTTCTTATGCAAATATTTATGAGCATCAATCATTTTCAAATACATATATCAAAAATAAATCATTGGACGTTCTTTCAAAATAAAACAGAAAAAGAGAAAGAAACAAATTTAAGTTTTGTAAAATGACTTGTATTGATTTTGAAATTGGCCTGTAATAGGCGTTTTGTACAAAGAGGCTGACGCCCTAGTAAGAGAACACCGCCGAAAGATAGAAATTATACAATTTGTGTAAAAGAAAGAAAAACAGCTATGTGAAACAATCCCATTGGGTTCCAATTTTGCTATTTCCTTTATATCTTCAAGCGTCTCATCACTTTGCTACTTGGCCGAAGGTTGATTAGATTGATTGGCGCCGTCCGATCTTGATAGCTGATACCGAAGTCTGGTCGCAAGATGATCCAATGAGACATAGTGATACGCTTCAATCCTTACCTTTTGCCTGGATTGCCCTTTCAGGTTTTAAATCCACCGGGATACCCTTTTTTGCCCAAGCCTTCCTTTCGGGGTTTCGACTTGCCGGGTGTACAAATTTTTTCATTTCCATCCCTTACTTTTGCCCGAACCCTTTTGGTTCGTTGGGAAGCCCTTATTTTTTCCTAGGCCAGTCAACCTAGCGGGTCTTTGATTAGGCGTAGTATCTTTTCACTATGTCAACATTGACAGGGTGCGGAAGGTCGTCAGCATCTATGGTGGTTAGAATCATAGCTCCTCCCGAGAAAATGTTCTTAACCACAAATGGCCCTTCGTACGTGGGGGTCCATTTGCCCCTGGGATCACCTTGCGGAAGTATGATGCGTTTGATCACCAGATCCCCGGCTTGATATTCTTGACGCCTGACTTTCTTGTTAAAAGCCTTGATTATTCGCTTTTGATACGTCTGACCATGGAAGATGGCAGTAAGTCTCTTCTCATCGATTAAGTTTAACTGATCAAGTCGGGTTTGGATCCAGTAGTCTTTGTTCAAACCTGCATCCTTCATAATTCTGAGAGAAGGTATCTGGACTTCTATGGGTAGGACTGCCTCCATGCCATATACCAGAGAGTAGGGTGTTGCCCCTGTCGACGTCCATGATGAGGTACGGTACCCATGAAGAGCAAATGGTAATATTTCATGCCAGTCTTTATATGTCACCGTCATCTTATGTACAATCTTCTTGATGTTCTTGTTAGCTGCTTCAACAGCGCCATTCATCTTCGGCCGGTAAGGAGAAGAATTATGGTGTTGTATCTTGAAATGTTTGCAGAGCTCGGTGATCATTATGTTGTTGAGATTCGTACCGTTGTTAGTAATAATTCTCTCTGGCACCCCGTATCGGCAGATCAGATTATGTCGGAAAAACTGTGCCACGACGTTCTTGGTTATTGTAGCAAAGGAATCTGCCTCAACCCACTTCATGAAGTAATCAATAGCCACCAGAAAGAAACAATGTTTGTTGGATGCAGTAGGTCTGATCTCGCCAATCATGTCGATGCCCCACATCGCAAAGGGCCAAGGAGCCGTTAAGACATTCAGAGGAACCGGAGGTATATGCACCTTATCGGTGTAGACTTGGCACTTTGACAGGTTTGAGAGTGCTGATAACAATCGGCTTCCATAGTGGACCAGTAATATCCTTCCCGTAGGATCTTCTTAGCCATGGTGTGTCCACTGGAATGAGTTCCAAAGGTGCCTTCATGTAGACCTGTCATGATCCTCTCTGCTTCGCTCTTGTCTACACACCGTAATGGTGTGGAGTCATGGTTGCGTTTATAGAGGATTCCATTACTGAGGAAGAACTTTACAGCGGACCTTCTTAGAAACTTCTTATCATTAGCAGATGCCCCTTCGGGATATTCCTGAGCCTCGAGATACCTTTTGACTTTATGAAACCAGGGTTTGTCTGCCACTTCTTCGGTATCGATCTCACAGTAGTGTGCTGGCTCATCCAACTTCTCAATGGTAATCTGAGGAGCTTCATTATCCCACCTAACCTTGAACATAGAAGACATGGTAGCTAGCGCGTCCACTAACTGGTTCTCCTCTCGTGGGAAATGTTCGAAGTTTACCTCCTCAAAGTGTGGGAGCAACGTTAATACATACTCTTTGTAAGGAATGAGATTCAGGTGCTTCGTGTCCCACTCGCCTTTGATCTGACTTATCACCAGAGAGGAATCCCTAAATACACTCAAGAACTTGATCCTTAGGTCGATGGCAGCCCTAAGACCCATGATGCATGCTTCATACTCCGTCATGTTGTTGGTGCAGTTGAAACATAATCGGGCGGTGAACGGAGTATGACAGTCCTCGGGAGATATGATCACAACGCCAATGTCGTTACCCAGTGCATTCGAGGCTCCATCAAAATACATGGACCATCGGGATCCTTCCTCAGGTCCTTCGTCCGGTCCAGGTTCTTCGTAGTCAGTCACCAACATAATATTCTCATCCGGGAACTCAAAATTCATGGACTGGTAGTCATCCACAGTTTGATACGGAGGGAGAACTGACTTGAGGGTTTTGCATTTTATCGCAAATGTTGCGGTTAGCAAGAGTCGCCACTGAATTTTCTTTTATCCAAAAGGAAAGGTGAAAAACCACAGGAAAGACCTTTGAGATTGTTTCTTGAGTTTGGGGGGTAGATTATGAAAAGGGAAGGTATTAGCACCCTTTTTATCCATGGTTTTCCATGGGCTCTTAGTTACTTGCTAGATCACTTGCTTTTGTTGTTTGAAAATGTGTTTGGTGTGGTTTTGAAAGTTTTTTTGTAAAAGAGGCCATTCGTTTAGGCAATCTTTGTAATGATTCTCGTTCGTAAGAATGTATACAAAGATGTTTGTCTTTTTGAAAAAATATTTTCATTGTTTGTAAGATGTTTTTGAAATGTGTGTGTTGGTTTTGGAAAATAGCAAGGATAGTTGTTTGAACATAGAGGAAGTAACTAGAAGTAATCTACCTACTCAAATGTCTTGCTTGTTCATTTTCTATTCCTTTGACATTGTTGTCTTACCATTGATTTGGTAAGTAACCCTATCTTTGGATGTAAACGGGACGGGCGTGGGTCATCGTATAACCATGATTAGCAATGTTGCAAAGTATCTTAGCATTTTTTAGGGACTGAGATCATCTTGTAAGGAAACTTTGAATAGCATCATCGAGGGACTATGATCTTATACTTGTTTGTTTTGCCAAGATACTTCACATGCATAATATGGCCATGTATAAGGCAACCAAGTGGAGAAACCCTAGGGGTGTTTATGTGCAAGTGTATTATTTCCATGCTTTGATCTTGTATTGGATTTAGGGTTTTCTATTTGATTTGTTTTTACCTTGCCATTCAAACCCTAATTACTATCATGGTATGTAAAGCGGTAAATTGCGTAATTTAAAGATTACTACGCTATTACAACATTTTATGGGAGGGGGGAATACAAATTGTGAATGGGGATTTGCAATAATGTAAATCTAATTAAGCTATTACAACCAAATCGAATTTGTACAAATATTGGAATAAACAAATACAATATTTAAATATGCAATATTATGTATATGCAAGAAAAAGATTTTTGTTTTGCTTTTTTATGTGAAAAGGAGTTTTGAGCTAAACCTAATATCTTGAGAAAAGGAGATTAATTCTTGAGAAATAGTTAACCCTAACTTCTAATTTAAAAGAAAATAAAGTTCTTTAACTATTATTTTTGTTTATTTTTTGTATTGAGAATAATAAATAATATTTTATGAAAATGTTTAGTCTTTTTACATATCAAAAATAAATATTTACAAGTATGAATAAAAAGGAATAAAATAGTTAACCTAATTCTATTTTTTTTATATTTACAAGTTTATTTAAGAAATAAATAATTAATATATAGCTTAATAAAAATATTTTTTCATGTGGAAATAAAATAAACAAAAATGCAAAATTTATCATGTTTTATATTTTTCATGATTTTATGTATTTAAGAAAATATTTAATAAAATAAAAAAAGAAAATAAAACAAATAAATAAAATGTAAGGACCAGGGGGTATCCTGGGCAAATAGCATGTAAGCATTAGAAAAAAAAGTAAGCCCAAAGGACAAAGCCCAGCGCTGCAAAAAAGTGAGAGAATAGCAAAAAATGAGAAAATATGCAAAAGGCAGGCACCAAGGCTCGAACCCATGACCTTGGCATTCTCAGCGCACTGCCTTGCCACTGAGGTGGCTGTACATCTGTTAGTTTATGTGAAACAATAAAAACATAACACAAAAAGCTTCCTTGGCCCTGTACTTCCTCTTCTTCCTCTAGCTAGCCGGACCTCCCGTAACTCTTTTATCTCTCAACAAAAATGGAAATTGATAACATGAATGTTATAGCATTTTATCTCACGATTCTAACCATGTGCATAACTAAAACTACAAGTCCAAGATTAAAGAGAATTTCAATGGCCCTAATTCTTAACCTAATTTTTTCAGAAACTTCAAACTCAAAATTCTCTGAACTCAGACCAAATAAATGCAAGTTATGGATATGTACAGCTTCGTAGAAATGATGTCGACATTGTATATTCACAAATGGAAAGCTAACTATGCCTGTATCAAGAGTTGGAAAAACAGAAAACTCACCAAAAAAATGGAAATCATGGTTTGGAAATGAGCCTGCTTTAGGATGCTTTGATGATCAGGTTAGCTTCCTTGAACCTCTAGGAAGCTAATGCAATGCTTAGCTTGTCTTGAGGGTGGCTGGAATGATCTCTAGAAGTCCACCTGTATTACTCTGTTTTTGAAGTTCAACAATGGGGAAGATGGAGTTACAGTGAGGTTTCAGGGTGTGGGATGGTTTTCTTGTAAGGTAAGGAAGCTTAGGGAAGCAAAAGGCCTGAAAACGCACGAGTGGAATGGAAGATTCAACTCACAAGTCAGAAATGGAAAGTTTGGAAGCTTGGTATGCAATTTCTGGTTCTAGGGTGTTTCAAGGCTTGGGCATTCTTGCTTTTAGTTGTAAAGTGATGGCTTTATATAGAGCAAAAGATTGGAGGACTTGTGCTTTCTCAGAAGTACAAGATCACATGTCTTGCTACATTTCTTGTTTTTGAAGCAAGTCTGAGAAATGACTTCTTAATGCATGGTTCTGATATTGTAGGGTAGTGTGAAGCTTTAAACATGTTTTGTTCTGTCTTAGAGGCTTGGTTTGTGCAGAAAGAACAAGTCCAAGGCTCAAGAAAATGAAAAAATGCATAAAGTATGCTTTTCCAAAATGGCAATGTTACCTTTCTTCCATAAATAGTTATTTTCTTGTACAATGCATTGAATGCCTGGCTTTAGGGAATGAAATCTTGTGCAATCCATTAATGGTGGAGTGACAAACGAGTTTGAGGCCTGAAAAGTGAAGATTGTACAGCATGCTTGAGGATTTGAATTTTGTTCTTCATGAATTGGCTTGAGATCAAAGTGAGAAATTGCCAACTTCATCTCTTCGATTATCCCTACTCAAGAATGATCTCAAGGAGTTCTTGGACATTTTGGAAAGCTTTCAATGTGCTCTATAACTCGTCTTTGAAATGAATTTCAAGATTCCTCTTGGAACTAGGTGAAAAATTTCCATGAAGTTGGGTAAAAAACCTGCCTAAATTAGGGCAAAATTTCACTTAGTTATTTTAGTTCATGGGCAAGTATTCACAAAATTATATCTTGAGATCCAAGCATATTTAGGGAAAAATATGTGAAGAAAAGTTGTGGATTTCATGGAGGTCTACAACTTTCATGTTGGGAGCTTTCTTTGAATCATCTTGTATCATGGTGAAAAAATGGCTTAAAGTTGAGAAAAAATAAGAAATTTTCTATACTTAGAAAAATTTCTAAGTTAAGAAAAATTCAAATTTCAAAACCAAATCTTCAATCTTTGATTTCTTGATAAACAAGTTTCACATTTTGACATGTTTTTATGAATTGTGATCCTTGGCACTTGATTTTGACCAAAAAGTCAAAGTTTGACTTTTCAGTATACAGTTGACTTTTGATCAGTTGACTGCAAATTTCATCTGTCAATCCAATGGATTTGCAATGCTTTAAACCATGTCATTAGGTCATGATTATGAAATTGAATCCTTGAAATCATGCTTCAAATCAATTGGTCATTTTCCAGTTCAAAAATCAGAAATTTCCCTTTCTCAGTCAAAACTCTAATTTTGACCATTTTGCCCTTTTGATGATTTGATCAAATTTCTTGATGAATTATGGTCCAAACTTGATCAAATGATACATATGGGTCTAAAATGTTGATGTGGATAAAAAATTATGAAATTTGACTGTAAATTGGCCATGGCTGACTTTTTCTCCAATACAGCTGATTTTTAGGTCAACTGTCCAATTGACTAATCAAAAATGTGATTCAAAGCTTGAAATCTGTCATGAGTAATCTTAGGGGTCCATGATGATACTTGAAAGTCATATGAAGCATGGATAGTCCAAAAACCCTTGTGCAAACTCAAACCCTAATTTTATCTTGAGTCAAAGAGATCTTGTGAGAAAATCTTGATAAATGAGATGGAAAATTTTGGGGTACAACAACTGCCCTTGTTCAATCTTCTTAAACCTGAAGAGTTAGATTGGTGAGTTTTTCCATTCGTGACTCGAAGGTGAGAGAATGACTGGACACTAGAGTGCCCAGAAATTTTCACTCGACGATGTGTAGTTGAGGGAATGGGCTTAAAGATGCCATTTGGAGAAGTGATAGAATCTTGTCGGAGATGGGCTTGTAGATGCCATCCAAGAGTGTTTGTTGAATTGTAAGTTGTAAGCTGAAAGAATGAGTATCAGAATGGCGTCCGTGTCTAGAGCGTGTCTGAACTGTATCTGACATCTGAATATGAATGAGTATCAAAATGGCATCCGTGTCTGGAGCGTATCTGAACTGTATTTGAAAGTTGAATCTGAATGAGTATCAAAATGGCGTCCGTGTCTGGAGCGTATCTATACTTGAAATCTGAATGAGTATCAGAATGGCGTCCGTGTATGGAGCGTATCTGTACTTGAAATCTGAATGAGTGTCAGAATGGTGTCAGTGTCTGGAGCGTATCTGTACTTGAAATCTGAATGAGTATCAGAATGGCGTCAGTGTCTGGAGCGTATATGTACTTGAAATCTGAATGGGTATCAGAATGGCGTCCGTGTCTGGAGCGTATTTGTACTTGAAATCCGAATGAGTATCAGAATGGCGTCTGTGTCTGGAGCGTATCTGCACTGTATCATGATTGCATATTGTTAATGGTAGCTGTTAATCTTATCCTGAAAAGGGTAAAATGTTAGCTGAAACACAAAGTTATGTTGTATGAAATGTATGATGCAATGTATTTGTTTTATCAATGTTTATGATATACGAATGCAATGTACGTGTATGTAAGCTGGTCTGCTATAATGATGTATGATTGAGGAAAATAAATCCTTGAATGCTGCTGAGGCTATGTTGAATTTTCATGTTTTGAAGTTGAAGTACTAACGACCTCTTGTTGAGAGAAGTAAATTTTGTCGTGAGGGCAATGCCATGTACTGCTTGTAAGATCTGTTTGGGGAATCCCGAGAAATTTGACGATTTCTACTGGGGATTAATAATTTGAAATTTTGTTCCGCTGGGGGTTCAAATGGCGTACTGTGGGGATTTCTTGGACAATATCCTAGAGACATTTTCCTATTCTTTCCACCTATCATTAATTGTCTTTCTCATTTTGCTTATTTGTAAACATTAATTATGTTCAAATGCATATGTTCATCAATGAATCATTGGACGTTTTTTTTGTAAACAAAACACAATCGTAAAGAAAAGACATAGTTTTTGCACTTTCAAAGGGGGATATTTACATTGACTTTGAATAATTATTTTGTACAAAGTAGACACTCATTCTAGTAAGAGAATGGTGCCATAAAACAAGAAAAATTTATACAAAGAAAGATAGCTATGTGTAATAATCCCATGTGATTCCCATTCTGCTACAACCTTTATATCTCCGAATATCTCGTCTATTTGTTTCTTTGTCCGAAGATGATTTAATTGATCAGGAACTATGAGTTTGTCAGTGGTAGTCAAAGGTTGTCCGTAAAGTGATCCGACGGGACATAGTCAAACGCTTTAATTCCCTAACTTTTGCCTGGACCGCCCTTTCGGGTTTTCAGTCCACCGGGAAACCCTTTTTTGCCCAAGTCGCCCTTTCGGGTTTTCAACTTGCCGGGTGTACATATTTTTTTATTTTATCCCTAATTTTTGCCCGAAGCTATTTGGTTCGCCAGGATGCCCTTTTTTGCCTAGGTGTGTCAACCTAACAGGTCTCTTATGCGTAGTATCTTTTGACTATGTCTGCGTTTGCAGGGTGTGGCAGGTCATCGCCGTCCATGGTGATCAAGATCATTTCCCCACCAGAGAATATGTTCTTGATTACAAATGGTCCTTCATATGTAGAAGTCCATTTGCCCCTGGGATCACTTTGTGGAAAGATGATACGTTTGATCACTAGATCTCCAACTTGATATACTTGGCGCTTGACTTTCTTATTGAAAGCCTTGATCATCCGTTTTTGATACATCTGACCATGGAAAACAACAATAAGTCTCTTTTCATCAATTAAGTTCAGTTGATCAAGTCGAGTCTGGATCCAATCGTCTTCACTCAAACCTGCATCCTTCATAATCCGTAGAGAGGGGATTTGGACTTCAATAGGCAAGACAACCTCCATGCCGTAAACCAAAGAATAAGGTGTTGCCCCGGTTGATGTGCGATCCATGGTACGATAACCGTGGAGAGCGAATGGTAGCATCTCATGCCAGTCTTTGTATGTGACTTTCATTTTCTGTATGATCTTCTTAATGTTCTTATTTGCAGCTTCGACAACACCATTCATCTTTGGCCGATAGGGAGAAGAATTGTGATGCTGAATCTTGAATTGCTCGCACAAGGCGGTGATCATAGTGTTGTTGAGATTTGTACCATTGTCAGTGATGATCCTTTCCGGGATACCATACCGGTAAATAAGGTTTTGCTTGATGAAGCGGGCAACAACATTCTTGGTAACGGAAGTGAAGAAAGCTGCTTCAACTCACTTGGTAAAATAGTCAATGGCCACTAGGATGAAGCGGTGTCCATTGGAGGCTGTCGGCTTGATCTCTCCAATCATATAAATTCCCCACATAGCGAAGGGCCAAGGAGCCATCAAGACATTTATAGGAACCGGGGGCACATGCACCTTGTCAGCATAAATTTGACACTTATGACAAGTCTGAGAGTGTTGATAGCAATCTGCTTCCATGGTAGACCAATAATAGCCTGCCCGTAGGATTTTCTTCGCCATCGTATGCCCACTGGAGTGAGTGCCAAAAGTACCTTCATGTAATTCAGCCATGATCCTTTCAGCTTCAACCTTATCCACGCACCGAAGCAAAATGGAGTCATGATTGCGTATGTAAAGGATGCCATTACTCAGGAAGAACTTAGTAGAGAATCTCCTTAAGAACTTCTTATCATTGATTGAAGCTCCTTCTGGATATTCTTGAGCCTCGAGATACCTCTTGAATTCATGAAACCAAGGCTGGTCCACTACTTCTTCAGTATTAATCTCGTGACAATGTTCTGGTTCATCCATTCGTTTGATGGTGATCTGGGGAGCCTTATTATCCCAATTAAGTTTAAACATAGATGACATTGTGGCTAGAGCGTTTGCTAGCTGATTTTCTTCTCGCGGGAAATGCTTGAAGGTAATCTTCTCAAAATGTGGTAGCAATGTCAAAACATGTTCTTTGTAAGGGATAAGGTTTGGGTGCTTAGTATCCCATTCCCCTTTGATCTAACTGATGACCAAAGTTGAATCTCCAAACACATCTAAAGATTTGATTCCCAAGTCTATGGCAGCTCTAAGACCAAAGATACATGCTTCGTACTCCGCCATGTTGTTTGTACATTTGAAGAAAAGTCTGGCAGTAAAGGGAGTATGACACCCTTCTGGAGATATGAGTACAATGTCGATAACATTACCAAGTGCATTGGATGCCCCATCAAAGAACAGGGTCCATCGGGATCCTTTTTCAGGTCCGTCATATGGCCTGATTTCTTCACAGTTTTCTAATATCATGATGTCTTCATCCGGGAATTCGAACTTCATGGAATGATAATCTTCTACAGCTTGATGATCAAGATGATCGGCTAGAACACTTCCCTTTATAGATTTTTGGGTAGTATACTGTATGTCATATTCTGTTAGGATCATCTGCCATCTAGCTATTCTCCCTGAAAGAGCAGGCTTCTCGAAGATGTATTTTATCGGATCCATCTTAGATATCAACAAGGTAGTATGAGTCAACATATACTGTCTTAGCCGGCGAGCAGCAATTGCCAGAGCGCAGCAAGTTTTCTCGAGTAGTGAATATTTGGTTTCACAGTCGGTAAACTTTTTGCTCAGGTAATAAATAGCGTGCTCTTTTCGGCCAGACTCGTCATGCTGCCCCAATACACACCCCATTGAGTTGTCTAAAACAGACAGATACATGATCATTGGTCTTCCCTCGACCAGTGACATCAAAACAGGAGGCTCTTGCAAGTACTCTTTGATTTTGTCAAAAGCAACCTGGCACTCATCCTTCCATCTGACAAACTTGATCTTTCTTCAATAATTTGAAGATTGGCTCACAAGTAGCCGTTAGGTGAGAAATGAATCTGGAAATATAGTTCAGGCGTCCCAAGAATCCTCTGACTTCCTTCTCAGTACGAGGAGCAGGCATTTCTTGTATCTCTTTAACCTTGGCAGGGTCGACCTCGACACCTTTTTTACTGACGACAAAACCTAAGAGTTTACCGAACCGTACTCCGAATGTGCACTTGTTTGGGTTCAACCTTAGTTTATACTTCTTCAATCTCTCAAACAACTTTTGCAAGTGATCAAGGTGCTCTTCTTCTATTTGTGATCGGGCTATCATATCGTCTACGTAGACCTCTATTTCATGATGTATCATGTCATGAAATAAAGCTACCATGGTGCGCTGATAGTTTGCCCTAACATTCTTCAGTCCGAATGGCATCACTTTGTAGCAGAATGTGCCCCACTGTGTGACAAATGTAGTTTTCTCCATGTCTTCAGGTGCCATTTTGATTTGGTTATAACCTGAGAATCCATCTATGAAGGAAAACACTTTGTGTTAGGCTGTATTGTCAACCAGGATATCAATGTGGGGGAGTGGAAAATCATCTTTAGGACTGGCCCTATTCAGATATCTATAGTCCATGCACATTCATACTGTGTCGTCCTTTTTAGGAACGGGAACAATGTTGGCAACCCATTGAGGATAGGAAGTGACAACCAAGAATCCAGCATTGAATTGTTTCATGACTTCCACTTTGATCTTCTCTAACATATCATGTCTCATGCGGAAGACTTTTTGTTTTACTGGTGGACAGTCCTCTCTTGTGGGTAGATGATGTACCAAGATGTCCGTATCGAGTCCCAACATATCTTCATATGACCAGGCAAAGATCTCAACATAATCACGCAATAGCTGAATCAGATGCTCCTTGACACTGGCCTCTAGATTGGCACCCACCTTGATTTCTTTTTTATCCTCCTCGGTACCCAAGTTGATTGTATCCACCGGTTCCTCATGAGGCTGAATAACTCTTTCCTCTTATTGTAGTAGTCTGGCCAGTTCCCCTGGTACTTCACAATCTTCCTCACCTTCGTCTTCGGCTTGGTAGATTAGATCCTTAGAGTCATAAAAGGCCATAGCAGTATCGTTACCCATGGGATCCGGAATGGAGGGGTACCTGCATTTGTGAGTGTGGGTGTGTGTAAGGGTATATCCATCCTTAAAAATAAAATGTAAAATAAAAACAATGAGCAGAAAAGTTTGTATGTGAAAAAACGTCCATGATTCATTGAATGTCATATGAAGATGAAATAAAAACCCTTACAAATGGACCATTGTGCCTCGGGCAAGACACAAGGTTTTAAATGTGCGAACTGTTTGTGAATATTACAAGTCCAACAGAAATGTAAAGATAAATTACTGAGGGATGAAAGTTATTGGGGAAAAGTCTCTGGCCTCCCAATTTCAAAATCCTCCGTTGACAGTAGGAAAGATCCAATCCTCCGAGCTGCAATCCTCTTCACTGTTTTCTACTGCATTCACCTCTCGGTTGCTAATCTTCAAGGGGGGTCCTCCAGCACAGGCACGACGCACAGCCTTCTGAGCATTTGAAGTGAACCCTAGACCAAACTTGTCAGATTTATATGGAATATCCCGAATTTTCCACCAGATGATGCATCCTCCTTCCTCTACTACTGCTTTGGCGTCCTTTAGAGATGACATCTGGAGCGGAGGTCTTGTAATCTTGAGAATCTGGGACACAATTTTGGTCATTACTACTTCTTGGGAGACTTCTTCGAAATGTTGAAAAGGAGTTTCAATGAACTTGCCGTCCAATTCCACATACCGGAAGGAATTGAGGTGGCTAATCATATATTCTTCCTCTCCGTGGACAGTGATAATCTTTCCATGGACCGGATATTTCAGCATCTGATGTAGTGTAGAGGTGACAGCGCCAGCATTATGGATCCACGGCCGTCCTAGCAGACAGGAGTAAGAGGGGCGAATGTCCATTACATACAAGGTTGAGTTGAAAGTTTGAGTACCAACCTTTATGTGGATATCCACCTCCCCGTACACCATCCTCTTTGAGCCATCAAATTCCCTTACAACTATGTTACTGGGTTTCAACGTCAGTCCTTCGCAGTCTAGTCTGTCAAGAGCTTTCTTCGGCAAAAAATTCAAAGATGAGCCGGTGTCCACCAAGACATGGGCCAAAGTTGTTCCTCTACATTCCACAGAGACATGCAACGCCTCGTTGTGCTTTCTTCCCTTTGGTGTTAGACCAGCATCCGAGAAGCCTAGGCCATTATCCACCGTCAAGATGGCCACTCAATCTTGAAATTTGTCAGCCGATGTCTCTTGAGGCACATGGGTTGTCTTTAGGAACTTTATCAGAGCTTTCGCATGTGCCTTAGAACATAGCAACAATGCCAGCATGGAGATTTTGGAGGGAGTTTTCCCCAACTGTTCAACTACGTCGTAGTCGCTCTTCTTTCTTATTCTCAGGATCTCCTCCATTTCCTTCTTTGAGGTTTCGGGGATATTCAGTGGTTGAGCCTTCGTCTGGACAGGCTCTTCTTGAATACTTTTTCCTCGAGTTTCAGCAGTAGGAGTGTTGGTAGGGATAACAGCAGGGGTTGTGTCGTCTTTGTCAATAGGAGCACTTGCATATATGATTATTGGTGCGGAGGTAACCTTTGGAGCCGCCACGGGTTCAAAAACTGCCTTTGGGGGGGGGGGGGCAATTTCTAGAGAGAATATTCTACTGCTTCGGGTAATCTTACTGGTTCCGGAAATATTGCTAATGTCGGAGTCTTCTTCTTTGGAGCTCATCTCTTCGGCGGCCAGCCCATCTTGTTTGATGCCATGGTAGTAGATGTCCCCACCGTGATTCCACGGTACAGTTTTGTCTGATTCATACGGGATTGGCCCAGGCATTATGATTATAAGAGGAGTAGTTTTTGGAACCGATGTAATTCTAACGGGTCTTTTGGGGACCCTGGAAGAATTGGCGGAGATGGTTATAATTGAAATGTATTCAACAGGAATAGGTGAAACAGGAGTACTTTCAAATAGAATCTCTTTGTTGTCTATCAAGCGTTGAATGCCTGTTTTCAACAAAGGGCAAACAGTTGGTGAGGATAAGCAAAGATGGCAGTCTTCATTACAACCCGAGAATACACCAGCTTTTAACAAATTTATCTTGATGATTGGGAGTGGAGTCAAGAGTTCATCAATTGTGGTAACATATAAATCTTCTTCAATAGCATTAGTGTGGTGACCATGTCTAGGCATAGGAGCAGAAATGACGTTTGGCTTATCGGGTGCATCAAACTCAATCTCTTTTGCGTCTATAAGGTCTTGAATTTTTTTTCAAGGCCCAACAGTTGTTAGTGTCATGACCCAGACTTTCGAAATGATATGCGCATCTGGCATTTGGGTGATAATGAGGGGACGCTGTGTTGGGGTTCTTTGGAGCTTCTTTCAGAGTTTTCAAATTAGATTTCAGAAGGTGCGGTAAAACCTGGGCTAGAGTCATATTGATTCTGGTGAATTGTCGGACTGGCCTTTCCACCCTCGGTTGATTACTTCTTGGTTGATCAGATGTAGGCTTTGGGATCATGACAACCCCTACCATTGGTCGGTGCTCGGCTCTCCCTTGGTTCCTTTGTGGATAAATAGCATATACCTCCTTCTTCCCAATGAAAGGTTTCCTCACAGCTGTAGAGGCAGATGGATCCTTCTGAATCTTTCCACTTTTTATGCGAGCTTCCACCCTTTCTCCGGTCAGTATTAACTCAGTAAATCCTGCAGATGAACTTCCAATCAGATGGTTGAAGAAAGGGCCCGATAGAGTGTCTAATAACATATCCACCAACTGCCTTTCAGACAGAGAGGGTTGAACTCTCCCAGCTAGATCTCTCCGCTTCTGCGTGTAATCCTTGAAACCCTCATTAGAAGTCATGGCCATACTCTAAAGTTGAGTATGGGTAGGCGCTAAATCTGCATTATATTGGTATTGCTTATAGAAAGCTGCGGCAAGATCTTCCCAGTTGTGGATGTTGGCCCCTTCCAATTGGTAAAACCAATCGAGTTGTGTTCCAGATATGCTATCTTGGAAAAAATGCACCCACAGGTCTTTATCGGCGGAGTGCGGCTGGATCTTTCTCACATATGATCTGAGGTGCATCTTAGGACATGACACTCCATCATATTTTGCAAACAAAGTCACTTTGAATTTCGGAGGAATCACAATCCCTGACACTAGCCCCAATTCTTCAAAGTCTAGACCTGACACCTTTTGTATTTCCATAGCACTTAAACGCTCTTCAAGATGTATGTACTTATCATCTGCTGGAGGATACTGTTCCTCGGAGTAGTCTTCCTCTTCTTCCTCCTCTTCAGATTCTGACGGAACCGTTGTTTCCTTTCCTTTCCCCTCTCCTTCACTGGATGTTGTTGCGAAATTCAAGGTTCTTCTAGTCTGTTCCTGAAACCTTCTCCCCATGTTTAAAACCCCAGTGACCTTCTTTGTTTTCTTTTTTCTTTCCTCAACCAGTAGAGTCTTCAACTCCTCTTGCCCCTTGGCTAGGGTCATGAGTAACTGTTGAAACTGCGTGTTCTGAGCTTGGAGATCTTTTACCGTCTGTTCGAGATCCATCTTACTGAAATAAACAGTAGAGAGATGAGGAAACTTGTTGCAAAAGACCTGTTTATGTTATGATGAATGATATGTGCATATGTAATGTTTTCAAGGATTTTTAAAGATTCAAGTTCGTTTTATACAAAAAGAAACACACGTTATATTAATAAGATAAAGTTTGAGTACATCAATGCCCCTTGGGAAAAATAATACAACACTCTAAGATAAAAAAGTAGTGTGCATCCTCTTTGGTGCAATGTAGGCATTTAGAGTCTGCTCCTCATGAAGTAGCCTAGTGAGTTCCAAAACCTTCTTCTCGCTTTCGTAGAATTGGGCTTCGAAAGTATCTCGCTCTCCTTTGAGCTGTATCCAATCTCTTTGTAGGTCTTCAAGAGATGTGGGCATGCCAGGATGTAGGATAGTGTATGGAACTTCTCCTTCCTTAACAGGCTCAATGATCACCGGGAGAATGGAAGGATAAGGCATCATAATACTTTGAGCGCGGGTTCGTAGTCGAATACCAAGCCTTAAATCAACATCTCATGCGGGCCATCCCTTCGGGCATAACCAAACTGTCTTAGAGCTAAGCATGGGTTGTAGGTGATGCCTCCCCTAATTCCAAGTAGAGGGACATTAGGGAATTCCCCACAACGGTCAACAATGATAACATTCTCTTTGGATCGAGAGCACCAATGAATATCTGAATGTTTGAGCGTCATTAACCTTTGTGACCACCTTAAACCTTGCTCATTCTTTAAGACTGATTGGGGAAGATGAGAAGTAAACCATCTTGCCAGGAGAGGAGTGCAACACATAAGGACACCTCTTTTCCTCATTGTGCGAGTGTGAAAAGAGTGTAGGATATCCTCTAGCAATGTAGGCACCAAATTGCATGACATGAAGATTTTGACGGAACTCACATCTATGAGTTGGTCAGGATTGGGAAACAAAACCATCCAATAGATGAGGAGAGCCACAATTTCCTCAAAAGCTTGCAAGTCTAAGGAATTCCAACAACTTTGGGCTTTCTCAAACAGGAGCTTTGCTAAGAAGCCTTTGACACCACTTCTAGTTTCCCAATGAGTTGTGACATCAGATGAGTGCAAGTGCAGAGCTTGAACAATCTCTTCTAGCTTTGGGTCTCTTTCCGTAACGTTGAAAGGTATTTGATTGAGAATGGGAATCCTCAAGAGTTGAGAGAATTCTTCCAAAGTAGGCACAAGCTGATAGTCGGGAAATGTGAAGCAATGGTGCAAAGGATCAAAGAATTGGAAGAGCACCTTCATCATATCCTCATCTGTGTTGGAGGTGACCAAGTTGAGTAGACGACCATGCCTATCGGTGAATGGAGAGTTCTCAGGGATCCTTGAAGCTAGCTCCTTGAGTTGTGGAGGAATTCTTACAAGGTTGACTTGGATAGTTTTCCTGCGAAGGGAATCCATATCCTACAAAACGAGAACAAAGATGAATCTCCAAAATCCTTGAAATGGTTAGTGAATGCATATGATGCTCATGATGTCCATGATGTTATGTACAAGTATGCATATACAAGCAAAACAAACAAGTTCTTAGTTTAGGCTTGCATGGGGTTTTATAGGTAAGTACCCTCTTGAAGTTTAGTTGGCTTAAACCTGTCCTAGTAATAATAATCGGGTTCTAAGGAGCTCAATATCACCGGATTGTTTCCTTGGTCATTGTTTCAGCTCAAGCCTCTTTAATGGAGACCGAAATATCCCAAGAAACCAACCCTCAATGAGTGTAGTATCGAGTATCTACCAACTTCAGACTGCACCAAAGCCGGTCATCTCACTACATCCTAAAGGCCAAGTTGGTCAAGTAAAGGGTTCTAGAAGTTCATTAGTGCTTCATGACATCACTCAGCGGCCCCGTATTCTCTTTGATTGACTCAAAGGCTACCGGTACCCACAAATATATCACACTAACATAGCTATTGCTTAGACCATGTCGGTATACCCCGCATAGTTTCCACAACATATTGCTATTTACCTATAATGTCTCCCAAATCCGGGTGGAGGATTCAAACCCAAACAAAGAACCATAATGTAAAGCAAACAAGTCAAACAATGTAAGCAAATAAATGTGATCTAGCCCTAAGGTAACCCCACTTTATAAACATTCCCCAGCAGAGTCGCCAGTTCTGTGATACGGTGGGTGAACTGACTTGAGGGTTTTGCGTTTTATCGCAAATGTTGCGGTTAGCAAGAGTCGCCACCAAATTTTCTTTTATCCAAAAGGAAAGGTGAAAAAGCACAGGAAAGACCTTTGAGATTGTTTCTTGAGTTCGGGGGGTAGATTATGAAAAGGGAAGGTATTAGCACCCTTTTCATCCATGGTTTTCCATGGGCTCTTAGTTACTTGCTAGATCACTTGCTTTTGTTGTTTGAAAATGTGTTTGGTGTGGTTTTGAAAGTTTTTTGTAAAAGAGGCCATTCGTTTAGGCAATCTTTGTAATGATTCTCGTTCGTAAGAATGTATACAAAGATGTTTGTCTTTTTGAAAAAATGCTTTCATTGTTTGTAAGATGTTTTTGAAATGTGTGTGTTGGTTTTGGAAAATAGCAAGGATAGTTGTTTGAAAATAGAGCAAGTAACTAGAAGTAATCTACCTACTCAAATGTCTTTCTTGTTCATTTTATATTCCTTTGACATTGTTGTCTTACCATTGATTTGGTAAGTAACCATATCTTTGGATATAAACGGGACGGGCGTGGGTCATCGTATAACCATGATTAACAATGTTGCAAAGTATCTTAGCATTTTTGAGAGACGAAGATCATATTGTAAGGCAACTTTGAATAGCATCATCGAGGGACTATGATCTTATACTTGTTTGTTTTGCCAAGATACTTCACATGCGTAATATGGCCATGTATAAGGCAACCAAGTGGAGAAACCCTAGGGGTGTTTGTGTGCAAGTGTGTTATTTTCATGCTTTGATCTTGTATTGGATTTAGGGTTTTCTATTTGATTTGTTTTTACCTTGCCATTCAAACCCTAATTACTATCATGGTATGTAAAGTGGTAAATTGCGTAATTTAAAGATTACTACGCTATTACAACATTTTATGGGAGGGGGGAATACAAATTGTGAATGGGGATTTGCAATAATGTAAATCTAATTAAGTTATTACAACCAAATCGAATTTGTACAAATATTGGAATAAACAAATACAATATTTAAATATGCAATATTATGTATATGCAAGAAAAAGATTTTTGTTTTGTTTTTTTATGTGAAAAGGAGTTTTGAGCTAAACCTAATATCTTAAGAAAAGGAGATTAATTCTTGAGAAATAGGTAACCCTAACTTCTAATTTAAAAGAAAATAAAGTTCTTTAACTATTATTTTTGTATATTTTTTGTATTGAGAATAATAAATAATATTTTATGAAAATGTTTAGTCTTTTTACATATCAAAAATAAATATTTACAAGTATGAATAAAAAGGAATAAAATAGTTAACCTAATTCTATTTTTTTTATATTTACAAGTTTATTTAAGAAAGAAATAATTAATATATAGCTTAATAAAAATATTTTTTCATGTGAAAATAAAATAAACAAAAATGCAAAATTTATCATGTTTTATATTTTTCATGATTTTATGTATTTAAGAAAATATTTAATAAAATAAAAAAATAAAATAAAACAAATAAATAAAATGTAAGGGCCAGGGGGTATCCTGAGCAAATAGCATGTAAGCATTAGAAAAAAAAAGTAAGCCCAAAGGACAAAGCTCAGCGCTGCAAAAAAGTGAGAGAATAGCAAAAAATGAGAAAATATGCAAAAGGCAGGCACCAAGGCTCGAACCCATGACCTTGATATTCTCAGCAAGCTGCCTTGCCACTGGGGTGGCCGTACATCCGTTAGTTTATGTGAAATAAGAAAAACATAACACAAAAAGCTTCCTTGACCCTGTACTTCGTCTTCTTCCTCTAGCTAGCCGGACCTCCTGTAACTCTTTCATCTCTCAACAAAAATGGAAATTGATAACATGAATGTTATAGCATTTTATCTCACGATTCTAACCATGTACATAACTAAAACTACAAGTCCAAGATTAAAGAGAATTTCAATGGCCCTAATTCTTAACCTAATTTTTTTAGAAACTTCAAACTCAAAATTCTCTCAACTCAGGCCAAATAAATGCAAGTTATGGATATGTACAGCTTCATAGAAATGATGTCTACATTGTATATTCATAAATGGAAAGCTAACTATGCTTGTATCAAGAGTTGGAAAAACAGAAAACTCACCTTAAAAATGGAAATCGTGTTTTGGAAATGAGCCTGCTTTAGGATGCTGTGATGATCAGGTTAGCTTCATTGAACCTCTAGAAAGCTAATGCAATGCTTAGCTTGTCTTGAGGGTGGCTGGAATGATCTCTAGAAGTCCACCTATATTACTCTGTTTTTGAAGTTCAACAATGGGGAAGATGGAGTTACAGTGAGGTTTCAGGGTGTGGGATGGTTTTCTTGTAAGGTAAGGAAGCTTAGGGAAGCAAAAGGCCTGAAAACGCACGAGTGGAATGGAAGATTCAACTCACAAGTCAGAAATGGAAAGTTTGGAAGCTTGGTATGCAATTTCTGGTTCTAGGGTGTTTCAAGGCTTGGGCATTCGTGCTTTTAGTTGCAAAGTGATGGCTTTATATAGAGCAAAAGATTGGAGGACTTGTGCTTGCTCAGAAGTACAAGATCACATGTCTTGCTACATTTCTTGTTTTTGAAGCAAGTGTGAGAAATGACTTCTTAATGCATGGTTCTGATATTGTAGGGTAGTGTGAAGCTTTAAACATGTTTTGTTCTGGCTTAGAGGCTTGGTTTGTGTAGAAAGAACAAGTCCAAGGCTCAAGAAAATGAAAAAATGCATAAAGTATGCTTTTCCAAAATGGCAATGTTGCCTTTCTTCTATAAATGGTTATTTTCTTGTACAATTCATTGAATGTTTGGATTTAGGGCATGAAATCTTGTGCAATCCATTAATGGTGGAGTGACAAACGAGTTTGAGGCCTGAAAAGTGAAGATTGTACAACATGCTTGAGGATTTGAATTTTGTTCTTCATGAATTGGCTTGAGATCAAAGTGAGAAATTGCCAACTTCATATCTTCGATTCTCCCTACTCAAGAATGATATCAAGGAGTTCTTGGGCATTTTGGAAAGCTTGAAATATGCTCTATAACTCATATTTGAAATGAATTTCAAGATTCCTCTTGGAACTAGGTGAAATATTGCCATGAAGTTGGGTCAAAAACCTACCTAAATTAGGGCAAAATTTCACTAAGTTATTTTAGTTCATGGGCATTGTTGTACCCCAAAATTTGCCCTCCCATATTCTTCAAGATTTGCCAAGACAAGCTTCAAAACCTCCCCAAGGGTTGCACAATGTAAGGGCCTCCTAAGCAGTCAAAATTAGGGTTTTGCTTCTGATCAAGAAAATGAAGTTTCCAAAGGTCCAATCAAGTCTCACATGCCTACAAATATGGTCAAGCATCCTCATACAAAGTTTCAAGACTTTCAGCACAAGATTGCACAGTCAAAAACCCTAATTGCACTACAGTCAACTGTAGGGGCAAAATGGTCATTTGACAGTCAAAAGTTCAAATTTTTGGTCAACATCTCATTTTGAAGCCACAAACATCATTTGATCAATGCTTGATCATGATTCTCAAAGCTTGGCTCAAAAATCATCAAGATGCAAAAGTTTCTATTTTTGGACAGCTGAAAAGTCAACTATAACTTGACCAAGGCATAACTTTTTCATGGTTCATCAGAAAAATTCCATCCAAAGCTCATTTTGAAAATAAAGACATTTCCTACAACTCATCTTCATACTTCAAGTCCAAGAAATGCTCTCACAAAAAGTTATCAATTTCAACATTATAGGTCATTTTCAAAAGTCAACAAAAAGGGACTTTATGTCAAAGACCATAACTTGAGATTGGTAAATCAAAATGACATGGGACCAAAGACATTGGTTAGAGGACTCAAAGACCTTTCCAAAATGTCCAAGAACATGAGCAAAGCTTAAAAATTGAGCAAATTATGCATTGGAGAAGTTGGGAGATTTTTGTGAAATGGCCAAAATCATTTATCCTTGAAATCTCATTTTTGACAAAAGGGGCCCACTTTTTCCACTTGAATTAACTTGGCCATGCTTCCCACGTGTCCCACCTTTTATTTCATATTTTTTAATTAATTTTTTCATTTTTAATTGATTTTATTGGATTTAATTAAGTTTAAATCTTTTAAAATCAAGAGAAAATCAAAAAGCTTGATTAAATGGAATATTTGGCCTTAACTAGCCTTGAACTACCATTAAGCCTAGACCAAATTCGTGCAAAGGAGCAAATAAGGCAAGAATTCAAAAATAAGGCAAAGATGGAAGGTGTGGTAATGGAGGTTTATGTCAAAATCCTAAACATCAATGCAAGGCATTATTGGCCATAACTCTCATCCAAACACATTGCCTAGGGTATATACAAGTGATACACAACAAAATTGAACCAGAAGCTGCGCCCTACTGCTAAAAGCAAACTCACATTTTTAGCAAAAAATCTCAAATCTGAAAACAAGGTTAGAGCTTGATTCAAAGCAAAAGAATTGTTCAAACACCTTCCTCAAGGATCACAGAACATTTTCCAATCAGATTCAACACTCCATACACCAAGAACAGGTATAACTAAGTCCGGTTTCCTTCAATTTTTTTGACATTCGTATTGCATTATTCATGTAATATTTTCCAGTTTTCATCATGGATTTGGACTAATATGGGTGTTGTGAAGCTGATAGTATGATTTGATTGAATTTTCCAAGCCTGTGCACGATTCCACCATGAACAAAAGCTAGGGTTCCTGAAGCTTAAAATTAGGGCTTTAGTTATGTGGAAAAATTGGACTTTGACACCGGCATGAATGAAATCGTGGCAACATGAGGATTCCATTTCTGTTGTCGCGCTCAATTTATGTTTAGGCATGGCCTATTCGCTATTTTCAAATAGCTTGAGTTTTGGGGGGGTTCAAAACCCCCGCTATTTCGTTTTCGTTACAGGTACAGTGGAGAAGATGACCGTGTGTCATGCTGTGAATGGCTGGTTTGAATCCAGCGCGCGCTTTTTTTATTTTATAACGCTAACACGTATTTTCTTTTATATTATTTGTTTCTTACATAATATACAAGGCGCGTTAAATGGCTCAGTGGCAGGCATAGGTGTTGGCAAACTGCAGGACCTGGGTTCGAGCCCCAGGTCCCTCACTATTTCCATGTTATTTTTCATAAGATGTTTCCATGCAGTTTCAATGATTGAATACCATCATACGTCCCTCCATCAAGCCGTCCATCTGGTCAGTCTCGTTCATCCAAAGGTTCAGATCTAGGGAACATGATGGGTCCTAGTCAAAGCTACCACACGTGGCCTGGAAAAGTCAACAAAACCTCCAGTAATGGGCCAGAAATTGCTGTGCCAACCTCCAAATTAGGGGCTTCCACCCCCTTAGGTTTTGCAACTTTCTTTCTTTTCTTTCTTTTTTTATTATTTTTATATTCTTTTAATTATTGCCTTCTTTTAATTAATTAATATTTTCATGACATATAAAAAACACAAAAAAATCAGAAAAGATAAAAATAATAAATATTTTATTTTAGTATTAATTTTGTAATCCCATAATTAATTTAGATTTAATTTTAGGTTGTAATTTAATTCTTTTTTCACAATAACCCAAAATAATAAAAATAGATCTTTAGCACTTTTTATCCTTTTTTTCAATTAATTAAATATTTTATTATAGGTATCATCAACCATTAATTTTGTAAATAAATTTTATAATTAATTTAGTTTTAATTCTAGGTTTTTTAACTTTAATGCATTTTCTTTAATAAATTAAAAACAATTAGAGTTAGAATTAATTATTTGACTTTTAATTAATTTAATTTTTTCTTTAATGTCATAAATACAAAAAACATAAAAAATAAGTTCTTTCTTTTTTTTATTTAATTTAATTATCCTATTAATTTTATTTTAATTTCTTTAAAGGGTTCAACGCCCTCACATTCGATTACATTTTTGTTCGCGCGTTTTATTTATTTCTTTTTTTTGTAAATATAATGTACTTGCTCCAAAGCCCTGTAATAGTTAATTAGACATTTATTTTCTGCACTTTATTTTTAAATCGGGTCTGGATTAATTTGGCGTTGTAGACCCGCGCCTTTGTAATAGCGTAGGACCTTTATCTTTTCCGCACTTTAAATTCCCGCACCTTTAACTGTTAAACAATAACATGAAAGAATGAATGCCCAAAAATAAAATCAAAACGTAGATCACCAATGCATGACAAGACAAACAATAAACTGAAAATGACACACAATTCGCACACCACCCCTAGGGTACGCTTCACTGTTGCCTTGCCCCTCGAAAGGTGATCGTCGAGTAGAGGATGTCTTAGTAAGTCCTCATGATCCGGGAACCTGGCATGAGGGTAGCTTCTAAGGTGTCTTCCTATTGCTCCGGTGATCACCACGTCCCGAACCTCGAATTGACCCGAACACCTCCAATGGTGGTGCTACCTACCTCTCAATGGTGGGATGGCGCTACTTTAAAGGACATTTACACAGACGAATTCCTTAGGGTAGGTAGGTTCTCATGGATACTTGCTCTAAATTTCAAAACAAAACAAAAATACTTTTCACACCTTACACTTTCAAAAAGCTTTCAAAACAAATTTTTCAAACACTCTTGAGGACAGATACAAGAGTTATTCAGAAATCTTTCAAAGGAACTTTTTCAAACTCACTCACACTTGAAAAGCAAACAAACATTTTGAAAACACAAATGAGCAAGTATCTAAGAGCCCATGGATAACCATGGATAGAAAGGGTGCTAATACCTTCCCTTTCTATAACCTACCTCCCGAACCGAGAGCAATCTCTTTAAGGAATTTTTCTGTGCTTTTGTCCTTTCCATTTGGAGAAAATAAAAGGCGGTGGCGACTCTTGCTTCCGCGACATTTCGCGAACCAGCGTTAAAACAGTCAGTTCCAGATCCACCGATCACAGAACTGGCGACTCTGCTGGGGACAATCTTTAAAGTGAGGTGTACCTTAGGACTAAGATCACTGTGTTTTCAATTGCTTTGATTTGTTTGCTTTAAATTGTGGGACTGTCTTGGGAGTTCTATAGATCCTAACCCAGATCTGGGGATACCTTCTTAGAAAGTAGCAACAAGGCTGTGAAGGAACTGTGCGGGGTATACCGACATGGTTGAAGCAGTCTGCTACGTTGATGTGGCACTTTGGTGTGTACCGGTAACCCTTGAGTCAATCAAGGAGAGTACGGGGCCTCCGCGTGGTGTCGTGAAGCATCAACAGACCTTAGGAACCTTAATTGAACCATCTTGGCCTCTTTAGGGTAGTGAGATAACTACTTTGGTGTACTCCGAAGTCGGTTGATACTCGATACTACACTCAATTGAGGGTTGTTTTCTTGGGATATTTTGATCGCCAGTCAGTGGCTAAATCGAAACGATGAACAATGAAAGCAATCCAATGATATTGAGATCCTTAGAACCCGGTTAATTTGATAGGACATGTTTGAGCCCACCAACTTCAAGAGGGTAATACCCAGACCCCATGCTGGCCTAAACTTAAGGGCTTGTCTTGTGTGACTTGTGTGCCTTACATGTTTGCCTTTGTAAATATTTGTGGTGTGTTTAACCATAGCATCATAACATCATACAACATCATATGCATCCACTAACCATTTCAGGGGTTCGAATCTTCATCTTTGTTCTTGTTTTGTAGGACATGGAAACTATCCGCAGAAAGACAATTCAGATCAACCTCATAAGGGTCCCTCCTCAGCTTAAGGAGCTTACATCCAGGATTCCCGAGAACTCGTCATTCAGTGAAAGGCATGGTAGACTCATCAGCCTGGTCAATACCAATATTGAGGAAGAGATGGTAAAGGTCCTTTTCCAATTCTTTGACCCTCTGCATCACTGTTTTACTTTCCCAGATTATCAGCTGGTGCCTACTCTAGAAGAGTTTTCCCAGCTTCTGAAGATTCCCATTCTCAATCAACTACCCTACAACGGTACGGAAAGGGAACCAAAACTTGAAGAAGTGGCTAAAGCATTATGCCTACAACCATCTGACATCAAGGGGCATTGGGAAGCCAGAAATGGTATCAAAGGATTCTTGGCAAAATTTCTGTTCGAGAAGGCCCAAGAGTGTTAGAATTCCCTTGACCTACAAGCCTTTGAAGAAGTGGTAGCCCTCCTTGTCTATGGGTTGGTGTTGTTCCCTAAACCATATCAGCTTATAGATATCAGTGATGTCAAGGTCTTCATGTCCAGGAATCCTATACCTACGTTGCTGGGGGACATCCTTCACTCATGTTACACTCGAACCATGAGAAAAAGGGGTGTTCTTATGTGCTGCACTCCCCTCCTGGGAAGGTGGTTTATTTCGCACCTTCCACAATCAGTTTTAAAGAACGAGCGAGGTTTGAGGTGGTCACAACGGTTGATGACTCTTACACATGCAGATATACATTGGTGTTCTCGGTCCAGAGAGGATGTCACTATCATTGATCGTTGTGGGGAGTACCCTAATGTTCCTTTACTTGGAATCAGATGAGGTATTACTTACAACCCGTGCCTGGCTTGGAGACAGTTTGGTTATGCTCGGAAAGATGGCCCTCATGAGATGTTAATTCCTGACATAGTTTTTGACTTCGACAAGGATACGCAAGGACTTCGCCAGAAATTTATCAAAGCTTGGAGGATGCCCAGCAAAATAGACAGCAAGACCCTGGGGCACAAGAACTCCATCCCATTGGAACCTTATCTCAAATGGGTACGAGCCCGTTCCCAGAAGCTGGTAATGCCATATCCTCATGTTCTCCCCGTGATCAAAGAGCCAGACTTGGAAGGAGAGATGTCCTACACCATTCAACATCCTGACATGCCCACGTCCTGGGAAGAGATGCAGAAGAGTTGGATCCAGCTTAAGGAAGAACAGAATTCTCTGGAAACCAATCTATATGCCAGTGAGAAGAAAGTCCTGGAGCTCACCCGCCTACTGCACGAGGAAAGGAATCTCAATACCTATATTGCTCCGAAGAGGATGCGTAGTGTCTTTTGGGACTGATCTGCTTTGTAATGTTTGCCTATGAGGCTTTAATGTACTGAACAATTATTTTCTTAATAATAACGTGTGTTCCTTTTTGTCTACAACAAATTTGAATTTTCGAACTCTTGAATGCATTGCATAAACACATATCATTCATCATATGCATCACAGGTACTCTTCTTTTCAGGCTGCTGACTGTTCTTCGCTGTTTATTTCAGCATCATGAACCCTGAATCATCAACCGAGGCATCTATCAAGGCTCTCCAGGCGCAGAACGCCCAATTTTAGGAGCTGATCAAGGGTTTGGCTCAGGGTCAACAAGAGTTGAAGACCATGCTTCTGAAGAAGAATAAGAAGAAGAGGAGGACTGTGCTATTTAACACTGGGCGCAGACTCGGGAACACCTTGCAAAATGAGGCCGAGAGAACTACTCCATCTGTGGGGGAAGGTAGTCACCAAGAAAGGGAGGTCCCTACTCCTGTGGTCTCTGATACTGAAACAGACTTCAACGACGAACAGTACCCTCCTGCTGAAGACCGGTACAAGCAACTGGAGGACAGATTAAAAGCTATGGAAATTCAGCGTGTGCCTGGACTGGATTTCGGAGACTTGGGGTTATCTACTGGGGTGGTGATTCCACACAAGTTCAAGGCACCTGCCTTTGTGAAGTATGACGGGGCTTCCTGTCCCAAGATGCACCTCCGTTCTTATGTAAGGAAGATCCAGCCTTACACAGCAGACAGGAACTTATGGATCCACTTCTTCCAGGAGAGTCTTTCAGGGACTCACCTCGAATGGTTCTATCAGCTGGATGGAATCAACATTCGTAACTGGGAGGATCTGGCCACTGCTTTTTACAAGCAGTATCAATATAATTCCGACCTCGCTCCTACGCGTACCCAGCTCCAGGGTATGTCGCTAGGGTCGGGTGAAGGTTTTAAGGAGTACGCCCAGAAATGGAGAGATCTGGCTGGCAGGGTGCAACCACCATTGACAGACCGGGAGCTGGTGGATATGTTTTTGGGGACCCTATCTGGTCCATTTTTCAATCATCTCATTGGTAATTCCTCTGCTGGGTTTACTGATCTGATCCTGACTGGTGAAAGGATCGAGGCCGGTATAAAATCGGGAAAGATACAGAAGGTTGCCTCCTCCAATGCTGAAAAGAAACCCTTCAAAAAGGAGGCTAGTGCTGTATATAGCTCCCGGAGACCAGAGCGACCTGAGCGCCGCCAATCTATCAGTGCGGTAATGATTGCCAAGCCTGCTTCCGCTCCTCGGCCGACCAATCCTCAAAGGGCTGAAAGACCCCGGAGAGAGTTTACCCGCTTGAGCATGACCTTATCACAGATCCTGCCACAGTTGCTATCCACCAATTTAGTGACTGTCAGGGAGGCTCCGAAGTTTCCCAATACTACATCTCCTAAGTACAATCTGAATGCTCGTTGTGCTTATCATTCTGATAGCCCGGGGCATAACACAGATGACTGTTGGGCCCTAAAGAATAAGGTTCAGGACCTTATTGATGCAAAGGAGATACAGTTTGAGGCGCCCGAGAGGCCGAATGTTGTAACCGCTCCCATGCCCCAGCATGGAGTGAATGCTGTTGAGGAGGATTTGTATGTAGCTTCGGTGGATGATGTTGCTACTCCGCTGCTGACGGTCAAGAGGAACCTGTTGCTAGCCGGTTTATTTCCGGGATGTAGCAAAGGTTGCCCTCTATGTGTTGCTTCCCCTACTGGTTGTTCTTTGCTGAAGTCAGGCGTCCAAAACCTGATGGATAGTAGAGAGATTTTGTTCAGAAAGACTGCTGTTCCTGCTGCTCCTGTTGAAGAAGTTTCAATTGTTACCATCTTCAACAACCCTTCCAAGGCTCCTTCAAAGAAGCCTGTCCAAATTTTGCCGGTTCACAAGATTGCTCCCATCACCATTACTGTTCCGGGGCCCATCCCTTACAAGTCTGATAAGGCTGTCCCATGGCACTATGGGGCAGATGTTTACGTTCTGGGTGTGAAACAAGAGTTCAACATTGATACAGGTGTCTCCAACATCACTGGGCCTGCTAAGGTCACTCGTAGTGGAAGACTGTTCTCACCAGACATTGCTCCTCCGGTAATTCAGAGGCCTTTGGTCATCACACCTGCCAGTGTGCCTGTTCCCCCCCCTGACCAAGTTTCCACCCCTGCTGCCGAGTCATCTGATACTCGGGGCAAGGGGATTGCTACTGATGTGCCTGCCCGGACGGAGGCACCGAAGACCATTGTTGAGGCTTCCAGGCAGGAAATGGAAGAAATCCTCAAGATAATAAAGAAAAGTGATTTCAACGTCGTAGAACAGCTGGGTCACACCCCCTCCAAAATCTCCATGTTGTCACTGCTGCTGTGTTCGGAGGCCCATGCCAAGGCTCTGATTGCTTTCTTAAAGACAGCCCACGTACCCCAAGAGACGTCTGCTGACCAGTTCACCGACTGTGTGGCCAACCTAACCGCTGATAATGGCCTGGGTTTCTCTGATGCCGATCTGACAGCAAAAGGGAAGAACCATAATGATGCCCTGCATGTCTCCATTGAATGCAGGGGCACTACTCTTGCTCATGTGCTGGTTGACACTGGTTCTTCATTAAACGTGCTGCCCAAGAAGGCTCTGGATAGGCTGGACTGTGAGGGTCTAGAGCTCAAACCAAGTAACATTGTTGTCCGGGCCTTTGACGGGTCCAAAAGAATGGTACATGGTGAGGTGGACATCCCAATCAGGGTTGGGTCACAAGTCTTCGATTCAAAATTCTACGTGATGGACATCCGTCCATCCTATTCTTGTTTGCTGGGTCGCCCGTGGATCCACAAGGCTGGAGCTGTGACCTCCACGTTGCATCAGAAGCTCAAGTACCCGGTCAGGGGGAAGATTGTAACAGTGCAAGGGGAAGAGGAATACATGGTCAGCCACCTCAACTCCTTCAGGTACGTGGAAATGGATGGGGAGTTCATTGAGACCCCCTTTCAACATTTTGAGGAGATGCCACAAACGTTGGCAGCAGCAGAAGCAGTGGTCGAAGAGGTTTCTCCTTTGAAGATGGCCTCCTTAAAGGACGCCCAGGCTGTGATTGAAAGAGGTGAATGTGCAAACTGGGGCAAGCTCCCTGACTTTACTCCTAAGACTAACAAGTTTGGGCTGGGTTTCACCACAGAAGCTCAGAAGGCAGTGCGCAAGGCGAGAATCGGAAGACCTCCGGTGCTCATCACCTACTCGGGAGTGAATGCTATCGGAGAGGAAGACGAAGTGGAAGAGTCAGAGTTCGATAGCTGGATCTACCCGACGACTGAGGGTGGATTGACCAACTGGACTGCTAAAGACTTTACACCCATAACTTTTGTTCCCCAGTAATGAACTTCTTTGTTTTGGATTTGTAATAAACAATAACCTGAAACTGTATGGCCCGGTGTCTTACCCGGAGCACCTTGGTCTTATTTATGAGGGCTTTTGTTTGTCACTGTCATATATCATAAATAAAAGCATTGGACGTTTTTCACATTTCAAAATTTTGCGCTCCTTTTCTTTCCTTTCTTTACATATTGCAAAACAGCTGTATTTACACACACTCACTCATACAGGTTTCAATCCACTCTGGATCTCACTGGTAACGACTCTGCTACTGCCAATTATGACTTCGAAAATCCGATCAACTTAGCCGAAGACGAAGGTAAAGATGATTACAAAGTACCTGGCGAGCTCGCAAGACTGTTACTTCAAGAGGAAAGGGAAATTCAACCCCATGAAGAGCCAGTGGAAACAATAAACTTGGGTACTGAGGCAGACAGGAAAGAGGTAAAGATTGGTGCCAACCTAGAGCTCAGCGTGAAGCAACGGTTGACTCAAATGCTGCATGATTATATGGAGATCTTTGCCTGGTCCTACGAAGACATGCTTGGGTTGGATACCGATATTGTGGTCCATCACTTGCCAACTAAGGAAGATTGCCCTCCGGTTAAGCAAAAGTTCCGCCGTATGCGTCCAGAGATGTCTGAGAAGATTAAAGCCGAGGTTATGAAGCAGTTCGATGCCGGGTTTCTTGCAGTGACTTCTTACCCTCAGTGGGTTGCTAATGTGGTGCCGGTACCTAAGAAGGACGGTAAGGTCAGAATGTGTGTCGATTACAGGGATCTGAACAGGGCCAGCCCCAAAGATGACTTCCCTCTACCTCACATTGATGTCCTTGTTGATAATACAGCTCAACATAAGGTGTTCTCTTTCATGGATGGTTTTTCAGGCTACAATCAGATCAAGATGGCTCCTGAAGACATGGAAAAGACTACATTTGTTACTCAGTGGGGCACCTTCTGCTACAAGGTCATGCCTTTTGGACTAAAGAACGCCGGGGCAACCTACCAACGTGCCATGGTTGCTTTATTTCATGATATGATCCATCACGAGATAGAAGTGTATGTTGACGACATGATCGCGAGGTCCCAAACTGAGGAAGAACACCTTGATCATCTGCAGAAACTGTTTGACCGTCTGAAATTGTACAAGCTGAGGTTGAACCCGAACAAGTGCACCTTCGGGGTAAGATCTGGGAAGTTGCTAGGCTTCGTTGTAAGCGACAAGGGTATTCAAGTGGACCCTGCCAAGGTTAAAGCTATTCAAGAGATGCCAGTTCCTAGGACAGAGAAGGAAGTCAGAGGCTTTTTAGGACGCCTGAATTACATTGCTCGATTCATCTCACACCTGACTGCTACCTGTGAGCCAATCTTCAAGCTGCTGAAGAAAGATCAGGTAGTACGTTGGAATGATGAATGTCAGGCTGCTTTTGACAGAATCAAAGAGTATCTCCAAGAACCACCCATCCTTATGCCACCGGTTGAAGGGAGACCTCTGATACTATACCTGACAGTACTTGATAACTCGATGGGGTGTGTGCTGGGGCAGCATGACGAGTCTGGCCGAAAAGAGCATGCCATTTATTACCTTAGCAAAATGTTTACCGACTGTGAGACCCGATACTCACTGCTTGAGAAAACTTGCTGCGCTTTGGTATGGGCTGCTCGCCGGCTGAGACAGTATATGCTGACTCACACTACCTTGTTGATCTCAAAGATGGATCCTATAAAGTACATATTCGAAAAGCCTGCTCTGTCTGGGAGAATTGCAAGATGGCAAATGATCTTGACGGAATACGACATTCAGTACACAACCCAGAAAGCCATCAAGGGAAGTGTATTGGCAGACCACTTGGCACATCAGGCCGTAGATGACTATCAGTCAATGAACTTTGAGTTTCCGGATGAAAGCATCATGATAGTGACTGATTGTGAAGTACCTGGACCGGATGAAGGACCTGAGGAAGGATCCCAATGGGCTATGCACTTTGATGGAGCCTCCAATGCTTTGGGTAATGGTATCGGCGCTGTGATCATATCCCCTCAAGGCACTCATACTCCACTCACTGCCCGGCTATGTTTCAACTGCACCAACAACATGGCGGAGTATGAGGCATGCATCATGGGACTCAAAGCTGCAATTGACTTAAGGATCAAGTTTCTGAGTGTCTTCGGAGATTCCGCTCTCGTGATCAACCAGATCAAAGGCGAGTGGGATACGAAACATCCGAATCTTATTCCTTACAAAGAATGTGTGTTGACAATGATCCCCCACTTCACAGAAATAACCTTTGAACATTTCCCGAGAGAGGAGAATCAGTTAGCGGATGCGTTAGCTACAATGTCTTCTATGTTCAAGGTCAAGTGGGACAATGAGGCTCCCCGGATCATCATTTGGAAATTGGACGAACCGGCATACTGTTGTGATCTCGAGACTGAGATGGTGACTGAGAAGCCTTGGTACCATGAGGTGAAGAGATATCTGGAAACTCAGGAATACCCTGAAGGTGCCTCTGTCAATGATAAGAAGTTCCTGAGGAGGTTCGCGGCAAAATTCTTCCTTAGCAACAACATCTTGTACAAGCGAAACCATGATTCAACCTTACTGCGTTGTGTGGATAAGACTGAAGCAGAAAGGATCATGGAAGAGCTGCATGAAGGGACCTTTGGTACACATTCTAGCGGGCACACTATGGCAAAGAAGATCCTTCGGGCAGGATATTACTGGTCCACAATGGAAGCTGACTGCTACCAACATTCCAGGACATGCCATAAGTGCCAGATTTATGCAGACAAGGTGCATGTTCCTCCAGTTCCCCTGAATGTTCTGACCGCACCTTGGCCTTTTGCAATGTGGGGCATTGACATGATTGGTGAGATCAGACCTACGGCATCTAACGGGCATCGCTTCATCCTTGTAGCGATTGATTACTTTACAAAATGGGTCGAAGCAGCATCCTATGCTACGGTAACCAAGACTGTTGTGGCACGGTTCATTCGGCATAACCTGATCTGCCGATACGGCGTCCCCGAGAGAATTATTACAGATAACGGTACCAATCTGAATAACAAGATGATCACTGAGCTCTGCGAGCAGTTCAAGATACAGCACCACAATTCTTCTCCTTACAGACCGAAGATGAATGGGGCTGTAGAAGCAGCAAATAAAAATATCAAGAAAATCGTGCAGAAGATGACAGTGACTTATAAAGATTGGCACGAGATGTTACCGTTCGCTCTACATGGGTACCGTACCTCAGCTAGGACGTCAACCGGGGCAACTCCTTTCTCCTTGGTCTACGGCATGGAGGCAGTCTTACCGATCGAAGTGCAGATACCCTCTCTCCGGATAATGAAGGATGCAGATCTGAGTGAAGATGATTGGATCCAGACACGACTTGATCAACTCAACCTCATTGATGAAAAGAGACTTGCTGCTATCTGCCATGGTCAGACGTACCAGAAACAGATGATCAGGGCTTTTAACAAAAAGGTCAGACCACAGGAATATCAAGTTGGGGATTTGGTAATCAAGCGAATCATCCTTCCTCAGAGTGATCCAAGGGGCAAATGGACCCCTATGTACGAAGGGCCATTTGTGGTTAAACATGTGTTCTCAGGAGGAGCCATGATTCTAACCAACATGGATGGTGACGACCTTCCTCACCCCGCCAATACAGACATAGTAAAAAGATACTACGCATGAAAAAAGACCCGCTAGGCTGACATGCTTAGGCAAAAATTAGGGCTTCCCGGCGAACCAAAAGGGTTCGGGCAAAATGAAGGGATGAAATGAAAAAAATCTGTACACCCGGCAAGTCGAAAACCTGAAAAGGCGGCTTGGGCAAAAATGGGTATCCCGGTGGACTGAAAACCCGAAAGGGCGGTCCAGGCAAAAATTAGGGATAAAGCGTAATACTATGTCTCATTGATCATTTGCAACCAGAATCCGGTATCTACACCAAGTTCAGACGGCATCGATCAGTCAGCTTCATTCTTCGTTTAGGTCATCAGGAGATGAGACGCTCGGAGATATAACGGCAATAGCAGAGTTGAAACCCAGTGGGATCATTCATTTCACACAGCTGTTTTATTCTCTTTTGTACCAAATTTGTATAAACTCTTTTGTTCGGCGGCGTTCTCTTACTAGGACGTCAGCCTCTTGTACACAAAACGCCTATTTTCGGGCCATTAAAAAAAAATCAATACAAATATACTTTTCAGTTAAAAGTACCAATTGTTTTTCTTTTTCTGTTTTGTTTTGCGAAGAACGTCCAAGGTTCAATTTGTGATATATGCATTGACAATAATTTGCTAACTCATAGATATTTGCATACGAAACAAAGGATTAATTACAGGTAACATTAGAAACAGGGGCAATAAAAGAGTTGTCTAAGCGATCTAATTATTCTGTCCTCCAAGGTACCAAGGTAGGTTCAGCTAAAAACCAGATATCAACATTCCCCAGCAGCATATATTCTTAACAAGCATCCCCGGCAGTCTTGGTCTAAAGATTGTTTCCCGGCGGTATATCAAACATTCAGTGGTGTCACTTCCCCCGGTACATCTCAAAACTTCCCCAGGAGAATGCAATCCAGTTTCCCCAAGAAGTTGGAATCCATCTCCCCAAGCAGTAAGCTTATCCCCAGTAGATTCTGGAAGCTTATCCCTCGCAGAGCACGAACGCGTCGTCCGGCTGTATTCAAAGAGTTATTTCCCTACCAGGATATAACTGGGTTATCCTCAGCCAAGAGCCACGGAAAGGTCGTCGTCAACACAGTTCTTTCTTATCCCCAGCGAAGTCCATTAACACCTCCGATACAACAAAGATATCCCCAGCAAGTTATTATCAACATTCAGCAAAGTACCTCTCTCCCCACAGAGTATTGCTCCCTAGCAAGATCGTTAGAGTACTTTTCTCCCCGCAGAGTAATCCATTCGCCAAGTTTATTCCCCAACGGAGTCATCTTCTCCTACCGGTATTCTTACAATTATCATCCCCAGCGGAAGCGAAATCTATTATCCAACATCAGCCCAGGATATGACTTCCCGGCACCCGTCAAGGATTTACTTTCCTAGACGAAAACATACATCCCTAAACATCACATACATCATTATAGCATGTATATACGCATCATATCTTACAAATCTCATTTATGTTGAGAACATCATTGCTTGATCCATATCATGCATGGCATATGACTGACCTTTACCTTTCAGGAAAGATTCAGTTAAATTCTCAATCATATTTCAAGACCTAGACCGGTTCAGTTAATCGACTCCAAAGATTTCTTATCCAGTCAAAGGCCTTCTCTGGTCCAGCTAAATCGACCCCAAACAGATTTTTCTGATAAAGACCCAGTTGAAGACATTCCAAGACCTAGACCGGTTCAGTTAATCGACCCTAAGATTCTCTGTTTCTTATCCAGTCCAAGGCCTTCTCTAGTCCAGCTAAATCGACCCCAAACAGATTTTTCTGATGAAGACTCAGTAGAAGTTATCAAAGGTTTTTCTCAAACGTCCGCTTTTGAGATTATAATTTCCTATGGTTCTCTCCCCAATGTTGTGGAGGTGATAATTCCAACCCAGGTTTTTCTCAAACGTCCGCTGTTGAGATTATAATTGCCTATGGTTCTCTCCCCAACGGTGTGGAGATGATAATTCCATTTCAGGTTTTTCTCAAACGTCCGCTGTTGAGATTATAATTTCCTATGGTTCTCTCCCCAATCCTGCGGAGACGATAATTCCAATCCAGGTTTTTCTCAAACGTCCGCTGTTGAGATTATAATTGCCCATGGTTCTCTCCCCAACGGTGTGGAGATGATAATTCCATTTCAGGTTTTTCTCAAACGTCCGCTGTTGAGATTATAATTTCCTATGGTTCTCTCCCCAATGTTGTGGAGGTGATAATTCCATCCCAGGTTTTTCTCAAACGTCCGCTGTTGAGATTATAATTTCCTATGGTTCTCTCCCAAATGTTGTGGAGATGATAATTCCATCCCAGGTTTTTCTCAAACGTCCGCTGTTGAGATTATAATTTCCTATGGTTCTCTCCCTAATGCTGCGGAGACGATAATTCCATCCCAGGTTTTTCTCAAACGTCCGCTTTTGAGATTATAATTGCCTATGGTTCTCTTCCCGATACTGCGAAGATGGTAATTCCCACCAAGATTTTCTCAACGGGCGTTGTTGAAGTTAAAGTCACCCAAGGTTCTCTCACCGTTCATGCTGAGGTAATAACCACCCCTGGTTCATTCATCACCATTTGAAGCTCCAGATCCAGCTCCTGTAACCAGTCAGGACACATCTATGCCAAGCATCTGAAAATAAACTCATGCAACATGTCAGGTACTCATTTTTTCTTTTGCAGGTACGCAAGTTCTCGCTAAGGAATCTCTTATGCGATCAACATCCAGATGGCATCTATAAGCCCATCACCCTATTCATCAACCTCTAAATGGCATCTATAAGCCCATTCCATCATCACACTGCTACTATGTGAGCGCAAATTTCTAGGCACTCTAGTGTTCAATCATCTTCCACCCTCGGATTACGAAAGGCACGTCAGCCAATCTGCATCCTCAGGTTTAAGAAGATTGAACAGGGGCAACTGTTGTACCCCAAAATTTGCCCTCCCATATTCTTCAAGATTTGCCAAGACAAGCTTCAAAACCTCCCCAAGGGTTGCACAGTGTAAGGGCCTCCTAAGCAGTCAAAATTAGGGTTTTGCTTCTGATCAAGAAAATGAAGTTTCCAAAGGTCCAATCAAGTCTCACATGCCTACAAATATGGTCAAGCATCCTCATACAAAGTTTCAAGACTTTCAGCACAAGATTGCACAGTCAAAAACCCTAATTGCACTACAGTCAACTGTAGGGGCAAAATGGTCATTTGATAGTCAAAAGTTCAAATTTTTGGTCAACATCTCATTTTGAAGCCACAAACATCATTTGATCAATGCTTGATCATGATTCTCAAAGCTTGGCTCAAAAATCATCAAGATGCAAAAGTTTCTATTTTTGGACAGCTGAAAAGTCAACTGTAACTTGACCAAGGCATAACTTTTTCATGGTTCATCAGAAAAATTCCATCCAAAGCTCATTTTGAAAATAAAGACATTTCCTACAACTCATCTTCATACTTCAAGTCCAAGAAATGCTCTCACAAAAAGTTATCAATTTCAACATTATAGGTCATTTTCAAAAGTCAACAAAAAGGGACTTTATGTCAAAGACCATAACTTGAGATTGGTAAATCAAAATTACATGGGACCAAAGACATTGGTTAGAGGACTCAAAGACCTTTCCAAAATGTCCAAGAACATGAGCAAAGCTTAAAAATTGAGCAAATTATGCATTGGAGAAGTTGGGAGATTTTTGTGAAATGGCCAAAATCATTTATCCTTGAAATCTCATTTTTGACAAAAGGGGCCCACTTTTTCCACTTGAATTAACTTGGCCATGCTTCCCACGTGTCCCACCTTTTATTTCATATTTTTTAATTAATTTTTTCATTTTTAATTGATTTTATTGGATTTAATTAAGTTTAAATCTTTTAAAATCAAGAGAAAATCAAAAAGCTTGATTAAATGGAATATTTGGCCTTAACTAGCCTTGAACTACCATTAAGCCTAGACCAAATTCGTGCAAAGGAGCAAATAAGGCAAGAATTCAAAAATAAGGCAAAGATGGAAGGTGTGGTAATGGAGGTTTATGTCAAAATCCTAAACATCAATGCAAGGCATTATTGGCCATAACTCTCATCCAAACACATTGCCTAGGGTATATACAAGTGATACACAACAAAATTGAACCAGAAGCTGCGCCCTACTGCTAAAAGCAAACTCACATTTTTAGCAAAAAATCTCAAATCTGAAAACAAGGTTAGAGCTTGATTCAAAGCAAAAGAATTGTTCAAACACCTTCCTCAAGGATCACAGAACATTTTCCAATCAGATTCAACACTCCATACACCAAGAACAGGTATAACTAAGTCCGGTTTCCTTCAATTTTTTTGACATTCGTATTGCATTATTCATGTAATATTTTCCAGTTTTCATCATGGATTTGGACTAATATGGGTGTTGTGAAGCTGATAGTATGATTTGATTGAATTTTCCAAGCCTGTGCACGATTCCACCATGAACAAAAGCTAGGGTTCCTGAAGCTTAAAATTAGGGCTTTAGTTATGTGGAAAAATTGGACTTTGACACCGGCATGAATGAAATCGTGGCAACATGAGGATTCCATTTCTGTTGTCGCGCTCAATTTATGTTTAGGCATGGCCTATTCGCTATTTTCAAATAGCTTGAGTTTTGGGGGGGTTCAAAACCCCCGCTATTTCGTTTTCGTTACAGGTACAGTGGAGAAGATGACCGTGTGTCATGCTGTGAATGGCTGGTTTGAATCCAGCGCGCGCTTTTTTTATTTTATAACGCTAACACGTATTTTCTTTTATATTATTTGTTTCTTACATAATATACAAGGCGCGTTAAATGGCTCAGTGGCAGGCATAGGTGTTGGCAAACTGCAGGACCTGGGTTCGAGCCCCAGGTCCCTCACTATTTCCATGTTATTTTTCATAAGATGTTTCCATGCAGTTTCAATGATTGAATACCATCATACGTCCCTCCATCAAGCCGTCCATCTGGTCAGTCTCGTTCATCCAAAGGTTCAGATCTAGGGAACATGATGGGTCCTAGTCAAAGCTACCACACGTGGCCTGGAAAAGTCAACAAAACCTCCAGTAATGGGCCAGAAATTGCTGTGCCAACCTCCAAATTAGGGGCTTCCACCCCCTTAGGTTTTGCAACTTTCTTTCTTTTCTTTCTTTTTTTATTATTTTTATATTCTTTTAATTATTGCCTTCTTTTAATTAATTAATATTTTCATGACATATAAAAAACACAAAAAAATCAGAAAAGATAAAAATAATAAATATTTTATTTTAGTATTAATTTTGTAATCCCATAATTAATTTAGATTTAATTTTAGGTTGTAATTTAATTCTTTTTTCACAATAACCCAAAATAATAAAAATAGATCTTTAGCACTTTTTATCCTTTTTTTCAATTAATTAAATATTTTATTATAGGTATCATCAACCATTAATTTTGTAAATAAATTTTATAATTAATTTAGTTTTAATTCTAGGTTTTTTAACTTTAATGCATTTTCTTTAATAAATTAAAAACAATTAGAGTTAGAATTAATTATTTGACTTTTAATTAATTTAATTTTTTCTTTAATGTCATAAATACAAAAAACATAAAAAATAAGTTCTTTCTTTTTTTTATTTAATTTAATTATCCTATTAATTTTATTTTAATTTCTTTAAAGGGTTCAACGCCCTCACATTCGATTACATTTTTGTTCGCGCGTTTTATTTATTTCTTTTTTTTGTAAATATAATGTACTTGCTCCAAAGCCCTGTAATAGTTAATTAGACATTTATTTTCTGCACTTTATTTTTAAATCGGGTCTGGATTAATTTGGCGTTGTAGACCCGCGCCTTTGTAATAGCGTAGGACCTTTATCTTTTCCGCACTTTAAATTCCCGCACCTTTAACTGTTAAACAATAACATGAAAGAATGAATGCCCAAAAATAAAATCAAAACGTAGATCACCAATGCATGACAAGACAAACAATAAACTGAAAATGACACACAATTCACACACCACCCCTAGGGTACGCTTCACTGTTGCCTTGCCCCTCGAAAGGTGATCGTCGAGTAGAGGATGTCTTAGTAAGTCCTCATGATCCGGGAACCTGGCATGAGGGTAGCTTCTAAGGTGTCTTCCTATTGCTCCGGTGATCACCACGTCCCGAACCTCGAATTGACCCGAACACCTCCAATGGTGGTGCTACCTACCTCTCAATGGTGGGATGGCGCTACTTTAAAGGACATTTACACAGACGGATTCCTTAGGGTAGGTAGGTTCTCATGGATACTTGCTCTAAATTTCAAAACAAAACAAAAATACTTTTCACACCTTACACTTTCAAAAAGCTTTCAAAACAAATTTTTCAAACACTCTTGAGGACAGATACAAGAGTTATTCAGAAATCTTTCAAAGGAACTTTTTCAAACTCACTCACACTTGAAAAGCAAACAAACATTTTGAAAACACAAATGAGCAAGTATCTAAGAGCCCATGGATAACCATGGATAGAAAGGGTGCTAATACCTTCCCTTTCTATAACCTACCTCCCGAACCGAGAGCAATCTCTTTAAGGAATTTTTCTGTGCTTTTGTCCTTTCCATTTGGAGAAAATAAAAGACGGTGGCGACTCTTGCTTTCGCGACATTTCGCGAACCAGCGTTAAAACAGTCAGTTCCAGATCCACCGATCACAAGCATGTATTCACAAAATTATATCTTGAGATCCAAGCATCTTTAGGGAAAAATGTGTGAAGAAAAGTTGTAGATTTCATGGAGGTCTACAACTTTAATGTTGGGAGCTTTCTTTGAATCATCTTGTATCATGGTGAAAAAATAAGAAATTTTCTATACTTAGAAAAATTTCTAAGTTAAGGAAAATTCAAATTTCAAAACCAAATCTTCAATCTTTGATTTCTTGATGAACAAGTTTCACATTTTGACATGTTTTGATGAATTGTGATCCTTGGCACTTGATTTTGACCAAAAAGTCAAAGTTTGACTTTTCAATATACAGTTGACTTTTGATCAGTTGACTGCAAATTTGATCTGTCAATCCAATGGATTTGCAATGCTTTAAACCATGTCATTAGGTCATGATTATGAAATTGAATCCTTGAAATCATGCTTCAAATCAATTGGTCATTTTCCAGTTCAAAAATCAGAAATTGCCCTTTCTTAGTCAAAACTCTAATTTTGACCATTTTGCCCTTTTGATGATTTGATCAAATTTCTTGAGGAATTATGGTCCAAACTTGATCAAATGATACATATGGGTATAAAATGTTGATGTGGATCAAAAATTATGAAATTTGACTGTAAATTGGCCATGGCTGACTTTTTCTCCAATACAGCTGATTTATAGATCAACTGTCCAATTGACTGATCAAAAATGTGATTCAAAGCTTGAAACCTGTCATGAGTAATCTTAGGGGTCCATGATGATACTTGAAAGTAATATGAAGCATGGATAGTCCAAAAACCCTTGTGAAAACTCAAACCCTAATTTTGTCTTGAGTCAAAGAGATCTTGTGAGAAAATCTTGATAAATTAGAGGGCAAATTTTGGGGTACAACACACGGCCTGGTGAGCCAAATGATCGGCCAATACACTCCCCTTGATTGATTTTTGGGTTGTATATTGTATGTCGTACTCGGTTAAGATCATTTTCCATCTTGCTATCCTTCCGGAGAGAGCGGGCTTCTCGAAAATATACTTGATCGGATCCATCTTTGATATCAACAAGGTAGTGTGAGTCAGCATATATTGTCTCAGCCGGCGAGCAGCCCATGCAAAAGTGCAACTAGTTTTCTCGAGCAATGAGTATCGGGTCTCACAGTCGGTAAACTTTTTGTCAAGGTAGTAAATGGCGTGCTTTTTTCGGCCAGACTCATCATGCTGCCCCAGCACACACCCCATTGAATTGTCTAGCACTGTCAAGTATAATATCAAAGGTCTTCCTTCAACTGGAGGCATAAAAATTGGCGGTTATTGAAGGTATTCCTTGATTCTTCCGAACACGGTCTGGCATTCATCATTCCACTTTACCACTTGATCTTTCTTCAGAAGCTTGAAGATTGGCTCACAAGTAGCAGTCAGATGTGAAATGAACCTGGCAATATAATTTAGACGTCCCAAGAAACCTCTAACCTCTTTCTCTGTACGGGGAACCGGCATCTCTTATATGGCCTTTACCTTCGCAGGGTCTACCTGAATACCCTTTTCACTGACGATAAAATCTAGAAGCTTACCAGATCTTACCCCGAAGGTACACTTGTTTGGATTCAACCTCAGTTTGTATGTCTTCAACCTGTCAAACAATTTCTGGAGATGATCAAGGTGCTCTTCCTCAGTCTAAGACCTGGCTATCATATCATCAACATAGACTTTGGTCTCATGGTGAATCATATCATGGAACAAAGTGACCATGGCGCGCTGATAGGTTGCTCTGACATTCTTCAACCCAAAAGGCATCACATTGTAGCAGAAGGTTCCCCACTGTGTAACGAAGGATGTCTTCTCCATGTCTTCAGGAGCCATCTTGATCTGGTTGTAGCTAGAGAAACTATCCATGAAGGAGAATATTTTGTGTTGTGCAGTGTTGTCGACCAGAACATCGATGTGGGGAAGTGGGAAGTCATCCTTGGGGCTTACCCTGTTCAGATCTCTGTAATCAACACACATCCGTACCTTACCGTCCTTCTTAGGTACCGAAACAACGTTAACAACCCACCGTGGATACGAAGTGACAACTAAGAATCCTGCATCGAACTGCTTCATGACCTCTGCCTTAATTTTCTCTGACATTTCAGGACGCATACAACGAACCTTCTGCTTAATTGGAGGACAGTCTTATTTAGTCGGCAGACGATGTACCACAATATCAGTGTCCAACCCAGGCATGTCTTCATAGGACCAAGCGAAGATCTCGACATAGTCGTGCAACATCTGTATCAACCATTATTTGACGCTAAGCTCCAGATTCGCACCTATTTTAACCTCTCTTTTGTCTTCCTCAGTACCCAAATTTACTGTCTCAACCGGCTCTTCATGAGGTTGTATGGCCCTTTCTTCCTGCTGTAGTAGTCTAGCAAGTTCTCCAGGAACCTCACAATCATCCTTACCTTCGTCCTCTGCTAGGTTGATCGGATTTTTGAAGTCATAACTAGCAATAGCAGAGCTATTATCAATGGGATCCAGAGTGGATATGGATCTGCATTGTGATACGTGAGTGTGTGTAAGAGAATAACTGTTTTGATAAAGTGAAAAACAAAAAAGAAAAACAAGGAGCACAAAATTTGTATGCAAGAAACGTCCAATGCTTTATTAATGATTATGAAATGACAAATAATAGCCCTCACAAGCAAAGCCAAGGTGCCTCGGGCCAGGCACTGGGCCGTAAAGTTTCAAATTGTTTGTTACAAATCTTAAAACAAATAAGTCAATTACTGCGGAATAAAAGAAACAGGTATGAAGTCCCTAGCTGTCCAGTGTCTCGGTCCACTGTTGGTAGTTGGGTAGATCTAGCTGTCAATGTCTGAGTCCTCTTCACTATCTTCAATGGCGTTAATCCCATGATTGCTGATGCGTAGGGGAGGTCCTCCAACCCGAGCGCGTCTAACAGCCCTTTGAGCCCCTGTAGTAAAGCCCAAACCAAATTTATCAGTTTTATGAGTGAAATCAGGGAGCTGACCCCAATTGGCACACCCACCTTCTTCAACCACAACCCTGGCGTCCTTAAGAGAAGTCATCTTCAAAGGAGGTTTGTTGCTAGTAGTTTCAATTGATGCCAAGATATGAGGGACCTCTTCAAAATTCTGGCAAGGAGTTTCGATGAATTCTCCGTCCATCTCTACGTAGCGGAAGGAGTTGAGGTGAATCACCATATATTCTTCTTCACCCTGCACTGTGACAATCTTTCCTTTCACCGGATACTTCAGCGTTTGGTGGAGTGTGGAAGTAACAACCCCAACCTCGTGGATCCAAGGACAACCCAACAAACAGGAATACGACGACCTGATATCCATCACATAGAAAGTGGACCCAAAAGTTTGAGAACCAACTTTGACAGGGATGTCCACCTCCCCGTGCACCATTCACTTTGATCCGTCAAAAGCCCTTACCACAATGTTACTAGGCTTTAAAGTCAAACCCTCGCAATCTAATCAGTCCAACGCCTTCTTTGGCAGAACATTCAGTGAAAACCCAGTATCTACCAGCACATGAGCCATAGTGGTGCCCCTGCATTCAATCGAGACATGCAGAGCATCCTTATGCTTCCTTCCTTTTGGTGTCAAGTCCGCATCTGAAAAACCCTGCCCATTATTAGTAGTCAGGCTGGCCACACAGTTTTTAAACTGATCAGCGGAAGTCTCTTGCGGCATATGCGTAGTTTTGAGGAATGAAATCAAAGCCTTCGCATGGGCCTCGGAGCACAACAACAGAGAAAACATGGATATCTTCGATGGGGTCTGCCCCAGCTTCTCGACCATATTGTAGTCGCTCTTCTTAATTATTTGCAGTATTTCCTCTATTTCCTGCTTAGAGGCTTCCACAACAATTTTCTTAGGAGCCTCCGTCCGGGCAGGCTCACCTAAAATTTCCTTATCGCGGGTATCAGATGATTCACCGACAAGAGTAATAACTGGAGTAAGAACAAGAACTGTAGTTGATGTACCGGCAGGAACAACAAATGGAATGACAATAGGCTTGTTAACAGTCTTAGGGGAAATCTCGGGAGAGAAGACCCTTCCACTTCGGGTGATTTTGCTGGTTCCGACAATGTTATCAATATCAGGATCAACTTCTTCATCTTTCAAATCTTGTTTGATGCCATGATAGTACACATCGGCACCATAATTCCACGGGACAACTTTGTCTGAGACATACGGGACAGGACCAAGAACAATGATTATCAGCAAAGCAATTCTTGGAGTAGATGTAATCCTAACAGGTCTTCTCGAGGAAACCTTGGAAGGATTGGCGGAAATGGTTATAATAGCAATGTCTTCAATTGGAACAACAGGAATCATAGCTTTCTCAAACAAAATCTCTCTGCTATCCATCAGGCGCTGAATACCTAATTTCAGCAAACGACAACCAGAAGGTAGAAACGAACACATGTGGCAACCTTCCCCACAACCTAGAAATAAACCGGCCAACAACAAATTTTTCTTAACAGTCATGAGAGGAGTAAACACTTCATCGACAGAGGTAACAAACAAATCAGTATCAATAGCATTGACTCTGCGTCCGTGCTTAGGCATGGGAGCAGTTATGACATTTGGCTTCTCCGGAGCATCAAAATCTATTTCCTTGGCTTCAATCAAGTCTTGTATCTTATTCCTCAGAGCCCAACAATCATTTGTATCGTGGCCAGGGCTCTTAGAATGATAAGCACACCGGGAATTCGAATTATATCGGGGAGATGTAGTATTTGGATTCTTGGGAGCCTCTCTCAAAGTTGCCAAGTTGGATCTCAGCAGTTGAGGTAGAACTTCAGCCAATGTCATGTTGATACGGGTAAACTTCCGTTGTGGTCTTTCCACCCTTTGTTGATTGTTGCGTTGTGGAGCAACTTCAGGTCTAGGTATCATCACGACACTTACTGTCTAATGAGGTTTAGCCCTGTTCTGGCCCCTCGCGCTATAGATGACACTGGCTTCCTTCTTACCAGCAAAATACTTCTTTATGGAACTTGACGAGGCTTCCTTCTATATTTTTCCGCTTCAAATCCCAACTTCTACTCTCTCTCCAGTTAGAATCAGCTCGGTGAAGCCAGCTGATGAACTGCCGATCAAATGATTGAAAGATGAACCAGATAGCGCCCCCTGAAACATGTCAACCAACTTCCTATCAGACAACGGGGGTTGAACTCTCCCAGCCAAGTCTCTCCATTTTGGTGCATAATATTTAAAACCTTCACCTGCACCCATGAACATACTCTGGAGTTAAGTACAAGTGGGAGTAAGGTCGATATTGTACTGATACTGCTTGTAGAAAGCAGCAGCCAGATCTTCCAAGTTTCGGATGTTTGCTCCCTCTAGCTGGTAGAACCATTCAAGTTGAGTCCCTGACAGACTATCTTGAAAGAAATGAACCCACAGATTTCTATCAGCGGTGTGGGGCTGGATCTTTTGGACATAAGAACAGAGATGGAGCTTTGGGCAGGACACACCCATCATACTTGGCAAAAACTGGAGCTTTGAACTTCTGCGGGATGACTACTCCCGACACCAATCCCAATTCTTCGAAATCCAGTCCAGGTATCCTCTGAACTTCCATGGCACTCAGACGGTCTTCTAACTGCTTGTATCTATCCTCAACAGGAGGGTACTGCTCATCATTGTAATCGATATCATTATCAGAGACTGCAGGACTAGGGTCCTTCTCTTCTTCTTGGTTCTCCCCTTCCTTAGATGAAGAGGTCAGGTCGACTTGTCGCTTCAATCTCTCTCCAAACCTTCTTCCCATGTTCAGAATACCAGTAGCCTTCTTTTTTTTCTTCTTCTCTTTCAGAATGAGGGCTTTCAGATCCTCCCGCCCCTTTGCCAGACTGATGAACATTTGTTGGAATTGGGCGTTCTATGCCTGCAGGTCCTTAATGCTTTGTTCGGAAGACATTTCTGCTGAAATAAACAGCGAAGGAGATGAGAAACCTGTAATGGTACCTGTAATGATGTGTATGATAATGGGATGCGTATGAAATGATTTCAAAGACTTCGGGAAATTTAAATTTGCAAACCAAAATAAACAAAAACTTTATTAGCTGAATTTGAAGTTCAAATGCCCTTTAAGCGTTTACAATTAAAAATAAATCTAAAACTATAAAAGACATCAAATATCCCATGGATGCTTCCTCTTTGTGCCGATATAGTCATTGAGTCCTCTTTCTTCATGCAACTGCTTTGTGAGCTCTAAAACCTTCCTCTCCTGAGCATGGAATTGATCCCTGTAAATGTCCCGCTCCTTCATCAACTGAATCCAAGACCTCTGTAACTCTCCAAGATCCGTGGGCATATAAGGATAGAGATCCGTGCAAGGAATGCCTCCTTCAGTAGTGGGTTCCACCATCACTGGTAAAATGGACACATAGGGCATCATAAGCTTATGGGCATGAGCTCGTACCCATTGGAGGTAAGGTTCCATAGGAATGGAAGTCTTTGGCCCCAAAGCCTTGATGCTGGATCTGTTTACCATGCCCCAAGCTCGTATGAACCTCCGGCAATACTCTTGAATATCATCCTCATAGTTAAAAACAATGCCCTTGATCAACAATTTATGGGGACCATCCCTTCGAGCATGACCAAATTGTCACAGAGCTAAACAAGGATTGTAGGTTATACCCCCTCTGATACCAAGCAGTGGGACATTAGGGTACTCCCCACAGCGGTCAATAATAGCAATGTTTTCCATAGATCGAGTACACGAAAGAATATCCGTATGAGCGAGTGACATTATCCTTTGTGACCAACCCAGACCTTCTTCATTCTTCAGTATGGAGTTAGGGAGGTGAGAAATAAACCACCTCGACAACAATGGCGTGCAGCACATAAGAATCCCTCTTCTCCTCATGGTACGAGTATGTAGAGTGTGCAAAATATCTCCGAGAAAAGTAGGCACTGGGTTGCGAGAGAGAAAGATCTTGATAGCATTCACATCTATGAATGAGTCCGGATTAGGGAAGAGAACTAAACCATAGATAAGAAGAGCCAAGACCTCCTCAAAAGCCTAAAAATCCATATCCTCCCAAAACAGCTGGGCCCTGTCTATCAGAAACTTAGCTAGAAAACCCTTGACTCCGCTTCTTGTTTCCCAATTGGATACCACGTCGGCCCGTTTTAGGTGCAAAGCTGAGGCAATGACTTCTGGCTTAGGAGCTTCTTCTAAACATGTGAAGGGTAACTGCTCAAGAATGGGTATATCCAATAGCTGAGAGAATTCTTCCAAGGTAGGCACCAAATGATAGTCTGGAAAGGTGAAGCAGTGGTGCTTGGGATCGAAGAACTGAAAAAGTACACTCATCTTCTTTTCATCAAAGATTGAAGTAACCAGGTTGAGAAGTTTACCATGTCTCCTAGTGAACTCAGAAGTTTCATAAACCCTAGATTCTAGCTCTTTGAGTTGGGAAGGTATCTTCACAAAGATGATTCGGATGGTATTTCTATGAACAGAAGCCATGATCTGTAAAACAGGGCAAAGATAAATTCCCTTGGTCTTTGAAATGGTTAGTGCAATAAGAATGATGCTAAGTTATGATGCATGATATCATGATAAAACACAGGTATAGCAAACACTGGTATAACAAGCACAGTCAAATCACACAAAGTCCTTAGGTTTAAGGCTTGCATGAGGTCAAAAGTAATACCCTTTTGAAGTTTAGTTGGTTTCAAACCTATCTTAAAAAGTAACCGGGTTCTAGAGGATCTCAATATCACTGACCATCCTTTATCGGGCATTGTTTCAGCTCAATCAATCTTTTCTTGTGACCAAAATATCCCGAAAGTCTGGTCTCAATGAGTGTAGCATCGAGTATCAACCAGTTCTTAGCTCTACACCAAGGCAGGCTATCTCACTACTTTTTAATGGCCGAGTTTGTTCAACTAAGGTTCTAAGGTCCGTTAGTGCTTCATGACACCATGCGGAGGCCCCGTATTCTCCTCGTTTCCCTATGAAGGTTACCGGTACCAACCAAAGTGCCACACCAACATAGCCATCGCTTAAACCATATCGGTCTATGCCGTATAGTCTCCACGATCTATTGCTGTTTACCTAATGAGTGCCCCCAGATTCGGGTGTAGGATCTATAGTAACCCCAAACAAACCCTCAAAAGTAAAGCAATCAAGACAATCAAGAGAAGCAATTTTTAATGACCTAGATCCTAAGGTATACCCCACTTATTAATCCCCAGCAGAGTCGCCAGTTCTGTGATACGGTGGCAGAACTAACTATTTTTACTGGTTTGCATTTTGCGTCTTTTGTTTGCAAAATGTCGCGGTAAGCAAGAGTCGCCACCGACTTTTATTTCATCCAATTATGGAAAAAGAAAAAGAACAGAAAAAACCTTTTTTCGAGATATTCTGAGTACAGGGGGTAGATTATAGAAAGGGAAGGTGTTAGCACCCTTTCTATCCATAGTTATCTACAGGATCTTAGGTACTTGCTCATTTTTTCAAATTTGCTTGTGTGTGTTTTGTCTTGAAAATGTTTTACTTCGTGATAACCCTTGTATCAGTCCTCAAGGATGTGACGAAGTTTGTTTTGAAAATTTGTTTTGAAAGGTGTTTGTGTGAAAAGTTTTTATTGAGCAAGTATTTAAGATTCTACCTATTCGAAAAAAGATTGTTCGTTCTATTTCCTTTAGACATCGCTATCCCACTATTAAGGAGTAGGTAGCACCATCGTTGGAGTTGTAAGGGACGTTCGAAAAGGACAAATACAATCACTAAAGCAATAGTTAGAAAACCTTAGTAGTAACCCTAGAGTCTTAAGATCTTTTCGAGGCAACGTTTCCGAGACAACATTTTCGAGGCAACATTCGAATGGGACATTTGATCTTTTAGACAGGAGGGCGACCACGAAAACTTCCTTTGCTTAATGACTGTTTACCGAAGGCAACCGTAGTGAGGCAAACCCTAGGAGTGAACAAGTGCACGTGAAGTTTTTCAGTTATGTAGTCTTTCCACATTAGGTGATCTACCATTTTAAATTTCAAGCATTCTTTTCACACAATCTTATTAGCCATGTATCTAGACAGTTAAAGATTGTGGGAATTTAAAGTACGAAAAAATAAACCTAGCTATTACAAGGCTTCGGGGAGGGGAGTTAATTACATGGCCAAAAATCGGGGATTTAATCAGTAAATAAAAACCCTAGGTTAACTATTACAAACCCTGAACAGTTACAAAATAATGGACAAATAATTAACAAGCGCGCGGCAAATTAAATGCAAGGACGATTGAAATAACCTAAAACCCTAATCGAGAGAAAAAAATATTTTTTTGGATTTTTATTTGAGAAAATGTTTAATTGCAAATTAATTAAACCTAATTTCTAATTGTTTTTAAATTGTGAAAGAAAGTAAACTAACCTAATTTTCTAACTAAATTTATTAATTAAAGAAATATATATTTATGAAAAAAATGATCTTTGATGTATTTTTGAAGAAAATTAATTATGTACGATTTAAAACCCTAATTCTAATTATTTTTAATTATAAAAATAAGATTACATTACCCTAAATTAATTAAACTAATTAATTCAAAAATATTTATTAAGAAAAAAGAGATCTTTTTGTGATTTTGGATTTGTTAATTTTAAAAAAAAAAGTAATTAATTTAGTGAAAAAGTAATTAAACAAAACAATTAAAATAAAAGAAATAAATAGAGAAAAGAGAAAATAGGCCTGTGTTGTTAGCAATTCTGGGGGGTGAGAATCTGAATTTCCAAGCCCATTAAGCTCCAAGCCTAGTCAACCACGCTAGATCCTGTGCAAGCGTTGACTTGAGGAGTACCAAGGACATTCAGGCAGGAAGCGTTAGATCTGGCCAGCAGTGCATCCATTGGTCATGAATTGCTAGCACATGGCGGATGGTTGAGAGTGTGATACATCTGATTACAGAAGAAAAAATAATACAAGGAAATCGTTGGGACCTGGGATCGAACCCAAGTCCTTATACTCTCCTCCAACAATGCATTGCCAGCTGCGCTACCTTGTTAACTTGTTTGTATAATGAGAACAAAATGTAATAAATAAAATAAGGTAATAGATTTAGAAAGGCGCACAAGTTTCAAATGAACCAATGGTGGAATACCACATACTATCTTCTTTGCTGCAACCGTCTATTAGGTGAAAGACTTTTACCTACAAACACAAGTATGTAGCTATAACCCCTACAAATTTCCAAAATGCACAATATGTATGATAAATAATTTCTAATTACATAGTTTCATTCATGGTGATCTCGTGAACACCCTAGTATCCTTCTTTTTGGCTAATTTCACCTGTGTAAGAAAGCCCCAAATTGCAAAAGTAAACCCTAACAATGGCAATAACATGTATAGGCTTCAAAAACGCAATTAAATAATACAGTTAGTTTGCAAACATGATGAGGATTACAAATATATGACTTAAACATGCTAAAGATGCCAGGAATATAGTAATCAATTTTGAGTTTAAGGGCAAACCGTGAGAGCAATTACACGCGTTTCTGGGTGTTTCAAGCCTTGCAAATGATCCAATTGGCTTTTGGGAAGGTCCAAGAATCGATTAGCAGCGTTGGAATGGTCTGAATTGATCTCTAAATGCAAAAACGACCCAACACTTTTTGTCACTTTTTTGGAATTTGGCTTGGTGTTTTCACGACTGCTCTCCCCCTCCTTTTTATCTGCAATTGTTGTATACATATAGTAGACTGAATTAGGTCAATAAAATTGTATCATATCTTTGAGAATTATGAAAACGTGATTTGATTTGATTCATGTATGATATCTTTCAAAAACAAGCTTCAATCCAATCTTTTCCAACCCTAATGAGTCTTGCATGAATTGATCATCATGCTAGCCGTACATAGACTCCAAATGTGCACAAAAATCCCAAGATTTGATTTGCTTTTATTATTTTACCATTTAATTTGATTTAATTTGATTTAAATGAATAAAAAATCAAAATAAATGATAAAAGTAATAAAATAATAGGTGGAAAAGCTCAGGGGTCGTGGGTCTTATTTGAAAAATGTTTCAAGCAATAAAACATGGGCCCCTTTAGAAAAAATTCCAATTTGATCAATGTTGACTTTTGACAATTTTCCAAAAATTGCCAACTTTGACAATGCATATCTCTCTTAATTTTGACCCTAGAGAGGTGTTCTTGGACTTTTTAGAAATCTTAGGATGTCCCCTAACCAACCCTTTTTGTTTCATATCAATTCGATCTTCCATGTTCATGTATGAAGCTTTGACCCAAAAGGTGTTTTTGTTGACTTTTCAAAAGGACCTATAATGTATAAATTCATATCTTTTGATGAGTGCATATTTTGAACTTGAGGGCTGAAGATGAATTGTATGGAATTGCATCCTCTTCCAAATGAGCCTTGGATGGAAAATTTTTGATAAAGTATGAAGAAGATATGCTTGGTCAAAGTTGGGTTGACTTTTCCTACAAAACCCTAATTTAGCAACTTTTAGGTTTTGATGAATTTGGAGCATTCCTTGGGGAATCATGGTCAACCCTTGATCAAATGATGGAAGTCACTTCAAAATGTTGACGTTGACCAAAAATATTGAGGTTTGACTGTATGTGGGCCATAATTGACTTTTAACTTAATATAGTCGATTCTCAAGCATCTGAGCAGTTGACTGAGCAAACTTCTTGTGCAAGGAATGAAACTTGACATGTAGGGTCTTGAGAACATATTAAGACCATGGAGAGCATATGAGGCCTTTGTGGTTCTCCCATATTGATTAAAATAGAAACCCTAATTGGAGGTACACTGCCTTATGAGAGAGCTTGTCTGGTTAACTCTTGGGCAACCTTGAGCAAATTGAGAATCTTAATGGACATGTATTGAATAAAATGAGAGGGAAAATTTTGGGGTACAACAGTATGCAATGACACATCAAGGAGATCCAGGCATTCCAAAAATACTTTGAAACTTTTTACAATCCCACTGATCTTGGTCGAACCATTCGAGACGCATCTGTGACCTTGAAAGAAAAATTTACAACGAAACTCCCACGTTTGCGCATACCTTCGTGTGTCAAACCTGAGGACGGATATGACTTGGCTTTTCAATTAGAGCCCCAAAAATTTCTCATACTGCCTACAACGGACTTTGCTTTGGCCTGGTATCCACCTTATCCACTATGGTTATCGGTGAAAGAGGATTTTAAAGTCATGAGGCAAGATGCACTTAAACTTGAAAAATGAGTGGTTGCGACCAAGCATAGTTTATATAGTTTCAAAGGATTCCTTCATCTGGATTTAAAACATGTCAGGATGGACACTCCAGAAAGTGAAGGTTTGGAAACCACGAACTCCTTGGTTACTTCGAATTCAATTCTTTTCTTCGAAATAATCTTTAACCCTCGCTCCCTTTACAACTATTGAGAGAAAGCACACCAAAGCGGTGAAGGCTACTACGTCGACAGGGTCTGCGCAAGCAGCCCCAATACCAAAGCCTTCGACAACTAGCATTCCTGAAGCGACTAGAGAAGTCAGCAAGACCAACAAGGTAAGCTTATACTCTTTACTTATTTTTTACCTACTTGTTGAATCATGCATTGAGTTGTGGTTTTTCCATTTTTGTTTCAGGATACCGGAAAACTTCCATTGTCTCCAAAAAAGAGAAAACTAATAAGCGAGTCCACCTCGACACCTGAAAAAACCAACACCATGCCATCTACAGACCTTACCAAAGCCAAAAAGAAGACGAAGAAAATAAAATCCTCCACTGCAGGTTCTCCTTCGAAGGAAACTTGTACCAAAAACCAATTCCTTCCAAGTACAAAAAAGAAAAAAGATAGTGTGGCCTCACTTGTAGCCCGAGTACTTGAAGAAATAGAAAGTGATAACTCCAGCCCTGAGGATGAGGTAGCAAAGGTAATGACTTTTATAAATTTTTCTTTTTAAGTTGACTTTTAAATCAATCAGATTTTAACCCATGTTTCATTTCACAGGAACAACCAATCACCCTTAGTGAATCTCTAGTTCAACATGGGGTTCCTCACAGCGCCAACACACCATCTATCCCATTTTCCTCAGCGAAAGTCTCAAACAAAGGCTCAACCATTGATGTGCACATGAAAGATCTCCAAACAAAGGACCCTGATTCTCCTTAATCACCGTAGAAATCGAAACGACAAACAATAACGGACGAACAAACCGATACTGCTGCTCAAGGGGAACCTATTCAAGCCAGCTCAGACGATACTCCATCTGTTGATGCTTCTCCGAAGGCTAATAGGTGGAAATCTGATGAAGAAGAATCTAATAGTGATGCCAATAAGTGTGCTGATGAAGATAACGTCATTCCACACAAAGATACCAACATGGATGACACTGAGGACCAAGACCAATAAATCCAAAACATTCTAACTTCATCTGAAACTGAGAATCCTACAACAAAATCTCCCAACTCCAAAGTTGTTGAAGATGCTCTTCCTTCTGTCGAAGAAATGGATCTTTTGAAGAAGATGAGCCCTATGCAGTATATCAGACTTTTTAGATCCATAAAGGACTTAATGACAGAAAGTCATTGCCCCAGCCTAACTACTGCTTCAAGTGAAACTTCGACTGACGAATCCAATGAAGCATTGCTTCAGGAAATCAAAGACACAGTCTTTGGGGTGGATTTATTTGAACTGGTGAAGACAAACGTAACTGCAGGTATCATTATGAGGAAGCTTATCCATAAAGTCGATTTGGGGAAATGTCCCCCTAAGATTGCCGAGGTTCTGATTGATTTAACCATGCTTATAAATAACTTGGAATCTAACTTTCTCAGAGAGAAATATGTGGATTCCAAACTCACGGAGAAGAAAAAACTTCAAGACTTGAAGTGGGCGCAATCTTTTGAGTTATCGGATAAGGTTGAGAAGCGCGAGAAAGCCACAAAACTTGCCCAAAAGGAGCAAGACAAGATTTCTTCTTCTATTGCCCTCTGGAGAAAGCAGATTGAAGAGTTGCAGAAGAAAATTTCTGAGGCTGAGAAACATCATCAGGCTCTTGAAGCATAGAAAAATGACGGAGCCAGCGAAGAGCTGAACCAAAGCATCCAATGTATTGATGAAACTAGGAGCTTAGAAGGAGAAGTAAATGCTCTTCGAACGCAAAAGCTTCCATTGTCTGCAGGCTAGGCTTTTCCAGGGCCAAATATGATAAGATGAGGACCAACCTACCTTTCTGATAACTTGTATTTTGACCAATTCGATTCTTGTTTTTTTTTGTATAGGCCAAAAAGCCTTATGCTGTAATTTCGAACAAAGCCAGTTTGGCACTTCAATACCATGTTTGGCCTTGTTACTTGTTACTTTATCTTTGTTACTCTGTCGAAATCTTCAGATCTTGAATGAAAGGCTTATATTTTTTCAAATACTTACCATTAATTCTTAAGATCCTCTTGTCTTCTGCCAGTTCCTCAATTTCGTAGGCATTATTAGTAAAGGTTCTGATGATTCGAAATGGGCCTTCCCAATGTGGGGACCATTTTCCTAACGACTTATTTTTCCTATCCAATGGCAAAATTACTTTCCAAACCAAATCATCGCTCAAAAAGATTTTACCATTAACCCTTTTGTTGTATGCTCTGGCTATCCTTTCTTTTTGTCTTCTCAAGACTTCTAGAGCATACAGTCTTTCTTCGTCCAAATCTATTAGTTCATTCATCATTGCTTCCCAATATAAATCTTAAGGAATCTCATTTTGCCTTTGAATTCTGACTGATTGTAAATAAATTTCTACTGGCAAGACTGCATCATGCCCAAATGTTAGACGAAATAGAGTTGTATTTGTTGCTTCTTTGGGAGATGTTCGACAGGCCCATAAAGCTTAATCTAGGGTTTTGTGCCAATTTTTTGGATTTCTTCCCACATGTCTTTTGATTAGCCCTATGATCACCTTATTAGCTGTTTCAACTTGCCCATTGGCTTGTGCATAATAACGTGTCGATGTTAACAATTTGAAACCCATTTCTTTAGCAAACTCCTGCATCTTTCGACCAGCAAACACTGATCCTTGATCAATTGTAATGGTTTCTGGGATTCCAAATCTATACATAATATGATTCTGTATGAATTCGATAATGACTTCTTGGTCGACATTCACCAGAGGTATTGCTTCTATCCATTTTTTGAACTAATCTATTCCTACCAAAAATGTATTTCTGATTTTTTGAGGATGACAATTTTATTTCGCCAATCAGATCCAATGCCCAACCCCTAAAAGGCCATGGCTTGATAATTGAATGAAGTTCACTTGTAGGAGCATGTTGAGTTCTTGCATGAACCTGACATTCTTGGAATCCCTTGGCGGAATCTATACAATCTTTCAAGATTGTAGGCCAATACATACCATATCGAAACAACAACCACTTCATCTTGTGATCCGCTTGATGTGCTCCACATTCCCCACTATGTATATTGGATAGTGCTATGTGAGCCTCACTTTACCCTAAACATTTTAATAAAACTCCCTCTGGGGTTTTCTTAAACAATTCGTTGCCTATTAACACATAACTCAAGGCTCTATATTTTACTTTTCTCTCTGCATCCACTGTTGGATCCTTCAAATAGTTTATTATTGGACTTCTCCAATCTGTATCTGCTAAACTATCTATGGCTAAAACGTCAAAATATGCATCATTCACATAACCTAGCCTTGAATTATTTAAATATGTTGGAGAAAGTTTAGTTGCTAGTACCTTACCACATACTTTGATTAGGCCTTCTAGTCTTTCCTTTGACACTTTATATCCTGAAGCTATCTGAGCTAGATCATTTGCTTCTTGATTCTTTAGTCTGGGGATATGTTTGATGTCTACGTATTCGAACTTTCGAAGCAGCCTATTTGCCATCACAAAGTAGAACATCAAGTTTTCTTTTATGCACTTTTATTCTTTGGTAATTTGCTTGATTACTAACTCAGAATCTCCTATTATTTCGACTCTAGTTGCCCCCAATTCCAATAAAGTATCAAGTCCTGCTATGAGTGCTTCATACTCTGCTTCATTGTTTGAGAAACGAGACCTAATTATCTTATACTTGAGCTTTTTTGGAATTCTATCTGGAGAAATAATCAAGATTCCAATCCCAGTTTCATTTTTATGTGCAGAGCCATCAAAGAATAATTTCCACGGTTCTAGTTCCACAAAGTTTTGGGATATTCCGACCACTGCATGGTCGACAATGAAATCAGAGACTACTTGCCCCTTCATTACTTTCAAATGCAGGAAAGTTAAAGAGTACTCCGTTAAAGCCAAAGCCCATTTACCAATTCGACTGTGCAAAATTGGTTTGGACAACATATGTTTAATAACATCAAAGTGTGAAGAAACAAAAACATCAACTGGCTTTATATAATATTTTAATTTTGTACATGAGAAGTATAGACAAAGACATATCTTTTCTATATCGCTATATCTAGTTTCTGCGTCATTTAAGACCATACTTAAGTAGTAAATGGCTCTTTCGGCACCATTATCATCTTCTTGGGCCAACTTGCTTCCGATCGTTTTGTCTGATGCTAAAATGTACAATCTCATGCACTTGTTTCTTCTTGGAAGCGAAAGAATTGGTGGATGCACCAAGTATTGCTTGATCCTTTCGAATGCCTCCTGATGTTCTTCGTTCCAGACAAAGGCCTCTTGTTTTAATCGTAAGAGTGGGGAAAAGGCTTGAGTTCGACCAATTAGGTTGGATATAAACCTTCGTAAGAAATTTATCTTTCCTAAGAGTGATTGCAACTCTTTCTTTGTCGATGGCGCCTTTGCCTCAAAAATTGCCTTTGTCTTGTTTTGGTTGATTTCTATACCCTTCTTATGGACCACAAAGCCCAGAAAATCACCTGCCTGCACAAAAAATGCACACTTAAGGGGATTCATTTTTAGGCCATGCTTTCTCATTCTTTCGAATGATTGTCGAAGGTGATCCAAATGGCTTGGCCCTGATATAGATTTCACCACTATGTCATCAATATAAACCTGCATAAAGGTCTCAATAAAGTCATGGAATATTGAATTCATTGCCCTTTGATAGGTTGCCTCAGCATTTTTTAGGCTAAAGGGCATAACCACCCATTCATAGGTGCCTATTGCGCCAGGGAATCGAAACACTGTCTTTGGCACATCTTCTTCTGCAATAAAAATCTGGTTATATCCTGAATAACCATATAACATACTAAGGTATTCATAACCAGTAGCAGAATCTACTAAAATTTCAGCCACATGCATTGGGTATTCATCTTTAGGAGTAGCTGAATTTAAATCATGAAAATCTATACATACTCTAAGAGAACCGTTTTTATTAATTACAGGAACTATGTTAGCTATCCATTCGACATACCTTGTGGTCCTGATGAACTTGCAACGTAGGAGTCTTTCGACTTCCTCTTTTATTTTTGACAATATTTCTAGCGCGAATCTCCTTGGGCTATGCTGGATGGGCTTCTTTCTGTCCTTTATTGGTAGCTTCAATTCGACCAGTTCCCTGCTTAAACCAGGCATTTCGTCATAGTCCCAGGAGAAACAATCTTTATACTTCCTGAGCAATTGGATCACTTTTTCTCTTACTTTTGGGTTCAATTTCACGTTGACGTACGTTGGCCTCCTTTGAGTTGCATCTCTTAGATCCACTTCCTCGAGAGGGTCTTGCACCAGCATCTTCGTGTTGGATGCCGCTGGATCCTTCTCGAATCCCAAAGGCTCATCGTCATAGATGGAATCAAGCCTTTGGTCTTTGTCTTCGAAAAGTGTGTCTTCGTTAGGTGGTTCAGGTTTGAAGAAAATTCCTGGCCCCTTGTGTTAGAACAAGATTGGTTCTGATCATATCTCAGAGTTTTGATGATAACAATAAAATATATTTTATATAATTGATACTCTGATGAGCATATATATTTGTTTCAGATAATGTTCTGACTGAAGTATTTTCCTAGATGAAAATCATTTTGACGTGTTGAGCTGAAAATAAATGAAGAAGTTCTTTGATGAAAGAACTATTTGTTTTAGCGCAAGTTCTGATGCTGACTCTAATAAGAAACTATTTAATGCATCTTCTAAAGCTTAGCAAGTTTCCATGTAAACCATGTTCATAAGTATTCTGCAAGCAAGCGCTGATAAGAAGTTATTTGCAAGCATACTCTGAAGGAAGACGTGAAGCTAGTTCTGAAAGAATAAAGAAGCTAACAAGTCTTGTCAAGTTTCAGGAAACATGCTCTGACAAGTGCCGTTTGTTCATTTAATGCAAAGACGGCTACGTGCACTCAAGTGTCTACGCTAGTTCATTGGAAAATGCAATACTGCAAGAAAACACACAAACATCTATTGCTCCACACTTTTGAAGGCATCAACGATCGTTTTCTTCATGCTATAAATAGAAGATCATTTATTGCAAGCCAATAACCCAACTATGTGAAAAATATTTTGCTGCTCACAAATTATTTTACAAACACTTTGTGCAAAACTAATCTTAGTGAAAAATCACAGTTTGTGATTTAGCTTTCTAAGAAGCAATTTGTTTCACTATCTGTAAAGATTTAATTCTTGTATTTGTTCCTTGAGAGACCAAGCTTGGTCAGATTTCTCAAGAAGGCTAGGACTAGTTTGAGTCTTAGTGGTGTTAGTCACTTGTAAGTTTACTTGTGCTTTGAATTGTTAGTCACAATAGTTTGGTTGTGTGATTGTAATCTATTTGATTATAGTGAATTAAGTCCTTGTTGAGAAAGGCAAAATCACCTTGGCGGGTGGACTGGAGTAGTTTGAGTTCAAATGAACCAGGATAAAAATAATTGTGTCTTTCCATTATTGCTGAGCCTTTAAGAAAAAGAAAAAGAGAAACTTATTCAACCCCCCCTTCTAAGTGTTTTTTCACCTTCAATTGGTATCAGAGCTTGACTCTGAGCGCAAACACTTAACCGTGTCAGGAAAAGATCCAGAAAGAAAACACAATGGCAACTGAACAAAACAACAATAACTACACCAAACCTCCAGTGTTTGATGGAGAAGATTTAGATTATTTGAATGATAGACTAGAAAGTTTCTTTCTAGGTCATGATAGTGATTTATGGGATATAGTCTTGGATGGTTACGCACATCCTATAGACTCAGAAGGAAACAAGATTGATAGAAAATATATGGATAGACAACAAAAAGCTGATTTCAAAAATTACCACAGAGCTAGAAATATTTTTCTAAATGCTATCTCTAAAATGGAATATGAGAAGATCACAAACAGAGATACAACACATGATATGTTTGAGTCTCTCAAAATGACTCATGAAGGAAACGCTCAAGTGATGGAGTCTAAAGCTCTGGCTCTCATCCAGAAGTATGAAGCCTTCAAAGTAGAAGAAAGTGAATCTATAGAAGCTATGTTCTCAAGGTTCCAAACTCTGATCGATGGCCTAAGAGTTCTGAACAAGGGATACACTAAGGTAGACCACGTTAAGAAGATCATCAGAAGTTTACCCAGAAGATGGGCACCTATGGTCACTGCTTTCAAAGTATCAAAAGATCTGAACAACGTGTCTCTTGAAGAACTCATCAACGCTCTAAGAAGTCATGAGATAGAACTTGATGAGCACGAGCCTCAGAAGAAACGTCAGTCTGTTGCCCTTAAATCAATTAAAAAATATGAAACTAACGCTTTTCAGGCTGAAGAAGGAAACTCTGAAGAATCTGCGTCAGAAGAAGATGAACAATCCTTGCTCTCCAGAAGGATTAATCAGATGTGGAAGCACAGACAGAAGAAGTTCAGGAACTTCAAGAAGTCAAAAGATAAACCAGAATCTTCTGGACACAAAAAGTCAAACAGAAGAGAGATAATCTGTTATGAATGTAAAGAACCTAGACACTACAAGAGTGATTATCTAAAAATTCAAATAGAAAAACCAAAGAAAAAGTTTGGTAGAAAGAAAGGTATGATGGAAACCTGGGACGACTCAGAATCCTCTAAAGATGAATCTGATTCTGAAGATGAGAACGCCAACCTAGCTCTGATGGCTACCACAACAGATGACTCAGACTGTGAGTCAGAACCAAAAGAGGTATTCTCTGAATTTACTAGAGATGAACTTGCTGAAAGTTTATCAGAACTTATGGAAAACTATAGTCAACTCAAAATCAAATACAAGAAACTCAAAAAGAGTCTTGCATCTGATCTTGAGAAACATGAAACAGAAAAATCTCAACTCAAAGAAAATAATTTTAAACTTAAAGAGGAAATTCAAAAAGTTCAAAAAAATTCTAGTTCAGATTTTGTGTCAAGTTCAAAAGACATTCTTAAAGAATATGACTGTAGCTTTCAAACTTTTCTTGCTAAAAGCATAGATAGAAGCAAAATGGCTTCAATGATCTATGGAGTTTGTGGGAACAATAGAAGAGGAATTGGATATGAAACTCCCAAAGGGAAGGAGACATATATACCAAAACATGTTGCTAAGATGACTTTCACATATAAACCTCTGAACAAACAATTCAAATTTGGACACACACATGATAATATACATCAAACTCTGGAGACTCTTATGCTAATCCAAAGCTCAAACAGAACTTTAAATACTCTAACTCAAGAGGACCCAAAAAGATATGGGTACCTAAGGAGAAAATAATATTTGTTGCAGATGTCCTTAATAGCTTAATTGAGACACCAGTCATGGTACCTGGAATCTGGGTGCTCACGACACATGACGGGAAGAAAGTCTATGTTCCAAAACTTGGAATTTAAAGCTGGAGGAGACGTCAAGTTTGGAGGTAATCAGAAATGGAAGATTATTGGTTCTGGAACCATTGGAAACAGTAACCTTCCTTCTATCTCTAATGTTTTATTAGTAGTAGGATTAGCGTATAACCTGCTCTCCATAAGTCAATTAAGTGACAACGGTTATGACATTATCTTTAATCAAAATTCCTGTAGAGCTGTTAGTCAAAAAGATGGAACAATCCTCTTTTCTGGCAAGAGAAAGAACAACATCTACAAAATTGATTTGTCAGATCTTAAAACTCAGAATGTAAAATGCATTTTGTCTGTTAGCAATGAGCAATGAGTATGGCACAGAAGATTGGGACATGTCAGTTTGATAAAAATCTCTCAATTAAATAAACTAAATTTAGTCAGAGTACTTCCCAATCTGAAGTACAACTCAGAAGCTCTGTGCGAAGCATGTCAAAAAGGAAAATTTTCAAAACCTTCTTTTAAATCAAAAAATGTTGTTTCTTCCTCTAGGCCATTAGAACTACTTCATATTGATCTGTTTGGGCCAGTTAAAACTGCATCCATCAGAGGCAAGAAGTATGGATTGGTCATTGTTGATGACTACAACAGATGGACATGGGTTAAGTTTTTAAAACACAAGGATGAGTCACATTCTGTGTTCGTTGACTTCTGTAACCAAGTGCAAAACGAAAAAGATTTTAGAATTATAAAAGTCAGAAGTGATCATGGAGGAGAATTTGAAAACCATAATTTTGTAAAATATTTTAAAGAAAATGGTATTGTTCATAATTTCTCTTGTCCTAGAACTCCCCAACAAAATGGAGTTATAGAACGAAAGAATAGAGCGTTACAAGAAATGGCCAGAACCATGATCAATGAAACAAATATGGCTAAGCACTTTTGGGCAGAAGTTGTGAACACAACATGTTATATTCAGAATAGAATCTCTAGAAGACGTATTCTTGAAAAGACTCCTTATGAATTGTGGAAAAACAGAAAACCCAACATTTCATATTTCCATCCTTTTGGATGTACTTGTTTTATTCTGAACACTAAAGATAATCTGAACAAGTTTGATTCTAAAGCACAAAAGTGTTTTCTGCTTGGATATTCTGAACGCTCAAAAGGCTATAGAGTATACAACATAGAAACTCTGATTGTTGAAGAGTCAATCAAAGTCAGGTTTGATGACAAGCTTGGCTAGCAACATCCAAAGCAAATTGATATTTCTGTAGGTACAAAAGATCATCTCTCAAACTCTGAAAAGTCAGAAGCAAAGGAAGACTCAGAAGCAAAGGAAGACTCAGAAGATCCTCCTCTTGATAATGCTCTGGATAATCTCAGAATCTCTGAACAACCCACTCAGAAAAGGTTTCCCAGAATCGCTTCAGCTTATAAAGAAGACGTGATTATTGGAAGAAAAGAAGATCCCATCAGAACAAGATCCTCTCTCAGAATCAATGAAGAATCATTGTTTGGATTGGTATCTCTGATAGAGAAAACCTCTATTGATGAAGATCTGGAAGACAATGATTGGATCCTAGCAATGCAAGATGAACTCAATCAATTTTCCAGAAACGATGTATGGGATCTAGTTCCAAGACCCGAAGGATTCAACATTATATGAACTAAATGGGTTTTCAGAAACAAACTAAATAAGCAAGGAGAGATGGTCAGAAACAAAGCACGACTGGTTGCACAAGGTTATAGTCAACAAGAAGGAATTGATTATAATGAAACCTTTGGCCCAGTCTCCAGGTTAGAATCTATTAGATTATTAATTTATTTTTCTGTTCAAAATAACATTTCATTATATCAAATGGATGTTAAAAGTGCATTTTTAACTGGCTATATAGAAGAAGAAGTTTATGTCCATCAACCTCCTGGCTTTAATGACTCAAAGTATCCAGAACATGTTTTTAAATTAAAAAAGTCTTTATACGGTTTAAAACAAGCTCCTAGCGCTTGGTATGAACGTTTGAGTAATTTCCTTTTAGAAAAAAATTTTACCAGAGGGAAAGTGGACACAACTTTATTCAGAAATACATTTAAAAATGACATTTTAATTTATCAAATTTATGTTGATGATACTATTTTTGGAACCTCTAATATCTCTCTTGGAAAAGAATTTGTTGAGACCATGCAGGCAAAATTTGAGATGAGCATGATGGGAGAATTGAAGTTCTTTCTAGGAATACAAATTAACCAGACTCCAGAAGGTACTTACATACATCAGGCGAAAATCCTAGAAGAAAAATCTCAAAGCTCTGATGAAAATTCTCAGAAAGTTTTTCTTATAAAAATATTTATTTCAGGGGGAGATTCTTATCTCTTGTTCAATTTTATTTCTAAATCTGAATATTTTTGTCATCATCAAAAAGGAGGAGATTGTTAGAACAAGATTGGTTCTGATCATATCTCAGAGTTTTGATGATAACAATAAAATATATTTTATATAATTGATACTCTGATGAGCATATTTATTTGTTTCAGATAATGTTCTGACTGAAGTATTTTCCTAGATGAAAATCATTTTGACGTGCTGAGCTGAAAATAAAATGAAGAAGTTCTTTGATGAAAGAACTATTTGTTTTAGCGCAAGTTCTGATGCTGACTCTGATAAGAAACTATTTAATGCATCTTCTAAAGCTTAGCAAGTTTCCATGTAAACCATGTTCAGAAGTATTCTGCAAGCAAGCGCTGATAAGAAGTAATTTGCAAGCATACTCTAAAGCAAGACGTGAATCTAGTTCTGAAATAATAAAGAAGCTAACAAGTCTTGTCAAGTTTCAGGAAACATGCTCTAACAAGTGTCATTTGTTCATTTAATGCAAAGACGGCTACATGCACTTAAGTGTCTACGCTAGTTCATTGGAAAATGCAATACTACAAGCAAACACGCAAACATTTATTGCTCCACACTTTTGAAGGCAGCAACGGTCGTTTTCTTCATGCTATAAATAAAAGATCATTTATTGCAAGCCAACAACCCAACTATGTGAAAAATATTCTGCTGCTCACAAATTATTTTACAAACACCTTGTGCAAAACTAATCTTAGTGAAAAATCACAGTTTGTGATTTAGCTTTCTAAGAAGCAATTTGTTTCACTATCTGTAGATTTAATTCTTGTATTTGTTCCTTGAGAGACCAAGCTTGGTCAGATTTCTCAAGAAGGCTAGGACTAGTTTGAGTCTTAGTGGTGTTAGTCACTTGTAAGTTTACTTGTGCTTTGAATTGTTAGTCACAACAGTTTGGTTGTGTGATTGTAATATATTTGATTATAGTGAATTAAGTCCTTGTTGAGAAAGGTGAAATCACCTTGGCGGGTGGACTGGAGTAGTTTGAGTTCAAACGAACCAGGATAAAAATAACTGTGTCTTTCCATTATTGTTGAGTCTTTAAGAAAAAGAAAAAGAGAAACTTATTCAACCCCCCCTTGTTATGAATCCCTTCAGCATTGGCTTCAACAGCCATAATTTTAACTTCGGCTTCCAAATCCGTTTTCATCCTATTTTCAGCCAAATAGGCTGAAATCTTCTTGAAGTAAGAAGACTCAGACATGGAAATAGACTTTGTTTTCCCAGCCAGTTGGCCAAATTCCTGGGACTCCAAGCACGTTGTTGTACCATAAAATTTACCCTCTCATTTTACTCAATACATGTCAATTGAGGTCCCCAAGTTGCTCAAGGAAGCCCAAGAGTTGACCATACAAACTCTCTCCTAAGGCAGTATACCCCAAGTTAGGGTTTCTATTTTCATCAAGATGAGAGGACCACAAAGTCCTCCTATTCTCTCCATGGTCTTAATATGTTCCCAAGATCATCCATGACAAGTTTCAAGCCTTGCATAATAAGTTTTCTCAGCCAACTACTCAAATGCTTGAGAATCGACTGTATTAGGTCAAAAGTCAAATGTGGGCCACATACAATCAAACTCCAGGATTTTGGGTCAACATCATCATTTTGAAGTGTCATCCATCATTTTATCAAGGGTTGATCATGATTCCCCAAGGAATGCTCCAAATTCATCAAAACCAAAAGTTGCTAAATTAGGGTTTTGCAGGAAAAGTCAACCCAACTTTGACCAAGCATAACTTCTTCATGCTTTATCAGAAATTTTCCATCCAAATCTCATTTTTAAGAGGATGAAATTCCCTACAATTCATCTTCATATCATAAGTTCAAAATATTCACTCATAAAAAGATATGAATTTTGACATTATAGGTCCTTTTGAAAAGTCAACAAAAACACCTTTTGGGTCAAAGCTTCATACATGAACATGGAAGACTCAATTGAGATGAGACCAAAAGGGTTGCTTAGGGGACATCCTAAGCTTTCTAAAAAGTCCAAGAACATTTGTTGTAACCCAAAATTTTCCCTCTCATTTATCAAGATTTTCCTCACAAGACTTCTTGGACTCAAGACAAGATTAGGGTTTGGTCAGCTCAAGACACCTCATCTTGCACTGATAACCTAAAATTAGGGTTTGAGTTTGCACAAGGATTTTTTTGGACCATCAATGCTTCATGTGACTTTCATACACCATTTTGGACCCCTAATATTGCTCATGTTAAGTTTCAAGCCTTGAATCACATTTTTTATCAGTCAATTGGACAGTTGACCTAAAAACCAGCTGTATTGGGGAAAAAGTCAACCATGGCCAATTTACAGTCAAACTTCATAGTTTTTGATCCACAACAACATTTTAGACTCATATGTACCATTTGATCAAGTTTGGATCACAACTCCTCAAGAAATTTAATCAAATCATCAAAAGGGCAAAATGGTCAAAATCAGGGTTTTTGACTGAGGAAGGGCAATTTCTGATTTTTAACCTAGCAAATGACAAATTGGGTTCAAACATGATGTCAAGGATTCAATGGCATCATCTTGACCTAATTACATGGTTCAAAAGATCTCAAGTTCATTTGATTGACAGATGAATTTTTGCAGTCAACTGATCAAAAGTCAATTGTACACTGAAAAGTCAAACTTTGACTTTTTGGTCAAAATCAAGTGCAAAGGGTCATAATTCATCAAGATATGTCAAAATATGAAACTTGTTCACCAAGAAAACCAATTTTGAAAATTAGGGTTTTGAATTTGAAAATTTTCATAACTTAGAATTTTTCTAAGTATGGAAATTTTCTTATTTTTTCCCAACTTTTCCCAACTTTTTCACCATGATGAAATTTGATTCAAAGAAAACTTCCAACATGAAAGTTGTAGTCCTCCTTGAAATCTATAACTTTTCCTCACAAACTTTTACCAAAAGATGCTTGTATCTCAAGTTATGAATTTGTGAACATAGGTCCATGAACTTCTTAACTTAGTGAAAATTTGCCCTAATTTAGGCAGGTTTTGGACCCAACTTCATGGACATTTTTCACCTAGTTCCAAGAGGTATCTCAAAATGAATTTAAAAGATGTATTATAGAGCATATTTCAAGCTTTCAAAAATGTCCAAGAACTCTCCAAGATCATTTTTCGTTAGGGAGAATCGAAGAAGGGAAGTTGGTATTTTGTCACTTTTGTTCAAGCCATTTTTACATGAGATCAAGTTGCAAATCAGATCCATGATGCTTGTACCTTGCTTTACAGGTCCTAAACTCATTCTACACTCCATAATTAAATGCAAACTCATAAGATAAAGGCTTTATTTTCACTTTTGAAGCATTGTACAAGAGATATGTCCATTTTTAGCATAAAGGTTACAATGCCATTTTCATAAAGTGACCTTTTGAAATTTTGTCAACCTTGAGCCTTGGACCTGTCCCTTTGATGCAAACAACTTCCACAGGTCTTAAGCAATTTGTATAAGCCCTTTGCAGCCCTCAAGCTAGCCAGTACAAGCATGTTGCATAAGTCATGTCACTTTACTTAAAAAGAAAGAAAGTTGGTGAAAAGGAAAGAGCTTGCACATCAGATGAGGAGTGGACTTTGTATCCATTCTATACATATTCACAAACATATCACAAGGCAACACACGATTACTTTGCATCCAAAACACTCTCAAACTCAAAAAACACAAAATTCTGCCAAAACATCCTGTTTCTGCAAAACCATAGCAAACTCATTTTTTGCTCGTGCATTTTGTGGCTTGACACTTGAAACATCTTATCCACATCATATCAAAGCTATCCAAGTCCTTACCCTGCATCTGTAAGTCCTGTTTCAGCCATTTGCATTTCCAAACTTGGAGCTTGCAGCTTGACTTATGCAGAGACTTCTGGCCATCCACAAAGCAAGCTAGGCATTGGAATAGCTTGAAGGAAGTCAAAGGAAACTCACACGATCCTCAGGCCTCCATCAAAGTCCCTGCATTACTCTATCCAAATCCAACTGAAGGAGGTATTTTTCAAAACTCTATCTCTCTGAATAGGCATCCTCAAGCCACGATTTGTGAAGAAAAAATGTAGCCCTTAATATGGTGAAGCTGTACATATGCATACTTGTCATTTATATTAACTGTGCCATGAGAATTTGAAGCTTGAAGTTCTAGGATTTTTTAGGTCACGAATTAGGGCTGATAAAATTCTCCCTGATCTTTTAGAGTTAGATTACAAATTTTATATGGTTGGAATCGTGAGCTCAAATGCCACAAGTTTCATGTTATAAGTTTTTGTTTTTGTGCAAGCATCTGAGAGTTACAGGTTTGAAGCCAAACACGCGCGCAGAGATGGCTGGAGGACAAGGATGAGTTTCCTTGGGATTTTTGGCGCGCCTGGCCTTTTTGTTTTTACTTTTTGCACCTCCTGGATTACTTTTGCACCCCCTTGACTATTATTTTATATTTTTGCATTTTTCTTTATATTTTCATATTTATTGCTTTTAATTATTTTTCTGGACATTAAAAAATCATAAAAATTAATTTCTTTATTTTTGAAATTTTTATTTTATTTTATTTATTTTTTTACATGAAAAATAGTTTATTTTAATAAATAGAACTTATTTTCTTAAATAGTTTTTAAATAAATATAATAAATACTTAATATTTTTTATCATATTATTTATACCCATAAAACACTTATTTTCTATACATATTGAATTTTTAATATTTATATATTATATTATTTATTATTTCTTGTACAAAAAATGGACAAAATAATAATATAGAACATATATTTTCTTTTAATAAAAAAATTAGGGTTTCACCCCTTTCAAAAAATAATAATATTTTTTCTCTTATTTCTAGGGTTTAAATAAATTATTTTCTCATACATTGAACAAATACAAAACATTTTTTTGCATAAATACATTTGCATTGCATTTTAATATTTGTATATTTATTTAATGCGCACAATATTCGATTGGATTGTAATAGTATTTTTAGGTTTATATTTGTGCAATATCCCTATTCAAAAACTTGTATCCCCCCTCCGATAATAATTGTTGTAATAGCTTAGTTTACATTTACGCAATTTATCGCTTTTATACCATGTTTAGTAAACTAGGGTTTGCATGACAAGACCAAAAACAAAACAAATAGAAAAAAAACCTAATGCAAGACAAAAGCATGAAAAATGACACACTTTGCACACAAGCACCCTTAGGGTTTCTCCCACTTGGTTGCCTAAAATAAAATGGCCATGTTACGTATGCGAAGTATCTTGGCAAAACAAAACAAAAATAAGATCATAGTCCCTCGATGACGCTATCAAAAGGTTTCCTAAAAACAAAATGATCTTGGTCCCTCCAAACATGCTAAGATACTTGGCAACATTGCTATCATGGTCATACGATGACCCACGCCCGTCCCGTTTACATCCAAAGATAGGGTTACTTACCAAAACAATGGTAAGTCAACAATGTCAAAGGAACAAAAGTGCACAATAGAGACATTTGAGTAGGTAGATAGCTTCTAAGTTACTTGCTCCATTTCAAAACAATCCTTGCTATTTTCAAAAACAAACACACACACATTTCAAAAACATTTCAAAACATCTTACAAAACATTGAAACATTTTTCAAAAGACAAACATCTTTGTATACATTCTCACGAACGAGAATCATTACAAAGATTTCCTAAATGAATGGCATCTTTTTAAAATACTTTCAAAACCACACCAAACACAAAGCACCATTTCAAACAATTTCAAAGTAAAGCAAGTGATCTAAGCAAGTAACTAAGTGCCCATGGAAAACCATGGATGAAAAGGGTGCTAGCACCTTCCCTTTTCATAATCTACCCCCCGAACTCAAGAAAACATCTCAAAGGTCTTTCCTGTGATTTTTTACCTTTCCTTTTGGATAAAATAAAAGTCGGTGGCGAATCTTGCTAACCGCGACATTTGCGACGAAACACAAAACCTTCAAGTCAGTTCTCCCACCATATCACCAAAATTGGCGACTCTGCTGGGGAAAATTATAAAAATGGGGTTACCTTAGGGTTTAGATCACCTTTATTTGCTTACAATTGTTTGACTTGTTTGCTTTAAACTTTGGTTCTATTGTTTGGTTTTGAATCCTCTACCCGGATTTGGGAAATATTATAGGTAAATAGCAATACGTTGTGGAAACTGTGCGTGGTATACCGACACGGCCTAAATAATAGCTATGTTAGTGTGACATAGTTGTGGGTACCGGTATCCTTTGAGTCAATCAAAGAGAATACGGGGCCGCTGAGTGATGTCATGAAGCACTAACGAACTTCTAGAACCTTTACTTGACCAACTTGGCCTTTTAGGATGCAGTGAGATGACCGGCTTTGGTGCAGTCCGAAGTTGATAAATACTCGATACTACACTCATTGAGGGTTGGTTCCTTAGAATATTTCGGTCGCCAGTTGTGATCGGTGGAAATAGAACTGACTATTTTGAAATGCTGGTTCGCGAAATGTCGCGGTAAGCAAGAGTCGCCACCGTCTTTTATGTTCTCCAACATGGAAAGGACAAAAGCACAGCAAAATTCCTTATTGAGAATGTTCCCGGTTCGCGAGGTAGATTTATAGAAAGGGAAGGTGTTAGCACCCTTTCTATCCGTGGTTATCCACGGGCTCTTAGGTACTTGCTCTTATGTTTTCAAAATTGTTGCTTTTCAAGTGTGTGTGGGTTTTGAAAAAGTTTCATTGAAAGATTTCTGAGTGACTCTTGTATCTGTCCTCAAGAGTGTTTGAAAAATTTGCTTTGAAAACTTTTGAAAGTGTCTGTGAAAAGATTGTTTTGTTTTTGAGAGAGCAAGTACCGATGAGTCATCTACCTACCCTAAGGAATTAGGCTGTGTAAGAGTCCTTAAGGTAGTGCCATCCCACCATTGAGAGGTAGGTAGCACCACCGTTGGAGGTGTTCGGGTCAATTCGATTGTAGGGACAGTGTGGTCACCGAAGCAATAGTAGGACACCTTAGAAGTAACCCTAATGTCCTAGATCCTTTTTATCCGAGGTAACTGTTTCGAGGAAACTGGATCTTAGACATAAGGGCGACCGCTAAAACACCCTATACTTGACGACCACTTTCGAGGCAACGAGTGAGGCGTACCCTAGAAGTGGCATATGCTTTGTGTGTTGTTTTCATGTTAACATTTATCTTGGATCATGCAATTGTGAGCTACGAGTTATTTTTAATTATCATACATTCTTTCATGCAATTTAGCAGTTAGAAGTGCGGAAAATAAAATACGGAAAGGTAAAAACTACGCTATTACAAGGCGCGAGTCTATACATCGCCAAAAAACAAAGACCCGTTTTTGATAAAAGTATGGAAAGTAAAAAAAGCAATAAACCTAATTACTATTACATCCGGAAAGCAGTTACATAATAATCCAATAAAATAATGCGCAAAATAGAAATTAAAATCAGGACGTCCTCGGGTTTTGACCCTTTGCTTGAAATTAAAAGTTTTTTGTCCTTTTGTTTGAAATTAAATTAAATTAAACCTAAATCTAATTATTTAATTATTTACCAAAAAAATGTTTTTTATGTTTTTTTATATTTAATGAAAATAAGAAAAGAATTTAAAAGTTAGTAAACAACCCTAATTCTAGATTATTTTAATTATTAATAAAAATGTCAAAGTTGACCTAATTTACTAATTAATTAATTTACATGTTTATGTACAAAATAATAATAATTAATAATGATAATAATAATTAATTAAGAAAAAAAAAGATTAAAAGTGTCAAAACCTAATTCTATATAATTTTTATTTATTAAGAAAAAGATTAAAATATAAACCTAAATTAAGCTAAGTTAATTATTTAATATTTATTTACAAAAATAAGTTAATGGTGAAATTATTAATTAATTAAAATAATTTACAATTTTTGATTTCCTGATTTTTATGATGAAAAGTTAATTTGTTGTGAATTAATGATAATTATTAAACAATTAAAAGAATTAAAAAAGAAGAGAAAATAAATAAAACTATGCAAACCAAGGGGGTTAGATGGCCCATGTGGAGGTGAGATTGCAGTAATTCTGGCCCAAGAAAGACCAAGCCTGTTTGGCTTTTCACTGATCACGTGCATGCTGTTTGACTGGGAGTATCATGGTCTTCACTCTGTGGGCATTGGATTGGGCATCATGGCCACTTGGCAAGCTTATGCTGAGCGTGCATGGTGGAACTCTGAATGATTGTTGCATTGGAAAGCTTTAAGCAAAATAAGAACAATTATATGGGGGACCTGGGAATCGAACCCAGGTCCCAGTACTTGCAAGCCACGTCCTTTGCCAACTGAGCTATCCAACGCTTTTGTAATATAAATGAACAACAAATATTATATAAAAAAACAATCATTATGGCAATCAAACAAAATAACGCGCGCTGGATTTGAACCCTCTAATCACGTTGAGCCACGCACGTCATCTTCTTCGTTTCCTGTAAAAAAACACAACAAGATAGCGGGGATTTTAAACCCCCACAAAACAAAAGTCCTAATAATAGCGATTAGAGCTATGGGTCACATAAAAAGAGCGCGAGGGTCTTAATGGTTTCGTCTTGTCCTGGAGAATTTATCTATATAGGTCTTGAGGCCTAATTTTACAGCATATGAAAACCCCCAATATGGAAGCTCTGAAACCCTAGCGTTTGTCCATGGCAGATTTTGATACAGGATGTTTCAACACAATTAATCCACACCAAAAGCTTCAGGAAGATGTCAGCAACACAAATCAATAATCAAAACATATCAATGATGCATAAAAAATGGATTTCGATTATGGCAATGTTTGTTCAAACCGTGACTCTGTTTTACCATTTCTTTGTGTATTAGAGCTTGTTCTTGATGGCAATAGACTCCTGGAGACTTAGGCAAGGTGTTGGAATCCTTTTCAGGCTTTGAATCATGCTGCAATAATGATTTCAGTTTCACAATTTTCTTGAGTTTTTTGCAATTTGGTTATATGGTTTCAGCAGCAATTGTGCGTGTCTAAGAATAGGGTTAGCTTTTGCCTTTGTATTGAAATAAAATTAGGTTAGAATTAAGCCCATAAGTCCATGCAATAATGTTTTCAATCCTTGATTTTCAATCATATAATTTCCAATCTTTTTTGAATGAAAACCTTGCCAAATATGGCTGATTTTCCCTTTTTGATTGAGAAACGAGTTTTCCAGCTTGCCCTGATCTGATTTGCCTCACAAAAGATCCAAAAACATATCTTTTAATTTTCCTACAATTAAAACCAATTAAATGAATTAATATTAATATAAATTCAATTAATTAATTAAAAATAAGAAAATAAATCATTTTAAGTTAAATGGGTCGTGCATAGGTTTTGGGTAAAGATTCAAGAAAGAATTTGAGGCCCATTAGCAAAAATGAAGTGTTTTAGGCAAAGTTGACTTTTGAAAGTTCCCAAAAATTTCCCAACTTCTCCAATGCATATTTTGCTCAATTTTGAAGCTATGAACATGTTCTTGGACATTTTCGAAAGGTCTTGAAGTCCTATAACCAATGACTTTGGTCCCATGTCATTTTGATTTACCAATCTCAAGTTATGGTCTTTGACTTAAAGTGCCTTTTTGTTGACTTTTGAAAATGACCTATAATGTTGAAATTGATAACTTTTTGTGAGAGCGTTTCTTGGACTTGGAATGTGAATATGAGTTGTAGGATATGTCATCCCCTTCAAAATGAGCATTGGATGGGATTTTTATGATGAACCATGAAAAAGTTATGCCTTGGTCAATCTGCAGTTGACTTTTCAACTGTCCAAAAATAGAAACTTTTGCATCTTGAGACTTTTTCAGCCATGCTTGTGGAATCATGATCAAATGATGATTGTGGCTTCAAAATAAGGTGTTGACAAAAAAATTTGACTTTTGACTGTCAAATGACCATTTTGCCCCTGTAGTTGACTGTGAAGCAATTAGGGTTTTTGACTGTGCAACTTGACCTTGTGAGTCTTGAAACTTGACATGTAGGTGCTTGACAATGTATATGAGCATATGTGACTTGATTTAAGCCATTGAAAACCTCAAATTCTTTGAAGGAACCAAAACCCTAATTTTGACTGCCTTAGGAGGCAATTGGACTGTGCAACCCTTGAGAGATTTTGAACCATTTGGAGGTTGATCTTGACAAATCTTGAAGAATATGGGACGGAAAATTTTGGGGTACAACAGTTGCCCCTTCTCAATCTTCTTAGACCTGAGGATGTAGATTGGCTGGCGTGCCTTTCGTAATCCGAAGGTGGAAGATGATTGAACACTAAAGTGCCCAGAAATTTGCACTCGCATAATAGAGTGTCAGCAGCGTGATGCCGGGAATGAGCTTACAGATGCCATTTGGAGAGATGGTGGATAAGAGGATGGGCTTATAGATGCCATCTGGAGGTGTGACAGAACCCTGTCGGGAATGGGCTTATAGATGCCATTTGGAACTGTTGGTAAGTGGATGGGCTTACAGATGCCATCTAGGTGTCGATCGCATAAGAGATTCCTTTGCGAGAACTTGTGTACCTGAGAAAGAAAGATAATTACCTGGCCTGTTACAGGGGTTGATCTTCAAACTCTTTATGTAGACGTATCCTGGCTGGATACATGTATCGAATCTCTAAACTCTTCATGTAGATATGCCCTGGCTGGATACAGGTATCGAGTCTACAATCAGTTACTCACAGATATGCCCTGGCTAGATACAAGAATCGAATCTGGAATTAGTCGTCAACAGATATTCCCTGGTTGGATACAGGAATCGAATCTTCAAACTCTTCAGACGTGCCCTGGCTGGATACAGGAATCGAGTCCGAAATTCAAAAAGGTTGGTGAGTTGTCTCTACTGACAGGTTTATCTCAGAAAACCTTTAGGGATTGATTTAACTGAACCAAGGAAGATATTGTCTTTTCTGACGAGTTGTCTCTTCAAGGACGGGTTATCTTCATGGACGGGTGGTCTTTAACGATGAGTGTCTATAACGACGAGTGTCTATAACGACAAGTGTCTATGACGACGAGTGTCTATAACGACGAGTATCTATAACGACGAGTGTCTATAACGACGAGTGTCTATGACACCGAGTGTCTATAACGACGAGTGTCTATAACGACGAGTGTCTATAACGCCGAGTGTCTATAACGACGAGTGTCTATAACGACGAGTGTCTATAACAACGAGTGTCTATAACGACGAGTGTCTATAACGACGAGTGCTTATAACGAAGGGTGTCTATAACGACGAGTGTCTATAACGACGAGTGTCTATGACAACGAGTGTATATAACCACGAGTGTCTATAACAACGAGTGTCTATAACGACGAGTGTCTATGACGACGAGTGTCTATGACGACGAGTGTCTATGACGACGAGTGTCTCTAACGACGAGTGTCTATAACGACGAGTGTCTATAACGACGAGTGTCTATAACGACGAGTGTCTATGACGACGAGTGTCTATGACGAAGAGTGTCTATGAAGACGAGTGTCTATAACGACGAGTGTCTATGACGACGAGTGTCTATAACGACGAGTGTCTATAACGACGAGTGTCTATAACGACGAGTATCTATAACGACGGGTGTCTATAATGATGGGTGTCTATAACGACGGGTGTCTATAACAACGGGTGTCTATAACGACGGGTGTCTATAACGACGGGTGTCTATAACGACGGGTGTCTATAACGACGGGTGTCTATAACGACGGGTGTCTATATTGACAGGTGTATATATTGATGGGTGTCTATGACGACGAGTGTCTATATTGACGGGTGTCTATAACGACGGGTGTCTATAACGACGGGTGTCTATAATGACGGGTGTCTATATTGACGGGTGTCTATAATGACGGGTGTCTATAACGACGGATTGTCTTTAATGACTTTAGGAATTAATTTCAACTGGATTTGTCTTCTTTGACTGGATTGGTCTCTTTTGACTGTATTTGTCTACTTTGACATAGCTGATCATTTAACTGTATCCTTCCTGAAAGGTAAAGGTCAGTCATATGCAATGCATGATATGGATCAAGCAATGATGTTCTCAACATAAATGAGATTGTATGATGTGTTGCGTATATGTATGCATCATGATGTATGACAATGTGATGTTTATGAATGTATTTTTGTTTAGGAAAATAAATCCTTGACGGATGCCGGGAGCTTGTTGAGTCCTGGGCTGATGTTGAAGAGTAGAATTCTTCATTTCCGCTGGGGAGGATGATTGCAAGAATACCGGTAGGAGAAGATGACTCCTTGGGGAATAAACTTGTTGGAGAGATTACTCTGCGGGGAAAATACTCTGTGGGAAGAGATACTTCGCTGAGGTTGATGATAACTCCGCTGGGGGATAGGAAGAACTTCGCCGAGGACGATCTTTCCGTGGTAATTAGCTGAGGATAACCCAATTATAAGCCCTGAAGGGAATAACTTTGAATAAAGCCGGAGAGATGCGTTCGTACTCTGCAGGGAGTGAAGGTAGCTTGGTCGCGTTCTTCATCTGAACTTACCTTGGTACCTTGGTGGACAGAGCAACCAAATTGCTTAGATAATTCTATTGCCCCAGTTTCTGCGGGAGAAGGTACATATGGAGGTGCTGATAACTGCCGATTGAAAAATCTTCTTCTGGTAGGCAAGTGATGAGATGACGGGACGTAGTCGTACGCTTTGATCCCTAACTTTTGCCTGGACCGCCCTTTCGGGTTTTCAGTCCATCAGGATACCCCTTTTTGCCCAAGCCGCCTTTTCAGGTTTTTGACTTGCCGGGTGTACATATTTTTTCATTTCATCCCTTATTTTTGCCCGAACCCTTTTGGTTCGCCGGGAAGCCCTTATTTTTGCCTAGGTGTGTCAACCTAGTGGGTCTTTGATTATGCGTAGTATTTTTTCGACTATGTCCATGTTCTCAGAATGTAGGGAGGTGCCCCTGTTGATAGTGTTGTGTTGCCGTGCTACCAGAAGATGTCTGATTAGGCAAGATTTGTTGCTGGAATGCCCCAAGTGACTCGGGCGGAGATTTGCCCCAAGTTGGTTGGCCTTTTGAGAGGTTCTCCGAATCTTGACTTAACTGCCCCAGATGGTGGACGATGATCATGTCTGCCCCTTGGTTGGAAGTGTTTTTGTTCATTAGATATTCTTCATGCGAATTTCTTTGCTGTTCGAACAAAAAGTCATATGTAAACAAAGTTATGTTAAAAATGCAAAGCTTATGTCTGTCTTGAAGTTTTTGAAAATGCTTTTTTCAGTAAAAACAAGTGAATTTTGTAAACTGTGATGTCAACTCGTTATTTTACCGCAAACCTTAAGGAGTCAGGATACCTTTGTAACAGTATGCTTTCGAACTAACCCGTGCTTCAGCTAGGACTTTTAAGGGTTATAACGTGGCTTGGTTCATGGTTTAAGAACCAAAGGATAAAGGCTCAAAGTATATTTGTACCCACCCGCTCTTCGTGATGTTCTTCAATCCTAAACTCAGCTGATCATGCATCAGACCTTGTTTTAGTCCTTGCTTTGATATACCAGTGATGGTTTGGATGTTGACAATTTATTTTGAATAGGCAGTCATTTTTTGTCGAGGGTTTGTAAGACCTCTTTCTTTTTTGATTTTGTTATCCCTGTTTTTTGCCTGAACTGTTTCTTTTTGTATTTACAGTCAGCGGGATGCCCCAGTTTTGTAAGTCTCCTTCATAGGTTTTGACTTATTGGGCTTTTATTTTGAGAGATAATGACTGCCTGTCTTTATGATTATTCAGAACCATTATTGTCTTTTGTTTTGTAAGGACTTCTTCGTTGTGCACTTGGATCAACTAAGAGAACTACCCTGCCCCAGGTTATGATTAAGGGTTTTAATGAAAAGAAAAACTCCTACTTCTTTGGCTCGAAGGGGTTGACGAGGGATTATCTTCCTTATAACTCCAGTGTTTAGGAATTGAAATAATGCATGTACTTCATCAGCGGGGTCTATTCAAAAGCATACTGTAGATTGTGGTATCGTTTTCGTCATCCTCCCTCAAGAGGCTTAGAATTTTTCAATCAAGAGTTGATCATCGCAAAAAAATATGAAAACAGTTTGCATATAGTGAATACGAAATAATTACTTCAAAACAGACATGTGTAATGCATTAATGAAATAACAACGTTTGACATAAAATGTTTGAACAATCAAAGAAAATACAACTTGAACATTCGAATGAACAAAAAATTTCCAATCCTAGCCATGTTTTGGCAAGGGAGCAGTGATCACATTGGGAGCCTCAGGAGAGTCGAACTGGACTTCCTTTGCGTCGATCAGGTCCTGAACCTTGTTTCTCAAAGTCCAACATTCATCTGTAGCATGCCCCGGGCTGTCAGAATGGTAAGCGCAGCGAACATTGGGGTTATACCTTGAAGGTGTCCTGTTGGGATTCTTTGGAGGGTCCCTCAGAGTTACCAACTGGGTCTCCAGCAACTGCGGCAATATTTGGGACAAGGTCACGCCGAGGGGAGTGAATTTCCTTTTAGGTCTCTCTTCCCTTTGTTGATTGTGACGCTGAGGAGCACCGACCGGTTTTGCAATAACTACCGCGTTGACATCTTGGCGGTGTTCAGACCTATTCTGCCCTCTTGAACCATAGACAGCACCATATTCCTTCTTGGATGGTTTCTTCTCGGTGTTAGAGGAGTCACCATTCTGTATCTTTCCCGACTTGATGCCAGCTTCTATTCTTTCCCCAGTCAAGATCAAATCTGTGAATCCAGCAGAAGAATTTCCAATCAGGTGGTTGAAGAATGGACCAGACAGGGTCCCCAAGAACATGTCAACGAGCTCACGGTCAGTTAGAGGTGGTTGTACCCTTCCAGCAAGGTCCCTCCATTTTTTAGCATATTCTTTAAAGCCTTCGCCTGTACCCATAGACATCCCCTGAAGCTGAGTGCGCGTGGGAGCAAGGTCGGCATTATACTGGTATTGCTTGTAGAACGCAGTGGCCAAGTCTTCCCATGTACGGATACTGGCTCCATCCAGCTGATAGAACCACTCGAGTTGGGTCCCTGCCAGACTATCCTGAAAGAAGTGAATCCACAATTTCTTATCGGCCGTGTAGGGCTGGATCCTCCTTATGTATGACCTGAGATGCAGCTTAGGACAGGAAGCCCCGTCATATTTTGCAAAGGCAGGCGCCTTGAACTTGTGTGGGATCACTACCCCAGAAGACAGATCTAGATCTTCGAAGTCCAGGCCGGGCACTTTTTGTATCTCCATAGCACTTAACCGGTCTTCGAGCTGTTTGTACCTGTCCTCAGCTGGAGGGTATTGTTCATCATTGAACTCCGTCTCGTTGTCGGAGACCACTGGACTAGGAACTTCTCTCTCATGGGGACTATCTCTTTCAACATATGGGGTAGTCAGCTCAACCTCGTTTTGTGATCCATTCCCCGATCTGCGTCTAGGGTTGAACAACACCGTCCTCTTCTTCTTCTTCTTCAAAAGCAGGGTCTTCAGATCTTGTTGCCCCTGGGCTAGACTCTTAACCAACTCCTGGAACTGGGCATTCTGGGCCTGGAGGGCTTTGATAGCTTGTTCATTGGATGATTCAGGATTCATGATGATTGCTGAAATAAACAGCGAAGAAGATAAGTGACCTGTCAAAGAGGGTACCTGTAATGCAATGACATGTATGTATGCATGCGATGTTTTCAAGGATCTCGCGGGGTAAACAAGAAAATTGTTAGAGTTTGAATTTGGGTAGCTTGATTGAAGGAACTGCATATTGTTGAGAGTCCTTCTTCAAGAGTCAAGGCTCACCATATCGAGTGGGTCATAGCCCCTGACTCAAGTCATCAACCTTGGCCAGAGGAAAATAAATCCCCTTTGCCCCTTGCTAGACAGTTGATTCATCATGACTTGCATCATAAGCCCTTGAGATCCTTGAAATGGATTAGTCCTTATGCAGGATGTATGCAATGGTATGATGTTATGATGTGCATGGAGTGATGTAAGTAGGCCCTGTAATGAGTCCCAATTAAGGACTGTAAACAAAACCTGCAAGGAACTCGTGTTGTTAGATAACAAGTATGCAAGTAGTTCAAGTATGAAGGCACACAAGTCATACAAAAGAGCACTTAGAGTTTAGGCCAGCATGAAGTTTGGGGTACTACCCTCTTGAAGTTGGTGGGCTCAAAAACCTGTCCTATCAAAAGTAACCGGGTTCTAAGGAGCTCAATATCATTGGGTTGTTTTCTGTGTTCATCGTTTTGATTTAGCCACTGAACTGGCGATCAAAATATTCCAAGAAAACAACCCTCAATGGGTGTAGTATCGAGTATCAACCAACTTCGGACTGCACCAAAGTCGGTCATCTCACTACCCCTAAAGAGGCCAGGATGGTCAAGTAAGGTTCCTAAGGTCAGTTGATGCTTCACGACACCACGCGGCGGCCCCGTACTCTCCTTGACTTGACTCAAGGGTTACCGGTACTCACCAAAGTGCCACATCAACGTACCAAACTGTTTCAACCGTGTCGGTATACCCCGCACAGTTCCCTCACAGTTTTGTTGCTACTTTCTAAGAGGTATCCCCCAGATCCGGGTTAGGATCTATAGAACTCCCAAAACAGGCCCACAATATTAAAGCAATCAAAACAGGCAATTGAAAACATAAGTATAATCTATCCTAAGGTACACCTCACTTTAAGTATATGTCCCCAGCAGAGTCTCCAGTTCTGTGATCAGTGGAAATAGAACTGACTATTTTGAAATGCTGGTTCGCGAAATGTCGCGGTAAGCAAGAGTCGCCTCCGTCTTTTATGTTCTCCAACATGGAAAGGACAAAAGCACAACAAAATTCCTTATTGAGAATGTCTCTCGGTTCGGGAGGTAGATTTATAGAAAGGGAAGGTGTTAGCACCCTTTCTATCCGTGGTTATCCACGGGCTCTTAGGTACTTGCTCTTATGTTTTCAAAATTGTTGCTTTTCAAGTGTGTGTGGGTTTTGAAAAAGTTTCATTGAAAGATTTCTGAGTGACTCTTGTATCTGTCCTCAAGAGTGTTTGAAAAATTTGCTTTGAAAACTTTTGAAAGTGTCTGTGTGAAAAGATTATTTTGTTTTTGAGATTGCAAGTACCCATGAGTCATCTACCTACCCTAAGTAATTAGGCTATGTAAGAGTCCTTAAGGTAGTGCCATCCCACCATTGAGAGGTAGGTAGCACCACCGTTGGAGGTGTTCGGGTCAATTCGATTGTAGGGACAGTGTGGTCACCGAAGCAATAGTAGGACACCTTAGAAGTAACCCTAATGTCCTAGATCCTTTTTATCCGAGGCAACCGTTTCGAGGCAACTGGATCTTAGACATAAGGGCGACCGCTAAAACACCCTATACTTGACGACCACTTTCGAGGCAACGAGTGAGGCGTACCCTAGAAGTGGCATGTGCTTTGTGTGTTGTTTTCATGTTAACATTTATCTTGGATCATGCAATTGTGAGCTACGAGTTGTTTTTAATTATCATACATTCTTTCATGCAATTTAGCAGTTAGAAGTGCGGAAAATAAAATACGGAAAGGTAAAAACTATGCTATTACAAGGCGTGGGTCTATACATCTCCCAAAAACAAAGACCCGTTTTTGATAAAAGTATGGAAAGTAAAAAAAGCAATAAACCTAATTACTATTACATCCGGAAAGCAGTTACATAATAATCCAATAAAATAATGCGCAAAATAGAAATTAAAATCAGGACGTCCTCGGGTTTTGACCCTTTGCTTGAAATTAAAAGTTTTTTGTCCTTTTGTTTGAAATTAAATTAAATTAAACCTAAATCTAATTGTTTAATTATTTACCAAAAAATGTTTTTTTATGTTTTTTTATATTTAATGAAAATAAGAAAAGAATTTAAAAGTTAGTAAACAACCCTAATTCTAGATTATTTTAATTATTAATAAAAATGTCAAAGTTGACCTAATTTACTAATTAATTAATTTACATGTTTATGTACAAAATAATAATAATTAATAATGATAATAATAATTAATTAAGAAAAAAAAAGATTAAAAGTGTCAAAACCTAATTCTATATAATTTTTATTTATTAAGAAAAAGATTAAAATATAAACCTAAATTAAGCTAAGTTAATTATTTAATATTTATTTACAAAAATAAGTTAATGGTGAAATTATTAATTAATTAAAATAATTTACAATTTTTGATTTCCTGATTTTTATGATGAAAAGTTAATTTGTTGTGAATTAACGATAATTATTAAACAATTAAAAGAATTAAAAAAGAAGAGAAAATAAATAAAACTATGCAAACCAAGGGGGTTAGATGGCCCATGTGGAGGTGAGATTGCAGTAATTCTGGCCCAAGAAAGACCAAGCCTGTTTGACTTCTCACTGATCACGTGCATGCTGTTTGACTGGGAGTATCATGGTCTTCACTATGTGGCCATTGGATTGGGCATCATGTCCACTTGGCAAGCTTATGCTGAGCGTGCATGGTGGAACTCTGAATGATTGTTGCATTGGAAAGCTTTAAGCAAAATAAGAACAATTATATGGGGGACCTGGGAATCGAACCCAGGTCCCAGTACTTGCAAGCCACGTCCTTTGCCAACTGAGCTATCCAGCGCTTTTGTAATATAAATGAACAACAAATATTATATAAAAAAAACAATCATTATGGCAATCAAACAAAATAACGCGCACTGGATTTGAACCCTCCAATCACGTTGAGCCACGCACGTCTTCTTCTTCATTTCCTGTAAAAAAACACAACAAGATAGCGGGGGTTTTAAACCCCCACAAAACAAAAGTCCCAATAATAGCGATTAGAGCTATGTGTCACATAAAAAGAGCGCGAGGGTCTTAATGGTTTCGTCTTGTCCTGGAGAATTTATCTATATAGGTCTTGAAGCCTAATTTTACAGCATATGAAAACCCCCAATATGGAAGCTCTGAAACCCTAGCGTTTGTCCATGGCAGATTTTGATACAGGATGTTTCAACACAATTAATCCACACCAAAAGCTTCAGGAAGATGTCAACAACACAAATCAATAATCAAAACATATCAATGATGCATAAAAAATGGATTTCGATTATGGCAATGTTTGTTCAAACCGTGACTCTGTTTTACCGTTTCTTTGTGTATTAGAGCTTGTTCTTGATGGCAATAGACTCCTGGAGACTTAGGCAAGGTGTTGGAATCCTTTTCAGGCTTTGAATCGTGCTGCAATAATGATTTCAGTTTCACAATTTTCTTGAGTTTTTTTCAATTTGGTTATATGGTTTCAGCAGCAATTGTGCGTGTCTAAGAATAGGGTTAGCTTTTGCCTTTGTATTGGAACAGAATTAGGTTAGAATTAAGCCCATAAGTCCATGCAATAATGTTTTCAATCCTTGATTTTCAATCATATAATTTCCAATCTTTTTTGAATGAAAACCTTGCAAAATATGGATGATTTTCCCTTTTTGATTGAGAAACAAGTTTGCCAGCTTGCCCTGATCTGATTTGCCTCACAAAAGATCCAAAAACATATCTTTTTAATTTTCCTACAATTAAAACCAATTAAATGAATTAATATTAATATAAATTCAATTAATTAATTAAAAATAAGAAAATAAATCATTTTAAGTTCAATGGGTCGTGCATAGGCTTTGGGTAAAGATTCAAGAAAGAATTTGAGGCCCATTAGCAAAAATGAAGTGTTTTAGGCAAAGTTGACTTTTGAAAGTTCCCAAAAATTTCCCAACTTCTCCAATGCATATCTTGCTCAATTTTGAAGCTATGAACATGTTCTTGGACATTTTGGAAAGTTCTTGAAGTCCTCTAACCAATGAATTTGGTCCCATGTCATTTTGAATTACCAATCTCAAGTTATGGTCTTTGACTTAAAGTGCCTTTTTGTTGACTTTTGAAAATGACCTATAATGTTGAAATTGATAACTTTTTGTGAGAGCATTTCTTGGACTTGGAATGTGAAGATGAGTTGTAGGAAATGTCATCCCCTTCAAAATGAGCATTGGATGAGATTTTTTTGATGAAACATGAAAAAGTTATGCCTTGGTCAATCTACAGTTGACTTTTCAGCTGTCCAAAAATAGAAACTTTTGCATCTTGAGACTTTTTGAGCCATGCTTGTGGAATCATGATCAATACTTGATCAAATGATGATTGTGGCTTCAAAATAAGGTGTTGACCAAAAATGTTGACTTTTGACTGTCAAATGACCATTTTGCCCCTGTAGTTGACTGTGAAGTAATTAGGGTTTTTGACTGTGCAACTTGACCTTGTGAGCCTTGAAACTTGACATGTAGGTGCTTGACAATGTATATGAGCATATGGGACTTGATTGAAGCCATTGAAAACCTCAAATTCTTTGAAGGAACCAAAACCCTAATTTTGACTGCCTTAGGAGGCAATTGGACTGTGCAACCCTTGAGAGATTTTGAACCATTTGGAGGTTGATCTTGACAAATCTTAAAGAATATGGGAGGGCAAATTTTGGGGTACAACACCAGTAAATAGGCTTGAATTGAAACAATGAACAAGGAAACAATCCAGTGATATTGAGCTCCTTAGAACCCAGTTACTATTTCTAGGACAGGTTGAGCTAACTAAACTTCAAGAGGGTACTTACCTATGAAACCCCATGCAAGCCTAAACTAGGAACTTGTGTGATTTGCTTGTACATATATACTTGTGCATAACATCATGGACATCATGAGCATCATATGCATCCACTAACCATTTCAAGGATTTTGGAAATTCATCTTTGTTCTTGTTTTGTAGGATATGGATTCACTTCGCAGGAAAACTATCCAAGTCAACCTTGTAAGAATTCCTCCACAACTCATGGAGCTAGCTTCAAGGATTCCTGAGAACTCTCCATTCACCGAGAGACATGGTCGTCTACTCAACTTGGTCACTTCCAACACAGAGGAAGACATGATGAAGGTTCTCTTCCAGTTCTTTGACCCTTTGCATCACTGCTTCACATTTCCTGACTACCAGCTTGTGCCTACTTTAGAGGAATTTTCTCAACTCTTGAGGATTCCTATTCTCAATCAACTACCTTTCAACGATATGGAAAGAGATCCAAAGCCAGAAGAGATTTCTCAAGCCTTGCACTTGCACTCATCTGATGTCACAACCCATTGGGAAACTAGAAGTAGTGTCAAAGGCTTCTTGGCAAAGTTCTTGTTTGAGAAGGCCCAAAACTGTTGGAACTCCTTGGACTTGCAAGCTTTTGAGGATATTGTAGCTCTTCTCATATATGGTATGGTCTTGTTCCCTAATCCTGACCAACTCATAGATGTGAGCACTGTCAAAATCTTCATGACACGCAATCCGGTGCCTACGTTGCTTGGGGATATCTTACACTCTTTTCACACTCGTACAATGAGGAAAAGAGGTGTTCTCATATGTTGCACTCCTCTCCTGGAAAGATGGTTTATTTCTCATCTTCCCCAATCAGTCTTGAAGAATGAGCAAGGTTTGAGGTGGTCACGAAGCCTGATGACATTTAAACATTCAGATATTCATTGGTGTTCTCGATCCAAAGAGAATGTTATTATTGTCGACCGTTTTGGGGAATTCCCTAATGTCCCTCTACTTGGCATTAGGGGAGGCATCACCTACAACCCGTGCTTGGCTCTAAGACAATTTGGTTATGCCCGAAGGGATAGCCTACATGATATGCTGATTCAAGGCTTGGTTTTCAACTTCGACAACGACGATCAAACTCTTCGCCAAAGATTCATCCGAGCTTGGAGGATGCCAAATAAGGTAGATAGTAAGACTCTGGGACACAAGAATTCCATCCCTCTTGAGCCTTACCTCAAGTGGATACGAACCCGCGCCCAAAGTATTATGATGCCTTACCCCTCTGTTCTCCCAGTGACTATAGAGCCTGTTAAGGAAGGAGAGGTTCCATAAACCATCCTACATCCTGACATGCCAACATCACTCGAAGATCTACAAAGGAGTTGGATACAGCTCAAAGAAGAATGTGATACTTTCGAAGCCCAATTCTACGCAAGCGAGAAGAAGGTTTTAGAACTCACTCGATTACTTCATGAAAAGAAGACTCTCATCACCTACATCGCACCAAAGAGGATGCGCAATGTCTTTTTATCTTAGAATTTTGTACTATTTTGCCCTAGGGGTATTGATGTACTCAAATTCTATTTTATTAATATAACGTGTGTTCCTTTTTTGTTTGACACAAATTTGAATTTTCAAATCCTTGAAAACATTGCATGAATACATATCATTCATCATGAGCATAAACATGTCTTTGCAACAAGTTTCCTCATCCTTCTACTGTTTATTTCAGCAAGATGGATCTTGAACAAACAGTCAAAGACTTACAAGCTCAGAACTCACAATTTCAACAGTTACTCTTGACCTTAGCCAAGGGGCAGGAGGAGCTCAAGACTCTGCTAGAGAAAGATAAAAAGAAGAAGAAGCCAGCTGGTGTGGTTATCATGGGCAGAAGGTTTCAGGGACATGCCAGAAGGACCTTAGAATTTCCAACAACCTCCGACGAAGGGGAAAGAAAAGGAAAAGAAACGACAGTACCATCAGATTCTGAAGCAGAAGAGAGCTTCGAAGAGGACAATTCCGACATCAGTAACATTGCTGGAACAAGCAAAATTACTCGTAGTGGGAGAATCTTCTCTCCAGAGATTGCCCCTCCAAAGGCAGTCTTTGGACCCGTGGCCGTTCTGAAGATTACATCTGTACCAGTGATTGTACCTACAAGCATACCTACCGACAACAAAGACAATGCAATTCCTATCCCTACTTCCACTGCTGAGAATAAAGGAAAGAATGTTCAAGAGGAGCCTGTCCTGACAAAGGCTTAATCACTAGCTATTCCTGAAGCGTCCAAGAAGGAGATGGAAGAAATCCTGAGGATCATTAAGAAGAGTGATTATGATGTGGTTGAACAATTGGGGCAGACCCCTTACAAAATCTCTATGTTAGCACTGTTTCTGTGCTCTGAAGCACATGCTAAAGCTTTGGTAAAATTTCTGAAGACAGCTCATGTGCCGCAAGAGACGTCTGCGGATCAATTCCAAGAGTGTGTGGCCAGTCTGAAAGCTGATAATGGCCTGGGTTTCTCTGATGCTGACTTGACGCCCAAAGGGAGAAAACACAATGATGCATTACATGTCTCAGTGGAGTGTAGAGGAACGACCCTAGCCCATGTCTTGGTAGATACTGGTTCATCTTTAAACGTCTTGCCAAAGAAAGCCCTTGATAGGTTAGATTGTGAGGGGCTGACATTAAAACCCAGTAATATAATTGTGAGAGCATTTGACGGCTCTAAAAGGATGGTCCATGAGGAGGTGGACATCCCGATCAAGGTGGGAACTCAGACGTTCAATTCAACATTCTACGTGATGGACATCCGTCCTTCTTACTATTGTCTGTTGGGAAGCCCCTAGATTCACAATGCTGGTGCTATCACTTCCATTTTACATCAGATGCTGAAATACCCTGTCCAAGGGAAGATCATAACTGTCCATGTGGAAGAGGAATACATGATTAGTCATCTGAATTCTTTCCGATATGTAGAATTGGATGGCGAATTCATTGAAACCCCTTTCCAACATTTTGAGGAAGTCTCTCAGGAAATAGCAGCGACCAAGGAGGTATCCTCAACTCCTATGATCACAAGACCTCCACCTCGGATGTCATCTCTAAAGGATGCAAAGGCAGTAATGGAAGAAGGAGGATGCACCATCTGGGGGCAGCTTCCAGACATCCCGTACAAATCAAATAAGTTTGGCTTGGGGTTTACTTCGACTGCTCAGAAGGCTGTGCGCCGCGCCCGTGCCGGAGGGCCACCTGTGAAGATCAGCCACCAAGGGGTTAATGCACTAGAGGAAAGTGAAGAAGATGGCAGTCTGGAAGATTGGATATTTCCTACTATCAGCGGAGGACTATGCAACTGGGAAGCCAAAGACTTCATCCCAATTACTTTCATACCGCAGTAATTCATCTTTTACATTTCTGTTGGACTTGTAATAATTCACAAACAATTCGTACATTTTCAACCTTGTGTCTTACCCGAGGCACAACAGTCCATTTGTAAGAGTTTTTATTTCATTTTCATATGTCATTTAATGAATCATGGACGCTTTTTCATATATAAACCTTTTGTGCTCATTGTCTTTCTTTTACATTTTGTTGTTTTAAGATGGCTATCCCTTACACACACCCACACTCACAAATGCAGGTACCCTTCCATTCCGGATCCCATGGGTAACGATACTGCTATAGCCTTTAGTGACTCTGAAGATCTGATCTACCAAGCCGAATACGAAGGTGAGGAAGATTGTGAGGTGCCAGGGGAATTGGCCAGATTAATGCAACAAGAGGAAAGAGCTATTCAACCTCATGAGGAGCTGTTGGATACAATCAACTTGGGTACTGAGGACGATAAAAAGGAAATCAGAGTGGGTGCCAATCTAGATCCGAGTGTCAAGGAGTGCGTAATTCAGCTGTTGCATGATTATGTTGAGATCTTTGTCTGGTCATACGAAGACATGCCGGGACTCGATACAGACATTGTGGTACACCGTCTACCCACAAGAGAAGACTGTCCACCAATGAAGCAAAAAGTCCGCCGCATGAGACCTGGCATGTCAGAGAAGATCAAAGCCGAAGTTATGAAACAGTTCAATGCTGGATTTCTGGCTGTTACTTCCTATCCACAATGGGTTGCTAACATTGTTCCCGTGCCTAAAAAGGACGACAAAGTGAGAATGTGCGTGGGTTATAGAGATTTAAACAGGGTCAGCCCTAAAGATGATTTTAGACTTCCGCACATCGACATCCTGGTTGACAATACAACTCAGCACAAAGTATTTTCTTTCATGGATGGATTCTCAGGTTATAACCAGATCAAAATGGCACCTGAGGACATGGAGAAAACTACATTTGTCACATAGTGGGGTACGTTCTGCTACAAAGTGATGCCATTCGGACTGAAGAATGCCGGGGCAACCTATCAACACGCCATGGTAGCTTTGTTTCATGATATGATACATCATGAGAAAGAGGTCTACGTAGATGACATGATAGCCCGATCACAAACTGAAGAAGAACACCTTGATCACTTGCAAAAGTTGTTTTTCAGGTTGAAGGAGTACAAGCTAAGATTGACTCCAAACAAGTGCACATTCGGAGTCCGGTCCGGTAAGCTCTTAGGTTTCATTATCAGCAACAAAGGCATCAAGGTTGATCCTGCCAAAGTCAAAGAGATACAAGAAATGCCTGCTCCTCGCACTGAGAAGGAAGTCAGAGGGTTCTTGGGACGCCTAAACTACATTGCTAGGTTCATTTCTCACCTAACATCTACTTGTGAACCAATCTTCAAACTGTTGAAGAAAGATCAGGTAGTTAAATGGAATGATGACTGTCAGATTGCTTTCCATAAAATCAAGGAGTATTTACAAGAGCCTCCTGTCTTGATGCCTCCAATCGAAGGAAGACCGCTAATCATGTATCTAACTGTCTTAGAGAACTCAATGGGGTGCGTATTGGGGCAGCATGACGAGTCTGGCCGAAAAGAGCATGCCATTTATTACTTGAGCAAAAAGTTTACCGACTGTGAAACCAGATATTCACTGCTCGAGAAAACTTGCTGCGCTCTGGTATGGGCTGCTCGCCGGCTAAGACAGTACATGTTGACTCATACCACTTTGCTGATATATAAGATGGATCCGATAAAGTACATCTTCGAGAAGCCTGCTTTGTCTGGAAGGATAGCTAGATGGCAGATGATCTTAACAGAATATGACATACAATACACTACCCAAAAAGCTATAAAGGGCAGTGTGCTAGCTGATCATCTGGCCCATCAAGCTGTAGAAGATTATCAATCCATGAAGTTTGACTTCCCTGACGAAGACATCACGACATTGGACAATGTTGAAGGTTTCAGACCATATGACGGACCTGAACAAGGATCCCGATGGACCCTGTACTTTTATGGGGCATACAATGCGCTTGGCAACGATATCGACGCTGTACTTATATCTCCAGAGGGATGCCATACTCCTTTTACGGCCAGGCTTTGCTTCAACTGTACGAACAACATGGCAGAATATGAAGCATGCATCTTTGGACTCAAGGCTGCCATAGACTTGGGAATCAAATCTTTAGTTGTGTTTGGGGATTCAACTTTGGTCATCAGTCAGATCAAAGGAGAATGGGATACTACGCATCCAAACCTCATCCCTTACAAAGAACATGTTCTGACATTGCTACCATATTTTGAGCAGATTACCTTCGAGCACTTCCCGCGAGAAGAAAATCAGCTAGCAGATGCTCTAGCTACAATGTCATCCATGTTTAAACTTAAGTGGGATAACGAGGCTCCCCAGATCACCATTGAACAGATGGACGAACCATCACACTGTCACGAGATTAATACCGAAGAAGTAGTGGACCAACCTTGGTTTCATGAAGTCAAAAGGCATCTTGAGGCTCAAGAATATCCTGAAGGAGCTACAATCAATGAAAAAAAGTTCTTAAGGAGATTCTCAGCTAAGTTCTTCCTAAGTAGTGGCATCCTGTACAAACGCAATCATGATTCTATTCTGCTCCGTTGTGTGGACAAGATTGAAGCTGAAAAGATCATGGCTGAATTGCATGAAGGTACCTTTGGCACTCACTCTAGCGGGCATACGATGGAGAAGAAGATTCTACAGGAAGGCTATTACTCGTCTACCATGGAAGTAGACTGCTATCAACACTCTCAGACCTGCCATAAATGTTAAATCTATGCAGACAAGGTGCACGTGCCTCCGGTTCCTCTAAATGTCTTAACAGCTCCTTGGCCCTTTGCTATGTGGGGGATCGACATGATTGGGGAGATCAAGCCTACAGCCTCCAATGGACACCACTTTATTCTGGTGGCCATTGATTATTTCACAAAGTGGGTCGAAGCAGCTTCCTTCGCATCCGTTACTAAGAATGTTGTTGCCCACTTCATCAAGCAGAACCTTATTTACCGGTACGGTATCCCAGAAAGGATCATCACTGATAATAGTATGAACCTTAACAATACTATGATCACCGCCCTGTGCGAGCAGTTCAAGATTAAACATCACAATTCATCTCCCTATCGGCCAAAGATGAATGGTGCTGTCGAAGCTGCGAACAAAAACATCAAAAAGATCATACAAAAAATGACAGTCACCTACAAGGACTGGCATGAGATGCTACTGTTTTCTCTCCACAGGTACCGTACCATGACTCGCACATCAACTGGGGAAACACCCTATTCTTTAGTTTATGGCATGGAGGCTATTTTACCTATTGATGTTCAGATCCCCTCTTTAAGAATCATGAAGGATGCAGGTTTGAGTGAAGACGATTGGATTCAAACCTGACTTGATCAATTGAACTTAATTGATGAAAAGAGACTTACTACTGTTTGCCACGGTCAGACGTATCAAAAGCGGATGATCAAAGCTTTCAACAAGAAAGTCAGACGTCAAGTGTATCAAGTTGGAGATCTAGTGATCAAGCGCATCATCTTGCCACAAAGTGATCCCAGGGGAAAATGGACTCCTACTTATGAAGGACCATTTCTGATCAAGAACATATTTTCTGGTGGGGCAATGATTTTAACCACCATGGACGGTGACGACCTACCGCACCCTGCGAACGCAAACATAGTCAAAAGATACTACACATAAAAGACCCTCTAGGTTGATACACCTAGGAAAAACAAGGGCATCCCGGCGAACCAAAAGGTTCGGGCAAAAATTAGGGATAAAATAAAAAAATCTGTACACTCGGCAAGTTGAAAACCCGAAAGGGCGACTTGGCAAAAAAGGGTTTCCTGGTGGATCGAAAACCCGAAAGGGCGGTCCAGGCAAAAGTTAGGGAATTAAAGCGTATGACTATGTCTCGTCGGATCACTTTAAGAATAATCTCTTCACTGACAAACCTGGAGCTTCTGATCAATCCAATCATCTTTGGTCGAAGCAATAAATGGACAAGATATTTAGAGATACGAAGGCTATAGCAGAATGGGAATCCCGTGGGATTTTTTACACATAGCCATCTTTCTTTGTATAAATTTTTCTCATTTTTATGACACCATCCTCTTACTAGGATGTCTGTCTCCTTTGTACACAAATACTTATTCAAAGTAAATACAAAGATATATCTTTAAAGTGCAGAAAACCATTTGTCCTTTTCTTTTTACACATGTGTCTTATTTGCAAAAACGTCCAATGATTCATTAATGAACATATGCATTTGAACATAATTACTGTTTACAAATAAACGAAGTGGAAAAGAACAATTACTGACAGGTTGAAAGATTAGGAAAACGTCTTTAGGCTATTCCATGAACAATCCCTACAGTACGTCATTAAGATCCCCAGCGGAGCCAAAACCTTGAACTACAGATCCCTAGTGGAGCTGAAGTTTCCAACTACCAATCTTCCAACTACAAATCCCCAGCGGAGCTGAAATTTCCAACTATCAGTCCACAGCGGAAACCATTCAGTTGCTCCAAATTCCCCAGCAAGTCATCTCGAATCCTGAAAACTAACCAGACAACAACTTCTGATAACTCCCCAGTAGAGTGGCAGACAACCCAAACTCCTGAACTTTTTCCAAACAGGAATAAGCTCTTTCCCATAGAGTTTTCACTACTCCCCAGCAGGATAGCTTTCTTCCCCATAGAGTTATTCTTAATTCCAAGTAGAAGTCATCAAAGTTCTCTGGATTCTCCAAGCAGATTACTCAAGCAGTATTTGGCATTACTCTCACAACAAATTTTTTGTCAATATTCCAACTTCAAGACATGAAGAATCCATATATCCCTAGAGAAGTCGCCAAGGATTTCTTATCCTAAGCAATCAAGGATTTTTTATCCCCGGCAGCAATCAAGGATTTATTTTCCTCAGCAATACAACAAATTAACTTACCTGCGCATACATTACATCCATATATCATAAACATTGATAAGGCACATTTATTGCATCATACATTTCATGCAACATAACTTTGTGTTTTAGCTAACATTTTACCCTTTTCACGATAAGATTAACAGCTACCTTTAACAATGTTCAAAGATTTCAGATACAGTTCAGATACGCTCCAGACAAGGATGCTATTCTGATACTTATTCAGATTTCAACTTCAGATATAATGCAGATACGCTCCATACACGAATGCCATTCTGACACTCATTCAGATTTCAACATCAAGATACAGTCCAGATACACTCCATACACGGAAGTCATTCTGTTACTCATTCAGATTCAAGTTCAGATACGCTCCAGACACGGTAGCCATCCTGTGCTTATTCAGATTCAGCTTTCAGATACAGTGCATATACACTCCAGACACGAAAGTCATTCTGTTACTCATTCAGACTCAGCTTTCAGATCCAAATCCAGATACACTCCAGACACGGAAGTCATTCTGTCACTTATTCAGATTACAGTCCAGATACGCTCTAGAAACGGAAGCCATTCTGTCGCTTATTCCGATTTCAGGTTCTAGATACAGTACAGATACACTCCAAACACGAAAGTCACTCTGTTACTTATTCAGATTCAAGCTCGGATACGCTCCAGACACGGACGCTATTCTATTGCTCATACAGATTCAGTCTCTAGATACAGTTCAGATATCTTCCAGATACGGACACCATTCTGATACTTATTCTTTTGACTTACAACTTACAATTCAACAAACATTCTTGGATGGCATCTACAAGCCCATCTCCAACAAGATTCTATCACCTCTCCAAATGGAATCTTTAAGCCCATTCCCTCAACTACACTTTGACGAGTACAAATTTACGGGCACTCTAGTGTCCAATCATCTTTTACCTTCGAGTCACGAACGATAAAACTCGCCAATCTAACTCTCCAAGTTCAAGAAGATTGAACAGGGGCAGCTGTAGTACCCCAAAATTTTCCCTCTCATTTATCAAGATTTTCCTCATAAGACTTCTTGGACTCAAGACAAGATTAGGGTTTGGTCAGCTCAAGACACCTCATCTTGCACTAATAACATAAAATTAGGGTTTGAGTTTGCACAAGGATTTTTTTGGACCATCAATGCTTCATGTGACTTTCATACACCATTTTGGACCCCTAAGATTGCTCATGTTAAGTTTCAAGCCATGAATCACATTTTTGATCAGTCAATTGGACAATTGACCTACAAATCAAATGTATTGGGGAAAAAGTCAAACATGGCCAATTTACAGTCAAACTTCATAGTTTTTGATCCACAGCAACATTTTAGACTCATATGTACCATTTGATTAAGTTTGGATCACAACTCCTTAAGAAATTTGATCAAATCATCAAAAGGGCAAAATGGTCAAAATTAGGGTTTTTGACTAAGGAAGGGAAATTTCTGATTTTTAACCTAGCAAATGACCAATTGGGTTCAAACATGATTTCAAGGGTTCAATGGCATCATATTGACCTAATTACATGGTTCAATAGATCTCAAGTTCATTTGATTGACAGATGAATTTTTGCAGTCAACTGATCAAAAGTCAATTGTACACTGAAAAGTCAAACTTTGACTTTTTGGTCAAAATCAAGTGCCAAGGGTCATAATTCATCAAGATATGTCAAAATATGAAACTTTTTCACCAAGAAAACCAATTTTTAAAATTAGGGTTTTGAATTTGAAAAATTTCATAACTTAGAATTTTTCTAAGTATGGAAATTTTCTTATTTTTTCCCAACTTTTCACCACTTTTTCACCATGATGAAATTTGATTCAAAGAAAACTTCCAACATGAAAGTTGTAGTCCTCCATTAAATATACAACTTTGCTTCAAAAACTTTTCCAAAAAGATGCTTGGATCTCAAGTTATGAATTTGTCAACATAGGTCCATGAACTTCTTAACTTAGTGAAAATTTGCCCTAATTTAGGCAGGTTTTGGACCCAACTTCATGGACATTTTCACCTAGTTCCAAGAGGTATATAAAAGTGCATTTCAAATATGGATTATAGAGCACCTTTCAAGCTTTCCAAAATGTCCAAGAACTCTCCAAGATCATTTTTGGTTAGGGAGAATCGAAGAAGGGAAGTTGGCATTTTGTCACTTTTGTTCAAGCCATTTTTACATGAGATCAAGTTGCAAATCAGATCCATGATGCTTGTACCTTGCTTTACAGGTCCTAAACTCATTCTACACTCCATAATTAAATGCAAACTCAGAAGATAAAGGCTTTATTTTCACTTTTGAAGCATTGTACAAGAGATATGTCCATTTTTAGCATAAAGGTTACAATGCCATTTTCATGAAGTGAGTTTTTGCAATTTTGTCAACCTTGAGCCTTGGACCTGTTCCTTTGATGCAAACAACTTCCACAGGTCTTAAGAAATTTGTACAAGCCCTTTGCAGCCCTCAAGCTAGCCAGTACAAGCATGTTGCATAAGTCATGTCACTTTACTTAAAAAGCAAGAAAGTTGGTGAAAAGGAAAGAGCTTGCACATCAGATGAGGAGTGGACTTTGTATCCATTCTATACATATTCACAAACATATCACAAGGTAACACACGATTACTTTGCATCCAAAACACTCTGAAACTCAAAAAACACAAAATTCTGCCAAAACATCAAGTTTCTGCAAAACCATAGCAAACTCATTTTTTGCTCGTGCGTTTTGTGGCTTGACACTTGAAACATCTTATCCATATCATATCAAATCTATCCAAGTCCTTACCCTGCATCTGTAAGCCCTGTTTCAGCCATTGCCTTTTCCAAACTTGGAGCTTGCAGCTTGACTTGTGCAGAGACTTCTGGCCATCCACAAAGCAAGCTAGGCATTGGAATAGCTTGGAGGAAGTTCAAGGAAGCTCACACGATCCTCAGGCCTCCATCAAAGTCCCTGCATTGCTCTATCCAAATCCAACTGAAGGAGGTATTTTTCAAAACTCTATCTCTCTGAATAGGCATCCTCAAGCCACGATTTGTGAAGAAAAAAATGTAGCCCTTAACATGGTGAAGCTGTACATATGCATACTTGTCATTTATATTAACTGTGCATGAGAATTTGAAACCTGAAGTTCCTAGATTTTTTAGGTCACGAATTAGGGATGATAAAATTCTCCTTGATCTTTTAGAGTTAGATTACAAATTTTATATGGTTGGAATCGTGAGCTCAAATGCCACAAGTTTCATGTTATAAGTTTTTGTTTTTGTGCAAGCATCTGAGAGTTACAGGTTTGAAGGCAAACGCGCGCACAGAGTTGGCTGAAGGACAGGGATGAGTTGCCTTGGGCTTTTTGGCGCGCCTGGCCTTTTTGTTTTTACTTTTTGCACCTCCTGGATTACTTTTGCACCCCCTGACTATTATTTTATATTTTTGCATTTTTCTTTATATTTTCATATTTATTGCTTTTAATTATTTTTCTGGACATTAAAAAATCATAAAAATTAATTTCTTTATTTTTGCAATTTTTTTTTTGTACATGAAAAATAGTTTATTTTAATAAATAGAACTTATTTTCTTAAATAGTTTGTAAATAAATATAATAAATACTTAATATTTTTTATCATATTATTTATACCCATAAAACACTTATTTTCTATACATATTTAATTTTTAATATTTATATATTATATTATTTATTATTTCTTGTACAAAAAATGGACAAAATAATAATATAGAACATATATTTTCTTTTAATAAAAAAAAATTAGGGTTTCACCCATTTCCAAAAATAATAATATATTTTCTCTTATTTCTAGGGTTTAAATAAATTATTTTCTCATACATTGAACAAATACAAAACATTTTTTTGCATAAATACATTTGCATTGCATTTTAATATTTGTATATTTATTTAATGCGCACAATATTCGATTGGGTTGTAATAGTATTTTTAGGTTTATATTTGTGCAATATCCCTATTCAAAAACTTGTATCCCCCCTCCCATAATAATTGTTGTAATATCTTAGTTTACATTTACGCAATTTATCGCTTTTATACCATGTTTAGTAAACTAGGGTTTGCATGACAAGACCAAAAACAAAACAAATAGAAAAAAACCTAATGCAAGACAAAAGCATGAAAAATGACACACTTTGCACACAAGCATCCTTAGGGTTTCTCCCACTTGGTTGCCTAAAATAAAATGGCCATGTTATGCATGCGAAGTATCTTGGCAAAACAAAACAAAAATAAGATCATAGTCCCTCGATGACGCTATCAAAAGGTTGCCTAAAAACAAAATGATCTCGGTCCCTCCAAACATGCTAAGATACTTGGCAACATTGCTATCATGGTCATACGATGACCCACGCCCGTCCCATTTACATCCAAAGATAGGGTTGCTTACCAAAACAATGGCAAGTCAACAATGTCAAAGGAACAAAAATGCACAAGAGAGACATTTGAGTAGGTAGATAGCTTCTAAGTTACTTGCTCCATTTCAAAACAATCCTTTCTATTTTCAAAAACAAACACACACACATTTCAAAAACATTTCAAAACATCTTACAAAATATTGAAACATTTTTCAAAAGACAAACATCTTTGTACACATCCTCACGAACGAGAATCATTACCAAGATTGCCTAAACGAGTGGCATCTTTTCAAAATACTTTCAAAACCACACCAAACACAAAGCACCATTTCAAATAATTTCAAAGCAAAGGAAGTAACTAAGAGCCCATGGAAAACCATGGATGAAAAGGGTGCTAGCACCTTCCCTTTTCATAATCTACCCCCCGAACTCAAGAAAACATCTCAAACGTCTTTCCTGTGCTTTTTTACCTTTCCTTTTGGATAAAATAAAAGTCGGTGGCGACTCTTGCTAACCGTGACATTTGCGACGAAACACAAAACCTTCAAGTCAGTTCTCCCACCGTATCACAACATCCTCCTAGGGTCAAAATTGAGAGACTTGTGCATTGTCAAAGTTGGCAATTTTTGGAAAATTGTCAAAAGTCAACATTGATCAAATTTGCATTTTTTCCAAAAGGGCCCATGTTTTCTTGCTTGAAACATGTTTCTAATAGGACCTACGACCCCTGAACTCATTCACCTCTTATTTTGTTATTTTTATCATTCATTTTGATTTTTTATTCATTTAAATCAAAATAAATCAAATTAAATGGTAAAATAATGAAAATCTTGAGATTTTTATGCATATTTTGAGTCCATGTACAACTAATATGCCAGCCAAGTCGTGCAAGGTTCATTAGGGTTGAAAAAGATTGGATTGAAGCAAGTTTTGGAAATAAATCATACATGAAGCAAATCAAATCCAATTTTCATAATTCTAAAAGATTTGATACAAATTTTTTGACCTAATTCAGTATACTATAAGTGCATAATAATTCCAGATCAAAAACAAGAGGATTGGAGGCGTGAAACGGCAAGAAAGAAACTCAAAAATTTGGACAAAAGTTGGAGATCAAAATCCATCTTAGAGCCATCCTCAAAGAGTTTCAAGCGTAGCAACCGATTCCTGGACATCCCAAGAAGCTAATAGCATCATTTGCAAGCCTCAAAGCATCCAGAAATCGTCCCCAAGAGCACCACGGTTTGCACTAAGAACTCAAATTTGATTTCTATGATTTACGCATTATGAATGTATTTTGCCCATATATTTGTGTTCATCATCATGTTTGCAATGTTTCTGGATAGTTTGATTTAAGTTACACTGCAGGAATAAGCTTTTGCCATTGCTAGGGTTTCGTGCTCCAATTTGGGATTTTGTAATTTAAGCAAAATTAGGCCTAATGATGGATACCATGGTGATCAGGGCTTCACACCCAGCTGGTCCATGGTTTCCATTGAAATTTATATTACGTGTGTGAGATTTTTGAATGTAACAGGGTTATACCTACAAACAAATGTCTGTAGGTAAAAGTTACAGGCCTAAGGCAACAGAGAAAGGGAAGAAGACAATGCATGTCAGCCAACCATTCACCCATTTGAATTTCGCGCGTTTGGAAGCAGCTTCTTTTATTTTTCTTATATTATGTTTTGTATTCATTATGTTAACAAGTTAACAATGCAACGCAGATGGTTGGGAGACACGCCTTTGATGCACACGTCCTGGGTTTGATCCCAGGCGTGTGCATTTTATTATTTTCCTAATTATTTCAGGCAAATCCCATGCTTCACGCCTCACCTTTTGAGGATCATCACGCGCCCTCTGATCTCATCCTCTGGATCCACCTCCAGCCAGATCCAGCACACCTCACCTTTTGGGGATCATCACGCACCCTCTGATCTCATCCTCTGTATCCACCTCCAGCCAGATCCAGCACACCTCACCTTCTTAGGATCATCACGCGCCCTCTGATCTCATCCTCTGGATCCATCTCCAGCCAGATCCAACTCCAGCATACGCAGGTCCACCATGAGTCCTCAGAAGATGGTCTCATTGGATCAGGCGCCAGACTCTGGGCCATCCTTCTGGGTTTCAGAAGTTCAGCATATACCCCCAGATTTGCTAACAACAGGCCCATTTGGTTATTTTTACTATTTTTCTTTAATTTCTTTTCTTTAATTATTTTGTTTTTTTAATCAATACAAAAATTATTTTATTAAATTAACAAATCAAAAAATCACAAAAAGACTTATTTTCTTAATAAATATTATTTTTAATTAATTAGTTTAATTAATTTAGGTCAACTTTAATTTCTTTCATAATTTAAAAAACAATTAGACTTAGGATTTTATTTGTACATAATTTAATTAATCTTTCTCAAAAAATACACAAAAATTATTTTTCTTATAAAATACTTTTTTAATTTAATTAGTGAATTAGGTTAATTAACTTCTTTCATAACTAAAAACAATTAGAAATTAGGTTTAATTAATTTGTGATTTAATTGTTTTCTCAAATAAAAAATCCACAAAAATTTCTTTCTCTCAATTAGGGTTTTAAGTTATTAATTACCGTCCTCGTATTTAATTTGCCACGCGCTTGTTAATTATTTTTTCCATTATTTTGTAACTGTTCAGGGTTTGTAATAGTTAAATTAGGGTTTTATTTCTTGCTTTAAATCCCAATTTTTGGTTATGTAATTAATCCCCCTCCCCGAAGCCTTGTAATAGCTAGGTTTTACTTCCTCGCACTTTTAATTTCCGCAATCTTTAACTGTCTAGATGCATGGCTAATAGGATTGTATGGCAAGAATGTCTGGAAAATTAAAACGGTAGATCACCTAATGTGCAAAGATTAAATAACTGAAACAAATCATATGCACATATTCACTCTTAGGGTTTACCTCACTTCGGTTTCCTTCGGTAAACAATCATTAAGCATAGGAGACTTTAGTGGTTGCCCTCCAGTCTAAAGAGATCAAATTGTCCCATTCGAATGTTGCCTCAGAAATGTTGCCTCAGAAACGTTGCCTCAGAAAGATCTTAAGACTCTAGGGTTATTACTATAGTTTTCTAACTATTGCTTTAGTGATTGTACTCGTCCCTTTTGAATGTCCCTTACAAACTCCAACGACGGTGCTACCTACTCCTTAATAGTGGGATAACGTAATCTAAAGGAAATAGAACAGAAACAATCTTCTTTCGAGTAGGTAGATGCTAGTAGGTACTTGCTCAATGAAAACTTTTCACACAAACACCTTTCAAAATGAATTTTCAAAACAAACTTCGTCACATCCTTGAGGACTGATACAAGGGTTATCACGAAGTAAAAACATTTTCAAGACAAACACACACAAGAAATTTGAAAAATGAGCAAGTACCTAAGAGCCCATAGATAACTACGGATATAAAGGGTGCTAACACCCTCCCTTTCTATAATCTACCCCCCGTACTCAGAATATCTCAAAAAAAAGGTTTTTTTTTTCTGTTCTTTTTCCTTTTCCATGATTGGATGAAATAAAAGTCGGTGGCGACTCTTGCTTACCACGACATTTTGCAAACAAAAAACGCAAATCGAAAAACGCAAACCAGTATTAAATAGTCGGTTCTGCCACCGTATCACAGAACTGGCGACTCTGTTGAAGAATAAAATAAAGTGGGGTATACCTTAGGATCTAAGTCATTAAATTGCTTCTCTTTATTGTCTTGATTGCTTTGTTTTTTGAGCGTTTGTTTGGGGGTTACTATAGATCCTACACCCGGATCTGGGGGCACTCATTAGGTAAACATCAATAGATCGTGGAAACTGTACGACATAGACCGATATGGTTTAAGCGATGGCTGTGTTGGTGTGGCACTTTGGTTGGTACCGGTATCCTTCACGGGGAAACGAGGAGAGTACGGGGCCGCCGCGTGGTGTCTTGAAGCACCAACAGACCTTAGAACCTTAGTTGAACAAACTTGGCCATTAGAAAGTAGTGAGATAGCCGGCCTCGGTGTAGAGCTGAGAACTGGTTGATACTCGATACTACACTCATTGAGATCATACTTTCGGGATATTTTGTCTGCAAGAAAAGATTGAGAGCTGAAACAATGCCCGATAAAGGATGGTCAGTGATATTGAGAATCTCTAGAACCCGGTTACTTTTTTAGGATAGGTTTGAACCAACTAAATTTCAAGAGGGTACTACCTTAAAACCCATGCAAGCCTAAACCTAAGGCTGTTTGTGTGACTTGTGTGCTTTCAACTTGAACTACTTGCATAGTTTTATTATCTGACAACATGAGTTCCTTACAGGTTTTGTTTACAATCCTTATCCAATAACTTGGATTTCTTGCCGGGTTTACTTGCTTACATCACCTCGCACTTTTGCTTAAACACATAGCATACACATCATAACATCATGCCTTAACATTTCCTTAACCATTTCAAGGATCTCAAGGGTTTGTGATGCAGGTTATGGTAAATTAGATGTCTAGCAAGGGGCAAGGGGATTTATTTTCCTCTAGCCAATGTCATCTAGAGATCAAAACACGATAACTTGAGTCAGTGGCTATGACCCACTCGATATGGTGAGCTTGACTCTTGAAGAAGGACTCTCAACGACATGAAGTTTCTTTAATCAAGCTGCAATCAAATTCTAACAGTTTCTTGTTTTCCCCGCGAGATCTTTGAAAACATTGCATATATATATATATATATATATATATATATATATATATATATATATATATATATATATATATATATATATATATATATATATATATATACATACATATCATTGCATAACAGGTCTTCCAGTACAGGTCTCTCATGTTCTCGCTGTTTATTTCAGCAATGGCTCTCAAACAAGACAACAAAGATCTTCAAACTCAAGAAGCTCAGTTCATGGAAATATTCCTAAACCTATCCAAGGGGCAGGAAGAGTTGAAAACACTCCTCATTGGGAACTTGGTCAAGAAAAGTCCTGAAGACACTAAGGACGAACGGATGGAACAACTGCAAGCTGAGGTAGGTGCAATGAAAACCAAGATGTTGGGGCAGATGGCTCTTATCTAAGGCCTAGCCCGAAGACAAGAAGAGCTGAAAGCCATCATCAACCAACTTCATCAAGACGGATACAACAGTATGAAGCAAACAGTCGAGGCCGGGGACCAAGTCATTGATCAACCTCCAAGAAGACAAGAGTTTGGTTTGGGGAAGAGTGGACCTTTCCAAATTTCTACTACCTCACGGGTCCAACAACAACCTTGCCAAAAACAACGGGTTAATCAGAGTAAGCCAAATACACCCAAGAGGCAATTTACCAAACTCAACATGCTGTTGTCTCAAGCTTTACAACACATGTTGAGGATGAATAGAGTTACGTTGATAGGACCTCATCCGAATCCCAAGACTTCTTCGCCTAACTACAATCCTGATGCAAGGTGTGCATATCACTCCAACAGTCTGAGGCATGATACTGACGACTGTTGGAGGTTGAAATACAAAATTCAAGACCTGATTGATGAAGGAGCATTGGAATTCACACAAGATGGTCAACTGGAATGTTTCTGTCAATCCTCCAAGGCCCACCGTTTGAAGTGACAAGTTCTAACAAGAGGGCTTTTTCGTTCATTAAAATTTTCAACTTATAATTTTATTTTGATTGTTCGAATATTTATTCATGTCAAACTTTGTTACTTTATCAATGCATTGCATATGTCTATTCTGAATCAATTCATTTGTATTCACTATATTTAAACTTCGTTCTTTCTTGTGATATTCAAACTCTCAACTAAAAAGCTGTAAGCCTTTAGAGGGAGGATGACGAAAATGATACCACAACCTCTACATTATGCTTTTGAACAGACCCCGCTGACGATGTACAAACTTTGTTTCAAATCCCAAACAGTGGAGTTATAAGGAAGATAATCCCTAGTCAACCCCTTTGAGCCAAAGAAGTAGGAGTTTTTCTTTTCACACTAATTAAAACCATTAATCATAACCTGGGGCAGGGTAGTTTTCTCAGTTAATTCAGAGGCGCATTCAATCGCAATCTTCCACTTCATACATAATGAATGGCATTGAAGACGTCCTTCCAAATTAAAAGACGATGATGGTTCCGCATAATCGCCAAGACAGATAGTCATTATCTCTCAAAATAAAAGCCCGCTAAGTCAAAACCTATGAAGGAGACTTAAGAAAAAAAACTAGGGCATCCCGCTGACTGTATTCACAAAAGAAACAGTTCAGGCAAAAGACAGGGATAGTAAAACCAAAAAAAGAGGTTACTACAAATCCTTGGCAAAAAAAAAAAGATTACAAAATGACTGCCTTTTTCAAGTAAACTTTCAGTATCCGAACCATCACCGGAACATCAAGGACAATATTCCAGAACTCAATTGGGATTCTAAACGCGCAATTAACTGAGCATAGGACTGAAGAACATCACGAAGAACGGGTGGGTACAAATAAATTTTGAGCATTTATCCTTTGTTTCTTGAACCATGAACCAGGCCACGTTATAACCCTTAAAAGTCCTAGATGAAGCACGGGTTAGTTCGAAAGCATACTGTTACAAAAGGTATCCTGACTCCTGTAGGACTTGCTGTAAATCCTGAGTTGACATCACATTTTACAAAATTCGCTTGTTTTACTGAAAAACGCATTTTCAAAAATTTCAAGACAGACATAAGCTTTGCATTCTTAAAATATTATTGTTTGCATGTGACTATTTGTTCAACAACATAGAGATTCACATGACGAATATCTAGTGAACAAAAACTGTCTCAATAAAAAGGATCACCTTAATGGGAAAAACACTTCCAACCAAGGGGCACGGCATGATCATTGTCCATCATCTGGGGCAGTCAAGTCAAGATTCAAGCAGTCTCTCCAAAAGTGCCAAATAACTAGGGGAAGATCTACATCTGAATCCCTTGGGGCATTCGGCATGAATCCCAGCAACGAATCTTGTACGATCAAACAAACATCTTATGTTAGTGTGGCAACACTTACTACTATGGACAGTGACAATTCTCTGTACCCGGTGAACGTGGACATAGTCGGAAAATACTACGCATGAACAAAGACCCGCTAGGTTGACTGGCCTAGGCAAAAATAAGGGCATCCCGACGAACCAAAAGGGTTCGGGAAAAAATTAGGGATAAAAAAAAAGATATGTACACCCGACAAGCCGAAAACCTGAAAAGGCGGCTTGGGCAAAAAAGGGTATCTCGGTGGACTGAAAATCTGAAAAGACAGTCCAGGCAAAAGTTAGGGATTTAAGCGTACAACTATGTCCCGTCATCTTGTCACTTGCCTATCAGTAGAAGAATTATCATTTTGATCGAAAGTTACCATGCACCTCATAAGTTAGGATAACACTCAATCCACAAGGCCTCCGTAGGCACTTTCTCCAGCAGGTATAGGGGCAGAAAAGTCTTGATACGAAGTCATTGTCGTATCCTCAGCATGCGTCCCAGTAACATCCACACTCCCCACAGAGTAGAGGCAACCAAAGTTTTGATCTCTTCCTCCCTAAACAGGAGTTACTTTCAACGATCAAGCTCTCTCGGAGAGCCAGCGTATATATTCCCCAGCCGAATTTTGTAATCGCAAGCGGTTCATAAAGTTTTCTCCCGAACAGAGTTTATTTCTCTGAATACAAAAGCTCAATCCCCGACAGAGTTTATCCCTTCAGCTATGTAAGCTTCTCTCTCCAACATAATTATTCCCCCACAGAGTTTTTCTCAAGTAGAGTCTCTCCTCGGCAGAATATCCGTAAACAAGGGGAAAATCCCCAGCATAGTCATCTCCGGTTCACCGTCTCCAGCGGAAGTAGAAGAACCACTTTTTCTACGACGGTCAGGAACTCAATTTCCGTTACTCTCCAGCAGCGGTCATGGATTTATTTTCCCACTCGGATATGTCACAATAGAATTTCATGCTCATATATCACGTCGTGCGCATACATATTGCATACAGCATAATCTCATTTATTTTGATAACATCATCTCACCCTGAATTTCATGCATCACATATAACTAACCCTGATATCTTTTCAGGAAAAGACGATCAGTTTCGACGAATCTAGCAGTTATATAGATTACATCTACAAACAACTAATGGAAACTCAGTTCTCGAAATCAAACGGGTCAACTAATCTACATTATCAGATCAAAGTAACCTTACCCCGGTTCATTCTGAAGTTTTACACAAACTTATAACCTTACCCTGATTCATCCTGAAGTTTTACATGGACTTATGCCAAAGTAACCTTACCCCGGTTCATTTTGAAGTTTTACACAAACTTATAACCTTACCCAGGTTCCTCCTGAAGTTTTACACGAACTTATCCCAAAGTAACCTTACCCAGGTCCCTTATGAAGTTTTACACGAACTCATCACAAAGTAACCTTACCCAGGTTCCTCTTGAAGTTTTACACAGACTTAGCCCAAAGTAACCTTACCCAGGTTCCTGCCGAAATTTTACACGGACTTATCCCGAGGTAACCCTACCCAGGTTCCTCCTAAAGCCCTACACGGACTCATCACGAGCAACCTTACCCAGGTTCCTTCTGAAGTTTCACTCAGACTTATCCTGAAGCAACCTTACCCAGGTTCCTTCTCAGTTTAGATGTAGTTTTACCCAAACTCCTCACAAAGAAACCTTACCCAGGTTCTTTCTCAGTTCAGATGCAGTTTTACCCAAACTCCTCACAAAGCAACCTTACCCAGGTTCCTTCTCGGTTCAGATGCAGTTTTACCCAAACTCCTCACAAAGAAACCTTACCCAGGTTCCTTCTCAGTTCAGATGCAGTTTTACCCAAACTCCTCACAAAGCAACCTTACCCAAGTTCCTTCTCAGTTCAGATGTAGTTTTACCCAAACTCCTCACAAAGCAACCTTACCCAGGTTCCTTCTCAGTTTAGATGCAGTTTTACCCAAACTCCTCATAAAGCAACCTTACCCAGGTTCCTTCTTAATTCAGATGCAGTTTTACCCAAACTCCTCACAAAGCAACCTTACCCAGGTTCCTTCTCAGTTCAGATGCAATTTTACCCAAACTCCTCACAAAGAAACCTTACCCAGGTTCCTTCTCGGTTCAGATGCAGTTTTACCCAAACTCCTCACGAAATAACCTTACCCAGGTTCCTTCTCACATCCCTACCATCCAGGCTTTCATATCGAAGTAACCATACTATCCAGGTTCCTTCTCAGCAACCCTACTATACAGGCTTTCATATCAAAGTAACCCTACTATCCAGTTTCCTTCTCACAACCCTACTGTCCAGGCTTTCATACCGAAGTAACCCTACTATCCAAGTTCCTTCTCACAACCCTACTATCCAGGCTTTCATATCGAAGTAACCCTACTATCCAGGTTCCTTCTCACAGCCCTACTGTCCAGGCTTTCATACCGAAGTAACCTACTATCCAGGTTCCTTCTCACAGCCCTACTATCTAGGCTTTCATATCAAAGTAACCCTACTATCCAGGTTCCTTCTCAGCAGCCATACTATCCAGGCTTTCATATCAAAGTAACCCTACTATCCAGGTTCCTTCTTACAGCCCAACTATCCAGGCTTTCATATCGAAGTAACTCTACTATCCAGGTTCCTTCTCACAACCCTACTATCCAGGCTTTCATATCAAAACAACCCTACTACCCAGGCTCCTTTTCATAACCTTACTATCCAGGTTCCCCCTCTCTTATCCCCAAGCAGCGGTCCACAACATTGTAAGACTGGGACCCGATCAAACATGATTGGTTTCGCATTTCCCCAGTAAATCGTGGCGCAGCATGTACCCCAACCAGATACGCAGTATGCTTCCGCTTCCTCAAGCCGGAGTTATTCCCCAGTAGATTAACGGACAATTGAAGCTCCTAAAACTCTAGTTCTCCCAAGACAGGAAATCGACATCCCCTAGATGGCATCTTTAAGCCCATCTCCTGCAATTCTATGTCGCATCCAGGATGGCATCTTTAAGCCCATCTCCGACAATCTTCAATCCTCAACCTCCAAATGGCATCTGTAAGCCTATTCCCGATATCACAAATCAAGTGCCACTTCATGCGAGTGCAAATTTCTAGGCACTCTAGTGGTCAATCATCTTCCACCTTCAGATCACGAAAGGCAGTGCAACCAATCTACATCCTCAGGTTTAAGAAGATTAAACATGGGCAGCTGTTATACCCCAAAATTTTCCCTCTCATTTTACTCAATACATGTCAATTGAGGTCCCCAAGTTGCTCAAGGAAGCCCAAGAGTTGACCATACAAACTCTCTCCTAAGGCAGTATACCCCAAGTTAGGGTTTCTATTTTCATCAAGATGAGAGGACCACAAAGTCCTCCTATTCTCTCCATGGTCTTAATATGTTCCCAAGATCATCCATGCCAAGTTTAAAGCCTTGCATAAGAAGTTTGCTCAGCCAACTGCTCAGATGCTTGAGAAGTTTAAAGTTCTATCCATCATTTAATCAAGGGTTGATCATGATTCCCCAAGGAATGCTCCAAATTCATCAAAACCCAAAAGTTGCTAAATTAGGGTTTTGCATGAAAAGTTAACCCAACTTTGACCAAGCATAACTTCTTCATGCTTTATCAGAAATTTTCCATTCAAAGATAATTTTTAAGAGGATGCAATTCCCTACAATTCAACTTCATCTCACAAGTTCAAAATATGCACTCATAAAAAGATATGAATTTTGACATTAAAGGTCCTTTTGAAAAGTCAACAAAAACACCCTTTGGGTCAAAGCTTCATACATGAACATGGAAGACTCAATTGAGACGAGACCATAAGTGTTGCTTAGGGGAAATCCTAAGCTTTCTAAAAAGTCCAAGAACATCCTCCTAGGGTCAAAATTGAGAGAGTTGTGCATTGTCAAAGTTGGCAATTTTTGGAAAATTGTCAAAAGTCAACATTGATCAAATTTGCATTTTTTCCAAAGGGCCCATTTTTTCTTGCTTGGAACATGTTTCTAATAGGACCCACGACCCTGAGCTCATTCACCTCTTATTTTATTATTTTTATCATTAATTTTGATTTTTTATTCATTTAAATCAAAATAAATCAAATTAAATGGTAAAATAATGAAAATCTTGAGATTTTTATGCATTTTTTGAGTCCATGTACAACTAGTATGCCAGCCAAGTCGTGCAAGGTTCATTAGGGTTGAAAAAGATTGGATTGAAGCAAGTTTTGGAAATAAATCACACATGAAGCAAATCAAATCCAATTTTCATAATTCTCAAATATTTGATACAAATTTGTTGACCTAATTCAGTCTACTATAAGTGCATAATAATTCCAGATCAAAAACAAGAGGATTGGAGGCGTGAAACGGCAAGAAATAAACTCAAAAATTTGGACAAAAGTGGGAGATCAAAATCCATCTCAGAGCCATCCTCAAGGAGTTTCAAGCCTAGCAACCGATTCCTGGACATCCCAGGAAGCTAACAACATCATTTGCAAGCCTCAAAGCATCCAGAAATCGTCCCCAAGAGCACCACAGTTTGCACTAAGAACTCAAATTCGATTTCTATAATTTATGCATTATAAATGTATTTTTCCCATATATTTGTGTTCATCATCATGTTTGCAATGTTTCTGAATAGTTTGATTTAAGTTACAGTGCAGGAATAAGCTTTTGCCATTGCTAGGGTTTTGTGCTCCAAATTGGGGTTTTGTGATTTAAGCAAAATTAGGCCTAATGATGGATACCATGGTGATCAGGGCTTCACACCTAATTGGTCCATGGTTTCCATTGGATTTTATATTACGTGTGTGAGATTTTTGAATGTAACAAGGTTATACCTACAAACAAATGTCCGTAGGTAAAAGTTACAGGCCTAAGGCGACGGAGAAATGGAAGAAGACAATGCGTGTCAGCCAACCATTCGCCCATTTGAATTTCGTGTGTTTGGAAGCAGCTTCTTTTATTTTTCTTATATTATGTTTTGTATTCATTATGTTAACAAGTTAACAATGCAATGTAGATGGTTGGGAGACACACCTTTGATGCACACGTCATGGGTTCGATCCCAGGCGTGTGCATTTTATTATTTTCCTAATTATTTCAGGAAAATCCCATGCTTCACACCTCACCTTCTAAGGATCATCACGCGCCCTCTGATCTCATCCTTTGGATCCACCTCCAGCCAGATCCAGCACACCTCACCTTCTGAGGATCATCACGCGCCCTCTGATCTCATCCTCTGGATCCACCTCCAGCCAGATCCAGCACACCTCACCTTCTGAGGATCATCACGCGCCCTCTGATCTCATCCTCTGGATCCATCTCCAGCCAGATCCAACGCCAGCATACGCAGGTCCACCATGAGTCTCCAGAAGATGGTCTCATTGGATCAGGCGCAAGACTCTGGGCCATCCTTCTGGGTTTCAGATGTTCAGCATACACCCCTAGATTTGCTAACAGCATGCCCATTTGGTTATATTTACTATTTTTCTTTAATTTCTTTTCTTTAATTATTTTGTTTTTTTAATCAATACAAAAATTATTTTATTAAATTAACAAATCAAAAAAATCACAAAAAGACTTATTTTCTTAATAAATGTTATTTCTAATTAATTAGTTTAATTAATTTAGGGCAACTTTAATTTATTTCATAATTTAAAAAAATAATTAGACTTAGGATTTTATTTGTACATAATTTAATTAATCTTTCTCAAAAAGTACACAAAAATTATTTTTCTCATAAAATACTTTTTTAATTTAATTAGTTAATTAGGTTAATTAACTTCTTTCATAATTAAAAATAATTAGAAATTAGGTTTAATTAATTTGTGATTTAATTGTTTTCTCAAATAAAAAATCCACAAAAATTTCTTTCTCTCAATTAGGGTTTTAAGTTATTAATTACCGTCCTCGTATTTAATTTGCCGCGCGCTTGTTAATTATTTTTTTCCATTATTCTGTAACTGTTCAGGGTTTGTAATAGTTAAATTAGGGTTTTATTTCTTGCTTTAAATCCTGATTTTTGGTTATGTAATTAATCCCCCTTCCCGAAGCCTTGTAATAGCTTGGTTTTACTTCCTCGCACTTTTAATTTTTGCAATCTTTAACTGTCTAGATGCATGACTAATAGGATTGTATGGCAAGAATGTCTGGAAAATTAAAACGGTAGATCACCTAATGTGCAAAGATTAAATAACTGAAACAAATCATATGCACATATTCACTCCTAGGATTTACCTCACTTCGGTTGCCTTCGGTAAACAATCATTAAGCATATGATATTTTAGTGGTTGCCCTCCAGTCTAAAGAGATCAAATTGTCCCATTCGAATGTTGCCTCGGAAACGTTGCCTCAGAAAGATCTTAAGACTCTAGGGTTATTACTAAAGTTTTCTAACTATTGCTTTAATGATTGTACTTGTCCCTTTCGAATGTGCCTTACAAACTCCAACGACGGTGCTACCTACTCCTTAATAGTGGGATAACACGGTCTAAAGGAAATAGAACACGAACGCTCTTCTTTCGAGTAATGAGATGCTAGTAGGTACTTGCTCAATGAAAACTTTTCACACAAACATCTTTCAAAACAAACTTTCAAAACAAACTTCGTCACATCCATGAGGACTGATACAAGGGTTATCACGAAGTAAAAACATTTTCAAGACAAACACACACAAGCAATTTGAAAAATGAGCAAGTACCTAAGAGCCCATAGATAACTAAGGATAGAAAGGGTGCTAACACCTTCCCTTTCTATAATCTACCCCCCGTACTCAGAATATCTCAAAAAAAGGTTTTTTCTGTTCTTTTTCCTTTTCCATGATTGGATGAAATAAAAGTCGATGGGGACTCTTGCTTACCGTGACATTTTGCAAACAAAAAACGCAAAACGCAAACCAATATTAAATAGTCGGTTCTGCCACCGTATCACACACGTCTTCGTCAGGTCCCATGTTTTCCTTGTCCCAATAAAATCCATGTGTTGGGTGAAGGGTAAGGAAATACATTGCATTATTACTTGGTGCTGATGCATCTTCCGCTGCAGTGCATGGCCCAATGTTGGCCAAGTTCCTGTCGAAATTGCTTCTATCGACATGATACAACATTTGTGGGAGGGGTATACAATTTTTAGATGGGGATTGCAAGAAATTATACCTAATTAGTCTATTACAACCATATTGAATTTGTATGAAATATACAAGGAATTCAAATAAATACAAAGTATAAAAATGAATAAATGTATAAGGATGCAAAAATGTAAACAAAATGAATTTTGTTTGATTTTTTTTATAAAAAAAAAGACTTTTTTCTCTTAACCTAATTTAAATAAAGAAAAATGGTTAATTAAGTTTGAATTTATTAAGAAAAAGATTTTTAAAAGAAAGCCTAGTTCTATTAATTAATCAAAAGAAAATAATTTAAGGAAAGTATTTTTTGGCATTTTTTATCTTGAAAATATTTATAGCATTATAAAATATTTTTAGTCTTTTTTTTATTAAAATAATATATTCTAAATGGTGTGAAGAAAAATAAATAAATAATGCAATATTTATAAGATTTACTTAATAAATAAATAAAGTGTGAAGAAATAAAAAAATATTTTTATTTATGGAAAAAATAAAATAAAATAAGTCAAACTATAAAATATCATTTTTTCATTTTTATCATCTTTTTAATATTTAGAAAATATATTTGAGAAAATAAATAAAAATAGAAAATGAAGAAATAAAAATAAAGTTGGGCCAGGGTGAAAATATGAAACAGGGGGGAGGAAGGTTAGAAAAAAAGTCAGGTCCAGGAGTGGAAGGCCCATGCGTTTGTTTGCTGGAACAAAAAAAAGACAAAAAATGTAAAAAATTGCAAAAAGGCAGCGCCGAGGTTCGAACCCATGACCTCTACCAATAACGCGCGTTGCCTTACCACTGGGGTGGCTGTACATCCGTTAACTTAAATGAAAGAATAAATACATAAGGTAAAACGTCTCCATGACCTGTACTTCATCTTCAACCTTCAGCCAGTCGGACCACCTGTATCTCATTCGTTTCTCAACAAAAATGGAAAATGCAAACATGAAAGTTGTGCTATTTTTCCTCACGAATCAAACCATATAACTTAAGTAAGCTAAAAGTCAAAGTTGAAGATTAATTTTGCTGGCCCTAAATTGAAACCTATTTTTTTCAGAAAGTTCAAATCTAAAATTCTCTACACACTGTCAATATAAATGAAAACTATGGACATGGTTAGCTTTAGAGCAATGATATCTACATTTTTACTTCAGAATGTATGCACAGAAGATGCTTGTATCAAGATATTAAAGTTAGAAAACTTACCTCTTGCAGATGGATTCGTGTATGGAGTTTGAGCAAGCTTTGAGGTGCCCTAAGAATCTGTTTAGCTTGCCTGGACCTCCTTGAGTGTATTCCAACTCCTACTTTGCTTTGAAAGTTCCTGAATCTCCCTACTCAAGTCAACCTGCAAGCTTGATGTTTGAAAATGGTGAATAGTGATGGAGGGGTTACAGTCTTGAAACAGGGGCTTGGATCACTTGTGTATGATATATGTAAGGTGTTTGAATGATTAAGAATCAAAACGCACGAGTGGAAATGGAGATGGAGAGTTTTGGCTCAAAACTGTCAAGGTGAGCAGTCTTGTGCAGCAAGGGTGTTTGGGGGAGTTTTAGGATGCTTCAAATCGTCCCTTAGCTTGCAATAAACTTGTTAATATGTATGGAAAATATTAGAGCACAAAACCACTCCAGGCTTCTGAGTTATAGGGTTATGGCTCTATAACTTGCTTTTGATGAAAAATGAAATGACAAATCTCAAATGTTGTACAAGCATGTCCTGATCTTCTTCAGGTCTTAGACACCTTGATTTTGGATTATAGGGGTTGTCTGTGCAGAAAGAACAAGTTAGAATCTCAAGACAAGTTGACTTTGTGATTAAAGTAACTTTTCAAGAATGGAATGGTAACTTTCTTCCAAAAATGAAAAATTGGCTTGGACAATGCTTGGAACACTTGGATAATAGCTCAAAAGCAAGTGTAATCTTATGATTATGGAGAGATATTGAGTTTTAGAAGCCTGCAAAACAAGATTGTGCAGTACAGGTTTAAAATTGGATTGTTGTTCATCACAAAATGCCTTTTAATTCAAGTGACAAAACACCAACTTCATCTCGTCAATTCTCCCTACTCAAAAATGATTTCAAGGAGTTCTTGGACATTTTGGAAAGCTTGCAATGTGATCTACAACCCATTTTTGAATTTATTTTGAATATTACACTTGGAACTATATGAAAAAGTGCCATGAAGTTGAGTCAAAATCCTGACCAAATTAGGGCAAAATTGCACTAAGTGTTTAGTTTCATGACCCTATGTTCTTGAAATTATAACTTGATATCCACGCACTTTTGGAAGAAGTTGTGTGAAGTAAAGTTGTATATTTCATGGATATATACAAATTTCATGTTGGAAGTTTATTTTGAATCATGTTGCATCATGGTGAAAATTTGGCTCAAAGTTATGAAAAAACATGAATTTTCAACACTTAGAAAATTTTCATGTTAAGAAATTTTGACTTTTCAAAAATGAAATCTTGACTTTTTGATTTCTTGATGAATAAGTTTCATATTTTGACATGTTTTGATGAATTGTGATCTTTGGCATTTGAATTTGACCAAAAAGTCAACGTTTGACTTTTCAGTATACAATTGACTTTTGATCAGTTGACTACAAAATTCATCTGTCAATCCAATAGACTTGCAATGTTTGAAACCATGTCATTAGGTAAAAATGATGCAATTAGACTCTTGAGATCAAGCCTTAAACCAACTTATCATTTGTTATATCAAAAATCATAAATTTCCCTTTTCCAGTCAAAACCCTAATTTTTACCATTTTGCCCTTTTGGAGATTTGATCAAACTTCTTGAGGAATTGTGGTCCAAACTTGATCAAATGATACATATGGGTTTAAAATGTTGATGTGGATAAAAAATTATGAGGTTTGACTGTAAATTGGCCATGGTTGACTTTTTCCCCAATACAATTGATTTTTAGGTCAACTGTCCAATTGACTGATCAAAAGTGTGATCCAAGGCTTGAAACTTGACATGAGTAATCTTGGGGATCCATAATGGTCCATGAAAGTCATATGAAGTATTGATATTTCAAAAATCCTTTTGCAAACTCAAACCCTAATTTTGGTCATCAGTGCCTAAGGAGGTGTCTTGAGCTGATCAAACCCTAGTGCAGTCTTGAGCCCAAGGAGATCTTGTGAGCAAATTCTTGATAAATGAGAGGGAAAATTTTGGGGTACAACAGAGGGCTTTGTCTCAGAACTTCAATATGGTGTATACATTGAGACTTCTTTGTTCTTTCAGAACTTTTGCATTAGAGTATAATTGGCAGCTTAGTGCTTCATATGTTTGTCTTATGCATTAGAACTTATTTTACTAAAGTGTCACTCTTAGTTTCGCTTCTGATCTTCTTATAAGCACGTTCTCTTCAGAGCTTCATATTTGTTCATTCATGTCATTATCCTCTTAGCTTTCATCAAAACTTCTTTATACAATCAATCAAACGATTAAAGTGCATAATTATTCTTCATAATAATTATGTATTTGTTATCATCAAAACTATGAATTAGATGTAGAACCAAACTATGTTATAACATATATCACCCTAAATAAATACTTACTTTTGCTTTCCGCTTTACCACTTCAGCAAAATAGTGCCGTTTTCGGGGATTAGTGTTTTTATTGAATCGCATCGCAATAGTTTCTTTGTTTTTGAGTTTTATAGATACCGTATATATTGTCTATCTTCACTTGTTTATATTGATACTTGTATATGTTTACCATATTTGTGAATGTTACATGTTTTACATACTTGTGAATTTTGTATACAATATACTTGTTTTGTTTCATGTTTTCCAAAAGTGTGGTTAGGTGTATAGTTCTGTTTAGAGCTCAAAGAGATGAGAGCAAAAGTAAGAGTGAAAGCATTTGACCCATCCAAAGCAAAGTGAAATAGTTTTAAATAACATACGTCGAGCTTATGACGTAAAACAAGCATCTTTTATTGTTTTTTATTGTATTAGTTTAGGTAGTGTGTTAATTGTTGTTTAAACAAGTTGAAATTGGACATGTTCTAAAATCTCAAATCTTCACTTTTCAACTTGTTTATTCACTTTCACACGGTTTTTCCAAGAGCTTGCTTTTATTAGCTTGAGGGAATTTGTATGTGTGTAGTTCTGTTTTTCTAATTCTTTTGTTGTTGTTTGGACTCAATTTTGGTCCGGTAACTTGAAGAATTTTGAGGTGATTGTCTAAATTTGAGTGTTTCAACTTGCGGATGTATGGTAATGATAATTTTCAAAGTTGGTACACGCTAGATACTCGTTTATTACTATCTATAGCATAACATGTTTAGGAAAATTTTAATTTGTATAATTACCATCCCATTGATTCTTTTTGCATTACTTGCTTTTGATTAAATCACTTTAGTTCCTTTTTACCCCCAAATGTGAGGAAGCTTTCCATTGTTCATATATGCTGGAGACCATAATTCTTGTTTTAACTGGATTTCATTATGTTTAATCTTTTGTTTGTGTTTATTGTATGAAAGCATGAAAGTGATTAAGGCATTTTATTTCATTTTTAGCACAACTACCTAACAAATAGTCAATTCACCTTGTAAGTGGTGGACTTTTGTTAACCCCTTTTGAGCCTTTTTGTCAATGTCCATAATTGTTTTTTAACTTACTGCTTGTCTATGAGTGTTTGGTTTTCTTTTTTGAATGGATATTGATTCTTTGTTTTCTTGAACCCTCAACCAATTTTTTTGGTTTTTAATTTTTACCTTGCCTTAGAAAGTAGGGAGTATTCACATTGATGTTGGTTGAATTCAAGTTGGGGAGAGAATTGTTTGCTCACGTATGTTGTGATTTCTATGCGGTTGTGAGAAAGAAAAAAAAGAAAAAGAAAGAAAAAAATTGAAAAAGATTTGAAAAAGAGAAAAACAAAAAGAATATGAAATAATGTTGTGTTAATAAGTATTGTTATTGGTGTGACAAATTTGGGATGAAGGAGAAAGTTGAAAGAAATTTTGTGTTTGAACTTTTGTGAGTTGATCAATCCCTTAGGTTTAGACAAGCTTTTGTTTCGATTAGCTTTAGGACTTATCCCTTGTTTGTTAACTAAGCCACATTACAACCTTGAAAAGCCCTTATGATTCTTGCCTTTGTATGTTCAATGTGATTTTTTGGATGAGTGCATAATTTAGTCTATCGGTGAATTTTTACTAGGTGTGATTCATGATAAAAGCTTGTTTTGTTTTAGAATGTTTAATATGGTTTTTGTACTTAGGATTTATTTCATTTACATGTTGTTGTTGTAGGATTGTGGTAAGTATTTACCTTGTTTGTGCGTTTTTGTTTGAACCATATATTTGTTTTCGTTTTTCAAACCTGTTGATTCATGATTCTTTGGTTGATTACTTTTGCTTCTTTAAGTTTGTTTGACCTTGTTTGAGGATAAACAAGTTTAAGTTGGGGAGAGTTTGATAATTGCAAATTGTAGCTATTTTTGTATATACTTTTGTTGCACTTATAGACTCTTTGTTATTAATATCGATCGAATAAACCCTACGTTTGTGTAAATATGTTTAGTTTATGTATATTTGTGTTTTTGTGTGAAAATTGTATCGTTGATTAGTTTTTCATTCATTTTGTAGGTAATTGAGCATTGTTGAATCATTGAGTAATAAAAGCTTCAAGATGGATTTTTGATCCAAGAAATGAAGAAGGCAAAGAAAGAAAGCCAAGAAAATAACAAGGAAGATTTGTTTTAGAACCAACGTCGGGCGGTGTTAGGGGGTTGTAAGGGCGCAGTGAGTGTCGGGTCCATCGTCGGGCGAAGCAGGAGCGGTGTAAAAATGAGAAAATCCAGTAGCTTCTGTCTTGTGCTCGGGTCTTAGTCGTCGAGCGGTACTTTAGGAGAGTGTCGGGCGGTGAGTTGGAGCGTTGGGCGACGCTAGATATTTTTAGCCATATTGCTTATGTGATGTAGACTGAGTGGCCAGAATAAAAGCCACCATCAGGCGGTGCTTTTGGGCGCCGGGTGGTGCGTGTCTGGGATCGAATTTTGTTTATATTTCCTTTTCATTTCATTTTTTAGGGTTATTTTTTTGGGGATAATTTTATCTCCCAAATTCATCAACCTCATTTTTTTTGGTAGAATAGCTTAGAAAACAACTATGGAGCTTACATACGGATGATCCGAGTGGATTGCTCTTCGATTGGTGCTGACAAACTGAGAGATTTGTGGTTTATTTCTTTTCTTATTTGTGTATTCTCTACGTGTTGGGTTTTGTATATGTATTTACTTTAAACTCATGTATATTTGTCTCCCATTGCGTTTTATAAAGCTTTCTATACAAATCTTTGTCAATTATTATCCTGAATTTTTGCTCTACGCTTGGGGTTTGGGTTGTTATAGATATATACTGCTCGAATTCTTATCTTGGATGAATATCTAATAGTGTCTAGATTCTAGAGATAGTTTTAGAGCTATTATTCAAATGGGTATCTGATTAATTCCTCTGTATCGGTTGTGTTATGCTGAGAGATCGTCAATGCAATTAGCACGATTGACTTTTGTGTTGTTGAGGTTGGTTGAGAGATCGCCTCCGAGATGATACAATGGGTGTTGTATTTGATATGTGGTAACATTGATGAATCTTGTAGGTTAATTTTAACTGGTCTATAGGTTTAAGTTTGTGAAGAGTGGATTATATGCATGCTTGATAAGTCTCTTCTCTAAAGAATGAATTTTTTCCTGTTAATAACTTTTAAAATTCCCGCAATTACTTTAAACCCATATTAACCTAAACTCATTACCGAGAGATTTGTAAAACGGCAATTCAATAACACTAATCCCTATGGAGACGATACAATATAACTTATATCACCCTAAATAAATACTTACTTTTGCTTGTCTCTTTACCGCTTCAGCAAAACCCGATGATATGGATTCTGAGTCAGAGTCGCTAAGAGGCAAAAAAATATCACCATAAACTTTCCTAATAATTTGGTCAAACATTACCCTTCCTAAATTACCCTCACATTCCTTCATGCATTCAACCCAAATCTTACTCCTCTCTTGGGTGTTTTGGGGAACAAGTACGTTCTCCAAATCATCACACTCTCTTATAAGAACCATTGCTAAAAAATAAAATAAACGAAAGAGGGTGAAGAGAAGGTTACGTGGGTGTGGAAAGGAAGACAGAAAAGCGGCAAAGACTACGTAATGATCCTTGGATAAGCAGAAAAAGAAGTTAACCAAGAGTGAGGGAAGGTTTGAGGCTTTTAAAAAGCCTACAACAGGAAGTGGAAATAACTAAGGAAAGGGATTGTGATGGTTGCGTGTTTCCCATAAAAATCATCATTGCAAGTTGAATAAGGGAAAATATGTTTACGCAACTCCGATGTCTTAGCATGGAATTGATATACATGGGGAAACTACAACCGATACATGAAGCCAGAACGTGAGTGACATACTGTAATACGATGGGAGAACTGAGTTTTTTGGTTTTATCCAAATATGCAGATAGCAAGAGTCGCCATCAGCTTTTCTTTTATCCAATATTTAGGAAATGTGAAAAGAACAAAAAATACCTTTGATAGATTTTGAGTAAGGGGGTAAGTTATGAAAAGGAAGGTGTTAGCACCCTTTTCATCTGTAGTTATCTACAGGCTCTTAATTATTTGGCTCACTTTTGAAAACTTTCTTTGTGTGTGTGTGTGTGTGATTAGTTTGAAAATATTTTGAAATTCCAGTGTAAGGCTAACTTTGTATAATTCTTGTATCTGTCCTCAAGAATGTATACAAAGTGTTTTTTTAAAAATATTTGTTTGAAAGTGTAGTGTGAAAAATGTATTGTTTGTGAGAAAAGTTTATGAGAAAGCAATTAGGAGTTCTTACCCACTAAAGTCTTTCTTGTTATTCTCCTTCTCCTTTGGAGATAGTACTATCCATATCATTAGTTGGTAGGTAGCCCTGTCTATTGAATGTGAAGGGACATGAGTAGGGTCATCGTATAGTCAATGAAGGAAACATGTAAGGATACTTTAGCAATTGTATCAAAGGGACTATCATCATTTATTCGTAGGGACTAGATCATTTTGTAGGAAACTCGAAGGGTCATCAAGGGATTATAATCTTTATTCGAAAGGGATATGATGATTTGATCGAGGGGCTTTTGCTAAAGTATCTCCACTTTTGAGGGACGTGACCAATATCGTAAGGCAACAAGAGAGGTTACCCTAGAGGTGTAAGTGTGTGAAGTATGTTAATTCAGTTATATTATCTTGGGAATTAGGTTTTCTATGTCATTTTTAGTCTTGTCATGCAAACCCTAGTTACTAGCAATTAAATACGTGCAGAAAAATAAAGTGCGGAATGTAAAGACCTAAACTATTACATGGCTTTGGGAGAGATACATAAGTATGAAAATTTGCGGGAAAGTAAACCTATGCTATTACATCCTCGGAGCATATACATAATTAGAAAAATGCGAGAAAAGAAATCTACGATATTACATCAATAGTGCGACCTATACACTTTGCCTAATAAAATTAAATATAAAAAAGATGACTAAGAAAAAGAATGTTAAAATGTTTTTGTGGTTTTTTTGTAAAAAATAGTTTAAATAATAATAGTAATTAAAAATATAATTCTAATTAATTTTAATATTAAGAAGAAAAGTTTAGTTAATTAATTAATTAGTGAATAAAAAAAAGAAAAATTTAATTACTAACTAAAACCCTAATCTTAATTTGTTAGTATTAAAAAAAGATTAGATTAGTTAATTATTAATTAAAAAAATAATTAGTAAAATATGATGAAAAATAGGGTAAGTAAAATAAGGAAAAAAGAGTTACATGGGGTGGGTGTTGAACCCACGCCCCTAGCTTCACAGATTGCATTCCAACTACTGCGCCAACGCTACTTTTATGTTTAGGAATAGAACTGATCAATATAATAATAACCTGCGCGTTAGTTTGGAAAAACAACAAAAAAATTGCAAGACATAGGGATCGAACCCACGCCCCTTACGTTACATGCCTCTGTCTCCAACCAACTGTGTTGTATTGTGTTTTTGTTATAGAATAGAAACAGATAAATATATATTAAAAACAAGTGAATCAGGGAAGCTCCGAAGCCCTAGCTCCAGTCGTCTTCTCCGGTGAGAAGGTTTTTCAACCTGCAAAAATAGCAAGATTTAGATCATAAAAGGGGCCATATCCCCCTAATTTAACCCTTGTGAATCCAATGGAGGTGTTAGTTTGGCCTGAAAACAATTGTAATATGAGATACGAATAAAAAGTTCCAAGCTGCCCTAACAATGGCATCTCACGATCCCTGCGTCAAAGATTGCAAATAATGGATCAAAACAGTCCTAAACATGATCCTGAACATGTATACATGCATCAAATTAATTAAATATGCATAGACTAAAAGTTTGAGATTCACGAAAACTACCAAACTAGTGATGTTGAGATGTGATTATCTAGCATGCTTCAGGCTTTAAGGAGGGATAGGATGAACTCCTGAGAACTTCAGGAACACGATGGAATGTTTGGAATGGATTGAAAGTGGCTGCACACAAGGTTTTAGTTTGCCCTAGTTTTGATAATTTTGAGATTTTTTTAGGACTTATTCTTGAGGCCAATTTTCGTGTCCTTGGATGTATGAACATGTTGTTTATTTATAATAGAAAATATTATGTCAACAATATTGAATCAAATCTTGTGAAATCATGGTATAATATTTGATTTGGAATTTTATGATCAAAAATTGCTGAAATTATAAAAGATTTGAATTTCATGATCAAATATTTGATTGAAGTCTTGCATGGAATCTTTCTTTTTTTAGGCCAATCTCATACCAATCACGTTTTTTGCAAGTTTTCATCAGCTTTTTAGACTTATGATTTGATTCAAAAATAGATCCTCGTGCCTTATATCATTTATTTGATATTTTATTTGATTTAATTTGGATTTAAATGAATAAAATCCAAATAAAAGAAATAAAAGTCATAAAAAATATGTGAATGGATCTAGAGGTCTAATATGAGGTCAGGAACACGTTTGGACCTTAAAAGATAGGCCCATTAGCCCAAAAATTCAAACTTGCTCAATTTGAACTTCATGCATTCTCTCAAAATTGTCCAACTTGCACCAATCATAACTCACACAATTTTTGTCATATGAAGGTGTTCTTGGACTTTTTAGAAAGCTCAAGATGTCTCATACAACTTTGATTTTGGTTATTTTTTAATTTGAAACCTTTTTCTTGATGTAAAGTGCTTTGACAAAAAGTGTCTTTTTGTTGACTTTTAAAATGACTTGTAATGTTTTGGTCCATATCTCTCAAATGGAGCATTGTTTGCCTTGAGCTTAGAGACACAAAGATGTAGAGAATTGAATTTCCTTAAAAATAGGCTTTGGTTGAGGAATTCTGATGAAGTATGTGAAATTTATGCTTGGTCAAAGTTTAGTTGACTTCTCCTTAAGAAAACCCTAATTTAGTAACTTTTGACTTTTGATAAATCTTGAGTTTTCTTGACGAATCATGATCAACCCTTGATCAAATGATGAAAGAGATTTTAAAATCTTGATGTTGACCAAAAATATTGAAGTTTTACTGTAAATTGGTCAAAGTTGACTTTTTGTCCAACACAATTGATTTCCAATCACCTGACTAATTGACTAAGCAAACTTGTGCTGCAATGCTTAAAATTTGGCATGGGGACTCTTTGAAGCATATGATAAACCATGAAATCCAGTTGAGGCATTAGAAGTCCAATTTTATTTGAGAAAAGCAAAAACCTAGTTGTGGGTTAATGCTTAGGAGGAGGGTTTGTCTGGTCAACTCTTGAGTAGTCTTGAGTGTTTAGGACCTTCATATGAATGAGGAAGTATCTTGAATTAATTTGTCTTGAAAATGGGAGGAAAATTTTGGGGTACAACATCTGCCCTTTTCAATCTTCTTAAACCTGAAGAATTAGATTGGCATGTCTGTCATTCGTGATCTGAAGGTGGAAGAGGATTGAACACTTAAGTGCCCAAAAATTTGCACTCTCATGTGCATGAAGTAACATTGTTGGTTGATTGCTTTAATGGGCTTAAAGATTCCATTCAAAGAGGTGATAAAGTGTCTTCGAAGATGGGCTTATAGATTCCATCCAAAGTAACTATTGATAGGAGTATCTCAATGAGTATACGCTTGACTTTATCTATTGAATTATTTTCAAAAAGAATCTATCCTATCTTATTTGAGGTAAATGCTTTTCAAAATGAATCTCTGAAGGAGATGCTCGTCAGAATTAATCTGAGGAAATGCTCATCAGAATAAGTCTCTGAGGGAGATGCTTTTCAGAATGAATATCTGAAGGAGATGCTCGCAGAATTGGTCTCTGAGGAAATGCTCGTCAGAATAAGTCTCTGAGGGATATTGTCATACAGCGGGAGAACTGACTTGGGATGTTTTGCGTTTTATCATAATTGTTGCGGATAGCAAGAGTAGCCACCGACTTTTCTTTTATCCAATAAAGGAAAGGGTGGAAAGAACAGTAAAGACCTTTCAAGATAATTTCTTGAGTTTGGGGGGTAGGTTATGAAAAGGGAAGGTGTTAGTACCCTTTTCATCCGTAGTTATCTACGGGCTCTTAGTTTCTTGCTAGATGACTTTTGAAATTGCTTTGTTTGAAATGTTTTTGTGGTGGGTTTTTGAATGTATTTTGAAAACGCCTTTGTTTCAGCAAACTTTGTAATGATTCTCGTCTCTATAAGAATGTATACAAAGTGTTGGTTTTGAAAATGATTCAAAGAGATGTTTTTTTTTGAAGATGTTTTGAAAGTGTAAGTGTGAAAATAGTTTTGATTTGTGAGCAAGCAACTACGAGCGTCCTACCTACTCAAAAGTTCTTTGTTTTTTTCCTCTTCTTTTAGATGTTGCTATCTTACCATTGATTATCAAGAAGCCCCGTCATTTGATGTGAAGGGACGGGCATGGGTCAAACCTATAATCATAGAAGGCAACTCATGAGGCATTTTAGAAATGGGACTTGATCGTTTACGGAAGGAAACATCGAGGGACATCGAGGGAATACGATCTTTTTTTATCAAGGTTATTTGCTAAAACGCCCATATTCGAGGGACATGACTATTTTCCGAGGCAACAAGCGAGATTACCCTAGAGGTACACGTGTGAATAGTGTGTTTGATTGCATGCATTTTTGTCTTTGAGATTAGGGTTTTCTAGCGGTTGTTTTTATCTTGACATGCACACCCTAATTACTAACAATTTTTGAAAAGCGATAAATTTGCGGAAATTAAAATCCTACGCTATTACATCACTTTAGGGGATGGGGGTATAACTTCACAAATGGGGAGATAAAAGCAAATAAAACCTAACTTTACTATTACAACCAAATCTAACGAAAATAAAAACAAAAATTCAAAAAATTCAAGATTTATGTTGTCTGGTCTGACACGGGCACCCGTGTCAGCTCCCTGTAATGATCCATGCGCATTTTTTCTTTCTGCACCAGCTAAGCTGACACGGGCCATGTCCTGTGACATGGGCACCCGTGTCATCACCCTGACTTTCCACTTTGCACGTTTCTAACTCCAGTAGACCTGACACGGGCTGTTTCCTGTGACACGGGTGCCCGTGTCAGCACTCTGACCTGCATTTCTTGTTAGATTATAGTTCCAGTAGACCTGACACGGGCCGTGTCCTGTGACACGGGAACCCGTGTCAGCACCCTGTCCTGCATTTTTATTAGATTTTTAAACAGATGAGTTGACATGGGTCGTGTCGCGTGGCACGGGCACCCGTGTCAGCCCCCTGTCTTGGCTTTTTCACTGAGTTTTCTTCTTTTGATCTATCTTTTTTATATATCTTTTGAACACAAACATCAAATGATGTATGGATAAAGATATTAAAGTTTGGAAAAAATAAGTATATCTCTTGAAGCGAAACTTTGGAGTATGTATGGATGTCTCCGGATGTGAAGTGATGATTGACCGAGCTCCTCTTTGGAGCTTCTCCAATCCTTGCTCTATGTTGTAAAGTTCCAGAATCGCTCTAACCCAGTCAAATTTGCAAAATATTTTTTTTCTATTTATGTTTGGAAGGTGATGATAGGGGTGTTACAGAAATTATTCTTTTGTTTGAAAAATCTCTGTGTGGTGTATATGAGGTGTTTGGGTAGTTGATTTAGGGGAAAGCTTGCAAGGTTATACAATAATGGATTGAGGATTTTTCTGTTTTTGTGAGTGAAAACAGAGTTGAATATGAGCAGAGTTTTATGAATGAGTTGAGTTTAACAAGAATTTTGTGTTTTCTCTTCTCCCTTTTTTTCTCTCCAAAATCCAACCTCTTGTGTGTTGTGAAAATAAGCTATTTGTAGATGGACTTGACTGAGATTTAGGAGGGAAACAAATAACAATTTGAACTCTTTGGGTATGATGTCTTTATAGCTTTTTGATGAGGAGTTCATATTGCTGATTTAGTGCAATTTGTTGGACAAGTTTTTGGACTATATAGGATAGCTTATGCGGGTTTTGTGACAAATTTGTTATGCAACATAGCACAAGGTTTTTTACAGGACAACAATGGAGCAAGGTTTTGGAGTGGTTTAGTGGTAGCATAGTAGGGCTATTTTATAGCAATACAACAAATTGTTTTTGACACGGTTTTGGGCTGTTATATGGACAATACAACAAGCTTGGATTTGGCAGCATATAAGGCTTTGTTCAGCAGTAATTTGGACAACATTGTTTGTGGCATGACACAAGTTTGATTTTATGGACATCATAGTGGCAAAGTTTGGACATTGGGTCAAAGGGAAAAATTCAAGCAAGACAAAGCTTAGGATTTGTAATCTTGCAAAAATGCAACTTTATAATAACTTGAATTATTTGTAACATCTTGAATTATTTTGAATTGTAGTGAAAAGATGTCATGAAGCAATGAAATTAACTTAGAAAATTTTCCAAGTCTTGCAAAAGTTGGATTTTTGACTTTCTTGATTTTTGATGATCAAATTTCATATTTTGGATGTCTTGATGAAATATGATTTTTGGGACTCAATTTTCGTCAAAAAGTCAAAGTTTGACTTTTTAGTATACAGTTGACTTTTTCCACCAGTTGATCGAATTTTGTCTACCAATCCACTGATCTCATGAGATGAATTGAAATATGAAATTAAGTTAAAATGACGCGCTCGGATCCTTGAGATCATGCTTCTAACCAATAAGCCAGGTATTAGGTCAAAAATCAAAGTTCGGTCATTTTCAGTCAAAACCCTAATTTTGCCCATTTTGCCCTTTTGATAATTTGAATGACTTTCTTGGAAAATTGTGATCCAAGACTTGAAACTTGGCAGAAATAATCCAGAGGGTCCATAATGATCCATGAAAGTCATTTGAAACATTAGAAATCCAACTGCCTTTGGACAAACTCAAACCCTAATTTGAGGCATCAGTGTTGAGGAGATTGTTTGACCTAATCGATACTTGTGTAAACTTGAGGCATTGAAGATCTTTGTAGGAAATATCTTGAGAAATGAGAGGGAAAATTTTGGGGTACAACAACTTCCCCTTTTCAATCTTCTTAAACCTGAAGAGTTAGATTGGCGAGTCCGCCATTCGTGACTTGAAGGTGGAAGATGATTGAACACTAGAGTGTCCAGAAATTTGCACTCGATGATGTGGTGGTTGATTGTGTCGGGAATGGGTTTAAAGACACCATTTAGAGAGGTGACAGAGAGTTTGTCGAGGATGGGCTTATAGAAGTCGTCAGAAATGGGCTTATAGATGCCATCCAAAGGATTGCTGATAGAGATTAGAAGTAGTATCATGGTAAATCTTTGGTCGACTTATATTGAAACCGTAAATGTCTTGAAGGAAGTGTTTGTCATATAGATAGTTTCCCCGTCCTGTTTTGGGAATTGATCTACAATCAATTTATTGGTAAACTCGTCTTGTTTCGAGAGTTCATGTCGTTGGTGATAAAGATAGTCGCCCCGTCCTGTTTCGGGAATTGATCTTTATCTAACCAAAGAGAAATAAAGAAAGTTTCCCCGTCCTGTTTCAGGAGTTAATCTTCAATCTTCTCATGTAGATAGTTGTCCTGTCTTGTTTCAGGTATTAATCTACAATCAGTTGTTCACAGATAGTTGTCCTGTCTTGTTTCAGGTATTAATCTGGAACCTACTTTTTGTTGGTCGTAGAGATAGTTTCCATGGCTTGTTTCAGGAATTAGTCTCTGACCTTAGAGAAAGAAAGATAGTTTCTCCGTCTTATTTCAAGAGTTAATCTTTAATATGCTCATGTAGATAGTTGTCCTGTCTTGTTTTAGGTATTAATCCATAATCAGTTGTTCAAAAATAATTGTTTTGTCTTGTATTAGGTATTAATCTGGAAATTTTTGAAAATTGATGATGATATTTGTTTGTTGATCTTTCCTGAAAAGGTAAAAAATTAGTTGTATGCAATGTCATGATGCATGTCATACATTGTCTAATGATGTTCTCAAAATAAATGAGATTGTGCTATATGTATTTTGTATGCATATGCTATGATGTTTGTAGAGTAATGTACGAATGCAATACATGAACTGATCAGTTGTTCGTTGTAGCGTCGTTGAATTGAGGGAAAATAAATCCCTGACTGCTGCTGGGGATGAAGAATGTGATTCTTCATTATTTGTTTAGAATGTTTCCATTGGGGATTCCTGTTTTGTTGTTTGAGGAGAAATCCACTGGGAGGCGTTTATTTTGCTTGAGGGAAACTCTATGGAGAGTGTTGATTTATGCTTGGGGAAAAAAGTTCAGGAGTTTTAGTTATCTGTTGTTCTACTGGGGAGTTATCTCTTGATTAGAGAGAAAGGAAGTCAACAACTTGTTGGGGATAAAGAAGTTAATTTTTATCTGGTCGGATACCAGGCTTTGCAGTAACTCACTGTTGATAGTGGCAAACTCTACTGGGGAGGAGGAGTTTTGTTAGTGATTTGAAGAAGTTAAACTATTATGTGGTCGGGTCCAGGCTTCGTAGTAACTTTCTTTGAAAGAATGGAGTAAACGGTTATCTGGTCGAGTTCCAGGCTTTACAGTAATCTCTGGTGATAGTAACGACTCCGCTGGAGGTTGCAATGACTCTATCGGGGGTTAAGGGGTTTTTTTCTGTTGATTTGTAATCGTTTAAAAAGCATACTCAAGCTGGGGAATTTACAGTTTGTTGGGTAAATAAACCTTGTTGAATAGAATATTTTGACGACCTGCTGGGGGGTGTTTTCTTTAGGGAGAAATCTACACGGCTTTTTTTTAAGACCAACTCAGTTGGGGATGAAGAATGTGATTCTTCATTATTTGTTGAAATTGAAAAGCTGGGAGATAGACTTTCGTGGCTAGATAAATAAACTCTACTAGGGAAAGAAAACTCCTTAAACTACTTGGAGATTTTTATGAAGCCATGTTGGGGAACCATGTTGTGGAATTCTTTAAGATGTTGGGCAGATGATTGGAGACTCTTGCTCTGCGAGGGATATTGGAATCTCTGTCATCAATAGGTTGTATGCTAAAGATATGGCAGTGACTTCGCGGGAGGACGTCTCTGTCTCTGTATCTATTGTGGGATGTATCTGCGGGGATTTGCAGATGGCTTTTTAGATATTGTCATGTTTCTTAAAGCCATTAGTAACTGTCTTTCTGTTTTTATGCGTGTATTTGTAAATGGCGATTATATTCAAATGCATATGTTAAAAATAATCACTGGACATTTTTGCAAAACAAAACAAAAAAATAAAAACAAATAGTTTATGCATTTTCATTGAGATAGCTTTTGTATTAATTTGAAGAAGTCTGCCTATAACAGGAATTTTTTGTACAAGGAGACAGACACCCTAATCAGAGAATGTCGTTGTAAGAATGAAAACTATACAAAGTAATATACAAAGAAGAACAGATATGTGAAATGATCCCATTGGGTTCCCATTCTGCTATTGCCTTTATATCTTTGAGCGTCTCATCACTTTGCTGCTTGACCGAAGCTGACTGGATTGATTAGTACCATTTGAATTTGACACTTGATGCTGAAGTCTGTCTGTGAGGTGATCCGACGGGACATAGTTGTAAGCTTTTAATCCCTAACTTTTTCCTGGACCTCCCTTTCGGGTTTTCAGTCCATTGGGATACCCTTTTTTTCCCAAGCCGCCTTTTCAGGTTTTCAACTTGTCGGGTGTACATATTTTCCATATCCCTAACTTTTGCTCGAACCCTTTTGGTTCGCCAAGATGCCCTTATTTTTTCCTAGGCCATTCAACCTAGCGGGTCTCTGTTTATGCATAGTATCTTTTAATTATGCATGCGTTTACAGGATGCGGAAGTTCATCACCGTCCATAGTGGTTAATATCATTGCTCCACCAGAAAATATGTTCTTGATCACAAATGGTCCTTCGTATATGGGAGTCTATTTTCCCCTGGGATCACTTTGTGGCGGGATAATGCGCTTGATTACTAGGTCGCCAACTTTATATTCCTGATGTCTAACCTTCTCGTTAAAAGCTTTGATCATACGTTTCTGGTACATTTGACAATGACAAATAGCCGCGAGCCTTTTCTCGTCAATCAGGTTCAATTGGTCAAGTCGAGTTTGAACCTATTCGTCTTCATTCAAACCCGCATCCTTCATGATTCTCAAGGAAGGGATAAGGACTTTGATGGGTAGGACAACTTCCATACCGTATACCAAAGAGAAAGGAGTTTCCCATGTTGACGTGTGTACTGAGGTACGGTAACCTTGAAGAGCGAATGGTAACATCTCGTACCAGTATTTGTATGTCATCGTCATCTTCTGTATGATCTTCTTGATGTTTTTATTGGTGGCCTCTATAGCGTCATTCATCTTCGACCGGTAAGGAGAAGAGTTATGATGCTGAATCTTGAATTGTGTGAAGAGCTCGGTGATCATAGTATTATTGAGATTGGTACCATTATTTGTGATGATTCTTTCTGGAATACCATACCGACATATAAGGTTATGTCTGATGAATCGGGCCACAACGTTCTTGGTAACAAAAGCAAATGAAGCTGCCTCGACCCACTTTGTGAAATAATCAATGGCAACCAGGATGAAGTGGTTCCCATTAGAAGAGGTAGGTCTAATCTCTCTGATCATATCGATGCCCCACATTGCGAAAGGCCAAGGAGCAGTCAAGACGTTTAAGGAAACTGGATGCACATGTACTTTATTGGCATAGATCTGGCACTTGTGACAAGTTCGAGAATGCCGATAACAGTCTTCTTCCATAGTGAACCAGTAGTACCCTGCCCTCATAATCTTCTTAGCCATTGTGTTCCCACTAGAATGGGTGCCAAAGGTACCTTCGTGCATATCTGCCATAATCTTCTCTGCTTCACTCTTGTCTACACACCGAAGTAAAGTAGAATCGTGGTTGCGCTTGTAGAGGATTCTGTCACTGAGGAAAAACTTGGCAGAGAACCTTCTTAGGAACTTCTTATCATTAACGGAAGCTCCCTCAGGATACTCTTGGGATTCGAGGTATCTTTTCACTTCGTGGAACCAGGGTTTGTCCACTACTTCTTCAGTATCAACCTCATAATAGTAGGCTGGTTCGTCCAATCTCTCAATAGTGATCTGAGGAGCTTCATTATCCCATCAGACTTTAATTATGGATGACATAGTGGCTAGCGCGTCTGCTAATTGATTTTCTTCTCGCGGAAAATGCTCAAAGGTAACTTCTTCAAAGTGTGGAATCAGTGTCAACACATGCTCTCGGTAAGGGATGAGATTAGGATGCTTTGTGTCCCATTATCCTATGATTTGACTGATTACCAGGGCCGAGTCTCCAAATACACTCAAGAATTTTATTCTCAAGTCGATAGCAGCTTTGAGACCTATAATGCATGCTTCATATTCAGCCATATTGTTGGTACAGTTGAAACATAGCCTGGTAATGAAAGGAGTATGACATTTCGGGAGATATGATCACAGCACCGATGCAATTGCCAAGTGTGTTGGAAGCTCCGTCAAAAAACATAGTCCATCAGGAACTTTTTTCAGGTCCTTCATCCGGTCCAGGTTCTTCACAATCAGCCAATAACATTATGTTCTCGTCCAAGAACTCAAAATTCATGGATTGATAGTCATCCATAGCCTGATGATCTAAATGATCAGCTAGTACACTTCCTTTTATTGCTTTTTGGGTAGTGTATTGAATGTCATATTCGGTCAGGACCATTTTCCATCTTGCTATTCTTCCAGAGAGAGCGGGCTTCTCGAATATGTATTAGATAGGATCCATTTTAGATATCAATAGAGTGTGTGGGTCAACATATACTATCTTAGTCGGCGAGCAGCCCATTCCAAAGCGCATCAAGTTTTCTCGAGCAGTGAGTATCTTGTTTCACAATCGGTAAGCTTTTTGCTAAGGTAGTATATTGCATGCTCTTTTCGACCAGACTCGTCATGCTGCTCTAGCACACACTCCATCAAATTTTCTAATACTGTTAAGTACATGATCAGAAATCTTCCTCAACCGACAACATCAAAATTGGAGGTTCTTGAAGATACTCCTTAATTCTATCAAAGGAAGTCTGGCAGTCATCATTCCACTTTACTACTTGATCTTTCTTTAGTAATTTGAAGATTGGCTCACAATTAGCGATTAAGTGGGAAATGAATCTAGTAATGTAGTTTAAGCGTCCCAAGAATCCCCTAACCTCCTTTTCGGTGCGGGGAGTTGACATTTCTTGAATAACTTTAACCTTTGCAGGATCTACTTCGATACCTTTGCCGCTGACAATGAAACCTAGGAGCTTACCATATCTTATTCCAAAGGTACACTTGTTCAGATTCAGTCTTAATTTGTACTTCTTAAGTCTTTCAAGCAGTTTCTGCAAGTGATCCAAGTGCTCTTCTTCAGTCAGAGACCTGGCTATTATATCGTCGACATAGACCTCTATCTCGTGATGGATCATATCATGGAACAAGGCTACCATAGCACTCTGATAGGTTTCCCCAGTGTTCTTCAACCCAAATGGTATAAGAGACCTCCATCAACCAATTTGAAAACTGCATGGCCAGTCTAACTGCTGATAACGGATTGGGCTTTTTCGACGCTGATTTAACCTCTAAGGGAAGGAAGCACAACGATGCCTTACATATTTCCATTGAATGCAGGGGTACCACACTTGCCCATGTTCTGGTGGATACTGGCTCATCATTGAATGTCTTGCCAAAAATTGCTCTCGATCGACTGGGTTGCGAGGGGTTAAGCTTGAAACCATGCAACATCATAGTAAGGGCCTTTGATGGCTCCAAGAGGACAGTACACAGAGAAGTTAATATCCCCATAAAAATCAGGGCTCAGACTTTTGAGTCAATTTTCTATGTGATGGACATCCGCCCTTCATACTCTTGTCTGTTAGGTCGACCCTGGATCCATGGTGCTGGTGCCGTCACTTCTACCCTACACCAAATGCTAAAATACCCGATCAGAGGAAAAATTGTCACAATTCACACAGATGAGGAGTACATGGTTAGCCATCTGAACTCTTTCAGGTATGTTGAAATGGATGGTGAATTCATAGAGACTCCCTGTTAGAACTTTGAGGAGGTTCCAGCAACGGTCGCGACAACCAAGTCTACTCCAAAGGTCCCGAAGATTACCAGACCTCCACTAAAGATGGCCTCGTTGAAATATGCTCGAGCAGTAGTTGAAGAGGGAGGATGTACTATCTGGGGTCTGCTTCCGGATATTCCCTACAAGTCCGACAAATTTGGGTTGGGGTTCACTTCAGAGGCCCAGAAAGCTGTTCGACGTTCTTGCGCTGGGGGACCATCTCTGCGTATCAGCAATCAAAGATTCAATGCAATAGAAGACAGTGATGGCAGCTGTGACATGGACGATTGGATTTTTCCAACCATAGGCGGAGGGCTCAACAATTGGGAGGCCAAAGATTTCATTCCTATTACTTTTATTCAAGAGTAATTATCTTTTAATATTTTCAGGCTTGTAATATTTAAACAATTCAGACTTTTTAAAAAAACCTTGTGTCTTACCCGAGGCACAACAATCCATTTGTGAGGGTTGTCACTTCATTCTCATATGTCATTAATAAATCATGGACGTTTTTTCATCAAATTTTGTTTTCTTTGTCTTTTATATCTTACATTTTATTTCTTTCCAAGGTAGCTATACTCTTACACACACTCACATATTAAAAATGCAGATCTACATCCACTCAGGATCCCATGGGTAATAGTTCTGCTATGGCCAATTGTGACTTTGAAAATCTGATCTACCGAGCCGACGACGAAAGTGAGGAAGATTGTGAGGTGCCAGGGGAGTTGGCCAGGTTGTTGCAACAGGAAGAAAGGACCATTCAGGCACACGAAGAGCCGGTCGAAACAGTTAACTTGGGAACTGAGGAAGACAAGAAGGAGGTCAAGGTGGGTGCCAATTTAGAATCCAGTGTCAAAGAGCGTTTGATTCAGTTATTACACGACTATGTTGAGATCTTTGCATGGTTGTATGAAGACATGTCGGGACTTGATGCATACATTGTGGTACATCATCTGCCTACAAAAGAAGATTGTCCCCCGGTAAAGCAAAATGTTCGTCGCATGAGGCCCGATATGTCAGAAAAGATCAAAGCAGAAGTCATGAAGCAATTCAATGCCGGATTTTTGGCTGTCACCTCTTATCCCTAATGGGTGGCCAATGTTGTTCCTGTACCCAAGAAAGAAGGTAAAGTGCGGATATGTGTGGACTACAGAGATTTGAATAGGACAAGCCCCAAAGACGATTTCCCGCTCCCCCACATCGACATCCTAGTTGACAATACGGTGCAACACAAAGTGTTTTCCTTCATGGACGGTTTCTCGGGCTACAACCAAATCAAAATGGCGCCTGAGGATATGGAGAAAATGACCTTTGTTACACAGTGGGGAACTTTCTGCTATAAGGTCATGCCATTCAGACTGAAGAATGTTGGGGCAACTTATCAACGCGCCATGGTAGATTTATTTCATGACATGATACATCATGAGATAGAGGTCTACGTGGACGATATGATAGCCAGATCACAGACGGAAGAAGAGCACCTTGATCACTTACAGAAGCTGTTTGAGAGGCTGAAGAAGTACAAGTTGAGATTGAATCCAAACAAGTGTACATTCGAAGTACGGTCTGGTAAACTCCTAGGCTTTGCCGTCAGCAACAAAGGTATCGAGGTTGATCCTGCCAAAGTTAAAGCAATACAAGAGATGCCTTTTCCTCATACTGAGAAAGAAGTAAGAGGATTCTTGGGATGTCTGAATTACATAGCCAGGTTCATTTCTCACCTGACAGCTACTTATGAGCCAATCTTCAAGCTCTTGAAGAAAGATCAAGTAGTCAAATGGAATGACGAATGCCAAGTTGCTTTTGACAAAATCAAGGAATATTTACAAGAGCCTCCAGTGTTGTTACCACCCGTCGAGGGAAGACCTTTAATCCTGTATTTTACCGTTTTAGAAAACTCAATGGGGTGTGTGTAGGGGCAGCATGACGAGTCTGGCCGAAAAGAGCATGCTATTTATTACCTGAGCAAAGAGTTTACCGACTGTGAAATAAGATATTCACTGCTCGAGAAAACTTGTTGCGCTCTGGCATGGGCTGCTCGCCGGCTGAGACAGTATATGCTGACCCATACTACTCTGTTGATATCTAAAATGGATCTGATAAAATACATCTTTGAGAAGCCCGCTCTTTCTGGAAGAATAGTGAGATGGCAGATGATCCTGACAGAATATGACATACAGTATACTACCCAGAAAGCTATAAAGGGTAGTGTAGTGGCCGATCACCTCGCTCACCAAGCTGTGGAAGACTATCAGTCTATGAAGTTTGAATTCTCGGATGAAGACATTATGACGTTAGACAACTGTAAAGAAATCGAGCCATATGACGGACCTGAACAAGGATCCCGATGGACCCTATTTTTTGATGGGGCATCTAATTCACTTGGCAACGATATCAGTGCTGTACTCATATCTCCGGAAGGATGTCATACTCCCTTTACTTCTAGACTTTGCTTCAACTGTACAAATAACATGGCAGAGTACGAAGCATGCATCTTCGGTCTCAAAGCTGCTATAGACTTGGGGATCAAATACTTTGATGTATTTGGAGATTCAACTTTGGTCATCAGTCAAGTCAAAGGAGAATGGGACACCAAACACCCCAACCTTATCCCTTATAAAGAACATGTGTTGACATTGTTGCCGCATTTCGAGAAGATTAACTTCGAGCATTTCCCGCGAGAAGAAAATCAGCTAGCGGACGCACTAGCTACAATGTCATCTATGTTTAAACTTAATTGGGATAACGAGGCTCCCCAGATCACCATCGAACGAATGGATGAACCAATACATTATCACGAGATTAATACTGAAGAGGTAGTGGACCAGCCTTGGTTTCATGAAGTCAAGAGGTATCTCGAGGCTCAAGAATATCCAGAAGGAGCTTCAATCAATGATAAGAAGTTCTTAAGGAGATTCTCTGTTAAGTTCTTCCTGAGTAATGGCATCTTGTACAAGTGCAATCATGACTCCATTCTGCTTTGGTGTGTGGATAAGATTGAAGCGAAAAAGATTATGGATAAATTACACGAAGGTACTTTTGGAACTCACTCCAGTGGGCATACGATGGCAAAGAAAATCCTAAGGGCAGGCTATTATTGGTCTACCATAGAGGCAGATTGCTTTCAACACTCTCGGACTTGGCATAAGTGTTAGATTTATGCGGATAAAGTGCATGTACCTCTGGTTCCTCTAAACGTCTTGATGGATCCTTGGCCCTTTGCTATGTGGGGAATCGATATGATTGGGGAAATCAAGCCAACGGCCTCCAATGGACACCGCTTCATCTTAGTGGCCATCGACTATTTCACAAAGTGGGTTGAGGCAGCTTCCTTTGCTTCCGTTACTAAGAATGTGGTTGCCCGGTTCATCAAACAAAATTTCATATGTCGGTACGGCATCACAGAGAGAATACTCACTGATAATGGTATAAATCTAAACAACACTATGATCACTACTTTGTGCGAGCAATTCAAGATTCAGCATCACAATTCTTCCCCTTACCGGCCAAAGATGAATGGTGTTGTAGAAGCTGCTAACAAAAACATTAAGAAGATCATACAGAAAATGACAGTCACATACAAAGACTGGCATGAGATGCTACCATTCGCTCTCCATGGGTATCATACCGCAGCTCGCACATCAACTGGGGCAACACCCTATTCTCTAGTATACGGCATGGAGGCTATCTTGCCTATTGAGGTCTAGATCCCCTCTCTAAGAATCATGAAGGATGCTGGTTTGAACGAAGAAGATTGGATCCAGACTCGGTTTGACCAACTAAACTTGATTGATGAGAAGAGGCTTACAACTATCTGTCATGGTCAGATGTACCAAAAATGCATGATCAAAGCTTTTAATAAAAAGGTCAAACGTCAGGTATATCGGGTCGGTGACTTGGTAATCAAGCGTATCATTTTGCCACAAGGTGATCCCAGGGGAAAATGGACCCATACATACGAAGGTACATTTGTAATCAAAAGCATATTCTCTGGTGGAGCAATGATCTTGACCACTATGGATGGTGACGACCTCCCGCACCCTGTAAATACGGACATAGTTAAAAGATACTACGCATGATCAAAGACCCGCTAGGTTGACTGGACTAGGCAAAAATAAGGGCTTCCCGGTGAACCAAAAGGGTTCGGGAAAAAATAAGGGATGAAAATTAAATAAGTAAAATAAAATCTGTACACCCGGTAAGTCGAAAACCCGAAAGGGCGGCTTGGGCAAAAAATGGTATCCCGGTGGACTGAAAACCCGAGAGGGCGGTCCAGGCAAAAGTTAGGGATTAAAGTGTATGACTATGTCCCATTGGATCATCTGACGTACAATCTTCAGCGTCGACCAATCAACTCAAACGACTCTAAATCAATCCAATCGACTTCGCCGAGGCGACAAGTGGACAAGAAATTCAGAGGCATGAAGACTATAGCAGAATGGGAACCCCATGGGATTATTTCACGTAGCTATCTTTTCTTTGTATCAATTTCCATTTTTTACAACGATATTCTCTTACTAGAATGCTCGTCTCGTTGTACAAAAAATACTTATTCAAGTTAATACAAAGATGTCCCCTTTGGAAAATGCAAAACCATTTGTTTTCTTTTTCTTTGTTTCTGTATCTTGTTTACAAAAACGTCCAATGATTTATTTTTGAACATATGCATTTGAATGTGATTACTATTACAAATAAATAAATAAAAACGGAAAGACAGTTACTAATGACTCTAAGAAATAGGATAATATCTATAAGCCATTCCATAAAACTCCCGCAGGTACTTTCTCCAGCCAGAGCGAAAGCAGATACATCCTACTACAGAATCGCTAACATATCCCCAGTATGCAGCCTATCGGTATCAAGCGTCCTCATATTCTTGACAAAGTAGAACTTCCAACTACCGCTCCAGAGGTTCCCTGGTAAGTTGCCCAGCTTCTCAGATTTCCCCAGCAGAATTTCACGAAGTCTACAAGCGGTGTCTGGCTTTTCCCTTCTACAACAGAGTTTATATTTGGAAACTCATCAATCAGTGCTTCAGAAGGGATTTATTTTCCCCGCTTCCAACAATGCTACGGCATAAACAATCTTTAATTCCATACATTTGCATCCATACGTCATAACATTGACAACTCAAGTACATACCATGCAATCTCATTCATTTTGAGAGGCAAATATCACCCCATGCATCGCATACATCATAGCATTGAATACAATTAACTCTTCACCTTTTGTAGGAAAGAGTCATTTGACAGGAAATCATCATCAACAAATTTCCAATAGACCAAGATTTTCAACGAGAAAAGACTGGTCAACCATCTACATAACAAAAATATTTCTTCCAGATTTTCACTGGTTCAGATAAATCTTTCAACGGTTTATTCTGATTCGTCTCCAGATTATTTCACTGGTTCAGATAAATCTCTCAACGGTTTATTCTGATTCGTCTCCAGATTTTTACTGGTTCAGATAAATCTCTCAATGGTTTATTCTGATTCGTTTCTAGATTATTTCACTGGTTCAGATCAATCTCTCAACGGTTTATTCTGATTCGTCTCCAGATTTTCACTGGTTCAGATAAATCTCTCAATGATTTATTCTGATTTGTCTCCAGATTATTTCACTGGTTCAGATAAATCTCTCAACGGTTTATTCTGATTCATCTCCAGATTATTTCACTGGTTCAGATAAATCTCTCAACGGTTTATTCTGATTCGTCTCAAGAATATTTCACTGGTTCAGATAAATCTCTCAACGGTTTATTCTGACTCATCTCCATATTTTCACTAGTTCAGATAAATCTCTCAACGATTTATTCTGATTCATCTCCATATTTTCACTGGTTCAGATAAATCTCTCAACGGTTTATTCTGATTCGTCTCCTGATTTTCACTGGTTCAGATAAATCTCTCAACGGTTTATTCTAATTCATCTCCAGATTTTCACTGTTTCAGATAAATCTCTCAACAGTTCATTTTGATTCGTCTCCAGATTATTTCACTGGTTCAGATAAATCTCTCAACGGTTTATTCTGACTCGTCTCCAGATTTTCACTAGTTCAGATAAATCTCTCAACGGTTTATTCTGATTCGTCTCCAGATTTTCACTGGTTCAGATAAATCTCTCAACGGTTTATTCTGATTCGTCTCTAGATTTTCACTGGTTCAGATAAATCTCTCAACGGTTTATTCTGATTCGTCTCGAGATTATTTCACTGGTTCAGATAAATCTCTCAATGGTTTATTCTGACTCGTCTCCAGATTTTCACTGGTTTAGATAAATCTCTCAACGGTTTATTCTGATTCGTCTCCAGATTTTCACTGGTTCAGATAAATCTCTCAATGGTTTATTTTGATTCGTCTCCAGATTTTCACTGGTTTAGATAAATCTCTCAACAGTTTATTCTGATTCGTCTCCAGATTTTCACTTGGTTCAGATAAATCTCTCAACGGTTTATTCTGATTCGTCTCCAGATTATTTCACTGGTTCAGATAAATCTCTCAACAGTTTACTCTGATTCATCTCCAGATTATTTCACTGGTTCAGATAAGTCTCTCAATGGTTTATTCTGATTCGTCTCCAAATTATTTCACTGGTTTAGATAAATATCTCAACGGTTTATTCTGATTCATCTCCAGATTATTTTGCTGGTTCAGATAAATCTCTCAACGGTTTATTTTGATTCGTCTCCAGATTTTCACTGGTTCAGATAAATCTCTCAACAGTTCATTCTGATTCATCTCCAGATTTTCACTGGTTTAGATGAATCTCTCAATGGTTTATTCTGATTCATCTCCAGATTTTCACTGGTTCAGATAAATCTCTCAACGGTTTATTCTGATTCATATCCAGATTTTCACTAGTTCAAATAAATCTCTCAACGGTTTATTCTGATTCATTTTCTGTAAAAAAAAAGGAGAGAGATCGAGTTCAAACTTTTCGTCAATAATCGTCTTTGGATGGCATCTATAAGCCCATCTCCGATAATTCTCCTTTGCTTCTCCAAATGGCATCTTTAAGCCCATTCCCTTATGCAATCGACCAGTGCATCATCAAGCGCAAATTTCTGGGCACTCTAGTGTCCAATCATCTTCCACCTTCGAGTCACGAATGGCAGAACTCGCCAATCTAACTCTTCAGGTTTAAGAAGATTGAACAGGGGCAGCTGTTGTACCCCAAAATTTGCCCTCTCACTTTTTCAAGAATCTCCTCACAAGATTTCTACTGGGCCAAAACTGCACGAGGTTTGATCAACTCAAGTCGCCATGGATCATATTGGATTTTCAAGCATTAGATCAAGGAGGAAGCTATTGAAAGAGCAAAGCAGATAAATTTGACTGCTTTTGACAAAATAAAAGAAAACAAGTTTGCTTCGACTGGTGCCTAACTTCAACAGAAGTTGCTCCTCCATTTTAGCTTCGACTGAGTTTGGTTTCCCTTTAGAACATTCTCCTTCGACTCAAAGAGGAAGATTCTCTGGTAGCCTCCTTCGACTCAAAGAGGAAGGGCCTCTTGTATCCTTTTTCGACTCCAAGAGGAAGAGTCTCTGGTAGCCTCCTTCGACTCAAAGAGGAAGGGCCTCTTGTATCCTTTTTCGACTCCAAGAGGAAGAGTCTCTGGTAGCCTCCTTCGACTCAAAGAGGAAGGGCCTCTTGTATCCTTTTCCGACTCCAAGAGGAAGAGTCTCTTGTAGCCTTTTTTTGAATAAAAGAGAGAAAATCCCCCTGTTGACGTCTTTCGACTCAGAACTTGGTGGACTCCTACTACAGCTTCCCTTCAACACATGCATAGCCCCTATACCGTGACATGTCTGGATGTTCTAATTGAAGGTCATACCTTGGTGGCCCATCTGAAGAATTGTAAGATGCATATGTGGTCCATTCGAAGGACATTTTGAAAGAAACATTATTATCTGAAAAGAAGTCTAGTCGAAAGCTAGAGCCAGTTGATCAAAATGAAAGAGGGGAGTATTCAAGGAGTTTTGTTTACTAAATCCCATGCGCTGCCAGGGTTAAGCCGGAGGAACTATCCATAAAACTCCAAAACTGCTGCACGACAGTCCTGCATTGCTGCCCTATTCCTTGAACCAAAATGGAAATAAAAGACTATCCCTCAAAAGCCACAAATGCAGTATACCCCTTTTGTTTGAACTTTTTGTTTTCCCTCCCAAAGCATCAACTCAAGCTACCTATAAAAAGGAGGCGTCAGCACACGTACAAAGGGCTGAGGATCTTTTGCAAGAAAATACTTGTGAAATCTCTCAAAATTCTCAAACACTTCTCAACATTTTTATTACACACTAAGAGGAAACATCTGATTCACTCTCCAAGTGACCGTTCGACCCACTCACCCAACTATCATACAATAGGCTTTTGGGTTTGTCCAATCACTTGTGATAAAATATCTTCTGACCCACTCATACCACCCCTTTCAATCTAGTCGCCACTTTCACCAAGTAGTAACTGGACTAGCCTCAGGGGACTCCCAACGAATCCTCATTTTCCATCAGATAAAGCCAGTACCTCTCCCTTCGATTTAAGAACCTCAAGAGGTAAGTTTTCTTTCAAGCTTAAGTCCATTTTATTTTAATATCATGTACATATGCCAATATGAAAAAAAATATAGACATTTCCAAACTATTGTTTTAGCCTTCGATTCTGACTGCCTGTAGGATAAACGTAGACATTTCTAGATTATGTTTTTGATTCTGACTGCTTGTGTGTCAAAAAAGAATCAGCCTTAGTCTAGTTATGGATTGGACTTTGAAACCCATAAATTTTCATGCTAATCCCTAGATCATAGTTATATCTGGATATTGTATTTTTTTAGACTGTAAGACAGTTTGGTTGTACTCTTCGATTGGCTTTTGCATAAGCCCTTCGAATCATATTCTGAAGACCCAATATGCATACAAAGGGCCAGCAAGGAGCTTGTGGCAAAGTATGAATTTTTTCGCTTCTGGGCCTCAAGCTAAAGGCAGAACTACGTTGATTTCTAGGCAGAATTGAAAAGCGTGACCATCTTGATTCCAGCTCTCAGTCGAAGGAGTCAGAAAACCAAAGGAAGTCAAGAAACACAGATTCGAAGGGTGTGGATTCCATGCTGACTCCTAAAGCCTGTCAAAAGAAATAGCAAGAAGGGTGAGTCGAAGGTTACCGGCTAACACTCCTGCAATCGAAGGAAACAAAAAAAAGGCAGATTCGAAAGGGGCCATGAAGATTTGAGTCGAAGGGTGCTACTGCCTGGGTCGAAGAGCTCATTTGCCTTTTCTTTTATTTTGTTTTTTCCTTTATATTTTCTTGCCTTTCAATATGGTTGTAATAGTGTAGGGTATTTATTTCTTGCATTTTTATTGCTTTATACAAATTTTAGTAACTAGGATGTATGGTAAGATAAAACCAACAAATAGGCCACCCTAATCAAAGACTAAATGCATGCAAATCAAACACATTATTCACACATGCACCTCTAGGGTAATGTCAGTTGTTGCCAATCGAAAAATAGTCATGTCCCTCGAACATGGGCGCTTTAGCAAAAGACCCTCGATAAAAGATCGTAGTCTCTCGATGATCCTCGATGTTGCCTTCGGTAAATGATCTAGTCCCTAAAACGACATTGCTAAAACGTCCCATATGTTGCCTTCTAAGATTATACAAACGTCCCAACGCCCGTCCCTTCACATCCAACGATGGGGTTGTTAGAACATAGTTTGATTCTACAACCCTTGGTTAAAGTTTTGATGATAACAAATACAAAGAATAAATAAATACAAAGAACAAATATGCTCCTTAAAAATATGTTTTATGTATGCAGAAGTTCTGATCTGATCAGCATCAGAAGATAAGTCATAATGTATTACAAGCTGAAGCAATCAGATTATACACTGAAGATTGGTGACAAGAACCTGCGCTTAACTAAAAATAAACTCTAGTTCTGAATAAAGACATATCAAACCAAGTCATCAATATTCTGAAGCGTCATCAGCAGTTAAAGGGAAAAGACTCTGAAGCGTTACAAAACATTCAAGACAGAATTAATTCTAATGGCTTTCTTCAGACAAGATCTTCTCCAAAAGGAAAGTGTGTTAATAACATTAAACTTGCTTTATGGACAACGTTATTACATGGCCTATATAAACAAGTCTGCTTTCAAAAAGAAGCACGTACGTACACACAAATTTGCTAAGAACACCAACCACGCATATTCAAGCTCAAGCAAATTCAATCTTTATTCTAAAGCTTAACCTGTGTAATTTATCACAGTTCTGATAAACTGTTTTTATTAGAAAAACAACAACACTTTTTGTTCAATCATATTGTAAAAGAGTTCCTTGAGATTAACCGGATTGTGGTTGTACTCAAGAAGAATTTAACAATTGTTAAAGTAGCTGTTGTAATCTTTTGAGATTAGTGGATTAAGACCTCGTTGGAGAGAGGCGAAATCACCTTGACGGATGGACTGGAGTAGTTTGAGATCAAACGAACAAGGATAAAAATAATGTGTCATTAAGCTGTTTTTAGATCCAAGTTTTCAATTCAACCCCTCCCCCCCCCCCCCTTCTTGTGTTTTTCACATCTTCAATTGGTATCAGAGCGCCTGGTTCTGAGCTTAAACACTTAACTGTGTCAGTACAAGATCCAAGCATCAGAAAAACACTATGGTGGGACCAAGCCAAAACATCAGCAATGACAACAATGAAGAAAGGGACAGATTCAGTGGTAAACCTCCAGTCTTTGATGGAGAGAACTTTGACTACTGGAAAGACAGAACTGAGAGTTTCTTTCTGGCCCATGATGCTGATCTGTGGGACATGGTGACTGATGGATACACGCACCCAGTGGATAGACGTGGTCAGAAGATAGACAAAAAAATGATGTCTGATCAGCAAAAGCGTGAATTCAGAAACCACCACAAGGCCAAAACAATTCTCATCAGCGCCATCTCATATTCAGAATATGAGAAAATATCAAACAGAGAAACTGCCAAGAATATGTTTGACTCTCTGAGAATGACGCATGAAGGCAACATTCAAGTCAAAGAAACCAAGGCCCTTGCGCTCATTCAGAAGTATGAGGCATTCAAGATGGAAGATGGTGAATCAATAGAAACTATGTTTTCAAGATTTCAAATTCTTGTTGCTGGACTAAAATTTCTTGACAAAGGGTATTCTACTGCTGATCACGTTAAGAAGATCATCAGAAGCTTGCCAAAACAATGGAGGCCAATGGTCACATCACTTAATCTAGCCAAATATCTCAACAAAATCTCTATGGAGGAACTTGTTAGCTCCCTCAGAAGTCACGAGATAGAGTTAGAAGAAGACGAACCTCAAAAGCAAGGTAAGCCATTAGCTTTAAAATCTAACAGAAAATCTGACTCCAAAGTTTTGCAGGCTGTAGAAGAAATCTCTGATGGATCCTCATCAGAAGAAGATGAATTGTCTCTCCTCTCCAAAAGGGTGAACCAACTATGGAAGCAGAGGCAAAGGAAGTTCAGGAATCCCAGAAGATCAGAAAATCAGAATGAATCCTCCTCCAGATACAGAAGGTCAGAATCCTCCTCTGGACACAAAAGATCTGAAGGTTCTTCAGGATACAGAAAGCCAAACAACAAAGACATCATCTGCTATGAATGTAACAAGAAAGGGCACTAAAAAAGTGACTGCCCAAAGCTTCAGAAGGAAAAGCCCAAAAAGAAGTTTCTCAAGGAAAAGAAGAAAAGCCTCATGGCTACATGGGATAATTCTGACACATCTGAAGCTGACTCAGAATCAGATGATGAAAGAGCAAACATAGCTCTCATGGCAAACGTATCAGAAGACAGTGAAGCTTTTGGTTCAGACTCAGAATCAGACACTGAAGAGGTATTCCCTGAGTTTACTATAAACTTTACTAAGGCTGAACTTGCTGAAAGTCTTAATGAAATTCTGGAAAGGTATCAGCAGATCAGAGTCAAATTCAGAAACCTGAAAAGGAATCTTGCCTCTGACTCTGATAAGACTGAGAGTCTCAGATTGGAGAATTCTGAGTTAAGAGAAAAAATTTCAAAATTAGAAAACCAGTTGCAAAACTCTCAGAAGGAAACAATCTCTGAAACTCCCAGCAATGCTGATGAGATCATCAAAGAGTATGATCACAACTTTCAGAAGTTTCTAGCTAAAAACATAGACAGAAGTAAGATGGCTTCAATGATCTATGGAGTTAGCAGAAATGGCAGAAAAGGGATAGGATATCAAGGTAAGGTACCTATACCAAAAAATGCCATGGACCTAGTTATAAAACGCACTCCACTTGATTCACATTTTATATATGGGCACAGACATGACATAAAATACACGAGTAGTGATTATTCTGTCAAACCAAAATTCAATCAGAATTTTGGTAAAAATAACAAATCAGGACCCAAGAAAATGTGGGTGCCTAAGGATAAAATCATACATGTGGAAGATATCTTTAGCAGCAAAGCAAAGACACCAATCATCGTACCTGGACTCTGGCTGCTCACGACACATGACGGGAAGAAGGCATATGTTCCAAAGCCTGGAACTTAAGCCTGGAGGCCACGTGGGCTTTGGAGGCAATCAGAGAGGAAAGATCGTTGGCTCTGGAACAGTAGGTAATGGAAATCTTCCCTCTATAAGTAATGTTTTATTAGTTGATGGATTAATGCATAACCTGTTATCCATAAGTCAATTAAGTGATAACGGTTATGATATAATCTTCAATCAAAATTCATACAAAGCTGTTAGTCACAAAGATGGGAATATCCTATTTAATGGAAAGAGGAAAAACAACATTTATAAAATAAAACTTTCTGAACTAAAAAGTCAGAATGTAAAATGTCTACTGTCTGTTAACAACGAGCAATGGATCTGACACAGAAGATTGGGACATGTTAGTATGAGAAGAATATCTCAGATTAACAAACTCAATTTGGTCAGAGGACTTCCTAACTTGAAGTTCAATTCAGATGCTCTGTGTGAAGCATGTCAGAAAGGCAAGTTTGCAAAACCTGCTTTCAAATCCAAAAATGTTGTTTCCATCTCTAAGCCATTAGAACTTCTGCACATTGACTTATTTGGACCAGTAAAAACTGCTTCAGTCAGTGGCAAGAAGTATGGGTTAGTAATCATAGATGACTATAGCAGATGGACATGGGTAAAGTTCTTAAGACACAAGGACGAGTCACACTCTGTGTTTGTTACTTTCTGCAACCAAGTTCAGAATGAAAATGATCTTAGAATTGTCAAAGTCAGAAGTGATCATGGTGGGGAATTTGAAAATAAATTTTTTGAATTATTCTTTAATGAAAAAGGCATTCTGCATGATTTCTCTTGTCCTAGAACTCCCCAACAAAATGGAGTCGTAGAACGAAAGAACAGAACATTGCAAGAAATGGCCAGAACCATGATCAACGAGACTAACGTTGCTAAGATCTTTTGGGCAGAGGCAATAAACACAGCATGCTACATTCAGAATAGAATCTCTATAAGACCTATTCTGAAAAAGACTCCATATGAATTGTGGAAGAACAGAAAGCTCAACATTTCCTATTTTCACCCATTTGGATGCACATGTTTTATTTTGAATACAACAAATTATTTGAACAAGTTTGACTCTAAAGCACAAAAGTGTATTATGTTAGGATACTTTGAACGCTCAAGAGGGTACAGAGTATACAATACAGAAACACAAATTGTTGAAGAATCAATAAGTGTTAGGTTTGATGATAAGCTTGACTCTCAAAAGTCAAAGCAGAATGAATTCCTTGCAGGTATGGAAGTTGAACTCACAGGTACTGAAGACAACTCATCAGAGGCTCTCAACAGAGACACTCCCTCAACAGCAGAAAGAGCTACTACAAGCAACCCAACACCTTCTGTTGATCAAATCCAGAAAAGACTATCCAGAAGCAGCATTGATCACCCAGAAGATACAATATTGGGAAAGAAGAAAGATCCAATCAGAACAAGATCAACATTTAGAAACTCTGAAGAATCCCTCATGGGACTGGTTTCTATGATTGAACCAACAACAATTGATGAAGCACTTCTGGACAATGACTGGATTCTGGCAATGCAAGAGGAGGTAAATCAATTCACCAGAAATGACGTATGGGATCTGGTTCCCAAACCAAAAGGGTTCAACGTCATTGGTACAAAATGGGTGTTCAGAAACAAACTGAACGAACAAGGTGAAGTCATCAGAAACAAAGCACGACTGGTAGAACAAGGTTATAGTCAGCAAGAGGGGATAGACTATATAGAAACCTTTGCTCCAGTCGCCAGGTTAGAATCTATCAGACTTTTAATATCATTTGCTGTTAATAAAGGCATCACTCTGTATCAGATGGATGTCAAAAGTGCATTCTTAAATGGATATATAGATGAGGAGGTATATGTGCACTAACCCCCTGGTTTTGAGAGTTCTAAAAATCCAGAATATGTTTTCAAACTAAAGAAGCCTCTCTATGGTCTGAAACAAGCTCCCAGAGCTTGCTATGAAAGACTAAGTAACTTCCTGTTAGAAAATGAATTCACCAGAGGGAAAGTGGACACAACCTTGTTCTATAAGACAGTTAAGAATGACATGTTAGTATGTCAGATTTATGTTGATGACATCATATTTGGATCCACTAAACCCTCTCTGGGAAGAGAGTTTGCTAAATGTATGCAAACAGAGTTTGAGATGAGTCTAATGGGGGAACTCAAATTCTTTCTGGGCATTCAAATAAATCAAACTCCAGTAGGAACTTACATTCATCAGAGCAAATATGTCAGAGAACTTCTGAAGAAATTTGATCTCTCAGAATGTAAGCCCTCAAGGATTCCAATGCATCCCATGTGCATTTTGGAAAAAGAAGAGGTAAGTAAAAAGGTAGAACAGAAGGTCTACAGAGGTATGATTGGTTCTCTTCTATATCTGACGGATTCAAGGCATGACATTCTATTCAGTGTTTGCATTTGTGCTAGATTCCAATCAAATCCTAGAGAATCTCACTTAACAGCAGTTAAGCAAATTTTCAAGTATCTGAAAGGTACTGCTAATCTGGGTTTGTTTTATAGAAAATCAAGTGATTACAGCTTAGTAGGATACTGTGATGCTGACTTTGTTGGAGACAGAGTAGAGCGTAAAAGCACTTCTGGAAGCTGCCATTTTCTGGGAGAAAATATGATCTCATGGTTCCGCAAAAGACAATCCACAATAGCACTATCAACAGCAGAAGCTGAATATATAGCAGCAGCTGAATGTAGTACACAAATGCTCTGGATGAAAAGTCAACTTGAGGACTTCAATATATTTGAGAGTAACATCCCTATCGTCTGTGACAATACTTCTGCTATTTGTCTCAGTAAAAATCCTATTTTGCATTCTAGGGCTAAGCATATAGAAATAAAACATCATTTTATTAGGGACTATATTCAGAAAGGGATTCTCAACTTAAAATTCATTGACACAGACCATCAATGGGCTGATATCTTTACAAAACCTTTTCCTGAAGATAGGTTTAACTTCATTCTGAAACATCTCAGCATGAAGCTTTGCCCAAAATAAATTGTTTTATTTACATATCTTAACCATCAGAATTTCAGTTATTTTCTGTGAACTACTGATCAACCTGCCTTCAGAATTTTAGAAGTACAAATTGTATCAGAATCTATCCATGAAGATTTGAGCGCTTCATTTCAAGGATAGAAGTGTGTTGTTCACGTAAGCAAACAGTTTTCATCCATTCATCGACTACCTTCTGAGGCTGAACACGCGTTCACTTTTCTGAAAGGTCAAAAGCGCTGATTGGGTGCATTGAGACACATGTCATGGGTAACCGTTCCAATATCTTTCATAATTCCCTAAAATTATATGTCATTAATGCTTATAATCATTACTAATTGTTTCTCTCTCTTACAGTTTATGTTTTCAAAAATCTATTTAAACTCAAGTTTCACTCATTACACTCTTTCACTTTTACTCTCTCAATACCTTCTAATTGTTTTCAGTTCGTACTTTCAAAAACCCTTTCATCTTTCTCAAATTTCTTGTGTGAACATGGCTTCTTCAAGCGTCCAAAACACCAGTTCCCAGGGAAATGATTCTATGGAACAATAAGAAGAACCATACACAACTCTACTCACGCCCATTGACAACCTGGAAGTTCTTTCAGAACTGATTGTGTATTTTGAAAGTCTTCAAGAAAATGGTTTCATCTCTCTGAAGAGGTCAATGCTCAAGGATGGAACATATATTTTGCCGTCTTCTAGGGCCAACGTTTCCAATTCTTGTAAAAGAATTCTGGATTCATGCTTCCTCCTCTAACCATCAAGTTACCTCGTATGTCATGGGGAATAAGATTATCATTACTGAAGACCTAATTTCAAGACTGATAGGTTACAATGGTGGAGGTGTCAGGTGTATAGACATGGTTGAAAGATGTTCTGATGTTGCTTCAATTGCAAGGGAAATATTCACTCTGGGTCTACCCTCTAGCAAGATTAGGGATCTGAAGGATCATCACAGAATCTGGGCTAAGATGATTCTGGGATGCATCAACCACAGGAAGCCAACCAGCTCCCCTGATTACATAAACATTGATCAACAGTTTCTGATCTACTTTATCTCCAAGAAGACCAAGGTAAATCTCCCTCTCTTGCTATTTAATCATCTGAGGACCAGTGTAAAAGAGAGAAGAGAAGATAAGCGTACCAAAAGGGACTGGATACCCCTAGGAAGACTCATATCAGATATTCTAACAGAGAATAGGCTGATAAAGCATCTGACTGAAGCACAAAAAATTAGCTCTCTAGAGGCAACTGCTGGGAAGCCTCTAAATGCAAAGAATCTGAAAAATATGAAAATTATTGAGAACATCAAGAAGGAACCCAACGTTAATTCTTTTGCAACCATCACTTCCAGAAGAATTCCTCTGGATGATTTTTCCTCTTTTCTCTGAGATTGACTCCAAGCCTGAGATAATCGTCAGATATTTGGATGCGTGTAAAGCAAATGGCACTGCACCAGGGTTAAATATCCAGGACTTGCAACAGGCGGCTTCAGAAGTTATTTTGAAGAAGACCAAGAAAAGGAAGGCAGCAGCAGAAGGATCATCCCAAAGGACTCCAAAAGCTGCTAAAAAGAAAGGTAATCCTTCTTCTGTTACTGTTTTAGAATCAATAACTATATCAACATCTGAACCCTTAACTACCCAATCAGAAATTCCATCCCAAAAAACTTTTGATGACTTTGACATAGGGTTTGACCCCTCAGAAACTCTAAGTCTAAGAGAAACTCACTCCCTTCCTATCAATCCAAATCCTGAACCAACTCAACCAGAACTTGCAAAAGTTCTGTCAGACATTGACTCTTTTGACCAAGATATTTCTGCTCCCACACCATAAAATCCAAATCCTCTAATCCCTGATAATCTAAACTCCGAAACTACAATAGATGTTCCATAACCAGATATTCCACTCTATCCATAACCAGATATTCCACTACCTCTCTCTCCACAACCAGATATTCCTCATCCACCATCTCCTCAACCTGAACAATCTCAACCAGAAGCTCAAACTTCTGAGAACCAACCATCTGAGACCTATGAACCAGAACCTCACAATCTTTCAACCAACCAATCTGAAGAACCTACTTCAGATTCAGATATTATCCCTATTCTAGGAATCACTGAACCACTTGCCATCTGCATGCCTCTCACCATCCTGGACATTCCACCAATTCCTTCCTCTCTAGAATCCACACCACCAAATTCCCCAACTAGTCCAATCATTATACCCGATTCTCCCACTCCTTCAACCAAGAGCAATCCAACTGACAATGTAAGACTTGTCATTGATCCAACTGTACTGGAACGTTTAGCTGCTATATCTTACAAAACCAAAACTGCCATTCCAAAACCAACACCATCTGAATCCACACCAGATGTTGGTGCAAGTTTATTGATATTTGAAACAGAAATGCAGAAATAGATAACCTCCTTGAAGCAAGCTAGTCCAGAGATGACTAATCATGCTGCTTCTGATTATCTTTGGACAAGTTTCAGAAACTGGCTAAGTTCTGAAACACGTAAGCTGCAAGAACAGAGCTATGAACAGGTACAACAGAATTTCAGTGATATGCTAAAGGTTTTTGAAGACCAAGTTCTGATCCAACCTCTCAAGTAAGATATTCTCCCTCTAGATAATGCTCCCTGGTCAGAACATCGTCCCTCAGATGAAGTTCAACCAGAATCAGAAGGTCTCACTCTGGTTGCTGCTCCAGATGAGATGATCTAAGCAGAGGAATTGGTTCAAAGTGATCAAGTTGCATAATGCTCTGAGAAGCGTACAGATACTGAATATTCTCCAGCTCCTTCCTATGACAGGCAAAATCTGGAAGAATTGAAGAAAACAAATGCTGTTATCCAGGAAAGGTTGGATAAACAGGATGATACAAACAAAGAAATCAAGAGCATTTTGAGCAAACAAGAGGAAACCAACACCCAGATCAAGGGCTTACTGGAAGCTTTATTCACACGCCTTCCTCCTCCCTCTTAGATTTTCTTCTGTTTTAAATCTATTTATCTGTAACGTTTGTTTTACATTTCTTCTGTTCTGAACTACTTATCATTGCTTCTTATTTTTAATATAAATCAACTTTTTAGCTTTGGTTATATTGCCTTTTTGATAACTGACAAAAAGGGGGAGAAAGTAAAGATATTTTCAATAACGGTTTACTGAGACAGAAGTCTCAAACATTCTGAATTACTTAACCTCTATCTTATGAAAAGCTTGAACAGGTACAAAACTCTGATGAAAGACGCAAATAAACTCGAAAGCTCAAAGACTCAAGGAACTTAAGGGATGTAATCAACTCAGGGGGAGTTTTTCTTCTCTATTCTAAACCTTTTATTCTTTATTTTTTAATTGAAAAATCTGGTTTTTGTCATCATCAAAAAGGGGGAGATTGTTAGAACCTAGTTTGATTCTACAACCCTTGGTTAAAATTTTGATGATAACAAATACAAAGAATAAATAAATACATAGAATAAATACAAAGAACAAATATGCTCCTTAAAAATATGTTTTATGTATGCAGAAGTTCTGATCTGATCAGCATCAGAAGATAAGTCATAAAGTATTACAAGCTGAAGCAATCAGATTATACGCTGAAGATTGGTAACCAGAACATGCGCTTAACTACAAATAAACTCTGATTCTGAACAAAGACATATCAAACCAAGTCATCAATATTCTGAAGCATCATCAGCAGTTAAAGGGAAAAGACTCTGAAGAGTTACTAAACATTCAAGACAGAATTAATTCTAACGGCTTTCTTCAGACAAGATCTTCTCCAAAAGGAAAGTGTGTTAATAACATTAAACTTGCTTTATGGACAACGTTATTACATGGCCTATATAAACAAGTATGCTTTCAAAAAGAAGCACATACGTACACACAAATTTGCTAAGAACACCAACCACGCATATTCAAGATCAAGCAAATTCAATCTTTATTCTAAAGCTTAACCTGTGTAATTTATCACAGTTCTGATAAACTGTTTTTATTAGAAAAACAACAACACTTTTTGTTCAATCATATTGTAAAAGAGTTCATTGAGTTTAATCGGATTGTGGTTGTACTCAAGAAGACTTTAACAGCTGTTAAAGTAGTTGTTGTAATCTTTTGAGATTAGTGGATTAAGACCTCGTTGGAGAGAGGCGAAATCACCTTGACGGGTGGGTTGGAGTAGTTTGAGATCAAACGAACCAGGATAAAAATACTGTGTCATTAAGCTATTTTTAGATCCAAGTTTTCAATTTAACCCCCCCCCCCCCCCCCCCTCCTTCTTGTGTTTTTCACATCTTCAGGGGGCTTCTTACCAAATCAATGGTAAGATAACAACATCTAAAGGAGGAGGAAAAGAACATCTAAGACCTTTTGAGTAGGTAGGTTCTCTCTTAGTTACTCGCTTTCTCACAACAAAAACATTTTTACACCAACACTCTCATTTGAAACATTTTTAAAAGACAACACTTTGTATGCATTCTTATAGAGACGAGAACCATTACGAAGTTCCGTTTTCAAAAATACTTTCAAAAACCACATACACAAAGCACAAATTCAAACAAAAGCAGGTGATCTAGCAAGTAACTAAGAGCCCATGGAAAACCATGGATGAAAAAGGTGCTAATACCTTCCCTTTTCATAATCTACCCCCCGAACCCGAGAAATAATCTCGAAAGGTCTTTCCTGTGCTTTTTTACCTTTCCCTTTGGATAAAAGAAAAGTCGGTGGCGACTCTTGCTATCCGCACAAATGCGATTAAAATGCAAAACACCAAGTCAGTTCTCCCACCGTATCACAAAACCCTTAACTCCATTTCTTGTCTCCCAATTTGTCATGATGTCAGATCTCTTCAAATGCAAGGCTTTGGTAATAACTTCAGGCTTTGGAGTCTCCTCTAAACCGGTGAATGGTATTTGATCAATCACAAGCACTCCTAGAAATTGAGAGAATTATTTTAATGTAGGTACCAATTGGTAGTCAAGAAAGGTGAAATAATGATGCATAGGATCAAAGAATTAGAAAAGCACACACATCATTTCTTCTTAGAAGTTTGAGGTAGCTAAGTTGAGAAGTCGACCATATTTCTTGGTGAAGGAAGAATCTCCAGGCACCCTTGATGCTAATTCTTGAAGTTGAGGATGCACTTTCACGAAGTTGACTCGGATGGTATTCCTACGAATGGAAGTCATGACCTACAAAATGGAACAAAGATAAATCCCTAAATACTTGAAATGGTTAGTGAGAATTCTTATGATGTTATGAGTAATAATCACAAACAAAGCACACCCAGATCTTTGGTTCAGGCTTGCATGGGTTTCATAGTTAAGTATCCTCTTGAAGTTTAGTTGGTTCAACCCGTCCTAGAAAGTAATCAGGTTCTAGGGGCTCTCAATATCATTGATCTTTCTTCATTGGGCGTTGTATAAGCACAATCAATCTTTTCTTGTGGCCGAAATATCCCAAAAATCCAATCTCAATGAGTGTATTATCGAGTATCAACCAATATTAAGCTTTACACCAAAGTCGGATATCTCACTACTTCCTAATGGCCAAGTTGTTCAATTAAAGGTTCTACGGTCAGTTAGTGCTTCATGACACAGCTCAGCGGCCCCGTATTCTCCTCGATTCAACACAAGGGACACCGGTACCAACAAATGCGTCAGACTAACATAGCCATTGCTTCAACCATATCGGTCTATGTCGTACAGTTTCCACAATCTATTGCTACTTACCTAATGGTGTTCCCAGATCTGGGTAGAGGATCAATACAAACCCAAACAAGGACCCATAATGTAAAGCAAGCAAGTCAAATAATGAAAGCAATTAAATGTGATCTAGCTCTAAGGTAGGTAGCCCCACTTTTAATTTCATATTCCCCAGCAGAGTCGCCAGTACTTTCATACGGCGGGAGAACTGACTTGGGATATTTTGCATTTTATCACAATTGTTGCGGATAGCAAGAGTCACCACCGACTTTTCTTTTATCCAATAAAGGAAAAGGTGAAAAGAATAGGTAAGACCTTTCGAGATATTTTCTTGAGTTTGAGGGGTAGGTTATGAAAAGGGAAGGTGTTAGCACCCTTTTTATCTGTAGTTATCTACGGGCTCTTAGTTGCTTGCTAGATCACTTTTGAAATTGCTTTGTTTGAAATGTGTTTGTGGTGGATTTTTGAAAGTATTTTGGAAACGCCTTTGTTTCGGCAAACTTTTTAATGATTCTTGTCTGTGATATGGTGGAAGAACTGACTTGAGGGTTTTTGTGTTTGATCGCAAATGTTGTGGTTAGCAAGAGTCGCCACCGACTTTTCTTTTATCCAAAAAGGAAGGGTGAAAAAGCACAGTAAAGACCTTTGAGATTATTTCTTAAGTTTGGGGGGTAGATTATGAAAAGGTAAGGTATTAGCGCCCTTTTCATCCATGGTTTTCCATGGGCTCTTAGTTACTTGCTAGATTACTTGCTTTTTGTTTGAAATTGTGCTTTGTGTGGATTTTGAAAGTATTTTGTAAAGAGGCCATTGTTTAGGCAATCTTTGTAATGATTCTCATTCGTAAGAATGCATGAAAAGATGTTTGGTCTTTTGAAAATGTTTTCAATTTTGTAAGATGTTTGAAAGCGTATGTGATTGTTTTTAAAATAGCAAGGATGTTTGTTTTGAAATGGAGCAAGTAATTAGGAGCAATCTACCTACTCAAATGTCTTTCTTGTTCATTTTCTTTTCCTTTGACATTGTTGTCTTACCATTGATTTGGTAAGTGTGATACGGTGGGAGAACTGACTTGAGGTTTTGCGTTTCGTCGCAAATGTCGCGATTTAGCAAGAGTCGCCACCGACTTTTATTTTATCCAAAAGGAAAGGTAAAAAAGCACATGAACGACCTTTGAGATATTTTCTTGAGTTCGGGGGGTAGATTATGAAAAGGGAAGGTGCTAGAACCGTTTTCATCCATGGTTTTCCATGGGCTCTTAGTTACTTGCTTTGCTTTTGAAATTGTTTGAAATGGTGCTTTGTGTGGTTTTGAAAGTATTTTGAAAAGAGGTCATCGTTTAGGCAATCTTTGTAATGATTCTCGTTCGTAAGAATGTATACAAAGATGTTTGTCTTTTGAAAAATGTTTCAATGTTTTGAAAGGTGTTTGGAAAATGTTTTGAAATGTGTGTGTGTGTGTTTGTTTTTGAAAATAGCAAGGATTGTTTGGAAGAGAGCAAGTAACGAGGAACTATCTACCCTACTCAAATGTCTTTCCTATACATTTTTTATTCCTTTGACATTGTTGATTTACCATTGATTTGGCAAATAACCCTATCTTTGGATGTTAAACGGGACGGGCGTGGGTCATCGTATGACCATGATAGCAATGTTGCCAAGTATCTTAGCATTGTTTAAGGGACCAAGATCATTTTTGTTTAGGCAACCTTTTGATAGCGTCATCGAGGGACTATGATCTTTTGTTTGTTTTGTTTTTCCAAGATACTTTGCATGCATACCATGGCCATTTTTGTTTAGGAAACCAAGTGGGTAAAACCCTAAGGGTGCTTGTGTGCAATGTGTGTCATTTTACATGCTTTTGATTTGTATTAGGTTTTGTCTGTTTGTTTGTTTTTGGTCTTATCATGCAAAACCCTAATTTACTACACAAGTATATAAAGCGATAAATTACGTAAATGTAAACTAAGCTATTACAACAATTATTATGGGAGGGAGGATACAAGTTTTTGAATGGGGATATTGCACAAAAATAAACCCTAAAATACTATTACAACCCAATTGAATTATGTACAAATTAAATAAATATACAAATATTAAAAATGCAATAAAAATGTATTTATGCAAAAATGTTTTGTATTTGATTTTTGTATGAGAAAAATGATTTACTTAAGCCCTAAAAATAAGAGAAAAAATATGATTATTTTTGAAAGGGGTGAAACCCTAGTTTTCAAATTAAAAGAAAAATATGTTTCTTTTTATTATTTTGTTCATTTTTTGTACAAGAAAATAATAATAATATTATGTACAAATATTAAAAATTAAAATGTATGAGAAAATGGATATTTTATGTATAAAATAATAAAATAAAAATGTATAATATTTATTAAATATATTTACAATTTATATAAGAAAATAAAATCCATAAACCTAATAAACCATTTTTATGTGAGAAAATAAATAATAATAAAAAAGTGAAAATAAATAAATTATTTTTTGGGTTTTTTATCATGAGAAAAAATAAATGCAAGCAATAAATATGAAAATATGCAAGAAAATATAAAAATATAAGAAAATGGTCAGGGGGGTGCAAAAGTAATATAGGGGGTGCAAAAAGAAGAAACAAAAAAGGCCAGGCGCGCCAAAAAGCCCAATCCAGTCATCCCTGTCCTCCAGCTTCTTCCTTGCGCGTGTGTTTTGGCCAAACCTGCAACTTGCTCATGCTTGCACAAAAACGAAAACCCGTAACATGAAACTTGTGGCATTTAATCTCACGATTTCAACCATATCAATTTTGTGACCTAACTCTCAAAGATCAGAGAGAATTTTATAACCCCTAATTTTTGACCTAATTATTTCAGCATGTTCAACATTCAAATTCTCTTAGCTCAGTTAATATAAATGGAAACTATGCATATGTACAGTTTTACCAAGATAAGGACTACATTTTTGCTTCACAAATCGTGGCTTGAGGATGCCTAAATAAAGAGATCGAGATTTGAAAAATACCCCCTTCAGCTGGATTTGGATATGACAATGTGGGGACTTTGAGTGAGGCCTAAGGATCGTGTGAGCTTCCTTGAAGTTCCCTCAAGCTATTCCAATGCTTAGTTGGCTTTGTGGATGGCCAGAACTTCCTGCACAAGTCAATCTGCAACCTCCAAGTTTGAAAATGGCAATGTCTGAAACAGAGCTCACAGAACCAGGACAAGGGCTTGGATAGCTTTGATAGGATGTATGGAAGGTGTTTGAAGTGTTGAAACAAGAAACGCACGAGTCAAAAATGAAATGGCTAGTGTTTTGCAGAAACTGGCTGTTTTGGTACAAATTTGGAGTTTTGGAGTGTTTCAGATGTTTAGCATTCGTGTATTGGCTTGTGATAAGTTTGTGAATCTAACTAGAATGATACAAAGTCCACCCTTTATCAGTTTGTACAAGTTTTAAACTTTTGGTCAACTTTCTTGCATTTTAAGAAATGTTGAAGTGACCATGCTAACAAGCCTGTACTTGCTTGCTTGCTAGCTGCAGAGAGTTGGTAAACATTGCTTGATATCTGTGGAAATTGTTTGTACCAAAGGAACAGGTCCAAGGCTCAATGTTGATAAAGTTGCAAAAAGCTTGCTTTATGAAAATGGCATTGTGAACTTTTGGCCATTTATGGGATTATTTCTTGTACAAAGCTCTAAAAGCAAAGATAAAGTCCTTATCCTATGAGTTTGCATTTAATTATGGAGTGTAGAATGAGTTTAGGACCTGTAATGAAAGGTACAAGCACCCTTGATCAGATTTGCAACTTGACACTTTGTAAAAATGGCTTGATCAAAAGTGACAAAATGCCAATTTCTCTTCTTCGATTCTCCCTAACCATAAATGATCTTGGAGAGTTCTTGGAAATTTTGGAAAGCTTGCAACATTTTCTACAATCCATATTTGAAATGCATTTTGAGATAGCTCTTGGAACTAGGTGAAAAATGTCCATGAAGTTGGGTCAAAAACCTGCCTAAATTAGGGCAAATTTTCACTAAGTCATTTAGTTCATGGACCTCTATTCACAAATTCATAACTTGATATCCAAGCATATTTTGGGAAAACTTTGTGAAGAAAAGTTGTAGATTTCATGGAGGACTACAACTTTCATGTTGGAAGTTTTCTTTGAATCAAATTGAATCATGGTGAAAAAGTGGTGAAAAGTTGGGAAAAAATAAGAAAATTTCCATACTTAGAAAAATTCTAAGTTTTGAAATTTTTCAAATTTAAAACCCTAATTTTCAAAATTGGTTTTCTTGGTCAACAAGTTTCATATTTTGACATATCTTGATGAATTATGACCCTTAGCACTTGGTTTTGACCAAAAAGTCAAAGTTTGACTTTTCAGTGTACAATTGACTTTTGATCAGTTGACTGGAAAATTCATCTGTCAATCCAATGAACTTGAGATCTTTTGAACCATGTAATTATGTTAATATGATGCCATTGAACCCTTGAAATCATGTTTGAACCCAATTGGTCATTGGCTAGGTTAAAAATCAGAAATTTCCCTTTCTCAGTCAAAACCCTAATTTTAACCATTTTACCCTTTTGATGATTTGATCAAATTTCTTGAGGAGTTGTGATCCAAACTTGATCAAATGGTACATATGAGTCTAAAATGTTTTTGTGGATCAAAAATTATGAAGTTTGACTGAAAATTGGCCACGGTTGACTTTTTCCCCAATACAGTTGATTTTTAGGTCAACTGTCCAATTGACTGGTCAAAAATGTGTTTCAAGGCTTGAAACTTAACATGAGCAATCTTAGGGGTCCAAGATGGTGTATGAAAGTCACATGAGGCATTGGTGGTCCAAAAATCCTTGTGCAAACTCAAACCCTAATTTCAGGTTATCAATGCAAGATGATGTCTTGAGCTGACCAAACCCTAATCTTGTCTTGAGTCCAAGAAGTCTTGTGAGAAAAATCTTGATAGATGAGAGGGAAAATTTTGGGGTACAATAGCTGCCCCTGTTCAATCTTCTTGAACCTGAAGAGTTATATTGGCGAGTTTTATCGTTCGTGACTCGAAGGTAAAAGATGATTGGACACTAGAGTGCCCGTAAATTTGCACTCGTCAAAGTGTAGTTGAGGGAATGGGCTTAAAGATGACATTTAGAGAGGTGATAGAATCTTTTTGGAGATGGGCTTCTAGATTCCATCCAATAATGTTTTGTTGTAAGTCAAAAGAATGAGCATCAGAATGGTGTCCGTATCTGAGCTGTATCTGGAGACTGAATCTGTATGAGCAATGGAATAACAGCCATGTCTGGAACATATCCGAGCTTGAATCTGAATAAGTAACAGAATGACTTCCGTGTCTGGAGTATATCCGTACTGTATCTTGAATTTGGAATCTGAATAAGGGCCAGAATGGCATCCGTGTTTGGAGCGTATCTAAGCTAGGGAAAATCAGAATAAATGACAGAATGGCAACCGTGTCTGGAGCGTATCTGGACTGTATCTTGCTGGAAGTCTAAATAATTAACAGAATGGCAACCATATCTAAAGCGTATTTGTACTATATTTTGAAGTTGAAATCTGAATGAATATCAGAATGTCATCCTTGTCTGGAGCGTATCTGGACTGTATCTGAAATCTGAATCTGAATGAGTAGCAGAATAACTTCCGTGTATGGAGTGTATTTGTACTGTATCTGAAAGTTAAAATCTGAATGAGTAATCAGAATGGAATCCTTGTCTGGAGCGTATCTGTACTGTATCTGAAAGTTGAAATCTGAATGAGTAATCAGAATGGCATCCTTGTCCGGAGCGTATCTGTACTGTATCTGAAATCTTTGAACATTGTTAATGATAGCTGTTAATCTTATCCTGAAAAGGGTAAAATGTTAGCTGAAACACAAGGTTATGTTGCATGAAATGTATGATGCAATAAATGTGTGTTTATCAATGTTTATGATATATGAATGTGATGTATGCGCATGTAAGCTGATTAGCTGTATTGCTAAGGAAAATAAATCCTTGACTGCTGCCGGGGAAAATAAATCCTTGACTACTGAGGATAAGAAATCCTTGGCGACTGTTGGGGATATAGGGATCCTTCATGTCTTGAAGTTGGAGTATTGACAAAAATTCTGATGCGAGCAATGCCATATACTGCTTGAGTAATCTGCTTGGGAAATCCAGAGAATTTGATGACTTCTACTAGGGGTTACATAATGAAAATCCTTGTTCTGTTGGGGAATTAAGAATGAGAATCTTCATTCTGTTGGGGAATAGAGAAAACTCTGATGACTTCTGCGAGGAATTAAGAATGATAATCTTCATTCTGTTGGGGAGTAATGAAAACTCTATGGGGAAGAAAGCTTACTGCTGGGAAGTAGGTTCAGAAATTTGGATTGTCTGCCATTCTACTGGGGAGCTATCAGAAGTTGTTGTCTGGTTGGTTTTTAGGCTTCAAAATAACTTGCTGGGGAATTTAGAGAAACTAGATGGTTTCTGCTGGGGATTGATAGTTAGAAGTTTTGGCTCCGCTGGGGATTGGGAGTTTGAAGTTCTAACTCTGACGGGGATTAAGGGTTTGAAATTTTAGCTCCGTTGGGGATCTAGATGATGTACTATAGGGATTGCTCCTAGAATAGCCTAAAGACATTTTCTTATCCTTTCAACCTGGCCGTAATTGATCTTTTTCATCCTGTTTATTTGTAAACAGTAATTATGTTCAAATGCATATGTTCATTAATGAATCATTGGACGTTTTTTTGCAAATAAAACACAAGTGTAAAGAAAAAGGCAAAAGGTTTTCTGCACTTTAAAGAGATATCTTTGTATTTACTTTGAATAAGTATTTTTTACAAAGGAGACAGACATCCTAGTAAGAGGATGGTGTCATAAAAATAAGAAAAATTTATACAAAGAAAGCTATGTGTAAAAAATCCCATGGGGTTCCCATTCTGCTATAGCCTTCGTATCTCTGAATACCTTGTCCATTCGTTGCTTCGTACGAAGATGATTGGATTGATCAGAAGCTCCAGGTTTGTTAGTGAAGAGATTATTCTTAAAGTGATCCGACGAGACATAGTCATACGCTTTAATTCCCTAACTTTTTCCAGAACCGCCCTTTCGGGTTTTCGATTCACCGGGAAACCCATTTTTGCCCAAGTCGCCCTTTAGGATTTTCAACTTGTCGGGTGTACAAATTTTTTTTTCATTTTATCCCTAATTTTTGCCCGAACCTTTTCGGTTTTCCGGGATGCCCTTGTTTTTCCTAGGTGTGTCAATCTAGCGGGTCTCTTATGCGTAGTATCTTTTGACTATGTCTGCATTTGCAGGGTGCGGCAGGTCGTCTCCGTCCATGGTGGTTAAGATCATTGCCCCACCAGAAAAGATGTTCTTGATTACAAATGGTCCTTCATAGGTAGGAGTCCATTTTCCCCTGGGATCACTTTGTGGCAAGATGATGCGCTTGATCACTAGATCTCCAACTTCATACACTTGGCGTCTGACTTTCTTATTGAAAGCTTTGATCATCCGTTTTTGATACGTCTGACCATGGCAAACAGCAGTAAGCCTCTTTTCGTTAATTAAGTTTAACCGATCAAGCCGGGTTTGAATCCAATCGTCTTCACTCAAACCTGCATCCTTCATGATTCTTAATGAGGGGATCTGGACCTCGATAGGTAAAAAAGCCTCTATGCCATAAACTAAAGAAAAGGGTGTTGCCCCAGTTGATGTGCGAGCCATGGTACGGTACCCGTGGAGAGCAAACGGTAGCATCTCATACCAGTCTTTGTAGGTGACTTACATTTTCTGTATGATCTTTTTGATATTTTTGTTCGCAGCTTCAATTGCACCATTCATCTTTGGCCGATAGGGGGATGAATTATGGTGTTGAATCTTGAACTGCTCGCACAAGGCGGTGATCATAGTATTGTTAAGGTTTGTACCATTATCAGTGATGATCCTTTCTAGGATACCGTACCGGAAAATAAGGTTCCGCTTGATGAAGCGGGCAACAACATTCTTAGTAACGGATGCGAAGGAAGATGCTTCGACCCATTTTATGAAATAATCAATGGCCACTAGAATGAAGCGGTGTCCATTGGAAGCTGTAGGCTTGATCTCCCCAATCATGTCGATTCCCCACATAGTGAAGGGCCAAGGAGCCGTTAAGACATTTAGAGGAACTGGAGGCACGTGGACCTTGTCTGCATAGATTTGACATTTATGACAAGTCCGGGAGTGTTGATAGCAGTCTGCTTCCATGGTAGACCAGTAATAGCCTGCCCGTAGAATCTTCTTTCCATCGTATGCCCGCTAGAGTGAGTGTCGAAGGTACCTTCATGCAATTCAGCCATAATCCTTTCAGCTTCAATCTTGTCCATATAACGGAGCAGAATATAATCATGATTGTGTTTGTATAGGATGCCATTACTTAGGAAGAACTTAGCTGAGAATCTTCTTAAGAACTTTTTGTCATTGACTGAAGCTCCTTCTGGGTATTCTTGAGCCTCAAGATACCTTTTAACTTCATGAAACCACGGCTGGTCCACTACTTCTTCGGTATTAATCTCGTGACAGTGTGCTGGTTCGTCCATCCGTTCAATGGTGATCTGGGGAGCCTCATTATCCCATTTAAGTTTAAACATGGATGAAATTGTAGCTAGAGCATCTGCTAGCTGATTTTCTTCTCGTGGGAAGTGCTCGAAGGTAATCTGCTCGAAATGTGGTAGCAATGTCAAGACATGTTCTTTGTAAGAGATAAGATTTGGATGCTTAGTGTCCCAATCTCCTTTGATCTGACTGATGACCAAAGCTGAATCCCCAAACACAACCAAAGATTTGATTCCCAAGTCTATGGCAGCCTTGAGTCCAAAAATGCATGCTTCATATTCTGCCATGTTGTTCATACAGTTGAAGCAAAGTCTGGCAGTGAAAGGAGTATGGAATCCTTCCGGAGATATGAGCACAGAGCCTATACCATTACCAAGCGCATTGGAGGCCCCATCAAAGTACAGGTTCCATCGGGATCCTTGTTCAGGTCCGTCATATGGTCGGAAATCTTCAACGTTGTCCAATGTCATGATGTCTTCGTCAGGGAAGTCAAACTTCATGGATTGATAATCTTCTACAGCTTGATGGGCTAGATGATCGGCTAGCACACTGCCCTTTATAGCTTTTTGGGTAGTGTACTGTATATCATATTCTGTTAGGATCATCTGCCATCTGGCTATCCTTCCGGACAAAGCAGGCTTCTCGAAGATGTACTTTATCAGATCCATCTTAGATATCAGCAAAGTGGTATGAGTCAACATATACTGCCTTAGCCAGTGAGCAGCCCATACCAAAGCGCAACAAGTTTTCTCGAGCAGTGAATATCTGGTTTCACAGTCGGTAAACTTTTTGCTAAGGTAATAAATGGAATGCTCTTTTCGGCCAGACTCGTCATGCTGCCCCAATACACACCCCATTGAATTTCCTAAGACGGTCAGATACATGATTAGAGGTCTTCCCTCGACGGGTGGCATCAAGATAGGAGGCTCTAGCAAATACTCCTTGATTTTATCGAAATCAATCTAACATTCATCATTCCATCTAACTACCTGATCTTTCTTTAACAGCTTGAAGATTGGTTCACAAGTAGATGTTAGGTGAGAAATGAACCTAGAAATGTAGTTTAGGCGTCCCAAAAAACCTCTGACTTCCTTCTCAGTGCGAGGAGCAGGCATTTCTTGTATAACTTTGACTTTGGCAGAATCCACCTCGATGCCTTTGTTGCTGACAATGAAACCCAAGAGTTTACTGGACCGGACTCCGAATGTGCACTTGTTTGGATTTAATCTTAGCTTGTACTCCTTTAATCTGACAAACAGCTTTTGCAAGTGATCAAGGTGTTCTTCTTCAGTTTGTGATCAGGCTATCATGTTATCTACGTAGACCTCTATCTCATGATGTATCATATCATGAAACAAAGCTACCATGTCACGTTGATAGGTTGCCCCGGCATTCTTCAGTCCGAATGGCATCACTTTGTAGCAGAACGTACCCCACTGTGTAACAAAAGTAGTTTTCTCCATGTCCTCAGGTTCCATTTTGATCTGGTTATAGCCTGCGAATCCATCCATGAAAGAAAATACTTTGTGTTGAGTTGTGTTGTCAACCAGGATGTCGATGTGCGGAAGTGGAAAGTCATCTTTAGGGCTGGCCCTGTTTAAATCTCTATAATCCATGCATATTCTCACTTTGCCGTCCTTTTTAGGCACGGGAACAATGTTAGCAACCGATTGTGGATAGGAAGTAACAGCCAGAAATCCAGCATTGAACTGCTTTATAACTTCTGCTTTGATCTTCTCTGACATGTCAGGTCTCATGCGGCGGACTTTTTGTTTCACTGGTGGACAGTCTTCTCTTGTGGGTCGACGATGTACCACAATGTCTGTATCAAGTCCCGGAATGTCTTCGTATGACCAGGCAAAGATCTCAACATAATCATGCAACAACTAAATTAGGCGCTCCTTGACACTCGGCTCTAGATTGGCACCCACTCTGATTTCCTTCTTGTCTTCCTCAGTACCCAAGTTGATTGTATCCAACAGCTCCTCATGAGGCAGAATAACTCTTTCCTCTTGTTGTAGTAGTCTGGCCAATTCCCATGGCACCTCACAATCATCATCACCTTCGTATTCGGCTTGGTAGATCAGATCTTCAGAGTCACTGAAGGCTATAGCAGTATCGTTACCCATGGGATCCGGAATGGAAGGGTACCTGCATTTGTGAGTGTGGGTGTGTGTAAGGGATAGCCATCTTAAAACAACAAAATGTAAAAGAAAGACAATGAGCACAAAAGGTTTATATATGAAAAAGCGTCCATGATTCATTGAAATGACATATGAAAATGAAATAAGAACCCTTACAAATGGACCGTTGTGCCTCGGGTAAGACACAAGGTTGAAAAAGTACGAATTGTTTGTGAATTATTACAGATCCAACAGAAATGGAAAAGATAAATTACTGCGGTATGAAAGTAAACGGAACAAAGTCTTTTGCTTCCCAGTTGCACAGTCCTCCACCGACAGTAGGAAATATCCAGTCTTCCAGGCTGCCATCTTCTTCACTGTCCTCTAGTGCATTAACCCCTTGGTGGCTGATCTTCACAGGTCGCCCTCCAGCACGGGCGCGGTGCACGGCCTTCTGAGCAGTCGAAGTAAATCCCATGCCAAACTTGTCTGATTTGTAGGGAAAGTCTGGAAGCTGACCCCAGATGGTGGATCCTCCTTCTTCCACCACTGCCTTTTCATCCTTTAGAGAAGACATCCGAGGTGGAGGTCTTGAGATCACAGGAGTTGAGGATACCGCCTTGGTCGCCTCTATCTCTTGAGAAACTTCTTCAAAATGTTAGAAAGGGGTTTCGATGAATTCGCCATCCAATTCTACATATCGGAAAGATTTTATATGACTAATCATGTATTCCTCTTCCCCATGGATAGTTATGATCTTCCCTTGGACAGGGTACTTCAGCATCTGATGCAAAGTGGAGGTGACCGCACCGGCATTATGAATCCAGGGGCGTCCCAACAGACAATAGTAGGAAGGACGGATGTCCATCACGTAGAATGTTGAATTAAACATCTGAGTACCCACTTTGATCGGGATGTCCACCTCTCCATGGACCATCCTTTTAGAACCGTCAAATGCTCTCACAATTATATTACTGGGTTTTAGGGTCAGCCTCTCACAATCCAATATATCCACGGATTTCTTTGGCAAGACGTTCAGAAATGAACCAGTATCAACCAAGACATGGGCTAAGGTCGTTCCCCTACACTCCACTGAGACATGTAGTGCGTCGTTGTGTTTTCTCCCTTTGGAGGTCAAGTAAGCATCGGAGAAACCCAGGGCATTGTCAGTTGTCAAACTGGCCACACACTCTTGGAATTGATCCGCAGACGTCTCTTGCGATACATGAGCTGTCTTCAGAAATTTTACCAAAGCTTTAGCATGTGCCTCAGAGCAAAGAAGCAATGCTAACATAGAGATTTTGGAGGGGGTCTGCCCCAGTTGTTCAACCACATCATAATCACTCTTTTTAATGATCCTCAGGATTTCTTCCATCTCCTTCTTGGACGTCTCAGGAATAACTAGTGATTGAGCCTTCGCCAGGACAGGCTCCTATTGAACATTCTTTCCTTTTTTTCTCAGCAGTGGAAGTAGGGATAGGAATTGTATTGTCTTATTTGTTGGTAGGTACACTTGCAGGTGTAATCACTGGTACAGATGTAATCTTCGGAACGACCATGGGTCCAAAGACTGCTGTTGGAGGAGAAATCTCTGGAGAGAAAATTCTCCCACTGCGGGTACCTTGCTTGTTCCGGCAATGTTACTGATGTCGGAATTGTCCTCTTCGGAGCTTTCTTCTTCGGCAGTCTGTTCAATCTGTTTGACACCATGATAGTAGATTTCTCCACCATAGTTCCATGGTACCGTTTTATCTGATTCATATGGGGTTGGCCCGGGCATTGTTATCTTCAATGGAGTAGTCACTGGAGCGGATGTAATCCTAACGGATTTTTTAGGAACCCTGGAAGGATTGGCTTATATGGTTATTATTGAAACTTCTGGAACTGAATGGGTGAAACAGAAGCTTTCTCAAACAAAATTTCTTGATTATCAATCATTTGTTGGATACCTTTCTTTAATAGAGGGCAGTCAAATGATGAGGATAGGCAGACATGGCAATCTTTGTCACAACCTGGGAACACCCCAGCCTTTAACAAATTCAACTTGATGGTCAAGAGCAGAGTCAACAATTCATCCATGGTGTCAACAAATAAATCTTCCTCAACAGCACTGGCATTGTGTCCATGCCTAGGCATCGGAGCGGAGATAACATTTGGTTTTTCAGGAGCTTCAAATTCAACTTCCTTTGCGTTGATCAGATCTTGAATCTTTTTCTTCAGAGTCTAAGAGTTGTTGGTGTCGTGCCCTAGACTTTCAGAATGGTAAGCGCACCTGGCATTCGGATGGTAGTGTGGAGATGTAGTATTGGTATTTTTAGGGGCCTCTTTTAGCATGGTTAAATTCAACTTCAGAAGATGTGGTAGGACTTGAGCTGGAGTCATGTTTATCTTGGTGAATTGTCGTACTGGCCTTTCCACCCTTTGCTGATTATTTCTCGGCTGATTGTTTCTTGGCTGGTCTGATGTAGGCTTTTGAATCCTAACGGCCCCCATCATTGATCGACGCTCGGTTCTTTCCTGATTCCTCTATGTATAGACAGCAGACACCTCCTTCTTTCCTGTGAAGGGCTTTTTTACAACAGCAGAGGTAGACGCGTCCTTCTGAATTTTTCCTCTTCTTATACCGGCTTCCACCCTCTCTCCAGTCAAGATCAATTCTGTAAACCCTGCAGAGGAACTTCCAATTAGATGATTAAAGAAAGGACCTGACAGAGTTCCCCGGAACATATCCACTAGCTCCCTTTCAGATAATAGTGGTTGCACCCTTCTGGCTAAATCCCTCCACTTTTGGGCGTAGTCTTTCAAGCCCTCACTGGATTCCATGGCCATACTCTGGAGTTGAGTACGGGTTGGTGCCAAATTGGTGTTGTATTGATACTGTTTATAGAAGGTTGTTGCCAAGTCTTCCCAATTATGGGCATCTGCTCTCTCTAACTGGTAGAACCAATCAAGTTGTGTTCCTGATAAATTGTCTTGGAAAAAGTGGATCCACAAATCTTTGTCAGCAGAATGTGGCTGAATTTTCCTGACATAAGATCATAGGTGCATCTTGGGACAAGACACCCCATCATACTTGGCAAACAGTGGCACTTTAAACTTAGAAGGGATTACAATTCCTGATACCATCCCTAACTCCTCAAAGTCCAGACCCCGTACTCTCTGTACTTCCATAGCAGCTAGACGCTCTTCCAAGTGTTTGTATTTGTCATCCGCCGGAGGGTATCGTTGTTCAGAGTAGTCCTCTTCTTCCTCTTCTTCTGCTTCAGAATCTGATGGCACTGCCGTTTCCTTTCCTTTTCTTTCCCCTTCATCAGAGGTTGTTGGAAATTCTAAGGTCCTTCTAGCTTGCCCCTCAAACCTTCTGCCCATGATAACCACACCGACTCACTTCTTCTTCTTTTTCTCTTTCTCTTTCTCTAGCAGAGTCTTGAGCTCCTCCTGCCCTTTTGCTAAGGTCAGGAGTAGCTGTTGAAATTATGAACTCTGAGCTTGTAAGTCTTTGACCGTTTGTTCAAGATCCATCTTGCTGAAATAAACAACAGAGAGATGAGGAAACTTGGTGTGAAGACCTGTTTATGCTTATGATGAATGATATGTATTCATGCAATGCTTTCGAGGATTCAGAAATTCAAATTTCTTTTAAACAAAAAAGAAACACACGTCATATTAATAAGATAGAATTGTTAGTACATTAATGCCCCCTGGGAAAAATAATACAAAATTCTAAGGTAAAAAGACGTTGCGCATCCTCTTTGGTGCAATGTAGGTGTTGAGAGTCTGCTCTTCATGGAGTAACCGAGTGAGTTCCAAAACCTTCTTCTCGCTTGCGTAGAGTTGGGCTTCAAAAGTATCGCGTTCTCCCTTGAGTTGTATCCAACTCCTTTGTAGATCTTCGAGTGATGTTGGCATGTCAGGATGTAGGAGGGTGTATGGAACCTCTCCTTCCTTAACAGGCTCTATAATCACTGGGAGAACAGAGGGGTAAGGCATCATAAGACTTTGGGCGCAGGTTCGTACCCACTTGAGGTAAGGCTCAAGAGGGATGGAATTCTTGTGTCCCATAGTCTTACTATCTACCTTGTTTGGCATCCTCCAAGCTCGGATGAACCTTTTTCGGGGTCCTTGATCGTCGTTGTCGAAGTCGAAAACCAAGCCTTGAATCAGCATATCATGTGGGCCATCCCTTCGGGCATAACCAAACTGTCTCAGAGCCAAGCAAGGGTTGTAGGTGATGCCCCCCTAATGCCAAGTAGAGGGACATTATGGAATTCCCCACAACGGTCGACAATGATAACATTCTCTTTAGATCGAGAACACCAATGAATGTCTGAATGTGTAAGAGTCATCAACCTTTGTGACCACCTCAAACCTTGCTCATTCTTCAAGACTAATTGGGGAAGATGAGAAATAAACCATCTTGCCAGGAGAGGAGTGCAACACATGAGAACACCTCTTTTCCTCATTGTTCGAGTGTGAAAAGAGTGTAGGATATCCCCAAGTAATGTAGGCATCGGGTTGCGAGACATGAAGATTTTGACAGCACTCACATCTATGAGTTGGTCAGGATTAGGGAACAAGACCATCCCATAGATGAGAAAAGCTACAATCTCCTCAAAAGCTTGCAAGTCTAGAGAATTCCAACAGCTTTGGGCCTTCTCAAACAAAAACTTTGCCAAGAAGCCTTTGACACCACTTCTAGTTTCCCAATGGGTTGTGACATCAGATGAGTGCAAGTTCAGGGCTTGAGAAATCTCTTCTGGCTTTGGATCTCTTTCCGTACCGTTGAAAGGTAGTTGATTGAGAATGGGAATCCTCAAAAGTTGAGAGAATTCTTCCAAAGTGGGCACAAGCTGGTAGTCAGGAAATGTGAAGCAGTGATGCAAAGGATCAAAGAACTGAAAGAGAACCTTCATCATGTCTTCCTCTGTGTTGGAAGTGACTAGGTTGAGTAAACGACGATGTCTTTCGGTGAATGGATAATTCTCAGGAATCCTTGAAGCTAGCTCCTTGAGTTGTGGAGGAATTCTTACAAGGTTGACTTGGATAGTTTTCCTGCAAAGTGAATCCATAACCTACAAAACAGGAACAAAGATGAAATTCCAAAATCCTTGAAATGGTTAGTGAATGCATATGATGCTCATGATGTCCATGATGTTATGCACAAGTATATATGTACAAGCAAATCACACAAGTTCCTAGTGTAGGCTTGCATGGGGTTTCATAGGTAAGCACCCTCTTAAAGTTTAGTTGGCTCAACCTGTCCTAGAAATAGTAATCGGGTTCTAAGGAGCTCAATATTACTGGATTGTTTCCTTGTTCATTGTTTCAATTCAGCCTCTTTACTAGCGACCAAAATATTCCAAGGAACCAACCCTCAATGAGTGTAGTATCGAGTATCTACCAACTTCGGACTACACCAAAGTCGGTCATCTCACTACATCCTAAAAGTCCAAGTTGGTCAAGTAAAGGTTCTAGAAGTTCGTTAGTGCTTCATGACATCACTCAGTGGCCCTGTATTCTCTTTGATTGACTCAAAGGCTACTGGTACCCACAAATATGTCACACTAACATAGCTATTGCTTAGACCGTGTCGGTATACCCCACACAGTTTCCACAACGTATTGCTATTTACCTATAATGTTTCCCAAATCCAGGTGGAGGATTCAAACCCAAACAATAGAACCAAAGTGTAAAGCAAACAAGTCAAACAATTGTAAGCAAATAAAGGTGATCTAAACCCTAAGGTAACCCCACTTTTATAATTTCCCCAACAAAGTCGCCAGTTCTGTGATACGGTGGGAGAACTGACTTGAGGTTTTGCGTTTCGTCGCAAATGTCGCGGTTTAGCAAGAGTTGCCACCGACTTTTATTTTATCCAAAAGGAAAGGTAAAAAAGCACAGGAAAGACCTTTGATATGTTTTCTTGAGTTCGGGGGGTAGATTATGAAAAGGGAAGGTGCCAGCACCCTTTTCATCCATGGTTTTCCGTGGGCTCTTAGTTACTTGCTTAGATCACTTGCTTTGCTTTTGAAATTGTTTGAAATTGTGCTTTGTGTGGTTTTGAAAGTATTTTGAAAATAGGCCATCGTTTAGGCAATCTTTGTAATGATTCTCGTTCGTAAGAATGTATTTTGAAAAAATTTTCAATGTTTTGAAAGGTGTTTGGAAAATGTTTTGAAATGTGTGTATGTTTGTTTTTGAAAATAGCAAGGATTGTTTGGAAGAGTGCAAGTAACTAGGAACTATCTACCCTACTCAAATGTCTTTCCTATACATTTTTTTATTCCTTTGACATTGTTGATTTACCATTGATTTGGTAAACAACCCTATCTTTGGATGTTAAACGGGACAGGCGTGGGTCATCGTATGACCATGATAGCAATGTTGCCAAGTATCTTAGCATTGTTTGAGGGACCAAGATCATTTTTGTTTAGGCAACCTTTTGATAGCGTCATCGAGGGACTATGATCTTTTGTTTGTTTTGTTTTGCCAAAATACTTTGCATGCATACCATGGCCATTTTTGTTTAGGAAACCAAGTGGGTGAAACCTTAAGGGTGCTTGTGTGCAATGTGTGTCATTTTACATGCTTTTGATTTTTATTAGGTTTTGTCTATTTGTTTATTTTTGGTCTTATCATGCAAAACCCTAATTTACTACACAAGTATATAAAGCGATAAATTGCGTAAATGTAAACTAAGCTATTACAACAATTATTATGAGAGGGGGGATACAGGTTTTTGAATGGGGATATTGCACAAAAAAACCCTAAAATACTATTACAACCCAATTGAATTATGTACAAATTAAATAAATATACAAATATTAAAAATGCAATAAAAATGTATTTATGCAAAAATGTTTTGTATTTGATTTTTGTGTGAGAAAAATGATTTACTTAAGCCCTAAAAATAAGAGAAAAAATATGATTATTTTTGAAAGGGGTGAAACCCTAGTTTTCAAATTAAAAGAAAAATATGTTTCTTTTTATTATTTTGTTCATTTTTTGTACAAGAAAATAATAATAATATTATGTACAAATCTTAAAAATTAAAATGTATGAGAAAATGGATATTTTATGTATAAAATAATAAAATAAAAATGTATAATATTTATTAAATAAATTTACAATTTATATAAGAAAATAAAAACCATAAACCTAATAAACCATTTTTATGGGAGAAAATAAATAATAAAAAAAAGTGAAAATAAATAAATTATTTTTTGGGTATTTTTTATCATGAGAAAAAATAAATGCAAGCAATAAATATGAAAATATGCAAGAAAATATAAAAATATAAGAAAATGGTCAGTGGGGTGCAAATGTAATATAGGGGGTGCAAAAAGCAGAAACAAAAAAGGCCAGGCGCGCCAAAAATCCCAAGCCAGTCATCCCTGTCCTCCAGCTTCTTCCTTGCGCGCGTGTTTTGGCCAAACCTGCAACTTGCTCATGCTTGCAAAAAAAACGAAAACCCATAACATTAAACTTGTGGCATTTAATCTCACGATTTCAACCATATCAATTTTGTGACCTAACTCTCAAATATCAGAGAGAATTTTATAAGCCCTAATTTTTGACCTAATTATTTCAGCATGTTCAACATTCAAATTCTCTTAGCTCAGTTTATATAAATGGAAAGTATGCATATGTACAGCTTTACCAAGATAAGGACTACATTTTTGCTTCACAAATCGTGGCTTGAGGATACCTAAATAAAGAGATAGAGATTTGAAAAATACCTCCTTCAGCTGGATTTGGATATGACAATGTGGGGACTTTGAGTGAATCCTGAGGATCGTGTGAGCTTCCTTGAAGTTCCCTCAAGCTATTCCAATGCTTAGCTGGCTTTGTGGATGGCCAGAACTTCCTGCACAAGTCAATCTGCAACCTCCAAGTTTGAAAATGGCAATGTCTGAAACAGAGCTCACATAACCAGGACAAGGGCTTGGATAGCTTTGGTAGGATGTATGGAAGGTGTTTGAAGTGTTGAAACAAGAAACGCACGAGCCAAAAATGAAATGGCTAGTATTTTGCAGAAACTGACTGTTTTGGCTTAAATTTGGAGTTTTGGAGTTTTAGAGTGTTTCAGATGTTTCGCATTCGTGTATTGGCTTGTGATAAGTTTGTGAATCTATCTAGAATGATACAAAGTCCACCCTTTATCAGTTTGTACAAGTTTTGAACTTTTGGCCAACTTTCTTGCATTTTAAGAAAAGTTGAAGTGACCATGCTAACAGGCTTGTACTTGCTTGCTTGCTAGCTGCAGAAAGTTGGTAAACATTGCTTGATATCTGTGGAAATTTTTTGTACCAAAGGAACAGGTCCAAGGCTCAATGTTGATAAAGTTGCAAAAAGCTTGCTTTTATGAAAATGGCATTGTGAACTTTTGGCCATTTATGGGATTATTTCTTGTACAAATCTCCAAAAGCAAAGATAAAGCCCTTATCCTCTGATTTTGCATTTAATTATGGAGTGTAGAATGAGTTTAGGACCTGTAATACAAGTTACAAGCACCCTTGATCAGATTTGCAACTTGACACTTTGTAAAAATGGCTTGATTAAAAGTGACAAAATGTCAATTTCTCTTCTTCGATTCTCCCTAACCACAAATGATCTTGGAGAGTTATTTAACATTTAGGAAAGCTTGAAACATTCTCTACAATCCATCTTTGAAATGCATTTTGAGATACCTCTTGGAACTAGGTGAAAAATGTCCATGAAGTTGGGTCAAAAACCTACCTAAATTAGGGCAAATTTTCACTAAGTCATTTAGTTCATGGACCTCTATTCACAAATTCATAACTTGAGATCCAAGTATATTTTTGTAAACCTTTGTGAAGAAAAGTTGTAGATTTCATGGAGGACTACAACTTTCATGTTGGAAGTTTTCTTTGAATCAAATTGCATCATGGTGAAAAAGTGGTGAAAAGTTGGGCAAAAATAAGAAAATTTCCATACTTAGAAAAATTCCAAGTTATGAAAATTTTCAAATTTAAAACCCTAATTTTCAAAATTGGTTTTCTTGGTCAAAAATTTTCATATTTTGACATATATTGATGAATTATGACCCTTGGCACTTGATTTTGACCAAAAAGTCAAAGTTTGACTTTTCAGTGTACAATTGACTTTTGATCAATTGACTGGAAAATTCATATGTCAATCCAATGAACTTGAGATCTTTTGAACCATGTAATTATATTAAGATGGTGTCATTGAACCCTTGAAATCTTGTTTGAACCCAATTGGTCATTGGCTAGGTTAAAAATCAAAAATTGCCCTTTCTCAGTCAAAACCCTAATTTTGACCATTTTGCCCTTTTGATGATTTGATCAAATTTCTTGAGGAGTTGTAATCTAAACTTGATCAAATGGTACATATGAGTCTAAAATGTTGTTGTGGATCAGAAATTATGAAGTTTTACTATAAATTGGCCATGGTTGACTTTTTCCCCAATACAACTGATTTTTAGGTCAATTGTCCAATTGACTGGTCAAAAATGTGTTTCAAGGCTTGAAACTTAACATGAGCAATCTTAGGGGTCCAAGATGGTGTATGAAAGTCACATGAGGCATTGGTGGTCCAAAAATCCTTGTGCAAACTCAAACCCTAATTTCAGGTTATCAGTGCAAGATGATGTCTTGAGCTGACCAAACCCTAATCTTGTCTTGAGTCCAAGAAGTCTTGTGAGAAAAATCTTGATAAATGAGAGGAAAAATTTTGGGGTACAACGGTAAGCAACCCTATCTTTGGATGTAAATGGGACGGGCGTGGGTCATTGTATGACCATGATTAGCAATGTTGCAAAGTATCTTAGCATTCTTTTTTTAGGGACTAAGATCATTTGTAAGGCAACTTAGATAGCGTCATCGAGGGACTATGGTCTTGTGTTTGCTTGATTTTTCTAAGATACCTTACATGCGTAATATGGTTATTTTGTAAGGCAACCAAGTGGATTTTACCCTAGGGGTGCTTGTGTGCAAGTGTGTTGTTTTCATGATTATTTTTGTCTTGAATTAAGGTTTTGCAAAGTATTGATTTTAGTCTTTCCATACAAACCCTAATTACTAGCAATTGTACATAAAGCGATAAATTGCGGAATTTTAAAGTTACTACGTTATTACAACATTTGTGGGGAGGGGGGGTATACAATTTGTAAATGGGGATTGCAAGAATTTAAACCTAATTAGTCTATTACAACCATATTGAATTGGTATGAAATATACAAGGAATTCAAATAAATACAAAGTATAAAAATGAATAAATGTATAAGGATGCAAAAATATAAACAAAATGAATTTTGTTTGATTTTTTTATATAAAAAAAAGACTTTTTGTCTTAACCTAATTTAAATAAAGAAAAATGGTTAATTAAGTTTGAATTTATTAAGAAAAAGATTTTTAAAAGAAAGCCTAGTTCTATTAATTAATCAAAAGAAAATAATTTAAGGAAAGTGTTTTTTGGCATTTTTTTCTTGAAAATATTTATAGCATTATAAAATATATTTAGTCTTCTTTTTTATTAAAATAATATATTCTAAATGATGTGAAGAAAAATAAATAAATAACGCAATATTTATAAGATTCACTTAATAAATAAATAAAGTGTGAAGAAATAAAAAAATATTTTTATTTATGGAAAAAATAAAATAAGTCAAACTATAAAATATCATTTTTGCATTTTTTTAATCATTTTTTAGTATTTAGAAAATATATTTGAGAAAATAAAAAAAATATATAAAATGAAGAAATAAAATAAAATTGGGCCAGGGTGCAAATATGAAACATGGGGGAGGAAGGTTAGAAAAAAAGTCAGGCCCAGGAGTGGAAGGCCCATGCGTTTGTTTGCTGGAACAAAGAAAAGACAAAAATGTAAAAAATTGCAAAAAGGCAGCGCTGAGGTTCGAACCCATGGCCTCTACCAATAACGCGCGCTGCCTTACCACTGGGGTGGTTGTACATCCGTTAACTTAAATGAAAGAATAAATACATAAGGTAAAACGTCTCCATGACCTGTACTTCGTCTTCAAGCTTCAGCCAGCCAGACCACCTGTATCTCATTTGTTTTTCAACAAAAATGGAAAATGCAAACATGAAAGTTGTGCTATTTTTCCTCACGAATCCAACCATATAACTTATGTACGCTAAAAGTCAAAGATGAAGATTAATTTTGATGGCCCTAAATTGAAACCTAATTTTTTCAGAAAGTTCAAATCTAAAATTCTCTACACACTATCAATATAAATGAAAATTATGGACATGGTTAGCTTTAGAGAAATGATATCTACATTTTTACTTCAGAATGTATGCACAGAGGATGCTTGTATCAAGATATTGAAGTTAGAAAACTTACCTCTTGCAGATGGATTCGTGTATGGAGTTTGAGAAAGGTTTGAGGTGCCCTAAGAATCTGTTTAGCTTGCCTAGACCTCCTTAAGTGTATTCCAACTCCTACTTTTCTTTGAAAGTCCCTGAATCTCCCTACTCAAGTCAACCTGCAAGCTTGATGTTTGAAAATGGTGAATAGTGATGGAGGGGTTACAATCTTGAAACATGGGCTTGGATCACTTGTGTATTATGTATGTAAGGTGTTTGAATGATTAAGAATCAAAACGCACGAGTGGAAATGGAGATGGAGAGTTTTGGCTCAAAACTGTCAAGTTGAGCAGTCTTGTGAAGAAAGGGTGTTTGGGGGAGTTTTAGGATGCTTCAAATCGTCCCTTATCTTGAAATAAACTTGTTAATATGTATGGAAAATATTAGAGCACAAAATCACTCCAGGCTTCTGAGTTATAGGGTTATGGCTCTATAACTTGCTTTTGAAGAAAAGTGAAATGACAAATCTCAAATGTTGTACAAGCATGTCCTAAGCTTCTTCAGGTCTTAGACACCTTGCTTTTGGATTATAGGGGTTGTGTGTGCAGAAAGAACAAGTTAAAAGCTCAAGACAAGTTGACTTTGTGATTAAAGTAACTTTTCAAGAATGGAATGGTAACTTTCTTCCAAAAATGGCAAATTGGCTTGGACAATGCTTGGAAGACTTGGATAATAGCTCAAAAGCAAGTGTAATCTTCTGATTATGGAGAGATCTTGAGGTTTAGAAGCCTGCAAAACAATATTGTGCAGCATATGTTTGAAATTGGATTCTTGTTCATCACAAAATGCCTTGTAATTCAAGTGACAAAACACCAACTTCATCTCTTCGATTATCCCTACTCAAGAATTATCTCAAGGAGTTCTTGGACATTTTGGAAAGCTTGAAATGTGCTCTACAACCCATCTTTGAATTGCTTTTGAAGATTCCCCTTGGAACTATATGAAAAAGTGCCATGAAGTTGAGTCAAAATCCTGAGCACTTTTGGAAGAAGTTGTGTGAAGAAAAGTTGTAGATTTCATGGAGATCTGCAACTTTCATGTTGGAAGTTTCTTTTGAATCATCTTGTATCATGGTGAAAATTTGGCTCAAAGTTATGAAAAAACATGAATTTTCAACACTTAGAAAATTTTCTAAGTTACAAAATTTTGACTTTTCAAAAATGAAATCTTGAATTTTTGATTTCATGATGAATAAGTTTCATATTTTGACATGTTTTGATGAATTTTGATCTTTGGCATTTGAATTTGACCAAAAAGTCAAAGTTTGACTTTTCAGTATATAGTTGACTTTTGATCAGTTGACTGCAAAATTCATCTGTCAATCCAATGGACTTGCAATGTTTGAAACCATGTCATTAGGTCAAAATTATGCAATTGGACTCTTGAGATGACGCCTTAAACCAATTGATCATTTGTTAGGTCAAAAATCAGAAATTGCCCTTTTCCAGTCAAAACCCTAATTTTGACCATTTTGCCCTTTTGGAGATTTGATCAAACTTCTTGAGGAATTATGGTCCAAACTTGATCAAATGATAAATATGGGTTTAAAATGTTGATTTGGATCAAATTTTATGAGGTTTGACTGTAAATTGGCCATGGTTGACTTTTTCCCCAATACAATTGATTTTTAGGTCAACTGTTCAATTCACTGATCAAAAGTGTGATCCAAGGCTTGAAACTTGACATGAGTAATCTTGGGGGTCCATAATGGTCCATGAAAGTCATATGAAGCATTGATAGTTCAAAAATCCTTGTTCAAACTCAAACCCTAATTTTGGTCATCAGTGCCTAAGAAGGTGTCTTGAGCTGATCAAACCCTAGTGCAGTCTTGAGCCCAAGGAGATCTTGTGAGAAAATTCTTGATAAATGAGAGGGAAAATTTTGGGGTACAACATCTTCCCCTGTTCAATCTTCTTAAGCCTGAAGAGTTAGATTGGCGAGTTTCGCCATTCGTGACTCAAAGGTGGAAGATGATTGGACACTAGAGTGCCCAGAAATTTGCACTCGGTGATGTGATGGTTGAGGGAATGGGCTTAAAGATGCCATTTAGAGAGGTGATAGAAAGCTGTAGGAGATGGGCTTAAAGATTCCACTCAAAATTGATTGTTTGTATTGTAATTTGTAAGCTTAAAGAATGAGTATTAGAATGGCGTCCGTGTCTGTAGCGTATCTGAACTGCATCTGGGAGCTGATTTTGAATGAGTATCAGAATGGCGTCCATGTCTAGAGCATATCTGAACTGTATCTGAAAGTTGAATCTGAATGAGTATCAGAATGGCATCCGTGTTTGGAGCGTATCTGAACTGTATCTGAAAGTTGAATTTGAATGAGTATCAGAATGGCATCCGTGTTTGGAGCATATCTGAACTGTATCTATGAGTTGAATCTGAATGAGTATCAGAATAGAGTCCGTGTCTAGAGCGTATCTGAACTGTATCTGAAAGTTGAATCTAAATGAGTATCAGAATGGCATCCGTGTCTGGAGTGTATCTGAACTATATCTGAGAGTTGAATCTTAATGAGTATCAGAATGGCATCCGTGTCTGAAGCATATCTGAACTGTATCTGAAAGTTGAATCTAAATGAGTATCAGAATGGCATCCGTGTCTGGAGCGTATCTGAACTATATCTGCAAACTCTAAACATTGTTAATGGTATCTGTTAATCTTATCCTGAAAATGGTAAAATGTTAGCTAAAATGCAAAGTCATGTTGTATGAAATGTATGATATAATGCATTTGTTTTATCAATGTTTATGATATGCGGATGCCATGTATGCGTATGTGAGCTAGTCTATTATGCTTTTTGTTGGATTTGGGGAAAATAAATCCCTGAATGTTGCTGAGGGTATGTAAGTCTTCATGTCTTGAAGTCGAAGTGTTGATGAATTTCCGTTTAGAAAAATAAACTCTGTTGTAAGTGAGATGCTATGTACTGCTTGAAAAACCTGTTTAGGGAATCCGGGGAAATTGGGTGATTTCTACCGGGGACTGATAATTTGAAGCTTTGTTCCGCTGGGGATTAAACTGTACACTGCGGGGGATTTTTATGGAAAATAAACTTAGAGAGATTTCCCTATCTCTTAAAGCCATCAACAATTGTATTTTATTTTGTTTATTTGTAAAGAGTAATTATGTTCAAATGCATATGTTCAACAATGAATCATTGGACGTTTTTGTAAACAAAACACAAGAGTAAAGAAAAACATGTAGTTTTGCACTTTCAAAGGAATATCTTTGTATTGACTTTGAGTAAGTACTTTTTGTATAGTGACACAAATATTCTAGTAAGAGAATGCCATCGTAAAAAAGAAAATTTTAATACAAAGAAAAGATAGCTATGTGTAATAATCCCATGGGGTTCCCATTATGCTATAGCCTTCGTATATCTGAGCATCTTGTCTATTTATTGCCTTGTCCGAAGATGATTGGATTGGTCAGGAATGTCGAGTTTGCAAGTTGTCCGTAAGGTGATCCAACCGGACATAGTCATACGCTTTAATTCCCTAACTTTTTCCTGGACTGCCCTTTCGGGTTTTCAGTCCACCGGGATACCCTTTTTTGCCCAAGTTGCCCTTTCGAGTTTTCAACTTGTCGGGTGTACAGATTTTTTTTGTTTTATCCCTAATTTTTGCCCGAAACTTTTTGGTTCACCGGGATGCCCTTGTTTTGCCTAGGTGTGTCAACCTAGCGGGTCTCTTATGTATAGTATCTTTTGACTATGTCTGTGTTCGCAGGGTGCGGCAGGTCGTCACCATCCGTGGTGGTCAAGATCATTGCTCCACCATAGAAAATGTTTTTGATTACAAATGGTCCTTTGTATGTAGGAGTCCATTTTCCCCTAGGATCTCCTTGCGGTAGTATGATACGTTTGATCACCAAATCCCCAACTTGATACACTTGGCGTCTGACCTTTTTGTTGAAAGCCTTGATCATCCATTTTTGATACATTTGAACATGGCATACAGCAGTAAGTCTTTTCTTATCAATTAAGTTCATTTGATCAAGTCGAGTCTGGATCCAATCGTCCTCATTTAGACCTGCATCCTTCATAATTCTTAGAGAGGGGATCTGAACCTCAATAGGCAAGACATCTTCCATGCCGTATACCAAAGAATATGGCGTTGCCTCGGTCGATGTGCAAGTTGTAGTACGATACCCGTGGAGAGCGAATGGTAACATCTCATGCTAGTCTTTGTATGTGATTGTCATTTTCTATATGATCTTTTTAATGTTCTTATTTGCAGCTTCGACAGCACCATTCATCTTCGGCCGGTAAGGGGAAGAATTGTGATGTTGGATCTTGAATTGCTCGCACTGGGCGATGATCATAGTATTATTCAAGTTTGTACCATTGTCTGTAATGATCCTCTCCGGGATACCGTAACGGAAAATGAGATTCTTCTTGATGAACCGGGCGACAACGTTCTTGGTAACGGAAGCGAAGGAAGCTTGCTTCAACCACTTTGTGAAATAATCAATGGCCACTAAGATGAAGCAGTGTCCATTGGAAGTTGTCGGCTTGATTTCCCCAATCATATCTATTCCCCACATAGCAAAGGGCCAAGGAGCCGTTGTGATACGGTGGCCAGAACTGGACTGTTTGAATGCTGGTTTACATTTTGCGTTTGTGTTCGCAAAATGTCACGGTAAGCAAGAGTCGCCACCGACTTTTATTTTATCCAACTGGAAAGGAAAAAAGCACAGAAAAATTCCTTTTTTCGAGATTTTGAGTACGGGGGGTAGATTATAGAAAGGGAAGGTATTAGCACCCTTTCTATCCGTAGTTATCTACGGGCTCTTAGATACTTGCTCATCATTTTCAAAATTGCTTCTGTGTTTGTATGATTTGAAAAGTTTTTGTTTTACTTCGTTTTGACCCTTGCTTTTGTCTTCAAGAGTGTTACGAAGTGTTTTTTAAAACTTTGTTTTGAAAGGAGTGTAAGTGTAAAAAAAAAAATTTGTTTGAGCAAGTACTTAAGAGCTAATCTACCTACTCGAAAAAAGAATTGTTCTATGTTTGTTTCCTTTAGACAGCGCTATCCTACTATTAGTGAGTAGGTAGCACCATCGTTGGAGTTTTAAAGGGTCAATTCGAAAGGGACGTACGATCACTAAAGCAATGTTAGGACGTCTTAGTAATAACCCTAATGTCTTAAGACCAATATTCGAGGCAACAATTCCGAGGCAACCTTTCCGAGGCAACTTTGATCTTTGAGACAAAAGAGCGAACACTAAAATACCCTATACTTAATGATCGTTTACCGAAGGCAACCGAAGCGGGAGTATACCCTAGGAGTGCGCATGTGCGAGTGATTCAATTTCAAGTTTCTTATCTTTGCACATTTAGGGTTTTCTAACCGTTTTAAAGTTAATCATACATTCTTGTCATGCATCCCTATTACCATACATCTAACAGTTAATAGTTGCGGAATTTAAAGTGCGGAAAGTAAAGCTACGCTATTACAAGGCTTCGGGTATTAATTACATAGCCAAAAACAACCCGTAAAAAAAAGTGATAAACGAAAGAAAAAGAAATGTCCTAATTAATCTATTACAACTTGTGAGCAATTACATTAATATGGTAAAAATAATTAAACGCGCACACGAGAACGAGAGAGAGCTAGGGTTTTGACCCCGTCTAACCTAATCGGAAGAAACAATTATTTTTGTTGTTTTCAATTATTTAAGAAAAAGAATTAGGTTTTTAAATCAAATACAAAATTAATTAGTAATTAAATTAATTTAAAGAAAATAATTTACAAGGCCTACTTTTTGTATTTTTGTTATTTTTTAAGAAAAAGAGAAATAGAATTTAAAAATAAACAAACCCTAATTTCTAACTTGTTTTAATTTATTTTACAAAAGAAATTAAAGTTATCTAAAATTAAATAACCTAATTCAATTAATTTTTGTATAAAAAATAAATATCCTAAATCTAATTGGATGAAAATATTATTTTTGTGATTTTTTGAAAAAAAAGAAATAATTTTTATGTTAGTAAAATAAATAAATAAATTAAATAAGGGAAATATAAAAAGAAAAGAAAATAGAAACTGGGCATGAAATAGCAATTTGGGAGGTGTATATAGCAAGCTTTGGGCCCAAACAAATCTGACCCATGTTGACTTTCACGTTCCAGTGTTATGCATTGACTGAGCTTTTGGTGGACCTTCATCTGATGGCCCTTAGATCTGGCCATCTAGAGATCCAAAGGTTGAATCTTGAGGATGCATGGTGATCCTTTGGCTTTGTGTGCACACCTGAACACTTAAAGAAAAATAATGTGAAGTAATGGGGGGACCTAGGATTCGAATCCCAGGTTTTGAAGCCTTCTCCAATAGCATCAATGCCAGCTGAGCTACGTGTGCGCTTTGTACATAAAAGAACAAACAATTAATATATAAAAAAAACAACTTTGCTAAATCTTGCACGCGAAATTTGAAACAGCAATCATGGGCTGCCACAATAGTCATCTTCCTTCTTGCTCCGTTGGTAAAAGTTAAATACTTTTACCTACGGACATATGTCCGTAGCTACAACCCTGGCTCATTTCAAAATCTTCCATGGGCATGATAAATGACATATAATGCCATGAATCGAACCACCTTGACATTCTGAGCATCATGATGCCCTTCATGGGGGCCAATTTTTCATGCACACAAAAATCCTAAAACGAAGCACAAAACCCTAACAATGGTGAACTCTTATACAGTCCACAAAAACGAAATTAAATGTTATAGATAGTTTGGAAATGTTTCAAGGAGCAAGAATATATAATTATTTCATGCTATAGATGCCAAAATTCTGCAATTCGATTTCAAGAACAAACCAAAGTCGTGGCTGACTTACAGTGGGTTTTGGCGCTGGAAAGTGCTTGTTCTTGATTGGTACAGCCTCCTTGCAATCCCAGGAATCGAATGAGATGGCTAGGGGACCTTGAAAACGCCTGGAAATAGCAAAACGAATTACCAATTTTCTTTGTTTTTTTCAAGTTTGGTTCAGCCTTGTACGCCTCTCAAGCCTTGTAATATTTGTCTGCAAATGTTCCCTATATACTGAGGAATGAATTAGGGTTGAAATCATGATCTCAATCTTTGCCAATTATTGATTTTGGTCTTGATTTGATCCACTTGAAAATCCTTCCAAAAATCGGCTAAAACCAATCTTTTTATGCACACAAAGGCCTTGCACGAATTCAATCACTTGCCAGCTGGATATAGGACCTGAAACATGCACAAGATCTTGAGGTTTCAATGTTTTGGATTTTTTTCATGATTTGTTTTGATTTAAATTGATTTAATTGCAATAAAAATCACAATAAATAATAAAAATAAGATAAAGACAAGTGGGAAGAACTATGGCTCGTGGACCATGCTACCAATTCAAAACAAGTGCAAAATGTTAGGCCCATTTAGCAAAAATTGCAATTTGAGGCATAGTTGACTTTTGACAATTTTGCAAAAAGGGTCAACTTCACCAATGCATAACTTCCTCAATTTTGACTCTTTAAAGGTGTTATTTGACTTTTTAGAAAGCTTGTGATATCCTCTAAGCAACCCTTTTGGTATCATCTCAATTTGGTATTCCATGTTCATGTATAAAGCTTTGACAAAAAAGGTGTTTTTTTTTTTACTTTTCAAAGTGACCTATAATGTCCAAATTCATAACTTCTTGTGAGTACATATTTTGAACTTGTGAGATGAAGATTAATTGTAGGGAATTGCATCCTATTCAAAATGAGCTTTGAATGGGTCATTTCTCATAAAGTATGAGAAAGTTATGCTTGGTCAAAGTTGAGTTGACTTTTCCGGCAAAACCCTAATTTAGCAACTTTTCAGTTTTGATGAATTGTGAGCAATCCTTGATGAATCATGATCAACCCTTGATCAAATGATGAATGATACTTCAAAATGAGTATGTTGACCAAAAATCTTGAAGTTTGACTGTATGTGGGCCACAGTTGACTTTTGCCCTAGCACAGTCGATTTTCAGGCCTTTGAGCAATTGACTGAGCAAACTTCCTCTGCAAGGATTGAAACTTGACATGGATAATCTTGAGAACATATTGGGACAATGGTGAGAATTTGGGATCCTTTGGACTCAAACATCTTGATGCAACCTGAAACCCTAATTTGAGGTAGACTGCTTTAGGAGAGATTTTGTCTGGTTTACCCTTGGACTTCCTTGAGCAATTTGAGGACCTCACTTGAAGTGTTTTTTTGAGAAATATGGGAGGGAAAATTTTGGGGAACAATATCCGTCAAGACATTCAGAGGAACCGGAGGTACGTGCACTTTATCAGCATAAATCTGACACTTGTGGCAGGTTCAAGAGTGTTGATAGCAATCTGCTTCCATGGTAGACCGGTAATAGTCTGCCCGTAGGATTTTCTTTGCCATCGTATGCCCACTGGCATGGGTTCCAAAGGTGCCTTCATGTAACTCAGCCATGATCCTTTCAGCTTCAACCTTATCTACGCATCAAAGTAACACAGAGTCATGGTTGCGTTTGTAAAGAATGCCATTACTAAGGAAGAATTTAGCAGAGAATCTCCTTAAGAACTTCTTATCATTGACTGAAGCTCCTTATGGATACTCTTGAGCCTCGAGATACTTCTTGACTTCGTGAAACCAAGGCTGGTCCACTACTTCTTCAGTATTAATCTCGTGAGAGTGTGCTGGTTCATCCATTCGTTCAATGGTGATCTGGGGAGTCTCGTTATCCCATTTAAGTTTAAACATAGATGAAATTATGGCTAGTGCGGCTGCTAGCTGATTTTCTTCTCGCGGAAAGTGCTCGAAGGTAATCTTCTCAAAATGTGGGAGCAATGTCAAAACAAGTTTTTTATAAGGGATAAGGTTAGGTTGTTTGGTGTCCCATTCCTCTTTGATCTGGATAATAACCAAAGCTGAATCTTTGAATACATTCAAGGATTTGATCCCCAAGTCTATGGCAGCTTTGAGACCAAAGATGCATGCTTCGTATTCCGCCATGTTATTTGTAAAATTGAAGTAGAGTCTTGTCGTAAAATGAGTATGACACCATTTCGGAGATATGAGTACAACACTGATACCATTGCTGAGTGTGTTGGATGCCCCATCAAAGAACAGGGTCCATCGGGATCCTTGTTCAGGTCCGTCATATGGCCTGAATTCTTTACAGTTATCTAACGTCATGATGTCTTCATCCGGGAATTCGAACTTCATGGATTGGTAGTCTTCTACATCTTGGTGAGCAAGGTGATTAGCTAATACACTTCCCTTTATTGCTTTCTGGGTAGTATACTGTATGTCATATTCCGTCAGGATCATCTTCCATCTTGCTATTCTCCTAGAGAGAGCAGGCTTCTCGAAGATATATTTTATCGGATCCATTTTAGATATCAATAAGGTAGTATGGGTCAGCATATACTGTCTTAGCCGGCGAGCAGCCCATGCCAGAGCGTAGCAAGTTTTCTCGAGCAGTGAATATCTTGTTTCACAGTCGATAAACTTTTTGCTCAGGTAATAAATAGCATGCTCTTTTCGGCCAGACTCGTCATACTGCCCCAACAGACACCCCATTAAATTTTCTAAAACAGTTAGATACATGATTAAAGGTTTTCCCTCAACTGGTGGCATCAAAACAGGAGGCTTTTGCAGGTATTCTTTGATCTTGTCGAAAGCAGTTTGGCATTCATCATTCCATTTGACTACTTGATCTTTCTTCAATAGTTTGAAGATTGGCTAACAAGTAGCTGTCAGATGAGAAATGAATCTGGAAATATAGTTTAAACGTCCCAAGAATCCTCTGACTTCCTTCTCAGTATGAGGAGCAGGCATCTCTTGTATCGCTTTCACCTTGGAAGGATCTACTTCAATACCCTTGTTGCTGACGAAAAAGCCTAGGAGTTTACCAGACCTTACTCTAAATGTGCATTTATTTGGGTTCAACCTCAGCTTGTACTTCTTTAGCCTCTCAAACAGTTTCTGTAAATGATCAAGATGCTCTTCTTCTGTGTGAGATCTAGCTATCATGTCGTCCACATAGACCTCTATTTCGTGATGTATCATGTCGTGAAATAAAGCTACCATGGCACGCTGATAGGTTGCCCCAGCATTCTTCAGTCCGAACGGTATCACCTTGTAGCAGAATGTGCCCCACTGTGTGACAAATGTTGTTTTCTCCATGTCCTCAGGTGCCATTTTAATTTGGTTGTAGCCTGAGAAACCGTCCATGAAGGAAAACACTTTGTGTTGTGCCGTATTGTCAACTAGGATATCAATATGGGGAAGTGGGAAATCATCCTTAGGGCTTACCCTATTCAAATCTTTATAGTCCACGCACATTCGTACCTTGCCGTCTTTCTTGGGTACGGGAACAACATTGGCAACCCATTGAAGATAGGAGGTGATGGCCAAGAATCCAGCGTTAAATTGTTTCATGACTTCTGCTTTAATCTTCTCTGACATATCTGGTCGCATTCGACAGACCTTTTATTTTACCGGTGGCCAATTCTCTTTTGTAGGCAGACGATGTACCACAATATCTGCATCAAGTCCCGGCATGTCTTCATACGACTAGGTAAACACCTCAACATACTCGTGTAGCAGCTGAATCAGACGCTCCTTGACACTCGGTTCTATATTGGCACCCACCTTGACCTCTGTTTTGTCTTCTTCAGTACCCAGGTTGATTGTGTCCACGGGTTCCTCGTGAGGCTGAATGGTTCTCTCTTCTTATTATAGTAATCTGGCAAGTTCCCCTGGTACTTCACAATCTTCCTCACCTTCGCCTTCGGCTTGGTAGATTAGATTTTCAGAGTCACAAAAAGCCATAGTAGAACTGTTATCCTTGGGATCCTGAATGGATGTAGACCTGCATTGTGAGTGTGAGTGTGTGTAATGGTATAGATATCTTTGAAAGAAATGAAAATGTAAAAAGCAAAAACAATGAGAACAAATTTTGTATGCAAAACATCCATGATTCATTGATGTCATATGGAAATGAAATAATAACCCTTACAAATGGACCATTGTGCCTCGGGTAAGACACAAGGTTTTAAGAGTTTGAATTGTTTTAATGTTACAGATCCAACAAAATGTAAAGACAAATTACTGTGGGATAAAGGTGATCGGGACAAAATCTCTAGCCTCCCAGTTGCTGAGCCCTCCACTGACAGTTGGGAAGATCCAATCCTCCAGGTTGCAACCATCTTCATCATCCTCTATCGCGTTGACTTCACGGTTGCTGATCTTCAGGGGTGGTCCTCTAACACGAGTGTGACGTACGACCCTCTGAGCACTTGAAGTGAAACCCAAACAAAACTTGTCATACTTGTATGGGATATCTAGGAGTTGTCCCCAGATAGTGCATCCTCCTTCTTCTATCACTGCCTTTGCATCCTTTAAAGATGACATCCTGAGCGGAGGCCTTGTGATCATGGGAACAGCCTTGGTTACTGCCACATCTTGCAGGACTTCTTCAAAGTGTTAGAATAGAGTTTCAATAAATTCACCATCTAATTCCACATATCTAAAAGAATTGAGATGGCTGATCATATACTCTTCTTCTCCATGAACGGTGATAATCTTCCCTTGAATCAGATACTTCAGCATTTGGTGCAACGTAGAAGTAACAACGCCAGTATTGTGGATCCATGGTCGGCCTAGTAAGCAGGAGTATGAAGGGCGGATGTCCATTACATGAAAAAGTTAAACCGAATGTTTGGGTTCCAACCTTTATGGGGATATCCACATCCCCATGCACCATCCTTTTCGAGCCATCAAAAGCCCTTACTACTATGTTGCTTGGCTTCAATGTCAATCCCTCACAGTCAAGCCTATCAAGAGCTTTTTTAGGCAATACATTCAGAGATGAGCCAGTGTCCACCAAAACATGAGTCAGGGTTGTGCCCCTACATTCAGCTGAGACATGCAATGCCTCATTATGCTTCCTTACTCTTGGTGTTAAATTAGCATCCGAAAAACCTAGACCATTATCTGCAGTCAAGCTGGCTACGCAGTCTTGGAACTGATCGACAGATGTCTCTTGGGGTACATGGGCAGTTTTCATGAATTTTACCAAGGCTTTTGCATGTGCCTCGGAACATAGTAGTAAATCCAGCATGGAAATTTTAGATGGACTTTGCCCCAGTTTCTCAACTACATCATAATCGCTTCTTTTTATGACTTTTAGAATTTCCTCCATCTCTTTCCGGGAGGTCTCAAGGATAGCCAATGATTGTGTCTTCGTCTTGACAGACTCAACCAGAACACCTTTTCCTCGAGTCTCGGTTAACTCGGCAGCAGGAGTGTCAGTAGGAATGATAACAGGGATTGTAACAGCTTTGTCAGTTGGAGTATTAGTGGAGATGATTGTAGGACTGGGAACAACTTTTAGAGGAGTAACAACAGGAATGATTACGGGTCCAGAAACTCTTTTTAGGGGAGCAATTTCTGGAGAGAATATCCTTCCGCTTCAGGTAATCTTGCTAGTCCCTGCAATAATACTGATATCGAAGTTAACTTTCTCGGAACTTGAGTCTTCGGTAGCTGGACAATCTTGCTTGACACCGTGGTAATAGACATCCCCTCCATAATTCCATGGTATGGTTTTGTCTAATGAATACGGGACTGGTCCAGGCATTGTAATTATCAAAGGAGTTGCTTTCGGAACTGATGTAATTCTAACGGGTCTTTTGGTGGAGACCCTGGAAGAATTGGCGGAAATGGTAATGATAAAAACATCTTTAAAAGCAATAGGTGGAACAGAAGTCTTTTCAAACAAAATTTATTTGTTATCTATTAGGCACTAACGCCTGTTTTCAATAAAAGATAGCTGGTTGGTGAGGAAAAATAGAAATGGTAGCCTTCATCGCAGCCTGGGAACACACCGGCATTCAACAAGTTTACTTTAATAGTCAGGAGTGGGGTCATATGTTCATCAACTGAAGTAAGAAACATTTCTTCTTCAATGGCATTGGTATTATGGCCATGTTTGGGCATAGGGGCAGAAATGACATTTGGCTTTTCGGCCGCATCGAATTCAATCTCTTTGGCTTCAATGAGGTCTTGTATTTTGTTATTTAAATCCCAACAGTTGTTAGTTTCATGGTTGGGACTCTCAGAGTGGTATGCACAGCGGGCATTAGGATGATAGTGAGGAAATGTTGTATTAGGATTTTTTGGAGCTTCTTTCAAGGTCACTAGGTTGGATCTTAACAAATGTGGCAATACTTGAGATAAGGTCGTGTTAATTCAGGTGAATTGTCTGACTGGCCTTTCCATCCTTGCTTGGTTGTTTCTTTGCTGATCAGGCACATGTTTAGGAATTATAACAGCCTCCACCATTGGACGGCGTTCGGCCCTATCTTGATTTCTCTGAGGATAAACAACAACCACTTCTTTCTTTCAGATAAATGGCTTCCTTATAGCAGCGGAGGATGTATCTTTCTGAATCTTTCCACTCTTTATCCCGGATTCTACCCTCTCTCCGGTCAGTATCAGTTTAGTAAAACCTAGTGATGAACTCCCAATTAGGTGATTGAAGAAGGGGCCAGACAAGGTGCCCAAAAACATTTCTACTAATTATCTTTCAGATATGGGAGGTTGAACTCTTCCAACCAAGTATCTCCATTTTTGCGCATAGTCCTTGAAACCTTCATTGGAGACCATGGCTATACTCTGGAGTTGAGTACAGGTAGGCGCAAGATCAGCATTGTATTGGTATTTTTTGTAAAAAGCTGCAGCAAGATCTTCCCAGTTATGAACATTGGCTCTTTCTAACTGATATAACCAATCAAGTTGAGTTCCAGACAGACTGTCTTGGAAGAAGTGTACCCATAAGTTTTTGTCAGCGGTATGGAGCTGGATTTTCCTCACATAGGACCAGAGATGCATTTTAGGGCATGAAACTCCGTCATATTTGGCGAACACATGTGCTTTGAATTTTGGAGGACTGACAATCCCCGACACTAAACCCAATTCCTCAAAGTCCAAGCCAGGAACTTTTTGGATCTCCATTGCGCTCAATCGTTCCTCGAGATGTTTATACTTGTCATCAGCTGGAGGGTATTGTTCTTCAGAATAGTCTTCTTCTTCCTCTTCCTCTTCTGATTCTGACGGGACAACTGTTTCCTTGCCTTTCCCATCTTGATTGTCTCTTTCACTAGATGTCGTTGCAAAGTTTAAGGTCCTTCTTGTCTGCCCATGAAATCTTCTTCCCATGTTTAGGACTCCGGTTACCTTCTTTGTCTTCTTTCTCTTTTCCTCAGCCAGCAAAGTATTCAACTCTTCTTTTCCTTTGGCCAGAGTCAAGAACAAATGTTAAAACTATTCATTCTAAGCTTGGAGATCCTTCACCGTTTGCTCGAGATCCATCTTACTGAAATAAACAGTAGAGAGATGAGGAGACTTGTTGCAAGAAACCTGCTTATGCTATGATGAATGGTAAATGCGTATGCAATGATTTCAAGGATTTTAAGATTCAAATTCGTTTTAGACAAAAAGGAAACACACGTTATATTAATAGATTAAAGCTTTAGTACAATGATGCCTTCTTGGTCAAAACAGATACAATAAACTCTAAGATAAAAAAGTAGTGTGCATCCTCTTTGGTGCAATGTAGGCATTCAGAGTCTGCTCCTCATGAGGTAGCCTAGTGAGTTCCAAAACCTTCTTCTCGCTTGCGTAGAATTGGGCTTCAAAGGTATCTCGCTCCCCCTTGATTTGTATCCAATCCCTTTGTAGGTCTTCAAGAGAGGTAGGCATGTCAGGATGTAGGATAGTGTATGGAAAATCTCCTTCCATGGCATGCTCAATGATTACCGGGAGAATGGAGGGGTAAGGCATCATAAGACTCTGAGCACGAGTTCGTACCCATTTGAGGTAAGGCTCAAGAGGGATGGAATTTTTATGCCCCAAAGTCTTGCTATCTACCTTGTTTAACATCCTCCAAGCTCGAATAAATCTCTGGCGAAGACCTTGATCGTCGTTGTCGTATTCAAATACCAAACCTTAAATCGGCATCTCGTGCGGGCCATCCCTTCGGGCGTAACCAAACTGTCTTAAGGCTAAGCAAGGGTTGTAGGTGATACCTCCCCTAATGCCAAGTAAAGGGACATTAGGAAATTCACCATAACGGTCGACAATAGTAACATTCTCTATGGATTGGGAGCACCAATGAATATCTGAATGTTTGAGCGTCATCAACCTTTGTGACCACCTTGAACCTTACTCATTATTTAATACAGATTGGGGAAGATGCGAAATAAACCATCTTGCCAAGAGAGGAGTGCAACACATAAGGACACCTCTTTTCCTCATTGTGCGAGTGTGAAAAGATTGTAGGTATCCCCTAGTAATGTAGGCACAATGTTCACATCTATGAGTTGGCCAGGATTTGGAAACAACACCATCCTATAGATGAGGAGATCCATAATTTCCTCAAAGGCTTTCAGATCCAAAGAATTCCAACAGCTTTAGGCTTTCTCAAACAGGAACTTTTCTAGGAAACCTTTGACACCACTCCTTGTTTCCAAATGAGTTATGACATCAGATGAGTGCAAGTGTAGAGCTTGAGTAATCTCTTCTGGCTTTGGGTCTCTTTCTGTACCGTTAAAAGGTAGTTGGTTGAGAATGGGAATCTCAAGAGTTGGGAGAATTCTTCCAAAGTAGGCACAAGTTGATAGTCGGGAAATGTGAAGCAATGGTGTAAAGGATCAAAGAACTGAAAGAGCACCTTCATCATGTCCTCATCTGTGTTGGAGGTGACCAAGTTGAGTAGGCGACCATGTCTCTTGGTGAATGGAGAGTTTTCAGGATTCCTTGAAGCTAGCTCCCTGAGTTGTGGAGGGATCCTTACAAGATTGACTTGAATAGTTTTCCTGCGAAGTGAATCCATATCCTACAAAACAAGAACAAAGATGAATCCCAAAAATCCTTTAAATAGATAGTGAATGTATATGATGTTCATGATGTTCATGATGTTATGTACAAGTATGTATATACAAACAAAGCAAACAGATCCTTAGGTTTAGGTTTGCATAGAGTTTTATAGGTAAGTACCCTCTTAAAGTTTAGTTGGCTCAAACTTGTCCTAGTAATAGTAACCGGGTTCTAAGGAGCTCAATATCACTGGTTTGTTTCCTTGGTCATTGTTTGAGCACAAGCCTCTTTAATGGAGATCGAAATATCCCAAGAAACCAAACCGCAATGAGTGTAGTATCGAGTATCTACCAACTTCGGACTGCACCAAAGTCGGTCATCTCACTACATCCTAAATGGCCAAGTTGGTCAAGTAAAGGTTCTAAAAGTTCATTAGTGCTTCATGACATCACTCAGCGGCCCCTTATTCTCTTTGATTAACTCAAAGGCTACCGGTACCCATAAATATGCCGCACTAACGTAGCTATTGCTTAGACCATGTCGGTATACCCCGTACAGTTTCCACAACGTATTGCTACTTACCTATAATGTATCACAAATCTGAGTAAAGGATTCAAACCCAAACAAATAACCATAATGTAAAGCATACAAGTCAAACAATGTAAGCAAGTAAATGTGATCTATTCCTAAGGTAACCCCACTTTTAGAATATTCCCCATCAGAGTCTCCTGTTCTGTGATACGGTGGGAGAAATGACTTGAGGTTTTTTACGTTTAATCGCAAATGTTGCGGTTAGCAAGAGTCGCCACCGACTTTTCTTTTATCCAAAAAGGAAAGGTGAAAAAGCACAGAAAAGACCTTTGAGATTATTTCTTGAGTTCGGGGGGTAGATTATGAAAAGGGAAGGTATTAGCACCCTTTTCATCCATGGTTTTCCATGGGCTCTTAGTTACTTTCTAGATCACTTGTTTTTTGTTTGAAATTCTGTTTGTGTGGTTTTTGAAAGTATTTTGTAAAGAGGCCATTGTTTAGGCAATCTTTGTAATGATTCTCGTTCGTAAGAATGTATACAAAGATGTTTGATCTTTTGAAAATGTTTTCAATTTTGTAAGATGTTTGAAAGTGTATGTTATTGTTTTGAAAATAGTAAGGATGTTTATTTTTACATGGAGCAAGTAATTAGGAGAAATCTACCTACTTAAATGTCTTTCTTGTTCATTTTCTTTTCCTTTGACATTGTTGTCTTGCCATTGATTTGGTAAGCAACTCTAACTTTGGATGTAAACGGGACGGGCGTGGGTCATTGTGTGACCATGATTAGCAATGTTGCAAAGTATCTTAGCATTCTTTTTTGAGGGACTAAGATCATTTGTAAGGAAATTTAGATAGCGTCATCAAGGGACTATGGTCATGTGTTTGCTTGCTTTTTCTGAGATACCTTACATGCGTAATATGGCCATTTTGCAAGGTAACCAAGTGGATTTTACCCTAAGGGTGCTTGTGTGCAAGTGTGTTGTTTTCATGCTTATTTTTGTCTTGAGTTAAGGTTTTTCTAAGTATTGATTTTAGTCTTTCTATACAAACCTTAATTACTAGCAATTGTACATAAAGCGATAAATTGCGAAATTTTAAAGTTACTACGCTATTACAACATTTGTGGGGGGGGGGGGGGGGGGGGGGGGGGTATACAATTTGTAAACGGGGATTGCAAGAATTTAAACCTAATTAGTCTATTACAACCATATTGAATTGGTATGAAACATACAAGGAATTCAAATAAATACAAAGTATAAAAATGAATAAATGTATAAGGATGCAAAAATGTAAACAAAATGAATTTTGTTTGATTTTTTTATATAAAAAAAAAGACTTTTTGTCTTAACCTAATTTAAATAAAGAAAAATGGTTAATTAAGTTTGAATTTATTAAGAAAAATATTTTTAAAAGAAATCCTAGTTCTATTAATTAATCAAAAGAAAATAATTTAAGGAAAGTATTTTTTGGCATTTTTTATCTTGAAAATATTTATAGCATTATAAAATATTTTTAGTCTCTTTTTTTTATTAAAATAATATATTCTAAATGGTGTGAAGAAAAATAAATAAATAATGCAATATTTATAAGATTTACTTAATAAATAAATAAAGTGTGAAGAAATAAAAAAATATTTTTATTTATGGAAAAAATAAAATAAGTCAAACTATAAAATATCATTTTTGCATTTTTTATCATTTTTTAGTATTTAGAAAATATATTTGAGAAAATAAAAAAATATAAAATGAAGAAATAAAAAAAAATTGGGCCAGGGTGCAAATATGAAACAAGGGGGAGGAAGGTTAGAAAAAAAAAGTCAGGCCCAGGAGTGGAAGGCCCATGCGTTTGTTTGCTGGAACAAAAAAAAAGACAAAAATGTAAAAAATTGCAAAAAGGCAGCGCTGAGGTTCGAACTCATGGCCTCTACCAATAACGCACGCTGCCTTACCACTGGGGTGGCTGTACATCCGTTAACTTAAATGAAAGAATAAATACATAAGGTAAAACTTCTCCATGACTTATACTTCGTCTTCAACCTTCAGCCAGCCGGACCACCTGAAAACTATGGACATGGTTAGCTTTAGAGCAATGATATCAACATTTTTACTTCAGAATGTATGCACAGAGGATGCTTGTATCAATATATTGAAGTTAGAAAACTTACCTCTTGCAGATGGATTCGTGTATGGAGTTTGAGCAAGCTTTGAGGTTCCCTAAGAATCTGTTTAGCTTGCCTGAACCTCCTTGAGTATATTCCAACTCCTACTTTGCTTTGAAAGTCCCTGAATCTCCCTACTCAAGTCAACCTGCAAGCTTGATGTTTGAAAATGGTGAATACTGATGGAGGGGTTACATTCTTGAAACAGGGGCTTGGATCACTTGTGTATGATGTATGTAAGGTGTTTGAATGATTAAGAAACAAAACGCACGAGTGGAAATGCAGATGGAGAGTTTTGACTTAAAACTGTCAAGTTGAGCAATCTTGTGAAGTAAGGGTGTTTGGGGGAGTTTTAGGATGCTCCAAATCATCCCTTAGCTTGAAATAAACTTTTTAATATGTATGGAAAAAATTAGAGCATAAAATCACTCCAGGCTTCTGAGTTATAGGGTTATGGCTCTATAACTTGCTTTTGAAGAAAAGTGAAATGACAAATCTCAAATGTTGGACAAGTATGTCTTGAGATTATTTAGGTCTTAGACACCTTGATTTTAGATTGTAGGGGTTGTGTGTGAAGAAAGAACAAGTTATAAGCTCAAGACAAGTTGACTTTGTGATTAAAGCAACTTTTCAAAAATGGAATGGTAACTTTCTTCCAAAAATGGCAAATTGACTTAGACAATGCTTGGAACACTTGGATACTAGCTCAAAATAAAGTGTAATATTCTGATTATGGAGAGATCTTGAGGTTTAGAAGCCTGCAAAACAAGATTGTGCAGCATAGGTTTGAAGTTGGATTCTTGTTCATCACAAAATGCCTTGTAATTCAAGTGACAAAACACCAACTTCATCTCTTCGATTCTCCCTACTCAAGAATGATCTCAAGGAGTTCTTGGACATTTTATAAATCTTGCAATGTTCTCTACAACCCATATTTGTATTGCTTTTGAAGATTACCCTTGGAACTATATGAAAAAGTTCCATGAAGTTGAGTCAAAATCCTGACCAAATTAGGGCAAAATTTCACTAGGTGTTTAGTTTCATGACCTTATGTTCTTGAAATTATAACTTGAGATCCACGCACTTTTGGAAGAAGTTATTTGAAGAAAAGTTGTAGATTTCATGGAGATCTACAACTTTCATGTTGGAAGTTTCTTTTGAATCATTTTGCATCATGGTGAAAATTTGGCTCAAAGTTATGAAAAAACATGAATTTTCAACACTTGGAAAATTTTCTAAGTTAAGAAATTTTGACTTTTCAATAATGAAATCTTTACTTTTTGATTTCTTGATGAATAAGTTTCATATTTTGACATGTTTTGATGAATTTTGATCTTGGGCATTTGAATTTGACCAAAAAGTCAAAGTTTGACTTTTCAGTATACAGTTGACTTTTGATCAGTTGACTGCAAAATTCATCTGTCAATCCAATGCACTTGCAATGTTCGAAACCATGTCATTAGGTAAAAATGATGAAATTGGACTCTTGATATCACGCCTTAAACCAATTGATCATTTGTTAGGTCAAAAATCAGAAATTGCCCTATCCAGTCAAAACCCTAATTTTGACCATTTTTCCCTTTTGGAGATTTGATCAAACTTCTTGAGGAATTATGGTCCAAACTTGATCAAATGATAAATATGGGTTTAAAATGTTGATTTGGATCAAATTTTATGAGGTTTGACTGTAAATTGGCCATGGTTGACTTTTTCCCCAATACAGTTGATTTTTAGGTCAACTGTTCAATTCACTGATCAAAAGTGTGATCCAAGGCTTGAAACTTGACATGAGTAATATTGGGGGTCCATAATGGACCATGAAAGTCATATGAAGCATTGATAGTTCAAAAATCCTTGTTCAAACTCAAACCCTAATTTTGGTCATCAGTGCCTAAGGAGGTGTCTTGAGCTGATCAAACCCTAGTGCAGTCTTGATCCCAAGGAGATCTTGTGAGAAAATTCTTGATAAATGAGAGGGAAAATTTTGGGGTACAACATCTTCGCCTGTTCAATCTTCTTAAGCCTGAAGAGTTAGATTGGCTAGTTTCGCCATTCGTGACTCAAAGGTGGAAGATGATTGGACACTAGAGTGCCCAGAAATTTGCACTCGGTGATGTGATGGTTGAGGGAATGGGCTTAAAGATGCCATTTGGAGAGGTGATAGAAAGCTGTAGGAGATGGGCTTAAAGATTCCACCCAAAATTGATTGTTTGTATTGTAATTTGTAAGCTTAAAGAATGAGTATTAGAATGGCGTCCGTGTCTGTAGCGTATCTGAACTGCATCTGGGAGCTGATTTTGAATGAGTATCAGAATGGCGTCCATGTCTAGAGCATATATGAACTGTATATGAAAGTTGAATCTGAATGAGTATCAGAATGGCATCCGTGTTTGGAGCGTATCTGAACTCTATCTGAAAGTTGAATTTGAATGAGTATCAGAATGACATCCGTGTTTGGAGCATATCTGAACTGTATCTAAGAGTTGAATCTGAATGAGTATCAGAATAGAGTCCGTGTCTAGAGCGTATTTGAACTGTATCTGAAAGTTGAATCTAAATGAGTATCAGAATGGCATCCGTGTCTGGAGCGTATCTAAACTATATCTGAGAGTTGAATCTTAATGAGTATCAGAATGGCATTCGTGTCTGAAGCGTATCTGAACTGTATCTGAAAGTTGAATCTGAATGAGTATCAGAATGGCATCCGTGTATGGAGCGTATCTGAACTATATCTGCAAACTCTAAACATTGTTAATGGTAGCTGTTAATCTTATCCTGAAAATGGTAAAATGTTAGCTAAAATGCAAAGTCATGTTGTATGAAATGTATGATATAATGCATTTGTTTTATCAATGTTTATGATATGCGGATGCCATGTATGCGTATGTGAGCTAGTCTATTATGTTGTTTGTTGGATTTGGGGAAAATAAATCTCTGAATGTTGCTGAGGGTATGTAAGTCTTCATGTCTTGAAGTCGAAGTGTTGATGAATTTCTGTTTAGAAAAATAAACTCTGTTGTAAGTGAGATGCTATGTACTGCTTGAAAAATCTATTTGGGGAATCCTGGGAAATTGGGTGATTTCTACCGGGGACTGATAATTGGAAGCTTTGTTCCGCTGGGGATTAAACTGTACACTGCGGGGGATTTTTATGGAAAATAAACTTAGAGAGATTTTCCTATCTCTTAAAGCCATCAACAATTGTATTTTATTTTGTTTATTTGTAAACAGTAATTATGTTCAAATGCATATGTTCAACAATGAATCATTGGACGTTTTTGTAAACAAAACACAAGAGTAAAGAAAAACATGTAGTTTTGCACTTTCAAAGGAATATCTTTGTATTGACTTTGAGTAAGTATTTTTTATATAGTGACACAAATATTCTAGTAAGAGAATGCCATCGTAAAAAAGAAAATTTTAATACAAAGAAAAGATAGCTATGTGTAATAATCCCATGGGGTTCCCATTATGCTATACCCTTCGTATATCTGAGCATCTTGTCTATTTATTGCCTTGTCCGAAGATGATTGGATTGGTCAGGAATGTCGAGTTTGCAAGTTGTCCGTAAGGTGATCCAACCGGACATAGTCATATTCTTTAATTCCCTAACTTTTTCCTGGACTGCCCTTTCGGGTTTTCAGTCCACCGGGATACCCTTTTTTGCCCAAGTCGCCCTTTCGAGTTTTCAACTTGCCGGGTGTACAGATTTTTTTTGTTTTATCCCTAATTTTTGCCCGAACCTTTTTGGTTCACCGGGATGCCCATGTTTTGCCTAGGTGTGTCAACCTAGCGGGTCTCTTATGCGTAGTATCTTTTGACTATGTCTGCATTCGCAGGGTGCAGCAAGTCGTCACCATCCATGGTGGTCAAGATCATTGCTCCACCAGAGAAAATGTTTTTGATTACAAATGGTCCTTCGTATGTAGGAGTCCATTTTCCTCTAGGATCGCCTTGCGGTAGTATGATACGTTTGATCACCAGATCCCCAACTTGATACACTTGGCGTCTGACCTTTTTGTTGAAAGCCTTGATCATCCATTTTTGATACATTTGAACATGGCATACAGCAGTAAGTCTTTTCTTATCAATTAAGTTCATTTGATTAAGTCGAGTCTGGATCCAATCATCTTCATTTAGACCTGCATCCTTCATAATTCTTAGAGAGGGGATCTGAACCTCAATAGGCAAGACAGCTTCCATGCCGTATACCAAAGAATAGGGTGTTGCCTCGGTCGATGTGCAAGCTGTAGTACGATACCCGTGGAGAGCGAATGGTAACATCTCATGCTAGTCTTTGTATGTGATTGTCATTTTCTATATGATCTTTTTAATGTTCTTATTTGCAGCTTCGACAGCACCATTCATCTTCGGCCGGTAAGGGGAAGAATTGTGATGTTGGATCTTGAATTTCTTGCACAGGTCGGTGATCATAGTATTATTCAAGTTTGTACCATTGTCTGTAATGATCCTCTCTGGGATACCGTAACGGAAAATGAGATTCTGCTTGATGAACCGGGCGACAATGTTCTTGGTAACGGAAGCGAAGAAAGCTTGCTTCAACCACTTTGTGAAATAATCAATGGCCACTAAGATGAAGCAATGTCCACTGGAAGTTGTCGGCTTGATTTCCCCAATCATATCTATTCCCCACATAGCAAAGGGCCAAGGAGCGGTTGTGATACGGTGGCCAGAATTGGACTGTTTAAATGCTGGTTTACGTTTTGCGTTTGTGTTCGCAAAATGTCGCGGTAAGCAAGAGTCGCCACCGACTTTTATTTTATCCAACTGGAAAGGAAAAAAGCACAGAAAAATTCCTTTTTTCGAGATTTTGAGTACGGGGGGTAGATTATAGAAAGGGAAGGTATTAGCACCCTTTCTATCCGTAGTTATCTACGGGCTCTTAGATACTTGCTCATCATTTTCAAAATTGCTTCTGTGTTTGTATGATTTGAAAAGTTTTTGTTTTACTTCGTTTTGACCCTTGCTTTTGTCTTCAAGAGTGTTACGAAGTGTTTTTGAAAACTTTGTTTTGAAAGGAGTGTAAGTGTAAAAAAAAATTGTTTGAGCAAGTACTTAAGAGCTAATCTACCTACTTGAAAAAAGAATTGTTCTATGTTTGTTTACTTTAGACAACTCTATCCTACTATTAGTGAGTAGGTAGCACCATCGTTGGAGTTTTAAAGGGTCAATTCGAAAGGGACGTATGATCACTAAAGCAATGTTAGGACGTCTTAGTAATAACCCTAATGTCTTAAGACCAATATTCGAGTCAACAATTCCGAGGCAACCTTTCCGAGGCAACTTTGATCTTTGAGACAAAAGAGCGACCACTAAAATACCCTATACTTAATGATCGTTTACCGAAGGCAACCGAAGCGGGAGTATACCCTAGGAGTGCGCATGTGCGAGTGATTCAATTTCAAGTTTCTTATCTTTGCACATTTAGGGTTTGCTAACCGTTTTGAAGTTAATCATACATTCTTGTCATGCATCCCTATTACCATACATCTAACAGTTAATAGTTGCGGAATTTAAAGTGCGGAAAGTAAAGCTACGCTATTACAAGGCTTCGGGTATTAATTACATAGGCAAAAACAACCGGTAAAAAAAAAGTGATAAACGAAAGAAAAATAAATGTCCTAATTAATCTATTACAACTTGTGAGCAATTACATTAATATGGTAAAAATAATTAAACGCGCACACGAGAACGAGAGAGAGCTAGGGTTTTGACCCCGTCTAACCTAATCGGAAGAAACAATTATTTTTGTTGTTTTTAATTATTTAAGAAAAAGAATGAGGTTTTTAAATCAAATACAAAATTAATTAGTAATTAAATTAATTTAAAGAAAATAATTTACAAGGCCTACTTTTGTATTTTTGTTATTTTTTAAGAAAAAGAGAAATAGAATTTAAAAATAAACAAACCCTAATTTATAACTTGTTTTAATTTATTTTACAAAAGAAATTAAAGTTATCTAAAATTAAATAACCTAATTCAATTAATTTTTGTATAAAAAATAAATATCCTAAATCTAATTCGATGAAAATATTATTTTTGTGATTTTTTGATAAAAAAGAAATAATTTTTATGTTAGTAAAATAAATAAATAAATTAAATAAGGGAAATATAAAAAGAAAAGAAAATAGAAACTGGGCATGAAATAGCAATTTGGGAGGTGTAGATAGCAAGCTTTGGGCCCAAACAAATCTGACCCATGTTGACTTTCACGTTCCAGTGTTATGCATTGACTGAGCTTTTGGTGGACCTTCATCTGATGGCCCTTAGATCTGGCCATCTGGAGATCCAAAGGTTGAATCTTGAGGATGCATGGTGATCCTTTGGCTTTGTCTGCACACCTGAACACTTAAAGAAAAATAATGTGAAGTAATGAGGGGACCTGGGATTCGAACCCAGGTCCTGAAGCCTTCTCCAATAGCATCAATGCCAGCTGAGCTACGTGCGCGCTTTGTACATAAAAGAACAAACAATTAATATATAAAAAAAACAACTTTGCTAAATCTTGCACGCGAAATTTAAAACGGAGCAATCATGGGCTGCCACGATAGTCATCTTCCTTCTTGCTCCGTTGGTAAAAGTTAAAGACTTTTACCTACGGACATATGTCCGTAGCTACAACCCTGGCTCGTTTTAAAATCTTCCATGGGCATGATAAATGACATATAATGCCATGAATCGAACCGCCTTGACATTCTGAGCATCATGATGCCCTTCATGGGGGCCAATTTTTCCTGCACACAAAAATCCTAAAACGAAGCACAAAACCCTAACAATGGTAAACTCTTATACAGTCCACAAAAACGAAATTAAATGTTATAGATAGTTTGGAAATGTTTCAAGGAGCAAGAGTATATAATTATTTCATGCTATAGATGCCAAAATTATACAATTCGATTTCAAGAACAAACCAAAGTCGTGGCTGACTTACAGTGGGTTTTGGCGCTGGAAAGTGCTTGTTCTTGATTGGTACAGCCTCCTTGCAATCCCAGGAATCGAATGAGATGGCTAGGGGACCTTGAAAACACCCGGAAATAGCAAAACGAATTACCACTTTTCTTTGTTTTTTTCAAGTTTGGTTCAGCCTTGTACGCCTCTCAAGCCTTGTAATTTTTGTCTGCAAATGTTCCCTATATACTTAGGAATGAATTAGGGTTGAAATCATGATCTCAATCTTTGCCAATTATTGATTTTGGTCTTGATTTGATCCACTTGAAAATCCTTCCAAAAATAGGCTAAAACCAATCTTTTTATGCACACAAAGGCCTTGCACGAATTCAATCACTTGCTAGCTGGGTATAGGACCTGAAACATGCACAAGATCTTGAGGTTTCAATGTTTTGGATTTTTTTCATGATTTGTTTTGATTTAAATTGATATAATTGCAATAAAAATCACAATAAATAATAAAAATAAGATAAAGACAAGTGGGAAGAACTAGGGCTCGTGTACCATGCTACCAACTCAAAACAAGTGCAAAAAGTTAGGCCCATTTAGCAAAAATTGCAATTTGAGGCATAGTTGACTTTTGACAATTTTGCAAAAAGGGTCAACTTCACCAATGCATAACTTCCTCAATTTTGACTCTTTGAAGGTGTTATTTGACTTTTTAGAAAGCTTGAGATATCCTTTAAGCAACCCTTTTGGTATCATCTCAATTTGGTATTCCATGTTCTTGTATGAAGCTTTGACAAAAAAGGTGTTTTTGTTGACTTTTCAAAGTGACCTATAATGTCCAAATTCATAACTTCTTGTGAGTACATATTTTGAACTTGGGAGATGAAGATGAATTGTAGGGAATTTCATCCTATTCAAAATGAGCTTAGAATGGGTCATTTATCATAAAGTATGAGAAAGTTATGCTTGGTCAAAGTTGAGTTGACTTTTCCGGCAAAACCCTAATTTAGCAACTTTTCAATTTTGATGAATTGTGAGCAATCCTTGATGAATCATGATCAACCCTTGATCAAATGATGAATGATACTTCAAAATGAGGATGTTGACCAAAAATCTTGAAGTTTGACTGTATGTGGGCCACAGTTGACTTTTGCCCTAGCACAGTCGATTTTCAGGCCTTTGAGCAATTAACTGAGCAAACTTCCTCTGCAAGGCTTGAAACTTGACATGGATCATCTTGAGAACATATTAGGACAATGGTGAGAATTTGGGATCCTTTGGACTCAAACATCTTGATGCAACCTGAAACCCTAATTTGAAGTAGACTGCTTTAGGAGAGAGTTTGTCTGGTTAACCCTTGGACTTCCTTGAGCAATTTGAGGACCTCACTTGAAGTGTTTTTTTGAGAAATATGGGAGGGAAAATTTTGGGGTACAATATCCGTCAAGACATTCAGAGGAACCGGAGGTACATGCACTTTATCAGCATAAATCTGACACTTGTGGCAGGTTCAACAGTGTTGATAGCAATCTGCTTCCATGGTAGACCGGTAATAGCCTGCCTGTAGGATTTTCTTTGCCATCGTATGCCCACTGGCATGGGTTCCAAAGGTGCCTTCATGTAACTCAGCCATGATCCTTTCAGCTTCAACCTTATATACGCATCAAAGTAACACAGAGTCATGGTTGCGTTTGTAAAGAATGCCATTACTAAGGAAGAATTTAGCAGAGAATCTCCTTAAGAACTTCTTATCCTTGACTGAAGCTCCTTATGGATACTCTTGAGCCTCGAGATACTTCTTGACTTCGTGAAACCAAGGCTGGTCTACTACTTCTTCAGTATTAATCTCGTGAGAGTGTGCTGGTTCATCCATTTGTTCAATGGTGATCTAGGGAGTCTCGTTATCCCATTTAAGTTTAAACATAGATGAAATTATGGCTAGTGCGGCTGCTAGCTGATTTTCTTCTCGCGTAAAGTGCTCGAAGGTAATCTTCTCAAAATGTGGGAGCAATGTCAAAACATGTTCTTTATAAGGGATAAGGTTAGGGTGTTTGGTGTCCCATTCCCTTTTGATCTGGATAATAACCAAAGCTGAATCTCTGAATACATTCAAGGATTTGATCCCCAAGTCTATGGCAGCTTTGAGACCAAAGATGCACGCTTCGTATTCCGCCATGTTATTTGTACAATTGAATTAGAGTCTTGTCGTAAAATGAGTATGACACCCTTTCGGAGATATGAGTACAACACTGATACCATTGCTGAGTGTGTTGGATGCCCCATCAAAGAACAGGGTCCATCGGGATCCTTGTTCAGGTCCGTCATATGGCCTGAATTCTTTACAGTTATCTAACGTCATGATGTCTTCATCCGGGAATTCGAACTTCATGGATTGGTAGTCTTCTACAGCTTGGTGAGCAAGGTGATTAGCTAATACACTTCCCTTTATTTCTTTCTGGGTAGTATACTGTATGTCATATTCCGTCAGGATCATCTGCCATCTTGCTATTCTCCCAGAGAGAGCAGGCTTCTCGAAGATATATTTTATCGAATCCATTTTAGATATCAACAAGGTAGTATGGGTCAGCATATACTGTCTTAGCCGGCGAGCAGCCCATGCCAGAGCGCAGCAAGTTTTCTCGAGCAGTGAATATCTTGTTTCACAGTCGGTAAACTTTTTGCTCAGGTAATAAATAGCATGCTCTTTTCGGCCAGACTCGTCATACTGCCCCAGCACACACCCCATTGAATTTTCTAAAATAGTTAGATACATGATTAATGGTTTTCCATCGAATGGTGGCATTAAAACAAGAGACTTTTTCAGGTATTCTTTGATCTTGTCGAAAGCAGTTTGGCATTCACCATTCCATTTGACTACTTGATCTTTCTTCAATATTTTGAAGATTGGCTAACAAGTAGCTGTCAGATGAGAAATGAATCTGGAAATATAGTTTAAACGTCCCAAGAATCCTCTGACTTCCTTCTCAGTATGAGGAGCAGGCAAATCTTGTATCGCTTTCACCTTGGAAGGATCTACTTCAATACCCTTGTTGCTGACGACAAAGCCTAGGAGTTTACCAGACCTTACTCTAAATGTGCATTTATTTGGGTTCAACCTCAGCTTGTACTTCTTTAGCCTCTCAAACAGTTTCTGTAAATGATCAAGATGTTCTTCTTCTGTTTGAGATCTAGCTATCATGTCGTCCATATAGACCTCTATTTCGTGATGTATCATGTCGTGAAATAAAGCAACCATGGCACGCTGATAGGTTGCCCCAGCATTCTTCAGTCCGAACTGTATCACCTTGTAGCAGAATGTGCCCCACTGTGTGACAGATGTTTTTTTCTCCATGTCCTCAGGTGCCAATTTAATTTGGTTGTAGCCTGAGAAACCGTCCATGAAGGAAAACACTTTGTGTTGTGCCGTATTGTCAACTAGGATATCAATATGGGGAAGTGGGAAATCATCCTTAGGGCCTGCCCTATTCAAATCTTTGTAGTCCACGCACATTCGTACCTTGCCGTCTTTCTTGGGTACGGGAACAACATTGGCAACCCATTGCAGATAGGAGGTGATGGCCAAGAATCCAGTGTTAAATTGTTTCATGACTTCTGCTTTAATCTTCTATGACATATCTGGTCGCATTCTACAGACCTTTTATTTTACCGGTGGACAATTCTCTTTTGTAGGCAGACGATGTACCACAATATCTGCATCAAGTCCCGACATGTCTTCATACGACCAGGTAAACACCTCAACATACTCATGTAGCAGCTGAATCAGACGCTCCTTGACACTCGGTTCTAGATTGTCACCCACCTTGACCTCTGTTTTGTCTTCTTCGGTACCCAGGTTGATTGTGTCCACGGGTTCCTCGTGAGGCTGAATGGTTCTCTCTTCTTATTATAGTAATCTGGCAAGTTCCCCTGGTACTTCATAATCTTCCTCACCTTCGTCTTCGGCTTGGTAGATTAGATTTTCAGAGTCACAAAAAGCCATAGCAGAACTGTTATCCATGGGATCCTGAATGGATGTAGACCTGCATTGTGAGTGTGAGTGTGTGTAAGGGTATAACTATCTTTGAAAGAAATGAAAATGTAAAAAGCAAAAACAATGAGAACAAATTTTGTATGCAAAACATCCATGATTCATTGATGTCATATGGAAATGAAATAATAACCCTTACAAATGGACCATTGTGCCTCGGGTAAGACACAAGGTTTTAAGAGTTTGAATTTTTTTAATGTTACAGATCCAACAAAATGTAAAGACAAATTACTGTGGGATAAAGGTGATCGGGACAAAATCTCTAGCCTCCCAGTTGCTGAGCCCTCCACTGACAGTTGGGAAGATCCAACCCTCCAGGTTGCAACCATCTTCATCATCCTCTATCGCGTTGACTTCACAGTTGCTGATCTTCAAGGGTGGTCCTCTAACACGAGTGTGACGTACGGCCCTCTGAGCACTTGAAGTGAAACCCAAACAAAACTTGTCATACTTGTATGGGATATCTGGGAGTTGTCCCCAGATAGTGCATCCTCCTTCTTCTATCACTGCCTTTGCATCCTTTAAAGATGACATCCTGAGCGGAGGCCTTGTGATCATGGGAACAGCCTTGGTTACTGCCACATCTTGCAGGACTTCTTCAAAGTGTTGGAATAGAGTTTCAATAAATTCACCATCTAATTCCACATATCTAAAAGAATTGAGATGGTTGATCATACACTCTTCTTCTCCATGAACGGTGATAATCTTCCCTTGAATCAGACACTTCAACATTTGGTGCAACGTAGAAGTAACAGCACCAGTATTGTGGATCCATGGTTGGCCTAGTAAGCAGGAGTATGAAGGGCGGATGTCCATTACATAAAAAAGTTAAATCAAATGTTTGGGTTCCAACCTTTATGGGGATATCCACATCCCCATGCACCATCCTTTTCGAGCCATCAAAAGCCATTACTACTATATTGCTTGGCTTCAATGTCAATCCCTCACAGTCAAGCCTATCAAGAGATTTTTTAGGCAATACATTCAGAGATGAGCCAGTGTCCACCAAAACATGAGCTAGGGTTGTGCCCCTACATTCAGCTGAGACATGCAATGCCTCATTATGCTTCCTTACTCTTGGTGTTAAATTAGCATCCGAAAAACCTAGACCATTATCTACAGTCAAGCTGGCTACGCAGTCTTGGAACTGATCGACAGATGTCTCTTGGGGTACATGGGAAGTTTTCATGAATTTTACCAAGGCTTTTGCATGTGCCTCAGAACATAGTAGTAAATCCAGCATGGAAATTTTAGATGGACTTTGCCCCAGTTTCTCAACTACATCATAATCGCTTCTTTTTATGATTTTTAGAATTTCCTCCATCTCTTTCCGGGAGGTCTCAAGGATATCCAATGATTGTGTCTTCGTCTTGATAGACTCAACCAGAACACCTTTTCCTCGAGTCTCGGTTAACTCAGCAGCAGGAGTGTCAGTAGGAATGATAACAGGGATTGTAACAGCTTTGTCAGTTGGAGTATTAGTGGAGATGATTGTAGGACTGAGAACAACTTTTAGAGGAGTAACAACAGGAATGATTAGGGGTCCAGAAACTCTTTTTAGGGGAGCAATTTCTGGAGAGAATATCCTTCCGCTTCAGGTAATCTTGCTAGTCCCTGCAATATTACTGATATCGGAGTTAACTTTCTCGGAACTTAAGTCTTCGGTAGCTGGACAATCTTGCTTGACACCGTGGTAGTAGACATCCCCTCCATAATTCCATGGTATGGTTTTGTCTGACGAATACGGAACTGGTCCAGGCATTGTAATTATCAAAGGAGTTGCTTTCGGAACTGATGTAATTCTAACGGGTCTTTTGGTGGAGACCCTGGAAGAATTGGCGGAAATGGTAATGATAGAAACATCTTTAAAAGCAATAGGTGGAATAGAAGTCTTTTCAAACAAAATTTATTTGTTATCTATTAGGCACTGAACGCCTGTTTTCAACAAAGGATAGCTGGTTGGTGAGGAAAAACAGAAATGGCAGCCTTCATCGCAGCCTGGGAACACACTGGCATTCAACAAGTTTACTTTAATAGTCAGGAGTGGGGTCATATGTTCATCAACTGAAGTAAGAAACATTTCTTCTTCAATGGCATTGGTATTATGGCCATGTTTGGGCATAGGGGCAGAAATGACATTTGGCTTTTCGGCCGCATCGAATTCAATCTCTTTGGCTTCAATGAGGTGTTGTATTTTGTTATTTAAAGCCCAACAGTTGTTAGTTTCATGGCTGGGACTCTCAGAGTGGTATGCACAGCGGGCATTAGGATGATAGTGAGGAAATGTTGTATTAGGATTTTTTGGAGCTTCTTTCAAGGTCACTAGGTTGGATCTTAATAAATGTGGCAATACTTGAGATAGGGTCATGTTAATTCGAGTGAATTGTCTGACTGGCCTTTCCATCCTTGCTTGGTTGTTTCTTTGCTGATCAGGCACATGTTTAGGAATTATAACAGCCCCCACCATTGGACGGCGTTCGGCCCTATCTTGATTTCTCTGAGGATAAACAACAACCACTTCTTTCTTTCAGATAAATGGCTTCCTTATAGCAGCGGAGGATGTATCTTTCTAAATCTTTCCACTCTTTATCCCGGCTTCTACCCTCTCTCCGGTCAGTATCAGTTCAGTAAAACCTACTGATGAACTCCCAATTAGGTGATTGAAGAAGGGGCCAGACAAGGTGCCCAAAAACATTTCTACTAATTCTCTTTCAGATACGGGAGGTTGAACTCTTCCAGCCAAGTCTCTCCATTTTTGCGCATAGTCCTTGAAACCTTCATTGGAGACCATGGCTATACTCTGGAGTTGAGTACAGGTAGGCGCAAGATCAGCATTGTATTGGTATTGTTTGTAAAAAGCTGCAGCAAGATCTTCCGAGTTATGAACATTGGCTCTTTCTAACTGATATAACCAATCAAGTTGAGTTCCAGACAGACTGTCTTGGAAGAAGTGTACCCATAAGTTTTTGTCAGCGGTATGGAGCTGGATTTTCCTCACATAGGACCAGAGATGCATTTTAGGGCATGAAACTCCGTCATATTTGGCGAACACATGTGCTTTGAATTTTGGAGGACTGACAATCCCCGATACTAAACCCAATTCCTCAAAGTCCAAGCCAGGCACTTTTTGGATCTCCATTGCGCTCAATCGTTCCTCGAGATGTTTATACTTGTCATCAGCTGGAGGGTATTGTTCTTCAGAATAGTCTTCTTCTTCCTCTCCCTCTTCTGATTCTGACGGGACAACTGTTTCCTTGCCTTTCCCATCTTGATTGTCTCTTTCACCAGATGTCGTTGCAAAGTTTAAGGTCCTTCTTGTCTGTCCATGAAATCTTCTTCCCATGTTTAGGACTCCGGTTACCTTCTTTGTCTTCTTTTTCTTTTCCTCAGCCAGCAAAGTCTTCAACTCTTCTTTTCCTTTGGCCAGAGTCAAGAACAAATGTTAAAACTGTGCATTCTGAGCTTGGAGATCCTTCACCGTTTACTCGAGATCCATCTTACTGAAATAAACAGTAGAGAGATGAGGATACTTGTTGCAAGAAACCTGCTTATGCTATGATGAATGGTAAATGCGTATGCAATGAGTTCAAGGATTTTAAGATTCAAATTCGTTTTAGACAAAAAGGAAACTCACGTTATATTAATAGATTAAAGCTTTAGTACAATGATGCCTTCTTGGTCAAAACAGATACAATAAACTCTAAGATAAAAAAGTAGTGTGCATCCTCTTTGGTGCAATGTAGGCATTCAGAGTCTGCTCCTCATGAAGTAGCCTAGTGAGTTCCAAAACCTTCTTCTCGCTTGCGTAGAATTGGGCTTCAAAGGTATCTCGCTCCCCCTTGAGTTGTATCCAATCCCTTTGTAGGTCTTCAAGAGAGGTAGGCATGTCAGGATGTAGGATAGTGTATGGAAAATCTCCTTCCATGACATGCTCAATGATTACCGGGAGAATGGAGGGGTAAGGCATCATAAGACTCTAAGCACGAGTTCGTACCCATTTGAGGTAAGGCTCAAGAGGGATGGAATTTTTATGCCCCAAAGTCTTGCTATCTACCTTGTTTAACATCCTCCAAGCTCGAATAAATCTCTGGCGAAGACCTTGATCGTCATTGTCATAGTCAAATACCAAACCTTGAATCGGCATCTCGTGCGGGCCATCCCTTCGGGCGTAACCAAACTGTCTTAAGGCTAAGAAAGGGTTGTAGGTGATACCCCCCCTAATGCCAAGTAAAGGGACATTAGGAAATTCACCATAACGGTCGACAATAGTAACATTCTCTATGGATCGGGAGCACCAATGAATATCTGAATGTTTGAGCGTCACCAACCTTTGTGACCACCTTGAACCTTGCTCATTCTTTAATACAGATTGGGGAAGATGCGAAATAAACCATCTTGCCAAGAGAGGAGTGCAACACATAAGGACACCTCTTTTCCTCATTGTGCGAGTGTGAAAAGATTGTAGGTATCCCTTAGTAATGTAGGCACAGCGTTCACATCTATGAGTTGGCCAGGATTTGGAAACAACACCATCCCATAGATGAGGAGATCCATAATTTCCTCAAAGGCTTGCAGATCCAAAGAATTCCAACAGCTTTCGGCTTTCTCAAACAGGAACTTTTCTAGGAAACCTTTGACACCACTCCTTGTTTCCCAATGAGTTATGACATCAGATGAGTGCGAGTGTAGAGCTTGAGTAATCTCTTCTGGCTTTGGGTCTCTTTCTGTACCGTTAAAAGGTAGTTGGTTGAGAATGGGAATCTCAAGAGTTGGGAGAATTCTTCCAAAGTAGGCACAAGTTGATAGTCGGGAAATGTGAAGCAATGGTGTAAAGGATCAAAGAACTGAAAGAGCACCTTCATCATGTCCTCATCTGTGTTAGAGGTGACCAAGTTGAGTAGGCGACCATGTCTCTTGGTGAATGGAGAGTTTTCAGGAATCCTTGAAGCTAGCTCCCTGAGTTGTGGAGGGATCCTTACAAGATTGACTTGAATAGTTTTCCTGCAAAGTGAATCCATATCCTACAAAACAAGAACAAAGATGAATCCCAAAAATCCTTTAAATAGATAGTGAATGTATATGATGTTCATGATGTTCATGATGTTATGTACAAGTATGTATATACAAACAAAGCAAACAGATTCTTAGGTTTAGGTTTGCATAGAGTTTTATAGGTAAGTACCCTCTTAAAGTTTAGTTGGCTCAAACCTGTCCTAGTAATAGTAACCGGGTTCTAAGGAGCTCAATATCACTGGTTTGTTTCCTTGGTCATTGTTTGAGCACAAGCCTCTTTAATGGAGACCGGAATATCCCAAGAAACCAAACCTCAATGAGTGTAGTATCGAGTATCTACCAACTTCGGACTACACCAAAGTCGGTCATCTCACTACATCCTAAATGGCCAAGTTGGTCGAGTAAAGGTTCTAAAAGTTCATTAGTGCTTCATGACATCACTCAGCGGCCCCTTATTCTCTTTAATTAACTCAAAGGCTACCGGTACCCATAAATATGTCGCACTAACGTAGCTATTGCTTAGACCATGTCGGTATACCCCGCACAGTTTCCACAACGTATTGCTACTTACCTATAATGTATCCCAAATCTGAGTAAAGGATTCAAACCCAAACAAATAACCATAATGTAAAGCATACAAGTCAAACAATGTAAGCAAGTAAATGTGATCTATCCCTAAGGTAACCCCACTTTTAGAATATTCCCCATCAGAGTCTCCAGTTCTGTGATACGGTGGGAGAAATGACTTGAGGTTTTTTACGTTTAATCGCAAATGTTGCGGTTAGCAAGAGTCGCCACCGACTTTTCTTTTATCCAAAAAGGAAAGGTGAAAAATCACAGAAAAGACCTTTGAGATTATTTCTTGAGTTCGGGGGGTAGATTATGAAAAGGGAAGGTATTAGCACCCTTTTCATCCATGGTTTTCCATGGGCTCTTAGTTACTTGCTAGATCACTTGTTTTTTGTTTGAAATTGTGCTTTGTGTGGTTTTTGAAAGTATTTTGTAAAGAGGCCATTGTTTAGGCAATCTTTGTAATGATTCTCGTTCGTAAGAATGTATACAAAGATGTTTGATCTTTTGAAAATGTTTTCAATTTTGTAAGATGTTTGAAAGTGTATGTGATTGTTTTGAAAATAGCAAGGATGTTTATTTTGAAATGGAGCAAGTAATTAGGAGAAATCGACCTACTTAAATGTCTTTCTTGTTCATTTTCTTTTCCTTTGACATTGTTGTCTTACCATTGATTTGGTAAGCAACTCTATCTTTAGATGTGAACGGGACGGGCGTGGGTCATTGTATGACCATGATTAGAAATGTTGCAAAGTATCTTAGCATTCTTTTTTGAGGGACTAAGATCATTTGTAAGGCAACTTAGATAGCGTCATCGAGGGACTATGGTCATGTGTTTGCTTGCTTTTTCTGAGATACCTTACATGCGTAATATGGCCATTTTGCAAGGTAACCAAGTGGATTTTACCCTAGGGGTGCTTGTGTGCAAGTGTGTTGTTTTCATGCTTATTTTTGTCTTGAGTTAAGGTTTTGCTAAGTATTGATTTTAGTCTTTCCATGCAAACCTTAATTACTAGCAATTGTACATAAAGCGATAAATTGCGGAATTTTAAAGTTACTACGCTATTACAACATTTGTGGGGAGGGGTATACAATTTGTAAACGGGGATTGCAAGAATTTAAACCTAATTAGTCTATTACAACCATATTGAATTGGTATGAAACATACAAGGAATTCAAATAAATACAAAGTATAAAAATGAATAAATGTATAAGGATGCAAAAATGTAAACAAAATGAATTTTGTTTGATTTTTTTATATAAAAAAAGACTTTTTTGTCTTAACCTAATTTAAATAAAGAAAAATGGTTAATTAAGTTTGAATTTATTAAGAAAAAGATTTTTAAAAGAAATCCTAGTTCTATTAATTAATCAAAAGAAAATAATTTAAGGAAAGTATTTTTTGGCATTTTTTATCTTGAAAATATTTATAGCATTATAAAATATTTTTAGTCTCTTTTTTTTATTAAAATAATATATTCTAAATGGTGTGAAGAAAAATAAATAAATAATGCAATATTTATAAGATTTACTTAATAGATAAATAAAGTGTGAAGAAATAAAAAAATATTTTTATTTATGGAAAAAATAAAATAAGTCAAACTATAAAATATCATTTTTGCATTTTTTATCATTTTTTAGTATTTAGAAAATATATTTGAGAAAATAAAAAAATATAAAATGAAGAAATAAAAAAAAATTGGGCCAGGGTGCAAATATGAAACAAGGGGGAGGAAGGTTAGAAAAAAAAGTCAGGCCCAGGAGTGGAAGGCCCATGCGTTTGTTTGTTGGAACAAAAAAAAGACAAAAATGTAAAAAATTGCAAAAAGGCAGCGCTGAGGTTCGAACCCATGGCCTCTACCAATAACGCGCGCTGCCTTACCACTGGGGTGGCTGTACATCCGTTAACTAAAATGAAAGAATAAATACATAAGGTAAAACGTCTCCATGACTTGTACTTCGTCTTCAACCTTCAGCCAGCCGGACCACCTGTATCTCATTCGTTTCTCAACAAAAATTGAAAATGCAAACATGAAAGTTGTGCTATTTTTCCTCACGAATCAAACCATATAACTTATGTAAGCTAAAAGTTAAAGATTAAGATTAATTTTGATGGCCCTAAATTGAAACCTAATTTTTTTCAGAAAGTTCAAATCTAAAATTCTTTACACACTGCCAATATAAATGAAAACTATGGACATGGTTAGCTTTAGAGCAATGATATCTACATTTTTACATCAGAATGTATGCACAGAGGATGCTTGTATCAATATATTGAAGTTAGAAAACTTACCTCTTGCAGATGGATTCGTGTATGGAGTTTGAGAAAGCTTTGAGGTGCCCTAAGAATCTGTTTAGCTTGCCTGAACCTCCTTGAGTATATTCTAACTCATACTTTACTTTGAAAGTCCCTGAATCTCCCTACTCAAGTCAACCTGCAAGCTTGATGTTTGAAAATGGTGAATAGTGATGGAGGGGTTACATTCTTGAAATAGGGGCTTGGATCACTTGTGTATGATGTATGTAAGGTGTTTGAATGATTAAGAAACAAAACGCACGAGTGGAAATGCAGATGGAGAGTTTTGACTTAAAAATGTCAAGTTGAGCAGTCTTGTGCAGTAGGGGTGTTTGGGGGAGTTTTAGGATGCTCCAAATCATCCCTTAGCTTGAAATAAACTTGTTAATATGTATGGAAAAAATTAGAGCATAAAATCACTCCAGGCTTTTGAGTTATAGGGTTATGGCTCTATAACTTGCTTTTGAAGAAAAGTGAAATGACAAATCTCAAATGTTGGACAAGTATGTCCTGAGCTTATTTAGGTCTTAGACACCTTGATTTTGGATTGTAGGGGTTGTGTGTGAAGAAATAACAAGTTAGAAGCTCAAGACAAGTTGACTTTGTGATTAAAGCAACTTTTCAAGAATGGAATGGTAACTTTCTTCCAAAAATGGCAAATTGACTTAGACAATGCTTGGAACACTTGGATAATAGCTCAAAAGAAAGTGTAATATTCTGATTATGGAGAGATCTTAAGGTTTAGAAGCCTGCAAAACAAGATTGTGCAGCATAGGTTTGAAGTTGGATTCTTGTTCATCACAAAATGCCTTGTAATTCAAGTGACAAAACACCAACTTCATCTCTTCGATTCTCCCTACTCAAGAATGATCTCAAGGAGTTCTTGGACATTTTAAAAATCTTGCAATGTTCTATACAACCCATATTTGTATTTCTTTTGAATATTACATTTGGAACTATATGAAAAAGTGCCATGAAGTTGAGTCAAAATCCTGACCAAATTAGGGCAAAATTTCACTAAGTGTTTAGTTTCATGACCTTATGTTCTTGAAATTATAACTTTAGATCCACGCACTTTTGGAAGAAGTTATGTGAAGAAAAGTTGTAGATTTCATGGAGATATACAACTTTCATGTTGGAAGTTTCTTTTGAATCATTTTGCATCATGGTGAAAATTTGGCTCAAAGTTATGAAAAAACATGAATTTTCAACACTTGGAAAATTTTCTAAGTTAAGAAATTTTGACTTTTCAATAATGAAATCTTGACTTTTTGATTTCTTGATGAATAAGTTTCATATTTTGACATGTTTTTATGAATTTTGATCTTGGGCATTTGAATTTGACCAAAAAGTCAAAGTTTGACTTTTCAGTATATAGTTGACTTTTGATCAGTTGACTGCAAAATTCATCTGTCAATCAAATGCACTTGCAATGTTTGAAACCATGTCATTAGGTCAAAATGATTAAATTGGACTCTTGATATCACGCCTTAAACCAATTGATCATTTGTTAGGTCAAAAATCAGAAATTACCCTTTTCTAGTCAAAACCCTAATTTTGACCATTTTGCCCTTTTGGAGATTTGATCAAAATTCTTGAGGAATTGTGGTCCAAACTTGATCAAATGATAAATATGGGTTTAAAATGTTGATTTGGATCAAATTTTATGAGGTTTGACTGTAAATTGGCCATGGTTGACTTTTTCCCCAATATAGTTGATTTTTAGGTCAACTGTTCAATTCACTGATCAAAAGTGTGATCCAAGGCTTGAAACTTGACATGAGTAATCTTTGGGGTCCATAATGGTGCATGAAATTCATATGAAGCATTGATAGTTCAAAAATCCTTGTTCAAACTCAAACCATAATTTTGGTCATCAGTGCCTAAGGAGGTGTCTTGAGCTGATCAAACCCTAGTGCAGTCTTGATCCCAAGGAGATCTTGTGAGAAAATTATTGATAAATGAGAGGGAAAATTTTGGGGTACAACATCTTCCCATGTTCAATCTTCTTAAGCCTGAAGAGTTAGATTGGCGAGTTTCGTTATTCGTGACTCAAAGGTGGAAGATGATTGGACACTAGAGTGCCCAGAAATTTGCACTCGATGATGTGATGGTTGAGGGAATGGGCTTAAAGATTCCATTTGGAGAGGTGATAGAAAGCTGTAGGAGATGGGCTTAAATATTCCACCCAAAATTGATTGTTTGTATTGTAATTTGTAAGCTTAAAGAATGAGTATTAGAATGACGTCCGTGTCTGTAGCGTATCTGAACTGCATCTGGGAGATGATTTTGAATGAGTATCAGAATGGCGTCCATGTATAGAGCATATATTAACTGTATCTGAAAGTTGAATCTGAATGAGTATCAGAATGGCATCCGTGTTTGGAGCGTATCTGAACTGTATCTGAAAGTTGAATTTGAATGAGTATTAGAATGACATCCGTGTTTGGAGCATATCTGAACTGTATCTAAGAGTTGAATCTGAATGAGTATCAGAATAGAGTCCGTGTCTAGAGCGTATATGAATTGTATCTGAAAGTTGAATCTAAATGAGTATCAGAATGGCATCCGTGTCTGGAGCGTATCTGAACTATATCTGAGAGTTGAATCTTAATGAGTATCAGAATGGCATCCGTGTCTGAAGCGTATCTGAACTGTATCTGAAAGTTGAATATGAATGAGTATCAGAATGGCATCCGTGTCTGGAGCGTATCTGAACTATATCTGCAAACTCTAAACATTGTTAATGGTAGCTGTTAATCTTATCCTGAAAATGGTAAAATGTTAGTTAAAATGAAAAGTCATATTGTATGAAATGTATGATATAATGCATTTTTTTTATCAATGTTTATGATATGCGGATGCCATGTATGCGTATGTGAGCTAGTCTATTATGCTGTTTGTTGGATTTGGGGAAAATAAATCCCTGAATGTTGCTAAGGGTATGTAAGTCTTCATGTCTTGAAGTCGAAGTGTTGATGAATTTCCGTTTAGAAAAATAAACTCTGTTGTTAGTGAGATGCTATGTACTGCTTGAAAAATCTGTTTGGGGAATCCGGGGAAATTGGGTGATTTCTACCGGGGACTGATAATTGGAAGCTTTGTTCCGCTGGGGATTAAATTGTACACTGCGGGGGATTTTTATGGATAATAAACTTAGAGAGTTTTCCCTCTCTCTTAAAGCCATCAACAATTGTATTTTATTTTGTTTATTTGTAAACAGTAATTATGTTCAAATGCATATGTTCAACAATGAATCATTGGACGTTTTTGTAAACAAAACATAAGAGTAAAGAAAAACATGTAGTTTTGCACTTTCAAAGGAATATCTTTGTATTGACTTTGAGTAAGTATTTTTTGTATAGTGACACAAATATTCTAGTAAGAGAATGCCATCGTAAAAAAGAAAATTTTAATACAAAGAAAAGATAGCTATGTGTAATAATCCCATGGGGTTCCCATTATGCTATAGCCTTCGTATATCTGAGCATCTTGTCTATTTATTGCCTTGTCCGAAGATGATTGGATTGGTCAGGAATGTCGAGTTTGCAAGTTATCCTTAAGGTGATCCAACCGGACATAGTCATACGCTTTAATTCCCTAACTTTTTCCTGGACTGCCCTTTCGGGTTTTCAGTCCACCGGGATACCCTTTTTTGCCCAAGTCGCCCTTTCGAGTTTTCAACTTGCCGGTGTACAAATTTTTTTTGTTTTATCCCTAATTTTTGCCCGAACCTTTTTGGTTCACCAGGATGCCCTTGTTTTGCCTAGGTGCTACAACCTAGCGGGTCTCTTATGCGTAGTATCTTTTGACTATGTCTGCGTTCGCAGGGTGCGGTAGGTCGTCACCATCCATGGTGGTCAAGATCATTGCTCCACCAAAGAAAATGTTTTTGATTACAAATGGTCCTTCGTATGTAGGAGTCCATTTTCCCATGGGATCGCCTTGCGGTAGTATGATACGTTTGATCACCAGATCCCCAACTTGATACACTTAGCGTCTGACCTTTTTGTTGAAAGTCTTGATCATCCATTTTTGATACATTTGAACATGGCATACAGCAGTAAGTATTTTCTTATCAATTAAGTTCATTTGATCAAGTCGATTCTGGATCCAATCGTCTTCATTTAGACCTGCATCCTTCATAATTCTTAGAGAGGGGATTTGAACCTCAATAGGAAAGACAACTTCCATGCCTTATACCAAAGAATAGGGCGTTGCCTCGGTCGATGTGCAAGTTGTAGTACGATACCCGTGGAGAGCGAATGGTAACACCTCATGCTAGTCTTTGTATGTGATTGTCATTTTCTATATGATCTTTTTAATGTTCTTATTTGCAGCTTCGACAACACCATTCATCTTCGGCCGGTAAGGGGAAGAATTGTGATGTTGGATCTTGAATTGCTCGCACAGGGCGGTGATCATAGTATTATTCAAGTTTGTACCATTGTCTGTAATGATCCTCTCTGGGATACCGTAATGGAAAATGAGATTCTGCTTGATGAACCGGGCGACAACGTTCTTGGTAACGGAAGTGAAGGAAGCTTGCTTCAACCACTTTGTGAAATAATAAATGGCCACTAAGATGAAGCAGTGTCCATTGGAAGCTGTCGGCTTGATTTCCCCAATCATATATATTCCCCAAATAGCAAAGGGCCAAGGATCCATTGTGATACGGTGGCCAGAACTGGACTGTTTCAATGCTGGTTTACGTTTTGCGTTTGTGTTTGCAAAATGTCGCGGTAAGCAAGAGTTGCCACCGACTTTTATTTTATCCAACTGGAAAGGAAAAAAGCACAGAAAAATTCCTTTTTTCGAGATTTTGAGTACGGGGGGTAGATTATAGAAAGGGAAGGTATTAGCACCCTTTCTATCCGTAGTTATCTACGGGCTCTTAGATACTTGCTCATCATTTTCAAAATTGCTTCTGTGTTTGTATGATTTGAAAAGTTTTTGTTTTACTTCGTTTTGACCCTTGCTTTTGTCTTCAGGAGTGTTACGAAGTGTTTTTGAAAACTTTGTTTTGAAAGGAGTGTAAGTGTAAAAAAAAATTGTTTGAGCAAGTACTTAAGAGCTAATCTACCTACTCGAAAAAAGAATTGTTCTATGTTTGTTTCCTTTAGACAGCGCTATCCTACTATTAGTGAGTAGGTAGCACCATCGTTGGAGTTTTAAAGGGTCAACTCGAAAGGGACGTATGATCACTAAAGTAATGTTAGGATGTCTTAGTAATAACCCTAATGTCTTAAGACCAATATTCGAGGCAACAATTCTGAGGCAACCTTTCCGAGGCAACTTTGATCTTTGAGACAAAAGAGCGACCACTAAAATACCCTATACTTAATGATCGTTTACCGAAGGCAACCGAAGCGGGAGTATACCCTAGGAGTGCGCATGTGCGAGTGATTCAATTTCAAGTTTCTTATCTTTGCACATTTAGGGTTTGCTAACCGTTTTAAAGTTAATCATACATTCTTGTCATGCATCCCTATTACCATACATCTAACAGTTAATAGTTGCGGAATTTAAAGTGCGGAAAGTAAAGCTACGCTATTACAAGGCTTCGGGTATTAATTACATAGCCAAAAACAACCCGTAAAAAAATTGATAAACGAAAGAAAAAGAAATGTCCTAATTAATCTATTACAACTTGTGAGCAATTACATTAATATGGTAAAAATAATTAAACGCGCACACGAGAACGAGAGAGAGCTAGGGTTTTGACCCCGTCTAACCTAATCGGAAGAAACAATTATTTTTGTTGTTTTTAATTACTTAAGAAAAAGAATGAGGTTTTTAAATCAAATACAAAATTAATTAGTAATTAAATTAATTTAAAGAAAATAATTTACAAGGCCTACTTTTTGTATTTTTGTTATTTTTTAAGAAAAAGAGAAATAGAATTTAAAAATAAACAAACCCTAATTTATAACTTGTTTTAATTTATTTTACAAAATAAATTAAAGTTATCTAAAATTAAATAACCTAATTCAATTAATTTTTGTATAAAAAATAAATATCCTAAATCTAATTGGATGAAAATATTATTTTTGTGATTTTTTGATAAAAAAGAAATAATTTTTATGTTAGTAAAATAAATAAATTAATTAAATAAGGGAAATATAAAAAGAAAAGAAAATAGAAACTGGGCATGAAATAGCAATTTGGGAGGTGTAGATAGCAAGCTTTGGGCCCAAACAAATCTGACCCATGTTGACTTTCACGTTCCAGTGTTATGCATTGACTGAGCTTTTGGTGGACCTTCATCTGATGGCCCTTAGATCTGGCCATCTGGAGATCCAAAGGTTGAATCTTGAGGATGCATGGTGATCCTTTGGCTTTGTGTGCACACCTGAACACTTAAAGAAAAATAATGTGAAGTAATGGGGGGACCTGGGATTCGAACCCAGGTCCTGAAGCCTTCTCCAATAGCATCAATGCCAGCTGAGCTACGTGCGCGCTTTGTACATAAAAGAACAAACAATTAATATATAAAAAAAACAACTTTGCTAAATCTTGCACGCGAAATTTTAAACGGAGCAATCATGGGCTGCCACGATAGTCATCTTCCTTCTTGCTCTGTTGGTAAAAGTTAAAGACTTTTACCTACGGACATATGTCCGTAGCTACAACCCTGGCTCGTTTCAAAATCTTCCATGGGCATGATAAATGATATATAATGCCATGAATCGAACCGCCTTGACATTCTGAGCATCATGATGCCCTTCATGGGGGCCAATTTTTCCTGCACACAAAAATCCTAAAACGAAGCACAAAACCCTAACAACGGTAAACTCTTATACAGTCCACAAAAACGAAATTAAATGTTATAGATAGTTTGGAGATGTTTCAAGGAGCAAGAATATATAATTATTTCATGCTATAGATGCCAAAATTATGCAATTCGATTTCAAGAACAAACCAAAGTCGTGGCTGACTTACAGTGGGTTTTGGCGCTGGAAAGTGCTTGTTCTTGATTGGTACAGCCTCCTTGCAATCCCAGGAATCGAATGAGATGGCTAGGGGACCTTGAAAACGCCTGGAAATAGCAAAACAAATTACGACTTTTCTTTGTTTTTTTCAAGTTTGGTTCAGCCTTGTACGCCTCTCAAGCCTTGTAATTTTTGTCTGCAAATGTTCCCTATATACTGAGGAATGAATTAGGGTTGAAATCATGATCTCAATCTTTGCCAATTATTGATTTTGGTCTTGATTTGATCCACTTGAAAATCCTTCCAAAAATAGGCTAAAACAATCTTTTTATGCACACAAAGGCCTTGCGCGAATTCAATCACTTGCCAGCTGGATATAGGACCTGAAACATGCACAAGATCTTGAGGTTTCAATGTTTTGGATTTTTTTCATGATTTGTTTTGATTTAAATTGATTTAATTGCAATAAAAATCACAATAAATAATAAAAATAATATAAAGACAAGTGGAAAGAACTAGGGCTCGTGTACCATGCTACCAACTCAAAACAAGTGCAAAAAGTTAGGCCCATTTAGCAAAAATTGCAATTTGAGGCATAGTTGACTTTTTACAATTTTGTAAAAAGGGTCAACTTCACCAATGCATAACTTCCTCAATTTTGACTCTTTGAAGGTGTTATTTGACTTTTTAGAAAGCTTGAGATATCCTCTAAGCAACCATTTTGGTATCATCTCAATTTGGTATTCCATGTTCTTGTATGAAGCTTTGACAAAAAAGGTGTTTTTGTTGACTTTTCAAAGTGACCTATAATGTCCAAATTCATAACTTCTTGTGAGTACATATTTTGAACTCGGGAGCTGAAGATGAATTGTAGGGAATTGCATCCTATTCAAAATGAGCTTTGAATGGGTCATTTCTCATAAAGTATGAGAAAGTTATGCTTGGTCAAAGTTGAGTTGACTTTTCCGGCAAAACCCTAATTTAGCAACTTTTCAGTTTTGATGAATTGTGAGCAATCCTTGATGAATCATGATCAACCCTTGATCAAATGATGAATGATACTTCAAAATGAGGATGTTGACCAAAAATCTTGAAGTTTGACTGTATGTGGGCCACAGTTAACTTTTGCCCTAGCACAGTCGATTTTCAGGCCTTTGAGCAATTGACTGAGCAAACTTCCTCTGCAAGGCTTGAAACTTGACATGGATAATCTTGAGAACATATTAGGACAATGGTGAGAATTTGGGATCCTTTGGACTCAAACATCTTGATGCAACCTGAAACCCTAATTTGAAGTAGACTGCTTTAGGAGAGAGTTTGTCTGGTTAACCCTTGGACTTCCTTGAGCAATTTGAGGACCTCACTTGAAGTGTTTTTTTGAGAAATATGGGAGGGAAAATTTTGGGGTACAATATCCGTCAAGACATTCAGAGGAACCGGAGGTACATGCACTTTATCAGCATAAATCTGACACTTGTGGCAGGTTCAAGAGTGTTGATAGCAATCTGCTTCCATGGTAGACCGGTAATAGCCTGCCCGTAGGATTTTCTTTGCCATCGTATGCCCACTGGCATGGGTTCCAAAGGTGCCTTCATGTAACTCAGCCATGATCCTTTCAGCTTCAACCTTATCTACGCATCAAAGTAACACAGAGTCATGGTTGCGTTTGTAAAGAATGCCATTACTAAGGAAGAATTTAGCAGAGAATCTCCTTAAGAACTTCTTATCATTGACTGAAGCTCCTTCTGGATACTCTTGAGCCTCGAGATACTTCTTGACTTCGTGAAACCAAGGCTGGTCCACTACTTCTTCAGTATTAATCTTGTGAGAGTGTTCTGGTTCATCCATTCGTTCAATGGTGATCTGGGGAGTCTCGTTATCCCATTTAAGTTACAACATAGATGAAATTATGGCTAGTGCGTCTGCTATCTGATTTTATTCTAAAGGAAAGTGCTCGAAGGTAATCTTCTCAAAATGTGGGAGCAATGTCAAAACATGTTCTTTATAAGGGATAAGGTTAGGGTGTTTGGTGTCCCATTCCTCTTTGATCTGGATAATAACCAAAGCTGAATCTCTGAATACATTCAAGGATTTGATCCCCAAGTCTATGGCAGCTTTGAGACCAAAGATGCACGCTTTGTATTCCGCCATGTTATTTGTACAATTGAAGTAGAGTCTTGTCGTAAAATGAGTATGACACCCTTTCGGAGATATGAGTACAACACTGATACCATTGCTGAGTGTGTTGGATGCCCCATCAAAGAACAGGATCCATCGGGATCCTTGTTCAGGTCCGTCATATGGCCTGAATTCTTTACAGTTATCTGACGTCATGATGTCTTCATCCGGGAATTCGAACTTCATGGATTGGTAGTCTTCTACAGCAAGGTGATTAGCTAATACACTTCCCTTTATTTCTTTCTGGGTAGTATACTGTATGTCATATTCCGTCAGGATCATCTACCATCTTGCTATTCTCCCAGAGAGAGCAGGCTTCTCGAAGATATATTTTATCGGATCCATTTTAGATATCAACAAGGTAGTATGGGTCAGCATATACTGTCTTAGCCGGCGAGCAGCCCATGCTAGAGCGCAGCAAGTTTTCTCGAGCAGTGAATATCTTGTTTCAGTCAGTAAACTTTTTTCTCAGGTAATAAATAGCATGCTCTTTTCGGCCAGACTCGTCATACTGCCCCAACACACACCCCGTTGAATTTTCTAAAACAGTTAGATACATGATTAATGGTTTTCCCTCGACTGGTGGCATTAAAACAGGAGGCTTTTGCAGGTATTCTTTGATTTTGTTGAAACTAGTTTGGCATTCACCATTCCATTTGACTACTTGATCTTTCTTCAATATTTTGAAGATTGGCTAACAAGTAGCTGTCAGATGAGAAATGAATCTGGAAATATAGTTTAAACGTCCCAAGAATCCTCTGTCTTCCTTCTCAGTATGAGGAGCAGGCATCTCTTGTATCGCTTTCACCTTGGAAGGATCTACTTCAATACCCTTGTTGCTGACGACAAAGCCTAGGAGTTTACCAGACCTTACTCTAAATGTGCATTTATTTGGGTTCAACCTCAGCTTGTACTTCTTTAGCCTCTCAAACAGTTTCTGTAAATGATCAAGATGCTCTTCTTCTGTTTGAGATGTAGCTATCATGTCGTCCACATAGACCTCTATTTCGTGATGTATCATGTCGTGAAATAAAGCTACCATGGCACGCTGATAGGTTGCCCCAACATTCTTCAGTCCGAACGGTATCACCTTGTAGCAGAATGTGCCCCACTGTGTGACAAATGTTGTTTCCTCCATGTCCTCAGGTGCCATTTTAATTTGGTTGTAGCCTGAGAAACCGTCCATGAAGGAAAACACTTTGTGTTGTGCCGTATTATCAACTAAGATATCAATATGGGGAAGTGGGAAATCATCCTTAGGGCTTGCCCTATTCAAATCTTTGTAGTCCACGCACATTCGTACCTTGCCGTCTTTCTTGGGTACGGGAACAACATTGGCAACCCATTGTAGATAGGAGGTGATGGCCAAGAATCCAGCGTTAAATTGTTTCATGACTTCTGCTTTAATATTCTCTGACATATCTGGTCGCATTTGACAGACCTTTTATTTTACCGGTGGACAATTCTCTTTTGTAGGCAGACGATGTACCACAATATCTGCATCAAGTCCCGGCATGTCTTTATACGACCAGGTAAACACCTCAACATACTCGTGTAGCAGCTGAATCAGACGCTCCTTGACACTCAGTTCTAGATTGGCACCCACCTTGACCTCTGTTTTGTCTTCTTCGGTACCCAGGTTGATTGTGTCCACGGGTTCCTCGTGAGGCTGAATGGTTCTCTCTTCTTATTATAGTAATATGGCAAGTTCCCCTGGTACTTCACAATCTTCCTCACCTTCGTCTTCGGCTTGGTAGATTAGATTTTCAGAGTAACAAAAAGCCATAGCAGAACTGTTATCCATGGGATCCTGAATGGATGTAGACCTGCATTGTGAGTGTGAGTGTGTGTAAGGGTATAGCTATCTTTGAAAGAAATGAAAATGTAAAAAGCAAAAACAATGAGAACAAATTTTGTATGCAAAACATCCATGATTCATTGATGTCATATGGAAATGAAATAATAACCCTTACAAATGGACCATTGTGCCTCGGGTAAGACACAAGGTTTTAAGAGTTTGAATTGTTTTAATGTTACAGATCCAACAAAATGTAAAGACAAATTACTGTGGGATAAAGGTGATCGGGACAAAATCTCTAGCCTCCCAGTTGCTGAGCCCTCCACTGACAGTTGGGAAGATCCAATCCTCCAGGTTGCAACCATCTTCATCATCCTCTATCGCGTTGACTTCACGGTTGCTGATCTTCAGGGGTGGTCCTCAAACACGAGTGCGACGTACGGCCCTCTGAGCACTTGAAGTGACACCCAAACAAAACTTGTCATACTTGTATGGGATATCTGAGAGTTTTCCCCAGATAGTGCATCCTCCTTCTTCTATCACTGCCTTTGCATCCTTTAAAGATGACATCCTGAGCGGAGGCCTTGTGATCATGGGAACAGCCTTGGTTACTGCCACATCTTGCAGGACTTCTTCAAAGTGTTGGAATAGAGTTTCAATAAATTCACCATCTAATTCCACATATCTGAAAGAATTGAGATGGCTGATCATATACTCTTCTTCTCCATGAATGGTGATAATCTTCCCTTGAATCAGATACTTCAGCATTTGGTGCAACGTAGAAGTAACAGCTCCAGTATTGTGGATCCATGGTCGGCCTAGTAAGCAGGAGTATGAAGGGCGGATGTCCATTACATAAAAAAGTTGAATCGAATGTTTGGGTTCCAACCTTTATGGGGATATCCACATCCCCATGCACCATCATTTTCGAGCCATCAAAAGCCCTAACTACTATGTTGCTTGGCTTCAATGTCAATCCCTCACAGTCAAGCCTATCAAGAGCTTTTTTAAGCAATACATTCAGAGATGAGCCAGTGTCCACCAAAACATGAGCCAGGGTTGTGCCCCTACATTCAGCTGAGACATGCAATGCCTCATTATGCTTCCTTAGTATTGGTGTTAAATTAGCATCCGAAAAACCTAGACCATTATCTGTAGTCAAGCTGGCTACGCAGTCTTGGAACTGATCGACAGATGTCTCTTGGGGTACATGGGCAGTTTTCATGAATTTTACCAAGGCTTTTGCATGTGCCTTGGAACATAGTAGTAAATCCAGCATGGAAATTTTAGATGGACTTTGCCCCAGTTTCTCAACTACATCATAATCGCTTCTTTTTATGATTTTTAGAATTTCCTCCATCTCTTTCTGGGAGGTCTCAAGGATAGCCAATGAATGTGTCTTCGTCTTGACAGACTCAACCAGAACACCTTTTCCTCGAGTCTCGGTTAACTCGGCAGCAGGAGTGTCAGTAGGAATGATAACAGGGATTGTAACAGCTTTGTCAGTTGGAGTATTAGTGGAGATGATTGTAGGACTGGGAACAACTTTTAGAGGAGTAACAACAGGAATGATTACGGGTCCAGAAAATCTTTTTAGGGGAGCAATTTCTGGAGAGAATATCCTTCCGCTTCAGGTAATCTTGCTAGTCCCTGCAATATTACTGATATCGGAGTTAACTTTCTCGGAACTTGAGTCTTCGGTAGCTGGACAATCTTGCTTGACACCGTGGTAGTAGACATCCCCTCCATAATTCCATGGTATGGTTTTGTCTGACGAATACGGGACTGGTCCAAGCATTGTAATTATCAAAGGAGTTGCTTTCGGAACTAATGTAATTCTAACGGGTCTTTTGGTGGAGACCCTGGAAGAATTGGCGGAAATGGTAATGATAGAAACATTTTTAAAAGCAATAGGTGGAACAGAAGTCTTTTCAAACAAAATTTATTTGTTATCTATTAGGCACTGAACGCCTATTTTCAACAAAGGACAGCTGGTTGGTGAGGAAAAACAAAAATGGTAGCCTTCATCGCAGCTTGGGAACACACCGGCGTTCAACAAGTTTACTTTAATAGTCAGGAGTGGGGTCATATGTTCATCAACTGAAGTAAGAAACATTTCTTCTTCAATGGCATTGGTATTATGGCCATGTTTGGGCATAAGGGAAGAAATGACATTTGGCTTTTCGGGCGCATCGAATTCAATCTCTTTGGCTTCAATGAGGTCTTGTATTTTGTTATTTAAATCCCAACAGTTGTTAGTTCCATGGTTGGGACTCTCAGAGTGGTATGCACAGCGGGCATTAGGATGATAGTGAGGAAATTTTGTATTAGGATTGTTTGGAGCTTCTTTCAAGGTCACTAGGTTGGATCTTAACAAATGTGGCAATACTTGAGATAGGGTCATGTTAATTCGGGTGAATTGTCTGACTGGCCTTTCCATCCTTGCTTGGTTGTTTCTTTGCTGATCAGGCACATGTTTAGGAATTATAACAGCCCCCACCATTGGACGGCGTTCGGCCCTATCTTGATTTCTCTGAGGATAAATAACAACCACTTCTTTCTTTCAGATAAATGGCTTCCTTATAGCAGCGAAGGATGTATCTTTCTGAATCTTTCCACTCTTTATCCCGGCTTCTACCCTCTCTCTGGTCAGTATCAGTTCAGTAAAACCTACTGATGAACTCCCAATTAGGTGATTGAAGAAGGGGGCAGACAAGGTGCCCAAAAACATTTCTACTAATTCTCTTTCAGATACGGGAGGTTGAACTCTTCCAGCCAAGTCTCTCCATTTTTGCGCATAGTCCTTGAAACCTTCATTGGAGACCATGGCTATACTCTGGATTTGAGTACAGGTAGGTGCAAGATCAGCATTGTATTGGTATTTGTTGTACCCCAAAATTTGCCCTCCCATATTTTTCAAGAAAATTGCCAAGTCAAGTCACAGAGTTCCCCAAGAGTTGCACAGTGCAAAGATCTCCTATACAGTCAAGATTAGGGTTTGTGTTCTGATCAAGAAAATGAAGTTTTCAAGGGCCCAATCAAGTCTCCCATGCCTACAAATATGGTCAAGTATCCTTATATCAAGTTTCAAGGCATTCAGCTCAAAATTGCACAATCAAAACCCTAAATTGCACTACAGTCAACTGTAGGGGCAAAATGGTCATTTGGCAGTCAAAAGTTCAAATTTTTGGTCAACATATCATTTTGAAGCCACAAACATCATTTGATCAATGCTTGATCATGATTCTCAAAATTTGGCTCAGAAAATCATCAAGATGCAAAAGTTTCCTTATTTGGACAGTCGAAAAAGTCAACTGAAATTGACCAGGGCATAACTTTCACATGGATTATCAGAAAAATTCCATCCAAAGCTCATTTTGAAGAGAAAGACATTTCCTACAACTCATCTTCATACTTCAAGTCCAAGAAATGCTCTCACAAAAAGTTATCAATTTCAACATTATAGGTCATTTTCAAAAGTCAACAAAAAGGGACTTTAAGTCAAAGGCAATAACTTGAGATTGGTAAATCAAAATGACATGGGACCAAAGGCATTGGTTAGAGGACTCAAAGACCTTTCCAAAATGTCCAAGAACATGAGAAAAGCTTAAAAATTGAGCAAGTTATGCCTTGTGAAAGTTGGGAAATTTTTGGATATTTTGAAAAGTCAACTTTGATCCAAAAGACCTAAAATTGCAAATGGGCCCATTTCTCTTCCATGATTCATCATTCTAAGCATATGCACGACCACTTGGCCCAAAGGGAAGTATTTTCTAATTTTTTATTTATTTATTTGAATTATTATTTATATTAATTCATTTAAATCATTAAAATATATGAAAAATATCTAATATGCCTTAACAAATCCTTTTATACATGTTTTGCCATCAAGATTTCGTGCACATACTGATTAGGAAGAATTGGATTGATTTGAGCATAATTGATACAAAAACCATGTGAAAAAGATTGAAAATATAATGGAAAAAAATCAAATCTTCAATCCATGATTACAAGAGATTTTGTTGAATTTTGTTAACCTAATAGCTTCCATACAAATACATGAACCAAAACCTAATGCAAAGAGACTGAAAGCTGCGCAAAAGAACACATTACACACTTGAAATTTTGGCCAAAAATCTCAATACTGAAAATCAATTTGCAGGTGATTTCAAGCCAAGATTCTCATCCCATTGGCTTCCTGAAGCTCCAAGGAAACGATTCCAATCCAGATCATCCATTATAACGCCAAGAATTGGTAAAACGAGGGCCAACTGTATCAAGGAAAACTCATAATCATACATCACGATTCATGCATCCATTATCACTTTTAATGCTTGATTTACATTCCTTGTAAAGTTCTAAAGCTAACCATTGTATTTAATTGGATTATTATGCATCATATGTGATTTCACCATAGTCGATTTCTAGGGTTTTGCAGGACTGGAATTTAGGGCTTTTCACCCAAGGAGAAATTAAGACTCAAGACTATTGCCATTAGACTCAGCATATCCAGACGAAGAGATCCCAACCCTCGCGCTCAATTTATGAGCGTCGAGGAGCTATTCGCTATTTTCTGGTAGCGTGCCTAAGAAAACGCATCCAAAACCGTGGCCTATGTGTTTTTGTTTTCAGGCACGCGAGGAAGACGAAGCCGTGGCAAACTATGATTCGTTGGTTTGAATTTTCGCGCTTTAATCCACTAACCCTTTGTTTTATTCTTATAATATTTATTGATTATTTATATATCAAACGCGCTAAGTTGGTTCAGCTGGAAAAGGATGGTGATTGCAACGTTCAAGACCTGGGTTCGAATCCCAGGTCTATCTTATTTCCTATATTATTTTGCAAACTACGTTCCCATGCAATACTGGTATTAAGACGCATCATATGCCCCAGACCAAGCCTTGCCACGTCCATCTGGAGATCTAATCAAAGGCTGAGATTGGAAGCACACCCTGAACCCTAGTCAAAAGAGCCACATGGCGCCTGGAAAGTCAACGAATTCTGAAGGTCATTGGGCCAGATTTGCTTGGACAATACCTCCACTTTAGGGCCTGAACCCCCCCTGGTTTGCAATCTTCTTTCTTTTTATTTTATTTTTAATTATTATTTTATTTTCTTCATTGTTTTAATTTAATTAATTATATTTTTTCACAAAAATACAAAAATACATAAAAATTCAGAAAAGACAAAAAATGCAATAAATATTTTAGTTTAATATTTTCTTGTAAATAAATGCTTGGAATTTAATTAGTTTAAAATAGGTTTTAATATTAATTCTTTTCACAATAAAAATCTAAAAAAATGAAGAATTAGGTTTAATAAATTTTATTCCTTTTTAATTTTCCTTTTTACCCTAATATTATTTATTTATTTATTTTCATAAATTAATTGTACATAAATAATTTAGGTTTAAATTAGGTTAAATATTAATACTTTCATAATAAATTTAAAAGCCATTAGACTTAGGGTTTGCATTCAATTTTAATTTTCATTAATTCTCTTTTTCATTAAATCCTAAAAATACCAAAAACATTCTTTTTTTAATTATTAATTAATTCATTAATTCAATATTTTTGCAAAAAGGGTCCAACGCCCTCGTTTCGATAATTCTTTTATTTCGCACATTTATTTTACGTCGTTTAAATAATTATGTATCTGTCCCAAAGCCTTGTATTTACATCTCGCACTTTTCTTTTAATTGCTTTATTTATTCTTCTGTCAAATCGGGTCCGGTTTAATTTTGGCGATGTGGACCCGCGCCATTTGTAATAGTTTAGAATTTATTTTTCCCGCAAATATTAACTGTTAAACAAAGCATGCAAGAATGAATGGACAAAAATAAAAACAAACGCTAGATCACCAATAACATGACAAGATAAAATATCTGAATCTGACACACAAATCACACACCACCCCTAGGGTACGCCTCACTGTTGCCTTGCCTCGAAAGGTGATCGTCGAGTAGAGGATGTCTTAGTAAGTCCTCATGATCCGGGAACCTGGCATGAGGGTAGCTTCTAAGGTGTCTTCCTATTGCTCTGGTGATCACCATGTCCCGACCCTCGAATTGACCCGAACACCTCCAACGGTGGTGCTACCTACCTCTCAATGGTGGGATGGCACTACTTTAAAGGACATTTACACAGACGAATTCCTTAGGGTAGGTAGACGACTCTAGATACTTGCTCTAATTTCAAAACAAAATTCAAAAATACTTTTCACACCAACACATTTTCAAAAGCTTTCGAAAGCATTTTTTCAAACACTCTTGAGGACCGATACAAGAGTCGAACTGGAATTTTCAAAGAAACCTTTTTTAAACCCACAGTTGAAAAGCAAACAAACCATTTTTGAAAACACAATGAGCAAGTATCTAAGAGCCCATGGATAACCATGGATAGAAAGGGTGCTAACACCTTCCCTTTCTATAATCTACCTCCCGAACCGAGAGCAATCTCTATAAGGAATTTTTCTGTGCTTTTGTCCTTTCCATTTGGAGAAAATAAAAGACGGTGGCGACTCTTGCTTCCGCGACATTTCGCGATCCAGCGTTAAACAGTCAGTTCCAGATCCACCGATCACAGAACTGGCGACTCTGCTGGGGAGATTTTTAAAGTGAGGTGTACCTTAGGGTTAGTTCATAACTGTGTTTTCAATTGTATTGACTTGTCTGCTTTAAATTTGTGGGTTGCCTGGGAGTTACATAGATCCTAACCCGGATCTGGGGATACCCTGTTTAGGTAGCATAAGCTGTGAGGGACCTGTCCGGCGTAGACCGACACGGGTGAAGCAATGGCTACGTTGGTGTGGCACCTTGGTCTGTACCGATATCCCTTGTGTTGCAACGAGGAGAATATGGGTCTTCTAAGGAGTCATTAAGCACCAACAACCTTAGAACCTTAAATGACACAACTTGGCCATTAGAACAGTAGCAGTATGCTACGCCCATTGAGGCTAAGCTCTCGTGATGGTTCTGGCTGCAAGAAAAGATTGCGATGCTGGAGTTATGACCGATTGAGGTTAGTCAATGATATTGGGATCCTCTAAGAACCCGGTTACTTTTGATTAGGACAGGTATGAACCAACCAACTTCAAGAGGGTAATACCCAGACCTCATGCTGGCCTAAACTCTAAGGGCTTCTCTGGTGTGACTTGTGTGCCTTCATACTTGATTAATTGCATGCTTGTTATCTGACACATAAGCTACTTGCAGGTTTTGTTTATAGTCCTTAACTGGGACTCATAACAGGGTTTACTAGGTCTCTTACAGGTTTTGTTTATAGTCCTTAATTGGGACTCATAACAAAATATACTGAGTTTCTTGCAGGGTTTGTTTATAGTCCTTAATTGGGACTCATAACAGGGTTTACCTACATTACCCCATGCATAGCATAACATCATACCATTGCATACATCCTAACCCATTTCAAGGATCTCAAGGGCTTGTGATGCAGGTCATGGTGAATCAACTACCCCAGCAAGGGGCAAAGAGGATTTATTTTCCTCTAGACAAAGTTGTCAGGGGCTATGACCCACTGGATATGGTGAGCCTTTGACCCTTGAAGAAGGACTCTCAACAACATGAAGTACCTTCAATCAAGTTACCGGTTTCCAACTCTAACAAGTTTCTCTGTTTACCCCGCGAGGTCCTTGAAAACATTACATGCATGTCATACATCTCATTGCATTGCAGGTATCCCTTTGACAGGTTGCTTACCCTTCTTCGCTGTTTATTTCAGCCGATCGTCATGAATCCTGAATCATCAGCTGAGCAGTCCATCAAGGCCCTCCAGGCTCAGAACGCCCAGTTCCAAGGGCTGATCATGAATTTGACCCAGGGGCAGCAAGATCTGAAGGCTTTGCTCTTGAAAAAGGACAAGAAGAAGAAAAGGACTGTTTTGTTCAGCCCTAGACGCAGATCTGGGAGTGCACCGCAGATTGAAACTGAGAGGACAACTCCATCTGTGAAGGAAGGTAGTCATCAGGGGGGAAGGGTTCCCAGTCCAGTGGTCTCCGACAACGAGACAGATTTCAACGACGAACAATACCCTCCTGCCGAAGACAAGTACAAACAGTTGGAGGATAGGCTGAATGCTATGGAGATCCAACAGGTACCTGGGCTGGATTTTGGAGAGCTGGGTCTGTCAACTGGTGTGATTATTCCTCGGAAGTTCAAAGCACCATCCTTCTCTAAGTATGACGGGGCGTCTTGTCCCAAGCTGCACTTAAGGTCCTATGTTCGGAAGATTCAACCATATACGGTGGACAAGAATTTATGGATCCACTTCTTCCAGGAGGGTCTTTCAGGGACTCATCTCGAATGGTTCTATCAGCTGGATGGGACCAAGGTTCGTAACTGGGAGGAGTTGGCTACTGCTTTCTACAAGCAGTATCAATATAATGCCGACCTTGCTCCTACGCGTACCCAACTCCAGGGTATGTCGTTAGGATCAAGTGAATGTTTTAAAGAATATGCGCAGAAATGGAGGGATCTTGCTGGAAGAGTACAACCACCTCTGACTGATCGGGAACTTGTCGATATGTTCTTGGGGACCCTGTCTGGTCCGTTCTATAACCACCTAATTGGGAATTCGTCTGTTGGATTCACAGATCTTATCTTGACTGGAGAGCGAATAGAAGCTGGTATCCGGTCTGGGAAAATTCAAGAGGCTGCACCTTCTGATAAAAAACCTCATCATGGAAAGAAAGAATCCAATGCTGTGCACGGTAAAAAGAGCCGTCATAAGGTAGGGGCAATCCAGATCTCCAATCCTGGACCTGCTCAACAAGGACAGGGGCAGCAGAGCAAGGAGAAACGACAGTATACCAAACTCAACATGTCGCTGGATCAAGCACTGCAACAAATGTTGAAGGCAGGGCTGATCACCTTAAGGGCTCCTCTTCGGAATCCGAATACTTCTGCACCCAACTATCATCCCAATGATAGGTGCGCATATCACTCTGATAGCCCGGGGCATACTACGGACAACTGCTGGCCTCTCAAGAACAAGATTCAAGACATGATCGACGCCGGGGAGATTCAGTTTGAAGTGCCTGAGACTCCGAACATAATCACTGCTCCGTTGCCCAATCATTGAAGCCTTTTGTTTATTTGAATTTTTGAGTTGTATTTTTCTTTGCTTATACAAACAATTAATGTCATAGCAAACTCTTTTATTCTATCAATGCATCGCATACGTCTGTTTTGGGAATTAATACAATTGTTTTCATATTTTTTCTGATGATCAACTCTTAATTAATAATTCTAAGCCTCTTGAGGGAGGATGACGAAAACGATACCGCAATCATTACAGTATGCTTTTGAACAGACCCCGCTGATGAGGTACAGACATTGTTTCAATTCCTAAACACTGGAGTTATAAGGAAGATAATCCCTCGTCAACCCATCTGAGCCAAAGAAGTAGGAGTTTTTCTTTTTCGAAATTTAAAACCCTTAATCATAACCTGGGGAAGGGTAGTTCTTCTCAGTTGATCCAAGTGCACAATGAATGGCACCAAATGAGTCTTTCCAAAAACAAAAGACAGTGATGGTTCAGAACAATCATAAGGACAGACAGTCATTATCAAAAACAAAAGCCCAAAAAGTCAAAACCTATAAAAGGGACTTACGAAACTGGGGCATCCCGCTGACTGTAATTCCGAAAAAGGAAACAGTTCAGGCAAAAAAGAAAGGGATAACAAAAATCAAGAAAGAGGTCTTACAAACCCTCAACAAAAAAGGAATGACTGCCTATTCAAAATAAGTTATCAACATCCGAACCATCACCGGAAAATCAGAGCAAAGACTCAAATAAGGTCTAACGCACGATCAGCTGAGTTTAGGATTGAAGAACATCACGAAGAGCGGGTGGGTACAAATAATTTGAGCCTTTATCCTTTGTTTCTTAAACCGTGAACCAGGCCACGTTATAACCCTTAAAAGTCCTAGCTGAAGCATGGGTTAGCTCGAAAGCATACTGTCACGAAAGGTATCCTGACTCCTTAAGGCCTACGGTAAATACGGAGTTGACATCACGTTTTATAAACATTCACTTGTTTTATGAAAAAAGAATGCATTTTCAAAATCTTCGAGACAGACATAAGCTTTGCATTTTTAACATAACTTTGTTTACATATAACTTTTTGTTTGAACATCAGGAAAATTCGCACAATGAAAGTCTAATGAACAAGAGTATCTCCAATCAAGGGGCATGGCATGACTATTGTCCATCATCTGGGGCAGTCCAATCAAGATTCGAAGAATCTCTCAAAAGGCCAAATGGCCTGGGGAAAATCTCCGCCTGAGTCACTGGGGGCATTCAACAACGAATCTTGCACGATCAGACACCTTCTGGTAATATGGCAACACAAACAGCCAGGGGCATCTACCTGCATTCTAAGAGCGTGGACATAGCCGGAAAATACGACGCAAAATCAAAGACCCACTAGGTTGACATACCTAGGCAAAAATAAGGGCTTCCTGGCGAACCAAAAGGGTTCGGGCAAAATGAGGGATGAAATGAAAAAAATCTGTACACCCGGCAAGTCGAAAACCTGAAAAGGCGGCTTGGGCAAAAATGGGTATCCCGGTGGACTGAAAACCCGAAAGGGCGGTCCAGGCAAAAGTTAGGGATCAAAGCGTACGACTATGTCCTGTCATCTTATCACCTGCCTACCAGAAGAAGGTTTGTCCATCAACAACTATCAGCACCCCACAAGTGCCTCCCCCATAGAAACAGGGGCAATAATGGGTGGTCTAAGCAATCTGATTGTTCTGTCCTCCAGGGTGTCAAGGTAGGGTCCGTTGAAGAACATAACCAATACAGTTCAATACTTCCCCAAGAGAGTCTAGTCTAATTCCCCAGGAAAGTTGGAATCATCTCCCCAAGCAGTAAGCTTATCCCCAGTAAGTTACGGAAGCTTACCCTCGCAGAGCATGAACGCATCGTCCGGCTTTATTTAAAGAGTTATTTCCTTAACAGGATATAACTGGGTTATCCTCAGCCAAAAGCCACGGAAAGATCGTCGTCGACAGAATCTTCTTATCCCCAGCGAAGTCTATCAGCACTTCCAATACAGCAGAGATATCCTCAGCAAGTCATTCTCAACAATTCAGCAAAAGCATCTCTATCCCCACAGAATATCACTCCCCAGCATGGTCGCTAGAGTATCTTTTCTCCCCGCAGAATCCTCCATTTTGCCAAGTTTATTCCACAATGGAGTCATCTTCTCCTACCGGTATTCTTGCAGCTATTATCCCCAGCGGAAGCAAAACCTATTCTTCAACGTCAGCCCAGGATTGACTTCCCGGCACCCGTCAAGGATTTATTTTCTTAGACAAAAATACACTCATAAACATCACATCGTCATGCATATGCATCATACTACACGAATCTCATTAATTTTGAAGACATACAGTTCATGCATCATGATTTTGCATACAATTATGTTTTGCCTTTTCAGGAAAAAGATCAATACAAAAATGATTACTATCAACTATCGCAATTCCTTCTAGATATAGTTTCAGATATGACCCAGATATGGTGACGTTCTGATGCTGCTTCCAGATTTCCTTCTAGATATAGTTTCAGATATGACCCAGATATGGTGACGTTCTGATGCTGCTTCCAGATTCCCTTCTAGATATAGTTTCAGATATGACCCAGATATGGTGACGTTCTGATGCTGCTTCCAGATTTCCTTCTAGATATAGTTTCAGATATGACCCAGATATGGTGACGTTCTGATGCTGCTTCCAGATTCCCTTCTAGATATAGTTTCAGATATGACCCAGATATGGTGACGTTCTGATGCTGCTTCCAGATTTCCTTCTAGATATAGTTTCAGATATGACCCAGATATGGTGACGTTCTGATGCTGCTTCCAGATTTCCTTCTAGATATAGTTTCAGATATGACCCAGATATGGTGACGTTCTGATACTGCTTCCAAATTTCCTTCCAGATATAGTTTCAGATGTAAACCAGATATGGTGACGTTCTGATGCTGCTTCCAGATTTCCTTCTAGATATAGTTTCAGATATGACTCAGATATGGTGACGTTCTGATACTGCTTCCAGATTTCCTTCCAGATATAGTTTCAGATGTAAACCAGATATGGTGACGTTCTGATACTGCTTCCAGATTTCCTTCCAGATATAGTTTCAGATATGACCCAGATATGGTGACGTTCTGATGCTGCTTCCAGATCTCCTTCCAGACATAGTCCAGATGTAAACCAGATATGGCGACGTTCTGACACTTATTCCAGTTGAAGACATTTCAAGACCTAGACCGGTTCAGTTAATCGACCCTAAGATTCTCTATTGTTATCCCATCCAAGGCCTTCTCTAGTCCGGCTAAATCGACTCCCCAACAGATTTTTCTGATGAAGACTCAGTAGAAGTTATCTCAGATGTTTCCCTCTCCGACGGTGAGTGTGAGGTGATAGTCTCTTGTGGTACCCTCTCCGACGGTGTGTGAGGTGGTAAGTCCTTTTCAGATGTTTCCCTCTCCGACGGTGTGTGAGGTGGAAAGTCCTTTTCAGATGTTTCCCTCTCCGACGGTGAGTGAGGTGATCATTCCTTTCAGATTATAATTGCCTATGGTTCTCTTCCCAATACTGCGAAGATAATAATTCCCATCAAGATTTTCTCAACGAGCGTTGTTGAAGTTAAAATCACCCAAGGTTCTCTTACCATTCATGCTAAGGCAGTAACCATACCTGGTTCATTCATCGCCGTTTGAAGCTCCAGATTCAGCTCCTGTAACCAGTCAGGACACATCTATACCAAGCATCTGAAAACCAACTCCTGCAACGTGTCAGGTACTCATTTTTCGTTTTGCAGGTATGCAGGTTCTCGCTAAGGAATCTCCTACGCGATCAACACCCAGATGGCATCTATAAGCCCATCATCCTATCCAGCAACCTCTAAATGGCATTTATAAGCCCATTCCCATCACACTGCCACTATGTGAGCGCAAATTTCTGGGCACTCTAGTGTCCAATCATCTTCTACCCTCGGATTACGAAAGGCACGTCAGCCAATCTGCATCCTCAGGTCTAAGAAGATTGAACAGGGGCAACTGTTGTACCCCAAAATTTGCCCTCCCATATTTTTCAAGAAAATTGCCAAGTCAAGTCACAGAGTTCCCCAAGAGTTGCACAGTGCAAAGATCTCCTATACAGTCAAGATTAGGGTTTGTGTTCTGATCAGGAAAATGAAGTTTTCAAGGGCCCAATCAAGTCTCCCATGCCTACAAATATGGGCAAGTATCCTTATATCAAGTTTCAAGGCATTCAGCTCAAAATTGCACAGTCAAAACCCTAAATTGCACTACAGTCAACTGTAGGGGCAAAATGGTCATTTGGCAGTCAAAAGTTCAAATTTTTGGTCAACATATCATTTTGAAGCCACAAACATCATTTGATCAATGCTTGATCATGATTCTCAAAATTTGGCTCAGAAAATCATCAAGATGCAAAAGTTTCCTTATTTGGACAGTTGAAAAAGTCAACTGAAATTGACCAGGGCATAACTTTCACATGGATTATCAGAAAAATTCCATCCAAAGCTCATTTTGAAGAGAAAGACATTTCCTACAACTCATATTCATACTTCAAGTCCAAGAAATGCTCTCACAAAAAGTTATCAATTTCAACATTATAGGTCATTTTCAAAAGTCAACAAAAAGGGACTTTAAGTCAAAGACCATAACTTGAGATTGGTAAATCAAAATGACATGGGACCAAAGGCATTGGTTAGAGGACTCAAAGACCTTTCCAAAATGTCCAAGAACATGAGAAAAGCTTAAAAATTGAGCAAGTTATGCCTTGTGGAAGTTGGGAAATATTTGGATATTTTGAAAAGTCAACTTTGATCCAAAAGACCTAAAATTGCAAATGGGCCCATTTTTCTTCCATGATTCATCATTCTAAGCATATGCACGACCACTTGGCCCAAAGGGAAGTATTTTCTCATTTTTTATTTATTTATTTGAATTATTATTTATATTAATTCATTTAAATCATTAAAATATATGAAAAATATCTAATATGCCTTAACAAATCCTTTTATACATGTTTTGCCATCAAGATTTCGTGCACATACTGATTAGGAAGAATTGGATTGATTTGAGCATAATTGATACAAAAACCATGTGAAAAAGATTGAAAATATAATGGAAAAAAATCAAATCTTCAATCCATGATTACAAGAGATTTTGTTGAATTTTGTTAACCTAATAGCTTCCACACAAATACATGAACCAAAACCTAATGCAAAGAGACTGAAAGCTGCGCAAAAGAACACATTACACACTTGAAATTTTGGCCAAAAATCTCAATACTGAAAATCAATTTGCAGGTGGTTTCAAGCCAAGATTCTCATCCCATTGGCTTCCTGAAGCTCCAAGGAAACGATTCCAATCCAGATCATCCATTATAACGCCAAGAATTGGTAAAACGAGGGCCAACTGTATCAAGGAAAACTCATAATCATACATCACGATTCATGCATCCATTATCACTTTTAATGCTTGATTTACATTCCTTGTAAAGTTCTAAAGCTAACCATTGTATTTAATTGGATTATTATGCATCATATGTGATTTCACCATAGTCGATTTCTAGGGTTTTGCAGGACTGGAATTTAGGGCTTTTCACCCAAGGAGAAATTAAGACTCAAGACTATTGCCATTAGACTCAGCATATCCAGACGAAGAGATCCCAACCCTCGCGCTCAATTTATGAGCGTCGAGGAGCTATTCGCTATTTTCTGGTAGCGTGCCTAAGAAAACGCATCCAAAACCGTGGCCTATGTGTTTTTGTTTTCAGGCACGCGAGGAAGACGAAGCCGTGGCAAACTATGATTCGTTGGTTTGAATTTTCGCGCTTTAATCCACTAACCCTTTGTTTTATTCTTATAATATTTATTGATTATTTATATATCAAACGCGCTAAGTTGGTTCAGCTGGCAAAGGATGGTGATTGCAACGTTCAAGACCTGGGTTCGAATCCCAGGTCTATCTTATTTCCTATATTATTTTGCAAACTACGTTCCCATGCAATACTGGTATTAAGACGCATCATATGCCCCAGACCAAGCCTTGCCACGTCCATCTGGAGATCCAATCAAAGGCTGAGATTGGAAGCACACCCTGAACCCTAGTCAAAAGAGCCACATGGCGCCTGGAAAGTCAATGAATTCTGAAGGTCATTGGGCCAGATTTGCTTGGACAATACCTCCACTTTAGGGCCTGAACCCCCCCCCTGGTTTGCAATCTTCTTTCTTTTTATTTTATTTTTAATTATTATTTTATTTTCTTCATTGTTTTAATTTAATTAATTATATTTTTTCACAAAAATACATAAAAATTCAGAAAAGACAAAAAATGCAATAAATATTTTAGTTTAATATTTTCTTGTAAATAAATGCTTGGAATTTAATTAGTTTAAAATAGGTTTTAATATTAATTCTTTTCACAATAAAAATCTAAAAAAATGAAGAATTAGGTTTAATAAATTTTATTCCTTTTTAATTTTCCTTTTTACCCTAATATTATTTATTTATTTATTTTCATAAATTAATTGTACATAAATAATTTAGGTTTAAATTTGGTTAAATATTAATACTTTCATAATAAATTTAAAAGCCATTAGACTTAGGGTTTGCATTCAATTTTAATTTTCATTAATTCTCTTTTTCATTAAATCCTAAAAATACCAAAAACATTCTTTTTTTAATTATTAATTAATTCATTAATTCAATATTTTTGCAAAAAGGGTCCAACGCCCTCGTTTCGATAATTCTTTTATTTCGCACATTTATTTTACGTCGTTTAAATAATTATGTATCTGTCCCAAAGCCTTGTATTTACATCTCGCACTTTTCTTTTAATTGCTTTATTTATTCTTCTGTCAAATCGGGTCCGGTTTAATTTTGGCGATGTGGACCCGCGCCATTTGTAATAGTTTAGAATTTATTTTTCCCGCAAATATTAACTGTTAAACAAAGCATGCAAGAATGAATGGACAAAAATAAAAACAAACGCTAGATCACCAATAACATGACAAGATAAAATATCTGAATCTGACACACAAATCACACACCACCCCTAGGGTACGCCTCACTGTTGCCTTGCCTCGAAAGGTGATCGTCGAGTAGAGGATGTCTTAGTAAGTCCTCATGATCCGGGAACCTGGCATGAGGGTAGCTTCTAAGGTGTCTTCCTATTGCTCTGGTGATCACCATGTCCCGACCCTCGAATTGACCCGAACACCTCCAACGGTGGTGCTACCTACCTCTCAATGGTGGGATGGCACTACTTTAAAGGACATTTACACAGACGAATTCCTTAGGGTAGGTAGACGACTCTAGATACTTGCTCTAATTTCAAAACAAAATTCAAAAATACTTTTCACACCAACACATTTTCAAAAGCTTTCGAAAGCATTTTTTCAAACACTCTTGAGGACCGATACAAGAGTCGAACTGGAATTTTCAAAGAAACCTTTTTTAAACCCACCGTTGAAAAGCAAACAAACCATTTTTGAAAACACAATGAGCAAGTATCTAAGAGCCGATGGATAACCATGGATAGAAAGGGTGCTAACACCTTCCCTTTCTATAATCTACCTCCCGAACCGAGAGCAATCTCTATAAGGAATTTTTCTGTGCTTTTGTCCTTTCCATTTGGAGAAAATAAAAGACGGTGGCGACTCTTGCTTCCGCGACATTTCGCGATCCAGCGTTAAACAGTCAGTTCCAGATCCACCGATCACAGTATTGTTTGTAAAAATCTGCAGCAAGATCTTCCCAGTTATGAACATTGGCTCTTTCTAACTGATATAACCAATCAAGTTGAGTTCCAGACAGACTGTCTTGGAAGAAGTGTACCCATAAGTTTTTGTCAGTGGTATGGAGCTGGATTTTCCTCACATAGGACCAGAGATGCATTTTAGGGCATGAAACTCCGTCATATTTGGCGAACACATGTGCTTTGAATTTTGGAGGACTGACAATCCCTGATACTAAACCCAATTCCTCAAAGTCCAAGCCAGGCACTTTCTGGATCTCCATTGCGCTCAATCGTTCCTCGAGATGTTTATACTTGTCATCAGTTGGAGGGTATTGTTCTTCAGAATAGTCTTATTCTTCCTCTTCCTCTTCTGATTCTGATGGGACAACTGTTTCCTTGCCTTTCCCATCTTGATTGTCTCTTTCACCAGATGTCGTTGCAAAGTTTAAGGTCCTTATTGTCTGTCCATGAAATCTTCTTCCCATGTTTAGGACTCCGGTTACCTTCTTTGTCTTCTTTTTCTTTTCCTCAGCCAGCAAAGTCTTCAACTCTTCTTGTCCTTTGGCCAGAGTCAAGAACAAATGTTAAAACTGTGCATTCTGAGCTTGGAGATCCTTCACCGTTTGCTCGAGATCCATCTTACTGAAATAAACAGTAGAGAGATGAGGAGACTTGTTGCAAGAAACCTGCTTATGCTATGATGAATGGTAAATGCGTATGCAATGAGTTCAAGGATTTTAAGATTCAAATTCGTTTTATACAAAAAGGAAACACACGTTATATTAATAGATTAAAGCTTTAGTACAATGATGCCTTCTTGGTCAAAATAGATACAATAAACTCTAAGATAAAAAAGTAGTGTGCATCCTCTTTGGTGCAATGTAGGCATTCAGAGTCTGCTCCTCATGAAGTAGCCTAGTGAGTTCCAAAACCTTCTTCTCGCTTGCATAGAATTGGGCTTCAAAGGTATCTCTCTCCCCCTTGAGTTGTATCCAATCCCTTTGTAGGTCTTCAAGAGAGGTAGGCATGTCAGGATGTAGGATAGTGTATGGAAAATCTCCTTCCATGACATGCTCAATGATTACCGGGAGAATGGAGGGGTAAGGCATCATAAGAATCTGAGCACGAGTTCGTACCCATTTGAGGTAAGGCTCAAGAGGGATGGAATTTTTATGCCCCAAAGTCTTTCTATCTACCTTGTTTAACATCCTCCAAGCTCGAATAAATCTCTGGCGAAGACCTTGATCGTCGTTGTCATAGTCAAATACCAAACCTTGAATCGGCATCTCATGTGGGCCATCCCTTCGGGCGTAACCAAACTGTCTTAAGGCTAAGCAAGGGTTGTAGGTGATACCTCCCCTAATGCCAAGTAAAGGGACATTAGGAAATTCACCATAACGGTCGACAATAGTAACATTCTCTATGGATCGGGAGCACCAATGAATATCTGAATGTTTGAGCGTCATCAACCTTTGTGACCACCTTGAACCTTGCTCATTCTTTAATACAGATTGGGGAAGATGCGAAATAAACCATCTTGCCAAGAGAGGAGTGCAACACATAAGGACACCTCTTTTCCTCATTGTGCGAGTGTGAAAAGATTGTAGGTATCCCCTAGTAATGTAGGCACAGCGTTCACATCTATGAGTTGGCCAGGATTTGGAAACAACACCATCCCATAGATGAGGAGATCCACAATTTCCTCAAAGGCTTGCAGATCCAAAGAATTCCAACAACTTTAGGCTTTCTCAAACAGGAACTTTTCTAGGAAACCTTTGACACCACTCCTTGTTTCCCAATGAGTTATGACATCAGATGAGTGCAAGTGTAGAGCTTGAGTAATCTCTTCTGGTTTTGGGTCTCTTTCTGTACTGTTAAAAGGTAGTTGGTTGAGAATGGGAATCTCAAGAGTTGGGAGAATTCTTCCAAAGTAGGCACAAGTTGATAGTCGGGAAATGTGAAGCAATGGTGTAAAGGATCAAAGAACTGAAAGAGCACCTTCATCATGTCCTCATCTGTGTTAGAGGTGACCAAGTTGAGTAGGCGACCATGTCTCTTGGTGAATGGAGAGTTTTCAGGAATCCTTGAAGCTAGCTCCCTGAGTTGTGGAGGGATCCTTACAAGATTGACTTGAATAGTTTTCCTGCGAAGTGAATCCATATCCTACAAAACAAGAACAAAGATGAATCCCAAAAATCCTTTAAATAGATAGTGAATGTATATGATGTTCATGATGTTCATGATGTTATGTACAAGTATGTATATACAAACAAAGCAAACAGATCCTTAGGTTTAGGTTTGCATAGAGTTTTATAGGTAAGTACCCTCTTAAAGTTTAGTTGGCTCAAACCTGTCCTAGTAATAGTAACCGGATTCTAAGGAGCTCAATATCACTGGTTTGTTTCCTTGGTCATTATTTGAGCACAAGCCTCTTTAATGGAGACTGGAATATCCCGAGAAACCAAACCTCAATGAGTGTAGTATCGAGTATCTACCAACTTCGGACTACACCAAAGTCGGTTATCTCACTACATCCTAAATGGCCAAGTTGGTCAAGTATAGGTTCTAAAAGTTTATTAGTGCTTCATGACATCACTCAGCGGCCCCTTATTCTCTTTGATTAACTCAAAGGCTACCGGTACCCATAAATATGTCGCACTAACGTAGCTATTGCTTAGACCATGTTGGTATACCCCGCACAGTTTCCACAACGTATTGCTACTTACCTATAATGTATCCCAAATCTGAGTAAAGGATTCAAACCCAAACAAATAACCATAATGTAAAGCATACAAGTCAAACAATGTAAGCAAGTAAATGTGATCTATCCCTAAGGTAACCCCACTTTTAGAATATTCCCCATCAGAGTCTCCAGTTCTGTGATACGGTGGGAGAAATGACTTGAGGTTTTTTATGTTTAATCGCAAATGTTGCAGTTAGCAAGAGTCGCCACCGACTTTTCTTTTATCCAAAATGGAAAGGTGAAAAAGCACAGAAAAGACCTTTGAGATTATTTCTTGAGTTCGGGGTGTAGATTATGAAAAGGGAAGGTATTAGCACCCTTTTCATCCATGGTTTTCCATGGGCTCTTAGTTACTTGCTAGATCACTTGTTTTTTGTTTGAAATTGTGCTTTGTGTGGTTTTTGAAAGTATTTTGTAAAGAGGCCATTGTTTAGGCAATCTTTGTAATGATTCTCGTTCGTAAGAATGTATACAAAGATGTTTGATCTTTTGAAAATGTTTTCAATTTTGTAAGATGTTTGAAAGTGTATGTGATTGTTTTGAAAATAGCAAGGATGTTTATTTTGAAATGGAGCAAGTAATTAGGAGAAATCTACCTACTTAAATGTCTTTCTTGTTCATTTTCTTTTCCTTTGACATTGTTGTCTTGCCATTGATTTGGTAAGCAACTCTATCTTTGGATGTAAACGGGACGGGCGTGGGTCATTGTATGACCATGATTAGCAATGTTGCAAAGTATCTTAGCATTCTTTTTTGAGGGACTAAGATCATTTGTAAGGCAACTTAGATAGCGTCATCGAGGGACTATTCTCATGTGTTTGCTTGCTTTTTCTGAGATACCTTACATGCGTAAAATGGCCATTTTGCAAGGTAACCAAGTGGATTTTACCCTAGGGGTGCTTGTTTGCAAGTGTGTTGTTTTCATGCTTATTTTTGTCTTGAGTTAAGGTTTTTCTAAGTATTGATTTTAGTCTTTCCATACAAACCTTAATTACTAGCAATTGTACATAAAGCAATAAATTGCGGAATTTTAATGTTACTACGCTATTACAACATTTGTGGGGAGGGGGTATACAATTTGTAAACGGGGATTGCAAGAATTTAAACCTAATTAGTCTATTACAACCATATTGAATTGGTATGAAACATACAAGGAATTCAAATAAATACTAAGTATAAAAATGAATAAATGTATAAGGATGCAAAAATGTAAACAAAATGAATTTTGTTTGATTTTTTTATATTAAAAAAAAAGACTTTTTGTCTTAACCTAATTTAAATAAAGAAAAATGGTTAATTAAGTTTGAATTTATTAAGAAAAAGATTTTTAAAAGAAATCCTTGTTCTATTAATTAATCAAAAGAAAATAATTTAAGGAAAGTATTTTTTGGCATTTTTTATCTTGAAAATATTTATAGCATTATAAAATATTTTTAGTCTCTTTTTTTTATTAAAATAATATATTCTAAATGGTGTGAAGAAAAATAAATAAATAATGCAATATTTATAATATTTACTTAATAAATAAATAAAGTGTGAAGAAATAAAAAAATATTTTTATTTATGGAAAAAATAAAATAAGTCAAACTATAAAATATCATTTTTGCATTTTTTTATCATTTTTTAGTATTTAGAAAATATATTTGAGAAAATAAAAAAATATAAAATGAAGAAATAAAAAAAAATTGGGCCAGGGTGCAAATATGAAACAAGGGGGAGGAAGGTTAGAAAAAAAAAAGTCAGGCCCAGGAGTGGAAGGCCCATGCGTTTGTTTGCTGGAACAAAAAAAAGACAAAAATGTAAAAAATTGCAAAAAGGCAGCGCTGAGGTTCGAACCCATGGCCTCTACCAATAACGCGCGCTGCCTTACCACTGGGGTGGCTGTACATCCGTTAACTTAAATGAAAGAATAAATACATAAGGTAAAACGTCTCCATGACTTGTACTTCGTCTTCAACCTTCAGCCAGCCGGACCACCTGTATCTCATTTGTTTCTCAACAAAAATTGAAAATGCAAACATGAAAGTTGTGCTATTTTTCCTCACGAATCCAACCATATAACTTATGTAAGCTAAAAGTTAAAGATGAAGATTAATTTTGATGGCCCTAAATTGAAACCTAATTTTTTTCAGAAAGTTCAAATCTAAAATTCTTTACACACTGCCAATATAAATGAAAAATATGGACATGGTTAGCTTTAGAGCAATGATATCTACATTTTTACTTCAGAATGTATGCACAGAGGATGCTTGTATCAATATATTGAAGTTAGAAAACTTACCTCTTGCAGATGGATTCGTGTATGGAGTTTGATAAAGCTTTGAGGTGCCCTAAGAATCTGTTTAGCTTGCCTGAACCTCCTTGAGTATATTCTAACTCCTACTTTGCTTTGAAAGTCCCTGAATCTCCCTACTCAAGTCAACCTGCAAGCTTGATGTTTGAAAATGGTGAATAGTGATGGAGGGGTTACATTCTTGAAACAGGGGCTTGGATCACTTGTGTATGATGTATGTAAGGTGTTTGAATGATTAAGAAACAAAACGCACGAGTGGAAATGCAGATGGAGAGTTTTGATTTAAAACTGTCAAGTTGAGCAGTCTTGTGCAGTAAGGGTGTTTGGGGGAGTTTTAGGATGCTCCAAATTATCCCTTAGCTTGAAATAAACTTGTTAATATGTATGGAAAAAATTAGAGCATAAAATCACTCCAGGCTTCTGAGTTATAGGGTTATGGCTCTATAACTTGCTTTTGAAGAAAAGTGAAATGATAAATCTCAAATGTTGGACAAGTATGTCCTGAGCTTATTTAGGTCTTAGACACCTTGATTTTAGATTGTAGGGGTTGTGTGTGAAGAAAGAACAAGTTAGAAGCTCAAGACAAGTTGACTTTGTGATTAAAGAAAATTTTCAAGAATGGAATGGTAACTTTCTTCCAAAAATGGCAAATTGACTTAGACAATGCTTGGAACACTTGGATAATAGCTCAATTGACTTTTCAGTATACAGTTGACTTTTGATCAGTTGACTACAAAATTCATCTGTCAATCCAATGCACTTGCAATGTTTGAAACCATGTCATTAGGTAAAAATGATGAAATTGGACTCTTGATATCATGCCTTAAACCAATTGATCATTTGTTAGGTCAAAAATCAGAAATTTCCATTTTCCAGTCAAAACCCTAATTTTGACCATTTTGCCCTTTTGGAGATTTGATCAAACTTCTTGAGGAATTGTGGTCCAAACTTGATCAAATGATACATATGGGTTTAAAATGTTGATTTGGATCAAAAATTATGAGGTTTGATTGTAAATTGGCCATGGTTGATTTTTTTCCCCAATACAACTAATTTTTAGGTCAACTGTTCAATTGACTGATAAAAAGTGTGATCCAAGGCTTGAAACTTGACATGAGTAATCTTGGGGGTCCATAATGGTCCATAAAATTCATATTAAGCACTGATAGTTCAAAAATCCTTGTGCAAACTCAAACCCTAATTTTGGTCATCAGTGCCTAAGGAGGTATCTTGAGCTGATCAAACCCTAGTGCAGTCTTGAGCCCAATGAGATCTTGTGAGAAAATTCTTGATAAATGAGAGGGCAAATTTGGGGTACAACAACTGCCCCTGTTTAATCTTCTTAAGCCTAAAGAGTTAGATTGGCGAGTTTCGCCATTCGTGACTCGAATGTGGAAGATGATTGGACACTAGAGTGCCTAGAAATTTGCACTCGGTGATGTGATGGTTGAGGGAATGGGCTTAAAGATGGAATTTGGAGAGGTGATAGAAAGCTGTAGGAGATGGGCTTAAAGATTCCACCCAAAAGTGATTGTTTGTATTGTAATTTGTAAGCTGAAAGAATGAGTATCAGAATGGCGTCTGTGTCTGTAGCGTATCTGAACTGCATCTGGGAGCTAATTTTGAATGAGTATCAAAATGGTGTCAGTGTCTGGAGCGTATCTAAACTGTATCTGAAAGTTGAATCTGAATGAGTATCAGAATGGCATCCGTGTTTGGAGCGTATCTGAACTGTATATGAAAGTTGAATTTGAATGAGTATCAGAATGGCATCCGCGTTTGGAGCATATCTGAACTGTATCTGAGAGTTGAATCTAAATGAGTATCAGAATGGCGTCCGTGTCTGGAGCGTATCTGAACTATATCTGAAAGTTGAATCTGAATGAGTATCAGAATGGCATCCGTGTCTGAAGCGTATCTGAACTATATCTGAGAGTTGAATTTGAATGAGTATCAGAATGGCATCTGTGTCTGAAGCGTATCTGAACTGTATCTGAAAGTTGAATCTGAATGAGTATCAGAATGGAATTTGTGTCTGGAGTGTATATGAACTGTATCTGCAAACTCTAAACATTGTTAATGGTAGTTGTTAATCTTATCCTGAAAAGGGTAAAATGTTAATTAAAATTCAAAGTCATGTTGTATGAAATGTATGATATAATGTGTGATACGGTGGGAGAACTGACTTGAATGTTTTGCGTTTTATCGCAAATGTCGCGATTAGCAAGATTCGCCACCGACTTTTCTTTTATCCAAAAGGAAAGGTAAAAAAGCCCAGGAAAGACCTTTGAGATGTTTTCTTGAGTTCGGGGGGTAGATTATGAAAAGGGAAGGTGCTAGCACCCTTTTCATCCATGGTTTTCCATGGGCTCTTAGTTACTTACTTAGATCACTTGCTTTGCTTTGTTTGAAATGGTGTTTGGTGTGATTTTGAAAGTATTTTTTAAAAGAGGCCATTGTTTAGGCAATCTTTGTAATGATTCTCGTTCGTAAGAATGTATACAAAGATGTTTGTCTTTTGAAAATGTTTTTAATATTTTGCAAGATGTTTTGAAATGTGTGTGTGTTTGTTTTTGAAAATAGCAAGGATTGTTTTAAAATGGAGCAAGTAACTTAGAAGCTATCTACCTACTCAAATATCTTTCTTGTGCATTTTTATTCCTTTGACATTGTTGACTTACCATTGATTTGGTAAGCAAACCTATCTTTGGATGTAAACGGGACGGGCGTGGGTCATCGTATAAGCATGATAGCAATGTTGCCAAGTATCTTAGCATTTTTGAGGGACTAAGATCATCTTGTTTTAGGCAACCTTTGAATAGCGTCATCGAGTTACTATGATCTTATATTTGTTTTGTTTTGCCAAGATACTTCGCATGCGTAACATGGCCATTTTGTTTTAGGCAACCAAGTGGGAGAAACCCTAAGGGTGCTTGTGTGCAAAGTGTGTCATTTTCATGCTTTTGTCTTGCATTTAGGGTTTTCTATTTTGCTTTGTTTTTGTTCTTGTCATGCAAATCCTAATTACTAATCATAGTATATAAAGCGATAAATTGCGTAAAATAAATTAAACTATTACAACAATTTTTATGGGAGGGGGGAATACAAATTTGAATGGGGATTTGCACAAATATAAAGCTAGGTATATTGTTACAACCAAATCGAATGTGCGCGAATTTAAATAAATTAGACAAATATTTAAAATGAAATGCAATATGTTCATGTTAAAAAATGTTGTATGTCTTGTTTTTGTATTAAAAAAATATTTGATTTAAACCTAGAAAAAAAGGAAAAATAATATTTATTTTTGAAAGGGATTAAACCCTAGTTTTCATTTAAAAGAAAATAATGTTCTATATTATTATTTTGTACATTTTTTTGTATAAGAAAATAATAAATAATATTATATATAAATATTAAAAATTAAGTATGTGTAAAAATAAGTATTTATGAGTATAAAATGTATAATAAAAATATTAAGTATTTTTAAATATATTTACAGGTTATTTAAGAAAATAAAATCTATTTATCAAAATAAACTATTTTTCATGTGAGAAAATAATAAATAAAATAAAATAAAAGTGTGAAAATAAATAAATCAATTTTTAATATTTTTTATCATTTAGAAAAAATAAACAAAAGTATTAAATATGAAAATATGAAAAAATACAAAAATATAAAAAACTAGTCAGGGGGTGCAATAGCAAAAACAAAATGGCCCAGGCGCCAAAAAAGCCCAGAACTTCATCCCTGTCCTTTGTCCAGCTTCATGCGCGCGTTTTTAAGTTCAAACTGTACCTTGCTTATGCTTGCATAAAAACAAAAACTCATAACATGAAAAATGTGGTATTTGAGCTCACGATTCCAACCATATAAATTATGTAACCTAACTCTTAAAGATCAAAGAGAATTTTTGAATCCCTAATTCGTGACCTAATTTTCTCAGAGTTTTCAATCTTCAAATTCTCTTAGCACATGTAATATAAATGCAAAGTAATGGTATGTACAACTTCGTTATGATAAGGACTACATTTTTCCTTCACAAATCGTGGCTTGAGGTTGCCTGTATAAGGAGATATAGTTTAATAAAATACCTCTTTCAGCTGGATTCGAGTAGGGCAGTGTAGGGACTTTAATGGAGGCCTGATGATTGTTTGAGCTTCCTTGAACTTCCTTGAACCTATTCCAATGATTATCTGGCTCTGAGGATGGATGGAACTCTCTGACCAAGTCCAACTGCAAGCTTCCAAATTGAAAATGGAAAATGCTGAAACAGGGGTTACAGAACCAGGGTGATGGCTTGGATTGGCTAGGTAGCAAGTGTTTAAGATGTTTGGATTGTTTAAACACAAAACGCATGAGCCAAATGAGAGTTGGTTGTGCTTTTGCAGAATCTGTGAGTTTGAGCAGTTTTGTGGTGTTTTGCAGCTTTAGAGTGTTTCAGGTTCAATCCAAGCGTCCTATGCCTTGTAAGAAGTTTGCATATATGTATATAAATGATCCAAAGTCAACCCTTACTAGCTGTGCAAGCTTTGGACCTTTTTGCAACTTTCCTTGCATTTAAAGTAAAATGAAGTGATTATACTTGCCATGCTTGTACTTGCTTGCTTTAGGGCTGACATGAGTTGGTACACATTGCTTGAGAGCTGTAGAGTTTTCTTGTACCAAGGGACATGTTCAATGCTCAAGATTGACAAAGTTACAAAAGTTCATCTTTATGAAAATGGCATTGTAACCTTTTTGCCCAAAATGGAAATGCATCTTGTGTAAAGTTTCAAAAGCAAAGATAAAGGCTTTAGCTTCTGAGTATGCATTTAATTATGGAGTGTATAGCAAGCTTAGTACCTGTAAAGCAAGATATAACCAGCATAGATTTGATTTGCAACTTGATGCTATGTGAAAATGGCTTGATCAAAAGTGAGAAAATGCCAACTTCCCTTCTTCGATTCTCCCTACTCAAAAATGATCTTGGGGAGTTATTGGACATTTTGGAAATCTTGCAATGTGCTCTATAATACATATTTGAAATGAAATTTGAGATACCTCTTGTAACTAGGTGAAAAATGTCCATGAAGTTGGGTCCAAAACCTGCCTAAATTAGGGCAAAATTTCACTAAGATATTTAGTTCATGGCCCTATATTCACAAATTCATAAGTTGATATCAAAGCATCTTTAGGGAAAAGTTTGTGAAGAAAAGTTGTAGATTTCATGTAGGACTACAACTTTCATGTTGGGAACTTTTCTTGAATCAAAATTCATCATGGTGAAAACATGGTGAAAAGTTGGGAAAAAATAAGAAAAATTTTATACTTGGAAAAATTCTAAGTTATGAAAATTTTCAAATTAAAACCCTAGTTTTCAAATTTGGTTTTCTTGGTGAACAAGTTTCATATTTTGACACATCTTGATTAATTATGACCCTTGGCACTTGATTTTGACCAAAAAGTCAAAGTTTGACTTTTCAGTGTACAGTTGACTTTTGATCAGTTGACTGCAAATTTCATTTGTCAATCCAATGAACTTGAGATCTTTTGAACCATGTAATTAGGTAAAGATGATTCCATTGAACCCTTGAAATCATGCTTGAACTCAATTGGTCATTGGCTAGGTAAAAAATCAGAAATTTCCCTTTCTCAATCAAAACCCTAATTTTGACCATTTTGCCCTTTTGATGATTTGATCAAATTTCTTGAGGAGTTGTGATCCAAAATTGATCAAATGGTACATATGAGTATAAAATGTTGATGTGGATCAAAAATTATGAAGTTTGACTATAAATTGGCCATGGTTGACTTTTCCCCAATACAACTGATTTCTAGGTCAACTGTCCAATTGACTGATAAAAAATGTGGTTCAAGGCTTGAAACTTAACATGAACAATCTTAGGGGTCCAAAATGATGTATGAAAGTCACATGAAGCATTAGTGATCCAACAATCCTTGTGCAAACTCAACCCCTAATTTTGGGTTATCAGTGCAAGATGAGATGTCTCGAACTGACCAAGCCCTAATCTTATCTTGAGTCAAAGAAGTCTTGTGAGAATAGTCTTGATAAATGAGAGGGCAAATTTTTGGGTACAACAGCTTCCCCTGTTCAATTTTCTTGAACCTGAAGAGTTAGATTGGTGAGTTTTTCCATTCGTGATTCGAAGGTAAAAGATGATTGGACACTAGAGTGCCCATAAATTTGCACTCGACAAAGGTGTAGTTGAGGGAATGGGCTTAAAGATGCCATTTGGAGAGGTGATAGAATCTTGTTGGAGATGGGATTGTAGATGCCATCCAAGAATGCTTGTTGAATTGTAAGTTGTAAGTCAAAAGAATAAATATCAGAATGGTGTCCGTATCTGGAACGTATTTGAACTGTATCCGGAGATTGAATCTATACGAGCAATGGAATAGCGTCCGTGTTTGGAGCGTATCCAAACTGTGTCTGTACTTGAATCTGAATGAGTAACAGAATGACTTCCGTGTCTTGAGTGTATCTGTACTGTATCTTGAAGTTGAATCTGAATAAGTGACAGAATGGCATCTGTATCTGGAGCATATCTGGACTTGAATTTGAATGAATAACAAAATGGCTTCCGTGTCTGGAGCGTATCTGAACTGGAATCTGAATGAGTAACAGAACAGCTTCCGTGTTTGGAGCGTATCTGAACTGTATCTGAAAGATGAATCTGAATAAGCGACAAAATGGCCACCGTGTCTGGAGCGTATATGGACTGTATCTTGAAATTGAGGTCTGAATGAGTATCAGAATGGCATCCTTGTCTGGAGCGTATTTGTATTGTATCTAGAATCTTTGAACATTGTTAATGGTAGCTGTTAATCTTATCCTGAAAAGGGAAAAATGTTAGCTGAAGCACAAAGTTATGTTGCATGAAACGTATGATGCAATATATGTACTTTATCAATGTTTATGATATATGGATGTAATGTATGCGCATGTAAGCTGATTTGTTGTATTGTTGAGGAAAATAAATCCTTGATTGTTGTTGAGGATATTAGATTCTTCATGTCTTGAAGTTAGAGTATTTGACAAAAATTCTGCTGTGAGAGTAATGCCATATACTGCTTGAGGAATCCGCTTGGGGAATCCAGAGACCTTTGATGACTTCTACTGGGGAATTAATAATGAGAATCTTCAATCTGTTGGGGAGAAATGAAAACTCTGTGGGGAAAAGCTTAATCCTATTTGGAAAAAAGTTCAGGAGTTTCGGTCGTCTTCCACTCTACCGGGGAGTTATCCTAGGTTGGGGAGAAACAAAAGTTAACTATTATCCGGTTGATTTTTCAGACTTCAAGATAACTTACTGGGGAATTTGGAGAAACAGGATGGTTTCCACTGTGGATTAATAGTTTGAAGTTTCAGTTCCGTTGGGGATCTTAATGATGTACTGTAGGGATTTCTCATGGAATAGCCTAAAGTCGTTTTCTTATCCTTTCAACCTGTTAGTAATTGTTCTTTTTTTCATTTCGTTTATTTGTAAACAGTAATTATGTTCAAATGCATATGTTCATTAATGAATCATTGGACATTTTTGCAAATATAACACAAGTGTAAAAAGAAAAGGACAAATGGTTTTCTGCGCTTTAAAGAGATATCTTTGTATTTACTTTGAATAAGTATTTTATACAAAAGAGACAGACATCCTAGTAAGAAGATGGTGTCATAAGAAAAATTTATACAAAGAAAGATAGCTATGTGTAATAATCCCATGGGGTTCCCATTCTGCTATAGCCTTCGTATCTCCGAATATCTTATCCATTTGTTGCTTTGTCCGAAGATGATTGAATTGATCAGAAGCTCTGAGTTTGTCAGTGAAGATATTGTCTTTAAAGTGATCCGACGAGACATAGTCATACGCTTTAATTCCCTAACTTTTGCCTGAACCGCCCTTTCGGGTTTTCGATTCACCGGGAAACCCTTTTTTGCCCAAGTCGCCCTTTCGGGTTTTCAACTTGTCGGGTGTACAGATTTTTTTTATTTTATCCCTAATTTTTTCCCGAACCTTTTTGGTTCGCCGGGATGCCCTTGTTTTGCCTAGGTGTGTCAACCTAGCGGGTCTCTTATGCATAGTATCTTTTGACTATGTCTGCGTTCGCAGGGTGTGGCAGGTCGTCGCCGTCCATGGTGGTTAAGATCATTGCCCCACCAGAAAAGATATTCTTGATTACAAATGGTCCTTCGTAGGTAGGAGTCCATTTTCCCCTAGGATCACTTTGTGGCAAGATGATGCGCTTGATCACTAGATCTCCAACTTGATATACTTGGCGTTTCACTTTCTTGTTGAAAGCCTTGATCATCCGTTTTTGATACGTCTGACTGTGGCAAATAGCAGTAAGTCTCTTCTCATCAATTAAGTTTAGTTGATCAAGCCGGGTTTGGATCCAATCGTCTTCACTCAAACCTGCATCTTTCATGATTCTCAAAGAGGGAATCTGAACCTCAATAGGCAAAACATCCTCCACGCCATAAACCAAAGAATAGGGTGTTGCCCCAGTTGACGTGTTAGCCGTGGTACGGTACCCGTGGAGAGCAAACGGTAGCATTTCATTCCAGTTCTTGTAGGTGACTGTCATTTTTTGTATGATCTTTTTAATATTTTTATATGCAGCTTCAACCGCACCATTCATCTTTGGCCGATAGGGGGATGAATTGTGATGTTGAATCTTGAACTGCTCGCACAAGGCGGTGATCATAGTATTGTTAAGGTTCATACCGTTATCAGTGATGATCCTTTCTGGGATACCCTACCGGCAAATAAGATTCTGCTTGATGAAGCGGGCAACAACATTCTTAGTAACGGATACGAAGGAAGCTGCTTCGACCCACTTGGTGAAATATTCAATGGCCACTAGAATGAAACGGTGTCCATTGAAGGCTGTAGGCTTGACCTCCCCAATCATATCGATTCCCCACATAGCGAAGGGCCAAGGAGCTATTAATACATTTAGAGGAACCGGAGGCACGTGCACCTTATCTGCATAAATTTGACACTTATGACAGGTCCGGGAGTGTTGATAGCAGTCTGCTTCCATGGTAGACCAGTAATAGCCTGCCTGTAGAATTTTCTTCGCCATCGTATGCCCACTAGAGTGAGTGCCAAAGGTGCCTTCATGCAATTCAGCCATGATCTTTTCAGCTTCAATCTTATCCATAAAACGGAGCAGAATAGAATCATGATTGCGTTTGTACAGGATGCCATTACTTAGGAAGAACTTAGCAGAGAATCTCCTTAGGAACTTTTTATCATTGATTGAAGCTCCTTCTGGATATTCTTGAGCCTCGAGATACCTTTTGACTTCATGAAACCACGGCTGGTCCACTACTTCTTCGGTATTAATCTCGTGACAGTGTGATGGTTCGTCCATTCGTTCAATGGTGATTTGGGGAGCCTCGTTATCCCAATTAAGTTTAAACATAGATGATATTGTAGCTAGAGCATCTTCTTGCTGATTTTCTTCTCGCGGGAAATGCTCAAAGGTAATCTGCTCGAAATGTGGTAGCAATGTCAAAACATGTTCTTTGTAATGGATAAGGTTTGGGTTCTTAGTGTCCCATTCTCCTTTGATCTGACTGATGACCAAAGCTGAATCACCAAACACATATAAAGATTTGATTCCCAAGTCTATGGCAGCCTTGAGACCAAAGATGCATGCTTCGTATTATTCCATGTTGTTCGTACAGTTGAAGCAAAGTCCGGCGGTAAAAGGAGTATGGAATCCTTCCGGAGATATGAGCACAGCACCGATACCGTTACCAAGTGCATTGGATGTCCCATCAAAGTACAGGGTCCATCGGGATCCTTGTTCAGGTCCGTCATATGGCCTGATTTCTTCACCGTTGTCTATTGTCATGATGTCTTCATCAGGGAATTCAAACTTCATGGATTGATAATCTTCTACAACTTGATGGGCCATATGATCAGCTAGCACACTGCCCTTTATAACTTTTTGGGTAGTGTATTGTATTTCATATTCTGTTAGGATCATCTGCCATCTAGCTATCCTTCCAGACAAAGTAGGCTTCTCAAAGATGTACTTTATCGGATCCATCTTAGATATCAGCAAAGTGGTATGAGTCAACATATACTGTCTTAGCCGGCGAGCAGCCCATACCAGAGCGTAGCAAGTTTTCTCGAGTAGTGAATATCTGGTTTCACAGTCGGTAAACTTTTTGCTCAGGTAATAAATAGCGTGCTCTTTTCGGCCAAACTCGTCATGCTGCCCCAATATGCACCCCATTGAGTTCTCTAAAACGGTCAGATACATGATTAGTGGTCTTCCCTCGACTGGTGGCATTAAGACAGGAGGCTCTTGCAAATACTCCTTGATTTTATCGAAAGCAATCTGACATTCATCATTCCATCTAACTACTTGATCTTTCTTCAATAGTTTGAAGATTGGTTCACAAGTAGATGTTAGATGAGAAATGAACCTAGCAATATAGTTCAGGCGTCCCAAGAATACTCTGACTTCCTTCTCAGTGCGAGGAGCAGGCATTTCTTGTTTCGCTTTAACCTTGGCAGGATCAACCTCAATTCCTTTGTTGCTGACAATGAAACCTAAGAGTTTACCGGACCGGACTCCGAATGTGCACTTGTTTGGGTTCAACCTTAGTTTGTACTCCTTCAATCTGACAAACAGCTTCTGCAAGTGATCAAGGTGTTCTTCTTCAGTTTGTGATCGGGCTATCATGTCATCTACGTAAACATCTATCTCATGATGTATCATATCATGAAACAAAGCTACCATGGCGCGTTTATAGGTTGCCCCGGCATTCTTCAGTCTGAATGGCATCACTTTATAGCAGAACGTGCCCCACTGTGTGACAAATGTAGTTTTCTCCATGTCCTCAGGTGCCATTTTGATCTGGTTATAGCCTGAGAATCCGTCCATGAAATAAAATACTTTGTGTTGGGCTGTATTATCAACCAGGATGTCGATGTGTGGAAGTGGAAAATCATCTTTAGGGCTTGCCCTATTTAAATCGCTATAATCCACGCACACTCTCACTTTGCTATCCTTTTTAGGCACGAGAACAATGTTGGCCACCCATTGAGGATAAGAAGTAACAGCCAGAAATCCAGCATTTAACTGTTTCATAACCTCTGCTTTGATCTTCTCTGACATGTCAGGTCTCATGCGGCGGGATTTTTGTTTCACTGGTGGACAGTCTTCTCTTGTGGGTAAACGGTGTACCACAATGTTTGTATCGAGTCCTGGCATGTCTTCGTATGCCCAGGAAAAGATCTCAACATAATCACGTAACAACTGAATTAGGCACTCCTTGACACTCGGCTCTAGATTGGCACCCACTCTGATTTCCTTTTTATCTTCCTCGGTACCCAAGTTGATTGTATCCAACAGCTCCTCATGAGGCTGAATAGCTCTTTCCTCTTGTTGTAGAAGTCTGGCCAATTCCCCTGGCACCTCACAATCTTCCTCACCTTCGTATTCGGCTTGGTAGATCAGATCTTCAGAGTCACTGAAGGCTATAGCAGTATCGTTACCCATGAGATTCGGAATGGAAGGGTACCTGCATTTGTGAGTGTGGGTGTGTGTAAGGGTATAGCCATCTTAAAACAATAAAATGTAAAAGAAAGACAATAAGCACAAAAGGTTTATATATGAAAAAGCGTCCATGATTCATTAAATTTCATATGAGGATGAAATAAAAACCCTTACAAATGGACCATTGTGCCTCGGGTAAGACACAAGGTTTTTAAAGAGCGAATTGTTCGTGAATATTACAAGTCCAACAAAAATGTAAAAGATAAATTACTGAGAGATGAAAGTTATTGGGATGAAGTCTCTGGCTTCCCAGTTGCAAAGTCCTCCGCTGACAGTAGGAAATATCCAATCTTTTAAGTTGTCATCCTCTTCATTTTCTTCTACTGCATTGACACTTTGGTTGCTAATCTTCACAGGTGGTCCCCCAGCACGGGCACGGCGCACAGCCTTCTAAGCTGTAGAAGTAAACCCCAAGCCAAACTTGTCTGATTTGTACGAGATGTCTGGAAGCTATCCCCAGATGGTGCATCCACCCTCCTCCACTACTGCCTTTGCATCCTTTAGAGATGACATCCGAAGTAGAGGTCTTGTGATATTAGGAATCGAGGATACCGCCTTGGTCGCTGCTACTTCTGGAGAGACTTCTTCAAAATGTTGGAAAGGGGTCTCAATGAACTCGCCATCTAACTCCACATACCGGAAAGAATTCAGATGACAAATCAGATACTCCTCCTCCCCATGGACAGTTATGATATTTCCTTGGACCGGGTACTTCAGCATCTGATGTAAGGTGGAGGTGACAGCACTGGCATTGTGGATCCAGGGGCGTCCCAACAGACAGGAATAAGAAGGACGGATGTCCATCACATGGAAGGTTGAGTTGAAAACCTGAGTTCCCACTTTTATTGGGATGTTCACCTCCCCGTGGACCATCCTCTTCGAGCCATCAAATGCTCTCACAATTATATTACTGGTGTGGTACGGTGGGAAGAACTGACTGTTTTTGGAATGCTTGTTTGCGTTTTGCGTTTGTTTTTGCAAAATGTTGCGGTAAGCAAAAGTCTCCATCGACTTTTATTTTATCCAACAAGGAAAGGAAAAAAGCACAAAAAAATTCCTTTTTCGAGATGTTTCTGAGTACGGGGGGTAGATTATAGAAAGGAAAGGTATTAGCACCCTTTCTATCCGTAGTTATCTACGGGCTCTTAGGTACTTGCTCATCATTTTCAAAATGTTTTCTTTGTGCTTGTGGGTTTGAAATTTTTTTTTGTTTTTAACTTCGATTTAACTCTTGCTTCTGTCCTCAAGAGTGTAATGAAGTGTTTTTGAAAACTTTGTTTGAAAAGGAGTGTAAGTGTGAAAATGTTTTGTTTTTTTGGATGAGCAAGTATCTAAGAACTAATCTATCTACTCAAAAAAGGAATCGTTCTATGTTTGTTTCCTTTAGACAATGTTATCCCACTATTAGTGAGTAGGTAGCACCGTCGTTGGAGTTTGAGGGTCAATTCGAATGAGGGACATACGGTCACTAAAGCAATGTTAGGACGCCTTAGCGGTAACCCTAATGTCTTAGATCATTTGTTTGAGGCAACAATATCCGAGGCAACCATTTCGAGGCGACTATGATCTTTTAGACAAGAGGATGACCTCTAAAACGACCTATACTCAATGACCGTGTACGAAGGCAACCAAGCGGGGTGTACCCAATGAGTGCGCATGTGCGAATGTGTCTTTTTCAGTTTATTTTTATCTTTATACATGTTAAGGGTGGTCTAATTTGATTTTAAGATTAACATTCAGTCTTGTCATGCAAACCCTATTTTCAAACATCTAGCCGTTATAATTTGCAGAAACAAAATGCCGAATTTAAATTACAAGGCGTCGGGTATTTACATCGCCAAAGACAAACCCTTTGAAAAATAAAGTAAAGCGATAAAAATAATTAAATGACCTATTTAACTATTACAATCCGGAAGCAGATACATAATTGGATAAGGAAAAGTAAATCGCGATGCAAAATTAAATCAGACGCATGATTAGAGTTTTGACCCTTTTGAAAGAAAATACTTTTTTTGTTGTTTTGTTTTAAGAAAAGAAACTAATCCTAAATTAAATAACCAAATTAAATAAAATAAATAAATTAAATAAAAAAATAAAATATTTTTGGAGTTTTTGATTATTTAGGAAAGAAATTAAAAATGATTAAATTAGTGGTTAATATCTAATTAAATCTAATTAATTAAAATTATTTACAAAAATAAGTTAGAGTTTTCTAGAATTAAAACCTAAATTAATTAGTTAGTAATTATTAATAAAAATAAAAGTTTAAAATTTGATTGAATAAAAAATATTTTTGTGATTTTATTTGATAAAAAAGAATTTTGTAATTGGTTAGAAAATTAATTAAATAAATAAAACAATTAATAAAACAAAACAAAATAAATAAAAGAGAGAGGAGTGTTGGGCCTGTTTTGGATGGTATAGAAAGCAAATTCTTGGTTCATTATCAGCTAGCCCGTGTGGACTTTTTGGATCCGGTACACGTGCGTTGACTGGCACCTTGGTGGACCTTCAACGTGGACCACCAGATCTGGCTCCTGGCCATCTGGCGCTTGGATGGATGAGGGAGTATGGTGGGTTGCAAGCTTGAGCGCGCACTGGAATACCTGAAAAATATGAAGAAAACACAAATTGTTGGAGGCAGGGATCGAACCCCTGACTTCCAGCCTTTAGATCCTTTATGGCTTAGATGGCAACCACTGGAGCACGCTGCTTTGTTTGTTATGATAATAATAACATAATATAATATATATATAAACAAAGCATATGGCCTGAAAAAATAAAAAACGCGCAAAATATTTGAATGGACCAATGGACGGAAGACACCCCATCGTCCCTGTCCTCTTAAACACTGTAAATTTACCTGCGGATTTGCATCCGCAGCTTTGTTCTAAAATCTCCCTCAGGCCATAAAAATGATTTTCAAGGCATTGGTCGTGCTCGCCTCAACCTCCTGGACACAACCATGTCCATCATGCTCCTCAATTTTACTTGAAACAAAAGTCCCTAAAAACAGAAACAAAACCCTAGCCATGGCGTTTCATGGTTACAGTGCATATAAATCAAATTGGTTATTGCCAATAGCTTGCAAATGATATGAGGGTTACAAATATGCTATTAGTTTGTTCAATAGATTCCAGAATAACTCAAATCGAAATCAAGAACAGGGATGAGTTGCGTGAGACTTACAGCACGTATGGAGGCTTGATGATGCTTGGTTTTGGTTGGGATAGCTTGTGTGAATGGTCAGGAATCGATTGGGATATGTCTCGCGTCCTGAAACTGCCTCTAACCTGGATTTTGATTTCCAACTTTTTTGTGATTTTTTCAAAGTTAGTTCTGCTTCTACCAATGCTTTCCAACCCTTATTTCGTGTGCTTTATCCTCCTTATGTAATGTGTACTGCATTAGGGTAAGAAACTTGGTACAAATCTCTCCATATCAATGCTCATGAATTGGATTTGATTCCACCATTAAAACCTTCCAAATTTGATTTGATTTGGATCTTTTTGTGCATACTGTTGTACCCCAAAATTTGCCCTCCTCTTTTTCACAAGAAATCACAGCTTTGGGTTTATCCTGATTTTTCAAATTGGCTCAAGAATCGGTCAAACAAACTTTTTCTTATCAGTCTATCCAAATTAGGGTTTCTATTGATTTTGAGTCAGTCAAGCAGATTATTAGGGTTTGTTTGAGTTTGGCTCAGGGTTTGATCAAGCAGACGCTTCTTTGACAATAAATCCAGAATTAGGGTTTGCACGCGCATTCTCAAAAGGAATTGAGTCCATAGATCTTTGCAATTGACTGTTACATTGTTTTGATGCTTGTTCAAGATTTCTGTCTGTCTCTCAAAACTTGAAACTCTGGGATAGAAGTTGAGGTTTCTGATTGAGAGTTTGAAGTGTTGGTTCAATCAGTGAAGTGAAAGGCGTATGGACGTTTGTTTGTTTGACTGTGCAATACATATGGTTAATTGGAACGTCGAGCTTATTGTTGGTTAATGTAAGGCTATGAGGCTGCGATGTTTGTTGATTATTTATAATTTCTAAGTTACAATTATTGGGATAATTTCCAATTATTATAATTCAAGAAATTTAAATAATTAAATAAGCAATTGTAGAAGAAATCAAGAATTATCAGACAAAAGATTTTTTATTCATTTTTAATTGTTGTTACAAATGTTTATTTGATACAGTAAATTTATTTACAGCATTTACAATAAATTACAATGATTAAAAATAAAATAAAACAATCATCCTAAGCTTCTTGAAGTCTTCATCTTCTGTTGCTGCTTCCCTTGCCCCAATTGATATTTACCTGCAGAGCCAGAAAAGGAGAAATCAATACAGATGAATTGGAAAAGCATTTTCAGACAGTTAATCAAAAACTCATCATTAAAGGTTTTGGCCGGAATCAGTTTGTTCGTCCTCTCTGCAAATCGCAAGAAGATGTCTCTTCTTGGTTCACAAAGAGGGAAATAAAATGTTTACAAGCATATAAATCAATATAATACAAGGATGCATAAAAAATTCACAAATTGCAAAGTGCAAACTGAAATGCCAAACAAGCTGCACAAATCCAAACAGATTGCAATGTCAGAATGGACAAACTGAATATGCCAAACAAATTACAAAGTTCAAACTGAACAAACAAGTTGCACAATTTCAAAATGTCAACCAAGTTGTAACTGTCAAACAAGCTTTCAAAAAAGCTGTCAACAAGTACACAAAAGCAATGCAGAAAATCTGGAGGTAAGAAGATATGCAGAGGAAAGACAAAATGCAAGCAAACTTGTAAAAGCATTTTTCATCACTTTCTGGCCAAAACGTTTTCAGAATAAAAAGGACAGTTAAGCAATAAAATATGCTTTTTCTGTGGAGAGAGAAAGAGAGAGAAGTAGAGGCTTACAGTTTTGCAGGCTTAGAGGACAATAAATATAACAAGATATCCAACACTGTAAAGAGGGGCAGAACACATAGAAAAATATAACACAAAGCTAAAATACAAGCCTTGAAGCCTGTAACCAAAAAACCTACATAAACTCAAACTGCTTCAAGCCTCAAGCCTGCCCCAAGGCCTAAAAACCTGTTACAGAAACAACAGCCTGCCTGTTACCAGCAGGCCTTGAAGCCTGTAACCAAAAAACCTGCATAAACTCAAACTGCTTCAAGCCTCAAGCCTTCAAAACCTGTTACAGAAGAAAGCAAACCAAAGCTTGCCTCAAGCCTTGCAGCCTGCCTCAAACCTGTTACAGAAGCAAGCAAATCAAAGCTTGCCTCAAGCCTTGCAGCCTGCCTTAAGCCTGTCAAAGCAAACTCCAACAAGCCTTTCAAGCCTGTATCCTAAACAAGCCTGTCAAACTGCCAGTTTCAAACAAACAAGCTTGCCTCAAAGAAGCAAGCCTCCAAGCCTAAAAAAACAGTTATCAGAACAACAACTGAAACACCAACTCAGAATCATCATCATCATTGAAAAAGCCAAGCCCAAAAGAGAGGAAAAGAAAAGTCAGAAGCAAAAATAACTGAAGCGAACAATCTCAGAATCAAGGTTCATCATAGAATCAACATAGCTAAAGTCAAAACATCACAGCAATAACAATAAATCTCATAATCAAAGTTCATCAGAATCAAAGTCCAAGAGAGGAAGAGAGTCAGAAACGTATACCCTAGGGTTTTCAGATTATAGCATCATCACTAAACGAAGGTTAAAGATACAAAATACCAGGAAGCAAACCAGCAAGCAAGTCATCGCGTTCCCTCCGCCTTGGCCACCTGAGAAGCACCGTCGTCCAACTCTCATTCTCCTCTCCAACAACAAACGCTAAAGGTATTGTCCTCCTTCTTTTTTACACTTCACAGAAACAAATAACACAAAGATTAATAACATGCAAGAGATAAGAATCCGAAAACCCAAAAAACATGGAGAAGAAAAAATCGTTACCTTTTTCTTTCCATCACCGTGAGCAACTGTGGAGAGAGGAGATGGAGGCATCGCGTCTGGTGGCCTAAGGAGATTGGATGAAGCATCATTGGCTGGTTTGAGAAAGTATGAAGAGGCGGCGAAGAAGAAAGGAAAGTAGCGCCGCTCACAAAAACTGTGAAAACCTATTTCTGAAACAAAACATGTGAAACCCTAACAAAAACTTCTCAAACGCGTTTGGGCTTCTGCCCCATCAAAACCACAAAGCCCAATGTTTTCAGCGTGCGTACCCCCCCTCTTCTCTCCTTTCCACACTCATTTTGGGCCATTTATTATCCTCATAGCCCATTTGTTTTCTTAATTTTTTTTATACAAATCAATCTTTTTTTTTCTTTTTTCTTTTCTTTCTATCACCTTATTTTCCTTTTTTTATATAGCATATTTTGTTAAATTAAAATAATACATTAAGTTTTCTTGTACAAAATTTTCTTAAATGCTTCTTTTTATTTTAGAACAATTAAAAATACATAAATCTTAGGTTATTAAGTTTAAGCAATTTTTTTGTTAAAATCTTTTTTGTTTAATTAAACCTTTTATATTAAACATTAACAAAAGTACATAAATAATAGATTTTTAAATTAAATATTTCTTTCTTTTAGAAACTCTTTTGTTTATATATAATTAACAAAAAACACAAAAAATAATGACATTACTTAATTTTCATTTTAATCATTTGTAAATAATCATATGCATGGCACAATACTTTTGTTTATCTTTGATTCTGATACCTTGCTATATTTTACATTGAGAATGTGACGATTCGATTTGGTTGTAAATAATATTGGACATTACTATTCTGATGAGACTCATCCCCATTTGTAAACATTTGTACCCCCATCCCTGGATACTTATTTGTAATAGCTTAGACTTTAAATTCCCGCAATTTATCGCTTTCCATATACTGTATAGTAATTAGGGTTTGTATGCGAAGATTCAAAATCAACCACTAGATAACCTAATACAAGATAAATGCATGAAAATCAATACACCATTCACACTTGTACCTCTAGGGTAATCCCGCTTGTTGCCTTCAAAAATGGGCCATGGTTGCATGTTAAGTGTCTTTGGCAAAACAAAAACAAATCAAAATGATCATAGTCCCTCGATGACGCTATCTTGTTGCCTAAACAAAATGATCATAGTCCCTCAAGAAAATTGCCAAAATACTTGACACTATTGCATTCATGGTCTATACGATGACCCGCGCCCGTCCCGTTAACATCCTAACACAAGGTTGTTCACCAAATACAATGGTGAAACAATATTGTTAAAAGGGTTAAAACATGAGAAAGATCTTTGAGAAATTTAGGGTAGATAGCTCTTGGTTACTTGATCAAACTTGCAAAACATCCTTGCCATTTTTCAAAACACACCTCACAACACAACTTCAAAACAAACTTCCAAAAAACATTGAAACATCTTTTCAAAAAGACAAACACCTTTGCAAAACATTCGAGTAAAGAATTGTTACAATGGTTGCCTAGACAAGGCATCTTTTTCAAAACATTTTTCAAAACCACACACACAAAGCACCATTTCAAACAATTGAAAAGCAAAGGCAAGTGATCTAAGCAAGTAACTAAGAGCCCATGGATAACCATGGATAGAAAGGGTGCTAATACCTTCCCTTTCTATAATCTACTCCCTGAACCCACGAAAACATCTCAAAAGTTTTTCCTGTGCTTTTTAACCTTTCCTTAGGATAAAATAAAAAGTCGGTGGCGACTCTTGCTAAACTGAACAAGTGCGAATACAAACGCAAAAACCTCAAGTCAGTTCTCCCACCGTATCACAGAACTGGCGACTCTGCTGGGGAGATTTTTAAAAGTGGGGTTACCTTAGGGTTTTAGATCACCTTTACATACTTGCTTTGATTTCTTTGATTGCTTTACATTTTTTTGGGTTCCTTGTTTGGGTTTTCTATAAATCCTACACCCGGATTTGGGGGCACCTTTTTAGGTAAATAGCAATAAACTGTGAGGGAACTGTGCGGGGTATACCGACATGGTTGAAGCAGTAGCTATGTTAGTGTGACATATTTGTGAGTACCGGTAGCCCTTGAGTAGTCAAGGAGAATACGGGGCTGATGAGCGATATCATGAAGCACTAACGAGCTCTTAGAACCTTACTTGACCATCTTGGCCTTTTTAGGGGTAGTGAGATGACCGACTTTGGTGCAGTCCGAAGTTGGTAGATACTCGATACTACACTCATTGAGGATTGTTTTCTTGGAATATTTTGGTCGTCGGTTAAGTGGCTAAACCAAAACAATGAACACAGAAAATAATCCAGTGATATTGAGCTCCTTAGAACCCGGTTTCTATTTTAGGACAGGATGAGCCAACTAACTTCAAGAGGGTACTTACCTACAAACCCCATGCAAGCCTAAACCTAAGGACTTGTTTGCTCTGTGTGAATATGATTACCTGTATATACACTTACTTGCTTTTGCATACATGTACATAACATCATAACATCATACCATAGCATTTTCAATAACCATTTCAAGGATCTCGAGGGTCTTTTGATGCAGGGTCACGTTGAACCAGACGTCTACCAAGGGCAAGAGGTTTCTCCACTAAACAAATGCCATCAAAGATCAAGTGCAACAACTTGAATCAGGGGCTATGACCCACTTGACATGGTGAGCTTGATTCTCGTGGAAAGGCATCCACCGATACAAAGTTCTCCAATCAAAGATGTTGATCGAAGTTGAACCTCTAACATTTTTCTTGTGTTTACCCCGAGAGATTCTTGAAAACATGCATCCACATATCATGCATTGTATCATAACAGGTTTTCCTTTTCAGGTGTCCTTATTCTCCTACTGTTTATTTCAGTAGAGATGGCTCTAGAGCAGACTCTCAAGGACATCCAGGCTCAAAACACGCAACTTCAAGAGATGTTCTTGAACCTATCCAAGGGACAAGAAGAGGTCAAGACGCTCCTCACCAGGGGCATGATCGTGGGAAATCCTGGGGACGACAAAGATGACCAGTTGGAGCTACAAATTGAGATAGCCATATTGAAAGGGAAACTGGTGAGTCAGATGGCTCTCATCCAGGACTTGGCTCAAAGACAAGAAGAGCTCAGAGTTCTCGTCAACAAGCTGCTTCAAAATAACCAAGTGGGGCAAATAACCAGGATTGAAGATCCAATCATCATTCAACCTCCTCTGAGACAAGAAGGCAAGGGAAAAGCCCCTCAACTTGCTTCAGGGTCACAAGCCCAACAACATCTTACGCCTGCTCAACAAAGACAGGGGCATCAGCGTAAGGAAGTCGTGCCTAAAAGACAATTCACTAAGATCAACATGTCGCGGTCTCAAGTTTTACAGCACCTGTTGAGATTGAATCTGGTGACGTTAATGGACCCTCCTAAGAATCCCAACGTAGCCTCCCCAAGGTACAATCCTGATGCAAGGTGTGCATATCACTCCAACAGCCCGGGGCATGATACTAATAACTGTTGGGCGTTGAGCAACAAAATCCAAGACTTGATTGATGAAGCAACATTGGAACTCGCACAAGACGGTCACAGTGAATTCTTCTACCAATCCCCTAAAGTTTTCCATTTGAAATGACAAAGCTCGAACTGAGAGACTTTTGTTTCATTTGAATTTTCAAGTTGTAATTTCTTTTGTTATTCAAACAATTAGTTGTTGATGTCAAACTCTGTTTCTTTAATGCATTGCATATGTTTGTCTTGAATTCATCCATTCGTTTTCACTATTCTTATGCTTTCTTTATGATATTTAACTCTTGATAAAAAGCTACAAGCCTTTAGAGGGAGGATGACGAAACAATACCATAATCTTATACAGTATGATTTTGAACAGACCTTGCTGATGATGTACAGGCGTTTCTTTCAAATCCTAAACACTGGAGTTATAAGGAAGATAATCCCTAGTTAACCCCTTCGAGCCAAAGAAGTAGGAGTTTTCTGTTCTAAACAAATTAAAACCTTTGATTTAAACCTGGGGCAGGGTAGTCTCTCAGTTAATCCAAAAAAAAGGATGCGCATTGAAGTCGCAAACTCTCAGTTCGTAATACAACGAACGACATAAAAAAAGCATTCCTCTGGAATCAAAAGACAGTGGTGGTTCCCTATCACATAGGCAGTCATCATCTCTCAAAAAGAAAAGCTTACTAAGCCAAAACCTATAAAGGAGGCTTAAGAAAGCTGGGGCATCCCGCTGACTGTAATCTCGAAAACAGGAACAGTCAGGCAAAAGTTAGGGATAACAAATCAAAAGAACGAGGTCATTACAAATCCTCAACAACATGAAAAATGTTGCAAAAGAAAAAGGAGATGATGACTGTCTTCCAACAAATTCAACTTGTGTGAACCATCACCAAAAAAAAAAGTCGTTCCAAACTCGAATGGAGTTCGACGTATAATTAACTGAGTTTAGGATTGAAGAACATCACGAAGAGCGGGTGGGTACAAATATACTTTGAGCCTTTATCCTTTGTTTCTTAAACCGTGAACCAAGCCACGTTACAACCCTTCAAAAGTCCTAATTGAAGCATGGGTTAGTTCGAAAGCGTACTGTTACAAAAGGTATCCTGACTCCTGTAAGGCTTTGCCCTAAAATCTTGTGTTGAATTTGTCTTATAAAAAGTTTACTTGCTAAAAATGCATTTTTTCAAAACTTCGAGACAAGCATAAACTTTGCATTATTTGAATATCATTATTTGCACATGGTTTACTTGTTTAAACAGCAAAGAAATTCATACAGTGAATGTTCGGAGGAACGAAAGCTCTCTCGGTGAATGAAGTCACTTCGAGTGGGATGATACTCCCGTTGCAAAAATCTCCTATCAACAAAAGGGGATTTTATATGGTATGGTCCAGTAAACATGGGGCAGTCCAGTCAAGATTTCAACAGATCTTTCCAAGTTCAGTTAACCTGGGGCAGTCCAGTCAAGATTTCAATAAATCTTTCCAAGTTCAGTTAACCTGGGGCAGTCCGGTCAAGATTTCAACAAATCTCAATTACAGATTAACCTGGGGCAAGTCTCCGTCACCATCACTTGGGGCATTTAAACGTCAATCTCATCAAAGGGTTACGTGCAGTCCAAGTGACCTGGAAATATCACAAGCATCTGATACTAGGGGCAGTGATGAAACCTCTCCGAAATCTTTCTGAAAATAAATTCAATAGTCCTCGAGGAGTTCATCACCTCTCTAGCAGACCAGCAGTCATGGGTTTATTTCCCCAACATTTGTCAAGGATTTATTTTCCAAAACAAATTACATTTCAAGTTTCAAGAGCGTTCAAAATTTCCTTCATCACCTGCTGGAAGTTGCGGTCATCATCAAAAATTCCATCATCACCTGCTGGAATTCAAGAGCGTTCAAAATTTCCTTCATCACCTGCTGGAAGTTGCGGTCATCATCAAAAATTCCTTCATCACCTGCTGGAATTCAAGGTCGTTCAGAAATTCCTTCATCACCTGTTGGAAGATACGGTCCAGATATGCTCCAGCCACGGTTGCCATTCTGTAACCTTTTCAGTTCCAGATTAATACCTGTAGCAAGCCAGGAAAATATCTGTGGACGACTGATTATGGATTAATACCTGTAGCAAGCCAGGAAATTATCTACATGAAGAGATTGAAGAGTAATACCTGAAACAAGCCAGGAAGCCTTTCTTTCTCAGGTCAGAGATCAATACCTGAAACCAGCCAGGACAGTATCTCCTTGACCAACCTTTTCAGTTCCAGATTAATACCTGTAGCAAGCCAGGAAAATATCTGTGGACGACTGATTGTGGATTAATACCTGTAGCAAGCCAGGAAATTATCTACATGAAGAGATTGAAGAGTAATACCTGAAATAAGCCAGGAAGCCTTTCTTTCTCAGGTCAGAGATCAATACCTGAAACCAGCCAGGACAGTATCTCCTTGACCAACCTTTTCAGTTCCAGATTAATACCTGTAGCAAGCCAGGAAAATATCTGTGGACGACTAATTGTTGATTAATACCTGTAGCAAGCCAGGAAATTATCTACATGAAGAGATTGAAGAGTAATACCTGAAACAAGCCAGGAAGCCTTTCTTTCTCAGGTTAGAGATCAATACCCGAAACCAGCCAGGACAGTATCTCCTTGACCAACCTTTTCAGTTCCAAATTAATACCTGTAGCAAGCCAGGAAAATATTTGTGGACGACTGATTGTGGATTAATACCTGTAGCAAGCTAGGAAATTATCTACATGAAGAGATTGAAGAGTAATACTTGAAACAAGCCAGGAAGCCTTTCTTTCTCAGGTCAGAGATCAATACCTGAAACCAGCCAGGACAGTATCTCCTTGACCAACCTTTTCAGTTCGAGATTAATACCTGTAGCAAGCCAGGAAAATATCTGTGGACGACTGATTGTGGATTAATACCTGTAGCAAGCCATGAAATTATCTACATGAAGAGATTGAAGAGTAATACCTGAAACAAGCCAGGAAGCCTTTCTTTCTCAGGTCAGAGATCAATACCTGAAACCAGCCAGGACAGTATCTCCTTGACCAACCTTTTCAGTTCCAGATTAATACCTGTAGCAAGCTAGGAAAACCATTTGTGGACGACTGATTGTAGACTGATACTTGAAACAAGCTAGGAAAAGTATCTACATGAAGAGATTGAATATTAATACCTATAACAAGCCAGGAGAACTATCTTTCTTTCTCAGGTCAGAGATTAATACCTGAAACCAGCCAGGACAACTATCTCATTGACCAACATTTTCAAGTTCCAGATCAATACCTGTAGCAAGCCAGGAAAACCATCTATGGACGAGGGATTGAAGATCAATACCTGTAACAAGCCAGGAAAACTATCTTTCTTTCTCAGGTCAGAGATTAATACCTGAAACCAGCCATGACAACTATCTCACCGACCAACCTTTTCAGTTCCAGATTAATACCTGTAGCAAGCCAGGAAAATATCTGTGGACGACTGATTATGGATTAATACCTATAACAAGCCAGGAGAACTATCTTTCTTTCTCAGGTCAGAGATTAATACCTGAAACCAGCCAGGACAACTATCTCATTGACCAACCTTTTCAAGTTCCAGATCAATACCTGTAGCAAGCCAGGAAAACCATCTGTGGACGAGGGATTGAAGATCAATACCTGTAACAAGCCAGGAAAACTATCTTTCTTTCTCAGGTCAGAGATTAATACCTGAAACCAGCCAGGACAACTATCTCACCGACCAACCTTTTCAAGTTCCAGATCAATACCTGCAGCAATCAAAAGATTCTTGCAATCCCCTGTAGCAGTCAAAGATTCACTTTCCCCAACAGCACTCAAGATTCTATTATCTCTAGCTATCCAGGATTCATCTATCCTCAGCAAGACAGCTCATCAGCTTACACGCGCATTCATTATATTCATATCATAAACATTGATATAACATGTACATTGCATCATACATTTCATGCAACGTTTCAGCTAATATTTTACCCTTTTCAGGATAAGATTGATAAGCTCAGACTTCTGAAAACAGTTTACGGACGCTTCCCAACATGGATGCTAATCTATTGCTTATTCAACTTCAAGACTTCTGAAAACAGTTCACAGATTCTCCAGATATGGATGTCAATCTATTGCTTATTCAGACCCCCAGTTCAGAGATGTTCCAAAACATGGATACCTTCCTGATACTCACCAACGACATACAGTTCAACAAACCTTCTTGGATGGCATCTCTAAGCCCATCCCCCGACAAGATTCTGTCACATCTCCAGATGGCATCTTTAAGCCCATCTCCAAATGGCATCTTTAAGCCCATTCCCTCAACTACGCTTTGACGAGTGCAAATTTTTTGGGCACTCTAGTGTCCAATCTCCTTTTACCTTCGAGTCGTGAACGGCAAACTTGCCAATCTAACTCTTCAAGTTCAAGAAGATTGAACAGGGGCAACTGTTGTACCCCAAAATTTTCCCTCCTCTTTTTCACAAGTAATCACAGCTTCGGGTTTTCCCTGATTTTTCAAATTGGCTCAAGAATCGGTCAAACAGACTTTTTCTTATCAATCTATCCAAATTAGGGTTTCTATTGATTTTGAGTCAGTCAAGCAGATTATTAGGGTTTGTTTGAGTTTGGCTCAGGGTTTGATCAAGCAGACGCTTCTTTGACAATAAATCCAGAATTAGGGTTTGCACGCGCATTCTCAAAAGGAATTGAGTCCACAGTTCTTTGCAATCGACTGTTACATTGTTTTGACGCTTGTTCAAGATTTCTGTCTGTCTCTCAAAACCTGAAACACTGGGATAGAAGTTGAGGTTTCTGATTGAGAGTTTGAAGTGTTGGTTTAATCAGTGAAGTGAAAGGCGTATGGACGTTTGTTTGTTTGACTGTGCAATACATATGGTTAATTGGAACGCCGAGCTTATTGTTGGTTAATGTAAGGCTATGAGACTGCGATGTTTGTTGATTATTTATAATTTCTAAGTTACAATTATTGGGATAATTTCCAATTATTATAATTCAAGAAATTTAAATAATTAAATAAGCAATTGTAGAAGAAATCAAGAATTATCAGACAAAAGATTTTTTATTCATTTTTAATTGTTGTTACAAATGTTTATTTGATACAGTAAATTTATTTACAGTATTTACAATAAATTACAATGATTAAAAATAAAATAAAACAATCATCCTAAGCTTCTTGAAGTCTTCATCTTCTGCTGCTGCTTCCCTTGCCCTAATTGATATTTACCTGCACAGCCAGAAAAGGAGAAATCAATACAGATGAATTGGAAAAGCATTTTCAGACAGTTAATCAAAAACTCATCATTAAAGGTTTTGGCCGGAATCAGTTTGTTCGTCCTCTCTGCAAATTGCAAGAAGATGTCTATTCTTGGTTCACAAAGAGGGAATTAAAATGTTTACAAGCATATAAATCAATATAATACAAGGATGCATAAAAAATTCACAAATTGCAAAGTGCAAACTGAAATGCCAAACAAGCTGCACAAATCCAAACAGATTGCAATGTCAGAATGGACAAACTGAATATGCCAAACAAATTACAAAGTTCAAACTGAACAAACAAGTTGCACAAGTTCAAAATGTCAACCAAGTTGTAACTGTCAAAGAAGCTTTCAATAAAGCTGTCAACAAGTACACAAAAGTAATGCAGAAAATCTGGAGGTAAGAAGATATGCAGAGGAAAGACAAAATGCAAGCAAACTTGTAAAAGCATTTTTCATCATTTTCTGGCCAAAACCTTTTCAGAATAAAAAGGACAGTTAAGCAATAAAATATGCTTTTTTTGTGGAGAGAGAAAGAGAGAGAGAAGTAGAGGCTTACAGTTTTGCAGGCTTAGAGGACAATAAATATAACAAGATATCCAACACTGTAAAGAGGGGCAGAACACATAGAAAAATATAACACAAAGCTCAAACACAAGCCTTGAAGCCTGTAACCAAAAAACCTGCATAAACTCAAACTGCTTCAAGCCTCAAGCCTGCCCCAAGGCCTAAAAACCTATTACAGAAACAACAGCCTACCTGTTACCAGCAAGCCTTGAAGCCTGTAACCAAAAAACCTGCATAAACTCAAACTGCTTCAAGCCTCAAGCCTTCAAAACCTGTTACAGAAGCAAGCAAACCAAAGCTTTCCTCAAGCCTTGCAGCCTGCCTCAAACCTGTTACAGAAGCAAGCAAATCAAAGCTTGCCTCAAGCCTTGCAGCCTGCCTCAAGCCTGTCAAAGCAAACTCCAACAAGCCTTTCAAGCCTGTATCCTAAACAAGCCTGTCAAACTGCCAGTTTCAAACAAACAAGCTTGCCTCAAAGAAGCAAGCCTCCAAGCCTAAAAAAATAGTTATCAGAACAACAACTGAAGCACCAACTCAGAATCATCATCATCATTGAAAAAGCCAAGCCCAAAAGAGAGGAAAAGAAAAGTCAGAAGCAAAAATAACTGAAGCGAACAATCTCAAAATCAAGGTTCATCATAGAATCAACATAGCTAAAGTCAAAACATCACAGCAATAACAACAAATCTCATAATCAAAGTTCATCAGAATCAAAGTCCAAGAGAGGAAGAGAGTCAGAAACGTATACCCTAGGGTTTTCAAATTATAGCATCATCACTAAACGAAGGTTAAAGATACAAAATACCAGGAAGCAAGCCAGCAAGCAAGTCATCGCGTTCCCTCCTCCTTGGCCACCTGAGAAGCGCCGCCGTCCAACTCTCATTCTCCTCTCCAACAACAAACGCTAAAGGTATTGTCCTTCTTCTTTTTTACACCTCACAAACAAATAACACAAAGATTAATAACATGCAAGATATAAGAATCTAAAAACCCAAAAAACATGAAGAAGAAAAAATCGTTACCTTTTTCTTTCCATCGCCCTGAGCAACTGTGGAGAGAGGAGATGGAGGCATCGCGTCTGGTGGCCTAAGGCGATTGGATGAAGCATCGTTGGCTGGTTTGAGCAAGTATGAATAGGCGACGAAGAAGAAAGGAAAGTAGCGCCGCTCACAAAAACTGTGAAAACCTATTTCTGAAACAAAACATGTGAAACCCTAACAAAAACTTCTCAAACGCGTTTGGGCTTCTGCCCCATCAAAACCACAAAGCCCAATGTTTTCAGCGTGCGTACCCCCCTCTTGTCTCCTTTCCACACTCATTTTGGGCCATTTATTGTCCTCATAGCCCATTTGTTTTCTTAATTTTTTTTTATACAAATCAATCTTTTTTTTTCTTTTTTCTTTTCTTTCTATCACCTTATTTTCCTTTTTTTATATAGCCTATTTTGTTAAATTAAAATAATACATTAACTTTTCTTGTACAAAATTTTCTTAAATGCTTCTTTTTATTTTAGAACAATTAAAAATACATAAATCTTAGGTTATTAAGTTTAAGCAATTTTTTTGTTAAAACCTTTTTTGTTTAATTAAACCTTTTATATTAAACATTAACAAAAGTACATAAATAATAGATTTTTAAATTAAATATTTCTTTCTTTTAGAAACTCTTTTGTTTATATATAATTAACAAAAAACACAAAAAATAATGACATTACTTAATTTTCATTTTAATCATTTGTAAATAATCATATGCATGGCACAATACTTTTGTTTATCTTTGATTCTGATACCTTGCTATATTTTACATTGAGAATGTGACGATTCGATTTGGTTGTAAATAATATTGGACATTACTATTCTGATGAGACTCATCCCCATTTGTAAACATTTGTACCCCCATCCCTGGATACTTATTTGTAATAGCTTAGACTTTAAATTCCCGCAATTTATCGCTTTCCATATACTGTATAGTAATTAGGGTTTGTATGCGAAGATTCAAAATCAACCACTAGATAACCTAATACAAGATAAATGCATGAAAATCAATACACCATTCACACTTGTACCTCTAGGGTAATCCCGCTTGTTGCCTTCAAAAATGGGCCATGGTTGCATGTTAAGTGTCTTTGGCAAAACAAAAACAAATCAAAATGATCATAGTCCCTCGATGACGCTATCTTGTTGCCTAAACAAAATGATCATAGTCCCTCAAGAAAATTGCCAAAATACTTGACACTATTGCATTCATGGTCTATACGATGACCCGCGCCCGTCCCGTTAACATCCTAACACAAGGTTGTTCACCAAATACAATGGTGAAACAATACTGTTAAAAGGGTTAAAACATGAGAAAGATCTTTGAGAAATTTAGGGTAGATAGCTCTTGGTTACTTGATCAAACTTGCAAAACATCCTTGCCATTTTTCAAAACACACCTCACAACACAACTTCAAAACAAACTTCTAAAAAACATTGAAACATCTTTTCAAAAAGACAAACACCTTTGTAAAACATTCGAGTAAAGAATTGTTACAATGGTTGCCTAGACAAGGCATCTTTTTCAAAACATTTTTCAAAACCACACACACAAAGCACCATTTCAAACAATTGAAAAGCAAAGGCAAGTGATCTAAGCAAGTAACTAAGAGCCCATGGATAACCATGGATAAAAAGGGTGCTAATACCTTCCCTTTCTATAATCTACTCCCCGAATCCACGAAAACATCTCAAAGGTTTTTCCTGTGCTTTTTAACCTTTCCTTAGGATAAAATAAAAAGTCGGTATCGACTCTTGCTAAACCGAACAAGTGCGAATACAAAGGCAAAAACCTCAAGTCAGTTCTCCCACCGTATCACACATACAAGCCTTGATTCGAATTTGATTGTGATGCTAGCTGTGAACAAAGCCTAAAACAACCAGAAAATCATGAGTTATCAATTCCTTGGATTTTATATGATTTTATTTGATTTAAAATGAATAAATTCAACTAAAAATCAAATTAAATAATAAAAATGAGATATGGGCACATGGTTGGAGCTAGGGCACGTGGGAAATGATGCAAACTCAAATCAAGTTGAAAAGAATGGGCCCATTTGGCAAAATTTGAAGTTTTGAGGATAGTTGACTTTTGGCAATTTTGCAAAGAAGTCCAACTTCAATAATGCATAACTTGTTCAATTTTGAACTTTTTTGGAGGTGTTATTGGACTTTTTAGAAAGCTTGAGATTTCCTCTAATCAACCCTTTTGGTATCATCTCATTTTGATATTACATGCTCAAGTTATAAGCTTTGTAAAAAAAGGTGTTTTTGTTAACTTTAAAAAATGACCTATAATGTACAAATTCATAACTTCTTGTGAGTGCATTTTTTGATCTTGGGGTATGAATATGGATTGTAGGAAATTGCATCCTCTTGAAAATGAGCTTTTTATGGGTCATTTCTCATAAAGTATGAGAAAGTTATGCTTGGTCAAAGTTGAGTTGACTTTTCCTACAAAACCCTAATTTAGCAACTTTTGAGTCTTGATGAATTTTGAGCAATCCTTGATGAATCATGATAAACCCTTGATCAAATGATGAAATATCCTTCAAAATGAGAATTTTTGACAAAAAAATCTTGAAGTTTGACTGTTTATAGGTCACAGTTGACTTTTGCCCTAGCACAATCGATTTTTGGACCCTTTGAGCAATTGACTGAGCAAACTTCCTCTGCAAGGCTTGAAATTTGACATGGATGATCTTGAGATCATATTAAGACATTGGTGAGCACTTGGGGTCATTTGGACTCAAAGATCTTGATGCAACACAAAACCCTAATTTGGGGTAGACTACCTTAGGAGATAGCTTGTCTGACCAACTCTTGAGCAACCTTGAGCCACTTGGAGATTTTTCTTGCAATATTTTGAGAAATATGGGAGGGAAAATTTTGGGGTACAACATCTGCCCCTATTCAATCTTCTTAAACCTGAGGATGTAGATTGGCTTTCGTGCCTTTCGTTATCCGAAGGTGGAAGATGATTGAACACTAGAGTGCCCAGAAATTTGCACTCGCATGAAGTGGTATCCGCCTTGTGATGTCGGGAATGGGCTTACAGATTCCATTTGGAGATTGGTGACGAGGGGATGGGCTTAAAGATGCCATCTGAAGGAGTGTCGATCGCATAAGAGATTCCTTAGCGAGAGCTTGTATACCTGTTGTTGTGGAAGATTCCGCTGGGGAAGTCTGATCTTTGTTGAGATTTAGGAACTTGCCTGTACTTCAACTGAGAGAACATATCTGCTGAGTTTTAAGAACTTGTCAGTAATTCAACTGGGGGGGAAACATCTTCATCGAGATTTAAGAACTTTCCCGTAATTCAACTGAGAAAAATTTGCTGAGATTTAGGAACCTGTTTGTAATTCGAAGGAGGAACTTTGTCGAGATTTAGAACCTTATCTGTAATTCAACTGAGGATAATTTTGTTGAGATTTAAGAACTGGTCAGTAGTTCGACTGAGGGAAACATCTTCATCGAGATTTAAGAACTCACCCGTAATTCAACTGAGGAAACTCTGCTGAGATTTAGGAACTCGTATGTAATTTGATGGAGGAACTTGTCGAGATTTAGAACCTTATCTGTAATTCAACTAAGGATAATTCGGTTGAGATTTAAGAACTTGTCAGTACTTCGACTGAGGGAAACATCTTCATCGAGATTTAAGAACTCACCCGTAATTTAACTGAGAAAACTCTATTGAGATTTAGGAACTCGTCTGTAATTCGACGGAGGAACTTGTCGAGATTTAGAACCTTATCTGTAATTCAACTGAGTATAATTTGGTTGAGATTTAAGAACTGGTCAGTACTTCGACTGAGGGAAACATCTTCATCAAGATTTAAGAACTTGCCCGTAATTCAACTAAGAAAACTCTGCTGAGATTTAGGAACTGTCTGTAATTCGACGGAGGAACTTTGTCGAGATTTAGGACCTTGTCTGTAATTCAACTGAGAAAAACTCTGTTGAGATTTAAGAACTGGTCAGTAGTTCGACTGAGGGAAACATCTTCATCAAGATTTAAGAACTTGCCCATAATTCAACTGAGGAAATTTTGCTGAGATTTAGGAACTGTCTGTAATTCGACGGAGGAACTTTGTCGAGATTTAGAACCTTATCTGTAATTCAACTAAAGATAATTCGGTTGAGATTTAAGAACTGGTCAGTAGTTCGACTGAGGGAAACATCTTCATCAAGATTTAAGAACTTGCCCGTAATTCAACTGAGAAAACTCTGCTGATATTTAGGAACTGTCTGTAATTCGAAGGAGGAACTTTGTCGAGATTTAGAACCTTATATGTAATTCAACTGAGGATAATTCGGTTGAGATTTAAGAACTGGTCAGTAATTCAACTTTGGTAAAAGCTTCATAGCTTCTGACTTTTGTGAGAACTTAACCGCATCCTTCCTGAAAGGTAAAGGTTAGTTGTAGGTAATGCATGATATGTATCAAGCAATGATGTTCTCAAAATAAATGAGATTGTGTTGTATGATGCGTATATGCATGTGTCATGATGTATGGAAATGTAATGTTTTTAGCTGGGGAACATAAATCTCGGATAGCTGCTGGAGAAAAGAGTTGAATTCTTTGTTTCTGCTAGGGATAGCGAATGAAGATGATTGTGAGAATAAACCTGCAGGATAAGATAACTCCGCTAGGGAATAAACTGATGAGGAGATTACTCTGTGGGGAAGAGATGCTCTGTAGAGGATTCCGCTGATAAATTCTGTTGGGGTGAATTACCGTTGCTGGTGATACTGAATCCTGTTGGGGATTGAATTTCTTGTTTGTGAAAGGAAAGAACTCTGTTGGGGATGATCTTTCAGTTGCGGCTTCACTGGGGATAACCTTTGAGTTATGTTGGGGACAATCTTCCAAAGTCTACTGGGGATGATTCTCCAAACTCCACTGGCGAAGCTTTTTTCAGATTGCGCTGGGAAAAATTTCAAACTCCACTAGGGATATTTTGTATTCTGCCGGGGAATATTCTTATACTCCGCTGGGGAATATTAAGACCTTTCAGTGCTGATGGTAAATAAACTCTACTTGGGGAGAATATTACCGATTCATTCTCAGTTGCGAGTCTCAGTTAGGGAGAGCTAATCATTACTGTCTTTCTCTTACTCTGCGGGGAGTGAATGTTACTGGAACGCGTGCTAAGGATATGACGATGGCTTTGCATCGAGATATTTCTGCCCCTGTATCTGCGGGAGAAGATGCCTGCGGAGGCCTTGTGGATCGAGTATTATCCCAGCCTATGAGGTGTTTGGTATCTTCCGATCGAAATGACAAGTTTTCTTCTGGTAGGCAAGTGACGAGATGACGGAACATAGTCGTACGCTTTAATCCCTAACTTTTGCCTGGACTGTCTTTTCAGATTTTTAGTCCACCGGGATACCCTTTTTTGCCCAAGCCGCCTTTTCAGGTTTTCGACTTGCCGGGTGTACAGATTTTTCATTTTCATCCCTTATTTTTGCCCGAACCTTTTTGGTTCGCCGGGAAGCCCTTATTTTTGCCTAGGCCAGTCAACCTAGCGGGTCTTTATTCATGCGCAATACTTTTTGACTATGTCCACGCTCTCAGGGTGTAGGAAATTGTCACTGTCGGTAGCGTTGCGTTGCCATACTACCAGAAGATGTTCGTTTGATCATGCAAGATTCGTTGCTGGAATTCATGTCCAATGTCCAGGTGATTCAGATGGAGATTTGCCCCTGGCTATTTGGCATCTTTGAGAGATTCCTTGAATCTTGACTTAACTGTCCCAGATGATGGGTAATGATCATGTCTGCCCCTTGGTTGGAAGTGCTTTTTTCCACTTGAGGTGACCCTTTTTATTGAAAAGGTTTTTGTTCACTAGATGTTAGTCGTGCGAATTTCTCTGTTGTTGAGCAAATAGTCATATGCAAACAATGTTATTTTAAGAATGCAAAGCTTATGTCTGTCTTAAAAAAAAATTTTGGAAATGCATTTTTCAGTAAAACAGGCAAATTTTGTAAAATGTGATGTCAACTCAGGATTTACAGCAAGCCCTACAGGAGTCAGGATACCTTTTGGAACAATATGCTTTCAAACTAACCCATGCTTTAGCTAGGACTTTTAAGGGTTATAACATGGTCTGGTTCACGATTTAAGAAACAAAGGATAAATGCTCAAATTTTATTTGTACCCACCCGCTCTTCATGATGTTCTTCGATCCTAAACTCAGCTAATCATGCATTAGATCCCGTTTGAGTCTTTGCTCTGATATTTCAGTGATGGTTCGGATACTGACAATTCATTTTGAACAGACAGTCATTTTTGTTGAGAGTTTGCAGGACCTCTTTCTTTTTTATTTTATTATCCTTGTCTTTTGCCTGAACTGTTTGTTTTTGTGACTACAGTCAGCGGGATGCCCCAGTTTTTCTTAAGTCTCCTTCATAGGTTTTGACTTAATGGGCTTTTATTTTTTAGAGATAATGACTGCATGTCCTTACGATTATACGGAACCATCACTGTCTTTTGTTTCGGAAGGACTTCTTTGATGCCATTCATTGTGCACCTGGATTAACTGAGAAAACTACCCTGCCCCAGGTTATAATTAAGGGTTTTAATTTGTGAAAAGAAAAACTCCAACTTCTTTGGCTCAAAGGGGTTGACTAGGGATTATCTTCCTTATAACTCCATTGTTTAGGATTTGAAACAACGCATGTACCTCGTCAGCGGGGTCTGTTCAAAAGCATACTGTAGGGATTTTGATATCGTTTTCGTCATCCTCCCTCTAAAGGCTTAGAATTTTTTAATCGAGAGTTGATCATCACAAAAAATGAAAGCAATTTGAATATAGTGAATACGAATGGACTGATTCAAAACAGACAAATGCAATGCATTGATAAAGTAACAAAATTTGACATGAATAAATGTCTGAATAATCAAAAGAAAATTACAAATTGAAAATTCTAATGAACAAAAAGTCTTCTCGTTTCAGGACTTGTTACTTCAAATGGTGAGCTTTGGAGGGATGGTAGAAGAACTCAGCCTGATTATCTTGTGTGAATTCCAATGCTCCTTTATTAATCAGGTCTTGAATTTTGTTTTTCAATGCCCAACAGTCATCAGTATCATGCCTCGGGCTGTTGGAATGGTATGCACACCTTGCATCAGGAATGTACCTTGGGGAGTTTATGTAGGGATTTTGAGGAGGATCCCTTAACATCACCAGATTCAATCTCAACAGGTGTTGTAAAGCTTGAGACAGCGGCATGTTGAGCTCGACGAACTGCCTTTTGGGCATATCTGGTTTACTCTGATTAACCCGTTGCTTTTGGCGAAGTCATTGTTAGACCCGTGAGGTAGTAGCAACTTGGAGAGGTCTATTCTTCATCAAACCAAACCTTTGACTTCTCAGAAGTTGATTAATGACCTGCTCCTCGGCCTCGACTGTTTGCTTCATACTGTTGCATCTGTCTTGATGAAGCTGGCTGATAATGGTTCTCAGCTCTTCTTGTTCCCGGGCTAAGCCTTAGATAAGAGCCATCTGCCCCAACATTTGGGTTTTCATGGCACCTAACTCAACTTGTAGTTGTTCCAATCGTTCGTCCTTATTGTCTTCAGAACTTTTATTGATCAAGTTCCCGACGAGGAGTGTTTTCAACTCTTCCTGCCCCTTGGATAGGTTTAGGAAGATTTCCCTAAACTGAGTCTCTTGAGTATGAAGATCTTGGTTGTCTTGTTGGAGAGCCATTGCTGAAATAAACAGCAAAAACATGAGAGACCTGTATTGGGAGACTTGTTATGCAATGATATGTATGATATATGTATGCAATGTTTTCAAGGATCTCACGGGGTAAACAAGAAACTGTTAGAATTTGTTTGAAGAAACTTCGTGTCGTTTAGAGTCCTTCTTCAAGAGTCAAGCTCACCATATCGAGTGGGTCATATCCCCGACTCAAGTCATCGTGTTTTGATCTCTAGACGACATTGGCTAGAGGAAAATAAATCCCCTTTGCCCCTTGCTAGACGTATGATTTACCATAACCTGCATCACAAACCCTTGAGATCCTTGAAATGGTTAAGGAAATGCTATGGTATGATGTTATGATGTGTATGCTATGCGTTTAAGCAAAAATACGAGGTGATGTAAACAAGTAAATTCGGCAAGAAATCCAAGTTATTGGATAAGGACTGAAAACAAAACCTGCAAGGAACTCATGTTGTTAGATAACAAACATGTGCAAGTAGTTCAAGTTGAAAGCGCACAAGTCACACAATAGCCCTTAAATTTCAGGCTGGCATGGAGTTTAGGTATTACCCTCTTTCAGTTTAGTTGGTTCAACCTGTCCTAGTAATAGTAACCAGTTTCTAGAGGATCTCAATATCACTGACCATCCTTGATTGGTCATAATTCCAGTTTAGCAACCTTTTCTTGCAGCCAGAATCATCGCGAGAGTATGGTCTCAATGAGTGTAGCATACTGCTACTTTTCTATGGCCAACTTGGTCAATTATAGGTTCTAAGGTAAGTTGATGCTTAATGACCCCTTAGCAGCCCCATACTCTCCTTGTTCCTCCACAAAGGATATCGGTACCAACTAAAGTGTCACACCAACATAGCTACTGCTTCAACCGTATCGGTCTACACCGTACAGTTCCCTCACAGTCTATTGCTACTTACCTAAAAGGTATCCCCAGATCCGGGTTAGGATCTATAGTAACTCCAATACAAAGCCCACAAAGATAAAGCAATCAAATCAAACAATAGAAAACAATATGATGAACTATTCCTAAGGTACACCCCACTTATTAGCTCCCCAGCAGAGTCGCCAGTTCTGTGATACGCTGGGAAGAACTGACTGTTTTTGGAATGCTGGTTTGCGTTTTGCGTTTGTTTTTGCAAAATGTCGCGGTAAGCAAGAGTCGCCACCGACTTTTATTTTATCCAACAAGGAAAGAAAAAAAGCACAGAAAAATTCCTTTTTCGAGATGTTTTTGAGTACGAGGGGTAGATTATAGAAAGGGAAGGTATTAGCACCCTTTCTATCCGCAGTTATCTACGGGCTCTTAGGTACTTGCTCATCATTTTCAAAATGTTTTCTTTATGCTTGTGGGTTTGAAAAAGTTTTTTGTTTTTAACTTCGATTTAACTCTTGCTTCTGTCCTCAAGAGTGTAATGAAGTGTTTTTTAAAACTTTGTTTGAAAAGGAGTGTAAGTGTGAAAATGTTTTGTTTTTTTGGATGAGCAAGTATCTAAGAACTAATCTATCTACTCGAAAAAGGAATCTCTCTATGTTTGTTTCCTTTAGACAATGCTATCCCACTATTAGTGAGTAGGTAGCACCGTCGTTGGAGTTTGAGGGTCAATTCGAATGAGGGACATACGGTCACTAAAGCAATGTTAGGATGCCTTAGCGGTAACCCTAATGTCTTAGATCATTTGTTTGAGGCAACAATATCCGAGGCAACCATTTCGAGGTGACTATGATCTTTTAGACAAGAGGATGACCTCTAAAACGATTTATACTCAATGACCGTGTACGAAGGCAACCAAGCGGGGTGTACCCTAAGAGTGCACATGTGCGAATGTGTCGTTTTAAGTTTATTTTTATCTTTATACATGTTAAGGGTGATCTAATTTGATTTTAAGATTAACATTCAGTCTTGTCATGCAAACCCTATTTTCAAACATCTAGCAGTTATAATTTGCGGAAACAAAATGCGGAATTTAAATTACAAGGCGTCGGGTATTTACATCGCCAAAGACAAACCCTTTGAAATTTAAAGTAAAGTGATAAAAATAATTAAATGTCCTATTTAACTATTACAATCCGGAAGCAGATACATAATTGGATAAGGAAAAGTAAATCGCGACGCAAAATTAAATCGGACGCATGATTAGGGTTTTGACCCTTTTGAAAGAAAATACTTTTTTTGTTGTTTTTGTTTTAAGAAAAGAAATTAATCCTAAATTAAATTAAATAAATAAATTAAATAAAAAAAATTATTTTTGGAGTTTTTGATTATTTAGGAAAGAAATTAAAAATGATTAAATTAGTGGTTAATATCTAATTAAATATAATTAATTAAAATTATTTACAAAAATAAGTTAGAGTTTTCTAGAATTAAAACCTAAATTAATTAGTTAGTAATTATTAATAAAAATAAAAGTTTAAAATTTGATTGAATAAAAAATATTTTTGTGATTTTATTTGATAAAAAAGAATTTGGTAATTGGTTAGAAAATTAATTAAATAAATAAAACAATTAATAAAACAAAACAAAATAAATAAAAGAGATAGGAGTGTTGGGCTTGTTTTGGATGGTATAGAAAGCAAATTTTTGGCCCATTATCAGCTAGCTCGTGTGGACTTTTTGGATCTGGTACACGTGCGTTGACTGGCACCTTGGTGGACCTTCAACGTGGACCACCAGATCTGGCTCCTGGCCATCTGGCGCTTGGATGGATGAGGGAGTATGGTGGGTTGCAAGCTTGAGCGCGCACTGGAATACCTGAAAAATATGAAGAAAACACAAATTGCTGGAGGCAGGGATCGAACCCCTGACCTCCAGCCTTTGGATCCTTTATGGCTTAGGTGGCAACCACTGGAGCACGTTGCTTTGTTTTTTATGATAATAATAACACAATATAATATATATAAACAAAGCATATGGCCTGAAAAAAATAAAAAAAAAAACGCAAAATATTTGAATGGACCAATGGACGGAGGACACCTCATCGTCCTTGTCCTCTTAAACACTAAAAAATTTACCTGTGGATTTGCATCCGCAGCTAAAAGCGCAGCTTTGTTCTAAAATCTCCCTCAGGCCATAAAAATGATTTTCAAGGGCATGGTCGTGCTCGCCTCAACCTCCTGGACACAACCATGTCCATCATGCTCCTCAATTTTACCTAAAACAAAAGTCCCTAAAAACATAAACAAAACCCTAGCCATGGCATTTCATGGTTACAGTGCATATAAATCAAATTGGTTATTGCCAATATCTTGCAAATGATATGAGGGTTACAAATATGCTATTAGTTTGTTCAATAGATGCCAGAATAACTCAAATCGAAATCAAGAACAGGGATGAGTTGCGTGAGACTTACAGCGCGTATGGAGGCTTGATGATGCTTGGTTTTGGTTGGGATAGCTTGTGTGAATGGTCAGGAATCGATTGGGATATGTCTCGCAACCTGAAACTGCCTCTAACCTGGATTTTTATTTCCAACTTTTTTGTGATTTTTTCAAAGTTAGTTATGCTTCTACCAATGCTTTCCAACCCTTATTTCGTGTGCTTTAGCCTCCTTATGTAATGTGCACTGCATTAGGGTAAGAAACTTGGTACAAATCTCTCCATATCAATGCTCATGAATTGGATTTGATTCCACCATTAAAACCTTCCAAATTTGATTTGATTTGGATATTTTTGTGCATACAAGCATTGATTCGAATTTGATTGTGATGCTAGCTGTGAACAAAGCCTAAAACAACCAGAAAATCATGAGTTATCAATTCCTTGGATTTTATATGATCTTATTTTATTTAAAATGAATAAATTCAACTAAAAATCAAATTAAATAATAAAAATGAGATATGGGCACATGGTTGGATCTAGGGAACGTGGGCAATGATGCAAACTCAAATCAAGTGGAAAGGAATGGGCCCATTTGGCAAAATTTGAAGTTTTGAGGATAGTTGACTTTTGGCAATTTTGCAAAAAAGTCCAACTTCAACAATGCATAACTTCTTCAATTTTTAACTTTTGGAAGTGTTCTTTGACTTTTTAGATAGCTTGAGATGTCCTCTAATCAACCCTTTTGGTCTCATCTCATTTTTATATTCCATGCTCAAGTTATAAGCTTTGGCAAAAAAAGGTGTTTTTGTTGACTTTCAAAAATGACCTATAATGTCCAAATTCATAACTTCTTGTGAGTGCATGTTTTTATCTTGTGGTATGAATATGGATTGTAGGAAATTGAATCCTCTTCAAAATGAGCTTTGGATGGGTCATTTATCATAAAGTATGAGAAAATTATGCTTGGTCAAAGTTGAGTTGACTTTTCCTACAAAACCCTAATTTAGCAACTTTTGAGTCTTGATGAATTTTGAGCAATCCTTGATGAATCATGATCAACCCTTGATAAAATGATGAAATATCTCTAAAAATGATAATTTTGACAAAAAATCTTGAAGTTTGACTGTTTATAGGTCACAGTTGACTTTTGCCCTAACATAATCGATTTTGGACCCTTTGAGCAATTGACTGAGCAAACTTCCTCTACAAAGCTTGAAATTTGACATGGATGATCTTGAGATCATATTAGGACATTGGTGAGCACTTGGGGTAATTTTGACTCAAATATCTTGATGCAACACAAAACCCTAATTTGGGGTAGACTGCCTTAGGAGATAGCTTGTCTGACCAACTCTTGAGCAACCTTGAGCCACTTGGAGATTTTTCTTGCAATATTTTTGAGAAATATGGGAGCGAAAATTTTGGGGTACAACAACTGGGTTTTAAAGTCAGCCCTTCGCAATCCAATCTATCAAGGGCTTTCTTTGGTAAGACGTTTAAAGATGATCCAGTATCAACCAAAACATGGGCTAGGGTTGTTCCTCTACACTCCACTGAGACGTGTAATGCCTCGTTGTGTTTTCTCCCTCTGGGTGTCAAGTCAGCATCAGAGAAACCCAGGCCATTATCAGCTGTCAAACTGGCCACACAGTCTTAGAACTGGTCAGCAGACGTCTCTTGCGGCACATGAGTTGTCTTTAGAAATTTTACCAGAGCTTTGGCATGTGCTTCAGAGCACAGCAGCAGAGCTAGCATAGAGATCTTGGAAGGGGTTTTCCCCAATTGTTCAACCAAATCATAATCACTTTTCTTTATTATCCTCGGGATTTCTTCCATTTCCTTCTTGGATGTTTCAGGGATAAATTGGGCCTTCGTCCGGACAGGCTCTTCTTGAATGTTTTTTCCTTTATTCTCAGCAGTAGAGGTACTGATAGGGATAGTATTGTCTTCTTTGTTGGTCGGTACACTTGCAGGTACAATCACTGGCGCAGAGGTAATCTTCGGAACGGCCACTGGTCCAAAGACTGCCTTTGGAGGGGCAATCTCTAGAGAGAAGATTCTACCACTACGGGTAATCTTGCTTGTTTCGGTAATGTTACTGATGTTGGAATTGTCCTCTTCGGAGCTTTCTTCTTCGGCAGTCAGTTCATCCTGTTTAATACTATGGTAGTAGATTTCTCCACCGTAATTCCATGGTACTATTTTATCTGATTTGTATGGGGTCGGCCTGGGCATTGTAATCTTAAGTGGAGTAGTCTTTGGAGCAGGTGTAATCCTAACGGGTCTTTTAGGGGCCCTGGAAGGATTGGCGTAGATGGTTATGATAGAAACTTATTTAACTGGAACGGGTGAAATAGGAGCATTCTCAAACAAAATTTCTCGGTTATCAATCAGTCGTTCGATACCTTTTTTCAACAGAGGGCAGTCAAATGAAGGGGATAGGCAAATATGGCAGTCTTTGTCACAACCTGGGAATATACCAGCTTTTAACAAATTCAACTTAATAATCGGGAGCGGAGTTAACAATTCATCCACGGTAGCAACAAACAAATCTTCTTCGATAGCGTTGGCATTGTGACCATGCCTAGGCATTAGAGCGGAAATAACATTTGGTTTCTCAGGCGCTTCAAACTCAACTTCCTTCGCATTTATCAGGTCTTGAATTTTGTTCTTCAGAGCCCAACAGTTTTTGGTGTCGTGCCCTGGACTTTCAGAATTGTATGCGCATCTTGCATTCGGATGGTAATGAGGAGACGTAGTATTGGGATTCTTTGGGGTCTCTTTTAAGGTGGCCAAATTCAACTTCAGAAGATGTGGTAGAACTTGAGCTGGAGTCATGTTTATCTTGGTGAATTACCGAACTGGCCTTTCCACCCTTTGCTGGTTCTTTCTTGGTTGGTCTGATGCAGGCTTTGGAATCATAACGGCCCGCAACGTTGGTCGGTGTTAAGTTCTTCGCTGATTCCTCTGTGAATAAATAGCAGATACTTCCTTCCTCCCAGTGAAGGGTTTTTTCATAGCTGTAGAGGCAGACGCGTCCTTCTGAATCTTCCCACTTCTTATACCGGCTTCCACCCTCTCGCCGGTTAAAATCAATTCAGTAAACCCTGCAGAGGAGCTTTGAATCAGATGATTAAAGAAAGGGCCTGATAGAGTTCCCAAGAACATGTCCACCAACTCCCTTTCAGATAGAGGGGGTTGCACCCTTCCGGCTAGATCTCTCCACTTTTGCGCGTAATCTTTAAAGCCCTCATTGGAAACCATAGCCATACTCTGAAGTTGAGTACGGGTAGGCGCCAAGTCGGTGTTGTACTGGTATTGTTTATAGAAGGCTGCTGCCAGGTCTTCCCAATTATGGACGTCAGCTCTTTCCAACTGGTAGAACCAATCAAGTTGCGTTCCTGATAAACTGTCTTGGAAAAAGTGGACCCACAAGTCTTTGTCGGCAGAGTGTGGTTGAATCTTCCTGACATATGAGTGGAGGTACATCTTAGGACAAGACACCCCATCATACTTGGAAAATAATGGCACTTTAAACTTTGGCGGGATTATGATTCCTGACACCAGCCCTAACTCCTCAAAATCTAGCCCCAGTACTCTCTGTATTTCCATAGAGGTTAGACGCTCTTCCAGGTGTTTGTACTTGTCATCAGCCGGAGGGTATTATTGTTCAGAGTAGTCCTATTCTTCCTCTTCTTCTTCAGAATCTGATGGTACTGCCGTTTCTTTTCCTTTTCTTTCCCCTTCATCAGATGCTGTCGGAAAATCCAAGGTCCTTCTGGTTTGTCCCTGAAACCTTCTGCCCATGATAACCACACCAGTTGGCTTCTTCTTCTTTTTCTCTTTATCTTTTTCTAGCAGAGTCTTCAGCTCCTCTTGCCCCTTGGCTAAGGTCATGAGTAACTGTTGAAATTGTGTATTTTGAGCTTGAAGGTCTTTAACCGTCTGTTCGAGATCCATCTTGCTGAAATAAACAATAGAGGGATGAGGAAACTTATTGCAAAGACCTGTTTATGTTTATGATGAATGATATGCATTCATACAATGCTTTCAAGGATTTAAAAATTAAAATTTGTTTAAAACAAAAAAGAAACACACGTCATATTAATAAGATAGAATTTGAGTACATCAATGCCCCTTGGGCAAAAAATTACAAAATTTTAAGGTAAAAAGACATTGCGCATCCTCTTTGGTGCAATGTAGGTATTGAGAGTCTGCTCTTCATGAAGTAGCCGAGTGAGTTCCAAAACATTCTTCTTGCTTGTGTAGAATTGGGCTTCGAAAGTATCGCGCTCTCCTTTGAGCTGTATCCAATCCCTTTGTAGGTCTTCGAGTGATGTCGGCATGTCAGGATGTAGGATAGTGTATGGAACTTCTCCTTCCTTAACAGGCTCAATAATCACTGGGAGAATGGAGGGATAAGACATCATAAGACTTTGAGCGCGGGTTCGTACCCACTTGAGGTAAGGCTCAAGAGGGATGGAATTATTGTGTCCCAAAGTCTTGCTATCCACCTTGTTTAGCATCCTCCAAGCTCGGATGAATCTCTGGCGAAGACCTTGATCGTCGTTGTCGTAGTCGAAAACCAAACCTTGAATCAGCATATCATGTGGGCCTCCCTTCGGGCATAACCAAACTGTCTTAGAGCTAAGCATGGGTTGTAGGTGATGCCTCCCCTAATTCCAAGTAGAGGGACATTAGGGAATTCCCCATAACGGTCAACAATAATAACATTCTCTTTGGATCGAGAACACCAATGAACATCTGAATGTTTAAGTGTCATTAACCTTTGTGACCACCTCAAACCTTGCTCATTCTTCAAGACTAATTGGGGAAGATGAGAAATAAACCATCTTGCCAGGAGAGGAGTACAACACATAAGAACACCTCTTTTCCTCATTGTACGAGTGTGAAAAGAGTGTAGGATATCCCCAAGCAATGTAGGCACCGGGTTGCGAGACATGAAGATTTTGACAGCGCTTATATCTATGAGTTGGTCAGGATTAGGGAACAAAACCATCCCATAGATGAGAAGAGCTACAATCTCCTCAAAAGCTTGCAAGTCTATGGAATTCCAACAGCTTTGGGCATTCTCAAACAGAAACTTTGCCAAGAAGCCTTTGACACCACTTCTAATTTCCCAATGAGTTGTGACATCAGATGAGTGCAAGTGTAGGGATTGAGCAATCTATTCTGGCTTTGGATCTCTTTCTATATCGTTGAAGGGTAGTTGATTGAGAATAGGAATCCTCAGAAGTTGAGAGAATTCTTCTAAAGTAGGCACAAGCTGGTAGTCAGGAAATGTGAAACAGTGATGCAAAGGGTCAAAGAACTGGAAGAGAACCTTCATCATGTCTTCCTATGTGTTGGAGGTGACCAAGTTGAGTAGACAACCATGTATCTTGGTGAATGGAGAATTCTCAAGAATCCTTGAAGCTAGCTCCTTGAGTTGTGGAAGAATTCTTACAAGGTTGACTTGGATAATTTTCCTGCGAAGTGAATCCATATCCTACAAAACAAGAACAAAGATGAATTTCCAAAATCCTTGAAATGGTTAATGGATGTATATGATGCTCATGATGTCTATGATGTTATGCATAAGTATATATGTACAAGAAAATCAAGCAAGTTCCTAGTTTAGGCTTGCATGGGTTTTCATAGGTAAGTATCCTCTTGAAGTTTAGTTGGCTCAACTTGTCCTAGTAATAGTAACCGGGTTCTAAGGAGCTCAATATCACTGGATTGTTTCCTTGTTCATTGTTTCAGTTCAAGCCTCTTTACTGGCGACCGAAATATTCCAAGAAACCAACCCTCAATGAGCGTAGTATCGAGTATCTACCAACTTCGGACTGCACCAAAGCTGGTCATCTCACTACATCCTAAAAGGCCAAGTTGGTCAAGTAAAGGGTTCTAGAAGTTCATTAGTGCTTCATGACATCACTCAACGGTCCTGTATTCTCTTTGATTGACTCAAAGGCTACCGGTACCCACAAATATGTCACACTAACATAGTTATTGCTTAGACCATGTCGGTATACCCCGCACAGTTTCCACAACGTATTGCTATTTACATATAATTTTTCCCAAATCCGGGTGGAGGATTCAAACCCAAACAATAGAACCAAAATGTAAAGAAAACAAGTCAAACAAGGTAAGCAAATAAATGTGATCTAAACCCTAAGGTAACCCCACTTTTATAATTTTCCCCAGCAAAGTCGACAGTTCTGTGATACGGTGGTAGAACTGACTTGAAGGTTTTGCATTTTATTGCAAATGTCGCGGTTAGCAAGAGTCGCCACCGACTTTTCTTTTATCCAAAAGGAAAGGTAAAAAAGTACATGAAAGACCTTTGAGATGTTTTCTTGAGTTCGGGGGGTAGATTATGAAAAGGAAGGTGCTAGCACCCTTTTCATCCATGGTTTTCCATGGGCTCTTAGTTACTTGCTTAGATCACTTGCTTTGCTTTGTTTGAAATGGTGTTTGGTGTGATTTTGAAAGTATTTTGTAAAAGAGGCCATTGTTTAGGCAATCTTTGTAATGATTCTCGTTCGTAAGAATGTATACAAAGATGTTTGTCTTTTGAAAATGGTTTCAATGTTTTGCAAGATGTTTTGAAATCTGTGTGTGTTTGTTTTTGAAAATAGCAAGGATTATTTTGAAATGGAGCAAGTAACTTAGAAGCTATCTACCTACTCAAATGTCTTTCTTGTGCATTTTTATTCCTTTGACATTGTTGACTTACCATTGATTTGGTAAGCAAACCTATCTTTGGATGTAAACGGGACGGGCGTGGGTCATCGTATAACCATGATAGCAATGTTGCCAAGTATCTTAGCATTTTTGAGGGACTAAGATCATCTTGTTTTAGGCAACCTTTGAATAGCGTCATCGAGGGACTATGATCTTATATTTGTTTTGTTTTTCCAAGATACTTCGGATGCGTAACATGGCCATTTTGTTTTAGGCAACCAAGTGGGAGAAACCCTAAGGGTGCTTGTGTGCAAAATGTGTCATTTTCATGCTTTTGTCTTGCATTTAGGGTTTTCTATTTTGCTTTGTTTTTGTTCTTTCATGCAAACCCTAATTACTAATCATAGTATATAAAGCGATAAATTGCGTAAAATAAACTAAACTATTACAACAATTTTTATGGGAGGGGGAATACAAATTTGAATGGGGATTTGCACAAATATAAAGCTAGGTATATTATTACAACCAAATTGAATGTGCGCGAATTTAAATAAATTAGACAAATATTTAAAATGCAATGCAATATGTTCATGTTAAAAAATGTTTTATGTCTTGTTTTTGTATTAAAAAAATATTTGATTTAAACCTAGAAAAAAAGGAAAAATAATATTTATTTTTGAAAGGGATTAAACCCTAGTTTTCATTTAAAAGAAAGTAATGTTCTATATTATTATTTTGTACATTTTTTGTATAAGAAAATAATAAATAAATATTATATATAAATATTAAAAATTAAGTATGTGTAAAAATAAGTATTTATGAGTATAAAATGTATAATAAAAATATTAAGTATTTTTAAATATATTTACAAGTTATTTAAGAAAATAAAATCTATTTATCAAAATAAACTATTTTTCATGTGAGAAAATAATAAAATAAAATAAAATAAAAGTGTGAAAATAAATAAATCAATTTTTAATATTTTTTATCATTTAGAAAATATAAACAAAAGTATTAAATATGAAAATATGAAAAAATACAAAAATATAAAAAACTAGGCAGGGGGTGCAATAGCAAGTCAGGGGGTGCAAATAGCAAAAACAAAAAGGCACAGGCGCCAAAAAAGCCCAGAACTTCATCCATGTCCTTTGTCCAGCTTCATGCGCGCGTTTTCCAGTTCAAACTGTACCTTTCTTATGCTTGCATAAAAACAAAAACTCATAACATGGAAAATGTGGCATTTGAGCTCACGATTCCAACCATATAAATTATGTAACCTAACTCTTAAAGATCAAAGATAAATTTTGAATCCCTATTTCGTGACCTAACTTTTTCAGAGTTTTCAATCTTCAAATTCTCTTAGCACAAGTAATATAAATGCAAAGTAATGGTATGTACAGTTTCGTTATGATAAGGACTACATTTTTCCTTCACAAATCGTGGCTTGAGGTTGCCTGTATAAGGAGATAGAGTTTAAGAAAATACCTCTTTCAGCTGGATTCGAGTAGGGCAATGTATGGACTTTAATGGAGGCCTGATGATTGTTTGAGCTTCCTTGAACCTATTTCAATGCTTATCTGGCTCTGAGGATGGCTGGAACTCTCTGACCAAGTCCAACTGCAAGCTTCCAAATTGAAAATGGCAAATGCTGAAACAGGGGTTACAGAACCATGGTAATGGCTTGGATTGGCTAGTTAGCAAGTGTTTAAGATGTTTGGATTGTTTAAACACAAAACGCACGAGCCAAATGCGAGTTGGCTGTGCTTTTGCAGAATCTGTGAGTTTGGAAAGTTTTGTGGTGTTTTGCAGTTTTAGATTGTTTTAGGTTCAATCCAAACGTCCTATGCCTTGTAACAAGTTTGCATATATGTATAGAAATGATCCAAAGTCAGCCCTTACTAGCTGTGCAAGCTTTGGACCTTTTTGCAACTTTCCTTGCATTTAAAGTAAAGTGAAGTGATTATACTTGCCATGCTTGTACTTGCTTGCTTTAGGGCTGACATGAGTTGGTACACATTGCTTGAGAGATGTAGAGTTTTCTTGTATCAAGGGACAGGTTCAATGCTCAAGATTGACAAAGTTACAAAAGTTCATCTTTATGAAAATGGCATTGTAACCTTTTTGCCCAAAATGGAAATGCATCTTGTGTAAAGCTTCAAAAGCAAAGATAAAGGCTTTAGCTTCTGAGTATGCATTTAATTATGGAGTGTATAACAAGCTTAGTACCTGTAAAGCAAGATATAACCAGCATAGGTTTGATTTGCAACTTGATGCTATGTGAAAATGGCTTGATCAAAAGTGAGAAAATGCCAACTTCCCTTCTTCGATTCTCCCTACTCAAAAATGATCTTGGGGAGTTATTGGACATTTTGGAAATCTTGCAATGTGATCTATAATACATCTTTGAAATGAAATTTGAGATACCTCTTGGAACTAGGTGAAAAATGTCCATGAAGTTGGGTCCAAAACCTGCCTAAATTAGGGCAAAATTTGACTAAGATATTTAGTTCATGGCCCTATATTCACAAATTCATAACTTGAGATCCAAGCATCTTTAGGGAAAAGTTTGTGAAGAAAAGTTGTAGATTTCATGGAGGACTACAACTTTCATGTTGGGAACTTTTCTTGAATCAAAATTCATCATGGTGAAGAAGTGGTGAAAAGTTGGGAAAAAATAAGAAAAATTTTATACTTGGAAAAATTCTAAGTTATAAAAATTTTCAAATTAAAACCCTAGTTTTCAAATTTGGTTTTCTTGGTGAACAAGTTTCATATTTTGAAACATATTGATGAATTATGACCCTTGGCACTTGATTTTGACCAAAAAGTCAAAGTTTGACTTTTCAGTGTACAGTTGCCTTTTGATCAGTTGACTGCAAATTTCATCTGTCAATCCAATGAACTTGAGATATTTTGAACCATGTAATTAGGTCAAGATGATGCCATTGAACCCTTGAAATCATGCTTGAACTCAATTGGTCATTGTCTAGGTAAAAAATCAGAAATTTCCCTTTCTCTGTCAAAACCCTAATTTTGACCATTTTGCCCTTTTGATGATTGGATCAAATTTCTTGAGGAGTTATGATCCAAACTTGATCAAATGGTACATATGAGTCTAAAATGTTGATGTGGATCAAAAATTATGAAGTTTGACTGTAAATTGGCCATGGTTGACTTTTTCCCCAATACAGCTGATTTCTGGGTCAACTGTCCAATTGACTGATAAAAAATGTGGTTCAAGGCTTGAAACTTAACATGAACAATCTTAGGGGTCCAAAATGATGTATGAAAGTCACATGAAGCATTGGTGATCCAACAATCCTTGTGCAAACTCAAACCCTAATTTTGGGTTATCAGTGCAAAATGAGATGTCTCGAGCTGACCAAACCCTAATCTTGTCTTGAGTCAAAGAAGTCTTGTGAGAATAGTCTTGATAAATGAGAGGGAAAATTTTTGGGTACAACATAATGCATTTGTTTTATAAATGTTTATAATATGCGGATGCCATGTATGCGTATGTGAGCTAGTCTATTGCGCTGTTTGTTGGATTTAGGGAAAATAAATCCCTGAATGTTGCTGAGGGTATGTAAGTCTTCATGTCTTGAAGTCGAAGTGTTGATGAATTTCCGTTTAGAGAAATAAACTCTGTTGTAAGGGAGATGTTATGTACTGCTTGAAAAATCTGTTTGGGGAAATTGGGTGATTTCTATCGGGGACTGATAATTGGAAGCTTTGTTCTGCTGGGGATTAAACTGTACACTGCGGGGGATTTTTATGGAAAATTAACTTAGAGAGATTTCCCTATCTCTTAAAGCCATCAAAAATTGTCTTTTATTTTTTTATTTGTAAACAGTAATTATGTTCAAATGCATATGTTCAACAATGAATCATTGGACGTTTTTATAAACAAAACAGAAGAGTAAAGAAAAACAGATAGTTTTGCACTTTCAAAGGAATATCTTTGTATTGACTTTGAGTAAGTATTTTTTGTACAGTGAGACAAACATTCTAGTAAGAGAATGTCGTCGTAAAAAATGAAAATTTTAATACAAAGAAAAGATAGTTATGTGTAATAATCCCATGGGGTTCCTATTCTGATATAGCCTTCGTATATATGAGCATCTTGTCTATTTATTGCCTTGTCCGAAGATGATTGGATTGGTCAGGAATGTCGAGTTTGCAAGTTTTTCATAAGGTGATCCAACGGGACATAGTCATACGCTTTAATTCCCTAACTTTTTCCTGGACTGCCCTTTCGGGTTTTCAGTCCACCGGGATACCCTTTTTGCCCAAGTCGCCCTTTCGGGTTTTCAACTTGCCGGGTGTACAGATTTTTTTTTTATTTTATCCCTAATTTTTTCCCGAACCTTTTTAGTTCGTCGGGATGCCCTTGTTTTGCCTAGGTGTGTCAACCTAGCGGGTCTCTTATGGGTAGTATCTTTTGACTATGTCTGCATTCGTAGGGTGCGACAGGTCATCACCATCCATGGTGGTCAAGATCATTGCTCCACCAGAGAAAATGTTTTTTATTATAAATGGTCCTTTGTATGTAGGAGTCCATTTTCCCCTGGGATCTCCTTGCGGTAGTATGATACGTTTGATCACCAGATCCCCAACTTGATACACTCGTCTGACCTTTTTGTTGAAAGCCTTGATCATCCATTTTTGATACATTTGACCATGGCATACAGCAGTAAGTCTTTTCTCATCAATTAAGTTCAGTTGATCAAGTCGAGTCTGGATCCAATCGTCTTCATTTAGACATGCATCCTTCATAATTCTTAGAGAGGGGATCTGAACCTCAATAGGCAAGACAACTTCCATGTTGTATACCAAAGAATAGGGTGTTGCCTCGATCGATGTGCGAGTTGTAGTACGATACCTGTGGAGAGCGAATGGTAACATCTCATGCCAGTCTTTGTATGTGACTGTCATTTTCTGTATGATCTTTTTAATATTCTTATTTGCAGCTTCGACAGCACCATTCATCTTTGGCCGCTAAGGGGAAGAATTATGATGCTGGATCTTGAATTGCTCGCACAGGGCGGTGATCATAGTATTATTCAAGTTTGTACCATTGTCTGTAATGATCCTCTCCGGGATACCGTAATGGCAAATGAAATTCTGCTTGATGAATCGGGCGACAACGGTCTTGGTAACGGAAGCGAATGAAGCTTCCTCCACCCACTTTGTGAAATAATCAATGGCCACTAAGATGAAGCAGTATCCATTGGAAGTTGTCGGCTTGGTTTCCCCAATCATATCTATTCCCCACATAGCAAAGGGCCAAGGAGCCGTCAAGACATTCAGAGGAACCGGAGGTACGTGCACTTTATCAGCATAAATCTGACACTTGTGGCAGGTTCAATAGTGTTGATAGCAATCTGCTTCCATGGTAGACCAGTAATAGCCTGCCCGTAAGATTTTTTTTACCATCGTATGCCCATTGGAGTGGGTGCCAAAGGTGCCTTCATGTAACTCAACCATGATCCTTTTAGCTTCAACCTTATCTATGCATCGAAGTAACACAAAGTCATGGTTGCGTTTGTAAAGAATGTCATTACTAAGGAAGAATTTAGCAGAGAATCTCCTTAAGAACTTTTTATCATTGACTGAAGCTCCTTCTGGATACTCTTGAGCCTCGAGATACTTCTTGACTTCGTGAAACCAAGGCTGGTCCACTACTTCTTTAGTATTAATCTCGTGACAGTGTGCTAGTTCATCCATTCGTTCAATGGTGATTTGTGGAGTCTCGTTATCCCATTTAAGTTTAAACATAGAAGACATTGTGGCTAGTGCGCCTGCTAGCTGATTTTCTTCTCGCGGGAAGTGCTCAAAGGTAATCTTCTCAAAATGTGGGAGCAATGTTAAAACATGTTCTTTATAAGGGATACGGTTAGGGTGATTGGTGTCCCATTCCCCTTTGATCTGGCTAATAACCAAAGTTGAATCTCCGAATACATTCAAGGATTTGATCCCCAAGTCTATGGAAGCTTTGAGACCAAAGATGCACGCTTCGTATTCCACCATGTTATTTGTACAATTGAAGCAGAGTCTTGCCGTAAAAGGAGTATGACACCCTTCCGGAGATATGAGTACAGCACCGATACCATTGCCGAGTGCGTTGGATGCCCCATCAAAGAACAGGGTCCATCGGGATCCTTGTTCAGGTCCGTCATATGGCCTGAATTCTTTACAGTTGTCTAACATCATGATGTCTTCATCTGGAAATTCGAACTTCATGGATTGGTAGTCTTCTACAGCTTGGTGAGCAAGGTGATCAGCTAATACACTGCCCTTTATTGCTTTCTGGGTAGTATATTGTATGTCATATTCCATCAGGATCATCTTCCATCTTGCTATTCTCCCAGAGAGAGTAGGCTTCTCGAAGATATATTTTATCGGATCCATTTTAGATATCAACAAGGTAGTATGGTTCAGCATATACTGTCTTAGCCAGCGAGCAGCCCATGCCAGAGCGCAACAAGTTTTCTCGAGCAGTAAATATCTTGTTTCATAGTCGGTAAACTTTTTGCTCAGGTAATAAATAGTGTGCTCTTTTCGGCCAGACGCATCATGCTGCCCCAGCACACACCCCCATTGAATTTTCTAAAATTGTTAGATACATGATTAATGGTCTTCCCTTAACTGGTGGCATTAAAACAGGAGGCTTTTGCAGGTATTCTTTGATCTTGTCGAAAGCAGTTTGGAATTCATCATTCCATTTGACTACTTGATCTTTCTTCAATAGTTTGAAGATTGGCTCACAAGTAGCTGTCAGATGAGAAATGAATCTGGCAATGTAGTTTAAACGTCCTAAGAATCCTCTGACTTCCTTCTCAGTACGAGGAGCAGGCATCTCTTGTATCGCTTTCACCTTGGTAGGATCTACTTCAATACCCTTGTTGCTGACGACAAAGCCTAGGAGTTTACCATACCTTACTCCAAATGTGCATTTATTTGGGTTCAACCTCAGCTTGTACTTCTTTAGCCTCTCAAACAGTTTCTGTAAATGATCAAGATGCTCTTCTTCTGTTTGAGATCTAGCTATCATGTCGTCCATATAGACCTCTATTTCGTGATGTATCATGTCGTGAAATAAATCTACCATGACACGTTGATAGGTTTCCCCAGCATTCTTAAATCCGAACGACATCACCTTGTAGCAGAATGTGCCCCACTGTGTGACAAATGTTGTTTTCTCCATGTCCTCAGGTGCCATTTTAATTTGGTTGTAGCCTGAGAAACCGTCCATGAAGGAAAACACTTTATGTTGTGTCGTATTGTCAACTAGGATATCAATGTGGGGAAGTGGGAATTCATCCTTAGGGCTTGCCCTATTCAAATCTTTGTAGTCCATGCAAATTCGTACCTTGCCGTCCTTCTTGGTTACGGGAACAACATTGGCAACCCATTGCGGATAGGAGGTGACGGCCAAGAATCCAGCGTTAAATTGTTTCATGACTTCTGCTTTAATCTTCTTTGACATATCCGGTCGCATTCAACGGACCTTTTATTTTACCGGTGGACAATCCTCTTTTGTAGGAAGACGATGTACCACAATATCTGCATCAAGTCCCGACATGTCTTCATACGAACAGGCAAAGACCTCAACATAATCGTGTAGCAGCTGAATCAGACGCTCCTTGGCACTCGGTTCTAGATTGGCACCCACCTTGACCTCTCTTTTGTCTTCTTCGGTACCCAGGTCGATTGTGTCCACGGGTTCCTCGTGAGGCTGAATGGTTATCTCTTCTTATTATAGTAATATGGCAAGTTCCCCTGGTACTTCACAATCTTCTTCACCTTCGTCTTCGACTTGGTAGATTAGATTTTCAGAGTCACAAAAAGCCATAGCAGAACTGTTATCCATGGGATCCTGAATGGATGTAGACCTGCATTATGAGTGTGAGTGTGTGTAAGGGTATAACTATCTTTGAAAGAAATGAAAATGTAAAAAGCAAAAACAATTAGCACAAAGTTTGTATGCAAAACGTCCATGATTCATTAATGTCATATAGAAATGAGATAATAACCCTTACAAATGGACTATTGTGCCTCAGGTAAGACAAAAGACTTAAGAGTTTGAATTGTTTTAATATTACAGATCCAACAAAATGTAAAGACAAATTATTGTGGGATAAATGTGATCGGGACAAAATCTCTAGCCTCCCAGTTGTTGAGCCCTCCACTGACAGTTGGGAAGATCCAATCCTCCAGGTTGCAACCATCTTCATCATCCTCTACCGTGTTGACTTGACGGTTGCTGATCTTCAGTGGTGGTCCTCCAGCACAAGTGCGGCGTACCGCCTTCTGAGCACTTGAAGTGAAACCCAAACCAAACTTGTCAGACTTGTATGGGATATCTGGGAGTTGTCCTCAAATAGTGCATCCTCCTTCTTCTATCACTGCCTTTGCATCCTTTAAAAATGACATCCTGAGCGGAGGCCTTGTGATCTTGGGAACAGCCTTGGTCACGGCCACATCTTGTGGGACTTCTTCAAAGTGTTGGAATGGAGTTTCAATAAATTCACCATCTAATTCCACATATCTGAAAGAATTGAGATGGCTGATCCTATACTCTTCTTCTCCATGAACAGTGATAATCTTCCCTTGAATCAGATACTTCAGCATTTGGTGCAACGTAGAAGTAACAGTGCCAGCATTGTGGATCCATGGTTGGCCTAGTAAGCAGGAGTATGAAGGGTGGATGTCCATTACATAAAAAAGTTGAATCGAATGTTTGGGTTCCAACCTTTATGGGGATATCCACTTCCCCATGCACCATCCTTTTTGAGCCATCAAAAGCCCTTACTACTATGTTGCTTGGCTTCAATGTCAATCCCTCACAGTCAAGCCTATCAAGAGCTTTTTTAGGCAATACATTCAGAGATGAGCCAATGTCCACCAAAACATGAGCCAGGATTGTGCCCCTACATTCAACTGAGACATGCAATGCCTCATTATGCTTCCTTCCTCTTAGTGTTAAATTAGCATCCAAAAAACCTAGACAATCATCTGTAGTCAAGCTGGCTACGCAGTCTTGGAACTGATCGACAGATGTCTCTTGGGGTACATGGGCAGTTTTAAGGAATTTTGCCAAGGCTTTTGCATGCGCCTCGGATCATAGTAGTAAAGCCAGCATGGAAATCTTAGATGGAGTTTTCCCCAGTTGCTCAACTACATCATAATCGCTTCTTTTTATGATTTTTAGAATTTCCTCCATCTCTTTTCGGGAGGTCTCAGGGATAGCCAATGATTGTGTCTTCATCTTGACAGACTCAACCAGAACACCTTTTCCTCGAGTCTCGGTTAACTCGGCAGCAGGAGTGTCAGTAGGAATGATAACAGGGATTGTAACAGCTTTGTCAGTTGGAGTATTAGTGGAGATGATTGTAGGACTGGGAACAGCTTTTGGAGGAGTAACAACAGGAATGATTACGGGTCCAGAAAATGTTTTTAGGGGAGCAATTTCTGGAGAGAATATCCTTCCGCTTCAGGTAATCTTGCTAGTCCCTGCAATATTACTGATATCAGAGTTAACTTTCTCGGAACTTGAGTCTTCGGTAGCTGGACAATCTTGCTTGACACAGTGGTAGTAGACATCCCCTCCATAATTCCATGGTATGGTTTTGTCTGACGAATACGGGCCTGGTCCATGCATTGTAATTATCAAAGGAGTTACTTTCGAAACTGATGTAATTCTAACGGGTCTTTTGGTGGAAACCCTGGAAGAATTGGCAGAAATGGTAATGATAGAAACATCTTTAAAAGCAACAGGTGGAACAGAAGTCTTTTCAAACAAAATTTCTTTGTTATTTATTAGGCACTGAACGCTTGTTTTCAACAAAGGACAGCTGGTTGGTGAGGACAAACAGAAATGACAGCCTTCATCGCAGCCTGGGAACACACCGGTATTCAACAAGTTTACTTTAATAGTCAGGAGTGGGGTCATAAGTTCATCAACGGAAGAAATGACATTTGGCTTTTCAAGCGCATCGAAATCAATCTCTTTGGCTTCAATGAGGTCTTGTATTTTGTTCTTTAAAGCCCAACAATTATTAGTGTCATGACCGGGACTCTCAGATTGGTATGCACAACAGGCATTAGGATGATAGTGAGGAGATGTTGTATTAGGATTTTTTGGAGCTTCTTTCAAGGTCACTAGGTTGGATCTTAACAGTTGTGGCAATACTTGAGATAGGGTCATGTTAATTTTGGTGAATTGTATGACTGGCCTTTCCATCCTTGGTTGGTTGTTTCTTTGTTGATCAAGCGCAGGTTTAGGAATTATAACAGCCCTCACCATTGGACGACGTTCGGCCTTATCTTGATTTCTCTGAGGATAAACAACAACCGCTTCTTTCTTTCTGATAAATGGCTTCCTTATAGCAACGGAGGATGTATCTTTTTGAATCTTTCCACTCATTATCCCAGCTTCTAACTTCTCTTCGGTCAGTATCAGTTCAGTAAAACCTACTGATGAACTCTCAATTAGGTGATTGAATAAGGGGCCAGACAAGGTGCCCAAAAACATGTCTACTAATTCTCTTTCAGATAGGGGAGGTTGAACTCTTCCAGCCAAGTCTCTCCATTTTTGTGCATAGTCCTTGTAACCTTCATTAGAGACCATGGCCATACTCTGGAGTTGAGTACGGGTAGGTGCAAGATCAGTATTGTATTGGTATTGTTTGTAAAAAGTTGCAGCAAGATCTTCCCAGTTATGAACGCTGGCTCTTTCTAACTAATAAAACCAATCAAGTTGAGTTCCAGACAGACTGACTTGGAAGAAGTGTACCCATAAGTCTTTGTCAGTGGTATGGGGCTGGATTTTCCTCACATAGGACCGGAGATGCAATTTAGGGCATGAAACTCTGTCATATTTGGCAAACACAGGTGCTTTGAATTTTGGAGGAATGACAATCCCCGATACTAAACCCAATTCCTCAAAGTCCAAGCCATGAACTTTTTGGATCTCCATTGCGCTCAATCGTTCCTCGAGATGTTTATACTTGTCATCAGCTGGAGGGTATTGTTCTTTAGAATAGTCTTCTTCTTCCTCTTCCTCTTCTGATTCTGACAGGACAACTGTTTCCTTTCCTTTCCCATCTTGATTGTCTCTTTCACTGGATGTCGTTGCAAAGTTTAAGGTCCTTCTTGTCTGCCCATGAATTCTTCTACCCATGTTTAGGACTCCGGTTACCTTTTTTGTCTTCTTTTTCTTTTCCTCGGCCAGCAAAGTCTTCAACTCTTCTTGTCCTTTGGCCAGAGTCAAGAACAACTGTTGAAACTGTGCATTATGAGCTTGGAGATCCTTCACCGTTTGCTCGAGATCCATCTTACTGAAATAAACAGTAGAGAGATGAGGAGACTTATTGCAAGAAACCTGCTTATGTTATGATGAATGGTAAATGTGTATGCAATGAGTTCAAGGATTTTAAGATTCAAATTCGTTTTAGACAAAAAGGAAACACACATTATATTAATAGATTAAAGCTTTAGTACAATGATGCCTTCTTGGTCAAAACAGATACAAGAAACTCTAAGATAAAAAAGTAGTGTGCATCCTCTTTGGTGCAATGTAGGCATTCAGAAACTGCTCCTCATGAAGTAGCCTAGTGAGTTCCAAAACCTTCTTCTCGCTTGCGTAGAATTGGGCTTCAAAGGTATCTCGCTCCCCCTTGAGTTTTATCTAATCCCTTTGTAGGTCTTCAAGAGAGGTAGGCATGTCAGGATGTAGGATAGTGTATGGAATATCTCCTTTCATGATAGGCTCAATGATTACCGGGAGAATGGAGGGGTAAGGCATCATAAGACTCTGAGCATGAGTTTGTACCCATTTGAGGTAAGGCTCAAGAGGGATGGAATTTTTATGCCCCAAAGTCTTGCTATCTACCTTGTTTAACATCCTCCAAGCTCGAATAAATCTCTGGCGAAGACCTTGATCTTCGTTGTCGTAGTCAAATACCAAACCTTGAATCAGCATCTCGTGCGGGCCATCCCTTCGGGCGTAACCAAACTTTCTTAAGGCTAAGAAAGGGTTGTAGGTGATACCTCCCCTAATTCCAAGTAAAGGGACATTATAAAATTCTCCACAACGGTCGACAATAGTAACATTCTCTATGGATCGGGAGCACCAATGAATGTCTGAATGTTTGAGCGTCATCAACCTTTGTGACCACCTTGAACCTTGCTCATTCTTTAATAAAAATTGGGGAAGATGTGAAATAAACCATCTTGCCAAGAGAGGAGTGCAACACATAAGGACACCTATTTTCCTCATTGTGCGAGTGTGAAAAGATTGTAGGTATCCCCTAGTAATGTAGGCATCGGGTTGCGGGATATAAAGATTTTGACGGCGTTCACATCTATGAGTTGGTCAGGATTTGGAAACAACACCGGCCCATAGATGAGGAGAGCCATAATTTCCTCAAAGGCTTGCAGATCCAAAGAATTCCAACAGCTTTGGGGTTTCTCAAACAGGACCTTTGCTAGGAAACCTTTGACACCACTCCTTGTTTCCTAATGAATTGTGACATCAGATGAGTGCAAGTGTAGAGCTTGAGCAATCTCTTCTGTCTTTGGTTCTCTTTTCGTACCGTTGAAAGGTAGTTGGTTGAGAATGGGAATCCTCAAGAGTCGGGAGAATTCTTTCAAAGTAGGCATAAGTTGATAGTCAGGAAATATGAAGCAATGGTGTAAAGGATCAAAGAACTGAAAGAGCACCTTCATCATGTCCTCATCTGTGTTGGAGGTGACCAAGTTGAGTAGGCGACCATGTCTCTCGGTGAATGGAGAGTTTTCAGGAATCCTTGAAGTTATCTCCTTGAGTTGTGGAGTGATCCTTACAAGATTGACTCGAATAGTTTCTTGCGAAGTGAATCCATATCCTACAAAACAAGAACAGAGATGAATCCCAAAAATCCTTGAAATGGTTAGTGAATGTATATGATGTTCATGATGTTCATGATGTTATGTGCAAGTATGTATATACAAACAAAGAAAACTGATCCTTAGGTTTAGGCTTGCATGGAGTTTTATAGGTAAGTACCCTCTTGAAGTTTAGTTGGCTAAAATTTGTCCTAGTAATAGTAACCAGGTTCTAAGGAGCTCAATATCACTGGTTTGTTTCCTTGGTCATTGTTTCAGCACAAGTCTCTTTAATGGCGACCGAAATATCCCAAGAAACCAAACCTCAATGAGTGTAGTATCGAGTATCTACCAACTTCGGACTGCACCAAAGTTGGTCATCTCACTACATCCTAAATGGCCAAGTTGGTCAAGTAAAGGTTCTAAAAGTTCATTAGTGCTTCATGACATCACTCAGTGGCCCCGTATTCTCTTTGGTTAACTAAAAGGCTACCGGTACACAAAAATATGTCGCACTAACATAGTTATTGCTTAGACCACGTCGGTATACCCCGCACAGTTTCCACAACGTATTGCTACTTACATATAATGTATCCCAAATCCGGGTAAAGAATTCAAACTCAAACAAAGAACCATAATGTAAAGCATACAAGTCAAACAATGTAAGCAAGTAAATGTGATATATCCCTAAGGTAACCCCACTTTTAGAATATTCCCCAGCAGAGTCTCCAGTTCTTTGATACGGTGAGAGAACTGACTTGAGGGTTTTTGCGTTTGATCGCAAATGTTGCGGTTAGAAAAAGTCACCACCGATTTTTCTTTTATCCAAAAAGGAAAGGTGAAAAAGCACAGAAAAGACCTTTGAGATTATTTCTTGAGTTCGGGGGGTAGATTATGAAAAGGGAAGGTATTAGCACCCTTTTCATCCATGGTTTTCCATGGGCTCTTAGTTACTTGCTAGATCACTTGCTTTTTGTTTGAAATTGTGCTTTGTGTGGTTTTTGAAAGTATTTTGTAAAGAGGCCATTGTTTAGGCAATCTTTGTAATGATTCTTATTCGTAAGAATGTATACAAAGATGTTTTATCTTTTGAAAATGTTTTTAGTTTTGTAAGATGTTTGAAAGTGTATGTGATTGTTTTGAAAATATCAAGGATGTTTGTTTTGAAATTGAGCAAGTAATTAGGAGCAATCTACCTACTCAAATGTCTTTCTTGTCCATTTTCTTTTCCTTTGACATTGTTGTCTTACCATTGATTTGGTAAGCAACCCTATCTTTGGATGTAAACGGGATGGGTGAGGGTCATTGTATGACTATGATTATCAATGTTGCAAAGTATATTAGCATTCTTTTTTGAGGGACTAAGATCATTTGTAAGGCAACTTAGATAGCGTCATTGAGGGACTATGAACTTGTGTTTGCTTGTTTTTTCTAAGATACCATACATGCGCAATATGGCCATTTTGTAAGGCAGCCAAGTGGATTTTAACCTAGGGGTGCTTGTGTGCAAGTGTGTTGTTTTCATGCTTATTTTTGTCTTGAATTAAGGTTTTGCTAAGTATTGATTTTAGTCTTTCCATACAAACCCTAATTACTAGCAATTGTACATAAAGCGATAAATTGCGGAATTTTAAAGTTACTACGCTATTACAACATTTGTGGGGAGGGGGTATACAATTTGTAAATGGAGATTGCAAGAATTTAAACCTAATTAGTCTATTGCAACCATATTGAATTGGTATGAAACATACAAGGAATTCAAATAAATACAAAGTATAAAAATGAATAAATGTATAAGGATGCAAAAATGTAAACAAAATGAATTTTGTTTGATTTTTTTATATAAAAAAAAAAAGACTTTTTGTCTTAACCTAATTTAAATAAAGAAAAATGGTTAATTAAGTTTGAATTTATTAAGAAAAAGATTTTTAAAAGAAATCCTAGTTCTATTAATTAATCAAAAGAAAATAATTTAAGGAAAGTATTTTTCGGCATTTTTTATCTTGAAAATATTTATAGCATTATAAAATATTTTTATTCTTTTTTTTATTAAAATAATATATTCTAAATGGTGTGAAGAAAAATAAATAAATAATGCAATATTTACAAGATTTACTTAATAAATAAATAAAGTGTGAAGAAATAAAATAATATTTGTATTTATGGAAAAAATAAAATAAAATAAGTCAAACTATAAAATATCATTTTTGAATTTTTTTAATCATTTTTTAGTATTTAGAAAATATATTTGAGAAAATTAAAAAAATATATAAAATGAAGAAATAAAATAAAATTGGGCCAGGGTGCAAATATGAAACAGGAGGGAGGAAGGTTAGAAAAAAAGTCAGGCCCAGGAGTGGAAGGCCCATGCGTATGTTTGCTGGAACAAAAAAAAGACAAAAATGTAAAAAATTGCAAAAAAGGCAGCGTTGAGGTTCGAACCCATGGCCTCTACCAATAACACGCGCTGCCTTACCACTGGAGTGGCTGTACATCCGTTAACTTAAATGAAATAATAAATACATAAGGTAAAACGCCTCCATGACTTGTACTTCGTCTTCAACCTTCAGCCAGCCGGACCACTTGTATCTCATTCGTTTCTCAACAAAAATGGAAAATGCAAACATGAAAGTTGTGTTATTTTTCCTCACGAATCCAACCATATAACTTATGTAAGCTAAAAGTCAAAGATGAAGATTAATTTTGATGGCCCTAAATTGAAACCTATTTTTTTCAAAAAGTTCAAATCTAAAATTCTCTACACACTGTCAATATAAATAAAAACTATGGACATGGTAAGCTTTAGAGCAATGATATCTACATTTTTACTTCAGAATGTATGCACAGAGGATGCTTGTATCAAGATATTGAAGTTAGAAAACTTACCTCTTGCAGATGGATTTGTGTATGGAGTTTGAGCAAGCTTTGAGGTGCCCTAAGAATCTGTTTAGCTTGCCTGGACCTCCTTGAGTGTATTCTAACTCCTACTTTACTTTGAAAGTCCCTGAATCTCCCTACTCAAGTCAACCTGCAAGCTTGATGTTTGAAAATGGTGAATAGTGATGGAGGGGTTACAGTCTTGAAACATGGGCTTGGATCACTTTTGTATGATCTATGTAAAGTGTTTGAATGATTAAGAATCAAAACGCACGAGTGGAAATGGAGATGGAGAGTTTTGGCTCAAAACTGTCAAGTTGAGCAGTCTTGTGCAGCAAGGGTGTTTGGGGGAGTTTTAGGATGCTTCAAATCGTCCCTTAGCTTGCAATAAACTTTGTAATATGTATGGAAAAGATTAGAGCACAAAATCACTCCAGGCTTCTGAGTTATAGGGTTATGTCTCTATAACTTGCTTTTGAAGAAAAGTGAAATAACAAATATCAAATGTTGTACAAGTAATTCCTGAGCTTCTTCAGGTCTTAGACACCTTGCTTTTGGATTATAGGGGTTGTGTGTGCAGAAAGAACAAGTTAGAAGCTCAAGACAAGTTGACTTTGTGATTAAAGTAACTTTTCAAGAATGGAATGGTAACTTTCTGAATATAGAGAGATCTTGAGGTTTAGAAGCCTGAAAAACAATATTGTGCAGCATAGGTTTGAAATTGGATTCTTGTTTATCACAAAATGCCTTGTAATTCAAGTGACAAAACACCAACTTCATCGCTTCGATTCTCCCTACTCAAGAATGATCTCAAGGAGTTATTGGACATTTTGGAAAGATTTCAATGTTCTCTACAACCCATATTTAAATTTCTTTTGAAGATTCCCCTTGTAACTATATGAAAAAGTTCCATAAAGTTGAGTCAAAATCCTAACCAAATTAGGGAAAATTTTCACTAAGTGTTTAGTTTCATGACCCTATGTTCTTGAAATTTTAACTTGAGATCCAAGCACTTTTGGAAGAAGTTGTGTGAAGAAAAGTTGTAGATTTCATGGATATATACAACTTTGAATCATCTTGCATCATGGTGAACTTTTGGCTCAAAGTTATGAAAAAACATGAATTTTCAACACTTAGAAAATTTTCTAAGTTAAGAAATTTTGACTTTTCAAAAATGAAATCTTGACTTTTTGATTTCTTGATGAATAAGTTTCATATTTTGACATGTTTTGATGAATTATGATCTTTGGCATTTGAATTTGACCAAAAAGTCAAAGTTTGACTTTTCAGTATACAGTTGACTTTTGATCAGTTGACTGCAAAATTCATTTATCAATCCAATGGACTTGCAATGTTTGAAACCATGTCATTATGTAAAAATGATGCAATTTGACTCTTGAGATAATTCCTTAAACCAATTGATCATTTGTTAGGTCAAAAATCAGAAATTGCCCTTTTCCAATCATAACCCTAATTTTGACCATTTTTCCCTTTTGGAGATTTGATCAAAATTCTTGAGGAATTGTGGTCCAAACTTGATCAAATGATACATATGGGTTTAAAATGTTGATGTGGGTAAAAAATTATGAGGTTTGACTGTAAATTGGCCATGGTTGACTTTTTCCCCAATATAGTTGATTTTTAGGTCAACTGTTCAATTGACTGGTCAAAAGTGTGATCCAAGGCTTGAAACTTGACATGAGTAATCTTGGGGGTCCATAATGGTCCATGAAATTAATATGAAGCATTTTTAGTTCAAAAATCCTTGTGCAAACTCAAACCCTAATTTTGGTCATCAGTGCCTAAGGAGGTGTCTTGAGCTGATCAAACCCTAGTGCAGTCTTGAGCCCAAGGAGATCTTGTGAGAAAATTCTTGATAAATGAGAGGGAAAAATTTAGGGTACAACACTGTCTCTATAAGAATCTATACAAAGTGTTGGTTTTGAAAATGATTCAAAGATATGTTTGTTTTTGAAGATGTTTTGAAAGTGTAATTGTGAAAATAGTTTTGATTTGTGAGCAAGCAACTAAAAGTGTCCTACCTACTTAAAAGGTCTTTGTTATTTTCCTCTTTTTTTAGATGTTTCTATCTTACCATTTATTATAAAGAAGCCCCATCATAGGATGTGAAAGGGACGGGCGTGGGTCAAACGTATAGTCATAGAAGGCAACTCATGAGGCATTTTAGCAATTTTCGTAAGGGACTTGATCATTTACCGAAGGCAACATCGAGGAACATCGAGGGACTAGATCTTTTTTTTTATCGAGGGTCTTTGTTAAAACGCCCATATTCGAGGGACATGACTATTTTTCGAGGCAACAAGCAATATTACCCTAGAGGTGCACGTGTGAATAGTGTGTTTGATTGCATGCATTTTTATCTTTGAGATTAGGCTTTTCTAGCGGTTGTTTTTATCTTGACATACACACCCTAATTACTAACAATTATATGAAAAGCGATAAATTTGCAGAAATTAAAATCCTACGTTATTACATCACATTAGGGGATGGGGGTATAAGTTAACAAATGGGGAGATAAAAGTAAATAAAACCTAATTTTACTATTACAACCAAATCAAACGAAAATAAAAACAAAAAGTAAAAAAAATCAAGATTTATGTTGTCTGGTCTGACACGGGCACCCGTGTCAGCTCCCTGTAATGATCCATGCACATTTTTTCTTTCTGCACCAGCTAAGCTGACATGGGCCGTGTCCTGTGACACGGTGTAGCGATAAAAAATGTAGCGGGGTAAATAGGAGATCGAATTATTGATTAATTCGTCTCACAAAAGCAAGAGTCGCCACCGCGCTTTATTGTTTCCAAAGGAAAAGGGAAAAGAGCGAAATAAAACCCTAAATATGCAATGTAAACAATACTTTTGAAAGTAATGAAAATACAAGGCGTTTTTGAAAAGAGATCTATGGTTCGGGGGTTGGTTATACAATGGGAAGGTATTAGCACCCAATGTATCTATAGTACTCTATAGGAACCTTTTGAAATATCTGTTTTATTTAAAATTGATTGCTTGATTGAAAATAAATTGTTTTGGCCGAAAAAGGGATACGGACGGGTTTTTGAAGATACGACGACCTAATGTCGAAGTTTTTGCTTAAAAGGTATAAGTCTTGAAAAGGTTGAAATTTTGAAGGCAAATTATCCTAAGTTTTAATGAAATGCGAAAATTCGCGCAGTTAGACTTGAGGACATGAAGTCAACAAATTTACTGTTTTCCCTTTGGATTTAAGCATAAACCGAATAAACAAATAAATACACGGACAAAATATGTGAATAACGATTAAATAACGATAATCTAAATGATGGAATAAAAGATGCGAATAATGCGTTTTTTATGATTTTTGGTTTAATGTTAACGGGAAGAAAGTATTTTAAGTTTTTTTTACGCATTTTTGATAAGGATAAAACAAAAGAATTATTTAACGAGGACGTAAAGTTTTTTTTTTAGTTTTAAGTTATTAAGCTTTTGATATATTTGATATTAATATTAATAAGACAAGAAAATGAGTTAATAAAATATTCTTTAGTTTTTATATTTTTATATGTGTTTTTGGATTTTTTGATTGATAATGATGTAAGAGAGAAATTAATAAATAAAATGTCTACAACCTTAAATTCCATGTTTTTATGTATATAAATAAAGTACTTATTAAAAAAAGGGGTTCCAAATTATGAAAATTAACAATTTACCTTAATTAAAATTCTTTAAATTAAATCCAAAATTAAACTAATGGGTCAATTAATTAATAAAAAAAATTATTGAGACATATCTTTGTTTTTCTTTTAAAATATAATTATCAATTAACATAAATAATAATTCCACAAAAAAACAAATTATAGAAAAATAACAAAAGAAAATATATCAAAAATAAACAAACAAAAGTGGATGGGCCAGGGAGCTTAAGGCCCAACGCAAAAGCTCATAAGGTGGGGGGGTGCAAAAAACAGGTCGTGGGCTTAAGCTGTAGAAAAGAGTGAGGCCCATGAGTTAATAAGGCATTAGGGTTAATTGTTTTAACATAAGATTAGGGTTAGTCTTGTTTAGGCAGAAACGGCGCGCCTCTCCTTCTCATCTTCTTCTTCGCATCTTCTTCTTCACACTTGCCCTTGAACCTTGCTGTCTCTCCTTGCCATGGCCACCCACTCCAGCTCCTCTTCCCTCCAGCTGAACGAGAAACGGGGCGGCTACGGATTCGGTAAGAAACGCGATTGATTGTTAACGCTTGATTCGTTTTTGCATGTTGATTTTTATTCCACGATTTCTATTCTGTTGATCTTTATTGATTCTTATGTTGATTGTTAATGTTTGATTGAGGGATGTTCAAAGAAATAAAAAGAGGAGGGATCGTTACCTAGGTGGAGACGGAGGAGGATGCTAGGAGCGACGGAGGCTAGACAGCGAGGAGAGGGGAAGCGAGCCCGCTACGGTGACCGGTATTACACGATTTTCCTCTTCTTGGTTGTTGTCACTGTATTTTGTTTCTTCTCCTTGAGCCTCGGTACTGTACTTGGTTTTCCTTCTTCTTCTTTGAACGTGATACTGTATGATGATTCTGTTGGCCTGAATAATTCTTTGGTATAATGTTGGCTTGAGAAATATGCTTTGAAAGGCCAGTGATGTTGATACGGAGGCCTAGCCGGTTGCCTTAGGAGTTAGTTCTAGCTTGGATCGTTTCAGGTTTTTTGGTGGAGGATATTCAGGCTTGGTGTAATGGGCTTGACATGGTTATGTGTATAGGGGTTTCATGTGGTTTGGACAGGTTGATGGAAATTGGGGCGTGAATCTTTTGTTAGGCCATATTGATGGTGTGGTTTTTACTGGTTGTGAGATTATTTTTGATATTTTCTTTGACAATGGGATGATGATGATGTTGGCTAGAATGGCTCAATCAATTTGCAAAGTTTTTGGCCATATGGTTGGAAATAGTTTTGACAGTATATGATAACTATGCAGGTTTGCTGAGCTTTGTGTGTTTTTTCTGATAACTAAAATCTCTAAGTTTTTTGAAGGCTTGTCTATCTCCTCTATATTGGTTTCCTTTGGCTATATGTTATAACAACTTCCCTCTTCTCCTTTTTTCGCTACAGGTTGGAAGTTTGAAAAATGCTTTGGGATTCCTGGGCATTCTGCACTATACTGTCCCTCCAATTTGTTTCTATTCTTCTTTTGTGTTATTATCTCTACTGGCTATATTTTAGTTTGTCTTGTATATCCTTTTTCTGCCTATGCCAAGCCTGTATAACCCACACTTCTCCCTCTCTTTTTCTCTCAGTATAGCTTTGATAAAAAAAGTGATAAGCTGTACTTTTTCTGAAACTGCAAATGGCCAGAAAATGATGAAAATGGAATTTCTAAATTGCTTGCATATGTAGTTAAACTGCATGTTTTCCTCTAATACAAAAACTTGTTTTGTTTTCTGCTGTGTGGGCATTGGTTACGTGAGCATGCTTGCATATGTAGTCATGCAGGGCTTTGTATGCTTATGCTGTATGTTTTTGAAATTGCATTTGGGATTTGAAAAAAATGTAATTAATTTAAACATGCACTTTTTTTTGGAAAACATAAACTTGTGCATTTATTTAAAATTCCTTTCTTTTTTGTGAACCGGGAGCAATCCCGTGATTTGCAAAAAAGAGTAACTGATTCCGGCCATTGCATTTAATGATGAAACTTTAATAATTTCGCTTTTTAATCATTTATTCGAGTTCTAATCTCTTTCTTTTTTAATTTTGCAGGTAACATTAAGCGAGCAGACAAAACGCATTGGATCGGAAGTTTTAGAATTAGGAATATTAGATTAGTTTTTTTTATTTCATTTTAGTTTTTTGTAAATTTATTATTGTAATTTATTGTAATAGATACAATGTTTATATAATAACTGTACAATTAAAAAAATGAATAAAAAAACACTATTTGCCAATTAAATTCTTCTTCCCCTTTAATTATTTATTTATCGTTTACAATTCTCCAAACGAATAATAATTGAAAACAAATTTCAATTACCTACATTCAAAATAATAAACAGATAAATAAATAATTATCGTTGATCAACTAATATCCTCAATTATTTAATTCATCATTCATAACTAAATTATAATAATTAAAACAGGGTTTCAATTATTTAACTTAGAATGACAAATGATTAAACAATCGTTATTGACCAATGAGCTTTTCGAATATTTATTATATTATTCATAAACCTTTAAATTACGTAATAACTGAGAATAGATCTCAGTTATTTAAATTTAAGATAATGAGTAATAAATAAATAATGTCCGCACAATTAATGCGCCTCTTCTCTGATGTTCATTTTATTATCTATACATCTTTAAACTACATAATAATCGAAAATGAATTTCAATTATTTAAATTTTAGATAATAAATAATTAATAAACATCATTTTAGCACGAATCGATTAAATGATTTAATGTTCAGCATAAATAGCTCTTGGCCAGAAAAAGTTATGAATTTTAAAATCGATGGATCAAAATACTTGTAATGTAATGATGCAGGTAGGAGACGATATCTTAGGTCAAAATTTGGGGTACAACAGCTGCCCCTATTTAAGTTTCTTCTATCCGGAGATATGAAGATTGGAATCTTCGTTTCGACGAGATGGAAGGTACTTAAATACATAACTACGCAAATTTTGTCCTAAGATGCCGCCGTCATGTTTGATATGAATGCAGCGATCGAACTCACAGAGAAAGATATTGTGTGAAACGAGACAATGTCGGGGGGAATCGAACACCAACAAAACACAGCGGCATGGATTATACATTACTGGGGAAACAAACTATCGACTTCAAACGACAGACTCCTGACAGCGAATAAAATCGAGGGAATACAACCTCTAACCCTAACAAAGAGAGCATCTTGCATAGGCCATAACAGATTATTGATCCATAAACAGTGAGTTCGCAACTCAAGGTCGATGGCGGACAGAGAGTATCAAACTACTGATAACAGATTACCGACTTCTGGAGGTATCGATTCGTAACAGACTTCCCTGCTAGATTTTCAGAGGTATACTCATTAATGCTGAGGTAATAAGACTGTAGATACGAAGGTTGTTCAAATAAAGAAAACTGCCATTTGTTGTTGTCCAGAGAAAATACCGATAACATACAAGCTGCTCAAATAAAGAAGCTGCCGCTTGTTGTTGTCCAAAGAAAATACCGATAACATACAAACTGCTCAAATAAAGAAGCTGCCGCTTGTTGTCGTCCAGAAAAAATACCGATAACATACAAGCTGCTCAAATAAAGAAGCTGTCGCTTGTTGTATTCCAGAAAAAATACCGATAACATACAAGCTGCTCAAATAAAGAAGCTGCCGCTTGTTGTATTCCAGAAAAGATACCGATAACATACAAGCTGCTCAAATAAAGAAGCTGCCGCTCGTTGTATTCCAGAAAAGTAGTAACGTACTGGTAACTCATGAAGAGTTTGCTGCTTGGCGCTTTCAAAAGTAAATAACGCACTAGTAGCTCATGATGAACTGCTGCTCGGCGCTTTCGAAAAGATAAAATGACGCACTAGTAGCTCATGAAGAACTGCTGCTCGGCGCTTTCAACAAGTAAACGTACAAGTTGCTCATGAAGAGCTGCCGCTTGTCGTTTTCAACAAGTAAACGTGCAAGTTGCTCATGAAGAGCTGCCTCTTGTCGTTTTCCAACGGTGTCTATAACGCACAAGTTGCTCATGAAGAGCTGCCGCTTGTCGTTTTCCTAAAACAAACAGGAGGAAATTGCGATGATACTGGCAGAGAATAAAATCGTCGTCAAAGAGAACCCTGAATCAATCCTTCCCGAGGAGATCATATACTTAAATGTGCAAAATAAATGCACCGACCGTCTAGGTCGCAAACTCACTGGGAAAGTTAAAGAGATAGCCTATACAAGAGGCAACAACTTCATCTAGGAATAAACCAGAGAGAACACAGTCAAACAAGACTCCACCCGACGAGAAAGTAACTCAATTGGGGAATTCATCGTATTCAGAAATGGGCAAGGTAGGCTAAACCAAAATCATCCGTGAGGATTAGCTCAGTTGGGGAATTTAGAAAGGAAGCATATTTTCTGCCTAAGCTAACTTTCTACTTGGAAAGAAAAATGTACGTTGTTCGAACAAACAGAGTACGACCCAAAATCAACGGCGAATGTGGATATGCATGCTGATATGAGTGTAAATGAATAAATGAATGTTATGCTGACAAAACAGACAGATGGAATATCTTGGAGATAATAAGATGTCACAGCAAAATAGATACTCGGCCAATCTTGAAAAGACGGAAGATAAACAGCACTGAAAACACACAGCAACGTCGGAGGGTATCACGCTACAAGGTCCAAGTCTTCTGAGGAGAAAAGCATCCAAATCCGATCTTCTAACACCAATAGATCACGGTATGAGACAAAATGTACCACACTTCAGAAATCACCCAAATAGAGATAGCCAAAACAATGCTCAACTGGAAAAGCTGGGGAGTCACCAAACTTAGTACCATTAGAAACACAAGTTTACACAACCAACACCTCATGGCAATTTGAAATAAAACATGCTCATCATGCAAGGATAAACTACTGTACTGCTTTGCATTTCATGCCTTGACCGTCCTCGGAACGACTGTTAATATTCCTTTCATGATTCGCGACACATATTTAAAATAAGAACACTTAAGTAAATTTGTTTCAAGTATTTTTCATAAAAATTAAAATTTTGCCCACAAAAGGTAAATGCTTAAATTTCATTAATAAGAGGTTGTTCGCTAACAATGCGACTCCAACGGTTTACAAAAGCTTGGGGAAATAATACATGAAATAAAAGGTCATACAAAAACAATGATCATTATTCTCCCTAACGACTTTGAATTCCAGAATGTGTTCAGATGCCAAGACTGATTTGACCGGAAATTTGCCTAAGCGAAATACTTCTTGACTGCATCAGCGTTCAAGGGACGTGGAAGGTCTTCACCGTCCATGTTGGTGAGAATCATGGCACCCCCAGAGAAAACTTTCTTAACAACATACGGTCCTTCATAATTCGGAGCCCACTTGCCCCTAGAATCAGGTTGGAAAGATAATATTTTCTTGAGTACAAGGTCACCTTCCCTGAACTCGCGCGGTCGAACCTTCTTATCAAAAGCCTTCTTCATCCTTTGCTGGTACAACTGACCGTGACATAACGCTGTCAATCTCTTCTCTTCGATTAAATTCAACTGATCGTATCTACTTTGACACCATTCAGCCTCAGAAAGTTTAGCTTCCATCAACACTCTCAGAGACGGAATCTTAACTTCCAGGGGAAGTACTGCTTCCATACCGTAAACTAGGGAAAATGGGGTCACGCCCGTTGAAGTTCGAACTGAAGTACGGTACCCATGTAAAGCAAACGGAAGCATTTCATGCCAATCCTTATAAGTTACCACCATCTTCTGGACAATCTTCTTGATGTTCTTGTTCGCAGCTTCAACAGCCCCATTCATCTTCGGTCTGTAAGGAGAGGAATTATGATGTTCGATCTTGAACTCTTCACAAAGCTCCTTCATCATCTTGTTATTCAAATTCGAACCATTATCAGTGATGATCTTGCTCGGGATACCGTATCGGCAAATGATCTGATTCTTGATAAATCTGACTACCACCTGTCTGGTTACATTAGCATAAGATGCTGCTTCCACCCATTTAGTAAAATAATCAATCGCTACCAAGATGAAACGATGACCATTTGAAGCTTTGGGTTCAATCATCCCAATCATATCAATGCCCCACATAGAGAAAGGCCAAGGTGAAGATATAACATTGAGGAGGGTCGGCGGCACGTGCATCTTGTCCGCATAAATCTGGCATTTATGACATTTATTCACATATTTGCAGCAGTCGGATTCCATTGTCATCCAATAGTAACCAGCTCTCAACATCTTTCTAGCCATTGCATGTCCATTGGCATGAGTGCCAAAGGACCCTTCATGTACTTCTTGCATCAGCATGTCTGCTTCACGTCTGTCTACACATCGGAGCAAGACCATGTCATAGTTCCTCTTATACAAAACTTCTTCATTGAGAAAGAAACTGCTTGCTAATCTTCTCAACGTCTTCCTATCTTTGTTGGATGCCCCAGGCGGGTACTCTTGAGTTTGAAGAACACGTTTAATGTCATAGAACCACGGTTTGTCGTCGGTGACCTCTTCCACTGAAAACACATGAGCAGGTCTGTCGAGGCGCATAACTCGGATTGTAGGCACGTCGTTCCAATCATTCACTTGAAACATTGAAGACAAGGTAGCTAAAGCATCCGCCATTTGATTCTCATCTCTAGGGATATGATGTAATTCCACCTTGTTGAAGAAAATTAACAACCTTCTAGCGTAGTCTCTGTAAGGGATCAAACCAGGATGACGAGTCTCCCATTCTCCTTTGATTTGATTAATCACCAATGCCGAATCTCCGTAAATATCAAGGATTTTAATCCTTAGGTCTACTGCTTCTTCGAGACCCATAATACATGCCTCATATTCCGCCATGTTGTTCGTGCAGTCAAACTTCAGTCTTGCCGTGAACGGGATATGAGTACCTCGGGGAGTAACGATGATTGCCCCAATTCCACTTCCATAGGAATTCACAGCTCCGTCAAAAATTAAACCCCAACGGGATTCAGGATCAGGTCCTTCTTCAGGTAACGGCTCTTCACAGTCTTTAGCTTTCAAGTACATAACATCTTCATCTGGGAAATCAAACTTGATGGATTGATAATCTTCAATTGGTTGGTGAGCCAAATGATCGGCTAAAATACTCCCTTTGATCGCTTTCTGAGTGTGATACTCAATGTCATATTCAGATAACAACATCTGCCAACGGGCTATCCTTCCAGATAAGGCGGGCTTCTCAAAGATATACTTGATCGGGTCCATTTTGGAGATCAACCAAGTGGTGTGATTAATCATATACTGGCGCAGACGGCGAGCAACCCAAGCTAAAGCACAACAAGTTTTCTCAAGCAATGAGTATCGAGACTCACAGTCTGTGAATTTCTTACTCAAATAAAATACAGCATGTTCCTTCCTTCCAGTCTCATCTTGTTGACCAAGCACACATCCCATGGAGTCTTCCAATATAGTCAGGTACATAATCAAAGGTCTTCCTTCCACCGGGGGAATCAAAATGGGAGGTTCAAGCAAGTATTCTTTGATGCTATCAAAAGCTCTCTGACAATCTTCTGTCCACACACATCCTTGGTTCTTCCGGAGAAGCTTGAAAATCGGCCCACAGGTAGCAGTCATATGAGATATGAACCTAGAAATATAGTTCAGTCTCCCAAGGAATCCTCTTACTTGTTTTTCTGTCTTGGGTGCGGGCATTTCCCGAATAGCTTTGACTTTATCAGGATCTACCTCAATACCTTTCTGACTGACAATGAAACCCAGAAGTCTTCCAGAGCGAACACCAAAAGTGCACTTGTTGGGATTCAGACGGAGTCTGTACTTTCTCAAACGCTGGAATAACTTCAACAAATGCTCCAAGTGATCTTCCTCAGTCTGCGATTTGGCAATCATTTCATCCACATACACTTCGATCTCCTTATGCATCATGTCATGGAACAAAGCAATCATGGCTCTTTGGTATGTTGCACCAGCATTCCTCAAACCAAACGACATAACTCGATAACAAAATGTTCCCCAAGGTGTAATGAAAGCGGTCTTCTCCATATCTTCCAGCGCCATCTTGATTTGATTGTAACCAGAGAAACCATCCATGAAGGAAAAGACCTTGAACTTGGCGGTACTGTCGACCAATACGTCAATATGAGGTAATGGGAAATCATCCTTCGGACTGGCTCTATTCAGATCTCTGTAGTCTACACACATCCGAACCTTACCATCTTTCTTTGCAACAGGCACTATATTGGCTAACCATTGAGGATAGACCGATGTAACAAGGAAACCTGCATTGATCTGCTTCTGAACTTCCTCTTTAATCTTGTCAGCCATGTCAGGACGAGTTCTTCTCAACTTCTGTTTGATCGGTGGACACTCGGGTCTCAACGGTAAACGATGCTCCACAATGTCGTTGTCCAAACCTGGCATATCTTGGTAGGACCAAGCAAACACGTCAACATACTCTCTGAGAAGCTCCAACATCTTCTCCTTAACTTCCGGGATAAGCAATGCTCCGACTTTGACTTCCTTTCTATCTTCTTCATCACCCAAGTTGACTAACTCTAAAGGTTCTTCAAATGGTTGAATGACCTTCTCATCATGCTCAAGCAAACGGGAAATCTCAACAGGAACCTCTTCATCATCCTCTTCTTCGGCTCTGAACACAGGGAATTCAAAGTTGGGAGAGGGCATAGGATCATTGCTTTCGATGGTTAAGTCATGAAGTAATCTGCACACATGATTATGCTTTATTTTAGAAATCGATTTGTGCAAATAAAACAAAATGTTATTAATTAATTTTCATTGTTATTTCCCAGAAAAAGTGAAAAATAAAACAGCAGTGGACAAAATAACATTTTTATTCATTAAAGGGGAAATACTTGAAACAAAAAGCCCAGACATTTCTCTTTTGCCTTGGGCATAGCAAAAGGAGTTATTTTTCATAGCCCGACACAAAATACGTTTCGCCTTGGGCAGAGCGATTTTTTCAAAGGAAAATAAACAAAACATTACTCGGAAATGTGCATAACCACAGGAACATCAACAGCTATCCAGTTTTGGCAAGCCAATCCAGGCGTCACAAACACGGGCAAATCCTCCTCGGAATCATCATCTATGATAGCATCAACCTCAGGATGCACAAACCCTGCACTCCGGAAAACCTCTTGAATCGGACGAACAACCACCTCCTTCTTGACCCTTGCAGATATTGAATGAAAACCCAGACCTTCCCCAGACTTGTTCTTGGGTAATGTCAACACCTGGCCCCATCCTTCGGCCGAACCACTTTCCACCACTCGTCGCGCATCCTCAAAAGAAGAGATGGATGCCCCTTGCTTCTTCACTGTATTCTTAGCAACAGATAGGCCCTGGAACTGGGTCCCAACATCCTCGTCAGCATCAATAAAAGAAAACGATGATAAATGGCTTACCACCATAGCCTGCTCTCCCCCAATCATCACTAGCTTCCCATGTCTTACAAACTTTAGTCTCTGATGGAGCATGGAGGTGACTGCCCCGGCATCATGGATCCAGGGACGACCCAATAAACAGCTGTAGGCAGCACGGATATCCATCACTTGGAAAGTGATTTGAAAAGTATGGGGACCAATCACTATGGGAAGATCCACTTCACCAATAACTGTCTTCCTGGAACCATCAAATGCTTTAACAATTACTCCACTAGGCCTCATAGGAGCACCTGGATAGGAAAGTCGAGACAACGTGGTCTTGGGCATCACATTCAACGACGAGCCCGTATCCACCAACACACTTGATAAGGTATCGTTTCTACAACTTACTGAAATATGCAAAGCCATATTATGGTTTCTCCCCTCCTCCGGGAGTTCTTCATCACTGAAACCCAGATTGTTACACGAAGTTATATTTCCCACAATCCCATCAAACTGATCAACTGTCACATCATGGTCTACGAACGCCTGGTCCAAGACCTTCATCAAGGCTTCTCTATGTGCACCAGAATCTCTCAATAAGGCAAGCAAGGAAATCTTGGAAGGTGTTTGCAAAAGCTGGTCCACAATCTTATACTCACTTCTTTTGATAAGCTTTAGGATCTCATCCTCTTCAGGGTGAGGGATAGGTTCACTGGATCGGCCTATCTCAACTCTTGGTTCAACATTTCTTATGGGAATCTCCGCCGGTATGGGCCTCCTAACTTCAACTTCTGGTCTCCTCGACGGTACTGCGGCAAAAACACGCCCACTTCTTGTAACTCTACTCACATCGGCAATATTAACAAAAGACGGTCTGGTTGGTATGGGGACTTCTACCCCATTCTCAATCATTGTGGCGTTATACTTGTACGGCACAGCTTGGTCTGAGCTGTAAGGCACAGGGCCAGGTGGGTAAATAATCAAAGGATCAACAGACGCAGCCTGACTGTTGTAAGCAATCTCTACTGATTCTGGCAAATTAAATTGAGGGGTGATAACATTCACTTCATCTTCCGGATTTCGGTCATAGGTAATAGTGATAATTCTCTGATCTAGCAACTTCTGAATGTCCTCCTTCACAATAGGACAATCGTCCTCTCTTGAACAAAACTCACAAACGTCATAATCATGCTGGTGCCTAACAAAGGCAAGTCTTCTCAAACTCTGATGTAACCTGATCAAAGATTCTCTTATGTGCTCGACTTGAAATACTCGGAACTTCCCCGGACAACCTTCCACCATATTCACAGAAGCTGCCCCATGTCGAGGCAAAGGATTATCTCTAACATTTGGATTAACATCCTTAAAAGACAAGATGCCATTCTTAATTAACCTCTGCACGTCCGCCTTCAGAGCAAAGCAATTCTCAAGATTGTGCCCCGGCGACCCTTGATGATATTCACAGAATTGATCCGCCTTGTACCACGGAGAAGCACTGTTCGGTGCGACAGGAGGAGGCTTTGTTGTGATGAGATTCTTTCTGATGAGAGCAGGGAACAATTCAGTATACGTCATAGGAATGGCATCGAACTGCGGTTTTCTGGGTGAACGGTTCTGATTGTTGAACGGATAAGCCTGTTGTCGAGGCTGCTGCTGAAACGACCGTGGTTGAGTTGGCGGGATTTGATGAGCTGGGGCCATCAAAGCTGGGCGGACAGCCGGAGTGACTGCCGCAACGTGAGAGTAACCTCTCCTAGGCCTACCTAGAAACAAAGCACTGACATCCTGATCTTTTCTTTTCGGGAAAACACTTCCAAACTTCTTCGCACTGCTAGACGGACTCCCTTCTTTAACCAAACGCCCTTCGCGAATCCCTTCCTCTAATCGCATGCCCATGCTCACCATTTCGGTGAAGTCACTGGGTGCGCTGGCTATCATTCTCTCATAGTAAAAGGACCCTAAAGTCTTCAAAAATATCTTAGTCATCTCCTTCTCCTCAAGAGGTGGATAGATTTGAGCGGCAATTTCACGCCACCTCTGGGCGTATTCCTTAAAAGATTCTCGGTCTCTCTGCGACATCGCCCGGAGTTGATCCCTGTCCGGCGCCATGTCAACGTTGTACTTGTACTGATGGACAAAGGCTTCACTAAGATCGTTAAAGTTGCGGATTCAAACGATGTCTAAACCCATATACCACTTTAGAGCAGCACCCGTCAAACTGTCTTGAAAATAATGAATCAACAAATCATGATCATCGGAGTACGTAGACATCTTCCTCACGTACATTGTCAAATGGCTTCTAGGACACGAATCACCCTTATATCTCTCAAAGTCTGGCACTTTGAATTTCGCTGGAATCTTGACATTCGGAACTAAACAAAGGTCATGCGTACTCTTCCCAAACAAATCCTTCCCTTTCAATGCTCTAAGCTCCTTCTGCATTTCCTGGAACTGATCCTGAAATTCTTCCATTCTATCAAAAAGACCCAAACTTTCAGCGGGCTCGGCAGGATAAATTGGTTCATTCAAGTATGGCATTGAGTGGACCACAGGAGCAACGGTCGTCATAACTGGTTGCGGAAAAGGTGCTACAGACGGAATTACTGGCGACATGGCAGTTGTCTCTGGTTGAGGAAGAGACAATGCAGGTTGAAATAGAGGTTGTACGGTAGGCTGATACCCTTCTGGCACAAAGTTGTAAGGCATTCCCCACGGAAAACCTTTCGGCATCTGATGTTGAAGCGGAGAGTTGATTTGAGTTGCGGAGGCAGGAACTGTAACAATTTCGGAAACCACTGGAGTTGAAGTCTGAATCTCGGCAGCCGTAGTCGATGGCTGATTCTGAACAGCCACCAAACTTTCCACCAACGCTGTTAACTTTTCCATCTCGGCACGAAGTGTAGCAACTTCCCCACGGAGCTCGTGATTTTCCTGTTCCAAATCTTCCATTCTCCTCTGACGATTGGCCCGAGTGTCGTATCGGTGAGACAGCTTGACAACCTTCGGTGGAAAAAGAACAAGGATGAGACTCTAGAAAACATGTGAGGTGGAATGCGAAATGATGCATGATGGCGATGCAAATGATGACTCATTTTAAAAGTTTTTCAAGGAACTTTAGTAACTTTGCATACATCAATGGTAAAGGAATTTAGAACAACAAAAACTCAATCCGTTAATCGAAAGCGATAAATTACAACTTACAATTTGGAATAGTAAATTACAACCTTGGGATAACAAATCCACTAATGAAAGCAATAAATTACAACTTGCAACATGAAAACCATAATAAAGTGATAAATTACATTTTTAAAACATGAAAGCAGTAACTTACAACTTGGAGCATGGAGCCCAAAATAAGACAATAAGTTACAACTTCGGAGCATGAAGCCCTTAATAAAACAATAAATTACAACTTCGGAGCATGAAGCCCTTTTACATAGTTTTACAAAATGACATCAATAAAATAAACTAAAGCTAAAGCTCACTCGGAATCCTCAGATGACGGACCAAACACCAGCTGTAATCGGAGCTTCTTGATCTTTCCTTCGTAAAAGTCTTCCATATCCTTCTTTTCCGCTATCAGTCGATCGATGATTTCTTCCTGCGGATTAGGAACGAGAGCCACGCTTACCGAACCTTCCCTTTTCCTTTTCCTTTCACTCGCGTACTTCTTCAGCAAGGCATCCTTCTGACGAAGCTTCTCATCGTGGTCAACGAACCGGCCGTCTTGAATAAGCAACAACTCCTTCTTTTCTTTCAGCTGTCGAGTCAGGACTCAATTCTCATATTCTGACATATGGTACTTTTCCTTCCAAGCATCCCTCTCGGACTTCATCTTAGCCAGGTTTCCTTGATATTCTCCTACATCCGCGATAGGGATAACAATTGATGATGGTGCGATGGCAGGGAATAAAGGTTTCTCAAGTTTATACGGCATCTTGAGAGCACAAGCCCTAGCACGGACCCACTGCAGGTAAGGTTCCAAAGAAATGGCACCTCTATGTCCCAGCATATCTCTCCCTTTCTTGTGGATATGGCGCCAAGCTCCTTCAATCTCCCTCTTAGCAGCCTGATGATCTTGTCCTTCCTGAAGAAAGAAACCACTCACATGGATACTGTTCGGCTTATCTCTCATCGGGTACCCGAACTGACGGCGCGCTAGAACAGGATTGTAGTTGATTCCGCCCCTCGTACCAAGAAGAGGTACGTTGGGAAAAGCACCACAGCTGTTAATGATCTCCACGTCATGGTAAACTCGATTATACCAGTCAATATCGAAATGAGTGAGATCCATAATCTTTGGCGCCCAACGCGGTTCTTTCTCGAGATCCCAGAAAGCATCGGACCCAGGTAAATGTGAGACGTACCACTGATACAGCAACGGCACACAACAGATAATCATCCCTCCTTGATAAGAGTTTCGAAGATGAATAGAGTAATACGTGTCCCCTAGCAGCGTAGGGACCGGATTTCCAATCAGGAAAACTCTGATGGCGTTGACATCCACAAATTTATCAACGTTAGGGAATAAGAAAAGACCATACGCGAGTAAAGCAAACACGTCCTCGAAGGCAACGGTATCCTTGGTATCAGCAAAGTAACGAGCTTTCTTCAACAGAAACTGCGCCGGCAAACCCCGGATTCCTCCTTTCGTAGTCATATTCTCCTCTATCTCTAACTTCTTCAGGTGGGTGATGGTTGCTATCTCGTGGGATTTAGGCTCCTCTTCTAATCCAGAAAAAGGAACACGGTCGACGATCGGCAAACCAAGAATATAGGAGTACTCCTCTAAAGTGGGCATCAGCTGGTAATCAGGAAAGGTGAAACATCGGTACAAGGGATCATAGAACTGAACCAACATGTTGAGGATGCCTTTCTTCATCTTGCGCTTCATGAGCGGTACGATGGACCCATATTTCTTCTGAAAATTTGTCGGACTCTCTATCTTCGGAATCAAACTCTTCAGTTCTTCAATCTCGGGCTCTTTGAAGCTAAAGCTTCGAGTATTTCTCCTTCCAAGTTCCATAATACCCTGAGACGTTTGCAAAAATCATTCCAAAGCTCCTTGAAAAACGAGTTTTTTACACAGATGTTGATGAATGCATGAATGAATGATAATGCAACAGTCACACACAAGTTTGCAAACATGGGGTTTAAAGGTTCAACGTTCAGCATGGAGTCAAGGGTAAAGCCCACCCAAAGGTATGTACTAATGGTTCAGTCACACCTGTAAGACAAGGTTCTAAGAGTTCCCAGAGTCTACATCCCTCTTTCGGATATTGCCAACGTCTTGATTACTCAATAATTAGCAATATTCTCAAGAGAAACTCGTCCGAGCGTAGCATCGCGTGACAACTACTTCCGAATTACTCCGTTATAGTCTCCGCGCTACACCTAAAAAGGCCAAGATGGGTTAGGGTTTTACGGTCCTCAACTTCTCGGGCTCCTAGGTCGAAAATAATAATGTCTTCCCGATTACTCGGTAAACAAATATTAAGTTCAAGAGGGCCTTCCATTGAGTGGGGGATCTCATGCCTCCTTCTTCGGGATTACTCCCTCAAAGTTAACATGACTATACCGCCCGTCCTATTCCTTAAGTGTTACTTAATCCGGGTATAGGATTCGTCCTTTGCAAAAAAAACCCAAACACCCCAATTTAAACATATAATCAAGCAAATCAAATAATAGTAAAACAGATAAGACAAATTAGGCTTAACCCACTTAGGGATGGACCAGCAAGAGGTCAATCAATCCCCAGCAGAGTCGCCAATTCTGTAGCGATAAAAAATGTAGCGGGGTAAATCTGAGATCGAATTATTGATTAATTCGTCTCACAAAAGCAAGAGTCGCCACCGCGCTTTATTGTTTCCAAAGGAAAAGGGAAAAGAGCGAAATAAAACCCTAAATATGCAATGTAAACAATACTTTTGAAAGTAATGAAAATACAAGGCGTTTTTGAAAAGAGATCTATGGTTCGGGGGTTGGTTATACAATGGGAAGGTATTAGCACCCAATGTATCTATAGTACTCTATAGGAACCTTTTGAAATATCTGTTTTATTTAAAATTGATTGCTTGATTGAAAATAAATCGTTTTGGCCGAAAAAGGGATACGGACGGGTTTTTGAAGATACGACGACCTAATGTCGAAGTTTTTGCTTAAAAGGTATAAGTCTTGAAAAGGTTGAAATTTTGAAGGCAAATTATCCTAAGTTTTAATGAAATGCGAAAATTCGCGCAGTTAGACTTGAGGACATGAAGTCAACAAATTTACTGTTTTCCCTTTGGATTTAAGCATAAACCGAATAAACAAATAAATACACGGACAAAATATGCGAATAACGATTAAATAACGATAATCTAAATGATGGAATAAAAGATGCGAATAATGCGTTTTTTATGATTTTTGGTTTAATGTTAACGGGAAGAAAGTATTTTAAGTTTTTTTTTACGCATTTTTGATAAGGATAAAACAAAAGAATTATTTAACGAGGACGTAAAGTTTTTTTTTTAGTTTTAAGTTATTAAGCTTTTGATATATTTGATATTAATATTAATAAGACAAGAAAATGAGTTAATAAAATATTCTTTAGTTTTTATATTTTTATATGTGTTTTTGGATTTTTTGATTGATAATGATGTAAGAGAGAAATTAATAAATAAAATGTCTACAACCTTAAATTCCATGTTTTTATGTATATAAATAAAGTACTTATTAAAAAAAGGGGTTCCAAATTATGAAAATTAACAATTTACCTTAATTAAAATTCTTTAAATTAACTCCAAAATTAAACTAATGGGTCAATTAATTAATAAAAAAAATTATTGAGACATATCTTTGTTTTTCTTTTAAAATATAATTATCAATTAACATAAATAATAATTCCACAAAAAAACAAATTATAGAAAAATAACAAAAGAAAATATATCAAAAATAAATAAACAAAAATGGATGGGCCAGAGAGCTTAAGGCCCAACGCAGAAGCTCATAAGGAGGGGGGTGCAAAAAACAGGTCGTGGGCTTAAGCTGTAGAAAAGAGTGAGGCCCATGAGTTAATAAGGCATTAGGGTTAATTGTTTTAACATAAGATTAGGGTTAGTCTTGTTTAGGCAGAAACGGCGCGCCTCTCCTTCTCATCTTCTTCTTTGCATCTTCTTCTTCACACTTGCCCTTGAACCTTGCTGTCTCTCCTTGCCATGGCCACCCACTCCAGCTCCTCTTCCCTCCAGCTGAACGAGAAACGGGGCGGCTACGGATTCGGTAAGAAACGCGATTGATTGTTAACGCTTGATTCGTTTTTGCATGTTTATTTTTATTCCACGATTTCTATTCTGTTAATCTTTATTGATTCTTATGTTGATTGTTAATGTTTGATTGTGGATGTTCAAAGAAATAAAAAGAGGAGGGATCGTTACCTAGGTGGAGACGGAGGAGGATGCTAGGAGCGACGGAGGCTAGACGGCGAGGAGAGGGGAAGCGAGCCCGCTACGGTGACCGGTATTACACGATTTTCCTCTTCTTGGTTGTTGTCACTGTATTTTGTTTCTTCTCCTTGAGCCTTGGTACTGTACGTGGTTTTCCTTCTTCTTCTTTGAACGTGATACTATATGATGATTCTGTTGGCCTGAATAATTCTTTGGTAAAATGTTGGCTTGAGAAATATGCTTTGAAAGGCCAGTGATGTTGATACGGAGGCCTAGCCGGTTGCCTTAGGAGTTAGTTCTAGCTTGGATCGTTTCAGGTTTTTTGGTGGAGGATATTCAGGCTTGGTGTAATGGGCTTGACATGGTTATGTGTATAGGGGTTTCGTGTGGTTTGGACAGGTTGATGGAAATTGGGGCGTGAATCTTTTGTTAGGCCATATTGATGGTGTGGTTTTTACTGGTTCTGTGAGATTATTTTTGATATTTTCTTTGACAATGGGATGATGATGATGTTGGCTAGAATGGCTCAATCAATTTGCAAAGTTTTTGGCCATATGGTTGGAAATAGTTTTGACAGTATATGATAACTATGCAGGTTTGCTGAGCTTTGTGTGTTTTTTCTGATAACTAAAATCTCTAAGTTTTTTGAAGGCTTGTCTATCTCCTCTATATTGGTTTCCTTTGGCTATATGTTATAACAACTTCCCTCTTCTCCTTTTTTCGCTACAGGCTGGAAGTTTGAAAAATGCTTTGGGATTCCTGGGCATTCTGCACTATACTGTCCCTCCAATTTGTTTCTATTCTTCTTTTGTGTTATTATCTCTACTGGCTATATTTTAGTTTGTCTTGTATATCCTTTTTCTGCCTATGCCAAGCCTGTATAACCCACACTTCTCCCTCTCTTTTTCTCTCAGTATAGCTTTGATAAAAAAAGTGATAAGCTGTACTTTTTCTGAAACTGCAAATGGCCAGAAAATGATGAAAATGGAATTTCTAAATTGCTTGCATATGTAGTTAAACTGCATGTTTTCCTCTAATACAAAAACTTGTTTTGTTTTCTGCTGTGTGGGCATTGGTTACGTGAGCATGCTTGCATATGTAGTCATGCAGGGCTTTGTATGCTTATGCTGTATGTTTTTGAAATTGCATTTGGGATTTGAAAAAAATGTAATTAATTTAAACATGCAATTTTTTTTGGAAAACATAAACTTGTGCATTTATTTAAAATTCCTTTCTTTTTTGTGAACCGGGAGCAATCCCGTGATTTGCAAAAAAGAGTAACTGATTCCGACCATTGCATTTAATGATGAAACTTTAATAATTTCGCTTTTTAATCATTTATTCGAATTCTAATCTCTTTCTTTTTTAATTTTGCAGGTAACATTAAGCGAGCAGACAAAACGCATTGGATCGGAAGTTTTAGAATTAGGAATATTATATTAGTTTTTTTTATTTCATTTTAGTTTTTTGTAAATTTATTATTGTAATTTATTGTAATAGATACAATATTTACATAATAACTGTACAATTAAAAAAAATGAATAAAAAAACACTGTTTGCCAATTAAATTCTTCTTCCCCTTTAATTATTTATTTATCGTTTACAATTCTCCAAACGAATAATAATTGAAAACAAATTTCAATTACCTACATTCAAAATAATAAACAGATAAATAAATAATTATCGTTGATCAACTAATATCCTCAATTATTTAATTCATCATTCATAACTAAATTATAATAATTAAAACAGGGTTTCAATTATTTAACTTAGAATGACAAATGATTAAACAATCGTTATTGACCAATGAGCTTTTCGAATATTTATTATATTATTCATAAACCTTTAAATTACGTAATAACTGAGAATAGATCTCAGTTATTTAAATTTAAGATAATGAGTAATAAATAAATACTGTCCGCACAATTAATGCGCCTCTTCTCTGATGTTCATTTTATTATCTATACATCTTTAAACTACATAATAATCGAAAATGAATTTCAATTATTTAAATTTTAGATAATAAATAATTAATAAACATCATTTTAGCACGAATCGATTAAATGATTTAATGTTCAGCATAAATAGCTCTTGGCCAGAAAAAGTTATGAATTTTAAAATCGATGGATCAAAATACTTGTAATGTAATGATGCAGGTAGGAGACGATATCTTAGGTCAAAATTTGGGGTACAACACACGGGAACCCGTGTCAGCACCCTGACTTTCCACTTTGCATGTTTATAGCTCCAATAGACGTGACACGGGTCGTGTCCTGTGACACGGGCGCCCGTGTCAGCACCATGACCTGCATTTTTTATTAGCTTATAGTTCCAGTAGACCTGACACGGGTCGTGTCCTATTACACGGGCACCCATGTCAGCACCCTGTCCTGCATTTTTTGTTAGATTTTTAAACAGCTGAGCTGACACGGGCCGTGTCGCGTGGCACGGGCACCCGTGTCATCCCCCTGTCTTGGCTTTTTCACTGAGTTTTCTTCTTTTGATCTATCTTTTTTATATATCTTTTAAACACAAACAGCAAATGATGTATGGATAAAGATATTACAGTTTGGAAAAAATAAGTATACCTCTTGAAGAGAAACTTTGAAGTATGTATGGATGTCTCCGGATGAGAAGTGATGATTTACCGAACTCCTCTTTGAAGTTGATCCAATCCTTGCTTTGTGTCGCAAAGTTCTAGAATTGCTCCAACCCAGTCAAAGTTACAAAATATTGTTTTTCCGTTTATGTTTGGAAGGTGATGATATGGGTGTTACAGAAATTATTCTTTTGTTTGAACAATCTCTGTGTGATGTATATGAGGTGTTTGGGTAGTTGATTTAGGGGAAAGCTTGCAAGGTTATACAATAATGGATTGAGGATTTTTCTGTTTTTGTGAGTGAAAACAGAGTAGAATATGAGCATAGTTTTATGAATGAGCAGAATTTAACAAGAATTTTGTTTTTTCTCTTCTCCCTTTTTTCTCTCCAAAATCTAACCTCTTGTGTGTTGTGAAAACAGGCTATTTGTAGATGGACTTGACTAATATTTATGAGGGAAACAATAACAATTTGAAGTCTTTGGGTATGTTGTCTTCATAGCTTTTTGATGCAGAGTTCATATTGCTGATTTAGTGCAATTTGTTGGACAGGTTTTTGGACTATATAGGACAGCTTATACAGGTTTTGTGGCAGGTTTGTGATGCAGCATAGCACAAGGTGTTTTGTAGGATAGCAATGGAGCAAGGTTTTTGGATTGGTTTAGTGGTAGTATAGTAGGTATGTTTTATAGCAATACAACAAACTGTTTTTGACATGGTTTTGGGTTGTTATATGGACAGTACGGTAGACTTGGATTTGGCAGCATATAGGGCTTTATTCAGTAGTAATTTGGACATCATTATTTATAGCATGACACAAGTTTGATTTTGTGGACATCATAGTGGCTAAGTTTGGACATTGAGTCAAAGGGAAAAATTTAACAAGACAAAGCTTAGGATTTGTAATCTTGCAAAAATGAAACTTTATAATAACTTGAATTATTTGTAACATCTTGAATTATTTTGAATTGTAGTGAAAAGATGTCATGAAGCAATGAAATTAACATGGAAAAATTTCCAAGTCTTGCAAAAGTTGGATTTTTGATTTTCTTGATTTTTGATGATCAAATTTCATATTTTAGATGTCTTGATGAAATATGATTTTTGGGACTCAATTTTCGTCAAAAAGTCAAAGTTTGACTTTTTAGTGTACAGTTGACTTTTTCCACCAGTTGATCGAATTTTGTCTATCAATCCACTGATCTCAGGAGATGAATTGAAATATGCAATTAGGTAAAAATTACGCGCTCGGATCCTTGAGATCATGCTTCCAACCAATAAGCCAAGTATTAGGTCAAAAATCAAAGTTCGGTCATTTTAAGTAAAAACCCTAATTTTGTCCATTTTTTCCTTTTAATAATTTGAATGACTTTCTTAGAAAATTGTGATCCCAGACTTGAAACTTGGAAGAAATAATCTTGAGGGTCCATAATGATCCATGAAAGTCATTTGAAACATTAGAAATCCAACTGCCTTTGTACAAACTCAAACCCTAATTTGAGGCATCAGTGTTAAGGAGTTTGTTTGACCTAGTCGATACTTGCGCAAACTTGAGGCATTGAAGATCTTTGTAGGAAATATCTTGAGAAATGAGAGGGAAAATTTTGGGGTACAACAGAGATGCTTTTCAGAATGAATCTTTGAAGGAAATGCTCGGTAGAATTAGTCTCTGAGGGAAATGCTCGTCAGAATTAGTCTTTAAGGGAAATGCTTTTTAGAATGAACCTCTAAAGGAAATGCTCGTCAGAATGAAGCTCTGAAGGAAATGCTTGTCAGATTTCAGTCTCTAAGGGAAGTGCTTTTTAGAAGGAATCTCTGAAGGAAATGCTTTTCAGAATGAAGTTCTGAAGGAAATGTTCTTCAGAATTCAGTCTCTGAGGGGAATGCTTTTCAGAATGAATCTCTGAAGGAAATGCTTTTTAGAATGAATCTCTGAAGAAAATGCTCGTCAGAATTAGTTTCTGATGGAAATGCTCGTCAGAATTAGTTTTTGATGGAAATGCTCGTCCGTATTAGTTTTTGATGGAATGCTTTTCATAATGAATCTCTGAAGAAATTCATCTGGTCATGTAGATAGTCTCCCCACGCTGTTTCGGGAATTGATCTACAACCTGTCTATAGATTGCTCATAATATTTGTTTGTTCGGGAACTTAACCTGAAAAGGAAAAGTTAGTTTTATGCAATGTCATGATGCGTGAAATGCATTTCGTAATGATGCTCTCAAAATAAATGAGAATATTATATACATTTTGTATGTATGTGTTATGGTATTTTTGTAAATGATGTATGGATTCAATATGTCGTTGGAGCGTATCGGTAGCTTTGTGTAACAATGTCTGGCTGGGGAAAATAAATCCCTGACTGTTGATGAGGATGAAGACAATAGATCTTCAATTTTTGTTTAGAACGTCCTTACTGAGGATTTTTACTTTCTGTTTGAGGTCACCCTACTGGGGATGTTCGACTTCTACTTGGCGATGGAAGCATTCAAGGAGAGTTTGTCATTCGTTGTTCTTTGAAGGATTTGATTCTTATATACCCTGACTGGGGATAAAAGGAGATGAATAATCCTCTGATACACTATTTGACTAGGTTTCATATATGAGTATTATCTCTTCTGGGGAGGACAACGTTGAATGATATTTAGCCGGAGAAGAGAATCTTGTCGAGGAATTGCAATATCGGAGAAATAAACTTCGTTGGGGAAATAAACCATGTAGATTGTGTTGAGGAAATAATATTTGATGGGGATTGGAAATTCATAGGCTGCACCGAGGAAGTTTCCATTATTTGTTGGGGAGATGATCAAACTTCCTTATTGTTGTACCCCAAAATTTTCCCTCTCACTTATCAAGAATTTTCTCACAAGATCTCTTTGACTCAAGACTGCATTAGGGTTTGACCAGCTCAAGACACTTCCTCATGCACTGATGACCAAAATTAGGGTTTGAGTTTGCACAAGGATTTTTGGACTATCAATGCTTCATTTGACTTTCAATGATCATTAGGCACCCCCAAGATTACTTATGTCAAGTTTCAAGCTTTGAATCGCACTTTTGATCAGTCAATTGGACAGTTGACCTAAAAATCAGCTGTATTGGGGAAAAAGTCAACCATGGCCAATTTTTAGTCAAACTTAATAATTTTTGATCCACATCAACATCTTAGACTCATATGTATCATTTGATCAAGTTTGGACCACAATTCCCCAAGAAATTTGATCAAATCATCAAAAGGGCAAAATAGTCAAAATTAGGGTTTGATTGAGAAGGGGCAATTTTTTATTTTTGACCTAGAAAATGGTCAATTGGTTTAAAGCGTGATCTCAAGAGTTCAAGTACATAATCTTGACCTAATGAAATGGTTCAAAACATTGCAAATCCATTGGATTGACAGATGAATTTTTCAGTCAACTGATCAAAAGTCAACTGTGCACTGAAAAGTCAAACTTTGACTTTTTGGTCAAATTCAAGTGTCAAGGATCATAATTCATCAAAAAATGCCAAAATGTGAAACTTGTTCATCAAGAAACCAAATAATTAAGATTTGGATTTGAAAAGTTGAAAAATTCTAACTTAGAAAATTTTCTAAGTATAGAAAATTTCTTATTTTTTCTCAACTTTAAGCCAAATTATCACTATGGTACAAGACGATTCAAAGGAAGTTCCAAACATAAAAGTTGTAGATATCCATGAAATATACAACTTTTCTTCACACAATTTCTCCTAAAAATGCTTGGATCTCAAGATATAATTTTGTGAGTACATGCTCATGAACTAAAATAACTTAGTGAAATTTTGCCCTAGTTAGGCAGGTTTTTGACCTAACTTCATGGAAACTTTTCAACTAGTTCCAAGAGGAATTTTCAAAAGAATTTCAAATATGGTTTATAGAGCACATTACAAGCTTTCCAAAATGTCAAATAACTACTTGATATCATTCTTGAGTAGGGAGAATCGAAGAGATGAAGTTCGGGATTTATCACTTTGATTATAGGTCATTTTCATGAAGAACAAGTTTTCAAATTTGCAAATTGGTTGTACAATCTTCACTTTTCAGGCCTCAAACACGTTTGTCACTCCACCATTAATGGATTGCACAATTTTTCATGCCCTAAAGCCAAGCATTCAATGCATTGTACAAGAAAATAGCCATTTTTGGAAGAAAGGCAACATTGCCATTTTGGAAAAACATGCTTTTTGCATTTTTCCATTTCTTGAGCCTTGGACTTGTTCTTTCTGCACAAACCAAATCTCTAAACCTGAAAAAAAACATGTTTAAAGCTTCAAGCCACCCTACAAGATCAGAATCATGCCTTAAGAAGTCACTTCTCACACTTGCTTCAAAAACAAGAAATGTAGCAAGACATGTGATCTTGTACTTCTGAGCAAGCACAAGTCCTCTAACCTTTTGCTCTATATAAAGCCATCATTTTCCAACTAAAATGATGCATCCCCAAGCCTTGAAACACCCTAGAATCAGAAGTTGCATACCAAGCCTCCAAACTTGTCATTTTTTACTTGTGAACTGAATCTTCCATTTCACTCGTGCGTTTTCAGGCCTTTTGCTTTCCCAAACTTCCTTACCTTACAATTAAACCAGCCCACACCCTGAAACATCACTGTAACTCCATCTTCCCTATTGTTGAAGTTCAAAAATAGAGTAACACAGGTGGACTTCTCCATACCATTCCAGCCACCCTCAAGACAAGTTAAGCATTGCATTAGCTTCCTAGAGGTTCAAGGAAGCTAACCTGATCATCACAGCATCCTAAAGCAAGCTCATTTTCAAAACATGATTTCCATTTTCAAGGTGAGTTTTCTGTTTTTCTAACTCTTAATACATGCATAGTTAGCTTTCCATTTGTGAATATAGAATGTAAACACCATTGCTACGAAGCTGTACATATCCATAGTTTGCATTTATTTGGCTTTAGTTTAGAGAATTTTAATTTTGAAGTTTCTGAAAAAATTAGGTTAAGAATTAGGGCCAACAAAATTCTCTCTAATCTTGGACTTATAGTTTTAGTTATGAACATGGTCAAAATCGTGAGGTAAAATGCTATAATGTTCATGTTATTACTTTCCATTTTTGTTGAGAAATGAAAAAGTTACAGGGGGTCCGGCTGACTAGAGGTTGAAGATGAAGTACAGGGCAAGGAAATGTTTTGTGTTATGTATTTCTGTTTTCATTTAAACTAACGGATGTACAGCCACCCCAGTGGTAAGGCAGCGCGCCAAAATGCCCTGGGTCACGGGTTCGAGCCTTGGCGCTGCCTTTTGCATTTTTTCTTTTTTTTCACTTTTTTTTGTTGTTTTGCAGCGTGGGCTTCAGACTTTGGTCCCTTGTGTTTTTTTGCTAACCTCCTGCCCCCATTTGCCTTCAGCACCCCTGGCCCAAATATTTTATTTAGTTGTTTTATTTTTTATTTTTATTTTATCAAATATATTTTCTTAATAATAAAAAAATCATAAAAAATATAAAAATGATAAATATTATAATTTGTTTTATTTTATTTTATTTTCTCATAAAAAATATTTTTATCTAGTTATATATTATCTATTTTTGTTAAATAAACTTGTAAATTAAATTAAAATTAGGTTAAATACTTATTTTTCTTCACATCTATTAAATATTTATTTTAAAACATATAAAAAGACCAAAATACCTCATAAATACCATATATTATTTTTCAAGACAAAAAATGTAAAAATACTTACCTTTTCTTAAAGAAATTTATTTTCTTTTGATAAATTAGAATTAGGGTTTACTAAAAATCTTCTCTAAAAATAATTTTCTTTTTCCCAATTAATTTGAGATAATCTTGATTCATTTATTAGGTTTAGGTTAAAACTTTTTCCACATAAAAAACCAAATAAAATCTTCTTCGCATTCATACCCCTTTGCATATTTAATTTATCTTGTACATCATTTATTCCAATATTTGTATATAATTCAATTTGGTTGTAATAGTTCAATTAGGTTTATATTATTGCAAATCCCCATTCATAAATTGTATTCCCCCCTCCCATAAAAGTGTTGTAATAGCGTAGTAATCTTTAAATTTCGCAATTTATCGCTTTACATAATATGTTAGTAATTAGGGTTTGTATGGCAAGATAAAAACAATCAAATAGAAAACCCTAATCCAAGATAAAATCAAGCATGAAAATGGCACACTTGCACACAAGACACCCCTAGGGTTATCCCACTCGGTTGCCTTATACAAAATAGCCATATTACGCATGTAAAATGTCTTAGCAAAAACAAACAAATACAAGATCATAGTCCCTCGACGACGCTATTCAAAGTTGTCTTACAAAATGATCTTAGTCCCTCAAAAAATGCTAAGAAACTTTGCAACATTGCTAATCATGGCTATACATTGACCCACGCCCGTCCCGTTTACATCCAAAGATAGGGTTGCTTACCAGATCAATGGTAAGACAACAATGTCAAAGGAAAAGAAAATGAACAAGAAAGACATTTGAGTAGGTAGATTATTTTTAGTTACTTGCTCCATTTCAAAACAAATATCCTTGCTATTTTCAAAATAAACACACACATTTCCAAACATCTTACAAAATTGAAAACATTTTCAAAAAGACAAACATCTTTGTATACATTCTTACGAACGAGAATCATTACAAAGATTTCCTAAACAATGGCCTCTTTTACAAAATACTTTCAAAACCACACCAAGCACAATTTCAAACAACAAAAGCAAGTGATCTAGTAAGTAACTAAGAGCCCATGGAAAACCATGGATGAAAAGGGTGCTAACACCTTCCCTTTTCATAATCTACCCCCCGAACTCAAGAAACAATCTCAAAGGTCTTTCCTGTGCTTTTTCACCTTTCCTTTTCGATAAAAGAAAAGTCGGTGCGACTCTTGCTAACCCAACATTTGCGATAAAGTGCAAAACATTCAAGTCAGTTCTCCCACCGTATCACAGAACTAGCGACTCTGCTGGGGAAAATTTTAAAAGTGGGGTTACCTTAGGGTTTAGATCACATTTACTTGCTTACATTGCTTGATTTGTATGCTTTACATTATGGTTCCATGTTTGGGTTTTAATCCTCTACCCGAATTTGGGATACATTATAGGCAAGTAGTAATACGTTGTGGAAATTGTGTGGGGTATACCAACATGGTCTAAGCAATAGCTACGTTAGTGCGATATATTTGTGGGTACCGGTAGCCTTTGAGTTAATCAAAGAGAATACGGGGCCGCTGAGTGATGTCATGAAGCACTAATAAACTTCTAGAACCTTTACTTGACCAACTTGGCGTTTTAGGATGTAGTGAGATGACCGGCTTTGGTGCAGTCCGAAGTTGGTAGATACTCGATACTACACTCATTGAGGTTTGGTTTCTTGGGATATTTCGGTCGCTATTAAAGAGGTTTGAGCTGAAACAATGACCAAGGAAACAATCCAGTGATATTGAGCTCCTTAGAACCCGGTTACTATTACTAGGACAGGTTTAAGCCAACTAAACTTCAAGAGGGTACTTACCTATAAAATTCTATGCAACCCTAAACTAAGGACTTATTTGCTTTACTTGTATATGCATACTTGTACGTAACATCATGGACATAATGAACATCATATACATCCACTAACCATTTCAAGGATTTTGAGGATTCATCTTTGTTCTTGTTTTGTAGGATATGGATTCACTTCGCATAAAAACTATTCAAGTCAACCTTGTGAGAATACCTCCACAACTAAAGGAGCTAGCTTCAAGGATTCCTGAAAACTCTCCATTTACCGAGAGACATGGTAGTCTACTCAACTTGGTCACTTCTAACACAGATAATGACATGATGAAGGTGCTCTTTCAGTTCTTTGATCCTTTGCATCATTGCTTTACATTTCCCGACTATCAACTTGTGCCTACTTTGGAATAATTCTCCCAACTCTTAAGGATTCCCATTCTCAATCAACTACCTTTCAATGGTACGGAAAGATATCCAAATCCAGAAGAGATTGCTCAAGCTCTACACTTGCACTCATCTGATGTCACAACTCATTGGGAAACTAGGAGTGGTGTCAAAGGCTTCTTAGCAAAGTTCCTGTTTGAGAAAGCTCAAAGATGTTGGAATTCCTTAGACTTGCAAGCCTTTGAGGAAATTGTGGCTCTTCTCATCTATGGGATGGTTTTGTTTCCGAATCCTGACCAACTCATAGATGTGAACATCGTCAAAATCTTCATGTCATGCAACCTGGTTCCTACATTGCTAGGGGATATCCTACACTCTTTTCACACTCACACAATGAGGAAAAGAGGTGTCCTTATGTGTTGCACCCCTCTCTTGGCAAGATGGTTTATTTCTCATCTTCCCCAATCAGTCTTAAAGATTGAGCAAGATTCAAGGTGATCACAAAGGTTGATGACGCTCAAACATTCATACATTCATTGGTGCTCCCGTTCCAAAGAGAATGTTATCATTGACGACCGTTATGGAGAATTTCCTAATGTCCCTTTACTTGGCATTAGGGGAGGTATCACCTACAACCCTTGTTTGGCCTTAAGACATTTTGGTTATTCCCGAAGGGATGGCCCGCTCGAGATGTTGATTCAAGGTTTGGTATTTGACTACGACAATGACGATCAAGGTCTTCGCCAGAGATTTATCCGAGCTTGGAGGGTGTTAAACAAGGTGGATAGCAAGACTTTGGGGCATAAGAATTCCATCCCTCTTCAGCCTTACCTCAAATGGGTACGAACTCGCGCTCAGAGTCTTATGATGCCTTACCCCTCCATTCTCCCGGTAATCGTTGAGCCTGTCAAGGAGGGAGATGTTCCGTACACTATCATGCATCCTGACATGCCCACATCTCTTGAAGACCTACAAAGGGATTGGATACAACTCAAAGGAGAGCGGGATACTTTCGAAGCCGAATTCTATGCAAGCGAGAAGAAGGTTTTGGAGCTCACTAGGCTACTTCATGAGGAGCAGACTCTGAATGCTTACATTGCACCAAAGAGGATGCCCGCTAATTTTTTATCTTAGAGTTTTGTATTATTTTGTCCAAGGAACATTGATCTACTCAAACTTTATCTTATTAATATAAAGTGTGTTTCTTTTTGTTTAAAACAAACTTGAATCTTTTAAATCCTTGAAAACATCGCATATATACATATCATTCATCATAGCATAAATAGGTCTTTTGCAACAAGTCTCCTCATCTCTCTACTGTTTATTTCAGTAAGATAGATCTCGAGCAAACTGTGAAAGATCTCCAAGCCCAGAATACGAAGTTTCAACAATTTCTCATGACCCTATCCAAGGGTCAAGAAGAATTGAAGACTCTGCTAGCTGAAGAGAGGAAAAAGAAAACAAAGAGGGTAACCAGAGTCTTAAACCTGTGGAGAAGATTTCAGGGGCAGACAAGAAGGACTTTGAATTTTGCAACAACATCTGGTGAAGGAGAAGGGAAAGGAAAGGAAACAATTGTCCCATCATAATCAGAAGAAGAGGAGGAAGAAGAGGAATACTACTCTAAGTAACAATATCCTCCAGCTGATGACAAGTACAGACATCTCGAAGAGCGTTTGAGCGCGATGGAAATACAAAAGGTGTCAGGCTTAGACTTTAAGGAATTGGGACTAGTGTCGGGGATTGTGATTCCTCCGAAATTCAAAGTGCCTATGTTTGCAAAGTATGATGGAGTGTCATGCCCTAAAATGCATCTCCGATCATATGTGAGGAAAATTCAACCCCACGCCGCTGATAAAGACTTATGGGTGCACTTTTTCCAAGACAGACTGTCTGGAACACAACTCGACTGGTTTTACCAACTAGAAAGAGCCAACGTCCAAAATTGGGAAGATCTTGCCGCAGCTTTCTACAAGCAATATCAATACAATGTTGATTTGGCGCCTACCCGTACTCAACTTCAGAGTATGGCCATGGCTTCCAATGAAGGTTTCAAGGATTACGCACAAAAATGGAGAGATTTGGCTGGAAGAGTTCAACCCCCTCTGTCTGAAAGGGAATTGGTGGACATGTTCTTAGGTACCTTATTTGGACCCTTCTTCAAGCATTTAATCGGAAGTTCATCCGTAGGATTTACTGAACTAATATTAACCAGAGAGAGGGTGGAAGCTGGCATAAAAAGTGGAAAGATTCAGAAGGATTCATCTTCTTCTATAGCTGTAAGGAAGCCTTTCATCAGAAAGAAAGAGGTAGCTGTTGTATATCCGCAAAGGAACCAAGATAGGGCCGAACACCGACCAATGGTGGGGGCTATTACGTTTCCCAAGCCTACATCTGATCAACAAAGAAGTAATCAACCAAGGGTGGAAAGGCCAGTCAGGCAATTCACCAGAATTAACATGACTTTGTCTCAAGTATTACCACATCTTCTGAGATCCAACTTGGCAACCTTGAAAGAAGCTCTGAAAAACCCCAATACAACATCCCCTCATTATCATCCCAATGCCCTTTGCGCATATCACTCTGAAAGTCCTGGTAACGATACTAATAACTGTTGGGCCTTCAAGAACAAAATACAATACCTCAATGAAGCAAAAGAAATTGAGTTTGATGCGCTCGAGAAGCCAAATGTCATTTCTGCTCCTATGCCCAGACATGGTCATAATACCAATGCTATTGAAGAAGATTTGTTTGTTACCACAGTTGATGAACTCATGACTCCACTACCAACCATTAAGATAAACTTGTTGAAAGTCGGTGTGTTCCCTGGCTGTAATGAAGTTTGCCATCTCTGCTTATTCTCACCAACTAGTTGCCCTTTATTGAAAGCAGGCATTCAGCGCCTGATAGATAACAAAGAGATTTTGTTTGAAAGTACTCCTGTTTCACCTATTCTTGTTGAAGATGTTTCAATCATTACCATTTCCGCCAATTCTTCCAGGGTCTCCACCAAAAGACCTGTTATAATTACATCGGTTCTGAAAGCAACTCCTTTAATAATCATAATGCCTGGGCCAGTCCAATATAAATCAGACAAGATCGTGTCGTGGAATTACAGAGGGGACATTTACTACCATGGTATTAAGCAAGATTGGCCGGCCTCCGAAGAGATAAATTCCGAAGAAGAAGATTCTGACATCAGCAATATTGCCGGAACTAGCAAAATTACCCGAAACAGTAGGATCTTTTCTCCAGAAATTGCTCCCCCAAAAGCAGTTTTTGGACCCGTGATCATCCCTGTAGCTATTCCAAAGGTTACTTCCGTACCCATAATCATCTCTGCAAGTGCTCCTATTGACAAAGATGTTACAACTCCTGTTATCATTCCTACCAACACTCCTGCTGCCGAGACTCGAGGAAAGAGTATTCAAGTGGAGCATGTCCAGACGAAGGCTCAATCACTGACTATCCCTGAGGCTTCCAAGAAAGAAATGGAGGAGATCTTAAAAATTATAAAGAGGAGTAACTACGATGTAGTTGAACAATTGGGGCAAACTCCCTCCAAAATCTCCATGCTGGCATTACTACTGTGTTCCGAGGCACATGCGAAAGCCTTGGTGAAGTTCCTAAAAAAAGCCCATGTGCCTCAAGAGACGTCTGTTGATCAGTTCCAAGACTGCATGGCCAGTTTGACAGCGGATAACGGCATAGGCTTCTCATATGCTGATTTGACACCAAGGGGAAGAAAGCACAATGAGGCCTTGCATGTCTCAGTGGAATGTAGGGGCACCACTCTGGCCCATGTCTTGGTGGACACTGGCTCATCTTTGAATGTATTACCCAAAAAATCTCTTGACAGACTTGACTGTGAGAGGTTGACTTTGAAGCCTAGCAACATAGTAGTAAGGGAATTTGATGGCTTGAAAAGGATGGTGCACGGGGAATTGGATATCCCCATAAAGGTTGGGACTCAAACTTTCAAGTCAACCTTTTATGTAATGGATATTCTCCCTTCTTACTCATGTCTACTAGGACGGTCGTGGATCCACAATGTTGGCGTTGTTACCTCTACATTGCACCAAATGTTGAAGTATCCGGATCAAGGGAAGATTATCACCATCCATGGAGAGGAAGAATACATGATCAGCCATCTCAATTCCTTCAGATATGTGGAATTGGACAGCGAATTCATTGAAACTCCATTTCAACACTTTGAAGAGGTCCCCCAAGAGGTGGTGGTGACCAAGGCTGCTCCCAAGATTACAAGGCCTCCACTCCGGATGTCATCTCTAAAGGATGCCAAAGCAGTGTGTGATCGGTGGAAATAGAACTGACTGTTTAAATTTGGATCGCGTATGTCGCGGTAAGCAAGAGTCGCCACCGTCTTTTATTTTCTCCAACATGGACAGGACAAAAGCACAGCAAAATTCCTTATGAGAACGTTTCTCGGTTCGGGAGGTAGATTTATAGAAAGGGAAGGTGTTAGCACCCTTTCTATCCATGGTTATCCATGGGCTCTTAGATACTTGCTCACTATGTTTTCAAAAGACGTTTGCTTTTCAAATGTGTGTGTGGGTTTGAAAAAGTTTCGTTTAAAGTTTTATGAATAACTCTTGTTTCAGTCCTCAAGAGTGTTTGAAAAATTATTTTGAAAGCTTTTTGAAAGTGTCAGTGTGAAAAGGTTTTTGATTTGTTTTTGAATAAACAAGTATCTATGAGTCATCTACCTACCCTAAGGAATTAAGCTGTGTAGAAGTCCTTAAGGTAGTGCCATCCCACCATTGAGAGGTAGGTAGCACCACCGTTGGAGGTGTTCGGGTCAATTCGAGTTTAGGGACAGTGTGGTCACCAGAGCAACAGTAGGACACCTTAGAAGCTACCCTTATGCCCTTGATCCTTTTTTAATCTGAGGCAACCGTTTCGAGGCAACTGGATCATGGACATAAGGACTTACTAAAACGTCCTATACTCGACGACCACGTTTCGAAGGCAACAGGTGAGGCGTACCCTAGAAGTGGTGTGTGAATTTGTGTGTTATTTTCAGTTTAAGTTTATCTTTGAACATGGAATGGTGAGCTACGCTTGTTTTTAATTTGGCCATACATTCTTTCATGCAATTTAGAATTTAAGAGTGCGGGAATTTAAATGCGGAAAGATAAAACTACGCTATTACAAGGCGCGGGTCTATACATCGCCAAAATACAAAGACCCGTTTGGTAAAAATGCGGAAAGTAAAAAGACCTAATTACTATTACAATCCTTGAGCAATTACATAATGATCAATAAGAAAATAAATGCGCGAAAAGAAATAAAATTGGACGTCCGAGGGTTTTGACCCTTTGCTTGAAATTAAATTGAATTAAAGGCTAATTAATTATTCGATTAAAGAAAAGAAATTGTTTTTTACGTTTTTGTATTTATGAAAATAAAGAAAATTAAAATTGAATGGAAACCCTAATTCTAAATTATTTTAATTATTAAGAAAATATTAAAATTAACCTAATTTACTAATTGATTAATGTACATGTTTATTTACAAAAATAAATAGTAATTAACAATAAATGAGAAAAATAATTAATTAAGAAAAAGATGAAGATGTCAAAAAACCCTAAGTCTAGATATTTTTTATTTATTAAGAAAAGATTAAAGTTTAAAACCTAAATTAAACTAAATTAATTGTTAGAGTTTATTTACAAAATATTTTAATAGTGAAATTAATAAGAATTAAATATTAAACATTTTTTTGGTTTCTGATTTTTTATTATGAAAATTATTTTAGGTGAATTAAATAAAATAATTAAAGCAATAAAAAGAATTAAAAAGAAAAGAAAAGAAAATTAAAAATAGAATACAAACACAGGGGGTATCAGGCCCAGAATGGAGGTGTTTGCAGCAATTCAGGCCCATCAAAACTAAGCCTTGTTGACTTTCCACGCTTGTGTGCCTGTCCATTGACTGAGGTACATGATAGACCTCCTTTTGTGGCCTTCAGATTGTGGGTCAGGGCCATCTGGCAAGCCAATGCATGAGGACGTATGGTGGGACATTGAGAGCATGCTGCATGTGAATACGTTAGGATAAAAATTATGAAATAGGTGGGGGGACCTGGGAATCGAACCCAGGTCCCAGCGTTTACCAAGCGTATCCCTTGCCAAGTGAGCTGTGAAGCGCGTTTGTATATATAAGGGAAAACAAATATTATATAAAAAAAGAACAAAAGTTAATGGTATAACACAAAAACACGCGCCAGATTTTGAATGCTCCTATCACATGAAGACACGCATGCTTCTTCTTCATCTTTGTACCTGCAACATAAATAAGTAGAGGGGGTTTTAAACCCCCACTAAGCATATCCACGAAAAATAGCGAATAGAAGATGCGTTAACATAAATTGAGCGCGAGGTCATTATTCAATTCGTATGGAGCTCCTGAATTCAACTGCATAGGTCTCAAGGTCCAATTTTTCCATACAAGGAAAGCCCTATTTTGAAGCTTCTGAAACCCTAGGTTTCATCAATGGTGGATTTGGCTACAGGCAGTGTTAGTCCAATTAAATGTTACCAATCGCTTCAGAAAGATGTTAGTAGCATAAATCAACAATCAAAACACATGAATGATGCGTGAAAATTAAAAATCGATTATGGATATTTTTGTGAAAAATGCGATGTTGTTCTACCGTTTCTTCGAGTATGGAGGCTTGTTCTTGATTGTAATAGACTCCTAGCAATGTCAGTAACGTAATGGAAAAGGTTTTAAGCCTTGAATCACCCTGCAAATATGAAATCAGTCCCAAGCTTTTTTGTGAAAATTTGCAAATTGGTTCTATGTTTGTGAGCAGATTTTCGTGTCCTGTGGAATAGGGTTTCCTTGTGCATATGTATGTGAAGCATTCTAGGTCAAAAACAAGCCCATAAGTCCATTGAATTAATGATTTGGATATTTGATTTTCAATCATGAAATTTCAATCTTTTTTCAATGAAACTTTGCCAATTTTGGAAGATTTTGTCCCCTTGAGATGATGCACGAAATCTTTAGCATATTTGGAGTATATTTGCTGCATAAAAAGATTTGAAAAAGCATTATTTGATATTTTCTCATAATTAAATCTAATTAAATGAATTAATAATAATAAAAATTCAATTAATTAATTAAAAATAAGAAAATAAATCATTTTAGCTCAATGGGTCGTGCATAGGCTTTGGGTAATGATTCAAGGAAGAAATTGAGGCCCATTAGCAATTTTGAAGTGTTTTAGGCAAAGTTGACTTTTCAAAAATTCCCAAAAATTTCCCAACTTCTCCAATGCATATCTTGCTCAATTTTGAAGCTATGATCATGTTCTTGGACATTTTGGAAAGGTCTTGAAGTCCTCTAATCAATGCCTTTGGTCCCATTTCATTTTGATTTACCAATCTCAATTTATGGTCTTTGACTTAAAGTGCCTTTTTGTTGACTTTTGAAAATGACCTATAATGTTGAAATTGATAACTTTTTGTGAGAGCATTTCTTGGACTTGGAGTGTGAAGATGAGTTGTAGGAAATGTCTTCCCCTTCAAAATGAGCTTTGGATGGGATTTTTCTGATAAACCATGAGGACATGAGGTTACAACCAAATCAAAATGGCACATGAGGACATGGAGAAAATAACTTTTGTCACACAGTGGGGCACATTCTGCTACAAGGTGATGTCATTCGGACTAAAGACCGTTGGGGCAACCTATCAACGTGTCATGGTAGCTTTATTTCATGACATGATACATCAATAAATAGAGGTCTACTTAGACGATATGATAGCCAGGTCTCAAACAGAAGAAGAGCACCTTGATCACTTATAAAAATTGTTTGAGAGACTGCAGAAGTACAAGCTAAGGTTAAATCCAAACAAGTGCACATTTGGGGTACGATCCGGTAAGCTCCTAGGCTTTGTTGTCAGTAACAAAGGTATTGAGGTTGATCCTGCCAAAGTTAAAGCAATACAAGAGATGCCTGCTCCTCGTACTGAGAAGGAAGTCAGAGGATTCTTGGGGCGTTTGAACTATATTGCCAGATTCATCTCTCACCTGACAGCTACTTGTGAGCCAATCTTCAAACTATTGAAGAAAGATCAAGTAGTCAAATGGAACAATGAGTGCCAAGTTGCTTTTGACAAAATCAAAGAATACTTGCAAGAGCCTCATGTGTTGATGCCACCAGTCGAGGGAAGACCATTGATCATGTATCTGACTATTTTAGAAAACTCAATGGGGTGTGTATTGGGGCAGCATGACGAGTCTGGCCAAAAAGAGCATGTTATTTACTACCTGAGCAAAAAGTTTACCGACTGTGAAACCAGATATTCACTACTCGAGAAAACTTGCTGCACTCTGGCATGGGCTGCTCGCCGACTAAGACAGTATATGCTGACTCATACTACCTTGTTGATATCTAAAATGGATCCGATAAAATACATCTTCGAGAAGCCTGCTCTTTCTGGGAGAATAGCTAGATGGCAGATGATCCTGACAGAATATGACATACAGTATACTACCCAGAAAGCTATAAAGGGCAGTGTGCTAGATGATCACCTTTCTCACCAAGCTATAGAAGACTATCAGTCCATGAAGTTTGAGTTCCCAGATGAAGACGTCATGACATTAGACAACTGCGAAGAAATCAGGCCATATGACGGACCTGAACAAGGATCCTGATGGACCCTGTTCTTTGATGGAGAATCCAATGCACTTGGTAATGGTATCAGTGTGGTATTCATATCTCCGAAAGGGTGTCATACTCCCTTTACTGCCAAACTTTGCTTCAATTGTACGAACAACATGGTGGAATACGAAGCATGCATCTTTGGTCTCAGAGTTTCCATAGACTTGGGGATCAAAGCATTGGATGTATTAGGAGACTCAGCCTTGGTCATCAGTCAGATCAAAGGGGAATGGGACACCAAACACCCAAACCTTATCCCTTACAAAGAACATGTTTTGACATTGCTACCACATTTTGAGGAGATTACCTTCGAGCACTTCCCGCGAGAAGAAAATCAACTAGCAGACGCTCTAGCCACAATGTCATCTATGTTTAAACTTAATTGGGATAACGAGGCTCCCCATATCACCATCGAACGAATGGATGAACCAGCACACTGGCACGAGATTAATACTGAAGAAGTAGTGGACCAGCCTTGGTTTCACGAAGTCAAGAGGTATCTCGAGGCTCAAGAATATCCAGAAGGAGCTTAAATCAATGATAAAAAGTTCTTAAGGAGATTCTCTACTAAGTTCTTCCTTAGTAATGGCATCTTGTACAAGCGCAATCATGATTATGTGTTACTTCGGTGCGTAGATAAGGTTGAAGCTGAAAGGATCATGGCTGAATTGCATGAAGGCAATTTTGGTACCACTCCAACGGGCATACGATGGCAAAGAAAATCTTACGGGTAGGCTATTAGTGGTTTACCATGGAAGCAGATTGCTATCAACACTCTCGAACCTGCCATAAGTGCCAAATTTATGCTGACAAGATGCACGTACCCCCAGTTCCTCTGAATGTCTTGACAGCTCCTTGGCCCTTTTCTATGTGGGGAATAGACATGATTGGGGAAATCAAGCCGACAACCTCCAATGGACACTGCTTCATCCTATTGGCCATTGACTATTTTATAAAGTGGGTGGAGGAAGCTTCCTTCGCTTCTGTTACCAAGAATGTTGTTTTCCGCTTCATCAAGCAAAACCTTATTTGCCGGTACGGTATCCCGGAAAGGATCATCACTGACAATGGTACAAATCTCAACAACACTATGATCACCGCATTGTGCGAGCAATTCAAGATTCAGCATCACAATTCTTCTCCCAATCAGACAAAGATGAATGGTGTTGTCGAAGCTGCAAATAAAAACATTAAAAAGATCATACAGAAAATGACAGTTACATACAAAGACTGGCATGAGATGTTACCATTCGCTCTCCATGGATATCATACCATAGCTCACACATCAACCAGGGCAACACCCTATTCTTTGGTTTACGGCATGGAAGTTGTCTTGCCTATCGAGGTCCAGATCCCCTCTCTAAGGATTATGAAGGATGCAGGACTGAATGAAGACGATTAGATCCAGACTCGACTTGATCAACTAAACTTGATTGATGAGAAGAGACTTATTGATGTTTGCCATGGTCAAATGTATCAAAAATGGATGATCAAAGCTTTCAACAAGAAGGTCATACGCCAAGTGTATCAAGTTGGAGATCTAGTGATAAAATTCATCATCTTGCCACAAGGTGATCCCAGGGGAAAATGGACTCCTACCTATGAAGGACCATTTGTGATCAAAAACATTTTCTCTGGTGGTGCAATGATCTTAACCACCATGGATGGTGACGACTTGCCACACCCTCCAAACGCGGATATAGTCAAAAGATATTACGCATAAGAGACCCGCTAGGTTGACATACCTAGGCAAAACAAGGGCATCCCGACGAACCAAAAGGTTCGGGCAAAAGTTAGGGATAAAACAAAAATATTTACACCCGGCAAGTTGAAAACCCGAAAGGGCGACTTGGGCAAAAAGGGGTTTCCTAGTGGACTGAAAACCCAAAAGGGCGGTCCAGGAAAAATTTAGGGAATTAAAGCGTATGACTATGTTCCATCGGATCACTTTACAAACAACCTTTGGATTCCACTGACAAACTCAGAGGTTCTGATCAATTCAATCAGCTTCGGACAAGGCAACAAATAGACAAAATGCTCAGAGATACAAAGGCTATAGGAGAATGGAAACCCCATGGGATTTTTTGTACACATAGCTATCTTTGCTTTGTATCAAAATTTTCATTTTTTACGAAAACATTATCTTACTAGAATGTTTGTATCCTTGTACAAAAAATACTTGCTCAAAGTCAATATAAAATATTCCTTTGAAAGTGCAAAAACTATTTGTCTTTTCTTTACACTTGTATTTTGTTTACAAAAACGTCCAATGATTCATTGTTGAGCATATGCATTTGAACATAATTACTGTTTACAAATAAAACAAAATAGGAAAGACAATTACTGATAGGTTGAAAGGATAGAGAAATGTCTCTAGGTTATTCCATAAGTAACCTCCTGTTGTACGTCGTTTAAATCCACAGCAGAACAAAATTTCAAATTATTGATCCCCAGTAGAAGTCGTCAAATTTCTCAGGATTCCCCAACAGGATTCTACAAGCACTAAACGGTGTTTTCCTTACAACAAGAGTTTATTTCTCAAAGCAAAATTCATCAACAGTTTGAATTCAAGACATGAAGACTTACATATCCTAAGCAACAGTCAGGGATTTATCCAACAGTGTGATACGGTGGCAGAACCGACTGTTTTGAAAAATGTTGGCTTGCGCTTTGCGTTTGTGTTCGCAAAATGTCACGGTAAGTAAGAGTCGCCACCGACTTTTATTTTATCCAACTGGAAAGGAAAAAAAGCACAGAAAAATTCCTTTTTCGAGATTTTGAGAACGGGGGGTAGATTATAGCAAGGGAGGGTATTAGCACCCTTTATATCCGTTGTTTTCCACGGGCTCTTAGGTACTTGCTCATCTTTTAAAATTGCTTGTGTGTGTTTGTTTTGAAAAGTTTTTGTTTTACTTCGTTTTAACCCTTGCTTCTGTCTTTAAGAGTGTTACGAAGTGTTTTTGAAAACTTTGTTTGAAAAGTGTTTGGCGTGAAAAAAGTTTGATTTTTGAGCAAGTACCTACTAGTATCTACCTACTTGTTGTACCCCAAAATTTTCCCTCCCTTTTTCACAAGAAATCACAACCCCGGGTTTTTTTCTCTGATTTTTATGATCGGCTCGAGAATCGGTCAAACAGACTCTTCTTTATCTGTTAATCCAGAATTAGGGTTTCCACTGATTTTGTTTAGATTGGCTCGGGAATTGATCAGACAGATCTTTCTTTGGCAGTAATCCAGGATTAGGGTTTGCGCTCGCATTTCTCAGAAGAAACTAAATCCTCAGAAATTCAGTTGACTGTTACATTATCTTTACACTTGTTCAAGATTACTGGTTATTTCTCAAAACCTAATTATCTGGGATAAGAGCTGAGACTTTTGTTTGGAACTTTAAGGCATATTCTTGATTAAGTGGAGTGAAAGGTTTACCGTTTAATGGAATGCTTTATTTGTTTAATTGTCCAATGTGTGTGTTGATACCATGCGTATTGAGTAATGCAAGGTTGCGAGACTGCAAAGTTTGTTGATTATTTATTTCATCTGGATTAAAGTTATTGGGATACATTTCCAGTTATTTTGATTTAAGAGTCTTAAATAATTAAATAGACAATACAAGGAAAGATTGGAATATTTGACAGTAGAAAATTCTTTTTGGATAAAGACTTTTATTTATTTCAAGTGTTGTTACAAATTTTATTCGAATATTGTAAGATTACAACTTATAGTATATACAATAAAATTTGTTTACAATAAAATGGAAAAATAAATCTAAGCCTAATCTCTTGAGATCTTTGACTTTTACTGCGTCCTCCATTATCCAACTGATACTTACCTGCAAAAGATAGAAAGAAATTAGTATAAGAATTTTCAAGCAGAAACAGATAAAAAGAAAAATCATCATTAAAGTCTGTCGGCCGGAATCAGAAATGCTATGTTCATCATGTTTCATTTTCCTCTCTGCAAATCACAAGAAGATTTCTCTTCTCGGTTCACAGAGAGAAAAATAAAATATATAAAATGCAAGCATGTCAAACTAAAAGCATACAATTTATTCAAAATGAAAAGGTTCAGCCTGCACATAAAGTAAACTATACGGCAAACTGAGTTTCAAATGCATTAACCAAATGTCAAACTGAGTTGCCAAACTGTCACAACAAGTACGCAATGCAAGAAATATGGAAAGAAAGTACAACAATGCAGCAAGATAAACCAAGTTACAAGCAATAAGGCTTGTCCAAGCCATCATCATTTTCTGGCCAGCAGCTTTTCAGAATTATATTATAATAAGCAATTAAAAATGCTTATGGAGGGAGAGAAAGAGAGAACCTAGTGAATAGGTTTTGCAGTTTTGGCAGGCTGTTTTCAAGACAGTAAAAGAAAGCAAAAAGAAAGATATAACAGTCTAACAGTCCAGCAGAAGGAGGGGGGAAACATTGAGCTACAACAGCACAAAACCTGTAAAACTGCAAATCTGCAGTTCCAACTGCAAACCAAGCTCTCAAAAAGCCAAAACTTCCCAACCTGTAAACAACAAACTTGCCTAAACTGCAAGCCAAGTTCACCAAAACCTGCATTACAGGTTTCCAAAACTCAAACACTCAGTTCAAGCCTGCCTTACAAACACAACAAACCTGTAAACTCACAAATCTGCATAAAAACTGCTTCTCAAGTTCAACAAACATGCAGTTCAAGCCACAAACTGCAACTTAGTCACAGCCTGCCCAACTACACAAACAAAACTACAAGCCAAAGTCCAAAACCTGCTCACAGGCCAAACTACAAGAACCTGTAAACACTTCCAAAACAACAATCAGCAAGCTTACCTTACAAAATGCAAACTTGCATCTCAAACTGCAAAGCCAAAGGTACAACAGTTAAAATCTGTCAAAACTAAACTGAAACACGCAGCCTGTAACAAAATCACCATGTTTTGCCAAAGCAAGCAAACAAGTTCCAGGTTGTGTTCATCAACAAAAACTAAAACAAAATAGTTCCAGGGGTGATCATCATTAACATAACAAAGAAGAGGAAGAGGTTCAGAAGTGAAAAATCAAAACAAGAACATGTCTCAGAACATTTGTTCATCATCAACCAAAACAAAGAGCAAGCATAATTCTCAGAATAATCTCATCATCAAACAATCAATATTCAAGCACTCAGAGGAAGAGAAACAACATAAAGAACAACAACAATAGTTCTCAGAACAAAATCATCATCAAACATCAATAAAAGTCCAAACAACATAGGGTTCTCAGAACAAAATCATCACCAAACGTTCAAAGAAACAGAGATACCAGAAGCAAGCAACCATCACGCTCTCCCTCCGCTCCGGCCACCAAGGAGGCGCCACCAAGCCCTCTCCCTCCCTCCATTGTTCTCAGAAGCAAGACGTTCAAGGTACGTCTCTCAAACCCTCAAGCTTTTACTACATATAAACATCAAAAAAACCATAAGAATCAAAACATGCAAGCAATAAACGTACAAGAATCACCCAAATGTAACTTTGAAACCCTAAAAAGCGTGAATGAACAATTCGCACCTTTCGAAACACCAAGCTTGGACCACTGTGAGAGATTGAAAGAGTGGAAGGGGGCGGCGCTCCAGTAGCCGGACTTAGGAAGAGTATCAGAAGCTCATAGATTTGAGAGAGATGAGAGAAACGAAGAAGATGAGAGAAGCGGCGTCGTTGTGGCCAAAAAACGCACGAACCCTAAACTGAAGAAACCTTAATAAAACATTGTACATTCCATTCTGGGCCTTTGCCTAAACAAACGCTTTATCCCACAACATTTTAGCCAATGCACCCCCCCTTCAATTTTATTCTTCTTTTTATTTGCGCCATAATCCTAAGCCCATACCTTTCTTTCAAGACTAATGTTTTTTTACTTTCTTTCTTTTAAGCTAATACAAATACTAATTTAATTTTGGCTTTACTTTTTTTAGTTATAATTATTATTAATTTTGTTTATAATAAAATACAAAAAAGAACATTCAGTTTAATTTAAATAATTTTTGGTTTTCCTTAAAACTAGTTATTGGTTAATAAAAATGTGTAAATAATAGAAGATTTAATTTAATTATTTTTTATTTCTTTAAAAAAAATTTCATTACATAATCAATAAAAACACAAAAAAATAATAATCACACTTAATCTTTACTAGGTTAAATTTTTGTTAGTTCATTCGTAAATAAATACATGCATCCCATATTTCTTTGATCTTCCTTATTTTACAATTTGTTACATTTTTTACATTGGAAATGCGACAGTTCAATTTGGTTGTAATATATACTTGGACATCATTATTCTGATTGAGACTCATCCCCATTTGTAAATAATTTGTACCCCCATCCCCGGATACTGTTTTGTAATAACTTAGACTTTAAATTCCCATAATTTATTGCTTTCAATATATTGTATAGTAATTAGGGTTTGTATGCGAAGATTCAAAATCAATCGTTAGATGACCTAATACAAGACAAATGCATGAAAATCAATACATAATTCACACTTGCACCTCTAGGGTAACCTCGTTTGTTGCCTCGGAAAATGCAATCATGTCCCTCGAGTATGAGATACTCTAGCAAATGTCCCTTTGATAAACAAAGATCGTAGTCCCTCGATGACCCTCGATGTTGCCCTCAATAAAACGATCTCGTCCCTTACAAAATTTCTAGAGCGTCTCACAAGTTGCTTTCAATGATTGTATACGATGGCCCGCGCCTGTCCCGTTTAACATCCTAACACAAGGTTGTTCATCAAATACAATGATGAAACAACACTGTTAAAAAGGGTTAAAAAATATGAGAAAGATCTTTGAGTAAAATAGGGTAGACAACTTTTAGTTACTTGATCAAAAACTTGTGAAACATCCTTGCCATTTTCAAACACACTTCACAACACAACTTCAAAACAATTTCAAAACAACTTTCAAAACATTGAAATATCTTTTCAAAAAGACACACACCTTTGTATATATTCAAACAAGAATTATTACAAAGGTTGCCTAGACAAGGCATCTTTTTTTGAAACATTTCAAAACCACACACACAAAGCACCATTTCAAACAATTGAAAAGCAAAGGCAAGTGATCTAAAACAAGTAACTAAGAGCCCATGGATAACCATGGATGAAAAGGGTGCTAGCACCTTCCCTTTTCATAATCTACCCCCTGAACTCGAGAAAATATCTCAAAGGTCTTTCCTGTGCTTTTTGACCTTTTCTTTGGATAAAATAAAAAGTATGTGATGACTCTTGCTAAACCGAACAAGTGCGAATACAAACGCAAAACCTCAAGTCAGTTCTCCACCGTATCACAGAACGGGCGACTCTGTTGGGGAATTTTCTAAAAGTGGGGTTACCTTAGGGTTTTAGATCACCTTTACATGGTTACCTTGATTTCTTTGATTGCTTTACTTTTTGGGTTCCTTGTTTGGGTTTTTTTTTAAATCTTACACCCGAATTTGGGGGCACCTTTTAGGTAAGTAGCAATAAACTGTGAGGGAATTGTGCGGGGTATACCGACATGGTTGAAGCAGTAGCAAAGTTAGTGTGACATATTTGTGGGTATCGATAGCCTTTGAGTCAATCAAAGAGAATACGGGGCCATTGAGTGATGTCATGAAGCACTAACGAACTCTTAGAACCTTACTTGACCATCTTGGCCTTATTAGGGGTAGTGAGATGACCGGCTTTGGTGCAGTCCAAAGTTGGTAGATACTCGATACTACACTCATTGAGGATTGTTTTATTGGAATATTTTGGTCGCAAGTTAAGTGGCTAAACCAAAACAATGAACAAAGAAAATAATCCAGTGATATTGAGCTCCTTAGAACCCGGTTACTATTTTTAGGACAAGTTGAGCTAACTAACTTCAAAGAGGGTACTTACCTACAAACCCCATGCAAGCCTAAACCTAAGGACTTGTCTGCTTTGTGTGAATTTGATTGTCTGTATATACACTTGCTTACTTTTGTATACCTGTACATAACATCATACCATAGCATTTTCAATAACCATTTCGAGGATCTCGAGGGTCTTTGATGCAGGGTCACGTTGAACCAGATGTCTACCAAAGGGCAAGAGATTTCATTTTCCTCTAAACAAATGTCGTCAAAGATCAAGTGCAACAACTTGAATCGAGGGCTATGACCCACTTGACATGGTGAGCTTGATTTTCATGGAAAGACATCCACCAATGCAAAGTTCTCCAATCAAAGATGTTGATCGAAGTTCAATCTCTAACATTTTCTTGTGTTTACCCCACGAGATCCTTGAAAACATGCATCCACATAACATGCATCCACATCATGACAGGTTTTCCCTTTCATGTTTCCTTATTCTCCTACTGTTTATTTCAGTAGAGATGGCTCTAGAGAGGACTATCAAAGATATCCAGGCTCAAAACGCTCAACTTCAAGAAATGTTCTTGAACCTGTCCCAGGGGCAAGAAGAGGTGAAAGCTCTCCTCACAAGGGGCATGGTCCTAGGGAATCCAGGCGGCATCAGGAATGATCAGTTGGAAGGGCTACAGATTGAGTTGGCAACAATGAAGATCCAGATGATGGGACAGCTGGTGGGCCAGATGGCTCTCATTCAAGACCTGGCTCAAAGACAAGAAGAGCTCAGGGTTCTCATCAACAAACTGCTTCAAGATAACCAAGTGGGGCAAATAACTAGGGTTGAAGATCAAGTCATCATTCAACCTCCTTTGAGAAAAGAAGACAAGGGAAAGGCCCCTCAGCTTGCTTCAGGGTCACAAGCCCAGCAACAACCGCACCAGCGTCAACGGGGTAATCGGCGTAAGCAAAATACGTCTGGAAGACAGTTCACTGAGACCGACATACCATCATCTCTAATAATGGAACGCTTGTTAGAGGTTAATCTGACTGCTTTAAAGGATCTTATTTGGAAGCCCAATACCTCTGCTCCTAGCTATCACCCCGACGCATTTTGTGTATACCACTCCTATAGTCCTGGACATGACACCGACGATTGTTGGGCTTTGAAAAACAAAATTCAAGATTTGATTGACAATATAGTGTTGAAATTCATGCCGGATGGCGAGATGAAAATTTTCCGCTGAGGGTTCTCCACCTGAAATGACAAGTTTGAACTAAGAGACTTTTGTTTCATTTGAATTTTCAAGTTGTAATTTCTTTTGTTATTCAAAAAATTATCTGTTGATGTCAAACTCTGTTTCATTAATGCATTGCATATGTTTGTCTTGAATTCATCCATTCGTTTTCACTATTCTTGAATTATGCTTCCTACTTTCTTTATGATATTTAACTCATGATAAAAGTTACAAGTCTTTAGAGGGAGGATGACGAAACAATACCATAATCTCATACAGTATGCTTTTGAATAGACCTTGCTGACGATGTACAGGTGTTTCTTTCAAACACTAAACACTGGAGTTATAAGGAAGATAATCCCTAGTCAACCCCTTCGAGCCAAAGAAGTAGAAGTTTTTTGTTTTAAACATAAATTGAAACCTTTGATTAAACCTGGGGCAGGGTAGTCTCTCAGTTAATTCAAAAGATGCGCATTAAAGTCGCAAACTCTCAAGTTCATAATACAACGAATGACATCAAAAACATTCCTTTGGAATCAAAAGACAGTGATGGTTCCTTATCTCATAGGCAGTCATTATCTCTCAAAAGAGAAAAGCCCACTGAGCCAAAACCTACAAGGGAGGCTTAAGAAAGTTGGGGCATCCCGCTGACTGTAATCTCGAAAACAGGAACAGTCAGGCAAAAATTAGGGATAACAAATCAAAAGAAAGAGGTCATCATAAATCCTCAACAACATGAAAAATGTAACAAAAATGACTGCCTTCCAACAAATTCAACTTGTGTGAACCATCACCAAAATGTCGTTCCAAACTCGAATAGAGTTCGACGCACAATTAACTGAGTTTAGAATTGAAGAACTGCATGAAGAGCGGGTGGGTACAAATATACTTTGGGCCTTTATCCTTTGTTTCTTAAACCGTGAACCAATCCACGTTACAACCCTTCAAAAGTCCTAATTGAAGCATGGGTTAGTTCAAAAGCATACTGTTACAAAAGGTATCCTGACTCCTGTAAGGCTTTACCCTAAATCTTGTGTTGAATTTGTCTTATAAAAAGTTTTCTGCTAAAAAACGCATTTTTCAAAACTTCGAGACAAGCATAAACTTTTCATTATTTGAATATCGTTGCTTGCACGTGGCTATTTGTTTGACAGCGAAGAAGTTCACACAGTGAATGTTCGGATGAACGAAAGTTCTCTCAGTGAATAAAATCACTTCAAGTGGGATGACACTCCCGTTGCAAAAATCTCCCATCAACAAAAGGGGGCCTGATATGATCCAGTGGACATGGGGCAGTCCAGTCAAGATTCTAACAAATCACTCAAGTTCAGTAAACCTGGGGCAGTCCAGTCAAGATTTTAAGAAATCTCTCAATTGCAGGTTAACCTGGGGCAAGTCTCCCTCACCATCACTTGGGGCATTTAAAACGTCAATCTCATCAAAGGGTTATGAATAGTCCAAGTTTCCCAGCAGTGCCACAAACATCTGATACTAGGGGCAGTGACGAATCTCTCTAAAATCTTTCTGAAAAGAAATTCAAGCGTCCTCGAGAAGTTCATCACCTCTCTAGCAGACCAGCGGTCATGGGTTTATTTCCCCAACATTTGTCAAGGATTTATTCTCCGAAAAAATTACATTTCAATAACATTTATAACATACACAGATTGATCGGTTGTCAAAGATTCCTTCATCACCTGTTGGAAGTTACGGTCGTCAAAAATTCCTTCATCACCTGTCAGAAGTTACAGTCCTCAAGATTCCTTCATCACCTGTCGGAAGTTACAGTCATCAAGATTCCTTCATCACCTGTTGGAAGTTACGGTCATAAAAAATTCCTTCATCACTTGTTGGAAGTTACGGTCGTCATAGATTCCTCCATCATCCGGTTGAGTCAAAATTAATCCAAGACCCTCTCTGTTTTGGTCAGATCGACACTAAGATCTCCCTGTTTTCTTATGCCAGTGGAAGATATTCCGGGTTTTTGATATTTCAGATAAATCTCTCAGCGATTTATTCTGATTATCTTCACTACCAGAGATGAAGAATCCAACTCTTTTCTCCTTCATCAGCTCGGGATTTATTTTCCCCAACGAAAGGTCGTCTTGAAAAACATTTACACCTCCGTGCATCAGGACATCATGCAATGCGATCTCATTTATTTTGAGAACATCATTGTTTGATATATGCCACTAACCTTTACCTTTCAGGAAAGATACAATCAAATTCAAGCGACAAAGCTTTTACTTCAGTCGAATTATGGACAAGTTCCTAAATTTCGACAAAGCTTTTACTTCAGTTGAATTACGGATAAGTTCCTAAAATTTCAGCAGAAACAACCCATCAACAGAATAACGGACAAATGAAGTTCCTGATATTCTTTCTCTCTCAAGAACGAAGATTCTCATCCTTGAAACCTCAAATATTGGTATACTCCCAACCTCCTGATACCCACCAACAGAATAACGGACAACTGAAGCTCCTAAAAATCTGTTTCTCGCAAGAATAAAGATTCTCATCCTTGAAACCTCAGAAGATTAGTATACTCCCAACCTACTGACCCTTAACAGAATGAAGATTCTCATCCTTGAAACCTCAAGAGATTGGTATACTCCCAAGCTCCTGATACCGTTAACAGAATGAAGATTATCATCCTTAAAACCTCAGAAGATTGGTATACTCCCAAGCTCCTGATACCGTTAACAGGATGAAGATTCTCATCCTTAAAACCTCAGAAGATTGGTATACTCCTAACCTCTTGATACCGTTAACAGAATGAAGATTCTCATCCTTAAAACCTCAGAAGATTGGTATACTCCCAACCTCCTGATACCATTAACAGAATGAAGATTCTCATCCTTAAAACCTCAGAAGATTGGCATACTCCCAAGCTCCTGATACCGTTAACAGAATGAAGATTCTCATTTTGGCTTCCCCAGTAGATTGGCATACACCCAACCTTCTGACCCAAGACCTGAATAAAGATTCTCATTTTGGCTTCCCCGATAGATTGGCATACACTCAACCTCCTGATTTTCCCCGACAGAATGAAGATTCTCATTCTCAAAGTGGAATAATCCGCTCCAACAGGATAGCTACTTTTCAACAGTATGGATATTCCCCACGGAGTTTCTTACTCCCCAACAAAATCAAGACTCTCATCCTTGATTCTCCAGAGCCTTCTTTACTCTCAGCATAATTTGTCAGAGTTTTTAATCCCCTGCAGATCGAAGATTCTCGTTCTTGGCTCCTCAACACTAATTCCCCAAGCAGAATGAAGACTCTCATTATCAATTCCTCAGAGTTTTCAGATATCCCCCGACGAATATCTCCTCAAAACAGGAATCCCCAGTAGATTGGCATACAACCCAAACTCCTGATTTCCCCAACGGTGGTCCCAGGGCTTCTCATTTTCAATGATCAAAGGATTTTCAATCCCCAGCGGCAGTCAAGGACTTATTTTCCCCGACAGCGGTCAAAGATTTTATTATCTCCAGCTATCCAGGATTTATCTTCCTCAGCAAGACGGCTAATCAGCTTACATGCACATTCATTACATTCATATATCATAAGCAATGATATAACACATACATTGCATCATACAGCATAACTTTGTGTTTCAGCCAATATTTCATCCGTCGCAGGATAAGTTTAGCAAGTTTCAAACTTCAAGGATTTCTGAAAATAGTTCACGGATGCCTCCCGACACGGATGCTAATCTATTGCTTATTCAGATCCCCAGCTCAGAGATGTTCCAAACACAGATACTTTTCTGATACTCATTCTTTCACCTACAACATACAGTTCAACAAACATTCTTGGATGGCATCTTTAAGCCCATCTCCGACAAGATTCTATCACATCTCCAAATGGCATATTTAAGCCCATTCCCTTAAATATGATTTGACGAGTGCAAATTTTTGGGCACTCAAGTGTCCAATCATCTTTTACCTTCGAGTCGCGAACGGTAAACTTGCCAATCTAACTCTTCAGGTTCAAGAAGATTGAACAGGGGCAACTGTTGTACCCCAAAATTTGCCCTCCCTTTTTCACAAGAAATCACAACCCCAGGTTTTTTTTCTCTGATTTTTAAGATCGACTCGAGAATCGGTCAAACAGACTCTTCTTTATCAGTTAATCCAGAATTAGGGTTTCCACTGATTTTGTTGAGATTGGCTCAGGAATTGATCAGACAGATCTTTCTTTGGCAGTAATCCAGGATTAGGGTTTGCGCTCGCACTTCTCAGAAGAAATTGAATCCTCAGAAATTCAGTTGACTGTTACATTATCTTTACGCTTGTTCAAGATTACTGGTTATTTCTCAAAACATAATCATCTGGGATAAGAGCTGAGACTTTTGTTTGGAACTTTAAGGCATCTGCTTGATTAAATGGAGTGAAAGGTTTACCGTTTAATGGAATGCTTTGTTTATTTAACTATCCAATGCGTGTGTTGATACCATGCGTATTGAGTAATGCAAGGTTGCGAGACTGCAAAGTTTGTTGATTATTTATTTCATCTGGATTAAAGTTATTGGGATACATTTCCAGTTATTTTGATTTAAGAGTCTTAAATAATTAAATAGACAATACAAGGAAAGATTGGAATATTTGACAGTAGAAAATTCTTTTTGGATAAAGACTTTTATTTATTTCAAGTGTTGTTACAAATTTTATTCGAATATTGTAAGATTACAACTTATAGTATTTACAATAAAATTTGTTTACAATAAAATGGAAAAATAAATCTAAGCCTAATCTCTTGAGATCTTTGACTTTTACTGCGTCCTCCATTATCCAACTGGTACTTACCTTCAAAAGACAGAAAGAAATTAGTATAAGAATTTTCAAGTAGAAACAGATAAAAAGAAAAATCATCATTAAAGTCTGCTGGTCGGAATCAGAAATGCTATGTTCATCATGTTTCATTTTCCTCTCTGCAAATCACAAGAAGATTTATCTTCTCGGTTCACAGAGAGAAAAATAAAATATATAAAATGCAAGCATGTCAAACTAAAAGCATACAATTTATTCAAAATGCAAAGGCACAGCCTGCACACAAAGCAAACTATACTGCAAACTGAGTTTCAAATGCATTAACCAAATGTCAAACTGAGTTGCCAAACTGTCACAGCAAGTACACAATGCAGGAAATATGGAAAGAAAGTACAACAATGCAGCAAGATAAACCAAGTTACAAGCAAGAAGGCTTGTCCAAGCCATCATCATTTTCTGGCCAGCAGCTTTTCAGAATTATATTATAATAAGCAATTAAAAATGCTTATGGAGGGAGAGAAAGAGAGAACCTAGTGAATAGGTTTTGCAGTTTTGGCAGGCTGTTTTAAAGACAGTAAAAGAAAGCAAAAAGAAATATATAACAGTCTAACAGTCCAGCAGAAGGAGGGGGGAAACATTGAGCTACAACTGCACAAAACCTGTAAAACTGCAAATCTGCAGTTCCAACTGCAAACCAAGCTCTCAAAAAGCCAAAACTTCCCAACCTGTAAACAACAAACTTGCCTAAACTGCAAGCCAAATTCACCAAAACCTGCATTACAGGTTTCCAAAACTCAAACACTCAGTTCAAGCCTGCCTTACAAACACATCAAACTTATAAACTCACAAATCTGCAAAAAAACTGCTTCTCAAGTTCAACAAACATGCAGTTCAAGCCACAAACTGCAACTTAGTCACAGCCTGCCCAACTACACAAACAAAACTACAAGCCAAAGTCCAAAACCTGCTCACAGGAAAAATTACAAGAACCTGTAAACACTTCCAAAACAACAATCAGCAAGCTTACCTTACAAAATGCAAACATGCATCTCAAACTGCAAAGCCAAAGGTACAACAGTTAAAACCTGTTAAAACTAAACTGAAACACGCAGCCTGTAACAAAATCACCAAGTTTTGCCAAAGCAAGCAAACAAGTTCCAGGTTGTGTTCATCAACAAAAACCAAAACAAAATAGTTTCAAGGGTGATCATCATTAACATAACAAAGAAGAGGAAGAGGTTCAAAAGTGAAAAATCAAAACAAGAACAGGTCTCAGAACATTTGTTCATCATCAACCAAAACAAAGAGCAAGCATAATTCTCAGAATAATCTCATCATCAAACAATCAATATTCAAGAACTCAGAGGAAGAGAAACAACATAAAGAACAACAACAATAGTTCTCAGAACAAAATCATCATCAAACATCAATAAAAGTCCAAACAACATAGGGTTCTCAGAACAAAATCATCACCAAACGTTCAAAGAAACAGAGATACCAGAAGCAAGCAACCATCACGCTCTCCCTCCGCTCCGGCCACCAAGGAAGCGCCACCAAGCCCTCTCCCTCCCTCCATCGTTCTCAGAAGCAAGACGTTCAAGGTACGTCTCTCAAACGCTCAAGCTTTTACTACATATAAACATCAAAAAACCATAAGAATCAAAACATGCAAGCAATAAACATACAAGAATCACCCAAATGTAACTTTGAAACCCTAAAAAGTGTGAATGAACAATTCGCACCTTTCAAAACACCAAGCTTGGACCACTGTGAGAGATTGAAAGAGTGGAAGGGGTGGCGCTCCAGTAGCCGGACTTAGGAAGAGTATCAGAAGCTCATAGATTTGAGAGAGATGAGAGAAATGAAGAAGATGAGAGAAGCGGCGTCGTTGTGGCCAAAAAATGCACGAACCCTAAACTGAAGAAACCCTAACAAAACATTGTACATTCCATTCTGGGCCTTTGCCCAAACAAACGCTTTAGCCCACAACATTTTAGCCAATGCACCCCCCCTTCATTCTAATTCTTGTTTTTATTTGGGCCATAATCCTAAGCCCATACCTTTCTTTCAAGACTAATGTTTTTTTTTACTTTCTTTCTTTTAAGTTAATACAAATACTAATTTAATTTTGGCTTTACTTTTTTTAGTTAAAATTATTATTAATTTTGTTTATAATAAAATACAAAAAAGAACATTCAGTTTAATTTAAATAATTTTTGGTTTTCCTTAAAACTAGTTATTGGTTAATAAAAATGTTTAAATAATAGAAGATTTAATTTAATTATTTTTTATTTCTTTAAAAAAAATTCTTTACATAATCAATAAAAAACACAAAAAATAATAATCACACTTAATCTTTACTAGGTTAAATTTTTGTTTGTTCATTCGTAAATAAATACATGCATCCCATATTTCTTTGATCTTCCTTATTTTACAATTTGTTACATTTTTTACATTGGAAATGCGACAGTTCAATTTGGTTGTAATATATACTTGGACATCATTATTCTGATTGAGACTCATCCCCATTTGTAAATAATGTGTACCCCCATCCCCGGATACTGTTTTGTAATAACTTAGACTTTAAATTCTCGCAATTTATTGCTTTCAATATACTTTATAGTAATTAGGGTTTGTATGCGAAGATTCAAAATCAATCGTTAGATGACCTCATACAAGACAAATGCATGAAAATCAATACATAATTCACACTTGCACCTCTAGGGTAACCTCGTTTGTTGCCTCGGAAAATGCAATCATGTCCCTCGAGTATGAGACACTCTAGCAAATTTCCCTTCGATAAACAAAGATCATAGTCCCTCGATGACCCTCGATGTTGTCTTCGATAAAACGATCTCGTCCCTTACAAAATTGCTAGAGCGTCTCACAAGTTGCTTTCAATGATTGTATACGATGACCCGCGCCTGTCCCGTTTAACATCCTAACACAAGGTTGTTCATCAAATACAATGATGAAACAACATTGTTAAAAAGGGTTAAAAAATATGAGAAAGATCTTTGAGTAAAATAGGGTAGACAACTCTTAGTTACTTGATCAAAAACTTGTGAAACATCCTTTCCATTTTCAAACACACTTCACAACACAACTTCAAAACAATTTCAAAATAACTTTCAAAACATTGAAATATCTTTTCAAAAAGACACACACCTTTGTATATATTCAAACAAGAATTATTACAAAGGTTGCCTAGACAAGGCATCTGTTTTCGAAACATTTTCAAAACCACACACACAAAGCACCATTTCAAACAATTGAAAAGCAAAGGCAAGTGATCTAAAACAAGTAACTAAGAGCCCATGGATAACCATGGATGAAAAGGGTGCTAGCACCTTCACTTTTCATAATCTACCCTCCGAACCCGAGAAAATATCTCAAAGGTCTTTCCTGTGCTTTTTGACCTTTCCTTTGGATAAAATAAAAAGTCGGTGGCGACTCTTGCTAAACAGAACAAGTGCAAATACAAACGCAAAACCTTAAGTCAGTTCTCCCACCGTATCACACTACTCGAAAAAGTATTGTTTCTATTCTCGTTTCCTTTAGACAATGCTATCCTACTATTGAGAAATAGGTAGCACCATCGTTGGAGTTGTAAGGGTCAATTCGTAAGGGACGTACGATCACTAAAGCAATGTTAGGACGTCTTAGTAATAACCCTAATGTCTTAAGATCATATTCGAGGAAACATTTCCGAGGCAACCTTTCCGAGGCAACATTTCCGAACGGGACGTTTGATCTTTGTTTAGACAAGAGGGCCATCACTAAGACATCCTATACTTAATGATCGTTTACTGAAGGCAACCGAAGTGAGAGTATACCCTAGGAGTGCGCATGTGCGAGTGATTTGATTTCAAGTTATTATCTTTGTACATTAGGGTTTGCTAGCCATTTTAAAATTGTCATGTAATCTTGCCATACAATCCTATTATCATACATCTAACAGTTAATATTTACGAGAATTAAAATGCGAGAAATAAAAACTACGCTATTACAAGGCTTCGGGGGAGGGATTACATAGCCAAAAAACTCGTAAAACGATAAATAAAAAGGAAATCCTAATTAAAACTATTACATACCGTGAGCAGTTACATTTATATTGTAAAAATAATAAGCGCGCACGATAAAACGAAAGCGAGAGGATTAGGGTTTTGACCCCGACTAAGCCTAATTAAAAGAAAAATCATTTTTGTGGTTTTTGTGTTATTTTGAGAAAATAAAGTTTTAATTGAATAAATAAAAAAACCTAATTACTAATTAATTTAAAAAACTTAAGGACAATAATTAAATTAAACTATTTTTGTATTTTTGTTTTATTTGAGAAAAGAAATAAAAAATTAAATCAAGTTAACCCTAATTTTTCTAGTTGATTTTAAATATATGAAAAAAGTTAGAATTAATCCTAAATTAAATTAAACTAACATTAAATTAAATTTGATAAAATAAAAACCTAATTCTAAATTTGTGAAAATTGATTTTATGATTTTTTTTGTGAAAAAAAGAAATTAATTTGTGTTAGAAAACAATTTAAACTAGTTAAATTAAAAAGAAAATAAAAAAGAGAGAATAAGAATGGGTCTGGTGATTAGCAAAAGGGAGGGGTGTCAATGGCAAATCTGAGCCCAACAAACTCTTTGGCCTTTTTTACTTTTTCAATCCCATGTCCACACTTGACTTATGCCCATGGTGGTCCTTCACGTGGGAAGCCTTGGATCTGGCATGCTGATGATCTGGTGGTTGGATGCTGAGGATGTATGGTGGGTCCTTTGCCATGTGGTGCATTGAATCATCCTGCAAATATTGAGAAAATAAAATGCACACGCCTGGGATCGAACCCAGGACGTGTGCATCAAAGACTAATGGCCTTACCACTGCGCTGGCTTGCTTAGTTGAACAAATAATGACAAATAAATATTATATAATAAAACAAATGGCTAAACTCAAACCACGTGCGAAACTCAAAACTGGCCATTCACAGGGTGCCACGCTATCATCTTCCTGGTTACCTTTGTCGCTTTAGACAGAAGACCTTTACCTACGGACACCAGGCGTAGGTACAAACTTGTGCTTCTCCAAAATCCCATACAAGCATGATAAATGCAAAAAAAAATGGTACCAATCAACTCGTAGTAACCTCACGAGCATCATGGTACCATTATCCATGCCTAATTGTTCATGTACACAAAATCCCCAAAAATGAAGCAAGAACCCTAACTATGGCATCTTGTTATACAGTTAATGAAAACGCAATTAAATATGACCATTAGCTTGCAAACCTCATAAGGTTTAAGAATATATCAATGAATCATGCTAAATGTTCCAGAATTATGATATTCGAATTCAAGAAAGTATGGAAATCGTGTGACACTTACAGTGTGTTTCTGGATGTTAGGAAGCTTGCTAGTGGTTGAATCTTGATCCTTGGATGTCCAGCAATTGATTGGGATGGTTATAATGCTTTGAATTGACCTGAAAAATGGAAATCAGTTTGCCACTTTTCTTGAGTTATTTGAAACTTTCCTTCTCTTTTACACGCCTCTAATCCCTTCTTTTTTGATCTTCCAATGTTCCTTATGTACCCTAGAATGAATTAGGGTTGCAAACTTGTATCAAATCTTTTCCAATTAAGATGATTGATTCATGATTTGATCCTTTGTGCAAATCTTTCCAGATCAAGAAAAATGAAATCTTTTGTATCCATATGATCCTTGAACGATTTGATTCCATCTCCAGCTTTATGACAGACCTAAACATGCACAAAATCTCAAGCTTTGATTAGTTTTTGATATTTTCATGATTTTATTTTGATTTTATTTGATTTAATTGAAATAAAATCAAAATAAATGACAAAAATAAAAGAATGACAAATGGGAAGGATCATGGGTCGTGGGTCATGTTATAAACTCAGTGCAAGCATAAAAAGTTGGGCCCATTTGACAAAAATGCAATTTGGGACACATTTGACTTTTGGCAATTTTGCAAAAAGGGTCAACTTTGCTAATGCATAACTCTCTGAATTTTGACCCTAGAGATGTGTTCTTGGACTTTTTAGAAATATTAAGATGTCCTCTAAGCAACCCTTTTGGTCTCATCTCAATTGAGTCTTCCATGTTCATGTATGAATCTTTGACCCAAAAGGTGTTTTTGTTGACTTTTCAAAATGACCTATAATGTCCAAATTCATATCTTCTTGTGAGTGCATATTTTGAACTTGGGATCTGAAGATGAAATGTAGGGAATTTCATCCTATTAAAAATGATCTTTGGATGGGTCATTTTTTATAAAGTATGAGAAATTTATGCTTGGTCAAAGTTGAGTTGACTTGTCCTACAAAACCCTAATTTAGCAACTTTTGGGTTTTGATGAATTGTGACCAATCCTTGAGAAATCATGATCAACCCTTGATCAAATGATGAATAATACTTCAAAATAAGGATTTTGACCAAAAATATTTAAGTTTGACTGTATGTGGGCCACAGTTGGCTTTTGCCCTAGCACAATCGATTTTCAGGCCTTTGAGCAATTGACTGAGAAAACTTCCTCTGCAAGGCTTGAAACTTGACATGGACGATCTTGAGAACATATTAGGAAAATGGTGAGCATTTGGTACCCTTTGGATCCAAACATCTTGATGCAAACTGAAACCCTAATTTGAGGTAGACTGCCTTAGGAGAGAGTTTGTCTGGTCAACCCTTGGACTTCCTTGAGCAATTTGAGGACCTCACTTGAAATGTATTAAGAAATATGGGAGGGCAAATTTTTGGGTACAACATCTGCCCCTGTTCAATTTTCTTAAAGCTGAGGATGTAGATTGTCCTGTCTGCCTTTCGTGATCTGAAGGTTGAAGATGATTGAACACTAGAGTGCCCAGAAATTTGCACTCGCATGAAGTGGTACTCATCTTGCGATGTTGGGAATGGTCTTATAGATTCCATTTGGAAGTCAATGACGGAAGATGGGATTAAAGATGCCATACGAAGAAGTGTCGATCGCATAAGAGACTCCTTTGCGAGAGTCTGTATACCTATTGTTAAGGAGGACTCCGCTGGGGAATGTTGGTCTCTGTCTTAGGAGAAATAGAATTTTAAGAGCTTCAGTTGTCCGTTATTCTACTGGGGAATCATCTCTTAGTTGAGGAGGTGAAAATGCACTGCTATCTGGTCGTGCTCCAGGCTTTACAGTGTTTTGCTGAGGAAAATAAGACCGACTACTATCTGGTCATGCTCCAGGCTTCGCAGCGACTTACAGGGGAGATGAGATTAAACTTGCTATCTGGTTGTTCTCCGGGCTTTGCAAATTTCTCAATTCTTATTTGGTCGTGCTCCAGGCTTTATAAGGAATCAAGTTGCTATCCGGTCGCATCAGGGCTTCAACTTGAATTTAAGGCATACTAATATCTGGTCGATTTCCGGGCTTCATAGTAATTGGCCAGGTAAACTGATATTTGGTCGAATTCCAAGCTTCGCAGTACCTTATACTGTTATCTGGTCATGTCCTAGGCTTCAGTATCCTTTGTCGTTATCTGGTCGTGATCCATGCTTCATAGCGTCTTATACCATTATTTGGTCGATTCCAAGCTTCATGGCATCTTGTATTGCTATCTGGTCGATTTCCAGGCTTCGCAATAACTTGCTGAAGGTTAAGCTATTTTCTGGTCGATTTCCGGGCTTCATAGCTTGTATTTAGGATATACCACTATCTGGTCGATTCCAGGCTTCGTAGTATTTTGGAGAAATCAAGATATTATCCGGTCGATTTCCGGGCTTCATAGCTTGAATTAGAATAGAAATCTTAGTATCGATTTGACTGAACCAGAGAAAACTTGTGAGAATTTGATTGTATCTTTCCCTGAAAGGTAAAGAGTTAGTCGTATGTAATGTCATGATAAATGACATGTATTGAGTAATGATGTTCTCAAAATAAATGAGATTATGTTGTATGAAGCACATGCGTATGCCACGATGTATGGATATGCAATGTTTTTGTGATATTCTCCGGCAGGGGAGGATGAATCCTGGACTGCTGTTGGAGAGTACAGGGAGTTGAGTTCTCTGTTCTTGCTAGGGATAGTGACCGAAGATGATTAGCTGGAGACTTGCTTCCGTTCTGCTTGAGAATATTCCGCCGAGAGAGACTCTGTGGGGAAGAAAGATATTCTGCTGGATGATCTGCTGATTTGGAGAAACCACTCCGCTAAGGATGAATTACCGTTGCTGGTTATGATGAGCTCTGTCGGGGATTGAATTTAGGCCTGTGTAAGAAATAAACTCCAATGATGGTGAACTTCTATTGTTGGTGATAGATAAACTCTGCTTGGGGAGAATTTTGCCGACTTATTCGTGATTATGAACTTCGGCTGGGGAGAGTTGTCACCACTGTCTTTGGGTACTTCCTACTCTGTGGGGAGTGTATGTACCTTTAGTTGTATTCTCAAGCTGGCTCCATCCATGTACCTGGTGGGAAGAGCAACTGTACGGTTTGGACATTTCTTGTTTGCCCCTGTTCCTGGAATTATGAGTAATTGTCTTTTGTTTCTTGTGTAAATATTTATGAGAAACAACTATTTTCAAATGCATATATCAAAAATGAATCATTGGGCGTTCTTTCAAAACAAAACAGGAAAAAAAGTTGACATTTCTGGTAAAATGAATTGTATTGATTTTGAAGTTGGCCTGTAATAGGTGTTTTGTACAAAGAGGCTGACGTTCTAGTAAGAGAACGCCGCCAAAAGACAGGAATTATACAATTTGTGTGACAGAAAGAAAAACAGTTATGTGAAACAATCCCATCGGGTTCCAACTCTGCTATTTCCTTTATATCTTCGAGCGTCTCATCACTTTGCTACTAGGTCGAAGGTAGATCAGATTGATTGGCATCGTCCGAGCTTGATAGTCGATACCGAAGTCTGGTTGCAAGATGATCCAATGAGACATAGTGTTACGCTTTGATCCCTAATTTTTTCCTGGACCGCCCTTTCGGGTTTTCAGTCCACCGGGTTACCCTTTTCTGCCCAAGCCTCCTTTTCAGGTTTTCGACTTGCCGGGTGTACAGTTTTTTTCATTTTCATCCCTTACTTTTTCCTGAACCCTTTTGGTTCGCCGGGAAGCCCTTATTTTTGCCTAGGTCAGTCAACCTAGCGAGTCTTTGATTATGCGTAGTATCTTTTCACTATATCTGCATTGACGGGATGAGGAAGGTCGTCACCATCCCTGGTGGTTAGAATCATAGCTCCTCCTGAGAAAATGTTCTTAACCACAAATGGCCCTTCATATGTGGGGATCCATTTGCCCCTGGGATCACCTTGTGGAAGTATGATGCGTTTGATCACCAGATCCCCGACTTGATACTCTTGTCATCTGACTTTCTTGTTAAATGCCTTGCTCATTCGCTTTTGGTACATCTGACCATGACAAATAGCAGTAAGTCTCTTTTCATCGATTAAGTTCATCTGATCAAGTCAAGTCTGGATCCAGGCGTCTTCGCTCAAGCCCGCATCTTTCATAATCCGGAGAGAGGGTATCTGGACTTCGATGGGTAGGACTGCCTCCATGCCATATACCAACGAATAGGGTGTTGCCCATGTCGATGTTCGTGCTGAGGTACGATACCCATGAAGAGTGAATGGTAACATCTCATGTCAGTCTTTGTAGGTCATCGTCATCTTCTGCACAATCTTCTTGATGTTCTTGTTAGCCGCTTCAACAACCTCATTCATCTTCGGCCGATAGGGAGAAGAGTTGTGATGCTGTATCTTGAAATGTTTGCAGAGCTCGGTGATCATTGTATTGTTGAGATTTGTACCATTGTCCGTGATGATCCTCTCTGGTACACCATATTGACAGATCAGATTGTGTCAGATAAACCGCGCCATGACGTTCTTGGTTACTGTAGCAAAGGAAGCTGCCTCGACCCACTTCATGAAATAATCAATAGCTACCAAAATGAAACGATGCCTGTTAGACGCAGTAGGTCTGATCTCACCTATCATATCGATGCCCCACATTGCAAAAGGCCAATGAGTCGTCAAAACATTCAGAGGAACCGGAGGTACATGCACCTTATCAGCATAGACTTGGCACTTATGACAGGTCCGAGAGTGCTGATAACAATCGGCTTCCATAGTAGACCAATAATATCCAGCCCGTAGGATCTTCTTCGCCATGGTATGTCCACTGGAATGAGTTCTGAAAGTACCTTCATGTAACTTTGTCATGATCCTTTCTGCCTCGCTCTTGTCCACACATCGCAATAAGGTCGAATCATGGTTACGCTTATAAAGGACACCATTATTGATGAAGAACTTCGCAGCAAACCTTCTCAGAAACTTCTTATCATTAACAGATGCACCCTCGGGGTACTCTTGAGCCTCAAGATACCTCTTCACTTCGTGGAACCAGGGTTTATCTGCTACCTCTTCAGTCTCAATGTCACAACAATGTGCGGTTTCGTCCAACCTCTCAATGGTAATCTGGGGAGCTTCATTGTCCCATATGACCTTGAACATAGAAGACAAGGTAGCTAGCACGTCCGCTAACTGATTCTCCTCTCTTGGGAAGTGTTCAAAGGTTATCTCCTCAAAGTGCGGAAGCAATGTCAGTACATACTCTTTGTAAGGAATAAGATTTGGGTGCTTCGTATCCCACTCGCCTTTGATCTGATTGATCACTAGAGCAGAATCTCTGAATACACTCAAGAACTTAATCCTCGGGTCAATAGCAGCTCGAAGACCCATGATGCACGCTTCATACTCCGCCATATTGTTGGTGCAGTTGAAACTTAATCGGGCGGTGAACGGAGTATGACAGCCTTCAAGAGATATGATCATAGCGCCAATGCCATTATCCAACGCGTTTGAGGCTACATCAAAATACATAGACCATTGGTATCCTTCCTCGGGTCCTTCATCTGGTCCAGGTTCTTCACAGTCAGTCACCAACATGATGTTCTCATCCGGGAACTCGAAATTCATGGATTGGTAGTCATCCACTGCCTGATGCGCCAAATGATCCGCCAATACACTCCCCTTGATTGCTTTTTGGGTTGTGTATTGGATGTCGTGCTCGATTAAGATCATTTGCCATCTTGCTATTCTTCCGGACAAGGCAGGCTTTTCGAAGATATACTTGATTGGATCCATCTTTGATATTAATAAGGTGGTGTGAGTCAGCATATAATGTCTCAGCCGGCGAGCAGCCCATGCCAAAGCGCAGCAAGTTTTCTCGAGCAGTGAGTATCGGGTCTCACAGTCGGTAAACTTTTTGCTAAGGTAGTAAATAGCGTGCTCTTTTCGGCCATACTCGTCATGCTGCCCCGGCACGCACCCCATTGAATTATCCAGTACTGTCAAGTATAAGATCAAAGGTCTTCCTTCAACTGGAGGTATCAGAATAGGTGGCTCTTGGAGATATTATTTGATCCGTTCGAAAGTGGTCTGACACTCATCATTCCATTTTACCACTTGATCTTTCTTCAGCAGCTTGAAGATTGGCTCACAAGTAGCAGTCAGATATGAAATGAATCGGGCGATGTAGTTCAGACGTCCCAAAAAGCCTCTAACTTCCTTTTCTGTGCAGGGAGCTGACATCTCCTGTATGGCTTTTACCTTGGTAGGGTCCACCTGAATGCCCTTATCACTGACGACGAAACCCATCAGCTTACCAGACCTTACCCCGAAGGTGCACTTGTTCGGGTTCAACCTCAGCTTGTACGTCTTCAACCTGTCGAACAGTTTCTGGAGATGGTTAAGGTGTTCTTCCTCAGTCAGGGACCTTGCAATCATGTCATCGACATAAACCTCAATCTCATGGTGAATCATGTCGTGGAACAAAGCGACCATGGCGCGCTGATAAGTTGCCCCAGCATTCTTCAACCCGAAAGGCATTACCTTGTAACAGAAGGTACCCCACTGTGTGACGAAGGTTGTCTTCTCCATGTCCTCGGGAGCCATCTTGATCTGATTGTAACCAGAAAAACCATCCATAAAGGAGAAAATCTTATGCTGCGCGGTGTTGTCGACCAGAACATCAATGTGAGGAAGTGGGAAATCATCCTTGGGGCTTGCCCTGTTTAGATCTCTGTAGTCCACACACATTTGTACCTTACCATCCTTCTTAGGCACCGGAACAACATTGGTAACCTACTACGGGTAAGAAGTAACAGCTAGAAATCCCGCGTCGAACTGTTTCATGACTTCAGCTTTGATTTTCTCAAACATCTTAGGGCGCATACGGCGAACCTTCTACTTTACCGGAGGACAATCTTCTTTAGTTGGAAAGTGATGAACCACAATATTAGTGTCCAAACTAGGCATATCTTTGTAGGACCAAGCGAAGATCTCAACATATATTAACTTCTTTCCTATCTTCCTCTGTACCCAAATTCACTGATTCCATTGGCTTTTAATGAGGCTGTATAGCCCTTTCTTCCTGCAGTAATAGTCTAGGAAGTTCCCCAGGCACCTCACAATCATCCTCACCTTCATCCTCGACTTGGTTGATCGGATTTTCAAAGTCATAACTGGCAGTAGCAGAGTCGTTATCAATGGGATCCATAATGGATATGGATCTGCATTATGATACATGAGTGTGTGCAAGAGAATAGCTGTTTTTGATAAAGCGAGAGACAGAAAAAGAAAAACAAGGAGCGCAAAATTTGTAATTCAAGAAACTTCCAATGCTTTATTGATGATATATGAAAATGACAAATAATAAGCCCTCACAAGCAAATCCAAGGTGCCTCGGGCAAGGCACCGGGCTGTAAAGTTTCAAACTGTTTATTACAAATCTCAAAACAAAAGTCAATTACTGTGGAATAAAAGAAACAGGTATGAAGTCCTTCTCCATCCAGTTGTTCAATCCACCATTGGTTGTAGGGTAGATCCAGCTGTCGATATCTGAATCTTCTTCACCATCTTTAATCGCATTAACTCCCTGATTGCTGATATGCAGAGGAGGTCTTCCGATCCATGCGTGCCTAATAGCCATCTGAGCCCCTGTAGTAAAGCCCAAACCAAATTTGTCAGTTTTGTGTGTGAAATCAGGGAGCTGGCCCCAATTTGCACACCCACCTTTTTCAATTACAGCCCTGGCATCCTTGAGAGAAGCCATCTTCATTGGAGGGTTGTCAGTAGCAACTTCAGTTGTCGCAAAAGTCTGGGGGACCTCTTCAAAGTTCTGACAAGGGGTTTCGATGAATTCCCCATCCATCTCCATGTAGCGAAAGGAATTAAGATGACTCACCATATACTCCTCTTCACCTCGTACCGTGACAATCTTCCCCTTTACCTGATATTTCAACATTTGATGGAGCCTAGAAGTCACTGCCCCAGCCTTATGAATCCAAGGGCGACCCAGCAAGCAAGAATATAATGGTCGTATATCCATTACATAAAAGGTGGATGCAAAAGTCTGAGAGCCAAATTTAATAGGGACGTCCACCTCCCCGTGCACCATCCTTTTTGACCCATCGAAAGCTCTGACCATAATATTGCTCGGTTTCAGAATCAAACCTTCACAGTCCAGACGGTCTAGTGCTTTCTTTGGAAAAACATTCAATGAGGATCCGGTATCCACCAGTACATGGGCCATAGTAGTTCCCTTGCACTCGATCGAGACGTGCAGAGCGTCATTGTGATTTCTTCCTTTAGTAGTCAGATATGCGTCTGAGAAACCCAACCCATTGTCAGCAGTCAAGCTAGCTACGCAATCTTTGAATTGATCGGCTGACGTTTCCTATGGTACATGCGCAGTCTTAAGGAATGAAATTAAATCCTTTGCATGGGCTTCAGAACATAACAGCAAGGATAACATGGAGATTTTTGACGGGGTCTGCCCCAGTTGCTCGACTATATTGTAATCGCTCTTCTTGATAATCTTCAGAATTTCTTCTATCTCCTACTTAGAGGTTTCTACAATGATCTTTTTAGGTGCCTCTGTCCGGGCAGGTTCACCTGTGATTTCTTTGCCCTGAGTCCTAGATGACTCGGCGACAGGGTGACAACTGGAATAGGAACTGGGACAGCAGCTGATGTACTAGCAGATGGAATAACAATAGGTTTGTGGACAGTCGGTGGGGAAATCTCGGGAGAAAAGAGTCTTCCGCTTCTGGTGACCTTGCTAGCCCCGACGATATTGCTGACATCAGCATCAGCTTCCTCACTTTTTAAGTCTTGTTTAACTCCATGGTAATACACATCGGCGTTATAGTGCCAAGGGACAGCCCTATCCGAAGTGTATGGGATAGGACCAGGGACAGTAATTATTAACAGAGCAGTTCTTGCAACAGGTGTAATCCTAACAGGTTTTCTCGAGGAAACCTTGGAAGGATTGGTGAATATTGTTATGATGACAACATCTTCAATTGGAACTAACGGAATCATAGTCTTTTCGAACATGATCTCTTTATTATCTATCAGGCGCTGAACACCTGATTTCAGTAAGTGGCAACCAGCAAGCAGAATTGAACACATGTGGCAACCTTCACCACAGCCCGGAAAAAATGCCGGCCAACAATAGATTCTTCTTAACTGTCATCAAAGGAGTATAAATTTCTTCCACAGAAGTCACAAACAAATCATCGTCCACAACATTCACTCCATGACCATGTTTGGGCATAGGAGCGGTTATGACGTTGGGCTTTCCGGAGCTTCAAACTCAATCTCTTTGGCTTCGATCAAGTCTTGCACCTTATTCTTCAAGGCCTAACAGTTGTTTGTATCATGACCTGGACTTTCAGAGTGATATGCGCAGCGGGCATTCGGGTTATAGTGAGGAGAAGTGGTGTCGGGGTTCTTTGGGGCCTCCCTCAGAATTACCAGATTAGTCTTCACTAATTATGGTAGAATTTGAGACAAGGTCATATTTAGCCGAGTGTACTACCTCTGTGGTCTTTCCACCCTTTGTTGATTGTTGCGTTGTGGAGCAACTGTGGGTCTTGATATCACTACCGCATTTACTGCTTGACGGTGTTCAGGTCTGCTTTGGCCTCTCGGGCCGTAGACTGCACTAGCTTCTTTCTTACCGGTGAAAGGTTTCTTTGTTGTACTTGATGAAGTGTCCTTCTGTATCTTACCACTTCGGATACCAACTTCTACTCTCTCTCCAGTCAAGATTAACTCAGTAAACCCAGATGACGAACTGCCGATCAGATGATTGAAAAATGGACCAGATAGCGTCCCTAGAAACATGTCAACCAACTCCCTATCAGACAAAGGGGGTTGGACTCTTCCAGCCAAATCTCTCCACATTTGAGCATAGTCCTTAAAACCTTCGCTTGCACCCATAGACATACCCTAAAGATGAGTACGAGTGGGAGCAAGGTCGGTGTTATACTGATACTGCCTGTAAAAAGCAGCAGCAAGGTCCTCCCAGTTTCGGACATTGGCTCCTTCCAATTGATAAAACCATTCAAGGTGAGTCCCTGACAGACTATCTTGAAAGAAGTGCACCCACAAATTTCTATCAGCAATGTGGGGTTGAATTTTCCTGACATACGAGCGGAGATGGAGTTTTGGACATGATACTCCATCGTATTTAGCAAAAATAGGAGCTTTGAACTTATGAGGGATCACCACTCCATATGCCAATCCTAGTTCTCCGAAATCTAACCCAGGGATCTTCTGAATCTCCATGGCATTCAGACGGTCTTCTAACTGCTTGTACCTATTCTCGGCAGGAGGATATTGCTCCTCATCATAATCTGTATCATCATCAGAGATGGAAGGACTGGGGCCCTTTTCTTCTTCTTGGTTCTCCCCTTCCTTGGATGAAGAGGTCAGATCAGCTTGCTGTTTCAACCTATCCCCAAACCTCTTACCCATATTCAGAAGAACAACCTTCTTCTTTTTCTTCTTCTTCTCTTTCAGAATGAGAGCTTTTAGATCCTCTTTCCCTTTAGCCAAGCTCAAGAATATCTCTTGGAATTGGGCGTTTTGTGCCTGAAGATCTTTGATGGCTTGATCAGAAGACATTTCGTGCTGAAATAAACAGCGAAGAAGATGAGAAACCTGTAATGGTACCTATAATGGTGTGCATGATAATGGGATGTGTATGTAATGATTTCAAAGACTTTAGGAGATTTAAATTTGCAAACCAAAAATAAACAAACTTTATTAGATTAACTTGTAAAAAGGTTCTACAATGTCTTTATAGCGTTACAAAATAAGTAAATGAAAAACAAATCTAAACTAGAAAAGCAAAATCAAAAATCCCATGGATGCTTCCTCTTTGTGCTGACGTAGTCATTGATCGTTCTTTCTTCTTCGAGCTGCCTAGTGAGCTTCAAGATCTTCCTTTCTTGCTCATGGTACTTTTCCCAATAAGTATCCCTTTCCACTTTCAGCTGAATCCAAGACCTTTGCAATGCCCCAGGATCAGTGGGAATGTAAGGATAGAGAACTGTATAAGGAATTCCTTCTTCATTAGTGGGCTCCACAATCACTAGCAATACAGCTTCCTAGGGCATCACAAGCTTCTGAGCACGAGCTCGGACCCACTGGAGGTAAGGCTGCATAGGGAGGGAAGTCCTTGGTCCCAGCTCTTGGGGGTCAGATCTGTTCACCATGCCCCAAGCTCGTATAAACCTCCGGCGATGCTCATCAACGTCTTCCTTGTAGTCAAATGCAATATCCGTAAGAAGTAACTCATGGGGACCGTCTCTTCGAGCACGACCAAACTGTCGCAAATCTAGACAAGGATTGTAGGTTATTCCCCCTCTGATTCCAAGCAATGGGGCATTAGGGTATCCCCCACAATGATCAATGACAGCAGTGCTTTCCATAACCCGGGAGCTCCAAAGAATGTTTGTATGGGCAAGTGACATTATCCTGTAACACCATCCCAAACCTACTTCATTTTTAGCACAGACTTGGGGAGGTGCGAAATAAACCACCTCGACAGCAACTGCATACAACACATAAGAGTCCCTCTTCTACGCACAGTACGAGTGTAGAGGGCTTGCAAGATATCACCCAGTAGAGTAGGCACAGGATTGCGAGAAAGGAAGATCTTAACCGTATTCACATCTATAAAGTAATTTGGATTCGGGAAGAGAACCAAACCGTAGATAAGGAGAGCCAAGATATCTTCAAAAGCCTGAAAATCCAAACTATCCCAGAATAGCTGAGCTTGATCTATCAGAAACTTGGCTAAGAAACCTTCAACCCCGCTTCGTGTTTCCCAATTGGATACTACATCAGCCCTTTTTAGATGCAGAGCTGAAGCAATGTCTTCTGGTCTAGGAGTCTCTTCCATACCTATGAAGGGCATCTGCTCAAGGATGGATATGCCCAATAAGTGAGAAAACTCTTCCAAAGTGGGAACCAGCTGATAATCTGGAAAGGTGAAGCAATGATGCACAGGATCGAAGAACTGGAAAAGCACACTCATCATCTGCTCATCAAACTTTAAGGTGACCAGGCTAAGAATCTGACCATGTCTCTTAATGAATGAAGAAGTCTCAGAAACTCTTGAGGCTAACTCTTTGAGTTGAGCAGGTATCTGCACAAAGTTAACTCGGATGGTGTTTCTGTGCACGGAAGCCATAATCTGCAAAACAGAACAAAGATAAATCCCCTCGGTCTTTGAAATGGTTAGTATAATGAAGTATGCATGCTATGTTATGATGCATGATGTCATGATAAAAACAACAGGTATAGCAGATAACAGACATGGCAAAGGCAAACAAGTCACACAAAAGCCCTTAAGTTTAAGGCTTGCATGGGGTCTAGGTACTACCCTCTTGAAGTTCAATTGGTTTCAACCTGTCCCAGTAAAAGTAACCGGGTTCTAGAGGTTCTCAATATCACTGACCATCCTCCATCAGTCATGGTTTCAGCTCACGCAATATTTTCTTGCGGCCGGAACTATCTCGAGAGTATGGTCTCAATGAGTGTAGCATCGAGTATCAACCAGTTCTCAGCTTTACACCGAGGCCGGATATCTCACTACTTTCTATTGGCCAAGTTGGTCTATTAAGGGTTCTAAGGTGAGTTGATGCTTAAAGACACACATAGCGGCCCCGTATTCTCCTTGTTTCTCCACAAGGGATACCGGTACCAACCAATGTGCCACATCAACGTAGCTACTGCTTCAACCGTATCGGTATACGCTGTACAGTTCCCTCACAGTTTATTGCTACTTACCTAAAAGGTGTCCCCAGATCCGGGTTAGGATCTATAGTAACTCCCAAACAAAACCCTTAAACATAAAGCAACCAAGACAAACAAGAGAAGCAAATATGATGAACTAGATCCTAACGTATACCCCACTTATTCCCCAGCAGAGTCGCCAGTTCTGTGATACGGTGGCAGAACCGACTATTTTGAAAAATGCTGGCTTGCGTTTTGCGTTTGTGTTTGCAAAATGTCGCGGTAAGAAAGAGTCGCCACCGACTTTTATTTTATCCAACTGGAAAGGAAAAAAAGCACAGAAAAATTCCTTTTTCGAGATTTTGGGAAGAAAGGGCTATACAGCCTCATTATGATTTTTTTTGTGAAAAAAAGAAATTAATTTGTGTTAGAAAACAATTTAAACTAGTTAAATTAAAAAGAAAATAAAAAAGAGAGAATAATAATGGGCTTGGTAATTAGCAAAAGGGAGGGGTGTCAATGGAAAATCTGAGCCCAGCAAATTCTTTAGCCTTTTTGACTTTTTCAATCCCATGTCCACACTTGACTTATACCCATGGTGGTCCTTCATGTGGGAAGCCTTGGATATGGCATGTTGATGATCTGGTGGTTGGACGTTGAGGATGTATGGTGGGTCCTTTTCCAAGTGGTGCATTGAATCATCCTGCAAATATTGAGAAAATAAAATGCACACGCTTGGGATCGAACCCATGACGTGTGCATCAAAGACTAATGGTCTTACCACTGCGCTGGCTTGCTTAGTTGAACAAATAATGACAAATAAATATTATATAATAAAACAAATGGCTAAACTTAAACCACGCACGAAATTCAAAACTGGCCATTCACAAGGTGCCACGCTATCATCTTCCTCGTTGCCTCTGTCGCTTTAGATAGAAAACCTTTACCTACGGACACCAGGCAAAGGTATAAACCCGTGCTTCTCCAAAATCCCATACAAGCATGATAAATGCAAAACAATGGTACCAATCAACTCATTGCAACCTCACGAGCATCATGGTACCATTATCCACGCCTAATTGTTCATGTACACAAAACCCCCAAAAACGAAGCAAGAACCCTAACTATGGCATTTTTCTGTACAGTTAATGAAAACACAATTAAATATGACCATTAGCTTGCAAACTTCATAAGGTTTAAGAATATATCAATTAATCATGCTAAATGTGCCAGAATTATGATATTCGAATTCAAGAAAGTATGGAAATCGTGTGACACTTACAGTGCGTTTCTGGATGTTAGGAAGCTTGCTAGTGGTTGAATCTTGATCCTTGGATGTCCAGCAATTGATTGGGATGGTTATAATGCTTTGAATTGACCTGAAAAATGGAAATCAGTTTTCCACTTTTCTTGAGTTTTTTGAAACTTGCCTTCTCTTTTACACGCCTCTAATCCCTTCTTTTTTTTATTTGCCAATGTTCCTTATGTACCCTAGAACGAATTAGGGTTGCAAACTTGTATCAAATCTTTTCCAATTAAGATGATTGATTCATGATTTGATCCTTTGTGCAAATCTTTCCAAATCAAGCAAAATGAAATCTTTTGTATCCATATGATCCTTGCACGATTTGATTCCATCTCCAGCTGTATAACAGACCTAAACATGCACAAAATCTCAAGCTTTGATTAGTTTTTGATATTTTCATGATTTTATTTTGATTTTATTTGATTTAATTGAAATAAAATCAAAATAAATGACAAAAATAAAATAATGACAAATGGGAAGGATCATGGGTCGTGGGTCATGTTACAAACTCAGTGCAAGCATAAAAAGTTGGGCCCATTTGACAAAAATTGCAATTTGGGACACATTTGACTTTTGGCAATTTTGCAAAAAGGGTCAACTTTGCCAATGCATAACTCTCTCAATTTTGACCCTAGAGATGTGTTCTTTGACTTTTTAGAAAGCTTAAGATGTCCTCTAAGCAACCCTTTTGGTATCATCTCAATTGATTCTTCCATGTTCATGTATTAAGCTTTGACCCAAAAGGTGTTTTTGTTGACTTTTCAAAATGACCTATAATGTCCAAATTCATATCTTCTTGTGAGTGCATATTTTGAACTTGGGAGATGAAGATGAAATGTATGGAATTGCATCCTATTCAAAATGAGCTTTGGATGGGTCATTTTTGATAAAGTATGAGAAAGTTATGCTTGGTCAAAGTTGAGTTGACTTTTCCTAATAAACCCTAATTTAGCAACTTTTGGGTTTTGATGAATTGTGACCAATACTTGAGGAATCATGATCAACCCTTGATCAAATGATGAATAATACTTCAAAATAAGGATGTTGACCAAAAATCTTGAAGTTTGACTGTATGTGGGCCACAATTGACTTTTGCCCTAGCACGGTCGATTTTCAGGCCTTTGAGCAATTGACTGAGCAAACTTCCTCTGCAAGGCTTGAAACTTGACATGGATGAAATTGAGAACATATTAGGATAATGGTGAGCATTTGGGACCCTTTGGATCCAAACATATTAATGCAAACTGAAACCCTAATTTGAGGTAGACTGCCTTAGGAGAGAGTTTGTCTGGTCAACCCTTGGACTTCCTTGAGAAATTTGAGGACCTCACTTTAAATGTATTGAGAAATATGGGAGGGCAAATTTTGGGGTACAACAAACAACAATACAACAAATTATCTCACATACGCATACATTGCATTCACATATCATAAACATTGATAAAGCAAATACATTACATCATACATTTCATGCAACATGACTTTGTATTTTAGCTAACATTTTACCCTTTTCAGGATAAGATTAACAGCTACTGTTGTACCCCAAAATTTTCCCTCACATTTTATCAAGATTTCCCCTCACAAGGTTCCTTGAACTCCAGACAAGATTAGGGTTTTGCTTTGCTTAAGACATCTCCTTGCATTGATAACCTAAATTAGGGTTTGAGTTTGCACAGAGATTTTTGGACTTTCAATACTCAAAGTGACTTTCATACTTCATGTTGGACTCATAAGTTTGTCCATACCAAGTTTCAAGCCTTGAATCAAATTTTTACCCAGTCAATTGGACAGTTGATCTAGAAATCAGTTGTATTGGGAAAAAAGTCAATTGTGGCCAATTTACAGTCAAACCTCATAAATCTTGATCCACATCAACATTATAGACTCATATGAACCATTTGATCAAGTTTGGACCACAACTCCTCAAGAAATTTGATCAGATCATCAAAAGGGCAAAATGGTCATTTTTAGGGTTTTGACTGCACAAGGGCAATTTCTGACTTTTGACCTATCCAATGGCAAAATGGGTTCAAGCATGGATTCAAGGACTCAATGGCATCATCTTGACCTATTCACAAGGTTCAAAAGATCTCAAATGCATTGGATTGACAGATGAATTTTTCAGTCAACTGATCAAAATTTGACTGTACACTAAAAAGTCAAACTTTGACTTTTTGGTCAAAATCAAGTGCCAAGGGTCATTTTTCATCAATATGTGTCAAAACATGAAACTTTTTCATCAAGAAACCCAATTTTGCAAATTAGGGTTTAAAGTTGAAAATTTTCATAACTTAGAATTTTTCTAAATTATGAAATTTTCTTAATTTTTCCTAACTTTGCCCAACATTTTCACCATGATGCAATTAGATTCAAACAAAACTTCCAAAATGAAAGTTGTAGTACTCCACAAATTATACAAATTTGATTCACAAAGTTTTCCCAAAAGAAGCTTGGATATCAAGTTATTATTTTTGGAACAAGGGTCTATGAAACTTTTAACTTAGTGAAATTTTGCCTTAGTTTAGCCAGGATTTTGACCTATCTTCATGGCCACTTTTCACATAGTTCCACTTGGAATATCAAATTTCATTTCAAATATGGATTGTAGATCATGTTGCAAGCTTTCAAAAATGTCCAAGAACTCTCCAAACTCATTTGTGGTTAGGGAGAATCGAAGGCTTGAAGTTGGCAAAAACTCACTTTTCATCCATGGCATGTTCATATTGATACAAGTTGCCAATTCAAATCAGCTTGCTTTGCACTAGATTACGGGTCTCAAAACCATTTCACACTCAATAATTTAATTCAAATCCATTGGTCTAAGGTTTTGTTTTTATCATTAGAGCATTGCACACAAGATTAATCCCTAAGTAAAAAAAGCAACATTTCCATTTTTGCTTAAATCTTGCTTTATGTCAAAACAGCATCCTAGAGCATTGAGCCATATCTTGTGCAGCAAAGCATATCCACCAACTTGAGGGGCCAAGATCAGAAGAAGCAGGCTGATAGATAGCCTGTACAGGCTTGTATTACATCATTGTTCATTTTGGCTTCAAAGACAAGAAACATGTCCAAAACACTAGAACTTGAACATCTGTAAAAACCAACTTGTGCAAGCTTTTGAGACAACTTTTTCACATCCCCTTGAGCCAGAAACACGTCACTTTGAGCCCTCAAACCTCCTGTGATCGGTGGATCTGGAACTGACTGTTTAACGCTGGTTCGCGAAATGTCGCGGAAGCAAGAGTCGCCACCGTCTTTTATTTTCTCCAAATGGAAAGGACAAAAGCACAGAAAAATTCCTTAAAGAGATTGCTCTCGGTTCGGGAGGTAGATTATAGAAAGGGAAGGTGTTAGCACCCTTTCTATCCATGGTTATCCATGGGCTCTTAGATACTTGCTCATTTGTGTTTTCAAAAATGGTTTGTTTGCTTTTCAATGTGGGTTTTAAAAAAAGGTCTCTTTGAAAATTTCAGTTCGACTCTTGTATCGGTCCTCAAGAGTGTTTGAAAAAATGCTTTCAAAAGCTTTTTGAAAAGGTGTAGGTGTGAAAAGTATTTTTTTAATTTGTTTTGAAATTAGAGCAAGTATCTACGAGAACCTACCTACCCTAAGGAATTCGTCTGTGTAAATGTCCTTTAAAGTAGTGCCATCCCACCATTGAGAGGTAGGTAGCACCACCGTTGGAGGTGTTCGGGTCAATTCGAGGTTCGGGACATGGTGATCACCAGAGCAATAGGAAGACACCTTAGAAGCTACCCTCATGCCAGGTTCCCGGATCATGAGGACTTACTAAGACATCCTCTACTCGACGATCACCTTTTGAGGCAAGGCAACAGTGAGGCGTACCCTAGGGGTGGTGTGTGCGATTTGTGTGTCGTTTTCATTTGCATTTATCTTGCCATGTTATTGGTGTTCTACGCTTGCTTTTATTTTGTCCATACATTCTTTCATGCCATTATTTAACAGTTAAAAATTGCAAGAAAAGTAAGTTCTAAGCTATTACAAAGGCGCGGGTCCACATCGCCAAAAGTTTCTCGAACCCGATTTGACAGAAAATAAATAAAGTAAAGAAAATAAAGAATTAAAAAGTGCGACAAATAATTTACAAGGCTTCGGGAGAGATACATAAATATTTAAACGAAATAAAATAAATATGCGAATTGATTAAATCGAAACGAGGGCGTTGGACCCTTTTTTGTAAAATTAAACTAATGAGGAATTAATTAAAATTTAAAAGAAAGAAAGAACTTGTTTTTTGGTGTTTTTTAGTATTTTAGGGTTTACATGAAAAAAAAGGAAAAATTAATTGAAATTAATGCTAACCCTAATTCTATTTTATTTTTAATTTATTAAGAAAACATTGAATTTTAACCTAAATTAACCCTAATGTTTATATACAAATTTAATTATAAAAATAAATAAATAATATTAAATATTTGATTATCTATGAAAGAAAAATAAAAAGGATGAAAAATTATTAATTAAACCCTATTTCTACATTTTTTAGATTTTTTATTAAAAGAATTAAAATTGCAAACCTAATTTAAAACTAAATTCAATTACATGCAAATTTATTTACGAAAATACTAAAATAAAAATTATTTATTGTTTTTTCTCTTTTCCTGATTTTTTTATATTTTTTATATCTTATGAAAATAATAAATTAATTAAATACAGGAATTAAAATAAAAATAGAAATAATGTAAAAGAAAACATTTAAACAAAACAAACCTAGGGGGGTGTCAGTCCCCAATGTGGAGGTATGTCCAAGAATTCTGGCCCATTTAGCATGGTCCGTTTGACTTTTCCAGGCAACGTGCTGGCCTGTTGACTCATGTCCACGTTGTTCTCTAACTCTCATCCTTGTGATTGATCTTGAGATGGACGTGGCATGGCCTGATTTGAAGGTGTATGGTGTGCCTCCACATGGAACCTGCATGTGATGATGAATTGGAAAATAATATTGAAAGAAGAAGACCTGGGGCTCGAACCCAGGTCATATACATTGCTAACGTTCCTGCTTGCCAACTGTGCCAACTAACGCGTTTGTTAAATAAATAAACAACAATTAATAAAAAGGAAAACGTGGGTTAGTGCTTGGAAACACGCGCGAAGGTTTGAACGCTCCACTCACAGGCAGCCACATACTCATCTTCTTCATCGTGTTTTGTTTTTTCCTGAAATACAAATAACAAAAGCAACGGTTTTCACGCGTTGCTGAAAGTAACATATGAAGAAATAGCGAATAGATCTCAGGCACTCATAAATTGAGCGCGAATATGGGTTCTTCTTCGTCCAAGCTTGCTGGTTTGAATGGTGGTAGTCTTGAGTCTCAATTTTTCCTTGGGTGAAAAGCCCCAATCTGAAGCTTGCAAAACCCTAAAACTTGGCAATGGTGAAATCGTGTACACAACATAAAAATGCAATTAATCATATTGGTTAGTTTCAGAATTTCACAAGGAACATGAATCTACAATCAAAATGCTATGAATGTGCGTAAATATTGAAACACGATAATGAATTTTTCATGAGGTATCTTGAATGCTGTATACCAATTCTTTGCGTTTTAATGGTTGTTTCTGATTGGAATACGTTCAATGATCTCCAAGGAAGCTAATGGAACAAGAATTAGGTCTTGAATCGCCCTGGAAGGATGTTTTCAGAATTGACTTTGTGGAGAAAATTTTCAAGTTTGCTTTGTGTTCTTTTGCGCAGCTTAGTCTCCATTCTCATTAGGGTTGTGATCTAGCATTTGTAGTGAGTCCATTAGGTCAAGAAAAGTAGAATAAATCCAATGCAATGATGGTTTTTTTGAAAATTTGATTTTAAGGATCTTTTTCATATCTTTTTCCATGCAATTTTGTATCAATTAGGATCCAATCAAACCAAATCTTCCCATATTTGAATGTGCACGAATTATTGAGTCTAAAACATGTATAAAAAGATTGGTTAGGTTAAGTTAAGTATTTTTCATATATTTAAATGATTTAAATGAATTAATATAAATAAAAATTCAAATAAATAAATAAAAAATGAGAAAATACTTCCCTTTGGGCCAAGTGGTCGTGCATATGTCATGGATGATGAATTATGGAAGAAAAATGGGCCCATTAGCAATTTTAGGTCATTTGAATCAATGTTGACTTTTCAAAATATCCAAAAATTTCCCAACTTCCACAAGGCATAACTTGCTCAAGTTTTAAGCTTTTCTCATGTTCTTGGACATTTTGGAAAGGTCTTTGAGTCCTCTAACCAATGTCTTTGGTCCCATGTCATTTTGATTTACCAATCTCAAGTTATGGCCTTTGACTTAAAGTCCCTTTTTGTTGACTTTTGAAAATGACCTATAATGTTGAAATTGATAACTTTTTGTGAGAGCATTTCTTGGACTTGAAGTATGAAGATGAGTTGTAGGAAATGTCTTTCTCTTCAAAATGAGCTTTGGATGGAATTTTTCTGATAATCCATGTGAAAGTTATGCCCTGGTCAATTTCAGTTGACTTTTTTTTCAGCTGTCCAAATAAGGAAACTTTTGCATCTTGATGATTTTTAAGCCAAGCTTTGAGAATCATGATCAAGAATTGATCAAATGATATTTGTGGCTTCAAAATGATATGTTGACCAAAAATTTGAACTTTTGACTGTCAAATGACCATTTTGCCCCTACAGTTGACTGTAGTGCAATTAGGGTTTTTGACTGTGCAATTTTGTACTGAATGCCTTGAAACTTGATATGAGGATACTTGACCATATTTGTAGGCATATGAGACTTGATTGGGCTCTTGAAAACTTCCTTTTCTTGATCAGAACACAAACCCTAGTTTTGACTGTATGGGAGACCTTTGCACTGTGCAACCCTTGGGGAATTTTGTGACTTGGCTTGACAATTTCTTGGAGAATATGGGAGGGCAAATTTTGGGGTACAACAGTTGCCCCTGTTCAATCTTCTTAGACCTGAGGATGCAGATTGCCTGACGTTCCTTTCGTAATCCGAGGGTGGAAGATGATTGAACACTAGAGTGCCCAGAAATTTGTGCTCATATAGTAGCAGTGATGATGGAATGGGCTTATAGATGCCATTTAGAGGTTGCTGGATAGGATGATGGGCTTATAGATGCCATCTGGATGTTGATCGCGTAAGAAATTCCTTAGCGAGAACCTGCATACCTGCAAAAGAAAAGTAAGTACCTGACACGTTGCAGGAGCTGGTTTTCAGATGCTTGGTATAGAGGTTTCCTGACTGGTTACAGGAGCTGAGTCTGGAGCTTCAAATGATGATGAATGAACCAGGGATGGTTACTAACTTGCATGAATGGTAAGAGAACCTTGGGTGATTTTAACTTCAACAACGCTCGTTGAGAAAATCTTGGTGGGACATACCATCTTCGCAGGATCGGGACGAGAACCATAGGCCATTATAATCTGAAAGGGAATCACCTCACTCGCCGTCGGAGAGGGAACCATAAGAAAAGGAATTGTCACCTCACTCACCGTCGGAGAGGGAACCATAGGAGATTATCACCTCACTCACCGTCGGAGAGGGAAACATCTGAAAAGGACTTACCACCTCACTCACCGTCGGAGAGGGAACCATAGGAGACTATCACCTCACACTCACCGTCGGAGAGGGAAACATCTGAAAAGGACTTACCACCTCACTCACCGTCGGAGAGGGAACCATAGGAGACTATCACCTCACACTCACCGTCGGAGAGGGAAACATCTGAAAAGGACTTACCACCTCACTCACCGTCGGAGAGGGAACCATAGGAGACTATCACCTCACACTCACCGTCGGAGAGGGAAACATCTGAAAAGGACTTACCACCTCACTCACCGTCGGAGAGGGAACCATAGTAGACTATCACCTCACACTCACCGTCGGAGAGGGAAACATCTGAAAAGGACTTACCACCTCACTCACTGTCGGAGAGGGAACCATAGGAGACTATCACCTCACACTCACCGTCGGAGAGGGAAACATCTGAAAAGGACTTACCACCTCACTCACCGTCGGAGAGGGGACCATTAGGAAATTATCACCTCACACTCACCGTCGGAGAGGGAAACATCTGAAAAGGACTTACCACCTCACTCACCGTCGGAGAGGGAACCATAGGAGACTATCACCTCACACTCACCGTCGGAGAGGGAAACATCTGAAAAGGACTTACCACCTCACTCACCGTCGGAGAGGGAACCATAGGAGACTATCACCTCACACTCACCGTCGGAGAGGGAAACATCTGAAAAGGAATTACCACCTCACTCACCGTCGGAGAGGGGACCATAGGAGACTATCACCTCACTCACCGTCGGAGAGGGAAACATCTGGAAAGGACTTACCACCTCACTCACCGTCGGAGAGGGAACCATAGGAGATTATCACCTCACTCACCGTCGGAGAGGGAAACATCTGGAAAGGACTTACCACCTCACTCACCGTCGGAGAGGGAACCATAGGAGATTATCACCTCACTCACCGTCGGAGAGGGAAACATCTGGAAAGGACTTACCACCTCACTCACCGTCGGAGAGGGAACCATAGGAGATTATCACCTCACTCACCGTCGGAGAGGGAAACATCTGGAAAGGACTTACCACCTCACTCACCGTCGGAGAGGGAACCATAGGAGATTATCACCTCACTCACCGTCGGAGAGGGAAACATCTGAAAAGGAATTACCACCTCACTCACCGTCGGAGAGGGAACCATAGGAGACTATCACCTCACTCACCGTCAGAGAGGGAACCATCTGAAAAGGAATTACCACCTCACTCACCGTCGGAGAGGGGACCATAGGAAATTATAATCTGGAATAACTTCTGCTGAGTCTTTATCAGAAAAATCTGTTGGGAGTCGATTTAGCTGGACTAGAGAAGGCCTGGGACTGGATAAGAAATCTTTGAAGTCGATTAACTGAACCGGTCTAGGTCTTGAAATATGATGGAGAATTTCAACTGCATCTTTCCTGAAAGGTAAAGGTCAGTTATATGCAATGCATGATATGGATCAAGCAATGATGTTCTCAACATAAATGAGATTTGTATGATATAATGCGTCTATGCATGCTATAATGATGTATGTGATGTTTTATGAATGTTTTTGTCTAGGAAAGTGAATCCTTGACGGGTGCCGGGAAGTCATATCCTGGGCTGATGTTGAAGAATAGATTTTGCTTCCGCTGGGGATGATAACTGCAGGAATACCGGTAGGATAAGATGACTCCGTTGCGGAATAAACTTGGCAAATGGAAGATTCTGCGGGGAGAAAAGATACTCTAGCAATCATGCTGGGGATCAATACTCTGTGGGAAGAGGGATGCCTTGCTGAATTGTTGATAGTAACTTGCTGAGGACGTCTTTACTGTATTGGAAGTATGAATAGACTTTGCTGGGGATAAGAGGACTTTGTCGATGACGCTCTTTCCGTGGCTTTTGGCTGAGGATAACCCAGTTATATCCTGTTAAGGAAATAACTCTTTGAATAAAGCCGGGAGACGCGTTCGTGCTCTGTGAGGGGATAAGCTTCCAGAATCTACTGGGGATAAACTTACTGCTCGGGGAGATGAATTCCAAATTTCCTGGGGAACTAGATTGGACTCTCTGGGGAGATTTTAAACTGTAATTTTGTAAGTTGACAGAGGGAACATATGTAAGGTTGCCTGCTGATGAGCTCGTGTAAAACCGCATCTGGAATGGAGAAGGAATCTGTGTAGGATTACTTTGATGAGTTCGTGTAAAAATTCGTTCTTGGAAAGGGAGAACCTGTGTAGGGTTGCTTGGTGAGGTAAATTCATGTAAAACTTCTTGATGAACCGGGGTGAGGTTATCTTGAGCCAGATCCATGTAAGACTTCTGGGGGAACCGGGGTTAGGTTGCCGCAGGATAAGTTCGGGTAAAACTTCTTGACGAACCGAGGTAAGGTCATCTTGAGATAGGTCCATGTGAGACTCTTGGAGGAACCGGGGTAAGGTTACTTGATGAACCGGGGTAAGGTTACTTGAGATAAGTCCATGTGAGACTTCTGGGGGGAACCGGGGTTAGGTTGCCGCAGGATAAGTTCGGGTAAAACTTCTTGACGAACCGAGGTAAGGTCATCTTGAGATAGGTCCATGTGAGACTCTTGGAGGAACCGGGGTTAGGTTACGGCAGGATAAGTTTGTGTAAAAACTTCTTGATGAACCGGGGTTAGGTCATCTTGAGATAGGTCCATGTAAGACTTCTGGAGGAACCGGGGTTAGGTTACGGCAGGATAAGTTTGTGTAAAAACTTCTTGATGAACCGGGGTTAGGTCATCTTGAGATAGGTCCATGTAAGACTTATGGAGGAACCAGGGTTAGGTTACGGCAGGATAAGTTTGTGTAAAAACTTCTTGATGAACCGGGGTTAGGTCATCTTGAGATAGGTCCATGTAAGACTTCTGGAGGAACCGGGGTTAGGTTACGGCAGGATAAATCCATGTAAGATTTCTGGAGGAACCGGGGTAAGGTTGCTTCGGGATGAGTTCGTGTAAAACTTCTTCTGAAAGTTGAGAAGGAACCGGTGTAGGGTTGCATGATTTTGATTAAGTGGATGATTGTCCTGTTTGGTCTCGGATGTTAACCCACAATCTGGAATTTGTAAAGGTAGATGGTAATCATCCTTATGTTGATCTTTCCTTTGTACTTTGGTTGACAGAGCAATTGGATCGCCTGGATAACTCATTATTGCCTCTGTTTCGGAGGTGAGGGAAGAGGATACCTGTGTGGGTGATTGACAAATCTTCGGATAGACAAGTGACGAGATGCCGGGACATAGTCGTACGCTTTGATCCCTAACTTTTTCCTGGACCGCCCTTTCGGGTTTTCAGTCCACCGGGATACCCATTTTTGCTCAAGCCGCCCTTTCAGGTTTTCGACTTGCCGGGTGTACATATTTTTCCATTTTCATCCCTTAGTTTTGCCTAGGCGTGTCAACCCAGCGGGTTTTTGATTGTGCGTAGTATTTTTTCGACTATGTCCATGCTCTCAGAATGTAAGGAGTTGCCCCTGTTGGAAGTATTTTGTCATGCCCTGGATACTGGGCAATGCTCCTACTGTGCCCCTTGATTGGAGGTACTTCTGTTCACAAGGTATTCATCGTGCGAATTTCCCTGCTGTTCAAACAAATAGTCATATGCAAACAAGGTTATTTTAAGAATGCAAAAGCCTATGTCTGTCTTGAATTTTGAAAATGCATTTTTTGTAATACAGTGCGGTGTCAACTCAAGATTTTACAGCAAACCTTCAAGAGTCAGGATACCTTCGTAACAGTATGCTTTCGAACTAACCCATGCTTCAGCTAGGACTTTTAAGGGTTATAACGTGGCTTGGTTCACGGTTTAAGAAACAAAGGATAAAGGCTCAAATTATTTGTACCCACCCGCTCTTCGTGATGTTCTCCAAACCTAAACTCAGTTGATCGTGCGTTAGACCTTGTTTGAGTCCTTGCTCTGATTTTCCGGTGATGGTTCAGATGTTGATGATTTCTTTTGAATAGGCAGTCATTTTTTTGCGTTGGTTGAGGGTTTGTGAGACCTCTTTCTTGATTTTTGTTATCCCTATTTTTTTGCCTGAACTGTTTCCTTTTTTGGAATTACAGTCAGCGGGATGCCCCAGTTTCATAAGTCCCTTTTTATAGGTTTTGACTTCTTGGGCTTTTCGTTTATGATTTTTTTTTTTGATAATGACTACCGGTCCTTTTGATTGTTCTGAACCATCACTGTCTTTCTTTTTCGTAAGGATCTCTTTGGTGTCATTCGTTATGCACTTGGATCAACTGAAAGAACTACCCTGCCCCAGGTTATGATTAAGGGTTTTAAATTTCGAAAAGAAAAACTCCTACTTCTTTGGCTCAGAAGGGTTGACGAGGGATTATCTTCCTTATAACTCCAGTGTTTAGGGATTGAAACAATGCCTGTACCTCATCAGCGGGGTCTGTTCAAAAGCATACTGTAGATTACGGTATCGTTTTCGTCATCCTCCCTCAAGAGGTTTAGAATTTTCAGTCGAGAGTTGATCATCACAAAATATGAAAGCAGTTTTAAGCATAGTAAACATAATTAAATCAAGACAGACATGTGTAATGCATTCATGAAATAAAAGAGTTTAACATGATAATTGTTTATCTGAACAAGAAAAGAAAAATACAACTTGAATTCAAATGAACAAAAATCTCTCGATCCTAGCCATGTTTTGGCAATGGAGCAGTGATCACGTTGGGAGTCTCGGCAGGCTCGAACTCGATCTCTTTGGCATCGATCATGTTCTGAATCTTGTAGTTCAGTGCCCAACAGTCCTCAGTATCGTGCCCCGGGCTATCAGAATGATAAGCACACCTCGCTTCTGGGTTGTATCTTAGAGAGGAGGTCTTGGGATTTGCAGGAGGGTTGATCACCGCAATCAGGTTCATTTTCAACATGTGCTGCAATGCTTGCGACCATGGCATGTTAATGTTGGTGAATTGTCTTTTAGGTTCATCCGGCCTTCGCTGATTTCCCTTTTGTGGTTGACGGCGTGGTGCAGAACCAGAGATCATGACTGCCCCTGCATGTTGGTCACGACGACTCTTTTGGCTGTATGCCGCATTAGATTCTTTCTTTCCCGTGTAAGGCTTCTTGTGAGTATCAGAAGGTGTGGCCTCTTGAATTTTCCCACTCTTGATACCAGCTTCAATTCTTTCGCCGGTCAGGATGAGGTCGGTAAATCCAGCAGATGAATTACCAATCAGGTGGTTGAAGAATGGCCCGGATAGGGTCCCCAAGAACATATCAACGAGTTCCCAGTCAGTTAATGGGGGTTGTACCCTTCCAGCAAGGTCTCTCCATCTCTGCGCATATTCCTTGAAACCTTCACTTGGCCCCAGCGACATACCCTGGAGTTGGGTACGTGTAGGAGCAAGATCGGCATTGTACTGGTAATGCTTGTAGAAGGCAGTGGCTAGGTCTTCCCAGGTATGGATGTTGGCTCCATTCAATTGATAGAACCACTCGAGCTGAGTCCCTGAAAGACTCTCTTGGAAGAAATGGATCCATAAGTTTTTGTCAGCTGTATAGGGCTGGATCCTCCTTGTGTAAGCCCTGAGATGCAATTTAGGACAGGATGCCCCGTCGTATTTAGCAAAGGCAGGTGCCTTAAACTTGTGCGGGATCACTACCCCAGAAGACAGACCTAGATCCTCGAAGTCCAGGCCAGGCACTTTTTGTATCTCCATAGCACTTAGCCGGTCTTCCAACTGTTTGTACCTATCCTCAGCCGGAGGGTACTGTTCGTCGTTGAAATCTGTCTCATTGTCGGAGACCACTGGACTAGGAACCCTTTCCTCTTGATGACTGCCTTTCCCCACAGATGGAGTTGTCCTCTCAGCTTGATCCTGCAGGGTGTTCCCAGATCTGCGTCTAGGGCTGAACAAAACAGTCCTCTTCTTCTTCTTTTCCTTCTTTAAGAGCAGAGCCTTCAGATCTTGTTGCCCCTGGGTCAAATTCATGATCAGCCCTTGGAACTGGGCGTTCTGAGCCTGGAGGGCCTTGATAGTATGCTCGGTTGAGGATTCAGGATTCATGACGAGACTGCTGAAATAAACAGCGAAGAAGGTAAGTAACCTGCAGAGAAAGGGTACCTGTTATGCAGTGATATGTATGATATGCATGCAATGATTTCAAGGTTCTCGTGGGGTAAACAGAGAAACTTGTTAGAGTTGAAAACTGGTAACTTGATTGAAGGTACTTCATGTTGTTGAGAGTCCTTCTTCAAGGGTCAAAGGCTCACCATATCCAGTGGGTCATAGCCCCTGACAACCTTGGCTAGAGGAAAATAAATCCTCCTTGCCCCTTGCTGGGATGTTTGATTCATCATGACCTGCATCATAAGCCTTTGGGATCCTTGAAATGGGTTAGGATGTATGCAATGGTATGATGTTATGCTATGCATGGGGGAATGTGAATAAACCCTGTTATGAGCCCTTATTAAGGACTACAAACCAAAACCTGTAAGAAACTTAGTATACCCTGTTATGAGTCCCTATCAAGGACTACAAACAAAACCTGCAAGAAACTCGAGTGTCAGATAACAAGCATGCAAGTAGTCAAGTACGAAGGCACACAAGTCACACAAGAGAAGCCCTTAGAGTTCAGGCCAGCATGAGGTCTAGGTACTACCCTCTTTCAGTTTGTTGGTTCACACCTGTCCTATCAAAGTAACCGGGTTCTTAGAGGATCCCAATATCATTGACTACCCTCAATCGGTCATAACTCCAGCATCGCAATCTTTTCTTGCGGCCAGAACCATCACGAGAGTTTAGCCTCAATGGGCGTAGCATACTGCTACTGTTCTAATGGCCAAGTTGGGTCATTTAAGGTTCTAAGGTCTGTTGGTGCTTAATGACTCCTTGGAAGACCCATATTCTCCCCGTTTCAACACGAGGGATATCGGTACAGACCAAGGTGCCACACCAACGTAGCCACTGCTTCACCCATGTCGGTATACGCCGGACAGGTCCCTCACAGCTTATGCTACCTAAACAGGGTATCCCCAGATCCGGGTTAGGATCTATGTAACTCCGATGCAACCCACAATAATAAAGCAAGCAAAGAAGACAATTGAAAACACAGTGATCTTAATCCTAAGGTACACCTCACTTTATAAAGGGTCCCCAGCAGAGTCGCCAGTTCTGTGATCGGTGGATCTGGAACTGACTGTTTAACGCTGGTTTGCGAAATGTCGCGAAAGCAAGAGTCGCCACCGTCTTTTATTTTCTCCAAATGGAAAGGACAAAAGCACAGAAAAATTCCTTAAAGAGATTGCTCTCGGTTCGGGAGGTAGATTATAGAAAGGGAAGGTGTTAGCACCCTTTCTATCCATGGTTATCCATGGGCTCTTAGATACTTGCTCATTTGTGTTTTCAAAAATGGTTTGTTTGCTTTTCAATGTGGGTTTTAAAAAAAGGTCTCTTTGAAAATTTCAGTTCGACTCTTGTATCGGTCCTCAAGAGTGTTTGAAAAAATGCTTTCGAAAGCTTTTTGAAAAGGTGTCGGTGTGAAAAGTATTTTTTTAATTTGTTTTGAAATTAGAGCAAGTATCTACGAGAACCTACCTACCCTAAGGAATTCGTCTGTGTAAATGTCCTTTAAAGTAGTGCCATCCCACCATTGAGAGGTAGGTAGCACCACCGTTGGAGGTGTTCGGGTCAATTCGAGGTTCGGGACATGGTGATCACCAGAGCAATAGGAAGACACCTTAGAAGCTACCCTCATGCCAGGTTCCCGGATCATGAGGACTTACTAAGACATCCTCTACTCGACGATCACCTTTCGAGGCAAGGCAACAGTGAGGCGTACCCTAGGGGTGGTGTGTGCGATTTGTGTGTCGTTTTCATTTGCATTTATCTTGCCATGTTATTGGTGTTCTACGCTTGCTTTTATTTTGTCCATACATTCTTTCATGCCATTATTTAACAGTTAAAAATTGCAAGAAAAGTAAGTTCTAAGCTATTACAAAGGCGCGGGTCCACATCGCCAAAAGTTTCTCGAACCCGATTTGACAGAAAATAAATAAAGTAAAGAAAATAAAGAATTAAAAAGTGCGACAAATAATTTACAAGGCTTCGGGAGAGATACATAAATATTTAAACGAAATAAAATAAATATGTGAATTGATTAAATCGAAACGAGGGCGTTGGACCCTTTTTTGTCAAATTAAACTAATGAGGAATTAATTAAAATTTAAAAGAAAGAAAGAACTTGTTTTTTGGTGTTTTTTAGTATTTTAGGGTTTACATGAAAAAAAAGGAAAAATTAATTGAAATTAATGCTAACCCTAATTCTATTTTATTTTTAATTTATTAAGAAAACATTGAATTTTAACCTAAATTAACCCTAATGTTTATATACAAATTTAATTATAAAAATAAATAAATAATATTAAATATTTGATTATCTATGAAAGAAAAATAAAAAGGATGAAAAATTATTAATTAAACCCTATTTCTACATTTTTTAGATTTTTTATTAAAAGAATTAAAATTGCAAACCTAATTTAAAACTAAATTCAATTACATGCAAATTTATTTACGAAAATACTAAAATAAAAATTATTTATTGTTTTTTCTCTTTTCCTGATTTTTTTATATTTTTTATATCTTATGAAAATAATAAATTAATTAAATACAGGAATTAAAATAAAAATAGAAATAATGTAAAAGAAAACATTTAAACAAAACAAACCTAGGGGGTGTCAGTCCCCAATGTGGAGGTATGTCCAAGAATTCTGGCCCATTTAGCATGGTCCGTTTGACTTTTCCAGGCAACGTGCTGGCCTGTTGACTCATGTCCACGCTGTTCTCTAACTCTCAGCCTTGTGATTGATCTTGAGATGGACGTGGCATGGCCTGATTTGAAGGTGTATGGTGTGCCTCCACATGGAACCTGCATGTGATGATGAATTGGAAAATAATATTGAAAGAAGAAGACCTGGGGCTCGAACCCAGGTCATATACATTGCTAACGTTCCTGCTTGCCAACTGTGCCAACTAACGCGTTTGTTAAATAAATAAACAACAATTAATAAAAAGGAAAACGTGGGTTAGTGCTTGGAAACGCGCGCGAAGGTTTGAACGCTCCACTCACAGGCAGCCACATACTCATCTTCTTCATCGTGTTTTGTTTTTTCCTGAAATACAAATAACAAAAGCAACGGTTTTCACGCGTTGCTGAAAGTAACATATGAAGAAATAGCGAATAGATCTCAGGCACTCATAAATTAAGCGCGAATATGGGTTCTTCTTCGTCCAAGCTTGCTGGTTTGAATGGTGGTAGTCTTGAGTCTCAATTTTTCCTTGGGTGAAAAGCCCCAATCTGAAGCTTGCAAAACCCTAAAACTTGGCAATGGTGAAATCGTGTACACAACATAAAAATGCAATTAATCATATTGGTTAGTTTCAGAATTTCACAAGGAACATGAATCTACAATCAAAATGCTATGAATGTGCGTAAATATTGAAACACGATAATGAATTTTTCATGAGGTATCTTGAATGCTGTATACCAATTCTTTGCGTTTTAATGGTTGTTTCTGATTGGAATACGTTCAATGATCTCCAAGGAAGCTAATGGAACAAGAATTAGGTCTTGAATCGCCCTGGAAGGATGTTTTCAGAATTGACTTTATGGAGAAAATTTTCAAGTTTGCTTTGTGTTCTTTTGTGCAGCTTAGTCTCCATTCTCATTAGGGTTGTGATCTAGCATTTGTAGTGAGTCCATTAGGTCAAGAAAAGTAGAATAAATCCAATGCAATGATGGTTTTTTTGAAAATTTGATTTTAAGGATCTTTTTCATATCTTTTTCCATGCAATTTTGTATCAATTAGGATCCAATCAAACCAAATCTTCCCATATTTGAGTGTGCACGAATTATTGAGTCTAAAACATGTATAAAAAGATTGGTTAGGTTAAGTTAAGTATTTTTCATATATTTAAATGATTTAAATGAATTAATATAAATAAAAATTCAAATAAATAAATAAAAAATGAGAAAATACTTCCCTTTGGGCCAAGTGGTCGTGCATATGTCATGGATGATGAATTATGGAAGAAAAATGGGCCCATTAGCAATTTTAGGTCATTTGAATCAATGTTGACTTTTCAAAATATCCAAAAATTTCCCAACTTCCACAAGGCATAACTTGCTCAAGTTTTAAGCTTTTCTCATGTTCTTGGACATTTTGGAAAGGTATTTGAGTCCTCTAACCAATGTCTTTGGTCCCATGTCATTTTGATTTACCAATCTCAAGTTATGGCCTTTGACTTAAAGTCCCTTTTTGTTGACTTTTGAAAATGACCTATAATGTTGAAATTGATAACTTTTTGTGAGAGCATTTCTTGGACTTGAAGTATGAAGATGAGTTGTAGGAAATGTCTTTCTCTTCAAAATGAGCTTTGGATGGAATTTTTCTGATAATCCATGTGAAAGTTATGCCCTGGTCAATTTCAGTTGACTTTTTTTTCAACTGTCCAAATAAGGAAACTTTTGCATCTTGATGATTTTTAAGCCAAGCTTTGAGAATCATGATAAAGCATTGATCAAATGATTTTTGTTGCTTCAAAATGATATGTTGACCAAAAATTTGAACTTTTGACTGTCAAATGACCATTTTGCCCCTACAGTTGACTGTAGTGCAATTAGGGTTTTTGACTGTGCAATTTTGTACTGAATGCCTTGAAACTTGATATGAGGATACTTGACCATATTTGTAGGCATATGAGACTTGATTGGGCTCTTGAAAACTTCCTTTTCTTGATCAGAACACAAACCCTAGTTTTGACTGTATGGGAGACCTTTGCACTGTGCAACCCTTGGGGAATTTTGTGACTTGGCTTGACAATTTCTTGGAGAATATGGGAGGGCAAATTTTGGGGTACAACACCTCCTATAGTACAAAATCTCCTTCCATTGGCAAAACAGGGCAACATCTGCAGTTTGATTTCCATAACACAATTTGCTCATGCGTTTTGCCCCAAACCTCTTCAAACACTTTCCATACAACCTATCCAAGCTATTCAAACCTTTAAACACTGACTGTAACTCCATTTACAGGGTTTTCCATTTTTTATTTCAGCTTGTGCAGGTTGAGTTTTGTAGGCTTGTTCAAGGACATTCAAGGCAAGCTAGACATTGGAGAAGGTCAGGGGAAGTTCAAGCAAGCTCCCAAACATCTCAGGCCTTGTTGAAAAGCTCCACATTGCCATACACGAAGTCAGCTGAAACAGGTTTTTATCAACTTCATATCTCTCTATTTAAGAACATTTAGACTTGGGTTTGTGAATAAGAAATGTAGTATTCATAGCCATGAAGCTGTACATATGCTCAGTTTTCATTTTAGTTAAGCATGCTAAGAGAATTTGATCCATGAACTTCCTGAAAAAATTAGGTTAGATTTTAGGGCCAGAGAAATTCTCTCTGGTCTTTGAGAGTTAGGACAAGTTTTTATATGGTTGAATTCGTCTTGGAAAGCTCTACAACTTTGATGTTCTGTGTTTTTGCATTAGAGCACGTATACAGGTTGTTCGTGTTTAAATCCAGACGCGCGCGTTTTTTAGAACAGAGGTTGAAGATGAAGTGTGGTGGGCTGGGCTTGGTCCTGGCTCACTATTGACACCCCTTTTTTTACTGAATGCGCCCCCTGGCCCAATTTCTTTATATTTTATACTTTTGTATTTTATTTTCATTTATGATTTTATTTTATTATTTCCAAATATAAAAAATACCCAAAAATATTTTTATAAATTTTCACATTTATTTTGTATTTTATTTTTATTTTTTCTAACATAAAAAACAATTTAATTAGTATATACTTTATTTGTTGAAAACTTGAAAATAAATATATAATAACCATTATACTTTTGTTTTTATTCTTTATTTTATTTACACTAAAAAAAATATTGTTTTAAATATATTTTTATTTTGTATATATTTTATTTTATTATACATATTTAATATAATATATATATATATATATATATATATATATATATATATATATATATATATATATATATATATATATATATATATATATATATATATATATATATATATATATATAATTAATATATATATATATATATATATATATAATTAATATATATATATATATATATATATATAAATTAATATATATATATATATATATATATATATATATATATATATATATATATATATATATATATATATATATATATATATATATATATATATATATATATATATATATATATATATATATATATATATATATATATATATATATATATATATATATATATATATATATATATATATATATATATATATATATATATATATATATATATATATATATATATATATATATATATATATATATATATATATATATATATATATATATATATATATATATATATATATATATATATATATATATATATATATATATATATATAATATATATATATATATATATATATATATATATATATATATATATATATATATATATATATATATATATATATTTATATATAGTATATATATATATATATATATAATATATATATATATTATATATATATAGAAAATATATAGATATATATATATATATATATATATATATATATAT